>CM046882.1:73489551-74926999 GCA_025667525.1 Glebionis coronaria | reverse complement strand
TTCAGGAAGAAGCCAAAAATTTCAAAGATTATAAAGGAGCATGATGTTAGATATGATAAAGCCTTGTGGAAGAAATTCATTACTACCATCGAGAAGACACTTGATAAATAGAGATCTCAGTTTTAAATCTTTTGAATTGAATTTCTAATTGTTTTTTCTCCCAATAACTTGTAAACATAAAGGTTTTTCTTTACCAATTACCATATCATAATGAATATTTTTACTGCATTACTGTGCATATTTTACTGCATTACTGTGCATATTTTAGTTATATAAAAAAGTTATAGAATATGTATGGAGTGGCAGTTGTCATGAGAATTAGTTTTAATGCATTAAAATTTGAAATTTTATTAAAGTTTTTCTATATCATTTGGTAAAATTCTATTGAAATGCAATAGAATTTAAATTTAACTGTATCATAACATATCATAATGTATATTTTTACTGCATTACTGTGCATATTTTACTGCATCATAATTTAGCTATAATACATCAGATGAAAAAAAAGTTATAGCATATGTATGGAGTGGAAGTTGTCATGAGTAGTTAGTTTTACTGCATTAATCTTTGAAATTTTATAGCATTACTTTATAGATTACAAAAAATACAGAATTTTATTTAAATTTTTTCTATATGATTTGGTAAAACTCTACTGAAATGCTATAGAAGTTAACTGTATCACAATGCAGTAGAAAATATAACTGTATCATACCATATCATATTGTATATTTTTACTGCATTATTGTGCATATTTTACTACATCATAGTTTATATATAATACATTAGTTTTAATGCATTAAAAATTGAAATTTTATAGCATTACTTTATATATTTTCAACAATTACAACATTTAGTTAAAGTTTTTATATATGATTTGGTAAAATTCTACTAAAATGCAGTAGAATAGATAATTTATCTGTAAAAGTAACTACATCACAATGTAAATCATCAAGTATTAAAAGTCACTGCATCAAAATGTAAAATTAACTACATTACATTACACTTTTAAAAAAAACTAAACCTATGCATTTATTTCTAGACTTCTTGTATCTCATTCTCATTTTTTTACAATTTAATTTTGAAGAATTTGATCCGAAGTATTTATTAAAATGAAAAATATTAAAAAAACAGAGTACTTATTTTGGAGTATTTGATCTCAACCCAGATCTTCTAGGGAAAACAGCTTGATTGTTGGGAGGAACGTGTTGATTCGGAGTAGCTTGAAGATTAGCTTTCTCAGAGAAACTTGTGCAAGTTCTTTTATTGTGTCTTGCTTTTTCACATGTACCACAAGTCCTCCTCTTGCTAAGTTCTTCAGCCGTGACTTCAGTTACAGGCTTCAACCTAGATAAGCATTCTGGACCTCTCGCTCTCCTAAGATTTGGATTTAGTACTTTATCATTCTCATTTTTAGGCTCATTGACACCCAACAATGCACAAATCGCAGCTTTGTTATTCATTTTTGGGACCATTGGCACATCAATTTCTGCTTGTTTGAGCAACTCTTTAATCTTATCTTTGAAAATATGCAAATTATCAACCTTGTGCACCAACCGATCAATAGTAGATTCAAAAATATGATACAGTTCCATCTGATACACCACTGATCATGCGACGAGTAGAACTTGAAGGGTTTACATTCTTTAACCACCGTTTATGTAAGTACTTTCGTGGAAACTCCTTTACATCATTCATTCTGAGAACATAGAATGCATGACGACAAAGAAGACCATACGACTCGTAACGGTTACAGCTACACTCAAGCTTTATCTCAGACTTACAAAACTTAACCTATAATAATAATAAAAAGTATTAGCATTCATATATACTGTTTTGCAATCATATATATACTGAAATGTAGTAAAATAATACATTTGCAGAAAACAAATACCCTAAAATGCAGTAAAGATGAACATACCTGATAAAGAGGAAACTCATCTGAACCCTTAAAGATATGATACTGGCTATCACGAACAGAATATCTTTCAGTGTTGCCATTTTCCACAACAGACATAGCAATACAATACTTGTATGAATTAAACATTTCATCTTGCACATCGAAGAAAATTGTTTTAGTAAATAACTTGCAAGCTTCTTTCTCCATTTGAAGGTCTGTTTTGAAAGCTGGCGTTTTATATCTTGAATCATGATCACTTTTCCTTTCAATATACCTTTGATAATCGATAGCAGTGTCATAATGGCTTAAGAATTCAATATTATTAAGACGTGGGTTGGTCCATTTTCCAAAGAAATGATTTTCACTTTCCGATCTTGAAGTTGTACGCATTAGACCAGCCATAGGAACATGTCTCAAATACGCAGGTATCAAACTTTGCCTCAGATCAAACATATCAGCCAACCACTTGTTCTCGCCAAGATCAAATTCATTTATCATACAATTCCATTCTCTTTCAAAAACCTCAGGCCTAATTTGGTATGTCCACACAATGTCAGAAATACGTCTCTTAAAATCTGTTCTATTACATAGTTTAGCACCCACCTATAATAAATAAACAAAATAACTATAAGTAAAACATGAAATGCATTATAGTGCATATTTTACTGCATTATGGTGCATATTTTACTGGATCTTGTTCTGAAAAAAATTCTAAAAAATTTTGTTAAAATAAAATACCTTCGTGCCTAATTTGCTTTTTCTTAATATCTCTAAACCTTTGAAAATCACCACTAACACCGCCATCTTCAACTACACCATTTTCTGGTAAATCAACATCTACGTTATCAATACTAGCTTTATCTTTAGGTTGAAGAAAACCTTCTCTACTACAAAGTAAATACTTTGTTGTCGGATTATCAGAACCTACTGCCTTGTACTCTCCACCTCTCCTAACATCAAACCCACCCTTTTTACCATAAGCTACATAGAAATTGTACGCTTAATCAATTGAAACAAATTGACATCCTACTATAGGTACTTGAGCATGTGGTAACTCATCAGGAAACCAATTCCTAGTGCCATCTATACCAACTTTATAGTAACCTACATGATCTCTTGCGGTAATTGTTTCATAATCATTTGCGGCTGCAAAATCAAAAATAATAAAAAAAAGTAATCTAGATAAATGATATAAGTTAAATAAAAAATAAAAAGAAAACAAAAACCATAAAATGTTGTTAAATCAATAAAACTATGAAGGATTCAGTAAAATATAAAACTTTTAACAAAACCTAAAACCACAATTCAATAAACAATACCTATAATACAGTAAAACAACCTTGACTATAAAATCAAGTCTATGTGCATAAATCACATATCAATATCTATTTTGATCAATCTCTATATTAATCAATCTCTATTCTAATAAATCCCTGATATAATCAACCTAAAAACAGTAATTCAGTAAAACATACATATCATGCAGTAAAAACAACCTCGACTATAAAATCAAGCCTATGTACATCAAATCACATATCAATATCTATTCTGATCAATCTCAAATCTAATTAATCTCTATTCTAATAAATGTCTGGTATAATCAGCCTAAAAACAGTAATTCAGTAAAACATACCTATTATGCAGTAAAACAACCTCCACTATAAAATCAAGCCTATGTGCATCAATCACATATCAATCTCTATTCTGATCAATCTCAATTCTAATCGATATCTATTCTAATAAATGTCTAATATAAAAAGCCTAAAAACTGTAATTCAGTAAAACATACCTATTATGCATTAAAACAACCTCGACTATAAAATCAAGCCTATCTGCAGCAATCACATATAAATCTCTATTCTGATCAATCTCAATTCTAATCAATCTCTATTCTAATAAATCTCTGATATAATCAACCTAAAAACTGTTATTCATTAAAACATACCTATTATGCAGTAAAATAACCTCGACTATAAAATCAAGCCTAGGTGCATAAATAACATATCAATCTCTATTATGATCAATCTGAATTCTAATCAATCTCTATTCTGATCAATATCTGATATAATCAACCTTAAAACTGTAATTCAATAAAACATACATATAATGCGGTACGAACTAAAGAGTATAAAAGTAACTAAACTACAATGCATATAATATACAGAGTATTAAAAAAAAGCCATGATCGAAACTTACAAAAAACACCAGAAGATGATGATGATGATGACGCACCACTACTGAACGAAGATTCAGTAAACATAATGAATCAATAACCAGTGGTTAGAGTTACGATGGTTACAATTATGGTGGTGACGGTAGTTGGTTACGGTGGTTGGTGACGGTGGTTCTCGACGGTGGTTACGGTTATGGTGGTTAGGGTTTATGGGTTTACGAGATATAAACGAAGAAGAAGAACAAATAAAAAAATGAGATGAAAAAAAGAGTATATATAGTTTCAGTAAAAATTATAAAAATGTCCCCTGAAGTTTCTAAAATTAAAAGTACACTATTTTTTTTTGAAAAAAGGGGGGATACATGGTAGCATGTGATTCCACCTCATTTATTTTATTTTAAAAATTGTTTTATTTTACCTCAACTCATATATATATATATATATATATATATATATATATATATATATATATATATATATATATATATATATATATATATATATATATATATATATATATATATATATATATATATATATATATATATATATATATATATATATATATATATATATATATACATATATATATATATAAATCAAATCAAATCAAATCAAATCAAATCAAAAACCCTTATATAGGAAGGATGGTGAAACAATACCTTAAATACAAAATTCTATGAAAATGACACATGTAATTCATTAAAGGGTTTCTATAAAATCCTATAAAAAGAAAATAGGAATTACAAATGATGCCTTAAATACAAAATTCTATAAAAATATATAAGGAAGGATGGTGAAACAATGCCTTAAATACAAAATTCTATAAAAATGACACATTTGTTTCCATAAAATGCTTCAAAAAGAAAATAGGAATTACAAATGATGCCTTAAATACTAAATTCTAAAAATAACACATGTAATTCATTAAAGAGTTTCCATAAAATGCTTCAAAAATAAAATAGGAATTACAAATGATACCTTAAATACAAAATTCTATAAGAATATATAAGGAAGGATGGTGAAACAATGCCTTAAATACAAAATTCTATAAAAATAACACATGTGTCTCTATAAAATGCTTCAAATAGAAAATAGGAATTACAAATGATGCCTTAAATACAAAATTCTATAAAAAAGACATATGTAATTCATTAAAAGGGTTCCATAAAATGCTTCAACAAAAATAGGAATTATAAATGATTCACAATTGTTCGACTTACTAAAATGAAAATATTTTTAGATATCCGGACTGTCAAGTTTTGGACTGGGCTATATACTGTTGCTAGATTATACACGTGACAAAAAATAACACGAATGAGCTTTTTGAGTTTACTTTTGCTAGAATATATTTTACCACAAAACTTACAAAATAAAATAATTTCTAAAAAATATTTAACTATAATATTTTTACTAACAAAAAAATAAATTAACAGTAATATTAATTTCAAAAAAAATAATGTAAAAATTTATTCATAACATTAACATATACAAGATTTATTACC
This sequence comes from Glebionis coronaria, assembly GCA_025667525.1. Taxonomy (NCBI): domain Eukaryota; kingdom Viridiplantae; phylum Streptophyta; class Magnoliopsida; order Asterales; family Asteraceae; genus Glebionis; species Glebionis coronaria. The sequence continues at coordinate 74,921,424 of CM046882.1, read as the reverse complement.
TCATAAAATTCAAAAATACATAAAATATTTATACAATATTATTAAAATTCTAAACTATTTTAATATAACAAACTTATTCATAACGTTAACTTATGCAAATTCAATTAACTCATACTATTCTTAAATAAATAAAATATCTTAAGCTACATTATTTTTGTTCATTATATGCTACAATTTTAAAATGTTAATGTCGTAACTAACACTACATATACTAAACTTCTAATACAAACACACATAACTTCAATTTTCATTAAAAATATATACTTAAAACTAGCCCGTCCACCGAACGGGTCTAAAGGCTAGTATATATATATATATATATATATATATATATATATATATATATATATATATATATATATATATATATATATATATATATATATATATATATATATATATATATATATATATATATATATATATATATATATATATATATATATATATATATATATATATATATATATATATATATATCTTACTCCCCTATAAAACAAATTGCACATTCTCTCTTATTAAATGCAAAAATATTAAGAGGTACAACTTTACAAGTCAAATGTACAAGCCAAATGTAAAATAAAATATGAAAAATGTAATAATGCTGCCGAAAGGGTCATGGTAAGTTAGACTGAGTCAAAGGGTTAGTTACGATTGACTTCATTAAATTTTTAAGTAATACACTCTCTCTTTATTAAATTCTTAAGTAATACAAATTTTGAAAATATGTCTTATAAATCATCTTATACACTCTATCATCATTTACTTAATTTTAATTAATACATGTTACAAAACATATGTTACAAATACACATTAAATAATATATTAAAAATCCTAATTAATAATATTTTTAAAATACTCCTAAAATAAAAAAATACATCTTATTATACATATTGTAAAAACACAAAAAAAAACTTCATATAACTTATAAGTTGGTAGTACATATGGTTTTAAAAACGGACCAGGTCAACGGGTTTAACTGGAGTTGCCACTCGTTCGGCTAGCCAATACAAGCCGTGCGAATTAAAACAGAGATAACCAGGCGAACTCGGCATAAACAGGTGAACTAGGTCGGACTATGATAATTTTTTATAATTTTCCGATTAAACAATTTATCATTTTTATTACGTGACACATAAAAATTAACCACAAAAGCAAAAAAATGATCTTTCATAAACAATTGGAATAACTGTTTGAAGACAAATGATGCAAAGATGTGGGATCATAATTGATAATTCCTCGATTGAAATTAAGTTTTATTACATATGATGTCAAAAGTAATAATATCACTCGATTAAAATTACGTGTTTAAAACATCTTTTTAGAAAAAAAACTATCGACTCCGAAGTTATAACTAAAAAAACAAATTACTGCGCCGAAGAATTTAGTCACAGGATACCCGTCGCCGCATCGCGCGGGTACCCTGCTAGTATATATATATATATATATATATATATATATATATATATATATATATATATATATATATATATATATATATATATATATATATATATATATATATATATATATATATATATATATATATATATATATATATATATATATATATATATATATATATATATATATATATATATATATATATATATATATATATATATATATATATATATATATATATATATATATATATATATATATATATATATATATATATATATATATATAGGGGAGAGTTAAAATAAAAAGACTTTTTTGGTGAGAAGGATAAGAAGGATTTTTAGCCAATCATTTAAAATCAATGGATAAGATCAATCCATATTCCTAACTAACTAACTAACTAACTAACTAACTAACTAACTAACTAACTAACTAACCACCAAAACACGATTTTAAAAAAGTCTTCAAAAAATTCTGAAAAAAATTCCAAATGGTTGGATTTGTTGGTGCCTAAAAAAGTTGTGAATAAACGTTTTTTAATTTTGAGTTTTTTACGTTTTTCTGATGCACAAAAAACAAAATTTGATGCACAAACACGTGAATTTTGGTGTACAAAATTTTTTCATTCAAAAAATTTTCAATTTAATATAGTTTGATGCGGAATCATATTTTAAAGCAAAAAGTCAAAAGAAGTTGGGCATAAAAATGAATTCTTGATGCACAAAAAACCTAAAAAACGTAAAAGAAAATGTTTTTGTGCATCAAAATTCCGTTTTTGTGCATTAAAAAAGCGTAAAAAACTTCAAATTAAAAAAACTTTTTTCACAAAAGTTTTTTGCACCAACATACCCGATCTACTGGAATTTTTTCATAATTTTTGAAGAACTTTAAAAAAACACGTTTAGATGGTTAGTTAGTTTGTTAGGATTTTGATTTAATCTCATCCATTGATTTTAAATCAATGGCTGAAAATCCAAAAAAAGTCTTTTTATTTGATCTCTCCCCTATATATATATATATATATATATATATATATATATATATATATATATATATATATATATATATATATATATATATATATATATATATAATATACATAAAATCGTAATAACAAAATTACTACTTAATTTATCTTTTATATTTAAGTCTCGTTCGTGTACGGACATTAAAACTAATTAGTCACTAATTAATATCATTAGTACTTTATTGTGCATAGTTTCTCCGTATTTTTGTTATAGTATTAACCGAAAGTGTTTTGTTTGTAAATTTTCTTTTTAATGTAAGACCGGTTTATCCCGACGGTTTAACCGGTTCAACTGGTGACCTAGTGAACCGGCTACTCGACCGAATCATTGATAAAAAGTTAAACATGTGCACGGTAAGAATTTACCATTTCACCCATTGATTGATTGAGATCAGTATAAAATTCTAAAAGAGGCACTTGATGCCACCACCTTGGCTTTTGCCTTCTTCTCTTTGTTCTTGTGTGTATTTGATCGAAATCATCATTTCTTTCTTTGTGTGTTGAAAATTCTGAGATAAAAAAAAGATGCATTCAAATCATCTGCTTCTTGAAGAACCAATCAGGATGGCTTCCATCCTCGAACCCTCCAAACCCGTAACTAATTTTCTTCTTTGTAATTCATTATTTTTAATCATGTTTTTCTTTTTTTTTACAAAAATTTAATGATGTTTTTTTTTAGAGTTTTTTTCCTGCGATGACAAAAATTGTGGGGACTTTAGGACCTCGTTCTCGATCTGTTGATGTTATTTCTGGTTGTCTTAAAGCTGGCATGTCTGGTATGAATATCATCACTTCATTTTTTAGGATATCTTTGTTTTTTTTACATGTTTTAGAAATAAACCTGAAAGTAGCAAGCAGACTACGGCTACGTTTGGCAAAATTAGCTGTAAGCTGTAAGCTCTGTAAGCTGTAAGCTGTAAGCGATGTAAGCTGTAAGCCGTAAACAACTTAATTGACTTAATATAAAAAAACTTAATTTAGTAAAAAATTGTTTGTTTTGACTTAATTAAACGAAATTACTTAAAATGAGTGTGTTTGCGTTACGTCATCTATTAATCAAACAAACTTAATTAAAAATTTAAAAAAAACCTTATCCTATATGTCGCCCCCCATTTAACTAAAAATCCTGGCTCGACATCACTAGTATGGAAACTTGCTAACACATGCATTATTAAAATTTGCTAATTGATTCGATTTAATTTGAAAAATAATCATTTCGGCAACCCGATACCTCAAATTAACAAGTTACCCCTTTAGAAGTTATTATTTAACAAACTTTTCTCTTGTTTTTTAAAAACAACCACTCCCTCTGTCCTAATATTATTTTCCATGTTTCCTTTTCGGATGTCCCAATTTAATTGTCCACTATTAATAATGGAAAGGAAAGTTTGATGAAGTTTACTGTATTATCCTTACTTGAAAATATAATTACAAAATTTAAAGAAGACTTAGGGCCTGTTTGTTTAATGTGGAGGACCTTAGTTTTATCACTTACTCATTTTAGGTCATTTCTTTCAATTAAGTCAAAAACAAACAATTTTTCACATGACTAAAGAAATTAAGTTTTTTCATATTATGCCAATTAAGTTGTTTTCATACACCATCTTAAATTAATTAGCTAAGGTTAAACTGTCGTTTTGTCAAAAAAGTATTGGATGCTGTAATACATGTAGTTTTCTTAAAATGTCGGTGGAAAATAATTTTGGGACGGAGGGAGTAACAAAAATGAGTTTTAATTGACAGTGTCGAATAACATGGGGCACATGGTTTGGACACGTACCTAATTTATATGAGGTATTTGGTTAGCGAAATGATATTAATGATTGTTTTATAAAAGTTCAATTTCGATAATGTCTCAATTACCAATTTTCTATAGTACGATGAGTTAAAAAAACCAAAAAAAAAAAGTACAGTGACTCAAGTGAACAAAAATACAAAGTATAACGACTTGTTTGTTTAGCCCTTTCCGAAACGTGTGCTTGCGCACTTGTAGATATAAGAGGAAAAAAGAAACACACTATTTAAGAAACGTTTGCGCACCTGCATACGTAAAGGGAAAAAAAGTTATTTTCTGAAAAAACAAACACAACTTAGTTTATTAATGTTGTTTGGTTATGATTTTAATTATATGTGTGTTTGGCAGTTGCTAGATTTGATTTTTCATGGGGAGACGGTGAGTATCATCAAGAGACTTTGGAGAATCTTAAGAATGCTGTTAAGGCTACGAAGAAGCTTTGTGCTGTATGTCATTTCTTTCTCGTCTATTATCATATTAGTAACTACTATATCCATCTCAAAATGATTGTCGACTAGACACAAAGCCAAAATGAAAACTGTAACTATTAGAACGTCCATTTAGTAGGATGATAGTTTACCCCTTGTCCATAGATTATGTCCCAAAATATTTGTTTAATTCTAAGAATAAGTACATGTATTATTGGTTATGGTAAAGTGCACTGAAATTTGTGTTTCCGCAGCTCGTTAGGGTTCTCTTTTACAGCATAAATACAGGTCAAAGACGTTATATTGAGATAGGTCTAAGGTGGTTATTTGATAGGATACGACATTTAGTTTATAGCAGTAATCAAGTTTCTAATGCAAATTGGAACGTAGAAAGAACAATGTCATTGTATTACCTAAGACATGGATAATTTATATTATGTGCAGGTTATGCTCGACACAGTTGGTGCTGAGATGCAGGTTGTTAATAAAAGTGAGAATGCTATTTCACTTCAACAAGACGATGTCGTTGTTTTGACTCCTGATGAAGGTCAGGAAGCTTCTTCACAAGTACTACCAATCAACTTCGCCGGCCTAGCTAAGGTATTGCCTTTTATGATGATGGGTACTTATGTAATATAACAATATGCTACTGTCACATGGTCCATGGGAGTAATATAATTTCAAGAAACTCTTCACTGGAAGTGTTGCCTACTTCGCATGAAATTTTCATAGGAGATTATTTTGAGTGATTCTTATGGTCTCTGTACTTATTAGGCTTTTTATGTGGTCTTTGCAGGCTGTGAAAACAGGGGACACCATTTTTGTTGGTCAATACTTGTTCACAGGAAGTGAAACAACCTCTGTCTGGCTGGAGGTATGATTTGTAAACTTGTCTTGCCGAATAAAAACAGACAGAACATGCCTTTTGTTGCTCATGTAGTCTATGCTGACATTAAAGTTTGGGAGCCACACAGATAACTATATATATCCAGTCGACCATATACAGACGAATTTGAATTAAATCCTGTAATCTGAACTTATGTATGGGCTCTAATATGAGCAGGTTGATAAAATCGAAGGGGTTGATGTTGTTTGCAAGATAAAGAATTCTGCAACTTTGGCTGGGGCTTTGTTCACTTTGCATGCCTCTCAGATTCATATTGATCTACCTACTCTGACTGATAAGGATAAAGAGGTCAGCTAATTTTTACGGTTAAGGTTCAACTTATAAGAACTTCATGCTCTGATGCTAATTTGTCTCAAAAGCCCTTATGTACTCCATTTGGTTACATTTATTTAAGAAATTTTGTCTATCTCTCCTTGAACCGTAAAAGAGAGTTTTTAATCTTTCTTACGTTGTTATTTCAATTTATCAATCTTCTTTTTACCCAAAAAAAAAATTAAAAAATGGAAAGTTATCTAGGCGATCAATAAGTTGGAATAGTGCTTTTAATGACAGTTTTCATCAATTTCAGAACATCAGTACATGGGGAGTTCGAAACAAAATTGACTTTCTTTCATTATCATACACACGACATGCAGAAGACGTTCGTGAAGTAAGTGTGATTTTAGTCTTATTTATGTATTACAATATTTTTTTCTTTCTTTGTTATCGAGTTCTCCTTTTCATTAGGTTCACACCATAACTGTTAATCAATTAATTTGCAAGTGCAGGCCCGTGCGTTTCTTTCTAAGCTTGGTGATCTTAGTCAAACCCAAATATTTGCTAAAATTGAAAACGTCGAGGTGATTGTTTTTTATTTCTGGTTACCCCTGATCACTATGTTTAAGCTCCATATCATGTTTTATATTTTTATCATTTATAATGATTATACAAGTATTGACAGGGTTTGAATCACTTTGATGAGATCCTTCAAGAGGCAGATGGTATTATCCTATCCCGTGGAAATCTTGGCATTGATCTTCCACCTGAGAAAGTAAGTTCTAATTAGTTTGGTCGGTTAAGTTGTTTTTTTGCTTGTAGATCAGCTTATCGGCTCAAGTCAGTTTAGTAGAATATATATTACCATTCAGCTGTGTAATAGACCAAAAGCCCCTTCATACACTAAATCATAATTATAAATCTTAAAAGCAAGTCTGGTACATGCAGCGACATTCATTACAAGATATTAATGATATTGGTCTTCCAGCATTCTCAGTTCTGCCATCTTAATTGTTGTTTTAGTTATTTGATAATTAGTCAAACATTTATTATAATGTGTAGAACATGCAGTATCTTCTGCGATGATCGGGTGTTTATAATTATTTACTGAGAGTGTCACAGGTTTATTGTTTTTATACAGCTGTGATATGCTAAGTGGATAGATTTCAGATTTTCTACCATGTATTTTATTTGTTAACAAGCATGTGCGTAATGTGCAATACCGTGTGAAAATACTGCAACTCCTTATAGAAGGCAGAACCTCTTTCTATGTTGTTTTCTTGTATGACTTTTACCTGATGAGCAACGATTTTTGCAGGTGTTTTTATTCCAGAAAGCTGCTCTTTACAAGTGTAACATGGCTGGTAAACCAGCCGTGGTTACACGTGTTGTGGATAGCATGACTGACAATTTAAGACCAACTCGTGCAGAAGCAACTGATGTTGCTAATGCTGTTTTAGACGGTGAGCTGGTTCCAATTGTAATTTTATTTACAGAAGTCGTTGTCCATTTTCCTGTATACACAATTTAGGATTGCATACAGTTTATGTTGATTAATAGAATGGGTAATAGAATGGGTGGGATCAGTAACGGGTATAAACATGTCAGATTGGGACAAACTCCACGCATTCTTTTGTTTGCAGACTTCTGTTTATTTGGATCTTTAATATTTCTTAACTATACATTGGCAGGAAGTGATGCAATTCTTCTTGGGGCTGAGACCCTGCGTGGGTTATACCCTGTTGAAACAATTTCTATTGTTGGTAAAATTTGTGCTGAGGTAAATTTTATTATAAATTTTAATTTCTTCTACCTGGATCCTGGATGTTGGTGTGAATTTCTTTTCTAAGTATGAACATAACCGGTATAACATTCCCTCCACCGACACATCTCATCTTGTAATTTATCGCATGCCGGTTATCCACACACTGTATCGCACAAAACTAACCAAGAATAACTATAATGATAGACATGTTAATCGTTGTGGTAAATGTGGCAAATTTGGTGGGGTAATTGTCAACATAGCTTCATGTCAAACTGGTAATTTTTTAGTATGGGCTGATTAGGTTGATCTACAGACTCTTTTTTCCAGTTTGTGTCTTTTTATAAATAATGCATGTGATTAATATGATAACCAACCACTATATATATTTTACCAGGGTTGCATTCCCTTTTACCCAAAAGAAAACCAACCACTATATTGTTGCAATAATGATTTAGTTCTTTTGATAACACGATTTAAAAGGTTGTACTTCAGCAAAATACAGTTCGGGTAAATTTAGACTCATTTGAGTGGTCCATTAGTAGCTAGATTGATATCGGTCCTATTTTCTACCTCTACGTTGTAGTTTAGCTACTGTAAACCCTACGCTTTTGATTTGAATATATATCAAATGGTACTTGGCATCTAGTTTTGTTCTGCTGTAAGCCATGTTTACATTGTTGAGAAGAATTATTTGGTTTTTGGTAGTACTTTGTTTTCTTGACGTTTTTGCATGTATTAGAGACACAAATTTGATGTTGACTTTTACTTGCAGGCGGAGAAGGTTTTCAATCAAGACTTGTACTTCAAGAAGACTGTCAAATATGTTGGAGAACCAATGACTCACCTGGAATCAATTGCATCATCAGCGGTATCTAAATAAACATTGCTTGTAGAGTTCCCTGATTTTATTCGGTTTCTAATGGAAGTGGCCTGATCTATATATCTAATGTATTTCTTAGGTTCGTGCAGCTATAAAGGTGAAGGCATCTGTTATTATTTGCTTTACATCTTCTGGAAGGGCAGCAAGGTATGTACAATTTAATGTGGTGCTATGTGTGCTAGCTTTCTTGATTATTGTCTTAAATTTGGCAACATGGGGGGTTAAGCGGGTTGACTAATGGGTCAAAAAAAAAATTGCCGCTCAAACATGGCCGGGTGGGTTGACATGCAAACGTTTTTTTGTGTATCTGTTATAAATTATAATTATAAATACTATATCAATAGGATCACAAGAAGCAATCTCGGATCTGTTTAATTTGTTCATTAAATGCACAGATTGATTGCAAAGTACAGGCCAACAATGCCAGTCATATCAGTAGTGATTCCCAGGCTAAAGACTAATCAATTGCGGTGGAGTTTCAGTGGCGCGTTTGAGGTACAAGTGATTATATATAAACTCCCCCTTCCCACTGGCTGTGTTTGTTTGTTAGCTAATACGTAGTATATATTATTTCGGGGTTCGCTAATTGCTCAATATCAATTGTTTAAACTGATGCATTGTTAATTTTGTGAATTGATGAGTAGGCAAGGCAATCACTTATCGTCAGAGGTCTTTTCCCCATGCTTGCTGATCCCCGACATCCTGTGAGTTCTGATCTTTTATTCTTTATAATCTTTTTGTAAATCATGTTTTAAATATGATTACAAAATGTATTCTTCAAGTAATATTTGCACTTTATGAGTAAAGTTGTTTAGAAGGTTGATTCAAAAATGAACTTTGGGTAACTTCCAACCTGTTTGGCTCGTTCCTATTTTACCCGTTTGTCCTGTTATAAAATAACCCAAATCAACCCGTTTGTTAGTTAAGGCGTAATACTTGCCACCTCTATATTCATGGATATCATGTGATTGAAACACAGAGCAATGATTTTTGTTCTTTCCATAATTACATTCTTTCTTGTGGCACAACTTGTTTAACCTACATTTCTTCCAGGCTGAATCTACAAGTGCAACAAACGAGACGGTCCTAAAAGTTGCACTTGACCATGGAAAGACATCAGGAGTAATCAAATCACATGATCGAGTTGTGGTATGTCAAAAAGTGGGAGATGCTTCGGTTGTTAAAATTATCGAGCTTGAAGACTAGAAAGAGGGTGCAGGTAAAATCTTCATACCACACTTATATAATGTGTTCTTCATCCTAATGTTTGTAAGTAGGCTTTGGATACATCGCCAGCAACTGCTAGGTCTCTCAAAAGCCTTGAGCTTTTGGAAACTTTAGGCTACCAGTTTAATGCATAATACGTGACTGTAAAACCAGGCACAATGTTGGTTCTAGACAATTAGTACGACCCAAGGACTCGCTTTCTTGTGTTAATAATCCTTGCCCTTCATTTTATGTCCTGTTATAAATTAATAAGATGCATCTGTGATTCATGTAAAATGGAGTATATCATTGTGTCTTTGTCTTTTTCTGTTATCATTCTTTTTATTTTATGTCATAAGGCAAGTCATAACCGAGGGTCGACTCCATGGTCGGTCGCCCCATGAAACGCATCCCCTCCCCTTACCTCTTCCCACGGGACGCGTCCCCCATCATAAAAAGAGAGATTTGGTCGTTTACTCAATCGAATGAATCGAGTTTGTTTGTGCTTGCGAGTGTTTTTCAATTGATTTGTGTGTGATATATTTTGATTGTGGGCCTTATTAGGAGAATTTGGTCATGCATTTGATCTAGTTGTTGGGGGGGGGGGGGGGGGCGCCCCCCATGGCTTGGCAAAAAAAAATCAAATTTTAGTGTTAAAAAAAAAAATTTAGGACCATTTTATTAAAGTGCACCATATTATAAAATCGAATTGGCCCTAATCGGAAATAAAACAATGTAAAAACTTTTAAATTGCCCAAAAAAGAAAAAAAACAATGTAAAAACCTTATACATGTATCTTTATTTTGGTGTATACAAGGACTTTTGTTCAAAAAAATTTTTTTGCCCCCACTCCTGCAACTTCGTGGTTCCGCCACTGCACATACATAAATACGTAACATCTTACTTTTATAATTCTGCTTCATAATCATTGTAACAAAACTATCAACTGATAATACAATTCTGCTTCGATAATCTGTTTCCTATTGCTTGATTATCCTACTTAGTTGTAATCCATTGACGGTTCTCAAGTGATCCCTATCAGTTACGATTATTGAACAATACGGACTGGAAAAGGTATAAGCATCAAACTGGTGATCTAATATTTATGTTTGAAATATTATGTTTATGTTGTGTAATTCGACATATAATTTCTAAAGTTATCCTTTTTATATGAAAAATTGCAGTCCGGTTACTCCCAGATTAATTTCCACCTGGCCGATTACTAGCTACAAGGTACCCGACCACTCGACTAGCGTCTAGCGACTTTTACGGCGTTAATAATGTTATAATACATATATGGGTTTTATACCTAGTTACTTTATAATTCACTTGTGTCAATAACTTCATTCAAATAAAAAGACAAAATGTTACTGAAAAAATAAACAGATGCTTAAAGATAGAAAAATACCAAAGTTGTGTTACCAACTTAGTAAGCTCTTGTGGGTTAAGTAAACAATAAACTAGCCCCATCAAGCATGTGTTTCTATTACACTATGACCGGGGACCTTTATGACCCTTTGGGACTTCATCTTATGTCTCACACCATTCACACTGTCCCACTCGTTACAGTCAGCATAAACATTCGACAACTCCACATATGCACCATCGTTCTTAGCCTCTAATTCTACCATCTTTTTATAAGCAAGCTCAGCCATTTCGACATTGTTATTAAGCTTGGAAGCTTTAAGCAAAGCACCCCAAGCTCTTGCATGGGGTGTAAATGGCATGCTATAAATTACATTTAAGGCTTCATCTAAGCGCCCGATTTGACCATATAAATCGACCATACACCCATAATGCTCAGCTTGTGGCTCAATACAGTACTCTTTAATCATTCCGAAAAACTTACGACCCTCTTCCACCAACCCCGCTACACTACAACCCTTTAACACCGACGTAAATGTAACCTCATTCGGCTTCAATCCTTCTTGTTGCATAACGCTAAAAAGCTTAACACACTTCTCACCATAACCATTCATCGCTAATCCTCCCATGGCACTACTCCACGTATACACATTCCTTTCCTCCATCCCCGTAAACACGTCCATAGCCATCTTAACATCCCCACACTTTGCATACATATCCACAAGCGCACTACCTAACATCACATCCACCTTCAACCCCTTAATCTCAATATACCTATGCGCCCATCGCCCTGTATCCAAAGCACCCAACCTAGTACACGCTGACAACACAGCCACCATCGACGACTCGTTAACCTTCAAACCCTTCATTTCCATCTCACCAAACAACTCCAACCCTTTTACCGCCTCCCCACACTGAACATACCCCGTGATCATCGCATTCCACGCAACCACATCCTTGACAGGCATTTCATCAAACAATTTCCGCGCAAAACCAATATCGCCCAATTTCGCGCACCCGACCACCATAGCTGTCTGGCTGACTAAATCACCCTCACCAATACCCCAAAACAAATTTCTCAACCCATTAAGAAGACCCATTTCAGCATACATACTAATTAACCCACTTAGGACATGTGGGTCATTTTCATACCCATATTTCATTACAGCTCCATGAACACTTAAACCACCCAAATGTTTTAACTTTACACAGCACTTAATTAAAAAAGTAAAAGTATAATTATCAGGCCTTTGATCAGTGTTGAATATAGTTTTATAAAAAGAAAAAGATTTTTCAGGGTTTAATGATTTAGAATAAACCCTAATGAAAGAATTTAAAGCAAAAACAGTTGGAATATGACGACATTGGTTTAATATCTGGACTGAGTAACTGATATGTTGTGGGTGTTTTAAAGCAATTGATGCAGCAAATTTGGAGATGTGATTTGGGTTGTTTATGAAACTGTGAACTAGTAACTGTGAGTGAATTTGGTTTATTTGTTTAAGGGTTTTGCATGATTCTATGATGGAGATTGTGGGGTTTTTTAAGAAGTGTTGTAGAGCTTGCATTGCTAATGCTGCATATCTGCAATCATGTGTTTAATCTAAATACGTAACATCTTATTTTTACATCATAACGATCATATAATTTCGAAATGAACCCTGGTTTCTATTAGTGATTTATATTTCCTTATTTAAGAGATCTGTCTGTATTCATGTATATCATTAAAGAATGAGTATCCTCCGGTTATCGGTTTCTCGCCGATAATTCAGAGAGATACCGCTTAATTTTCTTCCGCTTTATTATTTTTCATAAGTAGCCTTTTTTTCCAAATAAACCCCAACATCATTATCTCATCATCATTATTCTTGTTTTACTGCCGAAAATCATTGTTATTTTTTGAAATTAGTTGGTCAAAAAATGCGTCTCCTACCTAAACGCAAAGCAAGCCATGGCGTAAAAAAAACCCCACGCAAAGGAAGAAGCCACAACCAGCAGCAAGTATGCCGTGAAACACAATTATTCTTCCGTCTCAACAAACAAAGAAAATGATCAAAGAAGAGGCTTTCATCATATGTTCCAGTTTGTCCGTCGGGAAGCCTCCCGTTCAAACTACGGGGGAGTATTAGCTGTCAGTGATTTATATTTCCTTATTTAACAGATTTGTGTGTATTCATGTATATCATTAAAGAATGACCTGTAACTTAATTGGTATTGGGCTAAAACCCAATCCTTGCATTCTATTATAAATACTAATAATATCATATGGAGTAAACACACAAAAACATTCTATCATTTTATATTCTTTCAGTTTCCTGAGTGAAAGCACAATATCTTCAACGATGTTCAACGATAGATTTTTGTACACTTATTGCACCATATACATATACAACATTTGCACGTAAACTTTTTAAGGTGGTGTTTATTTTATTAAGATATTTTGGGTATGAATCTGAATATGACATCTTACTGGTAAGAGGTAGCCATAAAGTCTGAATCTAAATGAAATAATATTGTTTATTTTTTATATAAATGTTTGAATGATTTTTTATTGGTTTTTAAAGTATCTATTATATCTAAAGATTTAGTCCTATCATTGAATGTGGAGTAATGAAGTTTACTTGATTTCACAAAGCTATCACGACATACAAAGGGTTTAAGCAGTTATATCTGAGTTCATCTTAAGGGTTTTTTTCATTAAGTACGGAGTATTAAAGATGGGTCGCAATTCAATTAGATGCATATAAGGTTCTGGAGTTACACATGATTAAATACATGGAAATGAAAAGTTCTAAACCCTCTTTGATTGATTGCTCACCTGTAAGTTCAAAATCTTCAAAAAAATCAATGTTGAGTGTTAATGATATCGTCTTATAATCTGTCCAACACCTAGCAAGATCACTACATGTAAAAGTTAAATGATAGTTTGATTTGATGTTTGTGTAGATTTATAGTATCGCAAAGAAAAATTATTGATTTTCAGGTTGTAAGAATGAAAAAAATTGGCTTCCTGTTTTTCAGATTGATGGAGAAGAAGAATAATATCATATTTTGATCTTAAAATGGCATGTAAGATGTGTAATTAATTTTAGGAACTGACTTGAAATATTGAATTAGGTTTTTTTTTTTTTTAGTTTGTCAACATTTGTACCAAAATCTCATCAAGTTCTCGGCCAATGAGTGTGATTGTGCCAACTTGATATCGAGAAAACGTTGATGTACAACTTATTAGTTTTGTTAGGAAAGTGATTTGTTGTTTTCATTTTATGGAATTATGCATACAAACTTTAGGCCTGGGAATTATCGACCTGTTTATAGTTTGATGGGTTAAATGTGTCGTAATCACTATGAGGAATTAGCTTGAAGTTTCACAATAAATGCTCTTTTTGACTGTTTTTACAAGCTAGGGTGAATCTAAAGATAACGAAAGCGTGTCGTCCGCCTTCTATTGTGGAAGGGAACCCATGCTTCGAGTACATCAGACACATTGTATTCCCCTCGGTTCAAAGAGTTCAAGGTTGAAAGGAAAGCCAAAAATAGAGATGACAAGTGATTTTTGTTCAAACTTAAGAATGTTTCTTTCTCATTTGCTATTTAGATATTTGATTAATGGTTGTGCATCAATAATTGAAACTCATTTACCATGGAGTATCTTTCTAACATCAGGATTTTCACGAATTACGAGGAAGTAATTGTTGAATACAATGATGGAGGCTTGCATCTTGATGATCTAATACCGGCACCAATAAAAGCTTTAAATAGGATTTTGTAGGTATGTATTATTATCTCAACATCGAGGTGGTTTTCTTATCGTTGGTTTGTTAACAATTTATAAGTATTAAATCTAAATCTGAATTTGTAGATTGAACATTAAAATAGTCAAATATGAACAAATAAATACAATATTTTAATTTGGTGTTTGCTCATGTTCTTTCTAAATATGGCGTACATATCATTCGTTTAGTTATTTTTGTTAATGTATTAACAGTTAAACAAAATGATGCTCGGTCAAAGAGGGTGGAAGGAGTTATCGGCTTTGGGAGATAAAATAAACACGATCAACTGTGTGATAGAGAGTTTGATATGGTTCCTAAGATGAGGAGAATGAAGTCAAAAGATGATATGCACTAATTCAAGGTAGTCTCTCTGAATCTGCTATAATTTTGGTGAATAAATAACTATATGATAAATGTGTAACCCTTGCTTTCAAGGTACTCTCTTTGAATATACATCATACTCATACTAATATACACCAACACAAAAGTTGTTTGAGAGAACTTGAATACATATAAGAGTTTGATTATGAGGTTGATACATATACAATTCTGATTCTAAGGTTGAGTACGTTAAACAATCATTTCAAACACTCGAGGTACATTTTGTTGCTATTGCTTTTCTATCACATGGTTTTAAGGATTGCTTAATTAAGTGCTTTCTGGCTAATTTCTATGTAGATAAGCAGTGTTGACCAACTTCTGCTTCCTTTTTTGAAAATGAGCGTCAAAATAGGCAGGTTATGAAGCAGTTTCAAATGACCCAAACACCTTTTCTGTTAGTTGCTGGAATCTTCCAAGGGCGCTCTGGGAACTTCATAGCCAAGGTTTACACATTCTTAAGCGTTCTAAAATCATTTTAAGCCTCTATATAAAGGCCTAGGGTTTTTACTTTTCACTTGTTCCAAAATTTGTAGTTCTTCTTCATAGTCCCTAAAACTAGCTTGAAAACGAATAAGAAGGATAATTAACACAAGTAAATACTTTCTAAACGTAGTACTTTATTATTGTATAACAAGTATTACATGTGTTATGGATAACACAGTTTGAGGACAATGTGTTGTGTACACTTTGGACAAAATAAAGCAAACTCAAGAACACAGGCACAACTGTTCTTTCTCTGAGTTGTAAAGAGTTAATGTGTGAAATCTAACAAAGTGAACAACATTAACTCTAGCCTACATATCCTATTTATAGTGGTAAGAGGTTGACTATTAGTACTGGTTGATGTTGACTACACAAAACAGACAATGTCATACATCTATCAAAAGATGCTCTTCTATTCTTGGTAGTCTGCCACAATGCTTTAGGGAAACAGAGCTGACATAGTTTCCCTTTTCTTCATTCCTTGTACTTTAGGCTGTAAAACTTCCCGCCTAAACACTTAAGTAGTTCCAAAGTGTACTGAGTGTTAACAGGGTATTGCCACCCCTGTTAACACTCAACCACTCAGAGTCCCTGATACATCTTGGTTGTTATCCAACACAGCCAATGAGTATGTCTTCAAGTAATATTCGACTTCCTTGACAATGTCTCTGACATGGACTCCTCTGTGGTTGCTCACAGAGACTTAGAACTCTGTGAGTCTTGGGTTACTTGC
This sequence comes from Glebionis coronaria, assembly GCA_025667525.1. Taxonomy (NCBI): domain Eukaryota; kingdom Viridiplantae; phylum Streptophyta; class Magnoliopsida; order Asterales; family Asteraceae; genus Glebionis; species Glebionis coronaria. The sequence goes on along the minus strand of CM046882.1, from coordinate 74,905,019 downwards.
CTGTGTCCTTGGCACATGCAAGTTAATATCTAACAGCTTAATTTAAGTTTAAATCTATGACTAAGGGAATACTAATAGACTTAGATTCCGAACAATCTTCCCTGATTTAAACATAAATACAGCTAGATCTAAATGAGTTATAGTAAGTGATATAACAACTTCTTCTTACACATAACAGATCTAACAAACAACTTCATACTTCATTAATACTTACAAAAATTACAAGTACAATACATGAGTAAACAAAATATGATAGTAAACGTTCAGTTGTGAAAACTTTAATAATCATCATTCTTGATTTTCTCTTCAGCCTCAGCTATGTCTTTCCTAGTATCCACTTCAGCCTTCAATGCTTGGGCAAATTCCTTGGAGTACTCTGTGTTAAGTTTAAGCACCTTTTGAAACATAATAAGCTGAATAGTTGATGCAAGGCCCAGCTCATCTTCCCTTTGGAACACATACTAACATCCCCTGTTCATGTAGGCCATTCCTTTTTCAGGCTCAGTGTAAGTCTGACCATCAACAGGCCCTACAATCCCATTTGGGAGAATCAAGTTCCTGTGCATTCCATCTACTTGGATATCATCAGTTACAAAGGTTTCTTGAAGGAATTGAGACATCCTTTTTTATTTCTTCTCAGCCTTCGTTGGTTCTGGTTCAAATAGTTGTGGGGTGGATCAATTTTGAGTTTGGCTGTTGTTTCTTTCAGCCAGTTGAACTTAGCTCTCATGGTCTTTAAGAGTAAGAAATTTGCCTGTCCAGTCCTCTTTGCAGCTAAAGCTTCAATTTCTAACCATTCAGTCAAAGCAAGTGTCTTAAATTTTAAATCCTCAAATACATCCATGTTGCCCTGTTGGTTATCTCTCTAAATAACCATCTGTGGAGTATGAGTTGATTTTTTAACGGTGTATTTGAACTTGGTGATAGTGCTTGGAGCATATCTTTTGTTAACGCAAGCATCATAGTCAGCCTTTACCTTTTTCAGAGCCTCTGCGTATTTAATCTCCATTTCTCTTAGCCTTTGTCTTTGCTCCTCTCTGAGTTGAGGAGACATAGCTTTCAACGTGGCTTCATCCAGCTCTTTGGTTTTCTTGATTTCATTCAATCGTTTAAAACAAGTGCCTGTTTCTCAATTTCTTCAACTGTTAAGGGTTTTTCATCAGCTACTTTGAAAGTTGAGAATTGAGAGATTTTGGTAGTGGATCCTCCTGTCTCTAGCATCGCAACTATTTTCTTTAGTATGGCGTTTGTGTCTACCACAACTATTTCTTTCCCTTTCTTCGAGACAGAGGATTCTTCACTTGCTTTCTTCATTTCATCAGTATGTTTCAAAAATGCTATCTGAGCTTGTTCTTGGACAGCTTTTGGTAGAGAGCCAACAGTGAATTTAAGTTTCTTAGTTTTTGGTTCACCATCATCCACAGCCTTATTGGTTTTATCCAAAGACAGGGAATTTGATGAATCAGCTGCTTTGTTGTCTTGTTGCTCCCCCTTACTTTCATCATCATCATCATCAGGTACAGTGATTGGAGTGATGACTTGGAGAGGAATGGGGTTTTCAGCTGTACCTGTGGTGGTGTTGACAGGTTCTAGTTTTAGTATGTCAGCTTTCTCCCCCTCACGTTGAGCCTGTCTCTTGAGACGCTTGGCTGAACGTGATTGAAGGTATCTAGCAACCTGTTCAACAGATGTAACCATTTTCTTTTGCCTGTTCCTTGATCCTCTGGCTATTCGGAGAAGCCTGTTGCATTTGCGATTCACGGAGCGATCAACATGTCCAGCCAAATAGTTAGTGTGACGTTTCTGCCTGCTGCACACAGCCTCAAATTCTTTGTGCATCACCAACTCGTGGGCTGAAAACATGTCATGGACATCTTTTATGATGGTATCTTTGATGCGAGTGGATAAGTGACTAAGTCCCTGAGAAACTCCTTTTCTTGTGCCATCTTGGATGGGTTCAGTGATGGCATCCTTAACAGCTTGGGAAATGATCCTGGGAAAATTGACAGTGAAGGAATGCATTTCAGACCCAATTTTATCTAACTTTATTGACAGGTGTTCAATATCTGAAGCATGATGATAGGGCCTCAAATCATGAATGTTCAGGCTTTGCTGCTCATAGTCATCTTCCCTGGGAAAAAGATCAAAGTTTGTTTGTTGTGGATGATCAAAAAACAGAAACTCTATAGTGGGATCATACACAACGCTTGTAACCTCCTTTGTGACAGATGTAGCAGAGGTAGGAGTCACAATAGCTTCCTTTGGAGGAGGAGTTTGTTCCTTAGCTGGTGTGGACACAGTTGTGGCTTTGGGTGGTGACATATCAGGTTATTCATCTTCGTCATAATCCTCCTCCTCAATCATCCCCTCAGGGAGAATTTCATCATCTGGCATCGATTCAGGCTCAGATAGGCATTCAATGAAGGCAAGCACATCCTATTCAACATCAGGCATGGGCTCATCTTCTTTTGGCTGATCCTGAATCAATTTATCAGCTCCTTCAGCTGTAGCCTGAGAGTCTACATTTGGCTGTACAACATCAGCCTGCAATTTGTGTGAGTTAGTAACAGGGAAATAGATAAGGGGAATGGTCACCAGTTCGCTATCCCAGAGAGGCTGAGGATGATTATTCAGCCAATCCAAAGGATAAATCCTTAGAATTCTTTAATGTGTGAAAGTAATGAGGTTAATGGTCACCATTCGCTGCCCCTAGGAAAGTTGAGTGTGATTATTCAGCCCCCCTAAAGGATAAATCCTTTGGGACTCTTTTATCTGTGAATTGTATATGGGTTAAGATCGCGTGTTACGCTGCCCCTAGGAAAGCTGAGAGTGATGATTCAACTCCCCCTGAAAGGATAAATCCTTTGGGACTCTTTTAGTTGTGAAAAAGATGTAGTTAAAGATCGTCATATTACGCTATCCCTAGGAAAGCTGAGGGTGATGATTCAGCTCCCCCTAAAAGTTAAACTTTTGGGATTCTTTTTCCGAGGGAACCTAGAGGTTGTGTGAAGTACAATTACTCTAGTTCGAGACATAAGTGTAGTCAGGTTGTTGTTTGCCTGAATACTGTCTAGAGGGTGCAGGGTCATCGGGGTGCTTTATAAACATAAATGAGTCACTCCCTGGTGCAAAGACAGGGTGTACAGAAGTCTTAAAAGATTTCTAAGTGCATACATAGACTCCTATGGGTCGAGGATAACCCTAACTTCACCACTCTCACCTACAGACATTTGAGAGTGGCTGCTTGTGGACCTCTAAAAATTATAAACTGATTACCTGTGAGATATCAGCAGAATTAGGTTGGTTCCCTGTTGTCTTTACTGATGTAGAGACGCTAGACTCTTGTTGTTTATCAGTTGTTGTCTCTGTGTCCACAGAAGTCTTTGGACCAGAGAAATGAGTGGCAATCTTCTTAACCCTGGCCTTAGCAACAGTTTGGGTTTTGGAAGAAGAGGGGTTTTTCTTCTTCTTTGGTTGTGGGCCAGTTGTTTCCTTAGACAGCGTGGTGTGTTGCCCAGAGGTCAAAGACGCTGACTTACCAGACACAACAGCTGCAATCACCTTCTCAGGGGAGGGAGCAAGGGCTTCACAACAGATGGTTGTTTATTAGCAACATTCTTCATATGAGTAGTTGTGGGCACGTCATTGGGTCCCATCACCTTGTAGATAGCTCCAGTTATGTGATAAGGCTTCATGGCTGTCAGTGCAGAGTTGTGGTAGTTATCACCCAACAGGCTTTCAAAGATAAGAGAGAGAAAACGAACATAGCAGGTGTTTTTCCCTTTGACTTGATTGGTGCCTTTCAGTTGTTCGACTAGGTTTGAGAATAAAATACTTCAAATATCGATGTATGTTCCCCATATAGGTCCATAGGCAATGGCTTGATGATTGAAGGCTAATTGATCTTGAGATCCCTGCATACCACCAGGGATTTGACTATGTGAGTAAAGAGGACTCTCCACATGGGGGAAAAACTTGATCTTTAGGGGAGACTTCATGTAACACCCCACAAGGATAAGTGGACCGTTACGTGTATTTATGGCGTGTCATCAAAGCATAAGGTAAATGTCCTAAAACATTAACTGGCCATAAAGGAAATACCAGAATCAAACATCGGCAATCCAAACATAAGCCCAAAACTTGAAAAGTAAAATACTGAAGGAAAGGACTAAACAATGTTCAAATAAGCAGAATAATGTAAGTACATAAAGTAAGAAGTCTGGATAGCTTCCATCCAAATACACATGCTCTCAGAATCCTAAGAGTGTCCTAGTGTACCTGTCGTTAGAACATGAAAGGGAACTACGGCTGAGCATAACGCTCAGTGAACGGATATAAAGCATGATAAGGAATTACTGAAATGAAACAGATGATGAAATACTGGAGCTGTAAGACTGGTAAGTAAAGTTGCAGCGGAAATCTGTGTATAATCTGTAAAGTCTGATTTATAAATAATAAAGCTGAACTGTTATCTGTTAAATCTGAAAACATGCATTTACTGTATTTTAATTGCCAGAGCTTATATAGGTCATGTGTTGTAACAACGGTGCATGAATAACTGGAGGGGTGACCTCGTCATGCTGTAGAGGGGTGACCTCTAAATAACTGTAGAGGGGTGACCTCTAAATACTGTGCTGGGTGGAGGGATCAGCTCCAATGTGAAGGATGTAGAGCACACACCACATTCACCCGGATAACTTGTAAACTGATAAGCCTAGGATGCATCCATACGCCCCACTAAACATACATATAAAAATGGCCAAACTGAACATGAGTGGGACGATGCAGGACATCACTCTCCTGCATGTGAGTCACGACACCGGTGCCTCTAGTGCCATGGTTACGGTACTAATAAGTGTGAAAACACTTATCCTTTTACCACTTATTTCCAATAATAACAAGACCAAAACGTGTGATTTATGTCGTAAAAGTCGGAATTATGCGTGGTTTGTGTTTTTATTGTGTTTTAGGACCAAAAGATGAAAAAGGAAGAAAACACGGGTTTTCACGGGCTTTTATCGAAGAAAACAGGAAAAGACGAAGTCAAAAGATCAAGAGTGCTTAAAGAACGGATGTCCAAGACCTATTCTGGAGATTTATCGAAGAGCAAGTCTAAAGACGGAAGTTTAATGAAGTCGAAGAACTTAAGTCTAATAGAAGAAGAAAATTAAAAGACAAGTTCAAATCCCGAGACTACAAAGACGAAGAATTAAAATCGAGTCGAGAAGAAAAAGAAAGAAGAAAGCACCACACATGCCTCCCACTTCCCTATAAATACCCTCCTAATCACATTAGGAGGGGGTTAGCTAGTTTTTATTTCTTTAGTTTCTTTCTAGTTTTTAGAGAGAGAAAGTCTTAAACTTTCTCTCACTAGTTCATCTTTTTCTTTTAATCTTTCAAGATTAAACACTTTTTTGTATTGCTTATTTCATTAATCAGAGTTCTATTTTAAGCTTTTGATCCTTATTCTCATTCTACACTTCTTGATTTACTCTACCTTTGATCCGAATCTCACATCTCACTCGTATGATTTGATGCTTTTCGTGAATAAAGGTTTGATCTTTTGGTTTACACACAAGCTTTTACACGTTTAGGTCATAAGCTCATAATGCTTATTGGCTTATTCGAATCTTAGCTTGTTGATTCTCGGATTTTGCAAAAGGATTTAGTAAGTTTAAAGTTCATTTCATAAAGTTCTTGATTTTATGTTTTAGAAGTGTTAAATTTAAGCTTTTTGAATTGCTTAAGATCCGTTTGAATTTGCTTATTGCGTTTGCTTATTGAGATTCACTCTTGCCACAAATTTCGGAATCAGTTTCCATCCATCGCAATCCTAGGGTTTTGACACATATTCCGACGGTTTACTCCACATTCCGATAGGTTTTGGTTTTTGATCGCAATAACCCATTAGGGTTTTACTTTGCGATCGGTTGGTTAATCCCCTTATTCCGATCTGGGTTGCGATCGCACATTGCGATCGCATATTCCGACGGGTCTTAAGGACTTGGTTAAGACGAAGTGCTGCCCGTTTTTTGATAGAGTCATTGCGACAACAACATTCCGATAGATGCATATTGCGACAGAAGTGCTTCCTAAGTATTCCGATGGTTAATGTTAGTGACATTCCGATGGTTGCTATTTTTATTCCGATGAACATGAATTGTTTTATTACGATTGATTAACTTTAAGTTTAATTTTGTCAAAGCTTTAATTTACTCAACGACACTTTAATTACTTGCTAATAGTTTAAATTAGATAAACAAACCAAACCATTCTCTTGATTCACCAAAAGACGATTGAGTCGCACTTAAAACCGGTTTTCAATTCGAAAAGATTCGGAACTATAACGAACTTTAATACTTTAGGTGGCAACATCTCTTGTATTAAATGGCGCCGCTGCCGGCTCTTTTCGTTAAGATAAACGATTTCTAGTGAGAGACGCATTGAATTTTGGGATCCGTTCTTTGAACGTTATTTTCCTCGCTTCAAACAATTTCAAAAATCCAAAAAAAAAAAAAAATATATATAAAACTCTTCAAACAAAAAAAATACAAAAACATTAAAAAACCTATAAAAACCAAAAAGATTATATAGATATTTCTTGTGTATATTTTCCTTCTGCAGGTGCATGCGTACTAGATCTACAAACTATTCTGAGCCCGAGAATCGTGAAGATTTAGATATGGCTGGTGTTAACAACAACAATAATCACCCACCTCAAAATAATTTGAATAACAACCACAACAATAACAACAACAACAATGTCCTTCTACCTGATTTACGAACCATGGAGGAATTGTGCCAACCCACCATGAATGGACGCGGAGGCCCGATTGCGCCAATGCACGTCACGGCTCAGGAGTTTTCGTTGAAGCATCACATGATACAACAAGTGCAAACGAACCCGTTTCGTGGAATTCCGGATGATGATGCCAACAAACACCTCGACAAATTCATCACCATTACCCAAAGCATGAAGTGCCCCGGTGTTTCTATGGATGACCTTCGCCTCCAACTTTTTCCACACTCGCTTTCTCACCATGCCGAAAAATGGTTTGACCGTCTTCCTAAGAATTCTATTCATACATGGAACGACATGACTCAACGCTTTTTGTCGCGCTACTTTCCCCCATCCATGGTCACTAGCCTTCGTAACCAAATCAGTGGATTTATGCAAGAGAATGATGAATCGCTTTTCGATGCTTGGGAACGTTACAATGATTTGATCGACCGCTGTCCTAATCACAATATGCTCCCCGTCACTCTCATTGACACCTTCTACAATGGTCTCACTTTTCGTGATCGTGACACGATCAATGCCGCCGCCGGCGGTACTTTTATAAAAAGGAGACCGGAGGAGTGTCGAGAGTTGATTGAAAACATGACTACTCACCACAACAATTGGGATTCTTCCGCATCCTCAAGATCAAATCAGAGAGTCAATGTTTCATCTACTTCTTCCACCACCAACTCGTCTGTTTTGGAACGTGCTCTTCTTGATATCAACAAAAGTCTCCAAATTTTGACCTCTAACCAAACTCAACAAGCTAAAGCCGTTGCTCTTTCTTGTGACACATGTGGTGGTCCTCATTCCTACAATGAGTGTCCTTCTACTCACGGCAATTATTCTGAAGACGTTAACGCAGCGTATGGTACTTATTCCACGGGAGGCTATCAAGCTCGCCCTCAAGGAGACCGTAACTTGCTAAGTTATCGCTCCAACAATTATCTTGCTCCTCCCGGTTTCCCTCCTGCAAACCAAAACCAACAACAAAGCTACAACCGAAACAACCAATCCCAACCTCGTGCTCAAAATCAATATCAATCCCAAAGAAACCCATACCCAACTCAAGGAAATTCTCAAGCTCCACCTCTCAATCAACCGATGGCCGTAAGTCAAGACGTCGAGACGTTCATGAAGACTAATCGTGAGATGGTGACGAATCTTCAGAGCCAATTTGTCAACTTGAAGAATGACATGGTGAAACAAGGGAGTGATATTAGAGCCGAGCTAAGGAATGATATGGCCAAACACAGCAATGATATTAATGCCAACATGCAAAACTCTTTCAACAATCAAGCTCTTCACCTTCGTGATATGATTGGTTCGCTCATCCAAAGTAATCAATCCTCTTCTTCGGGTACTCTTCCGAGTAATACCGTTGCGAATCCAAGAGGGGAGATGAAAGCAATCACCACTCGTAGTGGAAAAGGTTATATGGAACCCGAGCTTCTTACACCTCCACCGGTGATTGTGAACAAGGAAAAAGAGCAACTTTCTTCACCTCCTTTACCATCTATCCCCATTTCCCCACCACCCGTGGTTGTGAGTGATCCTATTCCTTTAACGCCTTCTTCTTCATCCAATATACCTTATCCCTCAAGGTTGAGGAAAGAGAAGCAAAAGAGCAAGGACGATATTCAGGTTTCGAACTTCCTTAAAATGTTCAAACAATTGAATTTTAACATCTCCTTTGCCGAGGCTCTCGCTCACATGCCCAAATACACTAAGATGTTTAAAGATCTTTTAAGCGATAAAGAGAAACTCCTTGACATTGCTCAGACCCACCTTAATGAGAATTGCTCCGCAGTGCTCTTAAGGAAATTGCCCACCAAACTTGGTGATCCGGGTCGCTTCTTGATTCCTTGCAACTTCCCGGGAGTAGAGAATTGCATGGCCCTAGCCGATCTAGGTGCCAGTATAAACTTAATGCCTTTAAGTGTTTGGAAGCAATTATCTCTCCCCGAGCTAGTCCCCACTAAAATGACTTTGGAATTAGCCAACCGTACGGTTGCTTATCCAGTGGGGATAGCCGAAGATGTCTTTGTTGGCGTCGATAAATTCACCTTCCCGACGGATTTTGTCGTCGTTGACTACGAGATGGATCCCCGTGTTCCATTAATCGTTGGACGTCCATTTCTGAGGACCGGTCGCACTCTTATTGATGTAGCCGCGGGCGAAATAATCATGAGAGTTGGTGACGATAAAATTGTCTTCAACATGGGTAAGATTTCTAAGCAACCTTATTCGTATGAGAGCGTTAATGCTATTGATGTTCTCGATGAGGCTTGTGAAGAACATTTTCATGATGCTTGTAAAAGTACTCCTTCTCTACCCAATGTTGAGACCGTTGCCTCAATTGCCCCAGCATTGACTCCTTTTAGAGAAAGTGATTTGGATGACTTCGAAGCTAGTTAGGGTCCTCTCGATATTAAGTATGATAATTTGTCCACAAATTGGGATGAAGACATTAGTACTATTGAGAGACTTCTCAATGAGGACCCATTCTCTCCTCCTGCTCCTAAAGAGGTGACTAATGATGATCCATCGTTAATTTCACCATCTATTGAGGATCCTCCTACTCTTGAACTTAAGGACCTACCGCCTCATCTTGAGTACGTTTTTCTGGAAGACGGCGAGAAGCTACCGGTCATCATCGCAAAGGATCTGAAAGAAGACGAAAAAGCCCGACTTGTCGCTGTGTTGAAGAAGCATAAACGTGTTATCGCTTGGAAAATCTCGGACATCCGTGGAATTGATCCTCATTTCTGCACACATAAAATTCTCATGGAGGACGACTTTAAGCCCACAATTCAAAGTCAACGAAGGGTGAATCCTAAAATCCATGAAGTCATCAAAAAAGAGGTTATCAAACTTCTTGATGCGGGTATGATTTACCCTATTTCGGATTCACCGTGGGTTAGTCCAGTCCATTGTGTGCCTAAGAAAGGCGGAATCACCGTTGTGCCCAATGCAAACAACGAGTTAATTCCTACCCGTCTCGTTACTGGGTGGAGAGTTTGTATAGACTACCGCAAACTCAATGATGCCACGAGAAAGGATCATTTCCCCCTACCTTTTATGGACCAAATGCTTGAACGTCTAGCTGGTAATGAATATTACTGCTTTCTTGATGGTTTCTCGGGTTATTTTCAAATACCCATCGATCCCCAAGATCAAGAAAAGACAACATTCACTTGTCCCTATGGCACCTTTGCTTATAAACGAATGCCTTTTGGCTTATGCAATGCCCCCGGGACTTTCCAAAGGTGCATGTTGGCTATCTTCCATGACATGGTTGAGCAAACCATGGAAGTCTTCATGGATGATTTCTCGGTCTTCGGGGATTCCTTCTCTGCTTGCCTTGCCAATTTGGAACGTATGCTTAAGCGGTGCGAAGACACTCGCCTTGTTCTGAACTGGGAAAAATGCCATTTTATGGTAAAAGAAGGCATTGTGCTAGGACACAAAATCTCTAAAGCCGGTCTTGAAGTCGACCGTGCTAAAGTAGATGTCATAGCCAAATTACCTCCACCTTCAACCGTGAAGGGTGTGAGAAGCTTTCTGGGTCATGCGGGCTTCTATCGTAGATTCATTCAGGATTTCTCTAAAATCGCTCGCCCGATGACCCACCTCTTGGAAAAAGATACTCCTTTTATCTTTTCTAAAGAGTGTCTCGAAGCCTTCAATCTTCTTAAGGATAAGCTAACTAAGGCACCGGTCTTGGTTACCCCTAAATGGGAGCTGCCTTTTGAATTGATGTGTGATGCTAGCGACTTTGCTATTGGTGCGGTTTTGGGCCAACGAGTGAATAAACACTTCCAACCAATCCACTATGCTAGCAAAACAATGACGGGGGCTCAACTGCATTATACGACAACCGAAAAAGAGCTTTTAGCTGTTGTCTATGCTTTTGAGAAATTTCGCCCCTATCTTGTTTTATCCACCACCATCGTATACACGGACCATTCCGCGTTGAAGTACTTGATGACAAAGAATGATTCTAAGCCAAGACTTCTTCGCTGGGTTTTGCTCCTTCAAGAATTCAACATTGAAATTCGTGACAAGAAGGGAGCCGAAAACCTGGCCGCGGATCATTTGAGTCGACTTGAGGATCCATATCAGGGGGATCATCCAAACAAAGAGATCAATGACTCTTTCCCCCTGGAGACTCTAATGTCTATAAATCTCAACCTTGATGGCACCCCGTGGTTTGCGGACATTGCAAACTACTTAGCGGGTGGTATCATCATCCAAGGGTTAACATCCCAACAAAAGAAGAAGTTCTTGAATGACGTTAAGACTTACTTTTGGGATGACCCTTATCTATTCAAACAGTGTGCTGATCTGATTATTCGTCGATGTGTTGACGGACTGGCAGCTTTTGACATCCTCCAAGCTTGCCACAAAGGACCCACCGGTGGTCACTTTGGTCCCAACTACACCGCTAAGAAAGTGTTTGATTCTGGATTCTACTGGCCCACCATTTATCGTGACGCTCACGAAATGGTTAAGCATTGTGATGCTTGCCAACGTCAAGGCAAGATCACACATAAGGATGAGATGCCTCAAAATTTCATACAGGAATGTGAAATCTTTGATGTATGGGGCATCGACTTTATGGGGCCATTTCCATCCTCTAAAGGGAACAAGTACATCCTCGTCGCCGTCGACTACGTCTCTAAATGGGTTGAAGCTAAGGCTCTTCCTACGAATGATGCGAGGGTGGTTGTGAACTTTTTGAAGCAGCTTTTCGCTCGATTTGGCGTTCCTCGTGCTATCATCAGTGACCGTGGGACTCATTTTTGCAACGATCAATTTGCAAGAGTCATGGCAAAGTATGGTGTCACTCACCGTCTTTCCACCGCCTATCATCCCCAAACCAATGGGCAAGCCGAAATTTCCAATCGTGGCTTGAAGAGAATTTTGGAGCGTACTGTGGGAGAGCATCGTGCCGCGTGGGCCGATAAGTTAGATGATGCTCTGTGGGCTTTCCGTACTGCTTACAAGACCCCGATCGGTTGTACACCTTATCGTCTTGTGTACGGGAAAGCTTGCCACCTACCCATCGAGCTGGAACATAAGGCGTACTGGGCCTTGAAGTGGGCTAACTTCGACATCAACAAAGCCGGTGATTTTCGAAAGATTCAACTCAACGAGCTACACGAACTGAGGAATCAAGCTTACGAGAACTCATTGATCTACAAGGAGAAGACCAAGATTATCCACGATGCTAAAATCAAGAACCGAGAGTTCAACATTGGTGATCAAGTCTTACTCTTTAACTCTCGGTTGAAGATCTTCTCTGGCAAGTTGAAGAGCCGCTGGACTGGTCCATTCACCGTTTACAAAGTCTTTCCGTATGGGACCATTGAGCTTTCTCAGCCGAATGGGCCAAATTTCAAGGTGAATGGCCAGCGTTTGAAGCTGTACTTTGGTGAGGACATCTCCCATGAGAAGATTCCATCCCTCACCACGTTCCCCATGAACTAAAATTGGGTCGAGTTAGGCTCATGACTCGGTGAACAAAAACAAGCGCTTCTCGGGAGGCAACCCGTGTTCTATCTTTTACTGCTTTCATAATAAGTGTAGGGGGAGCCCCGCATATGTTTGTTGTCTTGTTTCTTGTGCTGTGCAGGGATTAAAGCTTCAGAGAGCATCTTGATGACTTTTGACGAACCGTGATACCGTGTTTCCCATCTTCCCGGTTCTATCCTAAACTCTTGTGATTCAATATTTCATATTCTATATGTTCACATTGAATTCACTTTAGTTGTCCTTTCCTTAGCAAGATTTAAACAACGTGCACAATGTCCTAAGTGTAGGGGAGTTTACTCCCAAATGCTTAAACATTGAGGACAATGTTTATCTTAAGTGTAGGGGGGACTTCTATCGAAGTAAGTGGTCTTTTCCATGAATTTGCCCTCATTTTAACCGGAAAATTTGATTTTTCGACATTTTTCAAAATTTTTAATCTATTTTGGCCTAGTTGTATAGTTGTATTTGCCTTTGTTATGTTTCCTTTGCTAGAATAAATTTTCAAATAAGTGGTTTTAGATTTTTCTTTGTCGTGAACATTTTGACTCAACTCGAGTTTACTTGCCTAAGTTTACTCTAGCTAGTATCCTTAACGTGTTTAAGTCAAGTTTTGCTAGGCTTTTATATAGGGAGCTATAAAACGCGAAAGTCTTAACTCTCACGGGTTAAGAACAAGAACTTTTCGCAAGTTCCTATAATTGATCCTAGAGAGTCGTTTATCAAGGGAACTTTAAAATGCGATTTCTAAACTTGAAAAAGTCCAAGAATTTGCAAGATCCTATAGGCGACTCGAAAACCCAAAACTTTGATTTATTAGGCTAAGCATCCACGAGTCTCATTCCTTGAGATTTTAAACTGTGGAGAACGAGAGATGATAGAGTCAATTATAAGTTCGGTATTCTTTCGTGAATTTATGTGAGTTAATTATGAGCCTATTCTCCCTCCGCTTGCTAATAAATTAATCTGCTAATAAATAAGGTTGTACGATTTAAAAGGTTACTTAGCTTTTAGCCCCAGATCGTTTAAAAGTTGCTCGGTAATGACGAGAGTTCATAGCCAAGGCATAACTTATGAAGCGGGGCGCAAAGATTGGCGAGTCCGAAAAGGCCCTAACAAGGCATGAGGGCTACATTTTCTTGCTAAAGATCCAAAAGTGATGTGAAGAATCATTTATCAAAAATCAATATGAAGGATCGAGACACACGACGAAAAGCAAGAACTCCCCAAAAGTCATGGAGAAGTCTATCCGAAAAGACCCTAACAAGGTATGAGGATAAATAGATCCAAGTCCCAAAAGGAGGCGGATCGTTGTATATCAAAGTCCAAAATAAAGATTGGAGAAAAATGAAGAAGTCGTGGTCCAAAGATGAAGAATCTCTCAAAAACTTCAAGTGAAGAAATTCCTATTATGAAGAGAAGACCATAATTTCAAGAACGTCTCTCGAAGATTCGAAGTATGAAGTCGCTGCCAAATATCGGCCCGAGAAAGGTCTCAAATCGCGAACCAAGTTATGCCAAGATATGAACTTTCTGATATCCCGAGAAGCAGTTTTAAAAGATTTGGTCCTTTAGCTAACTATTGATTAAATCGATCACCTTATTTTCGGACTAAATAAACTATCGAAATAAGTCAAACAATGCATCCTTGTGATCATTCAAGACAAAAATAAAATATAAGAGATACACCTAGGAATAAGGGAGTCTAAGTGAATAATTGGCCCACATGAGTTCGTGATAGTTTGCCAACTTATAATAACAATGATCTCGTTTTTAAGCTTAGTATGGGGAACGTGAAACTTGAGGATGAAAAATGTTCATGGCCACCAAAACCCAATGTAAGTTTTTAATTTTTTTTACTTATTTCTATCTTTTATGTTTAGTATTTAATAAAGGCCAAGGTGGGTTATTTATGATGGAAAATGTAAACCGTGCTTTAAAATTAATGCATTGCATGAGGGCATTGCAATGGTCAAGTGTAGGGGATTTAATAAGTGTGAAAACACTTATCCTTTTACCACTTATTTCCAATAATAACAAGACCAAAACGTGTGATTTATGTCGTAAAAGTCGGAATTATGCGTGGTTTGTGTTTTTATTGTGTTTTAGGACCAAAAGATGAAAAAGGAAGAAAACACGGGTTTTCACGGGCTTTTATCGAAGAAAACGGGAAAAGACGAAGTCAAAAGATCAAGAGTGCTTAAAGAACGGATGTCCAAGACCTATTCTGGAGATTTATCAAAGAGCAAGTCTAAAGACGGAAGTTTAATGAAGTCGAAGAACTTAAGTCTAATAGAAGAAGAAAATTAAAAGACAAGTTCAAATCCCGAGACTACAAAGACGAAGAATTAAAATCGAGTCGAGAAGAAAAAGAAAGAAGAAAGCACCACACATGCCTCCCACTTCCCTATAAATACCCTCCTAATCACATTAGGAGGGGGTTAGCTAGTTTTTATTTCTTTAGTTTCTTTCTAGTTTTTAGAGAGAGAAAGTCTTAAACTTTCTCTCACTAGTTCATCTTTTTCTTTTAATCTTTCAAGATTAAACACTTTTTTGTATTGCTTATTTCATTAATCAGAGTTCTATTTTAAGCTTTTGATCCTTATTCTCATTCTACACTTCTTGATTTACTCTACCTTTGATCCGAATCTCACATCTCACTCGTATGATTTGATGCTTTTCGTGAATAAAGGTTTGATCTTTTGGTTTACACACAAGCTTTTACACGTTTAGGTCATAAGCTCATAATGCTTATTGGCTTATTCGAATCTTAGCTTGTTGATTCTCGAATTTTGCAAAAGGATTTAGTAAGTTTAAAGTTCATTTCATAAAGTTCTTGATTTTATGTTTTAGAAGTGTTAAATTTAAGCTTTTTGAATTGCTTAAGATCCGTTTGAATTTGCTTATTGCGTTTGCTTATTGAGATTCACTCTTGCCACAAATTTCGAAATCAGTTTCCATCCATCGCAATCCTAGGGTTTTGACACATATTCCGACGGTTTACTCCACATTCCGATAGGTTTTGGTTTTTGATCGCAATAACCCATTAGGGTTTTACTTTGCGATCGGTTGGTTAATCCCCTTATTCCGATCTGGGTTGCGATCGCACATTGCGATCGCATATTCCGACGGGTCTTAAGGACTTGGTTAAGACGAAGTGCTGCCCGTTTTTCGATAGAGTCATTGCGACAACAACATTCCGATAGATGCATATTGCGACAGAAGTGCTTCCTAAGTATTCCGATGGTTAATGTTAGTGACATTCCGATGGTTGCTATTTTTATTCCGATGAACATGAATTGTTTTATTACGATTGATTAACTTTAAGTTTAATTTTGTCAAAGCTTTAATTTACTCAACGACACTTTAATTACTTGCTAATAGTTTAAATTAGATAAACAAACCAAACCATTCTCTTGATTCACCAAAAGACGATTGAGTCGCACTTAAAACCGGTTTTCAATTCGAAAAGATTCGGAACTATAACGAACTTTAATACTTTAGGTGGCAACATCTCTTGTATTAGGTACCTCCGTAACTAGTACATAAACTGGTCATGCTTGTATATAATGCTCAGGCAATTTAACTTAATTATAAAACTGATTTCTGATAATTCTTATAACATATAAATAGGGAAAAGAATTGGCTGGAGACGGGAAATCCTAATCATGCATAGAAGGGAAGTCCTTACTAAAAGGACAAAAAATCCGTACGATCAATCGAAACACAAGAGGAAAATAATAATAGAGAGATAGGAACATCCGTACCTTAGTCAAATCAAAACGCTTAACCAAACTTCAAACTGATTTCCCGTCAAATAATCTACATTATTTATAAAACGAATTACTACTAATGTAACTTGATTATGTCTTAAAATCCATTAATATAGATATACATTCTCTTTCTGTTCGTTTGTTTTTTTTTCGCATATTATGTTTACGTCAATTTGTATACTGTCTTACAACTCACTCATTTAAGTCAATTTGCATGATATGTTTACGTCAATATAACTCCTTCATTTGGTTTGTAGTTATCGTATGCTTGTTAACACTTCAAGCTTAAACTGTTTCATTTTATAAACGAAATCAATTCATTATGTAAATGTATAGCAATATTTCTTATATAATACTCATATATGTAGCGTATAGATGATGTAGACAAATTACACTTGAGATATACCTCAGGCCAAGCAAGGACCGATGGAACAAAATGAAACCGTACTCGAAATCTACACTAAGATCCAACGAGGTGCCATCGAACCTCAGTGCCCGCACGCGTATGCGCATACAGACCTAAAACTAGCACCAAGACTCCGTCGACGTCACAAACTTATAAAAACGCAGCTTCAATGAATAATTGTATTCGATCCGCAAGATCTTTCAATGTTACTATGAGCAGAGTGTCACACACCGAACCCGCACTAACTCGAACACGCCTTGATTACGAACCATGAATAAGAACGAACACTCTTCAACTAGAACATCCCCGGTATAAACCGCACCAAACTCAACTCGAACTAACCCTCATGCAGCAAACTGGAAGCTTTTAACCTGACTGGAATCCTTCGATGGTGCAGCCAAAACTAGGTCGCCGTCAAACTCCAAAAACGAACATCAAAAAAAAATTTTTTTGTTGCGAAGGCTTAAGTATTTTACATTTCTTGTTTTTGTGTGATGATCCTATATTAATATATGATGGTGACGCTTATATATCAAAAACGTGTACAACAAAATTTTTGAAATTAACGGAGCGTAGATATTTTGTTGCCATATTTGACCCATTCACATAATCAACCAATAATAATTTACTTTATTATTCCTTGCTAGTTACTTACCAATATTAATTTACTTTATTATTCCTTGCTAATTACTTGCATTTGATATGGGCAAGTGAGCAATAACATCATACATGTTATTAGAAACCGATTCTATTTTCCTTCTAAAAAAACGAAACACCGGTCCATTTGCCATACATATTAGTTATTTGTTTCCTTGTCCATTTTGTTCTAATCCACTAGTACGTATTCTTTAAGAACATTAAATGACAAATATATACATATAGTAGTTATAGCATCATTTACTTTACATTATAAAACGTAGCATCTTTTTATTTTAAGCTAATGAGTTGTATTTTTCTTGCCTACTAACTTAAATAATATGTTTATACTTATAGATACGTAGTCAATTATTTTATTTTTATTTAGTGTTATATCTTGTCGTGTCGTATTTAATATACGTATATATTTGTCATGAATTATTAAAAAGTTTTAAATTCATGGTATCTTTATGCGGGTTTTACAATTCTTCCCCTCTAAAAAAAATAATTCGTCCTCGTATTAAAGGTAATAAGCTGATGAAGTTATAAAACTGAAAGGACACATAGGCTGAAAGAATATGAAAGCTGAAAAGACATATAAGCTGAGAGGTAATTCGCCTCGAATAGAACATAATGCTGCTGAAGGTATAAACGTGACATGACTGAAATGGACATGTAACATGACATGGCTGAAGAGGACATGGAATGTAACATGACTGAAAGAACTTAACTGGATTTATTGAAGGAAAAGAGATGAGAGGTTCGGATGGACTCCTCCGTTCCGAATGGCCTCCCGCTCGAAACGATTCCTTCAAAGATCTAACATAATAAAAAAAAAATCTTGGTCCTGATGACCCTGTCCTGATGAATGCTGAATAGTTTCTGGTTCCATACCTAAGATGGATTTTCTGAATCTGATTGAATGAATAAGTATAGCATGTAGTATACATGAAACGGCACGTATAAATATTCTAAAAAGATAATATTTACATCTCTGAGCAAGCTGTTGAAACCATATAGGGACGAACTCGTGAACAATTGTGAACGCACTATGTGAGCAATTGTGAACGTGGTTCGCGATTGTATGAGGAACGCTGCGCATGAAGTATCTCGTGAAAGTGATACGTGACACATACTGTCAACATGATACTAGAACATATCTATGAACGTATGCTGACTGAGGGAGAATACCCACGATACGGCCTGAGACGTGAAACGTCTGCCTGGGTATGGAAAAGATATGCTAAATTTGAGTCTGGTTTCTTAAGCTTTCTGTAACCGAATTCGATAATAAACTATGAAACGTGTATCGCGAAATGGCACACAAGCTTGAACGTGAACATTGTTATGAACGCTAACGTGAGCTTAAATCATGAGATAACACGAAACATGAACTGACATAGCATCATACTGCGAATGAGACGTAAACGTGAAAGTGAAAGTAAACGTGAACGTGAATGTGAACGTACACGTAATCGTGAACATGAACGTGAGCGCGATTCGCGAACGCTAATTTCTATCTGACAAGGTTGTTGATGGAATACCTTGTAATCATACGATCTATTGCTGAATTTCCTACAAATTTGTTACTGCGTAATCATTTTGGATAAAAGAAGACGTGTAGGCTGGTTAAATGGTTAACAACGACTTAGATAGCATCATGCTTCGTCAGAGTCTGTGGTAACTGCCAATAACCTCCATGGAATCTTATCTCATTTCTGTTTAGAAATTTTTAATGGTCGTAATAACTCATTAGCGTGTCGGTGTCCTATCCTGAATCTAATGTGATGACAGGCATTAGATATGAATATAGCTGCCTCAACGTGTTATATTGTTTCTATCAAAATTCTGCATGGGATTATGGGACATTCTGGTGGAAATCTGGTTGAATAGTCATGGAATTTTTTTTTGAGTCTTGTGGAAACCTTGGTTTCCGGATCTTTGAAGCAACTAGGAATGCATCATGTTCATATGATTAACTAATCAAAGCGGAATTAGAACACGACACATTAACAACGTGTTTAGGGCACAATAACATGAATTTAAACAAATGGGATGTTCATTATATTAATAACAAACATCCACTAGACGTGTATACATTGAATCCCACGTCTAGTGCACACACGCTTTTAGGTTTACATTGTGAATGAATTTATATTAAAAACCTAAGACCTTTGGTTCCTTTTATAGTGTAAGGATTAGGGTTTACAAGAGATAAGAATAAATAAACATGTGAATCTTCTATTTAAATAACTATATACAGAATATATTCTGCATATATATCCGAATAGAAGCTTCTAAAGGCTTCTTTGTCTACGTTTTGTCAATGCTTGAATTGCATGTGACAATGCTTGAATTGCTCTTGACAATGCTTGCTTCCATCAACGCCTAATTTGTTCTTGTCAACGCCTGGAATACTCTTGTCAACGCTTAGACAAATACCTTCATGTTTTCTTCGTTTTTGAGTTTCTGCCACATCAACTTTTTGACCCAACAATCTTCCCCTAGTTGATAGTGGCAAAACTCTATGTGTATCTCTTGTAAGTTATACATGATCTTCAAATTTCTTCCCCTCAAGTGTAGCATGTATCTCTTCCCCTTTTTGTCACATCAACAAGGAAGTAAACAATGTATGCAATCTTTGAAGATTCTCCAAATGTAGGCTCTGTGTAATGATCTTGAAGAAAAATAAATAAAGTATTCTTGATGTAGAAGTAGAATAAACCAACCTTATGTTCCATGTCTTGTAATATCCATGTGATGAAGAACTTATACCAAATTATGCAAAAAATATAAGTAGACCTCGATCCCATTGTCAAAATCCTCATCCTTTGTGAGACACTGAGCACGATAATGTAACTCCTTCAAGTGATAGCAATTTGACCTTTGCTAGATTTTAACAAGTCTTCATCACCAACCATGTAAAGAACGAACAAGTTACCTTTAACGTCTATGACTGGGAGTGCATGACTTCAAGATATGATAGAACACAAACTCGCGAAAATCTTCTTCAATCATCAAACTTACCATAAGAATTCTTCCCCTTAAGCTAACACCTCTTCATGATGAATTTAATGGAATAACATCTTCATACCATATGTAAAAGCCACTTCTCAAGGCTATTACATAGTTTAAAATATCCATCGAATTCTCATGAATAGTTGTTAACTCGCTTTAAGATCATTAATTCCGTTTAAGAATATCCGAGCCATAAATATCAACATGATATTCTAAATTAAAACGGATATTCCATGTACCTTCGTGTGTAGAAACCTCCTTTTTGTGTGCTAAAAACGTACCAATTTTCTCAAACAACAGATATCCTTTTGTTATCCGAGAACCTTCTTCGTCCAATATCCTTTCTATGTGTACTATCACATATCGGACACCACCTATCAACGCTTGAGCAAGCGTTTCTCGGACAACTCATGTCAACGCTCTCTGTCAGCGTTCAACTTATTCTTGTCAGCGTCAAAATAACAAACGTCAGCGTCAACCTTAAACTTTGTCAGCGGCTAAATAATTTATGACAACGGCTAGAATATTATACTCACGATCAAACAGTAGCCTTCTAAACAATTCTTGCAGCGTCAAAATCCAAAGCCATCTCACATTCTCACGTCTTTTTCACTTGTCAATGTCAAATTCATCAACGTTGTTCAGTTGTTTAGTATAAACGAACCACTGGGACCATATTATCAAGCAAGCACGTGAATTTATTTAAGCAATTCCCAAAAGATATAATAATCACGTGTAGCACATCTTTGAAACCTTTGATGTGCATTAAATTCTTGAAATTCTTGAAATTCGTTCCATTAAATTTGTCATGGTCAAATACATTCGTGACCCCCTTACTTCTTGACAAGCAAATGACAGCTAATAATCTTTTAGGATCTGAATATAATCCCTCCATATTTCACGCATCACACGTCTCTATCTTGACAGCCTTTAACTCGATCCATTTCTTAGCACCATCTGCCTTTTCTTGTTATGCTCAAACCAATAATATAACAAGATTGGACCATGTAAAGTAGCAGCCAATCATACACCCAATATTCACGTGATATACTTGGATCAAACCACATGTGAAGAATAAACAAAGCAATAGTACTTCACATCTTTAATTGTCTGTATAAACAATTAAGTTCACCAATAGCCAACCGTACACCCTCTTTTGTCTCCAAAGAATCTTATCTAGGGTTATGATCTGCTGTCTTGAGCTCTTAGGAGCAGTCTCCATAAACATAGATGATCAAACCATCATCATACAGTAACAAAAAACTCCACTTGATCAACCTTCCAATTTTTTTTAAAAACTAGGGTTTACTATAAAAAAAAACCCTAATTCGAATTGATCAACATGTATTCAATTCATACAATCACAAACATCGATATGAACTCCTTCTTTTCTGCTTTAAATCGATCTAGGGTTTAGGTAACCCTAGTTCATGATTTCATATGAAAAGCAAAAACTGAATACCTTTACAGCAGGGAACTTCAACACTGAATAACTTTTTCATTAGGGATCAGATCGAAAATCCCTTCGGTGAGATTCTAGACACAAGTGCCAAGAATCTACAGTTCAAAAATCACGAAGATCCAACGGTTAACGAAGGAGAGATCGTGTTTTGAACATGGCTGTTCACAGAAAACTGCATTCACTCACTGCTGACTTTGACGCTTAATAACTTTTTCTTGGGGATAGATCTAGACAATCCCTCCAGTGGATGTTCAGATATATGTATGTAGAACACACATATAAAATTTCGTGACGATCCAATGGTTCAATCAAAAGTTATGACCTTCTGAATACTGCTGCGCACACAAAAACGTCCAGAAAAACCCTAGACGGATTTTTCTTCTTTTCACCATATACGAACACCTTGTTGGTCCTAGCATCACGAGCCACGAGGCTCTGATACCAATTGTGGAAACCTTGGTTTCCGGATCTTTGAAGCAACTAGGAATGCATCATGTTCATATGATTAACTAATCAAAGCGGAATTAGAACACGACACATTAACAAGGTGTTTAGGGCACAATAACATGAATTTAAACAAATGGGATGTTCATTATATTAATAACAAACATCCACTAGACGTGTATACATTGAATCCCACGTCTAGTGCACACACGCTTTTAGGTTTACATTGTGAATGAATTTATATTAAAAACCTAAGACCTTTGGTTCCTTTTATAGTGTAAGGATTAGGGTTTACAAGAGATAAGAATAAATAAACATGTGAATCTTCTATTTAAATAACTATATACAGAATATATTCTGCATATATATCCAAATAGAAGCTTCTAAAGGCTTCTTTGCCTACGTTTTATCAATGCTTGAATTGCATGTGACAATGCTTGAATTGCTCTTGACAATGCTTGCTTCCATCAACGCCTAATTTGTTCTTGTCAACGCCTGGAATACTCTTGTCAACGCTTAGACAAATACCTTCATGTTTTCTTCGTTTTTGAGTTTCTGCCACATCAACTTTTTGACCCAACAAGTCTTTGTAACTTAGATCTCTCCTAGAGTAGGATATTATGGAATACAAAATTTCAGTGCAGGTCCTCTCCTTTATGTGTAATATTAGTCTTTGAAAGTTACTCATGAGAACTGTCAGAAATTTCTGCGGTAGTAGTCAACCGAGTTCTGGTAAATTTTGTACTTTGTTCACAGGTGTCGGTCGGGACCATCAGGTGATGGCCTTCACCTTCGCAGCATTGTTTGAAATTTCTTTCTGCTAAGGTAGAATGGCTCAGAAATGCCACTTTGTTCAATTGTAATTCATATCTGGAAAGCTGTATATAAAATTTTCTCCTATCGAAGATTCTGTACAACTGTGAGAAGATGATTCTCGTGTTCTTCTCTAGAATTTAGCAGATCAGAATGTGATCAATGAATATACTGACGATTTTGTCTACGAAGTCGTAAAAATAATTTATTCATAAATTTCATACTATAGTGGGGCATTAGTGAGCCCAGACGTATGAGTCATAATTTTGTGGAGACTGTGACGTGTTCGACAGAAATCTGAAAAACATCATGTTCTTCTCTCATCACTTCTGGTGGCATGATCGCGAATTTTTCTGGAAAATATTTAAGATATCGTAGCAAGTCAGATAAACCTGTTATTTATGGAATGAGCATTGATTAAGAATGGTGATCTTGTAAAAAATTTCAGTGGTCGATACATGATCTCATGATACCGGTCTCCTTCCTGATAGACAGAAACGACACACTTCCTGGTGGTACGCCAGGGCGAATAAAAACTCATTCCGATAATTCTTGCAACCCTTAGATGCAACTCTGGAATAAAGAGTTTTGGAAACAGGCACTATTCTTGAGACAAGCTCGATGTTAAATTATGTCTCGTAGTTAGGAAGGAATTTCTGGAATGACATCTAGAAATTTTTGTATAATCTGCTGATCATGGATTCGAGGAGTTTTAGAAGTGAATTTATAACTAGTAACTAAAAGTCTTCGTAGCTATGGACTGATAAGTCACGCGCTTGTGAGGCAGAAATAATTTGTACTGATTTTTCTGACAGAAAGTATAATGAAGATATTCGGGATTTAGTAAGACGGATCTCGTCGTTAACTGAAAATAAGGTTTTAATAAATATGGTGATACTGTTGAGTCCTTTCTGGCTGAGAGGTAGGGGACTACCTGATTTAAGATAAAGATGACATAGGAATACGTGAAGTGAACATGGCGACTTTTCACTGAATGTATTCGTCTGTAACCTCACAGAGTGAATACTGCGTGTTTAACCTGAATCATACTCTAGTGGTGGTGACTAAATTTTTAATGATCTGATTCATGTGTGGTATAATAGAACGGGTATACCCCTTTCTGAAAGGTACCCTGAATTACTGAGGGCCTGGTTTGGAAACATACTGGGGTTATGAGTTCTGACTCGTATTTTGAGGCAAGATCCGTATGTACCATGAGTGGTGTCCTGATATGAGTTTTTTCGAAATGATTACCTTAGACCTGTGTCTTGACTGATATCTTGACACGTGTTTTAGTAGATGAATCTGAACAAGGTTGAAAAATTTTGGTAACTGCTAGGGTTGGCGGACCGGTCAGACTACTGACCTCTTGTATTTCTGGTCATGTCCGTGCCGGAGTTCCGATGGTTACTGAATGATTAATTATAAGTACGACGGTTGTCACTGTTGCTTTGTCTATCACTTCGTGACGGTCATTATCATGACCGTGATTCATGTACCTATTCTTCTGAGTGGCCGGCTGAGTTCTGGTTCCCACTCTGCTGAATAAACGGTTAGCTGAGTGAAGTGTGACATCTAACTGAGAAGGTAAAAGTATGGAATGGAATGGTAGTGTCTGATGGTTGAACTTTATTCTTGTCAGAAATTTCAAATTTATACTTTTCGTCCTTGTTCTACAGAGTCTTCATAGTATGAACGGCATCAACATCTTGAGAAATCTCCAAAGTATCAGCAGCATCAGCATTTTTGAGGTCTTCAAAGTGTTAGCAGCATCAACATCTGGTAAAATCTTCAACTCACGAGCAGCATCAGCACCTGGTAGAATATCGACAAGTGGCAACGCCTGAGATGATTGAGGATCGATTAGCAATATCCATGGAGTAGGGTACCTAGAGTACACCTGGACTAATGTACTTGAAGTACAAAATGAATACTGCACATGGAGCATATCTGAGGCACTGTACGTAGAGTACACATGAAATACTGTACATGGAGTATAACTGAGACACATATGGAATACTGTACATGACAATGGTGGAAATTTTATGGGATGATCGATACTAGTGTCGCTTGTCTGACATGATCAAAGAAATAATCTGATTTAGACGGTAGTAAACTGATCTGAAATAAGTAACATGATAGGCTGACAATTTCTGCGTCGACTTACTGCTGGTTGTATCGGGGTTGAAAAGTATGATATAATTGAAGTCCCAACAGCGGTCAGCATGAAGCATGATTAATGAACGTCAATCATGATTTATCATGAAAACGGGTTTTTACTGTAACTCTTCTGTATCTTAGCATGTAAACATCATCACCTTGCTGAAAACATAATCCTCATAAGGAGACGTGAACTTAATCAGCATGAAAACGACATTCACGTGAGAGTATAAACTTGACGGATACAAAAAAACATAGAAGAATAATCAACTGAGGTTTAACATCAACTGATGTGGATGGCTATGGTTCAATCCACAAAATTTAAGGAATATAACATGTGACCAAGTATGGACGATTTGTCAAAATTTTCTGAGAACTGTCATGTATAGAACTTTACGATCTGGGACTAATATGGATGGCTGTAGTCCAATCTATACTTGTCAAAATTTTAAGAAATGTCATGATATGACAAATGTGAACAACTACGGATCGGCTCACAAAACAACATTCGACTGAAAAGCCTGAATTTGACCTGAGAAATGGTGAATGTTTATGGTTGGTTCATCAAGAATATTTGACTGAAAACATGAATCTGACATGAGTAAGGGTAAATGATACATAAGCTTTGGATGGGGTTCAAATTAATGTCTCAGAATCTTCTCGAATTGATCACGGTTTAAAGTGGAATAGTTGTTCTTGGTTACTAAAAAGGGGTTGGTTTGTTTGGTTATCTAATTTTTTAAACTAAATGCAAGTAATTAAAATTGTCGTTGAGTAAAATCGAAATCTTAAAATTAAACTACAAATAAAAGCTTGCAACCTTGGAAACTAAAATGTAAGTGATTAAAAATTAGGAAAGATGTTTAAAATATACTAAGACAAAAGGCGGGAAAGAGTAAATTCGAAAACTTAATAAAACAAAGACTAAAATAAATGTGCACTGCAATCGCACTCCATCGTAACCACTCCATCGTATCCTGATCACAATGTGGATCGTACCAACCAATCGCACTCAATGCAATTACAACAAAAGGGATCTGATCGTACTTACTAGTACGATGGGAGGGGCGATCGTACTACCAGATCGCAACCACGATCGCAACTAGTGATCGAGGTCTTTGATCGTGGTTCCAGATCGTAACAAACCGATCGCAATCAATGCGATAAAAGCAGGGGAGAGAGACCCGATCGTACCCCAGATCGCAATAAGCGATCGTGGGCGTGGATCGTACCAGGGAAAGAACAACCGATCACACTCTAAGCGATCGTAGCCAGATGATCGTACCAAGTAAACCCTCCTACGATGAAAAAGGCGTCCAACAAGGAAAATAAGCTTAAGCAAATAAGCAGTAACCAATAAGCATTTTCAAACTGTTAAAAGAGTAAATAAGCACAAATTACAAAACTTTTGAAATCTAAAACATTCAAACTTCCACAAAACGAACTTAGAAGTAATGAATCTTTAGGAAAACTTAAAAGGTAAATAAGTCAAAATCAGCGAATAAGCCAATAAGCATCGAGAGCTTATAGGCTTGAACGTCTTAAAGCTTATGCTGGAATGAAAGAAATGAACTTTCTTAACACAAAACCTCAAATTCAATCACGAATCATGAAGGATTCGGATCAAGATTAAGGATTCGGATCAAAAATTAAGCAAGATTAAGAAATGTAGAAGGAGATTTAAAAACACAAAGCTTAAACTTTAACTTGATTAAAGGAAATTCAAATACACAAAGTTTAAACTTGCAAAATTAAAAGAAAGATAAGATGAAAAATTTAGTGAGAGAAAGTTGGGAACTTTCTCTCTCTAAAAAACTACACAGTGAAAAAT
Organism: Glebionis coronaria; assembly: GCA_025667525.1. Lineage (NCBI taxonomy): Eukaryota > Viridiplantae > Streptophyta > Magnoliopsida > Asterales > Asteraceae > Glebionis > Glebionis coronaria. The sequence goes on along the minus strand of CM046882.1, from coordinate 74,878,160 downwards.
GAAACTAAACTAAAAACTAACTCCCCAAAATTGTAAGGAGAGGTCCTATTTATAGGTGTTGCTTGTGGGCTTGTAAATGGGCTTGTACATGGGCTTCTCTTCTTCTTTCTTCTTTAGTCTTTACGTTTCTCTAAATAAACGTTTCCGACTTTGGATTTTGAGAAGTGTCGGTGAATAATTCCAACTCGTCTTATAATCTTTGTTTAATAGACTCGAGTTCTTCGACATATATGAATCTTCCATCTTTGGCCATTTTCTTCGATAAATCTTCAAATAGGCACAATGACTTCAAATCTTTTGCATCTCTTGGACAATAGACTTCGTCTTGAGTCTTTTTCTTCGATAAAACCCGTGCGATCCCATGTTTTCTTCAATATCTATCCGGTTAGCTCTGAAAACACAACAAGCACACAAACCACGCATAATCCCAAACAAATGATATTAAATACGCGTTTTAGTCTTGTTTTAGCAAGAAATAAGTGGTAAAAGGATGGGTGTTTTCACACCTATCAAATCCCCTACACTTAACCATTGCCATGCCCTCATGCAATGCTTAGTGATAAAGCAATTTTACACTTTTCTCATAATCAATCAACCTTGGCCTTATTAACATACTACTAAAACAAAAATTAAAGTACTAAGAGAAATTTAAAACTTTAAAGGAAACAAAAGGTTAGAAAACCATTTTCAATGGAAATAACTTGCAAAGAGATCAAGGACTTACATTAGGGCTTTGGTGCTGCGAAGATTTATCACCCTCAAGTTTCACGTTCCCCAAACTAAGCTTAAAAACGAGATCATTGTTATTATAAGTTAGTAAAACAAACACTTACACACATGTCTTAATTATATGCTTAAACTCCCTTATTCCTAGGTGTATCTCTTATATTTTATTTTTGTCTTAGAATGATCATGAAGATGCATTTTGGACTTATTGCGATAGTTTATTTAGGCTGAAAGCAAAGTAGGACGATTTGATCAATAGTTAGCTAAAGGACAAAATCTCTTAAAACTGCTTCTCGGGATATCAAAAAGTTCATATCTTGGCATAACTCGCTTCACGATTTGAGACCTTTCTCGGGCCGATAATTGGCATGTACTTCATACTTCATATCTTCGAGAGACGTTCTTGAGATAATGGTCTTCTCTTCGTTAATAGAGTTTCTTCACTTGGAGACTTTTGAGGGGTACTCCAATTTTGTTGACCACGACTTCATGATTATTTCTTCAATCGTTATTTGGGATTTTGAGATACAACGATCCGCCTCCTTTTCAGACTTGGATCTATTTATCCTCATACCTTGTTAGGGTCTTTTTGGATAGACTTCTCCATGATCTTTATGGGAGTTGATTGCTTTTCGTCGTGAGTCTTGATCCTTCATATTGATTTTGGGAATAATGCTTTTCACATCACCTTGGATCTTTAGCAATAAGATTGAATCCTCATGCCTTGTTAGGGCCTTTTCGGACTCGCCAATCTTCGCGCCCCGCTTCATAAGTTATGCCTTGGCTATGAACTCTTATCATTACCGAGCCACTTTTAAACGATCTTGGGCTAGAATCTAAGTAACTTTTCAAATCGTACGACCTTACTTATTGCAGATAAATTATTAGCAAGTGATGGGAGAATAGGCACATAATTACACCAAGTGGGCTTGTGCAAGAATACCGACTTATAATTGACTCCATCATTTCTCGTTCTCCATAATTTAAAATCTCAAGTAATGAGACTTGTGGATGCTTAGCCTAATAAACCAATTAAGGTCTACATGGTTAAGGATACTAGCTAGAATAAACATGGATAAATCTATTCGGGTTGAGTCAAAATAATCGCAACGGGCCTAATATGTCAAAGACTTCTAAACTAGCTACACCACTTTATGAATATTTTTGACTTTATTACGGGATATATACATATGAAAGCAACGATAAAAATTTAAAAATTACGACTAAATGGCCAAACTTAATTAAAAATTTGAAAAATGCTGAAAAAGATGATTTTCCGGTTAAATGAAGGCATTTTCATGGAAAAGTCCACTTAAAACTTCGATAGAAATCCCCCCTACACTTAAGATAAACATTGTCCTCAATGTTTAAGCATGTGGGAAAAGTCTCCCCTACACTTATGACATTGTGCACGTTGGTTAAATCAAGTTAAGGAAGAGACGACTAACGTGATCAATTTCAAATGTGAGTATGAAGAAAACTGAATCACGATAGTTGAGAGATAGAACCGGATTTCGGATAACACGGGAGCACGGTTCTTCAAAGGTTCCAAAAGTGCACTTATCCCTGTAATCACATCACCACACAAACACAAAGAACCTATAGAGGTCCCCCTACACTTAGGAGGTTAAAACGGAAAATGATAGATACTCGGGCTGCCTCCCGAGGAGCGCTTGTTTTTGATAACCAAGTCACGAGCCTGACTCGACCCAAAATTAGTTCATGGGGAACGTGGTGAGGGATGGAATCATCTTATGAGAGATGTCCTCACCAAATTACAACTTCACTCGTTGGCCATTCACCTTAAAGTTAGGTCCATTAGGTTGAGCGAGCTCGAGAGTACCATATGGAAAAATTTGGGCAATGGTGAATGGGCCGGACCAACGAGATTTCAGCTTGCCCGAAAAGATTTTCAACCGAGAGTTAAAGAGTAAAACTTTGTCTCCAACTTGGAACTCTCGGTTTTTAATCGTAGAGTCGTGAATGAGCTTAGTCTTTTCCTTATAGATCAAAGAATTTTCATAAGCCTCATTCCGGAGTTCATTAAGCTCATTGAGTTGGATCTTGCGTAGGTCACCGGCTTTGTTGATATCGAAGTTAGCCCACTTCAAGGCCCAATAAGCCTTGTGCTCCAACTCAATGGGGGTGGGATGCTTTCCCGTACACGAGACGATATGGTGTACAACCAATCAGAGTCTTGTATGCGGTACGGAAAGCCCACAAAGCATCATTGAGTTTATCGGCCCATGAGACGAAATGGAGTTTCCCATGAGTTTATCGAGTTTATCCCCGGCAGCGGCGCCATTTGATACATAAGCTTTGGATGGGGTTCAGATTAATGTCTCGGAATCTTCTCGAATTGATCACGGTTCAAAGTGGAATAGTTGTTCTTGGTTACTAAAAAGGGGTTGGTTTGTTTGGTTATCTAATTTTTTAAACTAAATGCAAGTAATTAAAATTGTCGTTGAGTAAAATCGAAATCTTAAAATTAAACTACAAATAAAAGCTTGCAACCTTGGAAACTAAAATGTAAGTGATTAAAAATTAGGAAATATGTTTAAAATATACTAAGACAAAAGGCGGGAAAGAGTAAATTCGAAAACTTAATAAAACAAAGACTAAAATAAATGTGCACTGCAATCGCACTCCATCGTAACCACTCCATTGTATCCTGATCACAATGTGGATCGCACCAACCAATCGCACTCAATGCAATTACAACAAAAGGGATCCGATCGTACTTACTAGTACGATGGGAGGGGCGATCGTACTACCAGATCGCAACCACGATCGCAACTAGTGATCGTGGTCTTTGATCGTGGTTCCGGATCGTAACAAACCGATCGCAATCAATGCGATCAAAGCAGGGGAGAGAGACCCGATCGCACCCCATATCACAATAAGCGATCGTGGGCGTGGATCGTACCAGGGAAAGAACAACCGATCGCACTCTAAGCGATCGTAGCCAGATGGTCGTACCAAGTAAACCCTCCTACGATGAAAAAGGCATCCAACAAGGAAAATAAGCTTAAGCAAATAAGCAGTAACCAATAAGAATTTTCAAACTGTTAAAAGAGTAAATAAGCACAAATTACGAAACTTTTGAAATCTAAAACATTTAAACTTCCACAAAACGAACTTACAAGTAATGAATCTTTAGGAAAACTTAAAAGGTAAATAAGCCAAAATCAGCGAATAAGCCAATAAGCATCGAGAGCTTATAGGCTTGAACGTCTTAAAGCTTATGCTGGAACGAAAGAAATGAACTTTCTTAACATAAAACCTCAAATTCAATCACGAATCATGAAGGATTCGGATCAAGATTAAGGATTCAGATCAAAAATTAAGCAAGATTAAGAAATGTAGAAGGAGATTTAAAAACACAAAGCTTAAACTTTAACTTGATTAAAGGAAATTCAAATACACAAAGTTTAAACTTGCAAAATTAAAAGAAAGAAAAAATGAAAAATTTAGTGAGAGAAAGTTGGGAACTTTCTCTCTCTAAAAAACTACACAATGAAAAATGAAACTAAACTAAAAACTAACTCCCCAAAATTGTAAGGAGAGGTCCTATTTATAGGTGTTGCTTGTGGGCTTGTAAATGGGCTTGTACATGGGCTTCTCTTCTTCTTTCTTCTTTAGTCTTTACGTTTCTCTAAATAAACGTTTCCGACTTTGGATTTTGAGAAGTGTCGGTGAATAATTCCAACTCGTCTTATAATCTTTGTTTAATAGACTCGAGTTCTTCGACATATATGAATCTTCCATCTTTGGCCATTTTCTTCGATAAATCTTCAAATAGGCACAATGACTTCAAATCTTTTGCATCTCTTGGACAATAGACTTCGTCTTGAGTCTTTTTCTTCGATAAAACCCGTGCGACCCCATGTTTTCTTCAATATCTATCCGGTTAGCTCTGAAAACACAACAAGCACACAAACCACGCATAATTCCAAACCAATGATATTAAATATGCGTTTTGGTCTTGTTTTAGCAAGAAATAAGTGGTAAAAGGATGGGTGTTTTCACACCTATCAGTAAACGCATATGGGTCGGTTTACCAATACAAAATCTGAATGACAAGGGTGAACGCCTATGGTCAGTTCACCAAAACGAAAAATTCATGGAAAAGCACATGCGACTAAATATAGCCAATCCTTTACCAACCCTTTACTTAGTCAAAACTTAAGAAAACTGACTAATAAATGAAGAAAACTGACTTAATAACCCATGAGAAACATGAAAGATAACAACGCCAAAATCTGGGAAGTTCCTGGTGACTACCCACTAGTCACAGGTCATGTTTTAGACCTTACAGGTCGAACCTATAGCTCTGATACCATATTTGTAACACCCCACTAGGATAAGTGGACCGTTACGTGTATTTATGGCGTGTCATCAAAGCATAAGGTAAATGTCCTAAAATATTAACTGACCATAAAGGAAATACCGGAATCAAACATCGGCAATACAAACATAAGCCCAAAACTTGAAAAGTAAAATACTGAAGGAAAGGACTAAACAATGTCCAAATAAGCAGAATAATGTAAGTACATAAAGTAAGAAGTCTGGATAGCTTCCATCCAAATACACATGCTCTCAGAATCCTAAGAGTGTCCTGGTGTACCTGCCGTTAGAACATGAAAGGGAACTACGGCTGAGCATAACGCTCAGTAAACGGATATAAAGCATGATAAGGAATTACTGAAATGAAACAGATGATGAAATACTGGAGCTGTAAGACTGGTAAGTAAAGTTGCAGCGGAAATCTGTGTATAATCTGTAAAGTCTGATTTATAAATAATAAAGCTGAACTGTTATCTGTTAAATCTGAAAACATGCATTTACTGTATTTTAATTGCCAGAGCTTATATAGGTCATGTGCTGTAACAACGGTGCATGAATAACTGGAGGGGTGACCTCGTCATGTTGTAGAGGGGTGACCTCTAAATAACTGTAGAGGGGTGACCTCTAAATACTGTGTTGGGTGGTGGGATCAGCTCCAATGTGAAGGATGTAGAGCACACACCACATTCATCCTGATAACTTGTAAACTGATAAGCCTAGGATGCATCCATACGCCCCACTAAACATACATATAAAAATGGCCAAACTGAACATGAGTGGGACGATGCAGGACATCACTCTCCTGCATGTGAGTCACGACACCGGTGCCTCCAGTGCCATGGTTACGGTACCTCCGTAACTAGTACATAAACTGGTCATGCTTGTATATAATTCTCAGGAAATTTAACTTAATTATAAAACTGATTTCTGATAATTCTTATAACATATAAATAGGGAAAAGAATTGGCTACAAACGGGAAATCCTAATCATGCATAGAAGGGAAGTCCTTACTAAAAGGACGGAAAATCCGTACGATCAAAACACAAGAGGAAAATAATAATAGAGAGATAGGAACATCCGTACCTTAGTCAAATCAAAACGCTTAACCAAACTTCAAACTGATTTCCCGTCAAATAATCTACATTATTTATAAAATGAATTACTACTAATGTAACTTGACTATGTCTTAAAATCCATTAATATAGATATACATTCTCTTTCTGTTCGTTTGTTTTTCTTTCGCATATTATGTTTACGTCAATTTGTATACTATCTTGCAACTCACTCATTTAAGTCAATTTGCATGATATGTTTACGTCAATATAACTCCTTCATTTGGTTTGTAGTTACCGTATGCTTGTTAACACTTCAAGCTTAAACTGTTTCATTTTATAAACGAAATCGATTCATTATGTAAATGTATAGCAATATTTCTTATATAATACTCATATATGTAGCGTATAGATGATGTAGACAGATTACACTTGAGATATACCTCAGGCCAAGCAAGGACCGATGGAACAAAATGAAACCGTACTCGAAATCTACACTAAGATCCAACTAGGTGCCATCGAACCTCAGTGCCCGCACGCGTATGCGCATACAGACCTAAAACTAGCACCAAGACTCCGTCGACGTCACAAACTTATAAAAACGCAGCTTCAATGAATAATTGTATTCGATCCGCAAGATCTTTCAATGTTACTATGAGCAGAGTGTCACACACCGAACCCGCACTAACTCGAACACGCCTTGATTACGAACCATGAATAAGAACGAACACTCTTCAACTAGAACATCCCCGGTATAAACCGCACCAAACTCAACTCGAACTAACCTCTCATGCAGCAAACTGGAAGCTTTTAACCTGACTGGCATCCTTCGATGGTGCAGCCAAAACTAGGTCGCCGTCAAACTCCAAAAACGAACATCAAAAAAAAATATTTAGTTGCAAAGGCTTAAGTATTTTACATTTCTTGTTTTTGTGTGATGATCCTATATTAATATATGATGGTGACGCTTATATATAAAAAACATGTACAACAAAATTTTCGAAATTAACGGAGCGTAGATATTTTGTTGCCATATTTGACCCATTCACATAATCAACCAATAATAATTTACTTTATTATTCCTTGCTAGTTACTTACCAATATTAATTTACTTTATTATTCCTTGCTAATTACTTGCATTTGATATGGGCAAGTGAGCAATAACACCATACATGTTATTAGAAACAGATTCTATTTTCCTTCTAAAAAACGAATCACCGATCCATTTGCCATACATATTAGTTATTTGTTTCCTTGTCCATTTTGTTCTAATCCACTAGTACGTATTCTTTAAGAACTTTAAATGACAAATATATACATATAGTAGTCATAGTATCATTTACTTTACATTATAAAACGTAGCATCTTTTTATTTTAAGCTAATGAGTTGTATTTTTCTTGCCTACTAACTTAAATAATATGTTTATACTTATAGATACGTAGTCAATTATTTTATTTTTATTTAGTGTTATATCTTGTCGTGTCGTATTTAATATACGTATATATTTGTCATGAATTATTAAAAAGTTTTAAATTCATGGTATCTTTATGCGGTTTTACACTTCAGGACCACTTCAGCTGGTGTAAGGGCTGGGTTAACATCAGATACAGGGAAGAGTGTGGCAAGGGCGTCCTTTACAACCTTCTTATCAACAGATTTCAAGCATTCTTCGCCATGTCTTAGCCCAGTCACAGAGGAAAAATCAGCAACAGAAAATGCAAAGGGATGTTTATTACATGAAAGTTTAAAGGAGATGGTGTTGTCATCAAGGATCTCAGCAAAATACCAGAATTCCCTAAGGTATTTATAAAACCCGCTTTAAAAAGATCACGAACATTAGTTACGTACTGTCACAGCTTTAATTCAAACGTTGCGTAACTATTACTTCAGATAATAAATAACAGTATAAATTCAGATATTACGCGAATATTATTTATTCAGGAAATAAATAATTCACGCCAGAATATATTCACGAGTATTAATAAATTTACACAGTCTCAGTTTTAATTAAAATCGTGACGTATTTAATTATTCAGAAAATTACTATTAGTTAATAATTAATTACTAACTATTCAGTATTTCGTATGTATTTATTTTCAGAAAATAAATAATACGTTCGGGTTTTAAAACACGAGAAATTAATCACGACCGTACACGTATGTAAATAATTAAAACACGAACGAAAACAGAAATCTTACGTTATGTATATTGGGCTGCGGCCGATTTTAGCAATAGAATAAGAAATGGGCCTTGGAGCCCGGCCGATTGAAAAAAATTAAGTAACAAAACCCTCTTTTCCTTTTCATTTGTACAAGTAAAAAAAATAAAGAAAACCCTAGTGTTGGTGTGTGAAGTCGCCAGCCACCAAGAAAAAAAAAAGATCGGAGTTCATGCGACACCGAGGTTGTTCGCGGACAATAGCTGCTGATATACTTTGGGCGTTAGTTTGATTGTATCTCGTCAAGTTTTAGTCATCATGATGGTTTTCATTTTGATTCATTACAACTTCAATTTAAGGTATAATTTGAGCCTTATAGTACTTATCCTAATAAACACATGCTAGATGATACTATAAACATTACCTTATGTTGTTAATAAGTCTGAAAACACTTATCCTTTTACCACTTAATTATAATAATAACCAAGCCAAAACGTGTATTTTATGTCGTAAATGTCGGAATAATGTGTGGTTTGTGTTTTTGTTGTGATTTAGGACCAAAATGTGAAAAAGGAAGAAAACATGGGCTTTCACGGGCTTTTATCGAAGAAAAAGAGAAAAGACGAAGTCTAAAGATCAAGAGTGCAAAAAGAACGGAAGTCCAAGGCCTATTCTGAAGATTTATCGAAGAAAAGTCTAAAGACGGAAGTTTAATAAAGTCGAAGAACTCAAGTCTAATAAATGAAGACATTATAAGACGAGTTCAAATAATCCGAGACAAAGTCGAAAAAGTCGAAGAATTTAGAAGACAAAAAGACGAGAAAGAAAGAAAGAAGGAAGCTTCCAACACATGCTTAACCCTCCCTAATCACTATAAATACCCTCCTAATGACACAGTAGGAGGTGTTGGCTATTTTGACAAACTAGTCTTCCATTTTAATTACTTGCACTTTTCTTAATTGAACCTTTAATTACTTGTCTTGCACCTTAAATTTGTAAGCTTTTAATTCTTGTCTTTATTGTTAATTGTTGAATCTTAATCTTAATCAAGTTTTATTTTAATCTCTCATTCTACCTTTCTTGTCTTGATTTAATCTTTATGTTTATGTGCTTATTGTGATGCTTATTTGATTAATGGTTATGCTTTTATGTCATTGATTGTGTTTGCTTATTGATTTATAGCTTATTGTGTTTTTCTTAAATTTAATCAAGTGTTTATTAGTTAATTTTTATTAAAAGTTGATTTTAAATATTTTTATTATTTAGTGTTTTTAAAAGTTTTTAAATTTTGGTTTAACAGATTTTTCTTAAGTTTGATTTGGTTAAGTTTTAGTTAAGTGCTTAATTGTTTTTAGCTTAATTTAGTTTTAGCTTTTTTCATTCTTACTGTTATCCGGGTTTTGGTAAAAACCCTATTATTCCGGATAAGCCGCAACCCTAAGATTCCGAATAGCTTGAAATTGTTTTATCCGGATAAGCTTCAAAACCAATTATTCCGGATAGTGAGTCCTTGTGGTTATTCCGGATAAGCAGCACGTTCTCGGATTCCAGATAAGGCTTCATTGGACATTCCGGATAGTGGACTTAAAATTATTCCGGATAAGGAGGAGTTGGAATTATTCCGGATAGTGTTCAGAATCTCAACATTCCGGATAAAGCTTCGAACTAGGAATTCCGGATAAGGTGACAATATTCCGGATGACTACGAGAAGGGTATTATTCCGGATAAGGTGAAGAACAAGGTATTCCGGATAAGCTGAATTAGATATTCCGGATAAGGAACCAAAGTATATTCCGGATAAGGAGTGACGGTCCATATTCCGGATAAGCCTTGGAACCAGGATTCGGGATAAGCTGATTAAAGTTTATTCCGGATAAAGCTTCGAACCCTATTCCGGATAAGCAGATCAAGTTGATTCCGAATAATTATTTTAGTGGGTATTCCGGATAAGGTGACAATATTCCTCATAACTCATTGGACATTATTCCGGATAAGCTGTCTTTGTTGGGTATTCCGGATAGTGACAGTATTTTGGATCCCTGCTCAGGTTCTATTTACTTTCTTTTTATTTTCAAGCATTTATTTTCCCGCCATTTTTCTTAAGTGTTATTTTTATTGCTTTGTCTTAGGTTAATTTTAAAGTTCACATTTTTATTACATTGTCAATTTAATCTTTCGTCACGCTTTAATTTTAAGTCATTTAATTCATTTACTTTTAAAAGTTTTAATATTGCACCATTCAAGTTTTAATTAGTTTTAGTTTTATCTACCCGTCATTTACTTTAGCGTTTTGCACATTTATTTTACAACGACCAAAAATATTCTTTTCCACCAAAAGACGACTGAGTCGCACATTTTTCCTTTTCTCAATTCGAAAAGATCGGACGATAACTTTTATACGGGTAAAAACCCAGTTATTAGTTGTTAATAGTATAATACGAAAATTCGAACATGAGACTTAAAACAAGTAACTGACTAGTTGAAATCGGTTTCGGCAATACTCGGCAATTTATATTACGAAGGAGAAACATTACATGTTATATGTATAAAGTAGTTAGTCCTTTATTATGATGGATGAGATGATATTACCAATTGGTCATTAATTGTAATTTTGGTTTAAACAATCATTACATATAAGTGTAATTTAGCTATGAACCGATAAGTCGCAGGTCTTGAACGAACGGGATACGCGTGATGTTTAAAACATATAAATGAGATGACATACATGCTTTTTAATGTTGAGTTTTAAACACACAAATCAATTTTCTAAATAAGAGGTAACAAGTCACTGAAACTATGTTATGATATCTTTCTAAGAAGAAGCTACTGTTTGGTTAAAAATACTTGCTAGACAATAATTGGTTTTTATAAAACATATTTGAAGAATTTAATATACAAGTTGGTCATGGACTGTATATATGAGTTGTAAATTTACGGAGTAGTAGACATAGTATGGATAGAAATGTAAGTAGTACTTAATTTTTATTATTAACCATGTCATAGAACAACGTAACAATTTATAATACGATTCAAGCACATAGTGACCAGTTATATATATCTTAATAATAATCTATAAATCGGCTTATTAAGAAATGGCTTATTGATTTTGACTTATTAATATAATATTATAATTAACCATGACTTATAAGATTTAGCTTATTTAATATGCTTATTAACCCATGACTTATATAATTAGTTGTTTCAACGAACAAGGTAAATTAATTAAGTATATTAAACGAGCTTATTACTATTTATAGAAACTTACCATTTAAGGAAATACCAAGTAAAATAACACATGAAACACTAAGAAATACATGATAATACATGGAACAGTAAAACAAGTTAGGAACATGATAAACAAGTTAAGAACCAGTAAAGTAAATTAAGAATCAATAAAGTTATATATGAACATACAACTCATTCACGTCCCTTATTATGTAGCATTCGTGAAGTCGGAGTTGATCCTTCAGCTTTCACTCTTATTTCATTTCTGGACAGGAGGTACGGATTTTCCGTGCTTTCAGTAAGGACTTCCTTTTCTATGCATGATTAGGATTCCCCGTCTGCAGCCAAATGTTTTCCCCAGTATGTGTTTAAGCTTATCAGTAATCATGTTAATAACTAAATAAATTGCCTGAGCATTATATACAAGCATGACCAGTTTATGTACTAGTTACGGAGGTACCGTAACCATGACACTAGAGGTACCCGTGTCGTGACTCACATGCAGGAGAGTGATATCCTGCATCGTCCCACTCATCTTAGTTTGACCATTTTATCAGTATTTTTAGTGGGGCGTATGGATGCATCCTAGGCTTATCAGTTTACAGTTATCAGGGTGAATGTGGCGTGTGCTCTACATCCTTCACATTAGAGTTGATCCCTCCACCCAGCACAGTATTTAGAGGTCACCCCTCTACAGCATTTAGAGGTCACCCCTCTACAGCATGACGAGGTCACCCGTCCAGTTATTCATGCACCGTTGTTACAGCACATGACCTATATAAGCTCTGGCAATTAAAATACAGTAAATGCATGTTTTCAAATTTAACAGATAACAGTTCAGCTTTATTATTTATAAATCAGACTTCACAGATTATACACAGATTCCCGCTGCAACTTTACTTATCAGTCTTATAGCTCCAGTGTTTTATCATCAGTTTCATTTCAGTAATTCCTTATCATGCTTTATATCCGTTCACTGAGCGTTATGCTCAGCCGTGGTTCTTTCATGTTCTAACGGCAGGTACACCAGGACGCTCTTAGGATTCCGAGAGCATGTGCATTGAATGGAAGCTATCCGGACTTCTTACTTTATGCACTTCTTACATTATTCTGCTTATTTGGACATTGTTTAGTCCTTTCCTTCAGTATTTTACTTTTCATGTTTTGAGCTTATGTTTGGATTACCGATGATTAATTCTGGTATTTCCTTTATGGTCAGTTAATGTTTTAAGACATTTACCTTAATGCTTTGACGACACGCCATATATACACGTAACGGTCCACTTATCCAAGTGGGGTGTTACAATTATGGTATCAGAGACTAGTTCGATCTGTAGGCTCTAAAACTTGACATGTGACTAGTGTGTAGTCACTAGAAACTTCCCAGATTTTGGCGTTGTTATCTTTCATGTTTCTCATGCATTTATCAGTCAGTTTTCTTCATTTATCAGTCAACTTTCTTATAGTTTTTGACTAAGTAAAAGGTTGGTACAGGACTGGCCATATTTAGTCGCATGTGCTTTTCTGCGAATTTTGTTTTGGTGACCCGACCCATAGGCGTTCACCCTTGCCCGTTCAAATTTTTGTATTGGTGAACCGACCCAATGGCGTTCATCCTTACTCTTGACAAATTCATGCTTTCAAGTCGAATGTTACTTGGTGAACCAGCCCATATACGTTCACCAATGTTCAGATCAAATTTCATGTTTTTCAGTTGAATGTTGTTTTGTGAACCGATCCATAGTTGTTCACCTTTGTCATATCAGGACGTTTAATAAAATCTTGAAAAATATGAATTGGACTACAACCAACCACATTTAGTTCCAGATTGTACATTTCTATACATGACAGTTCTCAGAAAATTTTGGCAGGTATGGATCGAAACAGAATCGCCCATACTTAATCACATGTTTCCTACTATGAATACTGTGGATTAAACCATAACTATCCACATCAGTTGATGTTAAACCTCAATTGATTATTCTTCTATGTTATTTGTATCAGACAAGTTTATACTTTCACGTGAATGTCGTTTTCATGCTGACTAAGTTCATGTCTCCTTATGAGGATTATGTTTTCAGCAAGGTGATGATGTTTTCATGCTAAGATACAGAAGGGGTTACAGTTAAATCCTGTTTTCATAATAATCAGGTTTGATCTTCATCGGTCATGTCTTCATGCTGACCATTGTTGAATTTCTGTTTAATCATATTCTTGAAACTCTATACAACCAGCTTTAAGTCCACGCAAAAATTACCAGGCTATCATGTTACTCATTTCAGTTCAGTTTACTACCGTTTAAATCAATTTAATTCTTTGATCATGTTAGACAAGCGACACCAGTATCGATCATTCCAAAAAAAAAATCCACCAGTGCCATGTACAGTATTCCATATGTACCCCATGTAAAGTGTCTCAGATATGCTCCATGTGTAGTATTCATTTTGTACTTCATGTACAGTAGTCCAGGTGTACTCCAGGTACCCCTACTCCATGAATATCGCTAATCGATCCTCAATCATCAGGTGTTTCCACTTGTCGATATTCTACCAGATGCTGATTGATGAGACTGCTTTTATACATAGTCTCATCTTCCAAATAGGGCTTAAAATGCATTAAATATCATCAAAATACCCAAATATATGCTTGTGTTTGTTGCTTGTGTAATTTAGGTACGGATATTGAGAAAATTACAAAAGATCACAAGAATCACGCAAAAACGAACACGGGAAACGAAGCCGCACGATGAACCAAGCCCTAGTGAGGAATTTTCCAAAGAAAACCCTTGAAGATTTGAAGAATATTGAAGATTAGTCCTCCAAGTTTGAAGAATTGACACTTTATACCCTTGTATCTTCATAATTACAAGTTTGGTCCCTAAAGTTTGTCAAAATTACAAAAAGGACCCTTAACTTTGAAGAATTGGCAAATTTAGTCCCTCATCAAATCTAAATTGTCAAATATGGTCCTCCAAGAAGTCAACCAACAAGTCAAAGCCTTGAAGTTTGAAGATATGTCAAAACCAGTCCTTAGAAAATCAAGAATATACATTAAAAGCCCTTGGAAAAGTTTGTGGAAGAATTTGTGCCAAAAATGGCAACCTGCCAAAAGTTGACAAAAGGAAATGGGGCGCTGATGGGATTTATTACAAAGTGCACAAAGAATGAAAAATGAAGGGCCAAATCTGCCAGACAACTAAACTAACACCCTCCACTCACAGCTTGACACCTCAACCACTTAAACCTTTCCACCAATCAGAAACCTCCTTCCTGCCATGTCACTCCCCACTCACTTTTTAAAACCAGGTTTAATATATTAAACCTTCCCACCAAAACACTTAATTTAAAAATACCATTAACCCAAACGGATTAAAACCCCTTTTAATCCTCCCTTAAACCCTAAATTTTCCAGGTTGAACATCACTTAAATCAAAGGGGTTTTTAATGATTCTTTCCAGATCCTTAATTAAACACCTTTTAAACCTTAAACTAACCTTAAACACCCATCACCATCACCTCACATGTGTATGCAAGCCTCCCCTGCCCCACTATTCACTCTCAAACAAAAATGGCCAGCAAGATCAACGTCCCATAAGCATTTTCTTGTTCCCAAAGGCAAAATAAATGACTTGGATTGCTTCTACACCACTGGCATCCCACAAAGATCCAAGAACATCACATGGCTTGTTCTTTTTGACTCAAAATTCAAAAATCATCCAAGGGCAAGACTGGAACTTCACTTGCTAGGGTTTCTAGTTTCCATTCAGTTCTAGAATCTCTTTGTAGCCTCTATATAAAGGCATGATAGGAGTAGCATAGTTCCTGTTCTTTTTTCTCTTTTTTGTCACAACTTTGTAAGTCCTCTTTTTTATGAATAAAAAAGGGTTTAAGCTTGTTGATGAGAAGAAAGATCCCATTTAATTTACATTGTTTGCTGGTTATTTAAAATTCCAAGTTTGTTTACTTTTCAAGTTTGTTTTAAAATTCAAGTTTGGTGTTCAAAAGTTTCTGATTTTAAGATTTTTGTTCAAATTCAGGTTGTTAAACCACACAAGCTTTTACATTCAAGCACATATATGACCATACAACCCTGATATCTTGAAGATATCAAGGTGTAGTGGGTATAAGAGTTTGGGTAAAAAGGCTAAGTGAGGTGGAAAAACCTTCTTGCTTATTTATTTTACATTTCTGTTTCCACTTATAAGCTATAAGCTATAAGAAGACTTATCCATAAGTCCTCCTTGTAGCTTATTGATCATATTCCAGGTCACTTTTGTTGTATTGAATTGATCTTAGCAGGTTCTAAGCTAAGGTGTATCTTATTCAAGTTTTTCCTTAAGCAAACTCTCATCTAAATCTTAACCAAGGTTCAGCACAAGCCCGGGCTTGTAGGAGGTGGCTTATCAGCCACTGTTGGGCTTGGAAGTAAGCCCAACAAGGTAGCTTTCATTCTCCTTTTGTTTTTTTTAAGTTTCTGAAAAATTTGTAGTCTAAGTGAATTTAAGTGATCTGCTTGATTTGGTGTTCTAAGTGTGTTTAAGTTGTTGGATTTGAGTTCTATTTGATGAATATGCATGTTAGTAGTTGTATGAATCAGTTTGATTAGGTTTTAGAAGGTTTTGATTTGAAAAATCTTGTTTTCAAGTTTTTAAGTGGTGTTTGGATCCTTGGTTTAGCAGGGTAGAAAATCATTGTTTGTGTTTTAAAAAGTGTTAGAAGTATTAGAAAAGGATTGAGATAGTTTGCTTGTTATTATAAGAGTAAGTTTGGATAGTTTGGTCACAAGTTTGTGTATTAAAAAGTGAAAAGTGTGTTTAAAATCTGCTTAATCATTAATTTGCTTCATTTTTGCTCAAATTTGTGTTCAAAGTTCAAAATCTGTTAAGTGTTAGGTTATGTGAGCTATTGAAATTGCTTTGGTGCTATTTGAAGTTTGTATGTGCTAGAGATTGAAGTTTAAATCTCATTGGTGTGCATTTGATAGCTCAAAAAGTCCACTGACCTAGTCCTTTTTGTATCAGCAACTCAACATTGCCTGGGTGTGCTTTGATCTGCTTATTTTGTGGTACTAAGTGCTTATTTGTGCTTTGTGTTGACTCCTTGTGCTTAAATAAGCACAAGGGTGCCCTTTGTTCCAAGTAATCACCACCAAACAATTACACCAAGTCCTCTTGGCTCAAAATTTGACAAGTGACCAAAGTCACTTGTTCATCAGAAAACAACCAGACCTGGGCACAAATTGCCTTCTAATTTGCTTAATCTTGGATAATTTTGGATTTGGATTGGTGTTTATTAGCTTATAAGGTTACTGGATCAAGTTTTTAAAAGCTAAAAAGAAAAAAAAAATCATTTGCCAAAAAGGACGTGGCCAGGACTCGAACCTGCGCCACTCCTCTCACACACATACGCTCTAACCATTGCGCCCTAGGGACTTTGACTGAGAGATTTGGTTTTGAATTATATTTAAGGGCGTTTTGGTTTGAGCCTGTTTAAATAAGCCGTGGCTTATTTGGCTTATTTCAGCTTATTTATTAAGCTTCTCAGCTTCTTTTCATTTTTCCTAGGTTTTAAATAGAGTCTAGGATTTTTCTGATTAAAAGTTTTATTTTTCCTTTTATTTAATTAATTTCTAGGATTATTTTTAGTTTTTAAATTAGAAAGTCATTTAAAAATATTAAACAGTAGTATAAAAATACAAAAAAATAGTTTTTAGGTTTTTATTTGTATTTTTGAGGTTTACATATAAAAAAGTTTTCAAAAACTTTAATTTTTGATTTTATTTAATTTTAGGTTTTTTTGGCAACTTTAAAAATTAATATAAAATTAACTAAAAGGTTTTAGGAACTTTTGTTTAAATTTTCTTCTTAGTTAGATTATTTAGGATTTTTGAGAATTTTTTAGAATTTATTTAAGAACTTTTAATTTTTTTTGATTATTTTATTATTATTTTATTCATTAAAATAAAAAGTTTTATTTTTATTTCTTTTTCATTTTTCCTAGATTCTAGACATTAAAATAGGACCTTTGTCACTTTCCATTTAATTTTTAGGCTTTTCAATTAATTTTTAGAATTAATTTAAGATTTAATAGATTTTAATAGTTTTTAGGAGTTTAAAAATAGTTTAAATTGGTTTTAAAATTTTTAAAAATAGTTTTTAGTTTAATTAGGTCATTTTTGAGGTTTACAAACTATAAAATCTTGTTTAGGGCTTTTTAATATTTAAAAGTGATTTTTAGGGCTTTAATTAGCATTAAAAAGTCATTATTAAATTAATTAAAAGGTTTTAGCAAGTTTGGATTTTTTGTAAACTCTTAGAATATTATTTGGGATTTTTAGTAATTTTTAGAAATTTTTAGGTTAAAATTTTAATTTTCGTCGTTTTTACGGTTTTACGTTTACGCCTTTTTCGTCGTAGTTTAATTAGTTTTCGTAACCGTCAATTCTTTCCTTTTTCATTTCTTTTTCAATTATCATAATCACAAACATCATAAATCAACTCTTAACACAACGCACTTGCCTCCTTGGGAAACGAACTTGCTTGGTCATTGGTGCTCGGTTTTCCTAAACCGACACTTAACGCTTGCCACTATTTGTACTTCCTTTTCCTAAAGGTCGTATTTTACTACAACCATTTTGGCGCCGCTGCCGGGGAGGCGTGTTGTGTTTTGGTTGAACCATTGTTGTTTTTTATATATTAGCCATAAAAGTATTTGTATTAATAGCACTCTATTAATACGTATTATCGTTTTTCGATTTTTGTGTGAATATTATTACTATATTGTATACGTAGAACAATAAATTTACAAGTACTCCAAATACGTGAGCAATCACAACCTTGACTTGGGAGGTCATTACCCAATCATTGTATTCGAATCTCAAACCAAAGAAAAAGGCAAAAATTGATAATTACTTTCGTGAAGCTTAATCTTGAAAATACAAACTATAAGGTGGGTATAAGGCGGATATTATAAAATATATCCTAAGGAAAAAGGCTCTTAAGTGCTTCGCGCCGCCTCGTTTCCCCGCTTGCTTGTGAGTATTTGATTGTGAGAGTGAATCGAGGGTTTTGCCGCCCAAAGTATTACTAAGTATCATATATATTTTCTTGGTTTCATTTGATTAAACCCTCTTGAACGATTTGGTGTTCCACCATCGTTCTAAAGTCATCGAAGGCATTCACTTCACGTGTTCGTTTTCATTCCTTGAGGCTTCGTTAATCAAGAGATTTGATTAGTGAGGAGATTTGTAGATTTTGGTCTACTTAATACATTCCAAAAAATCCAAAAAAAAGTTAAAAAACAATCAAAAACCACAAAAAATTGAAAAAGTAAAAACACCAAAAAGAATCTTCTTTGCTCGCCTTCTCGTTGTACGTGACGTTTATGCAAACTCGCTCTAAAGCAAGACGTGCTCGTAAACGAAGAAACAAATCACTCACTCCTACTAGTGAGGACTCTCCTATTGACGAACCCATTGTAGTGAAAGAAGCACCCATGGCTAATCGAACTATGATGGAGTTGCTTCAAGCACCCACCGAGGGTTATGGAGAAGCGATTGTGATTCCCGCTATCCTTACGGAGAATTTTGAGGTTAAGACGGGTTTGTTGTCCATGATTCAAAACAACAAGTTTCGAGGGGACGAAAAGGACAACCCGCATAACCACATTCGCCAATTTAATCGTCTCACCGCCACGTGCAAGTTTAAGGATGTTTCAAACGACTCGATTAAGATGATGCTTTTTCCGTATTCCTTAGCGGGGCCCGCAAAAATTTGGTTAGAGAAAGAGCCACCCAATTCTATATTGACGTGGAAGGATCTCGTTTCAAAATTCGTGAACCAATTTTTTCCGCCCTCTAAGACTACGCACTTGAAAAACGAGATTTCAAAGTTTTCGCAAGAGTTTAATGAGAGTTTTTCAACGGCTTGGAATAGGTTTAAGGAAATGTTGCACGAATGTCCTCATCATGGTTTTTCCGACTTACATCAAATAGACACGTTTTACAATGGCTTGAACGATCATGAGCGTGATTATCTTAATGCCGCCGCGGGTGGTAATTTCTTGTGTAAGACGGTCGAGGAAGCATTGGTAATTATTGAGAATAGGTCTAAGGTGTATAGTCCTCGTAGCACGTCGAGTGTTCGTAAGGCTTCGTCTTCATCTTCACCTAGTTTGTCACACAACGTTGATGCTTGCCAAATCGAGGCTAATTTGGAGAACAAGATTTTTGATAAGCTTAAAGGATTGTTAATTGAGTTTAAAGTTGGTGAACAACCCGATCCCGCTACGATTAAAGCGGTTGAGGTTTCTTGTATGTATTGTGGTGGAGCTCACGATTATTCCGAGTGCATTACCAACGGTGGTAACACTTCGAGTGCCTTCGCGGCCGCGGGAACTTATAACCAAAACGGTCAAGTTCCTCGCACTAATCAATTGACTCCACCGGGTTTTTCACCAAATCAAAATGCTAACAATTATCGAAACAATCAAGTTGGTTACCAAAGCAATCAAAAGAACAATTATAAGGGTAATAGCAACTATGGGAATCAAGGGAGTAGTAGTAATAGCCAATTGCAAAATCAAAATCAAAACCGTAATTTTCAAAATGCAAGTCAAGCTCTTCAAAATAACAAAGAACTTCCATTGGAATTTTTGAATTACACTACTTCAAATGATAAGATTATGGAAAACATTCAAGAGCAAATGGCTAATCAAGCTAAGGAGACGGCTAAGAATGCAAAGGAGTTAGCTAATTTCATTAAGGAAAATCTAGCCATGAGGAATGAATTGAAAAATGATTTTGCTAACCAAATTCGAGGTCAAAACAACAAGATAGAGCAAAGTCATGCTAGGCTTGAACAAAGAATTGACCAAAAAGCCGCTATCCAAGATGTGAAGTTTAATAATTTTGATGCTAAGCTTAATGCAATTTTAGAAGCCGTAATGGTGAACAAAGCCTCTACTTCGGGTAGTTTGCCTAGTAACACCGTTTCAAACCCGAAGGGAGAGATGAAAGTGATTACCACACGTAGTGGTAAGGCACTTAAAGAACCGACTCCTCAACCAATTACTCCAACGGTGGAGGAAATTGAGGAAGAACCCGAGGTGGTGGTCGAAAAGGAGCATATTTCAAGCCCACAAAGTACCGCTCATGCCACACCTACGGTTGACCCATCACCCATTTTGGAACCCGAGATTCCAAAGGCTATGCCTATGCCCCAACCCACACCACCCTTGCCTTACCCATCGAGACTTAGGAAGGAGAAACGACAAGAGCGCGACAACTATCAATTTGAGCTTTTTATGAAAATGTTTCGTGATTTGCACTTTAATGTGAGTTTCGCCGATGCCTTGGTCATGATGCCTCGATTTGCCGCTAACTTTAAGAGTATGTTGAACAACAAGGAAAAATTACACCAAAAGTCTAGTTGTTCGTCGGTTTATCTTAATCGCATACCTCAAAAAGTCGGTGATCCCGGTAAATTTTTGATCCCTTGTGCAATTCAAGATATGGAAGAATGCTATGCCTTGGCCGATCTTGGTGCTAGCATTAACTTGATGCCACTTTCAATCTACAAGTCGCTCAATCTTCCTAATCTTACTCCTTCACGAATGTCTATTGAGTTGGCCGACCATTCCACGATTCTTGCATGTGGATTGGCGGAAGACGTTTTTGTGAAAGTGGGGAAGTTCTACTATCCCGTAGACTTCATTGTTGTTGACATCCCCACGGATCCTCAAGTTCCTCTCATTTTAGGTCGTTCGTTTTTAGATACGTCTATGGCTTTGATCGATGTGCATGCTAGAAAGATCACCTTACGTTTCAACGACGAGGAACTTGTTATAAACGCAACTCAAAACTCTCAAATTTCTCATGTTTATTCCGTTGCTACCATAAACCTCGTTGATATGATCGACGTGGTTTGCGAGGAATTTTCACAAGAAGTTCTAGGTTTTGGTGATGAAGAAACTAGTGGCAATCCCACTATGTTAGATCCAATTCTTGATAATTCGACACCAACCTTCACTCCTTTCGAAGGTGGTGGTTTTACGTTGGAATAATTCGATGTTCCACGTACTTGTGACGAAGACCTCGACAACTATGAGGACTTCTCGATTATCAAGGATTTTCTCAACGATTTCCCATTTCCTCCACCCGAGGAGGTTATGAGTATCGAGCCCAAATCTTCACTTGAGGAACCACCTATCCTCGAGTTGAAAGATTTACCTCCTCACCTCGAGTATGTCTATTTGGAGGAGGACGACAAGTTGCCGGTTATTATTGCGAAGGAACTTTCGAATGATGAAAAAACCGCACTTGTCGATGTTCTTAAGGATCACAAAGGGGCGATTGCGTGGAAGTTATCCGACATTAAGGGAATCGATCCCAAATTTTGTACACACAAAATATTAATGGAGGAGGATTTCAAGCCAACAATCCAAAGTCAAAGGAGGGTGAACCCCAAAATTCACGACGTCATCAAAAAGGAGGTCCTTAAACTCCTTGACGCGGGAATGATTTACCCTATTTCCGATAGCCCTTGGGTGAGTCCTATTCATTGTGTCCCTAAAAAGGGAGGGATGACCGTTGTGCCAAACGATGCCAACGAGTTGATTCCCACTAGACTCGTGACCGGATGGAGAGTGTGCATAGACTATCGTAAGTTGAATGAAGCCACTCGAAAAGACCATTTTCCCTTGCCCTTCATGGAGCAAATGTTGGAGCGTCTTGCGGGAAACGATTTCTATTGCTTTCTAGATGGTTTTTCCGGTTACTTCCAAATTCCCATCGATCCTCGTGATCAAGAAAAAACTACGTTTACGTGTCCATATGGAACGTTTGCCTATCGTAGAATGCCATTCGGACTTTGTAATGCACCGGGAACTTTTCAACGATGCATGATGGCTATTTTTCATGATATGATCGAGAAGACGATGGAAGTCTTCATGGATGACTTTTCCGTGTTTGGTGATTCCTTTACTTCGTGTTTGTCGAACCTTGAGAGAATGTTAAAACGTTGTGAGGAAACCAACCTTGTGCTCAATTGGGAAAAGTGTCATTTTATGGTTAAAAGTGGAATCGTCTTAGGGCACAAGGTCTCGAAAGCGGGGATTGAGGTAGATCAAGCTAAGGTAGACGTCATCGCCAAATTACCTCATCCCAAAACCGTCAAGGGAGTTAGGAGTTTCCTAGGCCACGCGGGCTTTTATCGACGATTCATCAAGGATTTCTCGAAGATTTCTCGACCCATTACACATCTTCTTGAAAAAGAAGCACGTTTTGTCTTTGACGAAGATTGTGTACGAGCCTTTGAGATCCTTAAGAGGAAACTTACCGAAGCTCCCATTCTTGTTGCTCCAAATTGGAACCTCCCCTTTGAACTTATGTGTGATGCAAGTGATTACGCTATTGGGGCCGTTTTGGGGCAACGTCATGATAAGCATTTCTTGCCTATTCACTATGCTAGCAAGACGATGACCGAGGCTCAACTTAAATACACTACAACGGAAAAGGAGTTCCTTGCCGTGGTGTATGCATTTGAGAAATTCCGACCTTACCTCGTCTTGACGAAATGCATAGTGTATACGGACCATTCGGCTATCAAGTATCTCATGGCTAAACAAGATGCAAAGCCGAGATTACTTCGTTGGATTCTCCTCCTTCAAGAATTTGATCACAAAATCGTTGACAAAAAAGGAGCCGAGAATCTAGCGGCCGACCATCTCTCTCGTTTGGAAGATCCTCACCAAAGTGTTTACGAGCCTAAGGAAATCACCGAAACATTTCCGCTCGAGACACTTGGTTTAGTGAATTCCAAACTTGATTCTTCTACCCCATGGTTTGCGGATTTTGCAAATTACCATGCGGGTAACTTCATCGTTAAGGGTATGACAACTCAAGAAAAACGAAAATTCTTTCGTGATGTCAAGTTCTAATTTTGGAACGACCCTTACTTGTTTCGAACTTGTGCGGATCAAATCATCCGTCGTTGTGTATTTGGCACCGAAGCTTCTAACATCCTTAGAGCTTGCCATGAGGGACCCACGGGTGGTCACCACGGTGCTAATCTCACGGCTAAAAAGGTGTTTGATGCCGGCTTATTTTGGCCTACTATTTACCGAGATGCAAAAATCCTTGTGAAGTCTTGTGATGCATGCCAACGACAAGGAAAAGCCTCACAAAAAGATGAAATGCCACAAAATATCATTCAAGTATGTGAGATCTTTGACGTTTGGGGTATAGACTTTATGGGGCCGTTCCCATCATCTCGTGGTAATAAGTACATTCTCGTTGCGGTTGACTACCTATCTAAGTGGGTGGAGGCAAAGGCCTTGCCCACTAATGATGCTCGTGTGGTAGTTAAGTTCTTGAAAAGTTTGTTTGCTAGGTTTGGAACCCCTCGTGCGATCATAAGCGATCGTGGAACCCATTTTTGTAATGACCAATTCGAAAGAGTCTTAAGGAAATATGGGGTTACACATCGTCTTTCTACGGCTTATCACCCACAAACGAGTGGGCAAGTCGAGGTTTCAAACCGAGCATTGAAGAGGATCTTGGAGAGATCCGTGGGGGAAAACCGACAATCTTGGTCGGATAAGTTAGACGATGCTTTATGGGCCTTTAGGACCGCTCATAAGACGCCCATTGGGTGCACTCCCTATAAGCTTGTGTATGGAAAGAATTGTCATTTGCCTATCGAATTAGAACACAAGGCTTATTGGGCCCTAAAGCATTGTAATGATGACATGGAGACCGCGGGAAAACACCGGAAAATGCAATTAAATGAATTAGATGAATTGAGAGATATTGCTTATGAAAATTCATTGATTTATAAAGAGAAAACTAAAAAGTTGCATGATTCAAAAATTAAAAACCGGGTTTTTAACATTGGGGATCAAGTTTTACTTTTTAATTCAAGATTGAAAATATTTTCCGGTAAATTGAAATCCCGTTGGTCCGGTCCATTCACCGTGACTCAAGTGTTTCCTTATGGGACCATCGAGCTAGCTCAAGATGATGGTCCTAACTTCAAGGTGAATGGACATAGGTTGAAGCACTACTTTGGCGGGGAAGTTCCATCCTTGAACTACCTCGACCAAGTCACCTTCCCCAATGATAATTAGTATTGAGGGGATCGAGTCGAGCTCATGACTCGGTAATCAAAAACGAGGTGCCTCGTGGGGGAGTCCCATGCTTATCATATGTACATATTATCGCTTTCTTAGTCTAATGTAGCTTACGTGTGGGGATTCGTGCCCTTCCAACCTTTGTTCCGTGGTTGTTTGTGATATGTGGTTTTTAGATCATGATCTTCACGATTGGAGCCTCTCGTGTTCGTTTTATGGGAGCACTCGATCGTTTGCTATTTGGAGACATTTCTCAATATCCATGATATATCCTTTATTGTTCTAACCTTAGGTTATTAGCACACTTCATAAACGGCTATTAATTTATTGGTTACACCCTTTCCATGCTAGATTAGGCATTCGACTACGTCTCTAGTATGGGGGTGTTTGCACCCCTAGACTCGAAACATTGAGGACAATGTTTAACTTTAGTATGGGGGGGTGAATAGATACTTGCCTTACCAAACCTTCACGCTTTCCAAAGTTTATCGTTTTGTTTATCATTTTCTTGCAAAATAAGGCTAAAAATGGCCAAATTTTAAAATTTTTCTCATGTTTTATAAGTGTTTGAAGACACGAATGTAGATTTTCCGATGGCGAGAATAAGAGTAATTTTTGACTCGACCGTGCGTGTTGAGCACTTAGCTTTGATTCCTTAACTACACATTAGGCTAAGTCTCTTAAATGAGGACGAGAAATGATAGGGTTAATTATAAGTTACTATGCTAAACGTAGAGTACTCGTATTCTTTCAAAAACTCATGTGTTCTCGTTGTTTGCTTATTCTCCCTTCGCATGTAAATATTTTTTGCTTAATAAATATTGACTTAGCGGTTTAATTGGGATTGTTGGGTTTCTAGTCTTTTCTAGTAGCTTCCGTGTAATTAAATTGGGAAGACATTAAGGTATCGCCAGCGTCACGGTTTTGAAGTATTGGCAACCCGAATAATCGAAAGCTTCACCCAATAATAAGATTTCAAGTGCTCACCTAAATCAAGCAAACAATTTGAAGCCCCACAAGGCCTAAAATCTATGCAAAATTGAAAGTGAATCAAGCCTTAATCTTCGAAGCTTTAAAGATCCAAAATTCGCTTTAGCGTGAGGATATACGTCTTTGGCTAATAAAACCACCGATGAGGCGGATAATAAAAGGCAAGGCAAGACCGAAGTCATAATAAAAGCTTCATGGCGAAGTTGAATAAAAGATGGAGGTAAACCAAAGATAATAAGGCCCTTCCGTTAGGGGGCGTATAAAAGTCTTGGTAATAAGTCTCATGTTCAAAACCGTTATAAAATCGTGTTTATCGATTCTTCTTGTCAACTTAATTTTTTAACATCGTCGTCTATTAGGAGGGGTTATTGATTTGATGGTCTTAGTTACACCGTTAGGACTCTATTTTTAGACCTAAATCTCTATTATCGCATAAGTCAAACAATGTATCCTCGTGAAACATTCAAGACATCATAAAATATAAGAGATACAACTTAGGAATAATGGGAGAATAAGTACGTGATTAGGGCATATGAGTAGTGTTAGCATTACTAACTTATAATGACAATGATCTCGTTGCACGCTTAGCATGGAATTGAAGTGAAAATCGAGGACGATGAAATTATTTCTAACGAAGCATTCACGTGTTCTTATTCTATGAACCTAAACGTCCCATTTTGCGATGAAAATCATACATTATGTCTATAACACAAGTAGTAGTAATAGTAGTAGTGTAGCTAGTTTATCATTCCAATAAAGTGAATAAAATGAATTTTGGAGATGCTTTGATACTTTATTCTAGCATTGCGTGAGGGCACGGCAATGGTTTAGTATGGGGGAGTGATGAGACTGCTTTTATACATAGTCTCATCTTCCAAATAGGGCTTAAAATGCATTAAATATCATCAAAATACCCAAATATATGCTTGTGTTTGTTGCTTGTGTAATTTAGGTACGGATATTGAGAAAATTACAAAAGATCACAAGAATCACGCAAAAACGAACACGGGAAACGAAGCCGCACGATGAACCAAGCCCTAGTGAGGAATTTTCCAAAGAAAACCCTTGAAGATTTGAAGAATATTGAAGATTAGTCCTCCAAGTTTGAAGAATTGACACTTTATACCCTTGTATCTTCATAATTACAAGTTTGGTCCCTAAAGTTTGTCAAAATTACAAAAAGGACCCTTAACTTTGAAGAATTGGCAAATTTAGTCCCTCATCAAATCTAAATTGTCAAATATGGTCCTCCAAGAAGTCAACCAACAAGTCAAAGCCTTGAAGTTTGAAGATATGTCAAAACCAGTCCTTGGAAAATCAAGAATATACATTAAAAGCCCTTGGAAAAGTTTGTGGAAGAATTTGTGCCAAAAATGGCAACCTGCCAAAAGTTGACAAAAGGAAATGGGGCGCTGATGGGATTTATTACAAAGTGCACAAAGAATGAAAAATGAAGGGCCAAATCTGCCAGACAACTAAACTAACACCCTCCACTCACAGCTTGACACCTCAACCACTTAAACCTTTCCACCAATCAGAAACCTCCTTCCTGCCATGTCACTCCCCACTCACTTTTTAAAACCAGGTTTAATATATTAAACCTTCCCACCAAAACACTTAATTTAAAAATACCATTAACCCAAACGGATTAAAACCCCTTTTAATCCTCCCTTAAACCCTAAATTTTCCAGGTTGAACATCACTTAAATCAAAGGGGTTTTTAATGATTCTTTCCAGATCCTTAATTAAACACCTTTTAAACCTTAAACTAACCTTAAACACCCATCACCATCACCTCACATGTGTATGCAAGCCTCCCCTGCCCCACTATTCACTCTCAAACAAAAATGGCCAGCAAGATCAACGTCCCATAAGCATTTTCTTGTTCCCAAAGGCAAAATAAACGACTTGGATTGCTTCTACACCACTGGCATCCCACAAAGATCCAAGAACATCACATGGCTTGTTCTTTTTGACTCAAAATTCAAAAATCATCCAAGGGCAAGACTGGAACTTCACTTGCTAGGGTTTCTAGTTTCCATTCAGTTCTAGAATCTCTTTGTAGCCTCTATATAAAGGCATGATAGGAGTAGCATAGTTCCTGTTCTTTTTTCTCTTTTTTGTCACAACTTTGTAAGTCCTCTTTTTTATGAATAAAAAAGGGTTTAAGCTTGTTGATGAGAAGAAAGATCCCATTTAATTTACATTGTTTGCTGGTTATTTAAAATTCCAAGTTTGTTTACTTTTCAAGTTTGTTTTAAAATTCAAGTTTGGTGTTCAAAAGTTTCTGATTTTAAGATTTTTGTTCAAATTCAGGTTGTTAAACCACACAAGCTTTTACATTCAAGCACATATATGACCATACAACCCTGATATCTTGAAGATATCAAGGTGTAGTGGGTATAAGAGTTTGGGTAAAAAGGCTAAGTGAGGTGGAAAAACCTTCTTGCTTATTTATTTTACATTTCTGTTTCCACTTATAAGCTATAAGCTATAAGAAGACTTATCCATAAGTCCTCCTTGTAGCTTATTGATCATATTCCAGGTCACTTTTGTTGTATTGAATTGATCTTAGCAGGTTCTAAGCTAAGGTGTATCTTATTCAAGTTTTTCCTTAAGCAAACTCTCATCTAAATCTTAACCAAGGTTCAGCACAAGCCCGGGCTTGTAGGAGGTGGCTTATCAGCCACTGTTGGGCTTGGAAGTAAGCCCAACAAGGTAGCTTTCATTCTCCTTTTGTTTTTTTTAAGTTTCTGAAAAATTTGTAGTCTAAGTGAATTTAAGTGATCTGCTTGATTTGGTGTTCTAAGTGTGTTTAAGTTGTTGGATTTGAGTTCTATTTGATGAATATGCATGTTAGTAGTTGTATGAATCAGTTTGATTAGGTTTTAGAAGGTTTTGATTTGAAAAATCTTGTTTTCAAGTTTTTAAGTGGTGTTTGGATCCTTGGTTTAGCAGGGTAGAAAATCATTGTTTGTGTTTTAAAAAGTGTTAGAAGTATTAGAAAAGGATTGAGATAGTTTGCTTGTTAGTATAAGAGTAAGTTTGGATAGTTTGGTCACAAGTTTGTGTATTAAAAAGTGAAAAGTGTGTTTAAAATCTGCTTAATCATTAATTTGCTTCATTTTTGCTCAAATTTGTGTTCAAAGTTCAAAATCTGTTAAGTGTTAGGTTATGTGAGCTATTGAAATTGCTTTGGTGCTATTTGAAGTTTGTATGTGCTAGAGATTGAAGTTTAAATCTCATTGGTGTGCATTTGATAGCTCAAAAAGTCCACTGACCTAGTCCTTTTTGTATCAGCAACTCAACATTGCCTGGGTGTGCTTTGATCTGCTTATTTTGTGGTACTAAGTGCTTATTTGTGCTTTGTGTTGACTCCTTGTGCTTAAATAAGCACAAGGGTGCCCTTTGTTCCAAGTAATCACCACCAAACAATTACACCAAGTCCTCTTGGCTCAAAATTTGACAAGTGACCAAAGTCACTTGTTCATCAGAAAACAACCAGACCTGGGCACAAATTGCCTTCTAATTTGCTTAATCTTGGATAATTTTGGATTTGGATTGGTGTTTATTAGCTTATAAGGTTACTGGATCAAGTTTTTAAAAGCTAAAAAGAAAAAAAAAATCATTTGCCAAAAAGGACGTGGCCAGGACTCGAACCTGCGCCACTCCTCTCACACACATACGCTCTAACCATTGCGCCCTAGGGACTTTGACTGAGAGATTTGGTTTTGAATTATATTTAAGGGCGTTTTGGTTTGAGCCTGTTTAAATAAGCCGTGGCTTATTTGGCTTATTTCAGCTTATTTATTAAGCTTCTCAGCTTCTTTTCATTTTTCCTAGGTTTTAAATAGAGTCTAGGATTTTTCTGATTAAAAGTTTTATTTTTCCTTTTATTTAATTAATTTCTAGGATTATTTTTAGTTTTTAAATTAGAAAGTCATTTAAAAATATTAAACAGTAGTATAAAAATACAAAAAAATAGTTTTTAGGTTTTTATTTGTATTTTTGAGGTTTACATATAAAAAAGTTTTCAAAAACTTTAATTTTTGATTTTATTTAATTTTAGGTTTTTTTGGCAACTTTAAAAATTAATATAAAATTAACTAAAAGGTTTTAGGAACTTTTGTTTAAATTTTCTTCTTAGTTAGATTATTTAGGATTTTTGAGAATTTTTTAGAATTTATTTAAGAACTTTTAATTTTTTTTGATTATTTTATTATTATTTTATTCATTAAAATAAAAAGTTTTATTTTTATTTCTTTTTCATTTTTCCTAGATTCTAGACATTAAAATAGGACCTTTGTCACTTTCCATTTAATTTTTAGGCTTTTCAATTAATTTTTAGAATTAATTTAAGATTTAATAGATTTTAATAGTTTTTAGGAGTTTAAAAATAGTTTAAATTGGTTTTAAAATTTTTAAAAATAGTTTTTAGTTTAATTAGGTCATTTTTGAGGTTTACAAACTATAAAATCTTGTTTAGGGATTTTTAATATTTAAAAGTGATTTTTAGGGCTTTAATTAGCATTAAAAAGTCATTATTAAATTAATTAAAAGGTTTTAGCAAGTTTGGATTTTTTGTAAACTCTTAGAATATTATTTGGGATTTTTAGTAATTTTTAGAAATTTTTAGGTTAAAATTTTAATTTTCGTCGTTTTTACGGTTTTACGTTTACGCCTTTTTCGTCGTAGTTTAATTAGTTTTCGTAACCGTCAATTCTTTCCTTTTTCATTTCTTTTTCAATTATCATAATCACAAACATCATAAATCAACTCTTAACACAACGCACTTGCCTCCTTGGGAAACGAACTTGCTTGGTCATTGGTGCTCGGTTTTCCTAAACCGACACTTAACGCTTGCCACTATTTGTACTTCCTTTTCCTAAAGGTCGTATTTTACTACAACCACTGATGTTACTCGTAAGTTGAAGATTTTACCAGATACTGATGCTGCTAACACTTTGAAGACCTCACAAATGCTGATGCTGCTGATACTTTGGAGATTTCTCAAGATGTAGATGTTGTTTATACATTGAAGACTCTACAGAACAAGGACGAAAACTATAAATTTGAAATTTCTGACAAGAATAAATTTCAACCATCAGACACTACCATTCCATTCCATGTTTTTACCTTCTCAGCTTGATGTCACACTTCACTCAGCTAACCTTTCAATCAGAAGAGTGGGAACCGGAACCCAGCCGGCCACTCAGCAGAATGGTTACATGAATCACGGTCATAATAATGACTGTAATAAATTGACAGACAAAGCAGTAGTGACAACCATCGTGCTAATAATTAATCAGTCAGTAAACATTAGAGCTCTGGAACAGACGTGACCCGAAATACAAAGGTCAGTAGTCTAACCGTTCCGCCAATCCTAGCAGTTACCAAAAAAATTCAGCCTTGTCCAGATTCATCCACTAAAACACATGTCAAGACAGCAGTCAAGACATAGGTCTCAGGTATCATTTCGGAAGACACATATCAGGACACCACTCATGATACACGTCATAAGAATCTTTTCTCAAAATACGAGTCAGAACTCATAACTCCAGTATGTTTCTAAACCAGACCCTCAGTAATTCAGGGTACCTTTCAGAAAGGGGGTATACCCATTCTATTATGCCACACATGAATCAGATCATTTAAAAATTTTGTCACCACCACTAGAGTATTATTCAGATTAGACACGCAGAGTTCATTCCGTAAGATTACAAACAAACACCTTCAGCAAGATCTGCCATGCTTGTTCAATTATTCATATGTCATCTTTATCTAAATAAGACATTTTCTACCTCCCAACCAGAAAATACTCCACAGTACAAACCGTATTTATGAAGGAATTCCGATCAGTTAACGACGAGATCCGTCTTACTAGATCTCAATATATTCATTATATCTTCCTGCCAGAAAAATCAGTACAAATTATTCTACGTTATAAGAGCGTGACTTCTCAGTCCATAGCTACAAAGACTTTTAACTAGCAGTTATAATACTTTTGAAATTCTTTAAATTCATGATCAGCAAATTATTCTAAAAATTTCCAGAAAATCCTTCCTAACCACAGGACAAGGTTTAACCTAGAACGTGTCTCAAGAACAAAACCTATTTTCAGAACTCTTATTCATAGGGCTTCGGCTAAATTAAAAGAATTGCAGCATTAGCTGCAAGAGTTATTGGAACGAGGCTTAACCGCCCTAGCACATCACCAGAAGGTGCACCGTTTCTGTCTATCAGGAAGAACGGCAGTAACACGATATCATGTATCGACCATCGGAAAAATTTACCAGATACCATTTTAATTGATATTCATTCCACGTATAGAAGGTTTATCTGACCTGCTGTGATGCCTTAAACATTCTTCCAGAATAATTCACGATCATACCGCCATCGGCGATGAGAGAAATAATGTGATGCCTTCCAGGCTACTGTTACACAGAGTATGGCCTTTCTAGAATTTTTATTTATAATTCTGAGCTCCCTAATGTTCCAGCTATGAATAAAATTAACGAATAAGATTTTCCATGAACTTTCAGACAAAATCATCAGTATAATCATTAATACTATTTTTACTGCTAAATCCTATAGAAGAACGTGAGACCATTTTCTCAGATGTAAACTCCAATGAATTAGGTGAAATTTTTTAGCCACCCTAACAGAAAGAAATTTCAGACAATCCTGTGAAAGTGAAGGCCATCACCTGATGGTCCCGACCGACGCCTGTGAACGAAGTACGAAATTATCTAAAACTCAATTGACTGGTACCGCAGAAATTGCTGACAGTCCTCACTAAAATTTTTCCATGACTACTTAACCAGATTTCCACCAGAATATACCAAAATTCCCGGCAGGATTTTGATAGAAACGGTATAACACGTTGAGGCGGCTATGTTCATACCTAATGCCTGCCATTCCAGCAGGTTTAAGATAGAACGCCGTCATGCTAGCAAGTTATTACCACCAGTAGAAATTCTGGACCGAAAGGAGACAAGACCCCATGGAAATTGTTATCAGTTTACCACAGGCTTAGAAAAGTATAATACTATTTAAGTCATCATCAACCATGTAATCAGCCTGCGTTTTTTTTCCTTTCATCCGAGAGGATTACGCAGTAGCGGACCTGTAGAAAATTTAGCAGTAAATTGTACGATTTCAAGATATTCCATCAGCCGTATATCAGATAGAAAATTTCACGTTCTCGAATCACGCTCACGTTCATGTTCACGATCACGTGTATGTTTACGTTCACTTTACGTTCACGTTTACTTTCACTTTCACGTTTGCATCTTATTCGCAGTATGATGCTGTTTTAGTTCATGTTTATAATCTCTCATGATTTAAAGTCACGATTCGCACTCATGACATTGTTCACATCAGGTTCGTGTTCCATCTCCGTGGATACGTTCCAAGCCTTGTACCAGATTTGACTTCAGAAAACTTGAGAAAATCAGACTCAAGTTTAGCATGGTTTCTGCATGACCAGACAGACGTTTCACGTCTCAGGCCGTATCGTCGACATTCTTTCCTCGGTCAGCATACATTCGTGATATGTCCTAGTATCAAGTTCACAGTATGTTTTGCATATCACATCCATGATATATTCAGGCCCAGCGTTCCTTTTATAATCGTGAACCACGTTCACAATTGCTCACGTAGAACGTTCATAATTGTTCACGTAGTTCGTTCCGTTATATTCTCAGCAGCTTGCCCGGAGAGATAAATATTATCTTTTCAGGATAACCGTACGTACCGTTTCATGTACCCTACATGCTATAGCTTATTCTTTCTATCAGACTTAGTACATCCATCTTATGTATGGAACCAGAAACTCCTCAGCATTTTTAAGACAGGGTCACTAAGACCAAGAATTGCATAGTATCTAAATAATTGGAGGAACCGGTTCGAGAGGGAAGCCACTTGAAACGGAGGAGTCCATCTGGACCTCTCATCCCTTGTCCTTCAATAAATTCAGTTAAGTTCTTCAGTCATGTTGTGTTTCCATGTCCTCTTCAGACATGTCATGTTATGATCACTTCAGTCATATCATGTTTATACTTTTAGCAGCATTATGTCTTAATTTAGAAGACGAATTATCTTTCAGCTTATATGTTCTTTCAGCCTTCATATTTTTCGGTCTATGTGTCTTTCCCAGTTTTTATAACTTCATCAGCTTATTACCTTTAATTCGAGGACGAATTTCTCCTTTTTAGAGGGGAAGAATTGTAAAACCACAGCATTATCGCATCCTTAATTTGAGGACGAATTATTCTTTTTAGAGGGGAAGAATTGTAAAACCCGCTTTAAAAGACCACGAACATTAGTTACGTACTGTCACAGCTTTAATTCAAACGTTGCGTAACTATTACTTCAGATAATAAATAACAGTATAAATTCAGATATTACGCGAATATTATTTATTCAGAAAATAAATAATTCACGCCAGAATATATTCACGAGTATTAATAAATTCACACAGTCTCAGTTTTAATTAAAATCATGACGTATTTAATTATTCAGAAAATAACTATTAGTTAATAATTAATTACTAACTATTAAGTATTTCGTATGTATTTATTTTCAGAAAATAAATAATACGTTCGGGTTTTAAAACACGAGAAATTAATCACGACGATACACATATGTAAATAATTAAAACACGAACGAAAACAGAAATCTTACGTTATGTATATTGGGCTGCGGCCGATTTTAGCAATAGAATAAGAAATGGGCCTTGGAGCCCGGCCCATTGAAAAAAATTAAGTAACAAAACCCTCTTTTCCTTTTCATTTGTACAAGTAAAAAAAATAAAATAAAGAAAATCCTAGTGTTGGTGTGTTTAGCCGCCAGCCACCAAGAAAAAAAAAGATCAGAGTTCATGCGACACCGAGGTTGTTCGCGGACAATAGCTGCTGATATACATTGGGTATTAGTTTGATTGTATCTCGTCAAGTTTTAGTCATCGTGATGGTTTTCATTTTGATTCATTACAGCTTCAATTTAAGGTATAATTTGAGCCTTATAGTACTTATCCTAATAAACACATGCTAGATGATACTATAAACATTACCTTATGTTGTTAATAGTATAATAGAAAAATTCAAACGTGAGACTTAAAACAAGTAACCGACTAGTTGAAATCGGTTTCGGCAATACTCGGCAATTTATATTACGAAGGAGAAACATTACATGTTATATGTATAATGTAGTTAGTCCTTTATTATGATGGATGAGATGATATTCCCAATTGGTCATTAATTATAATTTTTGTTTAAACAATCATTACGCGTAAGTGTAATTTAGCTATGAACCGATAAGTCGCAGTCTTGAACGAACGGGATACGCGTGATGTTTAAAACATATAAATGAGATGACATACATGCTTTTTAACGTTGAGTTTTAAACACACAAATCAATTTTCTAAATAAGAGGTAACAAGTCACTGAAACTATGTTATGATATCTTTCTAAGAAGAAGCTACTGTTTGGTTAAAAATACTTATTAGACAATAATTGGTTTTTATAAAACATATTTGAAGAATTTAATATACAAGTTGGTCATGGACTGTATATATGAGTTGTAAATTTACGGAGTAGTAGACACAGTATGGATAGAAATGTAAGTAGTACTTAATTTTTATTATTAACCATGCCATAGAACAACGTAACAATTTATAATACGATTCAAGCACATAGTGACCAGTTATATATATGTAATAATAATCTATAAATCGCCTTATTAAGAAATGGCTTATTGATTTTGACTTATTAATATAATATTATAATTAACCATGACTTATAAGATTTAGCTTATTTAATATGCTTATTAACCCATGACTTATATAGTTAGTTGTTTCAACGAACAAGGTAAATTAATTAAGTATATTAAACGAGCTTATTACTATTTATGGAAACTTACCATTTAAGGAAATACCAAGTAAAATAACACATGAAACACTAAGAAATACATGATAATACATGGAACAGTAAAACAAGTTAGGAACATGAAAAACAAGTTAAGAACCAGTAAAGTAAATTAAGAATCAGTAAAGTTATATATGAACATACAACTCATTCACGTCCCTTATTATGTAGCATTCATGAAGTCAGAGTTGATCCTTCAGCTTTCACTCTTATTTCATTTCTGGACAGGAGGTACGGATTTTCCGTCCTTTCAGTAAGGATTTCCTTTTCTATGCACGATTAGGATTCCCCGTCTGCAGCCAAGTGTTTTCCCCAGTATGTGTTTAAGCTTACCAATAATCATGTTAATAACTAAATAAATTGCCTGAGCATTATATAAAAGCATGACCAGTTTATGTACTAGTTACGGAGGTACCGTAACCATGGCACTAGAGGCACCCGTGTCGTGACTCACATGCAGGAGAGTGATATCCTGCATCGTCCCACTCAACTCAGTTTGGCCATTTTATCAGTATTTTTAGTGGAGCGTATGGATGCATCCTAGGCTTATCAGTTTATAGTTATCAGGGTTAATTGGTGTGTGATCTACATCCTTCACATTGGAGCTGGTCCATCCACCCAGCACAATATTTAGAGGTCACCCCTCTACAGCATTTAGAGGTCACCCCTCTACAGCATGACGAGGTCACCCCTCCAGTTATTCATGCACCGTTGTTACAGAACATGACCTATATAAGCTCTGGCAATTAAAATACAGTAAATGCATGTTTTCAGATTTAATAGATAACAGTTCAGCTTTATTATTTATAAATCAGACTTTACAGATTATACACAGATTCCCACTGCAACTTTACTTATCAGTCTTACAGCTACAGTATATTATCATTTGTTTCATTTCAGTAATTCCTTATCATGCTTTATATCCGTTCATTGAGCGTTATGCTTAGCCGTAGTTCTTTCATGTTCTAACGGCAGGTAAACCAGGACGCTCTTAGGATTCTGAGAGCATGTGCATTGAATGGAAGCTATCAGGACTTCTTACTTTATGCACTTCTTACATTATTCTGCTTATTTGGACATTTTTTAGTCCTTTCCTTCAGTATTTTACTTTTCATGTTTTGAGCTTATGTTTGGATTATCGATGATTAATTCCAGTATTTCCTTTATGGTCAGTTAATGTTTTAAGACATTTACCTTAATGCTTTGATGACACGCCATATATACACGTAACGGTCCACTTATCCAAGTGGGGTGTTACGGTATTCTTGGTAGAAAACAGATGGTGTTCTTGTGAAAGCTTCTCCTACATCACAATTCTTTATGAAGTTCACCAGATCTGAGTATGTGTCATTTGGAGCTTTGAGCCATCCAATAGAGTTGTTAGAGGCGAGGATACTATCATTCATCTCGAAGGTAACGTTAGAGGCTTTTGGTACTGGAAACGCCATTGAATCGAGAATGAAGAAGACGAAGATGGTGAGAGGGTTTAGAGAGAGATTTTAGTGAGAGAGATGCAAATGGTGAATAGCGATAAAAGTGTTTGGTGAGAAACCTTGGGACAATATATATATTCAAAATTTGAAACAGTTATTCAACCGCTTTTAATGCGTAGTGGGAAAATGACTGCACACAAGTGGGTCCCTTGACCTTTCAAAACTGTTTGTCTCCTCGTTTATCGAAAAAATGTGAATTAAATATTGGGAATGTTTTTTGCATTTACTTGGAAAGTAACTACCTAGTTTCATGTGAAAAACATTTAATATTTATTCAGACATTAATGACACACATAAAATATCAGCCACAGGCTTTGAGATATTAAGCATACCCAGCTCAGCAACTAGCCTGTTGAACGAAGGTTCAGCCAAAGGCTTGGTAAATATGTCAGCTAGTTGCAGCTCAGTGGGAACAAAATGCAACTCAATATCTCCTTTAATAATATCATCCCTGATAAAGTGATACCTGATATCTATGTGTTTGGTTCTGGAGTGAAGCACAGGGTTGTTTGAGATAGAAATGGCACTTGTATTGTCACAGAAGATGGGTACTTTGTCATAAAGAATCTCATAGTCAGCTAGTTGACTCTTCATCCAAAGTATTTGAGCACAGCAACTAGCAGTTGCAATATATTCAGCTTCAGCTGATGGCATAGCCACAAAGTTTTGCTTCTTTGCACTCCATCCAACCAATTTACCTCCTAAGATTTGACAGCTCCCTGAGGTACTTTTCCTATCAATGTAGCACCCAGCGTAGTCTGAATCTGAGTAAGACTTGAGATCAAAGCTTGATTCTTTGGGATACCACAGACCTAGAGAGGTTGTTCCTTTGAGGTACTTGGAAATTTTCTTAACAACCACTAGATGGGATTCCTTTGGGTTAGCTTGGTACCTTGTACAGAGACATGTGGAGAACTGGATATCAGGGCGACTGGCTGTGAGATACATGCGTGACCCAATCATGCCTCTATACACAGTCTCATTAACAGAGACCCCTGATTCATCAGGGCCCAAATTGTTGGGTGGAAGCATGGGGCATTTCACTGATGCACAATCAGCCAAGTCATAGTTTTTCAGCAAATCTTTAACATACTTTTCTTGACAAATTGAAATTCCTTTAGGACATTGTTTAATTTGAAAACCCAAAAGTAAGTTAATTTACCCATCATACTCATCTCATATTTCTTGGTCATTAATTTAGCAAAACGTTTACTAAGATTAACATTTGTAGATCCAAAGATGACATCATCCACATAAATCTTTACAATGATGAAATCACTTTTATCCTTGAAGGTAAAAAGTGTTTTATCAATGCAACCCCTGACAAATTTATTTTCAGTTAAAAAGGTAGACAGCGTTTCATACCATGCCCTTGGAGCCTGTTTTAGCCCATACATTGCTTTGTGAAGCCTGTACACATGGTTGGGAAACTCGCTGTTCTTGAATCCTTATGGTTGTTCAACATACACTTCTTTAGCTAAATCTCCATTGAGGAAGGCACTTTTAACATCTATTTGATACACAGTGAAGTTTTTTTTTTGGTAACCGTGATTTCTGACTCATTGGCCGACTAATCCATGGGGTTTGAGTCCACCACAATACACAGTAAAGTTCATATATGCAGCATAAGCAAGGAAGATTCTGATGACTTCAAGTCTTGCTACAGGTGCAAGTGTTTCATCATAATCAATCCCTTCAGTCTGTGTATACCCCTGTGCAACCAACCTTGCCTTGTTCCTTATGATATTTCCAATTTCATCCATCTTGTTTCTATATATCCATCTAGTGCTTGTGATGTTTTTACCAGGTGGAGTTGGCACTAGAGTCCATACCTTGTTTCTTTTAAACTGATTAATTTTTTCCTGTATAGCAGCGACCCAGCCTTCTTCAAGAAGGGCTTCAGCTACACGTTTGGGTTCAATTTAGGAAAGAAATTCAGCAAACATACATTCATTGGCTGAGGCTGATTCTGAGTCATGAATTCTCTGTCTTGTAGTAACCCCCGCATTTGGTTCACCAATGATGTTGACAAGAAGAATGTGCTGATCTCTTGACCATTTGCTTTGAGGAGCTGGGGAGTTATAGACAGGTGCAGGTATGGAGGATGAAATTACAACTTGAGTTTCATTCAGCTGAGTAGGAGGACTCTATTCAAAAACAATCTCTGTGTCTGTGTCTGCATCAGCTATTTCAAGAAGTGATGATTCACAGACTACATGAGAGTCTTCTTGATTACAAGCAATAGGTGAGTCATCTTCAGCTGAGGTGGAACATGGACTCGAGGAAGGCTGACTTTCACTTTCAGCTGTCACTTGAGTAGAAGGAATTTCAGTGTTATGTTTTGACAGCGGATCATGTGCAGGAACATATGGGACAAGAGTATCTGTGTGTGGATGATGATGAAAGACAGGCCTTGAATCTGAGAACTCATCTAATGGGAAAGACCTATTTTCATTGAAATCAATTTCATCACCTTCTGTTCCTATTCTTTGTAGCACGTCATCATCTTCATTGAATGTGACATGAAAGGTTTTTTCTAGTTTCTGTCTTCTTGTGTTGAATACTCTAAAGGCTTTGGTTGTTGGAGAGTATCCTAAGAAGAAACCATCATCAACTTTTTCGTCGAACTTTCCAAGTTGATCCCTATAGTTATAAATAAACACATGAATGAAGTTAGAGTAAAAGCTCTAACAAGTGAAAACCCACGTGTACCTTGAAAATTCATCAACTATGACCAAGGTGTATTTGTTGTGATTAATGGTATGTGGTTTGACAGGTCCAAACGAATCCATATGAAGGAGATATAAGCACTTGTCAATAGAAAATGATTGCCTGGTCTTAAATGATGACATGTGATGCTTTCCCTCAACACAAGCTGAACATGTCTTGTCCTTAGTGAAAGTCACAGGTGGTAGAACAGTAACCAAGTTTTGTGTGGCTAGCTTGTTGATGTTCTTGAAGTTAAGATGAGAAAGTCGTTTGTGCCACATCTAATTGACACTTTCAGAGGCTTGTGCTAGAAAACAAGTTGAGCTGTCCTCTGAGAAAGAAGCCATGTTGATGACGTATACATCCCTTCTTCTTGGTGCAATTAACATCACATCATTATATTTGTTGAATATGGTTCCTTGAGTATTTGTAAACAAAACCTTGTAGTCAGCATCACATAACTGGCTGAAGCTAATGAGATGGTGCTTAAGACCATTCACATATGCAATTCTTGTAAACGTTATTCCATTGTTGTTAACTGAGCCATATCCCTTTGTGTCGCCTGAAGAGTTATCCCCAAACACCACTTTAGGACCAGGCTCTTTTGAATATCTGTGCAGATATTGTTTGATTCCTGTCATGTGTCTAGAGCAGCCACTGTCTAGATACCAGACCGATTCCCTGGAATGTTTCTGCACAGATATATAGAAACATATTAGTTCCTATGGTGAACCCACTTTCTAGTGGGTTCCCTGAATTGCTGATTAGCAACTCTTGAGTTCCTGTAGAACTTGTAACGATGTGAAGGACAATTGGTTGTGTCATGGGTGTACCTTCCACATATGACACATCCAAGGAAGTCCCTGCACTCATCTGGGTGGTGGTTTGTGAGACCACAATATTTATAGGGAGGGTAAGGTCTGTAGTTACCTGATGGTCTCCTAGTATCCTATTGTCTGTCCCTAAAAGGTGTCTGAGCTCTCTTAACAACTATATGTCATCATGATCTATGGTCATATGATGAGAATTCTTACACACATTACAATAAGGTTTGATAACCTTTTCACCTTTGGGTTCTCCTAGGATAGAGTTAGGTTCAGAGGAAGCAGAGCATTCAGCGGAAGGCTTAATATGTTCTTTTAAGAGTTCTACTTCTTTCATCAAAGACAACAGGCGTTCTTTAGTTGAGGGTTCAACTTTGTTCACAGGGTTTGTTGAGACATGCTTATAAACATTTCGCTTAACAGATGGTTTTGCAGAAACAGCAAAAATCTTAGCTGGAGGTATCTCAACATCTGGTTTGAGTTCAGCCTTAGCTCATCTAGAAGAGCTGTTGGGTTCAACACCAGCTAGTTTAGGGAAAGATGGTAAAGGTTCATTGTTATCTATAACCACTTCAGAGACAGGTACATCAGTCATAAGAGGGTCAGACACATGTATAGTCTCTATGGACTTGAAAACAATCTCTTTGGATTTCTTAAGGGCCTTCATTTTGTTTCTTTTAGTAGTTACAACCCTAGATATGTCAGCTGGAACTTCATCATCAAGTAATTCATTAATAGTAACCTACTACACAACCATTTTTCTATAACCTTGTTTAGTTCAGTTACTTGATCATTTAAGGCACTGTTTCTTAAAGTTAACTTATTAACTTCATTTTGAAGAGATGTCATTTCAGAGTTAACATGTTTTAAAGTTTCATATTCAGTCTTAACAGTCAACAATTCATGTTTAACAGAGTGAAATTTATCAAGCATGTTCTTTCTTTTTTCCTAAACAAAGTGCAAGTAAACTATGGTATAATCAAGGACATGTTTACGTTCATCACTGTTAGCCTTAAAATGTGTGGGACTAACGGAATTACATTAGTTTCATAGCCGGGACTTGCAGGGACTAATATTGTCATATGTAATAGTCCAAGTCCCGTGCTATATATAATCCTCCATACTTACATGTAGGGATGAGGCTTATCATTTCTTTCTTTTCCTTTCTCTCACTAGAATAAAACACACACTTTTATTCTTACTTGTTTCTATCACTAAAATGGCTAAACACCACTTCTATCCTCCCCGACCTTCGGATCTTTTACCCGTGTTTATAGTGAATCCAAATTAACAATTGGCATCAAAGCTAACCGGGGGTGTTTCGTGTTTTTTATTCGTGGTTAAGTTCGTGTTGTGTTATTAGATTCGCGGTTGGTACTATCCTGATTCGTTTTTTATCTGATTTTATCATGTTTTGTTATTATCATATTCCTCGAATATGTTAAAGTCTCAAAATGGATGTCGAATCTGTGCTTGGTCTATCATTTTTGTCCATATTTGTGTCTTGTCATGTTTATGTCCATATTTTTTGGTACTCGTTTTGTTTTTTTGTCCCTGTCAATACTTCAATAGCAGGTGCATATCCACTTTTTCGGGGTTACCAAAAAGTTGGTCAAAACCCCTTTCCGATGGTCTTATTCCGATGCATATTCTGATGGTTTTTCAGATGGCTTATTCCGATGCATATTCTGATGGTTTTTTAGCAGGCTACATTGCGACGAATTATTTTTTATACATTGCGATGGTTTCGACTGTACCTATTGCGATGGGACTCATTCCGATGGGTCTCATTACGATGGGTGGTTTGACCCATTGCGATGGAATATTAAGGGAACAT
Source organism: Glebionis coronaria (assembly GCA_025667525.1). Taxonomy (NCBI): domain Eukaryota; kingdom Viridiplantae; phylum Streptophyta; class Magnoliopsida; order Asterales; family Asteraceae; genus Glebionis; species Glebionis coronaria. The sequence goes on along the minus strand of CM046882.1, from coordinate 74,835,743 downwards.
GCTGATAATTTTTTTAACATTCCGATGGAAGATAAAATCATTGCGATGGGGATGTTTGGACATATTGCGATGACTTTCTGATAACAGTACGATGACTTTTTCTGGAACATATTGCGATGGAAATATTCATTGCGATGGACTGTATTTGAAGACATGCGATGACTCAATCAGATCATTACCAAAATCAACATTTAACAAATCACCTTTTATCTCCACAAATCCTCATCTAATCCTAATCCCATCGTCACCTAAACCCAATCATCTAGACTCGAAACTTGACAAAAAAAGAGGATCTCAGATTACATTCGTGTTTAAGACATGCTAGCCAAGATCTTTTAGATCCTACACGAATAATCATCATCGACCTTATAGGGTTTTCCACCCTGTAGATATTCGAATTAAAGAAGGGTCTATAACATGTTTGTTATCACCTTGCTTTGTTTCGATGATCACATATCCAATCAATTAATCCATGCCAACACAACCTACCTAAGATCTCATCTATAAGACCTCGAAGTTTTTTTTTACTTCTTGTTCTTCACAGATTGGCACTTTAAACGTATAATTAAAAGGGTATGTTGAGATTTGATTGATTATAGAGTTATAAGGTTGAAGCTTAATATCTGTTTAAGTTTAGATGATGGTTGAGTGTTACGAGAAAAATATGGGGCGGATGAAACGATGTAAGTGGGATTAGGGTTATGTAATCTATTACTAGTACCAGCGTAATTTATACTTCCCACTAAATGATAGTAGACCGGATAGGGATTTGATATTACTTCAAGTGGGCTGGGTACACGTGTGACTGGAGTATGCAAAATATTTGAGCTGCAATATGTTGATATATGTGTGTTGGCGATAGTATTTGATAAGATGTTTGGCTGGAATTGATTTTATTCTTTGTCTGACAAAAATGTTCAATGTTGGATCTATTTACCACTTTTGGGCCACGAGGGTATAAATAAAGCGATGATGGGATCTTGGTATAATTTACATGTTACGCCCATAGCATGTGATGGCATACTGAGTTGGGCCCAGCTTTAACTTTATACTCGTTAGATATATATGGAGTGGGTCGGATATAGTATTATGTTGTGCTCCATATTATTTCCAAATTTAGCCGGGTATGATGGATGTGCGGATTATGGGGGTATGGTGATTACGGGTTCATTCCGACTAAAGAAAATGCTCGTTTTGAGACCATATTTTTCAGAATTTTTTTTGACGACCTCGGTCGATCCGCGCATCAGTTGGGTATACGACTGATTTTGGGATTCAAGTAAAGTTAACTAGAAGACGTTGACAACTTCTCATCTCTTTTAGTCAATGTTTGTCTCTAGTTAATGGCACTCAAACAACAAACACAACAAACACACACGACAAAAACAAATAAACACTAAAACGATCCTTTAAGATTCACTAAAATTGTCAAAACGGCTAGTATTCGGAGCAAAGTAATGTCAAGTGATTACGAAGTGGATTTGGTATTCATTATTTGAAGTTGAAGTGGAATTTCACGAAGGCGTCTACTTAATACATCATCGAGCCTTTTCACCCCCTCTATCGATTGATAATTCGCTTCAGCATTTATGATTGAGACTTGATTTATCTAGTTTCCATTGTCAAGGGGTGGATGGTCGACGTCATGGACAGCTATCACTTAAGGAGTTACGTTGTAGTGCTCAGTGTCACACTCACCGGGAGTTGTGGATACTTCAAGAGGTGTTTTACATCTTATACTTCTCTCTTCTTTTATGTATAAGGTACTAAGAGACGTTTCTCTACACCGTTCGTCAATCAACAACAGTGCTAAGCGTAAGTAACAAATTTGGGAGATTGTACTTCAGTTTAAAGTTTGGAATATCATGTTTACTTCACCAGTGGTCACTACAGATAGCCGAAAGAATACGAGGTTGGTAAGTTTAGCCAGAGAGTACAAGAGTAGAGATTTGATCAGCAAACAATTCTCACTAGCAACTTGAGCTACAAAATGTCAACAAAGATTTCTGCTTCAGACACGAACATCTCGCGATTCTGATTGTACTTGTCAGATGATGCTACCGAGTGTTCTTAACCACCATACTCTTGACAAGAACATCTCACGATTCTGAGCGTAACGTCAGATGATGCTTCCGAGTGTTCTTAACCATCTTACTTCTGATAAGAACATCTCGCGATTCTAAGCGTACACGTCAGATGATGCTTCTAAGCGTTCGTAACCACCATACTTTCGACAAGAACATCTCGCGATTTTGACCGTACACGTCAGATGATGCTTCCGAGAGTTCGTCACCATCATAGGGGAAGAACGTGTATTTTGGGGTACTTAGTTCAACTTCCAGGGGGAAGTATTCTACAAGCGTAAGAAGATTTGTTGTTGATTTCTTACATGTTCCCCCAAACACATAATCATGAAGACCAAAAATGTCCAGGCAGCAGTTACTTGGTGTGGTTTGCTTCTTCTTCTATAAAATTCCGCTGTGCACTTTAAATGTCAAAGATATAAGATTGCTCAAGATACAAATTCTGCTCAAGACAGGGATATTGGTTTGGGGGGAAGCTGATTCAGAAGCTTCGTCAAAAAGAAGTCTATGAAGAAAGCTTTTCAAGACATGTGGTATGCTTTGGGGGGAAGTTAATCCAGTTCATACATGATACAATGGTTCCTCAACAAGCAAAGACAAAGAGGATTCAAAAAACTGGGGTATAAGTTTTTCTAGAAGACTTGAAGACGACGACGTCATCCTCAACATTGGAAGCAAACTTAATACTGTCATATTTTTGTTGTATTTGCATTTGTTAGGAACATTGTAAGTAATTCTGGTATGTCTCCACATTGGGGGAAGATTGTTAGCCTTAAAATGTGTGCGACTAACGGAATTACATTAGTTTCATAGCCGGGACTTGCAGGGACTAATATTGTCATATGTAATAGTCCAAGTCCCGTGCTGTATATACCCCTCCATACTTCCATGGAGGGGTGAGGCTTATCATTTCTTTCTTTTCCTTTCTCTCACTAGAATAAAACACACTCTTTTATTCTTACTTGTTTCTCTCACTAAAATGGCTAAACACCACTTCTATCCTCCCCGACCTCCGGATCTTTTACCCGTGTTTATAGTGAATCCAAATTAACAATCACTTTCAGACATAGAGATAAGCCTGTGTACCTTTTTCATAATGATGTCAACCCATTGTCCTGATCTAGCATCTCCTTCACCAACAGCAGGTTCATCCTCAGCTATAGCCATTAATGCCCTGACCATGGTGGTATCTTCTTCATCAGATGTCAGTGGCTCATCATTCCAATCATAGGATTCAGCTACCAACCTTTTCTCTATCCTTTTATCACCCCCCTTTCTTCTTTGACAGAGATTCTAACTTCAAATTCATATGTTCCAACTCAGCCTTTAGTGCCTTGTATTTGTTTTTGTAATCCTTTTTCTCATTATCAGAGGAATTGGATTGGTGAGATGAGTTGTTTTGTTATGATTTGAACTTGTAAGGTTTGAATGATGAAGGATAGGATAGTGATGATGTTTTGTGGATGGATAGTCTTTTTGAAAGTGTCCAAGTTTTCCACAGGCAAAGCAAGTCTCTTTGGATTTGTCGGTTTGTTTACTAGCTGATCCTACTCTCCCTGACCTTTTGTAGAATCTTCTTTGATTAGCTAGTAAGGCTCTTTCATGAAACTCAGCATTAAGGTCTGTCATGAATTCCTGGCTGCTATGAGTGTCTTCTTCAACATCTGACTCGCTGTCATGAGTGTGTGAGGTAGAAATCAATGCTTTGGATGTTGCTCCCAGAACTACAATTTTTCAGACTTGGATTTGTAAATGGTATCTATCAGCCATTCTTCATAGTTGTATTTTCCATACAGCTGAGCCAACGTATCATTCTTGATGGAGTTATTGGCTCTCTGGGTTTGATTCATGCTTAGCCATTTTCTGGGAAGGCTGTTGATAAAGGTGGCGTTTTTTTTGGGAAAAGCGACAAAGGTGGCATTTACTTCAGCTTGTCCAATGGTCACTTCATTCATAGCAAGATCGTTGAGAAGAATCTTTAGTCTTGTGTACGTCTGTTGTACCTTTACACCTTCAAGTGCATTGAAAGCATTAAACTGAAGCCTAAGTGCCTGAATCTTGGTTTCTCTGGTTTCAGAGGGTCCTTTATAACCTAGGATGAGGTCTGTCCACATTTGTTTGGCTGTTGGACATTGGATTACTGATTTCATGATGTGTTTTGGGAGACAGGAAATGATAATGCTTTTGAGACGTTTATCTTGGTTAGCCAATTTCCTATCAGCTAGAGTCTATTGCTTGAGAGGTTTGGGAAGAGGATTCTCATCAGTAGAGGTAAGCATCATGGGAACATATGGTCCATTTTCTAGAATTTCTAGAAGAAATGGTTCAAGTCCATCTAGATAGACAAGAAATTGACTTTTCCAACTTGCAAATTCAACTTCATCAAACACTGGTACGTTGGTAACATGGGAACCGTCTCTTGAATCGAGAAGTTGAGGAAGATCGTCTTCATTTTGAGTGGGGGTTACTCTTGGTGAGTTTGGGGGTGGTGGTGTATGGTTCCCAAAAACCAAATTAGGTGGTGGTGGTGGGGTGTTGCTCGTTTCAGGCATGGTGGATCTTGATTATAAAACTTAGAACGATGTTTATGAAGATTTTAGTATCAAACACCGCTCTGATACCAATTGATAGTCCCTAAAAATAGCTTGAAACGAATAAGAAGGATAATTAACACAAGTAAATACTTTTCAAACGTAATACTTTATTATTGTATAACAAGTATTACATGTGTTATGGATAACACAGTTTAAGGACAATATGTTATGTACACTTTGGACAAAATAAAGAAAACTCAAGAACACATGCACAACTGTTCTTTCTCTGAGTTGTAAAGAGTTAATGTGTGAAATCTAACAAAGTGAACAACATTAAATCTAGCCTACATATCCTATTTATAGTGGTACAAGGTTGACTATTAGTACTGGTTGATGGTGACTACACAAAACAGACAATGTCAGACATCTGTCAAAAGATGCTCTTCTATTCTTGGTAGTATGCCACAACGCTTTAGGGAAACAGAGCTGACATAGTTTCCCTTTTCATCATTCCTTGTACTTTAGGCTGTAAAACTTCCCGCCTAAACACTTCGGTATGTCCAAAGTGTACTGAGTGTTAACAGGGTATTGCCACCCCTGTTAACGCTCAACCAATCAGAGTCCATGATACATCTTGGCTGTTATCCAACACAGCCAATGAGTATGTATTCAAGTAATCTTCAACTTCCTTGACAATGACTCTGACATGGACTCCTCTGTGGTTGCTCACAGAGACTTAGAACTCTGTGAGTCTTAGGTTACTTGCCTGTCTCCTTGGCACAGGCAAGTTAATATCTAACAGCTTAATTTAAGTTTAAATCTATGACTAAGGGGATACTAACAGACTTAGATTCCCAACACTTCTTTTAGTTAATGAAAGAAAGTTTCTGAGTTCGAACTTTATTTTTTTTATGCAAGTTAATTTATTTCATTTAAGTTATTTGCAAGTTCCATTTTACATTTTCCAAGTTTTTGTTCAAACTGTTTTAGATCCCTAGGATTAGGTATGATCAAAGCAGTTTGATCTTGAAAAAATCAAGGTGTTGTGAAGGCTTGAGTTTAAGTTACTTTGGTGTTGGTGACTAAGTTTTCTTTTGCAAATTCTGGTTCCAAAGGTTTTTGAGAAAAAAAAATCTTGTTTTCTTTGTTTTCTGCTAAGTACTTACTGTTCCAAAATCTCTTCTAAAAGATGCCTAAAACCAACTTTTAATTTTGGTTTTGCACTTGTATTGTTTGTTTGATTGTGGTGTGTTCAAAACATGCCAAGTAACTCTTCCTTTCATACATTTCATAAAGCTCATTTGTTCAGCTGTTGAACCACCAACAAGGGCTTTTTCAAGACATTACAAGACACCAAAAGAGCTTGTTCAGTTGTTGAACAAGTCTCTTTTGGTAGCTTTGTTGAGTCAAGCCTGGATGTGGGCTTGGCTAGGTGAAAAACTTGAACTCCTCTCTTTTCATTTATGCAAAAAAAAATTTGTGCCTTTTGATTTGCTTATGCACGTTAGTACTTGCTATTTTATGGCTTCAATCTGTTGAATTGGTGATCTGTTTTTTTGTTATCTTGTTGAATATAGGGTTTAAAATCGTCTTTGTTTTATTAAAAATTTGTTAACAGTTAAAAGGGGTGTTTGGTTATGTTTTTTTAATCTTAGGTGACCATAAATCTGAACATATCTTGCCTGCACACATAGAGTAGGGGTAGTATAGTTGGATTTTAGCTTTTGTTTGAAGTTGATGTAGTTAAAATCAAATTTTGGTATGATTCATGGTATTCTGCTCAAAATGTCCGATGTCATCATCATCCTTTGTTGAATGACATGATAATTGGTTGTTGTTTGAGGTTTTAAACTCATTTGGTATGCCTAGTACATTTGAGATACATTGATAAACTAGTGTATGCCTTTGCTTGTAAAACTTTGGCCATAAAATTGGTAAATTACATCAGTCACTCTTGTTTGTTCATTTTTAAGTTTTAGTGTCTAAAAATCTGTATGTTATTAGTTTTAGGTTTAAGATCATATGGCTTAGGTTGTTTAGGTAGCTGGTGTCTTATCTTAGCTTATAGCTTAAATTGAAATTCACAAAAAAATCTACTAGCACCATCTGTCTGAGATCCTGTTTTCACATGGTAGTCGACATCTTTTAGCATTGCCCTGTTTTATGTCTGATATATGATGTAGGGTAATTTGATTGTTTGCTTATTTTGCCTTATCTGTATGCTTATTTGGTTTGTTTTTGTGCTAATTCTTGTTATGTTTAGCTTAAAAAAACTCCCAATTAATTTCTTGTGGGAGTGCTTTTTTGTCCATAAAAAGAAAAATTAAAAAATTAAAACGAAAAAAGCTCAAAGCCTAGTTTCGAACGTGTGACCTATCGTGCAGGGGTTCACGATCTTACCAGTGTGCTTAGGCCTTTTCTAGGTCATCCTTTGCATTTTCTTTTATTTAACAAGTCTTTGTTTCCCTTTCTAAATAATAAACCATGGGTATTTAAGCTTATTCTAGCTTATCTTGATAAGATGATGCCTTCTTTGTATTTTTTTCTAGATTCTAGTTAACCTTTTTTAGACTTTTCCTCAAATTTTTAGATTTTTCCCTTTTATTTTAATATTTTTAATCAGTTTTTTATTTATTCATTAAAAAATAGTAAAAATAGTTTTAAATTTCACAAAAATTATTTTTAGATTAATTAAATAGATTGAGGTTTACAAACATTAAAATTTAAATTTGAACTTTTGGTTAATTATTTTGATTTTGAGGTCTTTAAATATATTACAAAATTAAATAATAATTAATTAAGGCGTTTAAAAAGGTTTTATTGATTTTTTATTGTTAATTATACTTTTTAGAATTCATTTGCAAAATTTTAGAATTTTTCATTATTTTAATGTATTTGCCTCAATTTGCATGCCCGCGTAATCCGTTTTAGTTTTAGCCGTCTTAGTGTAATCCATCTTTACCTTTTTTAATCTTTTCTCTTTCCAAAAACGTAAACTTAACCAAACAATGATAATTGGCCCATTAATCCATTTCCTTGTGAACGAATCCGTCGGTTTTTAAATACATTAACGGTTTTCCTAAACCGTTATTCGTCTTTATATACTTGACCACTATTATCCTACATCAATGCCCGAGGATGATACCTAAAGATCTGTAAAAAAAGAGGGGGTAAATACAAGTAATCGAGAGTCACAACGACATATTACAAAAACACTTAAGTTACAAAAACTCACTTAGTCCCGTATCCAAATTTTCATCACCAACTTCGAGGGGCACGATGTTTAGCTTGTTAACAATCTTCTCAGTCTGAACACTGACTGCATGACCGTTAGCAGCAAGATGAATAGGATATTTCTCAACGGTATGTGTGTCAAAGACTGGAAGGACATTTTCTTCATCTGTTTGGTTTCTTAAATTTTCTAACCGGCCAACATTGGTGTCATTAGAAGCATGAGGAACATCAACAATAGTTTTCGAAGGCTTGGAGTAATTCAAAGGAGTCATGGATGAGATGTGATCAGAACTCAAGGAACCAACAGAATACCTGCATTGATTCGTATTTTTTTCTTGTGAAATGAACTACCATCCGCAACACGTCTCTTAACCCGTTTAGCTTTCCTTCCTTCCGGAACCACATCATCTTCAACAATTTTTCAACGGATTTTTTATTCGCTCTATATAATTTCTCTATTTGTCAACAAGAACCTTGGAAGAGGGCATCTCCGCTATTTCCATGAAGTGAGTCTTAGGTGAAACCTTATTAATGTGATTCAAGGGGAGTGGTATGAGTCGCATGGACTGCGCCAGCGACAAGAGGCTGATTCTTGCACTTGGAGAAGTTGGGAAAATGTAAAAACTTCGCCATGGAAACAAACGCAAATTAAATAAAGGTAAGAAACATGAAATAACGCGATTAAATGTGTAAAAACCAAACAAACAAAAGGAAAGAGTATTACCCTGCCCCTCCAAAACCCTATAGTAAATAACTATACCAAGTATTCCTTGAATAGTTGGTAAGCCCACCAACATATATAAGGATGATATGTGGTTTGTAAAGAGGAATTACAACCTTCTTTAACATTTGAGCATCTGCTGCATCATATTCTGATGAGCTGGGAACAAAATCCCCCACACTAGAATCATGATGACGCTAGGGTTGGAAATAGGCACCGCCCTCTAGTCAACAAAAAAACTGTTAATGCAAAGCAATGCCTAAAAACATTGTTAGTATAAATTAATCTTTCTTAGTTTTGATCACGACAAATTACAAAGACATTTTGTGTCAAACACAATCATAAAACGAATTCTCTAACAAACACTATCATCAAGGTAATAATCATTACACTAACATATCTTAATCATGCTTAGTAATCATAAAAGTGATTAGCCTTAATACTCACTTTTGTCAAATATAACAAAATATTTTTAATAAACTTTATTTTAAGAAAATGTTTTATTAAAATGAAAATGTAAATTTAAATATGGCATATTCCAAATGCCATAAGAATATCCTTTGAAGGTTTAAACAGCCTCAGATATTTCAAATTCACTAAAAGACAAAAAGGAGCAGAGTCTACACTTCGCGGTTCCTTAAGTGCCTATGTGGTTCCCTATCAATAAGGAACCGCCTGGGTAGCTAAGGAACCGCCCCAGCTAGCCGTTGGGATTTGTCTTCTATAAATAGTGGATCAAATCTGCATTTTCATTAACCCTTTTTGGACATCTCTTTCAGTCTTCTATCTCTTTTCTAATCCTAATCATTTGTAAATGATCACTTAATGTTTTAAGTATGTTTACTTATGATTATCCTCTTGATCTCCTTTTTTACCTTGTCCAAAGAGAAGATCACTCACACACTTGTGATGTGATTAAAGATGAAGCCTTGATGAAGATCATCCTCTCCTAAAGATCTAGTCATGTTCATCATTTGTTTATATGTGTCTTGTGTAGATCCAATGTATTTGTGAATACTTGGACTAGTTGTGTTCATCCAAGCTATGTGTGAATACTTGGATTAGAGTTGTGTAAATCCTTTGCATATGTGTATGCTTGGATTTGTGTTGTGTAGATCCAAGCTACATGTGTGTACTTGGACATGTTTAGTTGAGTTGTAATAAGTTGTGTTAGTTCTCACTAAACTATAAAAGTGATGTGGTTGTGTCTTGTGAGTTCTCACTAAACTATAAAGTGATGTGTAGTTATGTTGTGTGAAGTTCTCACTTAGCTTCAAAGTGAAGAGTCGTGAAGATTGGTTCTAGCTTTGTATTAGAACTCGACATCTAGCCTTGTGTCGGAAAATGGTGAATTAGGCAACGTTCTGAAGATTGGTTCTAGCTTTGGATTATAGCTCGACATCTAGCCTTGTGTCGTATAATGGTGAAGTGGGCGACGTTGTGTAGATTGGTACTAGCTAAGATTAGGTCTCGACATTTAGCTTAGTGTCGAAAAATAATGTAAGCGAAGTTGTAAGGTTTTCTCCGCCAAGAAGGGAGCTTGTGGATATAGTGGAAATCTCGAGTAAGGTGTACTCGAGGAGTGGAGTAGGAACGAAGATAGAGCCTCGTTGCCGAACCACTATAAATCTTGGTGTCTTCCTACTAGGTTGATTCTTTCCTTACTCGTCACTTACATTCATCATCATTACACTTACTAATTATTGTTAATGCGTTAGAATTGAACCTAATCATTATGCACCTAGCTTTCAAGTAAAAGATAGTTTTGGCACTCACCTAATTGAAAGAACTTCTAATTAGGAGATAAACCGATGAGAAACTATTCAACCCCCCTTCTAGTTTCTACAATTGGTATCAGAGTGATGGTGACACAAGATCTTTGAAGTATATTGTACTGAAAAGGAAGGGCTTTACCTGGTTTGAGTCTGTGTGGCGGTGGGCTCAAATCCCATGGATTAGTCGGCCAATGAGTCGGAAATCACGGTTACAAAAAAAAACTACTTTTATTGAAAATAAGCCTTTCAATTGATAATATTGCATCTCATTTTGATTAGTAGTTTTAATGCATTTTAGATTATTCTTGAAATGTATCTACTAGTTTGCATCTTGTTATATGTAGGTATTCATGAAGATCAATCATTCAATTGATTGTGGATTGAGTTACTTACACTTGTAGAAGACCCATCTTCTTTGATTTCCTACATCACTGAATGATGATATCAAGATGGATGGGAGTGATACTAGTCCTTGAAGACTTAGTAGTCACTATTAGTCATAGTTGGGCTTTGCATTGGTTCCTTGTAAGCTTGGAATGCAATTTGTGGCCAAGGTACGTTTTTGTTCTTTCACACGCCCTATTGATCATTCTTTTGATCATTAATTGACTATATGTTTGCTCTTGGCATCCTTGCCTTGACATTTGTTTGTGGTTTGTGATTCTTCCCTTTTCCCCTCTCAAACCTTATTTGCTTGAATACTTGACTCACTATGAAGATGTAGAGTGAGTTAGTAGAAGCTTAAAGTATCAAGCATGATTTCTATGGTTTGTACCCTTACGGTTAGTAGGCCCAATATCATGCGTAACTCGTGCAATTAAGCTCATCTCTAGGATGATTGATGAATCTCTTCAGATACCAAACTACTTCATTAAGTTGTAGCTGAATTTTACACATTTGGAATTGAAATATTCCAAGGATATTGTTATTGTAAATCCTAGCAATAATTATCCGATCATGTGGGAGAGAAAGTGAATCTATACTTTGCTCATTTTTTGAAATAGAATAAGACTACTCTTGAAACTAATCTTGTTCTATGTATTAAAGTTGCTTGGTATAGTTCATTACCAAAGCCGTTTAGACTTTCGCCGGAAAGGCACATCTTCAACCACTATATATGACACAAGCTCTTCGTCTCCTCGATTTGAAGAATGTCATTTGTCTCTTGAGCAATGCTCTTGGTATTGATACACTTCTCTTGACTACTCTCCTCTTTTCTTCTTTGCTACGAGTAGTCGTTTGTCCGTTGCGGTCTTTTCCTATCTCGATTCGACTCGTAATCCTTCAATATGGCATTATTACCTAGTGTTGTGGTGGTCCAATGATTTCCTAAAGGCTTAAGACATATTTTAAGGTTTTTAGAAAAAATTGGTTTTGAAAATTTCTTTGATTTTCCTTGATTAAAACACGCCACTGTAGACGGTTCCTTATTGTCGCGGCTCAAACAAGCGGTTCCTTATCGATAAGGAACCGCGTCCAGTACTTGCGACTAAAGTGCCAGTTTTTATTAAAAATCACTTTTTCAAAAACTCATTCTCTCTCTTCTCCAACATAGTGACGAGAATACCTAATTTCCACCATTGTTGATTTTCCAGAACCTTCAATTACTCAAGATTAATTGATTTCGATTTGTGGGTTTCACTCATCCTTCATCCAAGATCGATTATCTATAAGTCATTTCTTTCAATTTCATCTAATTTGTTCATACACTCATAATTGGGGATATTAAAATTGACATTGAATTAGAACCTTACTAGGAATAAGAGTTGACATAGTATTTTGCTATGATTCCTTAGGTTCATATTCATCGAGATTTCACTAAAATCCACTTGTAGAACAAATCCGAATTTTGACTAAATAATTTTGGTTGATTGATGGAATTGATATGAACCCATGAACAAGTTGGTAATGGCATTGTTAAATGCTTGCCTAAAAACCTTGTTTTGAAAAACCAATGTTCAAGTTCATTGTTGATCTTACATGATCAATGTGTTATTATCAATGATAAACTAGGTACATTGTGAGTATGAGAATGATAAGGATTAAACCTTTGTTTGTCAAGAGATTGATGAAACACATTCTCATCTTTTTTATTTTTGATTTATATGTAACATATGAGTAATTGGGGAAATATTTTTGTGTTTATTTAGGTACTAATCATGCCTTCGGAATTTCAACAAGACCACCAATACACTAAACAATATATGCCAAACCTTTCCAAAATGTGTGCTTCCCCTCAACTTACAAACACCTATTCCTCACTCCAAAAACGTTGCTTTCACGAGGGTAGAGTTTTGGAAGAGGATATTGAGGGATATATATATATACTCGATCGATGTTCAGAGAAATTGGGTTTGATTGTTTGTTGGACATCAAAGAGGATATATATCCCGAATTTCTCTTAGAGTTCTTTAGCACATACTCTCTCGTTTATGATAACGGTAGAGTATATGTTAGGTTCATCCTTGAAGGTCGACTCATTAAACTCTCTCTTGAAGACTTTGGTCAAGCTCTTCGTGTTTCATTTGAGGGCACTTGTCGATTTACTGATAAATGGAAACTTGATTATCTCCTTGAACCACTCGACTGTGCTCCAGATTAAAACGAAGAGATTGACCTTGACTATATTCTTGATGTCATTTGTAAAGAGCGTAGTAGAAACATTGTAAGAAGCCTCCACTCTACCAAGCGTTGAGTAAAACGCTATGAGGTTCTCGTAAGCGACCTAAATGATTGTATGGTCCGTTGGGCCGACATCCTTAGGGAGAATGTGTTTTGTCGTGGCGGAAACCGAGATCATATTCCGGCGTGTATGGCGCACATGTTATGTTGCATCGCTACCAACGCCAAGTACAATCTCGCATACTATATCGCTCGACGAATCACTTATGCTCTTTCCAAACCCAAAACAAATCTTCCCTATGCCATGCTCCTTACTCGTCTTCTTAAGAAGGATGGTGAAGACTATCCAGACATCAACATTTCTCGCTTTTGTTCGGTCTAACGTGTCATGCTACCTATTCAAAGGGTACAACCACGAAAGCCTATAAGTGATCGAGGTTCGAGAAAGTCCGATCCACAATAGTCCGATGATGAGGACTTTGATATGTCACCAAGTGATGGTGGTGGCGTAGGCACAAGTGCTCACGTTGTTTCTTCGAGTAACTCCCACCCATCCTTGGACACTTTCTTGTAAGGGTTAGAAGAAATCATCCCTCCTCCTCACTATGCCACTAGTGGACTTCCGGAGAACTTTGGTCTTGAGGATGTCTACCGAGCTAATCTTAAAACTCAAGGTGAGTTGTATGATCATCGAGTGGAGTCAAGAGGATCGTTCAAGAGCATAACCAAATTGATCAAGGGACTTGGCAAGAAGAAGAAATGAAGCTTTGGTTTATCAAGGTTAACATGTTTAAAAACATGTTTGAATAGTTGAACAATATTTCCTTATTCTCTTTTTATTTTTAGGATGTTGTGTTTGCTAACTAATACTTTGTGTTTTAGATTACTTAGTATTTTAATCCTAATCGTTTATGCTATTGATCCTTCAATTTTCATAGCTTTGTGCATATTATGTGTTTGTTAGCTTCCTAGATTTCGTTTTATAGTTCACTTTGGCTTAATAAACCTTGGTATAAAATCTGGGCTAGCAAATGTTTCAAGAAGTGCCATTTTTTGAACCTACTGGTGGCGGTTCTTTATCATCTCCGCGGTTCTTTATCGATATCAAACCGCGGGCCTACATAAGGAACCGCCAACCACTGTTTCGACAAAATCTTTGCTTTACACTGTTTTTCTTAATCTGTGTAAAACATTGATAAAGTTTTTGCAAAAAACTACACTTTCCTAAACTAGGCTACCTAATTTCATTATTCACCTAAAATGATTTTAATGCATTACTAGTTTGGATCATTTCCTTCTCTTCTTAAACCCTCTCTTGTTGATTGTGTTCTTCATCCCTTCAACTCTAACACACAACCATGATGTCCACTAGAACATCCACCTCTTCCAAAACTTCCTCTTCCAAAAGAAGCCTCAAAATCAAGATCAAGTTACCTAATATTGGCTCTTCATCCTTTCACACTCCTAAAAATTAGATTTCTCCTATTCTCATTTCCTCATCACTTTCACCACCCCTTGCTCCATGGAAGACCGACTCAACTCATGGTACTAACCATTCACATGGTTCTACCTCCTCTTCATTCCAATCAAGAATGAATGAGCTTTCCTCACCATTCACTCCTAGTCCTCCTTTGGATGGGAATACTCAACCTCAAACTCTACAAAGCATTTCCTTTGTCATTGAGCCTTTGGTTACCTCTCCTTTCACTCCACCAAATTCTCCCGTCTTACCCATATCACCCTTGGACACTATGCCTCCACCACCTCCTCCTCCCTCAAACACTAATGCTCCTATTTTGGGCATTCCTATTCCTTACTTCATGGGTGATCCTTACTTCTTTGGTTTCCTAGAAGCTCATGGTGTAAATTGCCCATGTTGTCTCTATAACAACTACATTATTTAAAACCTAAGGTTGGAGATGCTTGGTCTTCATAGAAGGTTGCATGATTTCTTGCTTACGTTGTTCTCTATGCCTCCTCCTCCTAGGATATGAATGATGGATTCAAAATAAAATGCTTTAAAAGAAGGTCAAGCCAAAGAGGACTATGCATTCAAGACCTCGTTTTAGCTAACTTTGTATTAATTAGTTGTCATTTCCTTTCTTGTGTTTTCTTTCCTTCATGAGTTTTTCATGAGGATAATCTATGGATTTAGTTTTATGTGTTTTAACCTATATGGTCACATTATTAAACTTCAATTTATTTAAAATTGAACCTAAATCTATTACAACCTCTAAAAACTTGACTTAAAATTGGATCAAAATGTTATCTAAATATTTTGTCACCCTTTGTCAAGACATTCTTTGTGAATGTGTTGCTTTTATGCAACCCTAACATAATCTAGTGCTAAAAGAGGTAAAAATGCAAGATTTGCAAAATTTTGAAAAAGTTATTTTTCTCAAAAACTTTTGAAAATCATGGTATGTGGTCCACTGGACGCGGCTCCTTAGCTACTAGGCGGCTCCATATCGATATGGAACCGTGGGCTCCCTTAAGGAACCACGTACGGGAAAGCCACTTTTGGCTTATTTTTGGTCTTTCTTCTTTGACCACTATCTTAGTTAAGATTCTTTGTTTACCCAATTTGGCTAAACATTCCCTAAAACCTTTTGTTTTCATTTCAAATCTTTGCCTTGTCTACTTTCTTTAAATTCTTCTCTTTTGGGAGTTCTTCTCTTCATCCCTCACAATGCCTAACTCTTCCATTCCTAACCTTGACATTTATTTGTCACAATCTTCTCAACCTAAAGTTTCTTCTTCTAAGCTTTTAAAGAAACCGAAAATCTCAATTCGACCCATTTGGATAAAAAAGAATAAGAATCCTCATGATTCTTCTTCTCCAAACTCTTCCAAGAAATCTTCTTTCTCTCCGATTAAATATTGGAATGAGACTTACTCTATAAATCCAATCACCAGAGAAAAGGAAATTCTTCCACCACCACCTAAACCTTTCAACTCTCCACAACTCAATGACCTATCTTTCTTCCCTAATCTCACTAGGCATTGTGAAAACATCTCTTATCCATTATCTCCCTCTCCACCAAACTCTCATTTTGATGGACCTCCCCCATCTAACGACTTTGTTTTGCATCATGGTTCCTCGTATGCTTGTTGTCGATTTCAACAAATTGAACTTGCTCATATCCATGACAAGACAAATTTCCTTTATTTCCTCCTCACTCGGCCTCCTCTCAAAGTTTTCATTCCCGTGAACAAAACTTCGAATGATGCTACGTTGTCTTTCTTTTCCAACTAAGGCACATTTTTGTACTTTAGTTGTTTGAGTCAATAAAACTTAAGCAATCTTGGAAGATTATCACTATTAGAGTAGTCTATGCTTTGTGGTTTATTTTCCATATTTTTTGCTTTAAATATTCATATTGTCTGTATGAATATTTCGCTTGTATGTTATTTCATATTTGTGTAATATGAATGTTATGTATGTTATCTTTCCCGCTAATTCTTTTTCACACATTTGTTAAAGAGTTGACCATGGTTAAAACTTACAACTAATTATGGGTGATTCCATAAATTCTAAATTTTAACCCCTTGACATTTTAATCATCTTTGATTGGTTTGGATGTTTCTTTTCTTCCTTTATTCCACCAATTGAACTAAGATGTTGTCAACACACACTCTTTGGACATACTTAGCAAATACTTGCTTCTAATTTGAGATTTCTTTTCCTTTTCCCTCTCAAGTTAGTTAGTAGGTAGTGCACATATATACATTGGTGCTTATTTTCTTTCTACTATCCTTTGTGTAGCATGTCACCTTAGCTCATTCACTTGGTGCCCCAAGCAAGGGGGAGTAAGCACCAAGGGGGAGCTACTAGCAAAGTCCGGTTCTTTTCTTCTTCAAAGACTTGTGCTAACCTTTTTGCTTCGACAAAGGGGGATAAATGATAGTGATAAACTCGTTAACAATTCGAATAATCTTGTATTTTACGTAAATGAGTTTATAGTTTGTCGTAATAAAAAAGGGGGAGATTGTTAATGCAAAGCAATGCCTAAAAACATTGTTAGTATTAATTAATCTTTCTTAGTTTTGATCACGACAATTTACGAAGACATTTAGTGTCAAACACAATCATAAAACGAATTATCTAACAAACACTATCATCAATGTAATAATCATTACACTAACATATCTTAATCATGCTTAGTGATCATAAAAGTGATTAGCCTTAAAACTCACTTTTGTCAAATGTAACAAAAGATTTTTAATAAACGTTATTTTTAAGAAAAATGTTTTATTAAATTAAAATGTAAATTTGAATATGGCATATTCCAAATGCCCAAAGATTATCCTTTGAAGGTTTAAACAGCCTCAGATATTTCAAATTCACTAAAAGATAAAAAGGAGCGGAGTCTATAATCCGCGGTTCCTTAAGTTCCTATGCGGTTCCCTATCGATAAGGAACCGCCTGGGTAGCTAAGGAACCGCCCCCAGCTAGCCGTTGGGATTTGTCTTCTATAAATAGTGGATCAAATCTGCATTTTCATTAACCCTTTTTGGACATCTCTTTCAGTCTT
The DNA here is from genome assembly GCA_025667525.1 of Glebionis coronaria. Lineage (NCBI taxonomy): Eukaryota > Viridiplantae > Streptophyta > Magnoliopsida > Asterales > Asteraceae > Glebionis > Glebionis coronaria. The sequence continues at coordinate 74,818,238 of CM046882.1, read as the reverse complement.
CTTTCTCCTTTTTAATCCTAATCATTTGTAAATGATCACTTAATGTGTTAAGTGTGTTTACTTATGATTATCCTCTTGATCTCCTTCTTTACCTTGTCCAAAGAGAAGATCACTTACACACTTGTGATGTGATTAAAGATGAAGCCTTGATGAAGATCATCCTCTCCTAAAGATCTAGTCATGTTCATCATTTGTTTATTTGTGTCTTGTGTAGATCCAATGTATTTGTGAATACTTGGACTATTTGTGTTCATCCAAGCTATGTGTGAATACTTGGATTAGAGTTGTGTAACTCCTTTGCATATGTGTATGCTTGGATTTATGTTGTGTAGATCCAAGCTACATGTGTGTACTTGGATATGTTTAGTTGAGTTTTAATAAGTTGTGTTAGTTCTCACTAAACTATAAAGTGATGTGTTTGTGTCTTGTAAGTTCTCACTAAACTATAAAGTGATGTGTAGTTGTGTTGTGTGAAGTTCTCACTTAGCTTCAAAGTGAAGAGTCGTGAAGATTGGTTCTAGCTTTGGATTAGAACTCGACATCTAGCCTTGTGTCGGAAAATGATGAATTAGGCAACGTTGTGAAGATTGGTTCTAGCTTTGGATTAGAACTTGACATCTAGCCTTGTGTCGTAAAATGGTGAAGTGGGCGACGTTGTGTAGATTGGTCCTAGCTAAGATTAGGTCTCGACATTTAGCTTAGTGTCGAAAAATAATGTAAGCGACGTTGTAAGGTTTTCTCCGCCAAGAAGGGAGCTTGTGGATATAGTGGAAATCTCGAGTAAGGTGTACTCGAGGAGTGGAGTAGGAACGAAGATAGAGCCTCGTTGCCGAACCACTATAAATCTTGGTGTCTTCCTACTAGGTTGATTCTTTCCTTACTCATCACTTACATTCATCATCATTACACTTACTTGTTAATGCATTAGAATTGAACCTAATCATTATGCACCTAGCTTTCAAGTAAATGATAGTTTTGGCACTCACCTAATTGAAAGGAATTTTAATTAGGAGATAAACCGATGAGAAACTATTCAACCCCCCTTCTAGTTTCTACAAAAACCTTTCGATTTTTTCAAACTAGAGGTCGCATCTTTAAGATAAGGTTTAAAATTCCTGTCACAATCATTTTGAAAGGAAAACCAATGACCTTGCTTACACAGTTTGTAAAAGATGTGAAACAACCCGGAATGATATTTAGATACCGATAGTATATCTTGAAGATGGTAGTATGGGTTATTCCAATGGAGGACAAGCTGATAAAAATGTCCAAAAAATGGTTTATTTGACCAAGGAAAAATGAGGAGAAAGGCAAGCGTAAGTCGCCTTGTGAAATAATGATAATATAAGCTAATGGCATCATAATGAAAATAATCCATTTTCATTCCTTCCAAAAGGATACGTGGGTGAAAATCTAATGGAATATGATTGGTTATCATTTTGAGATTATCTTCATCCAAGATGTAAAGATGCATATCAAACTTGAGCACATCAGAAGGATCCACGATATCAGCGAGACGACCTAGATCTGGAATGTCCATATTAGCAGAATTATCGGAAGACATGAAGAAGGGTCTAAAAGGAAGGCGAAATGAAGAATAAATAAAGGAAAGGAAAAGACACACCTGAAAGAGTACCGAAAACCCAGCGGAGTATAGCAATAACTAAAGAAGAATGATGTAAAAATGAAGCCTTCTCCCTATTTATAGAGCAAAAATAGGGAACCAAAGGTCGCGTCGTAAACAGTATACAACGTGGCCACACCACAACCACACTATGGAATTCATATGACATGTGTCATCATCACCAATATCAAGGTACGACTCACGTCTATTTTTAACATGCAATAATTAAACGTTTTGTCCTCTTATACATTGTGTCTGCTTCAACGACAACCTCTTGGCCCATAAGCAAAAGTTAGACGGGGAAGTGAAAAATGAAAAATATATCGACATTACCTTTAGTATTGCATCATTATTTGGAACTAATAATCCACTAGAGGAGGGGGGACATGTTTGCGTATATGGCCGCTAGGCCACGCTGGACGACCAATACCGCATATGAGACGCTAGGCCATAAACCCAGCGGTTAAGTTTAACCCTTACAATTATTAAGCAAATAGAAGGGTCTCGGGAAAGACCAGAGCACCCCATAAACAACGTGATTCATATTATCCCTCGGTCTATACCAATACTCAGGCATGCGCCGTCATCTCCAGGGACATTGTTCCATAGGATTAAACTGTGAGACCCCCAAAATCAGGCAAAAAACACGTATTCAACAAGGGGGTTCCATGCATGGTACAAGAAATAATGAAATACTGTTGACACAAAATTGACGTCATAAAAACATATACATTACATCATATACATCAAAGTTTTTAAACAAAGGTCCCAGAGTTTTATAAGAATAAAATCTATTATTTAATTATGATTTTGTAACTTATAGTTACCAAGAATACATGATAAACTTCTGACAGTTTTTAGATAAAACCAAAGTTTAAATATACACAGAAATCTCCAAGCTACGAAAATATCTTGCGGGCTCCCATCCAAGCAAAGCTAAGTATTAATACCTGAGATTAAACATGTAAATTCGTCAACACGAAGTTGAGTGATATTTATAGGTTTAACATTAAAGGTGTGGAACACAAGCATTCATTTGTAAAACAAGAAATAAGGAAAATGGTTATGATCATTAACAATAGACTGAAACCATTATTATTGCTATTTAGTTCATGAAACGAAGCTCAACAATCATTGTAAGTTCCTCTAGGGAGTATTCAGCCCTAATACTCAAGTAACAAATCAAATGTTAAGTGTGTCAATGCTTAAACAACCGCAACATGGGACGGGGATAGTCAATCCCGATGGATCGACCCACAACATTCTCGCTTAAGAACACAAGTAAATTAACGGCTCATAATCAAGAGAGGAAACTTAAGGGCTATAGACTAAAAGCAATAATATCAATGAAAACTGTTGAAAAACATACAAAATCTGGATACCATACACTTTGTAAATGGATGTGTTCCACCATGTAAAATCTCACCCCGCGTTTAGAAACAATGTGCAAGTAGAAAGGGGATATGAAATCACCTTAGCCACGAGGTAAGTGAATCATTGAACTCAGAAGTTGAGTAGAAACAGTAGTGGTAAGACGATCACCGACGATATGGATGCCCGTTAAACACGAAAGCCGCAACCTAACAAGTAAGGCGCACACTTTATTAATAACTGACTCAAGTATAAACCATACTTAATAACATAAAACTCACATTACAAAACCATGAAAAACTCGAAAGAACAACAATGCAAGTGGTACTACAATACCCTTCTATATGTTCCCTTTATTAAACTACATTCTCGATAACAAAAATCTGTCGGCACATACCACATGTACAAGCTCATTTCACTTACTTAGACAACTCGGATTTCTATGAAACTTGGTGAAACACTCAATCATAACCTGAATAAGACTCAGTTTAAATTTCATCCATTGATTTACATTTTAGAACCACCCGCTCGACACATTTCTAAACTTGAAAAACCGGACAGATTTGAATACTTAACTCGTGAAACCATTTTGACCATCATAACCTTTACCATTTGTAAATTTGACACCTAAGTTTGAAAATAGACTCAATACCCCAGGTTTAGAGCCTAAGAACAGCCCTTGACCATTTGTAAAACTCATTTTATAGTCCCTGAGATTCGATCCAAATACCGACGACAACTTCGGATTGTGTCGATACTCGTCTCCTGGTACACGAATAATCAAACTATCGTAACTTCCTTCTCGTTTTGAGTTAGAAGCTCTAATTTATATCAAAACGAAGGTAATAAAAATCTCTACAACACTATCTCATTTGTACAACAATAATTCAAGCTTAAGATACCCAAAATTAGCCTCAAACTCACTGCCCAAAGTCACCTTTTTGAAACTCATACAAAATCACTTTTTCAACCCATTTCAACCACTTTTCTATCAATCCTAACCTCATAATATTACCCACTATCAATCCTAACACTTGCATGCAACATAAAACAAAATCAAAAATCAAAACTCAAACTTTTTATCATCAAAACATGCTGATCTTATCAAGACCATCACATGCATGATTATCAAAACCCTTTTACCAACCATAAATCATAAGAACTTGAAACTTGATGCATGTAAGAAAATTTGGTATCAATGGAATCACCTTTGAAGTTGGAACATGGGACTTGAATTTGTTTAAGCTAAAACAAGGTAAAAATTGAAGATTTATGGTGGTTTTGGTGTAGGAGGGGTGGCGGCAACATACAGAGAAGAAAGAAGAAAGAAGATTTTGTAGTGTGTGTGTTTTTTTGATGATAAAAATGAGGTGAAGTTAGGTGTAAGATTAATATATAGTGGGGCGGAGGGTAGAAATTACAAATATTGAATAGTTTTGGACTAAAATACAATTAAATAGTTTAAAGGGTAGAAAATGACTATTAGTAAATTTTGAAAATATTTACGAGACTCGGGTTTCGTAAAAATACTTTTCAAAAGTTAAAACGCATCATAAATATTATATTATAGTCTCCCGACTCGACTTAACACGTCATTTAAAAGAAAACATCAAAAACATCGAACATTGAATCAATCGACAATGAAATGTAAAAATATCGGGCATCTGTCGGTATCGCGATCATTAGTAGTTCTCGTTATTCATTGATTTTGAGTAAACTCATTGTAAAATGCACGCAAGTGTTTTTAAATCAAAAACTTTGATTTAAATAAATATGGAAAAATAAAGTAAAATTTTTATAATCCCAAGTAAAGTATTATCAATGGTAAAAAAAAACTTAAAAAGTATAATTTATTAAAATTATCATGATCTCAGGACTTAAATATAAGAATACAAGAAAATATAATACGTTGGAAAATTCAAGAAGCACGAATAAAAGAGTAAAATAATACCGGAAAAAATACGAGTTCTTACATAAACAGTAACCTAGACTTATATTACATGTATAGCTCGAGGTCCCATGCTCTACAACAGTCAAATACAGTACTTGGGGTACTATATATACCCCAAAAGCATTCAAGCTTGCTGATGACTGCTCCATACCAAGCGACTCAAGAATACAAGCCCACAAGTATCCAATGGTTCATTACCTCAACACATAGTTTGATTATGATTGTGTTTGGTAATCGGCTTTCGAGAGTGTAAAAGTTTGAACTTTGAAATAAGTCGACTTACAAACTAAGTTTTGTTTCTTAAATTAGATAAAAGCTTTTATAAACCATAAGCTTTCATAAACCCAAGCTTACGGAATAAAGTTTATAACTAATTAAATTAATTAAATAAACATAATATTATCATATAACTATTAAAAATATATTTGAATTTAATTTAATGTATTTTAAAACAAAGAGTTAAATTAAATAAGTTAATTAAAAATATAAAAAATAATAATAAAATAATAATAATAATAAAGGAATTGCAAAACTAGTCTTTATTAGTTGACCAAATTGCAAAAAGTATTTTAATTATTTCAAGCCGATCAAGAACCAAAAGTAAAACCAAACTAAAATACAGATTTTTTTTTGTAATTTTAACATTGGACGAATCAAATTTGCAATTTGACCAAACAATAAAAAATGTTATTGTCTTAATTGAATCTGGAATGAAGGACTAGGGTTTATGGGATAAACAAGTGTGATTAATCCATATTGGGAAATAATTAGTTGTTTCCCTCCACGTTTAATTAATAAACAAATTTAAACTTTGGAAATTGACAACTTCAGTCTTTGTACTTGTTTTCAACTTTAAACAACTTTGAAATTTGGCAATTGTGACAATCTAACATTTTCAGGTAGTGAATTATTTTCTCGTATAATATTTTGAAACTTATTTTTGTGTTGGTTGATGAGCTCACAATTTACGGATTTAAATTTGGGCTTACGTGCATAATTTAGCGTCCTTTACGATTAAACCGGAAACCTTAGGATTACGTATTTACGTTTTTGAACTCCGTTTTTGATGAGACAATTTTTATTGGATTCGTTTTGTGCCGTTGATTCATAATTTATAAAAACGTTTTTCGTGAAACGACCCGAGGGCACGCAAATCGAGGAAACTAGAATGGAGGAGTACCCGTAAATTAGCGGGATGGGACAAAATAATTTATCCCACCTCACTATAACATGGGACGGCCAAACATGACACCACATCAAAGATGTGGCATCATGTAAACTAGTAGCTTACAAGTGTAAGCTTAGCTTAACACTTAAGCTAGTTTTTACCCACCAAACTAACAAAAACAACTACCTAACACATACCACCAATTATCTCATGCAAAACCAACTAAAAACTCTCTCAACTCCATCACCATTGCCGTCCCACTTCAAGAACAAACACCCCTTTTGATCTTTTTTAGCCACAAAATACTTGTTATCTAGCTATATTATGGAGTTATCTTGAAGCCTTGATTACTTGGTGGCCATTTTAACAACAAAGGAGGTGATTTGCTTGTGTCCTAGGGCTGATTTCTCAACTTACTTTCTTGGTGTTTGATGATCTTTGGGATACATTTGGTGTTCATCAAGTTCTTGTCTTCCAAAAACAAGATATACTCTTGGTTGGTAAAGAAGATCATCCTTTCCATTTTCTCTTGTTATTTTTGTAAAGATAAAATGTATTTTCTTTCTTGTTGTATATGTATATGATGAATATATGATGATAAAAATGTTGTGTGGGGATCAAGTGTTGATAAATATGCTTAAAAAGTTTAATAACCATAAGAAACAAGGCTAAAATCATGCTTAATTTGTTGGCTGTATAAAAACAGTATGTAACCAAAACTTGAACTGATAAATTTGCATGATAGAATCCATTTACAGTAAGTACAAGATGTCATACACATGTGAGAGTTGGCCATGCAATGGAATCATTAAAATGAGTGAGATATGATCAAAACAAGATGAGTGTGCTAATCTGAATAAGCTGTTTTGTAGGGACTGTTAAGGATAGTTAAACTTAAAATGAGCAGTAGCTATAACTAAGTTAATTGTAGCACATAATATGAAGTTCATGCCACCCAAAAATGAGCTTCTAATTCATTGTATAACTCTAGATATGATAAAAATGGTGAAGAGGAAAATAAAAATCAGATTTTGAAGAATTAATGTTTAATACTATTATATAAGCACTCAAATTATATAGTATAAAATGTGAAATTAAAACCCACTAACTTATGAATTTCATTTATATAAATATTTATAAGGTTAAATAAATGGACAATTTATAAAAATGGTAGTTGAATAATATTTATAAGTTATAAAAACTATAAACATGATTTTTATGACTTTTTCGGCTATTACCGTAAAATTAACGTTTTTCACCAATTAAAACTTAGACGATCAAACCCGTCTAATGTAAAGTTTTCAAAAGTCATATACTGATATATAAGTATCTAATACAAGTAAAAACCGATAAAACCCGAACTATAGGACATACGGACATTAACGAGCTAAGTAAGCATATTGGACTAATAATTGGACTAAATAAGTTAAACACTTATAAAAAGTACTTATTGGGCTTAACCCATTTGGGCCCAACATGTAAAGTGTGAATACTGATAATATAAGTATAAAATGAAATAATACAAGTTAAAGAACTTATAATAAGCTTATTGGACTTAAAGTAGGTAAATAGGTAAAACTAGTAAACTAGTAAAAAGTTACCAATACATGAACGCTAAAATGAGTAAACAAGGATATATAAACCCACTTGCTCATCATCATATGTACAAAATCATCATATGTATATTGTTATTTTGATAAAAGTCATTGGACAAAAGTCTAAGACCGATTATTATTTATATAGGTTTCCGTGACCGAAGTACGCCCGTAGCCGATAATCCGCCTTTCATTATCAACGTGAGTTCATAGCCTCGCACTCTTTTAAATGTTTTATAAAATGATTTGTAAACCCGCGAGGGAGATAACATGCTAGTTTTGATAAAAAAATAGAACACAAGTAGTCCCGATGGTATGCTTAATGATATGGACCCGAATGATGCTATGACCCTATAAAAGAGATAAAAAGGATTATTAGTAGTTAGGTTATGTCACTTAAAGTCCCATTAGCATGAATTGTGAACTACTGGGATTTGGTAGACGCTTATGCATATGATAGTACTATTTGGGAACGATCACCCCAGTTCGCGCCTTGATGGTTGATCCCCGTCGTACCACATTGATTGGTAAGCGAATTTATGTATGAGAAGATTACATAGCGTGATTTTTGTGATGACACGCTAACTTAGATGGGAAAATTGTTTGTCGGGTTCGCGGCCCGTTGTTTTCACAGTAAGGTAACAATGTCATGCGGCTAATAATAATCATATATACAATACAATAACTATGAATATATTACCTATTATGGTAATATTGAGGCTACGGTCTCATGGACGGTTTAAGATGTATGCTTGATTTATATATTGCCTGACTAGCTATACGAGGACTTACTTCCGATATTATACTTGTGTTCTGATTTTAACGATTGTTTTATATAATGGTTTTTATTAAACTCTATGAATTCACTCGGCATTCGCTGATATGATTTTTGCATGTTTTTATCTCAGGTGCTTGAAGGTAATCCGGATGGAGATCGACTCTGATGGCCCACATAATATTAAAAATGTTCATTCGATCTATGTTTTGTAAACTTAATGACCTGTATAATTTGGGACATGTTGTACACTTTAAAACTTTTTATTGAATGAATGTATGTTGAACCTTTTACAACCATTTTTATGTGTTGTCTATGATTGGAGTTATTGTGCTATCCCGTAACACTCTGAAAGACCCTTCCGCTGTACCGATACGAAAATTGAGAGTGTTACAGTTTGGTACCAGAGCTCTCGTTATAGAGAACAAAATATTTTAAAAACCAAGGTTTTGAACAAAACTTTTCAAAATCTTTTAACTATGAACATTTGAGAAAATATTTGAAAAATCTTTTGACTATAACGGTGCCAGAGATCTCCGAAGTTACCAACAAGCCCTATTGAGAAGATATATATTTTGATATATATAATTTAATTTATATATATGTATATATCGTGATTTAAGTATGTAATTGTTTAAATAGTATGTTATCCTAATACGAGATATATATATATAAATGCAGATTGTCATGGCTGACCCTAATATTCCTGTAGAGAACCATGCTATTCCCGAATCTAATGTAGATGACGATCCTTATTTAGACTTAATAGATTATGATATGGATGATGAGGAGGAACCATTTGAGGATCCCAAGCCCGAGGTAGGACTAGGAGATCAGATTGCCCCTCAGGTTGATATGGTAGAAAATGAGATTGATAATGTTGTTATTGAGAATGATGAGGAGATTGGGATAGATAATTTAGATGATGAGATTGACGACGAGGATGTCGAGGAGGATGTAGGTATAGACGATGAGGTTGATGACGATGAGGAAGCTGAGCTTATTTATCCTTATGATGTTCCAGAGGGCGAGCCTTTACCCCCGCCAGTTTATTTGTCTGATTCTGAGGTTGAGCTACCTAGGGATGAAATGTCTGAATCGTCTGAATCTGATTCTGAATCAGAGGAGGATGAGGATGATAATGCACCTGACGGTACCGATAGTATTTCTACTCGTAGACGTGTGATAGGAGAGTCATCTAGTACTCGAGAGGCTACTCATATTGATGGTCTTGCACCATGGGCCTTGAGACGTGATCTAGATGCTTCCCGTGTTAAGAGTAGTATGACAGAGATTGGATTAGGTGTTGTTCAGACTCATGTTGCTTATTTGGAGTCGAAGACTAAGGTTGGTGAGAAAGAGCGGGAATTTCTTAGTTTGGATTTGACTGATGTAGAGCGTGGTTTGAATGAGGCTTTTAGGAGGTTATCGGTGTTAGAAAGTGGTGAATTTTCTGCTATGAAGAAAAAGGTAAATTCTATGAAGATTCAGTTGAATGTACCTCGTGCGATGCGTGAGAAAGCTGAGAAGGAGTTGAATATATCTGTGGGATGGAATAGTAGATTTTATGCTGACATGGTTGAAAGAGGAGTGATCCGTAAGCGCCCAGCTGAAGATGTGTCTAGTGATCGTCCGTCAAAGATTCAGAAGACGGTGGATGATGGACCATCTGGCGGTTCTTAGTAGACCATCCTGTGTTTAGTAGTGACCTTTGTATCTTTTGTACTTTTGTAGCTTTGACTGAACCGACTTGTTAGTAGTAGACTTGGCACGAATTTTGAGTATATATATAGTGCTAGAACTTTGATATGGGATGTAACTAAGACAATGCTTTTGTTTCAAATCGAATGAAATATGTATCTTGTCTTGAATTCCATATTGTGCCTTATTTGTATCTTGATTATGAATTCAATCCATATTATATGAATCCCTTGTTGGGTGAATGCTTAATACTTTGAAATTATGAAATTATAGAACTATGCCGCCCAAGAAGGCTGTGACTGAGGATGATGTACGTAGGATTATTATGGAGCAAGTTACCGCATCTATGACTGAATTTATAGCAAATGCTAGAAATGAAGCTGGCGGTAGTGGAGCTGGCGGTGGTGGAGCTGGCGGTAGTGGAGCTGGCGGTAGTGGAGCTGGCGGTAGTGGAATTGGCGGTGCTAATGTGAATGTGAATGCTAATGCTGGAGGAAATGTAGGAGGACTTGGAACTAATGCACCTGAAGTTGGTGGCTGTACTTATGTGACTTTCATAAAGTGTGAACCTCTACCTTTTAATGGAACTGAAGGTGCTGTAGGATTAAGCCAGTGGATTGAGAAGATTGAGTCGGTGTTTCGGATTAGTAAGTGTAAGGAGGAAGATAAGGTGACTTTTGCTATGGCTACTCTTAAAGGTCGTGCGTTGACTTGGTGGAACGGGAGAATTGCTTCCATGGGTATTGATGCTACTAATGCTACTCCTTGGGCTGAAATTAAGAAGTGGATGACTTTGGAGTTTTGTCCCCGTAGTGTGATTATTAGGTTAGAACAAGAGTTGATTCATCTGCGAATGAAAGGTGTGGACATTGATAGTTACACAAACCGATTCCATGAGTTGGCCTTGCTATGTCCTCGATTGGTGGAACCCGAAGAGATCCAAATTGAGCAATATATTAAAGGGTTGACCAGGAATATCCGGGGGGGACGTGACATCATCTAAACCACTGACCATTGATGATGCTGTTCGAATGGCTTACCAACTCATTGGACAGATAATTCAGGATAGGGAAGATGAAGCCCGTGTTAGTGAGAAAAGAAAGGGAGACGGTGATCGTGTAGATAGAGGTGATAATAGGAAGAATTTCAATCACCGTCAGAATCAGAGAAAGGGGAATGCAAATGCTCTTACCAACAACACACCGCGCAACGATGATAAATGTCCTAAGTGTGGCAACAAGAGGCATGCTGGCGACTGCTGGAAGTGCCGAAATTGCGGAAAGCTTGGACACAAGGTTGAAAGGTGTAAGAAGGGAACCATTTGCTTCAACTGTAATGAAGAAGGTCATAGGAAATCGGAATGCCCCAAGTTGAAAACGATTGTACCTGGAAGAAACCCCCAGGGTGGTGTCTATCAACTTGGAACAATTGAGGTGAAGAAAAAGGATCTGAATGTCGTTACCGGTACGTTTTTACTCAACAATCATTATGCGGTTGCTTTATTTGATTCGGGTGCTGATAGGAGCTTTATATCCACTAAATTTAGTGCCCTTATTGACATTGAACCTGTTGAGATAAATACCAGTTACGAGGTGGAATTGGTTGATGGTAAATTACTGAAAACTAATAAGCTATTAGAAGGATGCTCTCTAAGTCTCTTAAACTATTCCTTTCCGATTGATTTGATGTTGATAGAATTAGGTAGTTTTGATATTATTATTGGTATGGATTGGTTGTCGTTGAATAATGCTACTATTTTATGTGGGGAGAAGAAAGTTAAGATTCCTCTTAGGAATAGGACGTTAGTAATTGATGGTAATCGAGGTGAATCCCGTTTGAAAATCGTTTCATGTATTAAAGTCCAAAAGTACATCAGGAACGGTTGTGAGTTATTCTTAGCTCAAGTGACCGGGAATGAGTCTAGGGAGAAACGATTGGAAGATGTACCTATTATTTGTGAATTTCCTGAGGTATTTCCTAAAGATTTACCCGGACTTCCACCGATAAGGCAAGTAGAGTTTCAAATCGATTTAATTCCTGGTGCTGCACCGGTGGCACGTGCGCCTTACCGATTAGCCCCTTCTGAATTAAAGGAGTTATCTGAGCAACTTAAGGAGTTGTCTAATAAAGGTTTTATTCGACCGAGCTCGTCGCCTTGGGGAGCTCTAGTCTTGTTCGTTAAGAAGAAGGATGGATCTTTCCGTATGTGCATTGATTATAGGGAACTGAATAAGTTGACAATTAAAAATCGATATCCTTTACCTAGGATTGATGATTTGTTTGATCAACTACAAGGATCTAGTGTGTATTCAAAGATAGATTTGCGGTCAGGATATCACCAACTTCGCGTCCGTGAAGAAGATATTCCTATAACTGCATTTAGAACTCGTTATGGACACTATGAATTTCAAGTAATGCCATTTGGGTTAACTAACGCACCTGCGGTTTTCATGGATTTAATGAATCGAGTGTGCAAGCCCTACTTGGATAAATTTGTGATTGTGTTTATTGACGATATTCTAATCTATTCTAAGAATGAAGATGAACATAGAGAACATTTAAGGATTGTTTTGAATTTGTTGAAGGATGAAAGGTTGTATGCTAAGTTTTCAAAATGTGATTTCTGGTTAGATTCTGTGCAATTTCTTGGTCATGTGATTAACAAAGATGGAATTCATGTTGATCCTGCAAAGGTTGAAGCCATTAAGAATTGGTCTGCACCGACAACGCCAACGGAAGTGCGACAGTTCTTAGGATTGGCTGGCTATTATAGGCGATTCATTAAAGAATTTTCTTTGATAGCTAAACCCTTGACTAAGCTTACCCAGAAGAATAAACCTTTCGTTTGGGGAAGTGATGAAGATGGAGCATTTCAGACATTGAAGCAAAAATTATGTAGTGCGCCAATCTTATCATTACCGACGGGAGTGAAGATTTTGTAAGTGTATTGTGATGCATCTCTTAGAGGCTATGGAGCTGTTTTGAGGCAGCGAGAGAAAGTGATAGCTTATGCTTCTAGGCAGTTAAGGAAGAATGGGGAGAATTATACTACTCATGATCTTGAGTTAGGAGCTGTAGTCTTTGCTCTTAGGTTGTGGAGACATTATCTGTATGGCACCAAGTGTACGGTATTCATCGATCACAAAAGCCTACAGTATATTCTCGATCAGAAGGAATTGAACATGAGGCAACGAAGATGGATAGAGTTGTTAAGTGATTATGATTGTGATATAAAAAATCACCCAGGAAAAGTCAATTTTGTTGCCGATGCGTTAAGTAGGAAAGATATAGAGCCTATCAGGGTACGTTCTCTAGTCTTGACCGTGCACAATAATTTGCCTGAGCAAATTAGAAATGCGCAAATAGAAGCTTGTAAGTAAGAAAACTATGTTAATGAAGGGTTCCGAGGAGAAGGAGATCCTTTAGAGGTTAGAGCTGATGGAGTGAAATGCTTAAGAGGTCGTATGTGGATACCTAAGTTTGGAGGCTTAAGAGACTTGATTATGTTAGAATCCCATAAATCTAAGTATTCCATTCATCCGGGATCTGATAAGATGTACCATGATTTGAAGAAGTTGTACTGGTGGCCGAATATGAAATATGATATTGCTATGTATGTTCTTCAATGCTTGACTTGTGCTAGAGTTAAAGCTGAACATCAAAAGCCATCATGACTACTTCAACAGCCAAAGATTCCTGAATGGAAGTGGGAGCGAATTACGATGGACTTTATCACCAAGCTTCCTAGAACATCATCTGGAAACAACTCGATTTGGGTCATTGTCGACAGACTGACCAAATCAGCACACTTCATTCTGGTTAAAGAGCAGTTCTCACTGGAGAAGCTGACTCGTATATACCTTGAGAATGTTGTATGCAAGCATGGAGTGCCTGTATCGATCATTTCAGATCGAGATCCTAGATTCGCATCGAATTTTTGGAAATCTCTCCAAAGATCTTTGGGAACGAATCTCGACATGAGCACTGCTTATCACCCCCAGACGGATGGGCAGAGTGAAAGGACGATACAAACACTAGAAGATATGTTGAGAGCTTGTGTGTTAGATTTTGGTAAGAATTGGGATAAACATTTGCCGTTAGCAGAGTTTTCGTATAACAATAGTTACCATTCTAGTATTAAGGCTGCACCGTTTGAAGCTTTGTATGGTAGGAAGTGTAGATCTCCTGTATGTTGGAGTGAAGTTGGGGATACCCAGCTCACGGGACCGGAATTGATCCGGGAGACTACGGAGATGATAGTTCAGATTAAGAATAGGTTTTTGACTGCCCGTAGTAGACAGAAAAGTTACGCGGATGTGCGGCGGAAGCCAATGGAGTTTAAAGTGGGTGACCAAGTAATGTTGAAAGTATCGCCATGGAAAGGCGTTATAAGATTTGGAAAGCGAGGAAAATTGAATCCCCGTTATATTGGACCCTTTAAGATTTTATCTAGAGTAGGTCCGGTGGCTTATAAACTAGAGTTACCCCCAGAACTTCATGGTGTTCACAACACATTCCATGTATCTAATCTGAAGAAATGTCTAGCAGTGAGTGATGAGAAAATTTCGTTGGATAAGGTTCGAATATATGGGAAGTTGCATTTTATCGAAGAACCCGTAGAGGTTATGGATCGTGAGGTAAAGCAACTGAAACAAAGTCGGATACCTATTGTCAAGATCTGATGGAATTCAAAGCATGGACCGGAATATACTTGGGAACGAGAGGATGAAATGTGGAAGAAATATCCGCACCTCTTCGATTTCAATAAGAAACGGACATCAAAATGAAATGGATCACGAGAACGTTGATCCCTTTTAGGAGGAAAAGCTGTGACAATCTAACATTTTCAGGTAGTGAATTATTTTCTCGTATAATATTTTAAAACTTATCTTTGTGTTGGTTGATGAACTCACAATTTACGGATTTAAATTTGGGCTTACGTGCATAATTTAGCGTCCTTTACGATTAAACCGGAAACCTTAGGATTACGTATTTACGTTTTTGAACTCCGTTTTTGATGAGACAATTTTTATTGGATTCGTTTTGTGCCGTTGATTCATAATTTATAAAAACGTTTTTCGTGAAACGACCCGAGGGCACGCAAATCGAGGAAACTAGAATCGAGGAGTACCCGTAAATTAGCGGGATGGGACAAAATAATTTATCCCACCCCACTATAACATGGGACGGCCAAACATGATACCACATCAAAGATGTGGCATCATGTAAACTAGTAGCTTACAAGTGTAAGCTTAGCTTAACACTTAAGCTAGTTTTTACCCACCAAACTAACAAAAACAACTAGCTAACACATACCACCATTTCTCTCATGCAAAACAACTAAAAACTCTCTCAACTCCATCACCATTGCCGTCCCACTTCAAGAACAAACACCCCTTTTGATCTTTTCTAGCCACAAAATACTTGTTATCTAGCTATATTATGGAGTTACCTTGAAGCCTTGATTACTTGGTGGCCATTTTAACAACAAAGGAGGTGATTTGCTTGTGTCCTAGGGCTGATTTCTCAACTTACTTTCTTGGTGTTTGATGATCTTTGGGATGCATTTGGTGTTCATCAAGTTCTTGTCTTCCAAAAACAAGATATACTCTTGGTTGGTAAAGAAGATCATCCTTTCCATTTTCTCTTGTTATTTTTGTAAAGATAAAATGTATTTTCTTTCTTGTTGTATATGTATATGATGAATATATGATGATAAAAATGTTGTGTGGGGATCAAGTGTTGATAAATATGCTTAAAAAGTTTAATAACCATAAGAAACAAGGCTAAAATTATGCTTAATTTGTTGGCTGTATAAAAACAGTATGTAACCAAAACTTGAACTGATAAATTTGAATGGTAGAATCCATTTACAGTAAGTACAAGATGTCATATACATGTGAGAGTTGGACATGCAATGGAATCATTAAAATGAGTGAGATATGATCAAAACAAGATGAGTGTGCTAATCTGAATAAGCTGTTTTGTAGGGACTGTTAAGGATAGTTAAACTTAAAATGAGCAGTAGCTATAGCTAAGTTAATTGTAGCACATAATATGAAGTTCATGCCGCCCAAAAATGAGCTTCTAATTAATTGTAGAACTCTAGATATGATAAAAATGGTGAAGAGGAAAACAAAAATCAGATTTTGAAGAATTAATGTTTAATACTATTATATAAGCATTCAAATTATATAGTATAAAATGTGAAATTAAAACCCACTAACTTATGAATTTCATTTATATAAATATTTATAAGGTTAAATAAATGGACAATTTATAAAAATGGTAGTTGAATAATATTTATAAGTTATAAAAACTATAAACATGATTTTTACGACTTTTTCGGCTATTACCGTAAAATTAACGTTTTTCGCCAATTAAAACTTAGACGATCAAACCCGTCTAATGTAAAGTTTTCAAAAGTCATATACTGATATATAAGTATCTAATACAAGTAAAAACCGATAAATCCCGAACTATAGGACATACGGACATTAACGAGCTAAGTAAGCATATTGGACTAATAATTGGACTAAATAAGTTAAACACTTATAAAAAGTACTTATTGGGCTTAACCCATTTGGGCCCAACATGTAAAGTGTGAATACTGATGATATAAGTATAAAATGAAATAATACAAGTTAAAGAACTTATAATAAGCTTATTGGACTTAAAGTAGGTAAATAGGTAAAACTAGTAAACTAGTAAAAAGTTACCAATACATGAACGCTAAAATGAGTAAACAAGGATATATAAACACACTTGATCATCATCATATGTACAAAATCATCATATGTATATTGTTATTTTGAGAAAAGTCATTGGACAAAAGTCTAAGACCGATTATTATTTATATAGGTTTCCGTGACCGAAGCACGCCCGTAGCCGATAATCCGCCTTTCATTATCAACGTGAGTTCATAGCCTCGCACTCTTTTAAATGTTTTATAAAATGATTTGTAAACCCGCGAGGGAGATAACATGCTAGTTTTGATAAAAATAGAACACAAGTAGTCCCGATGGTATGCTTAATGATATGGACCCGAATGATGCTATGACCCTATAAAAGAGATAAAAAGGATTATTAGTAGTTAGGTTATGTCACTTAAAGTCCCATTAGCATGAGTTGTGAACTACCGGGATTTGGTAGACGCTTATGCATATGATAGTACTATTTGGGGACGATCACCCCAGTTCGCGCCTTGACGGTTGATCCCCGTCGTACCACATTGATTGGTAAGCGAATTTATGTATGAGAAGATTACATGGCGTGATTTTTGTGACGACACGCTAACTTAGATGGGCAAATTGTTTGTCGGGTTCGCGGCCCGTTGTTTTCACAGTAAGGTAACAATGTCATGCGGCTAATAATAATCCTATATACAATACAACAACGATGCAAATAACGAAGAATATATTACCTATTATGGTAATATTGAGGCTACGGTCTCATGGACGGTTTAAGATGTATGCTTAATTTATATATTGCCTGACTAGCAATACGAGGACTTACTTCCGATATTATACTTGTGTTCTGATTTTAACGATTGTTTTATATAACGGTTTTTATTAAACTCTATGAATTCACTCGGCATTCGCTGATATGATTTTTGCATGTTTTTATCTCAGGTGCTTGAAGGTAATCCGGATGGAGATCGACTCTGATGGCCCACATAATATTAAAAATGTTCATTCGATCTATGTTTTGTAAACTTAATGACCTGTATAATTTGGGACCTGTTGTACACTTTAAAACTTTTTATCGAATGAATGTATGTTGAACCTTGTACAACCATTTTTATGTGTTGTCTATGATTGGAGTTATTGTGCTATCCCGTAACACTCTGAAAGACCCTTCCGTTGTACCGATACGAAAATTGAGAGTGTTACAGCAATATAAACCCTCCATGTTTTAGAGACAAAGGCTGGTGTAAGTTTGGAATAATGGCAAACAAGGCCTTTAACTTAGTCTACATTCATATGGTATTGTTAACCTTCATTTCACTTTCAAAACTTGTCAAAACTAGTCCTTCCACTTTTAAATACCTATTTCAAAGACTAGAAGTGTAATTTAAGCAAACTTCAAGGACCACTAAGGTATATTAGGAAAAATGAAGGGTAGAAAGTGTAATTTTTAGAAAGTTGAGGGGCAAAATGGTAATTATCCATTTCTTCAAGGGCATTTTGGTTATTTGAGCTCTTAGGGTTTCAAAACCCATAAAATGACATCAGAGTTTGGTTTTCTTGTACATTTTCGTTTCTTGTGTCTGTTTTCTCTTGTTTTTCTTTTGTTTTTCTTTGTGATTTCTTGATATCCGTGCCTGCATATACAAAAACAAGAAAACAAGCATATATTATGCACTTTTGATGATATTTTACTCATTTTAAGCCCGTTTTACGAGGAAATAAGATGTGTAATTAAAGTCACATTACTCTTTTTTTATTTTCCTTACTTGGGGAATTAGAGAAGGATGCGATTGTCTTACTCAAATAGATTCTATAGTTTTTTATGACACATAACATTAGAGTTAAATCTTATTATTTTAATAAAGTAACGTTTATAATAATAAAAAAAATAATAGAAAAAAGAAATTGCAAGAATAATCTTTATGAGTTGACCAAAGAGTCAAGTTATTTTGAATATCATATCTATCATGGATACTAAGGGACTCATCCCCACCATCCATCCTCATCATATCTAATGGTTGAGATTAAAAGTATTTAATTATTTCACTTATTTTTAAAACTTAAATATCTTTTAAACCGTTAAGTGTTAAACGGAAAAAAATATACCATCGCGACGAGCATTTAATTAGCTTTCTACAGATATGCAATATGATATACTTTTGAAGAAAAAAAAAATCGTTTTTTTTTAAATTTGCGTAAAATATCATATATGATAATAGTGTTTTATCATATATGATATTAGTGTTAAGTTACAAATTATTACAGAATCATATATGATATTGGTTTATATCATATGATATTGGTTTATATCATATGATATTGGTTTATATCATATATGATAAGTTATATCATATATGATACCAGTGTTACTATCATATATGATATTCAGTATCATATATGATAAATTACGGAAAAAACAAAAAAAAAAAATTTGTCGAAAATATATCATATAGCATATCTGTAGAAAGATAATTAAATGCCCGTCGTAATGGTATATTTTTTTTCGTATAACGATTGACGGTTTAAAAGATATTAATGTTTGAAAAAAAAGAGGAAATTGGTTTTATGTTTAATCTTATCCATTAGATTAAGATGGAGATGAGTGGTGGAGATTAGTCCCTTAGTATCCAAATAAAGTTTGGTATCCAAATGAACTTAAATCGTTGACCAAATTACAAAAAAATATTTCAATTATTTTAAGATTTAAGTTCATTTGGATACTAAACTTTATTTGGATACTAAGGGACTAATCTCCACCACTCATCTCCATCTTAATCTAATGGATAAGATTAAACATAAAACCAATTTCCTCTTTTTTTTCAAACATTAATATCTTTTAAACCGTCAATCGTTATACGAAAAAAATATACCATTACGACGGGCATTTAATTATCTTTCTACAGATATGCTATATGATATACTTTCGACAAATTATTTTTTTTGTTTTTTCCGTAATTTATCATATATGATACTGAATATCATATATGATAGTAACACTGGTATCATATATGATATAACTTATCATATATGATATAAACCAATATCATATGATATAAACCAATATCATATGATATAAACCAATATCATATATGATTCTGTAATAATTTGTAACTTAACACTAATATCATATATGATAAAACACTATTATCATATATGATATTTTACGCAAATTTAAAAAAAAAAGCGATTTTTTTTTCTTCAAAAGTATATCATATTGCATATCTGTAGAAAGCTAATTAAATGCTCGTCGCGATGGTATATTTTTTTCCGTTTAACACTTAACGGTTTAAAAGATATTTAAGTTTTAAAAATAAGTGAAATAATTAAATACTTTTAATCTCAACCATTAGATATGATGAGGATGGATGGTGGGGATGAGTCCCTTAGTATCCATGATAGATATGGTATCCAAAATAACTTGACTCCGTGTGGACCCAAACCAAATTCGATCACCACAACTACAAAACATTTTTAAAAGAAAAAAAAAACCAAAAAACCAACCTCAAAAAAGCTGTCACTTAAACACCACCACCACCAAACACCATTTCAATCAATTCATCCATCCAAAAAAAGAAAAAAAAAAGATGGGATCATCCTTATCTAATTTAACAACTGATCAATGTGGTCCAGGACTAGGTGACATACCAGGTAGTTGTGTTGCTTGTGTTTTTTTATATCTTACACCTCCTGAGATATGTAATTTAGCTCGTTTGAACCGCGCCTTTCGCGACGCGGCTTCTTCGGATGCCGTCTGGGATTCCAAGCTTCCCAGTAACTATAAAGATCTGCTTCATCTTTTGCCGGTTGATAAGTATGAAAATTTGTGTAAAAAAGATGTTTTCGCACTTCTTTCCAGACCTCTTCCCTTTGATGATGGTACTAAGGTTGGTTCGTTGTACTACTTTCTTTGTTTTTTTTGGTTTTTCTGAATTAGGGTTTTGTTAGGCAATTGAGTTTTTTTTTAATAGGTTGTCTATAAAGCCACAAAAAGGTGCGAGTTGGTGTGAATTCGACACCAACCATTGTTTACCCCACAAGGAACCCGACCTTTTATCCACCTTGAGTTCTTCTGAGGCGGGTACCAAGTGAGCTAAAGCTCTTTGGTTTTTCATGGGTTATCTGCGCATAGGTCGGGGGTTTCCCCATGGGTTGGGGTATGACTGTCTACATCCCACCTCCCACATACCCTACTCCTGACGGGATTGGGTATGGTTGTTAATGGGTTTCCTGCAATATATCTATCTAAACTAATACTAGTAGCTAATTCCCATACTATCAAAATGACAAAAAAAAAGGTATCCAACTTTCGTTTTTGTGCAATAACTTTTACATTGTAGGCGTTCACATGTGTGTGAACTGCCAGGATATTGAAGTGTGGGGGGCAAGATATTTTTTGACAATAGCAAGGCGAAAAAAAGTTAAAATCCGAATAAAAAATCGAGTATTTTAACTTTGACGGGAGATATGTTGGTTTTAGAATGTTAAACGTTGGACTTTAATGTGTGAGTGGGGGGCAATTTGTGTTTCTAGTGGGGGGCATTTAAAAAAAACTGTCGAAATTGAAGAAAATACACTGTAATCTCGTCTTCTTGGTCGAGCTATGGGGGCGCCGCCACCCCAAGCCCAACAAGTAGATCCGCCCTGTGTGAACATGTTATTGTGTAATTGCAATTCTGATAGTATCTTATCCTAATTAGGAATTCTGATAGTATGTTATCCTAATTAGGAATTCGCCTATATTCCACACATATTTTTTGTAAAAGACCCTTTTTTAATTGGTTAATATTAGGGATAAATAATATTATGATGGGTGAACCGAAGGCTCTAGCCTGGTGGATCCTTTTGTGTGGATCCAAGTTCAACCCGGGTAGGTGATCTAATTTTGGTTCGGGATGGGAGGACTTTACGAGAAAAATAGTCACCTTCACCGACACTTAACTTTTTTTTAGCTTGAGGTTAAGTGAATATGAACATTGCCGTCCGGATATTGTTATTATAGCAGCATGTGTGTGCGGGTCAATGTGGTTGCTGGTTAATAATGTTTTATGATTATATAATTTATATTATGATGGGGTGAATCTATGATTGATATATGCGAGTCTTTAATACCATTTAATGCAAGCGTATTGTTAGACGTTAGTAGTGAAACATTGAACATGTATTAAGTTTTGTTGAAATTTAAAGGATTGTGATTATCATCACTAAAGTTTTAGAGGTTTCAACTTCAATTCCTGCTAGTTGCAAACAACTAGCACAACAATGGAACAACCTTTTCATAAAAGGGGAGAGCTTTACTCTGGTTGTGGCAGTGGCTCAAACCCCATCGATTAATTGGCCAAAAAGGTCGGGAACCATGTTTATCTAAATTATAAAAATAAAAACCAACTGAAACCCAAATTAGTATAGTTGTCACATTCATCATAAATTGCAAGTTCAATTAATAGTAAAGATTGTCGAGCTAGATGAGAATTTGATTTGTATGACTATAATTATATTATGTTTTTAGCAACGGGAATGGAAAAGTGATGTGAATTGTGTATCCTTTAATGTCATAAAATGAGAAGTCATGGATTGCAAGTCTTATGGATTATATCATAATCATTCTAAATACACTTTTTCGAGTACATTGTGATGTAGATAGAGTTATAGTATGAGCTCTTCGAGGTTAGTTAATACACTATCAAAACCAGTGCCTTGGTTTAGTAGTTTAGTTTTTATCACTGTTTCTGTTTTTTGGCGTGTGACAACTTTTTTTCAATGTTTTAGCTTTCCTTGCATGTCATTTGTTATGACTCATGTCAATATTGTTTTTTTTTTAAATTTGAATATTCCAGGAAGTTTGGTTGGATAAAGTTACTGGTAGAGTTTGCTTGTCGATCTCCACCAAGTCGATGTCAATTACTGGAATAGAAGATCGAAGATACTGGAATTGGGTTCATACTGAAGAATCCAGGTTGGATTCGAAACATATGCTTTCGTAGTTCATTTTTTAAAATAATGCGAGTTATGATACGATAATCTAGGTTTGGAATCAGCCAACATAAATATAACATTAAGAATTTAGCAGCAGGTATCATTTGTTAAAACTCATTGTTTATACTCAAAAGACGGTTATTTGGTACTGTAGTATATAACTTTAACCTAAAACACAATCAAGCGAAACGAACAAAAAGATGTTTCGAACTTTTTTTGAGTATGTCGTATCCGTTGTAGATCCCTTGACTTTTCAATTGTTAGGGGTAACTTTGTATAGTTGCATTAGTAGTCAAATAATTTTACTCTTTTAGTAGTTGCAAATTCCCGGGCCTCTTGAGTTTTGACTAACATGTTATCGACGTCTATGATATTGATGTTTGTCCATAATTAGTTTAATAAATATAAATAAAGACCCATTCCTAAATATTAAAACCCTTCGACCGCCTTTGACCGAAACCGATAAATGTGACCGATTAGTGGAATTATTAGTCGGTGGACCGCCGCCAACTGATTTATCGCCAATATATCTACCGCCATGACCGATATATACAACACTTGCAAGAATCTTGTTCAAAAAGAATAAAAAAAGTTATCTTGCAAGAATTAGTTCAGGATTTTGTTATGTATGCCATTCACTTGTCACCTTTCCCTTTGTATTAATTTAATAAGGATCATGAAAAATTCTAAAGTTATCATCAAAACAACCATTTTCTTTCTTCTGGAAAGGGAAAGCTTGTAATTCTTTGGAGACAAAATTTGTTCTAGCTCTCACATGGTTTTCCTACCAAAAAGAAAACTCGATAATTTGATGGTAAGTTGGTAACTTTGGTGATTGCCATACATTTATTGTTTCTTTGACGCTAGCATCATAGCATGTCCCACCCACCTATTGGATCATAGTAGATTTGAGATTGTGTGCAACTAAAACTTACTCGGTCAAAGGTAGTCAAAAGCGAGAAAAGCAAGCGCTTAAGCAAAGACGCGAAGAAGCAAAGCGTCTTTCACTAAAGCGCTTTGATTCCAAAGAAGCCAGGCGTTTTACACTAGCGATAAAAAGCATTTATAGGCGACCAAGAAGTGCTCCCTTTTTTTTCTATAACAGCTAGTTTTTTAACTAATTAAGTATTGTAGCGGGCACTAATCTTCTAGGTTAAAAAATTACAAAACTAACGCTTTAATATAGTATTAGAAATACTACTAATAACAATTAGTAATTTTTTTTAGAAAGGCAACACTTTAATAAAAGGAACAACGAAATCGGTCTCTCTCCCTTCTCCTTATCACTTGATATTATTCAGATCTTGATAATGTGATTATAAATTGGTGGTTAAATAATCAGTTGCATACCAGGTACAACGAAGCTAATTATTTGATGGAAAACTAAGATTACTTATTCACTGTTCCTTTTTACCCTAAGGAGTATTTACCTTTTCTTTTCATCCGCGCAGTCGTATACTGTATTACTAGAAAAGATGTCTTACGTCATTTTACATATTAAAAATTAGTTATAATTAAATAAAATTATGATTGTTGGTAACAAAATTGACTTCGAAATTGTAATTTCTGTACTTTAACATGATATATACATGTCGTATCAATTAGTTTCTCAAATAATTTGACTTTAAAACACTAGGAATTCAAGTAGCTGAAGAGTATCTAAAAACCGTCCCGCAACATAATGTTTGTTACAGCTGATTATGTGATTCTTCTTGCTTACATAATCAGTTTGTTCATGCCTATATCAATAAGTTGTCAACATTCATTTTAAATTGTCACCACATGATTTTGTGCATTGTTTCTCTACTGAAAAATCAGTTAAAAACTTATGACATAAGCGGTACAGTAATCATGGTTTAAAGTGTAATCTCTAAAAATCAGTGATTCTTTCTTTGGATAGATTTTCTCTAAAGGTTCTTATCTGTTGTATTTTGCAATACTTTATGGCTCTTTAAGGTAAGGAGAATGATTCTGCTGTTGCTTGCAGGTTTAATGTCGTGGCATATTTGCAGCAGATATGGTGGTTTGAGGTTAGTGGATCCATTAAGTTCTCTCTCCCACCAGACATATATACATTATCATTTAGAATACACTTGGGAAGATTTTCCAAAAGGTTAGGACGCCGTGTTTCGTATTTTGAACACACCCATGGATGGGACATAAAACCCGTAAGGTTTGACTTGTCAACATCCGATGGTCAAGAAGCATTTGCAGAATGTTTTTTAGACGATTGTGCAGACGATTATGCATACGGAAACCATAAACGTGGTCGCTGGATAGACTACAAAGTAGGCGAGTTTATTGTAAACGAGTCTGATCCTGCCACTGAAGTGAGATTTTCAATGAAGCAGATAGATTGCACACACTCCAAAGGTGGAATATGCGTAGATGCTGTATATATAATCCCGAGCGATCTGAAATTGGATAAAAGAAGAGCGTTGAATTAATTTGAGGTATATGATGTGTGTAGTTTTTAGAGTAATCCCTGCATATTTTAGTTAGGAGATATAATGCAGCCTATACTATAATAGAGATTATTATCTTGATTGATTTTTGCTATTAGGTTTGTGTGTCAATGTACATGAGTGATTGTTACAGATTGACGTGCTTATGGTCCGATTCTGCTTTACAACTTATTTGGCAGCATTATTAACATATTTTAGTCGAGTTTCCTTCCGAGAACTAGTGTTTAGTAGTCGGGTGTTATACTGATCTGCTTTTCCATTTCCATTCACTATACAACTGTAGGTTTATGACTAATTGTTTATCAGTTAGAAATGGTAAAATGTTTTGGACCTTTTGGTTGGGTAACGGGTCGGAACGTTTTTTTTTTTTTTTTTTTTTTTTTTTTTTTTTTTGGTTATGTATCGTGTTGATTGATCTTTTTGTCCTGAGCTAATGAATTTTCAGTTCCACTATGTCAGGGGTATTATAAACTTTGTATTAGAAAAATAATCTATTACTCTGTTACAATACAACAATGCCTGATCCTGCTGGAGAGGGTAAAAGGTATTTATTAAAAATCTGATAGTATTGTGCTGCTTTTATGGTCATCTGTTAACATTATTATTATACCTTTATGTGGCCGATTGCATGATGCGGTCATCCCTTCCTGTTATTTTTTTGCAACCATTACCTCCTGGAAAACGCTCTCTTTATGGTAATCGATCTTTAGTTTGAAGCTTTAGAGGATTCATATAGCCATGGGAAGCATCAACACGACGATAATACAAATTTTTTGTATCCTGATTTAGGGGTGTAAAAACGAGCCGAGTCGAACCGAGTACTGCAAAGCTCGGACTCGACTCTACTACTAAAACTCGAGCTGGGTTTACTTTCAATTTCAAGCTCGAGCTCAACTTGTCATCTAAATATTGAGCTCGAAACTCGACCCAAGATCGATTACATCGACATTTAAAGCTTGAACTTGAAAAAAATTAAGGTCGGCTTGAATCACTAAGGCTACCCACAACGCATGAGGGTCGCGACCTAGTTTTTTCGGCCGGCGACCTAGTGCGATCTATTTGCCACAACCCGGCGACCTAGTTGAAAAAAAATATTTTTTTTTTAAAAAACACAATAAATTTAATAAAAAAACATTACATTAATTTAAAAAAAAATATTGCACAATTATTCGAATTTAAAAAACATTACAATAATCTTAGTAATTTAAATTATAACGTTCCTTGATTCTGTCCCTCATTTCTTGTTGTGCTTGCTGTTTGGCTATCGGCAAGTTGGGGTCGATTTCCGAGTTGTAGAACATCAAGTCTTTATCTCGTTTCTTTGCTTCAGCAAGCTCGATAGCCCGACGTTGTAACTCGAGCTTTTCTCTTTTGATTTCCGCGTTTTTCTCCTGCAAATCCAACTCCCGTTGCTTCAAGTCAAAGTAGGAATCTTGTTGTTGCTTCTTCTTTCCCCATCCAATGTCTTTCATCTTCTCCCATTTGGAGCTTACAGCTTCAACAAATGAAGACTTCCCAGTTGACGAAGAGGTTGATGACTTCTTTTTAGCACGATCACGACCCATTGGTCGATTTTCTTGTTTCTCTTCTTGCTCGTCTTCAGAATCATCGTGCACATCCATGTAACTAGCGTGTCCAGAACCAGAAGTGGTTTCAGAAGTCTTGGCTTTTTTGCTAGACGGTTTCTTTGTAAACCGTGGCATTTCAACCTCTATCCAACTCTGGTGATCTTTGAGCACTTTCCACGCCTCCTGGTATTGAAACTCTTTATTGTAAGTCAGTTTGTATTCAGCACAAGCTTTTTGGTAATCAGTGAGATCATTTGCACCACTATCATGAGTACGCTCAATGTTATTCATAATACCACAAAATGCACCGACACTAGGACGCGACCTGTTTTTCCATTTGCTCACAACCGCGTCATACCCTCTAGCAGAACCCGTCTCGGTTTCATAGTACTTCACTACTTTTAGCCAAAAGCCCTTTGATTTTTGACTGTTTCCTTGGATGCAATTCTCGGAAACATAACACCAACCTCTGCATAACGCACACTCTTCCTCACTTGTCCATTCTTTTGGTGCCTCAGTTGAATCAACCTGTTTGCTTTTCGTAGCACGTCTTGAGGGCTTCTTAGGTTTGATTGGGGACATTTCTTCCACATCGTCTTCAAGGTTGTATGCACCATGAAAAGACCCGTGTCCCGAACCTTGACCCATAGATTGATCTTGGCTAGGCCCGTCACCCACATAGTTGTCTTGGTTGTATATCATATCTTCAAATTGTGCATCAACCTCAAAACGATTAATCGGAGAATACTGTTGGTTTGGATAGGAAGTAGTGGAAGAATCCATAGTAGGCCGATACACACCCGTAGGCGATTCGTAGTTAGGTTGTTGGTTATCACGTTGTGGGGGGATAAAAAGGACGGTTTGAATAGTTAGGTTGTTGGTGTGATTGATATCCAAAACCGGTGGGTCTAAACCGGAATTGTGGAGACACACCGGATAATCGGAAATTCGAGTCCGGTGTCACATGTGGAACAGATTCTTGACGAACTCGGGATTTTGGGGTTTTGTTTTTGGGAGTTCTCTTGCTAAACATTTTTAATGTGTGTTGAGATTTGCGTGTGAAATGTAAAAAATATTGAAAGATGTATTGATTATATAGGTTTTAAAAAAAATTTGAATTTTTTTTTTTAAATGTAACGGTCACATTTCAAACGGTCCGATTTTTAGCCAAGTTTTTCAAATGGGTCGTGACCAGGGTTGGTTTCTGCTCGACCTACACCGGCGACCGAATCGCCGCAACGCGACGACTCGGTCGCGACCGACTGGGGACCGAAAAAATTCAGGGGCGTTGCGGGTAGCCTAAGAGCCCAAAGTCAGTCATGTATTAAAAAGGGTTGATTTGTATTTAATAAAAGCTCAAAAAGGCTCGTTGAGATGACGGGCCAGGTATTTTGAAGCTTGAATTCTACTCAAGCAACTTGAGCTCGACTCAAATTTCATGTCGATCTAGAAATCCACAAGTACTTGGCCAAATCCTTTTCTAGAGCTAAAATAAACCTGTATTAAGTGGCATAAAGTTATATTAAACGGTTTCTTTAGAGAGGTTGTTTCTTTTAAGGTCTAACGTTGAGTCATGAATTTTCCTCTAATCAGCCGTTCTTAAAAAAAAAAATACAGAACTTGGTACAACTTTCACTACATCAATAACACCTTACTACAAAACATTTGCTCTATCCGGCAATTCTACCCTTGTGCATCATCGTTTATTAGCCTTGTACATTCGTTTTTACCATCTGCTAGCTGCTTTTTTATAGAGTCCTTTCATAACAAGTCTTTTCGTGTTACTTAGCCAAATATATTGAAATGTCACTATTAAACAAGCATCCAACATGGCAACATACATTTGAATATCAGTGTTAAATCGATATCACTCATGTGCCTATAGCTTTAGGGGTTGGCAGATGCAATGAATATATGCAATGGTGGGTTAGGGTGATAAATATATGTAGAGTACTGCGGTTGCAAAATAACAGTTGAATCTGGTATGTGGGGATCATATGTTTAATAATGGTGGTACTGGTACTAGTGTGATAATGGATCACTAGACCTGTAAATTCTGATCTGTGATAGTAAAACTAGGTTCGGCAGTAATGCATCATCGTCGTCGTCATCATCGTTATCACATCATCTGATGTTTCAATTAGGTAGTAACAACTAATCTGTTTATATATTCTCCCAACATCAGTTGCAACTCATTAGGCTAAGATTTATCAATACCGTGAGGAGCTTCCGTGAGGCAAAAAAGGAGCTATTACCAGGTTTTGCTTAACATCCTTACCGATTTCACGTTCCCTTGCTACTCATAGAGAAGTGTTTCGGCAACTTTCGATTTTTCTAGGGGCCAGCCTTCTACAACTTCGACTAGCAGCAAGATCTCAGGCAGCGTATATACCTCACATGTGACACTTGATAAACCATGCAAAACTCGTGCGTGAGGTGAGGTAATTTGGCTCACCGAAAGGTGAGGCCGTCAGTTTTCGAGTTTTGTGAAAAAAAAAGTGGGTCAGTGTTAATATAAAAAAAACTTTTTAATACCTTATTTATTTCTTATAAATTCATTTCAAATCAAACTATTTTTTACACAACAAAAATTACAACTTAAATACACTAAATACAGTATAACTCACGTACTTCTCAAAACCCAAATAGTCAATAATCAAGAACAATCCGAAGTATACGTTTTTAATTTCCTAATGTTTTTATTTCGTAACATTTTTAATTCCGTAACGTTTTTATATTTCATAACATTTTTAATTCGTAACGTTTTTATTTCGTAACGTTTTTAATTTCGTAACGTTTACTAATGTACGTTTATATTTTCGTAAAGTTTTTAATTCCGCAAGTGTACTTATTTAATTTCTGTAATGATTTTATATTATTAATGTAATGTTTCTATATTTTTAATGTAATGTTTTTTTTAATTAATAAAAGTATAATTTTGATGTGAGGGTGTTTTTTGGTGTGATTGATAAAATTGAATTGTGGGTGAGAGTGAGAGTAAAAAATAGGAGAAAAAAAATAATATGACGCTGACATGACTGGTGTAAAAAAGTTTTTTTTTGTTGTGATTGAGCCTTAAGACTAGGGGGAGTGGTGCCACCCAAACTCACCGCTACCTCAGCTTTTTAACAAACTCACCCAAACTCCCCACAGGAGATAATGACACTCACCCAAACTCACTAAAGCTCACTACACATCACCTCCACTTTTTATTAAGTATTTTTTATTCATACATTTTATTAAAACACGGGTACATAGAAAATTAAAACACAGTACAAAAATAAAAATAAAAACATATAAAATTTAAAAACAACATTTAAAAAAAAACCTAAAAAGGGATATTATAGGCCTCCTTGATCTGAGCTCGGCGTCACTCCGCGACTGCGAGTTCACGTCCCGACAAATGATCTATCGGCTGCATATAATAGTCCAAGTCCTCGTTTTACTGCTTTTTTCGGGCTAATTCCACTTCTTTTTCCCGGATTTCCATCTCTTTCTTCTTCATCTCAAAATATGCGGCCTGTTGTTCTCCCTGCACAACAAATGTCCGTTCTTGTTGTTCACCCAACCCTGACAACATCAACCTAGCCAAAGCCTCGTCGTTTGAACTAGACTCCACCGAACCTCTGCTCCATCTAGACCTTGCCTTAGCTCTGTCCCTGCCCATTGGACGTGGGATCGGTCGCACCTCATCATTATCAGTGCCATCAACTTCCACACTGTTACTTGCATCAACAGAATTTGTATTAAACGAACTTGACCCAGATGACTTGTATCTCTTGCTTATTTGAGAAGTCCTGGCTAATTCTTTAGGCAAATCAACCTCCTTCTATTTTTTGCTGTCTTTCACAACCTCCCACATATGACGTAATTTGAACGCTATTCCAACTTCAAATTCATAATCCACCAACGCCCTGTTAAAAGTATCACTATCCATTGCACCACTTTCTGGCGCCCGACGCATCACGTTAGCATAAACCCCACAAAAATGAGCTATAGCCAGTCGAACTGTCTTCCACTTTCCGTTCAAAGAATCATAAGTACGAGACCCTTTATCTCCCGTTTTGCTCTCAAAGTACTCAAGAATTTTTGTCCAAAATCCATCCTTATTCATTTCGTTTCTATGAATGTTGTCATTAGACATGGATACCCAACCTTTTGCCAAATAAATTTCTTCCGCTGGGTTGTCCAATGATGTTGTCGTTTTACAGGTTCTTCGACAGCCTTCTTCTTTTGACGGGCCCTAGATACTGCCTTCTTCGGTTTAGGTCTTTGGACTGTTTCTTGGTTTCTGGAACCGTTTCTTGCTCGAGAGACCCAGATTGTTGATACGAAGCAAACCCTTGAAACTCTTCCGAATACTACGGGATGTAGCACTCTTGAGTTTCATAGCCGGGTTGAGACGAGGAACCACCCATGTGTGTGGGTGACACATAGTTCGGTTGTGATGATGAACCACCCATATGTGTTTGTGACAAAAAGTCGGGTGGCGGGTTTTGAGGCCATTGGTATTGGGTTGGGTATTGGATTGGGTATTGGATTGGATACTGGCTTTGGTATTGGCAACGGTAAGGTAGGTTTTGGTAAGATTGTTGTTGATAAATTGCTGGTGGTCGCATGGTATTCATTTGTTGGGGTGACGGGTTTTCTAGGTCGAAGGTACCTCGCGGTGTGGGTGGTGAGTTTTGGGTATTTTGATTACCTCGACGTTTGTTGCCGGATCGGGGTGTGTTTTCTTGAGACATGATTTGGAAAAATGGAGATGAGAGGTTTTAGTGTTTGTGTGTGAAAAATGAAGGAGATGATACTCAATAAAATATAAGAGATACTCGTAGGAATAAGGGAGTTTAAGTGATTAATTGAACCACATGAGTGAATGTTTGTTATGCTAACTTGTACTAACAATGATCTTGTTTTTAAGCTTGGCATGGGGAACGTGAAACTTGAGGGTGATGAACATTCATGACACACAAGCCCTAATGTAAGTCTTAGATTTCTTTACAAGTTTCTTCCTTGTTGCATCTTGTTATTTTCTATCTTTTTGATTTTCCTTAGTTGTTTAATAAAGGCCAAGGTAGGTTGATTATGATGGAAAGTGTAAAACGTGCTTTGTAACTAATGCATTGCATGAGGACATTGCAATGGTTAAGTGTAGGGGATTTGATAGGTGTGAAAACACCCATCCTTTTTACCATTTAATTACAATAATAACCGAGCCAAAACGTGTATTTTATGTCATTTATGTCGGAATTATGCGTGGTTTGTGTTTTTGTTGTGATTTAGGACGAAAAGGTGAAAAGTGGAGAAAACACGGCATTCACGGGCTTTTATCGAAGAAAAAGACGAAAGATGAAGTCGAAAGATCAAGAGTGGAAAAAGAACGGAAGTCCAAGACCAATTCTGAAGATTTATCGAAGAAAAAGTCAAAAGACGGAAGTTTACTAAAAGCCGAAGAACTCGAGTCTTATTTATGAAGAAAATTCAAGACGAGTTCAAAGAAATTCCGAGACAAAGTCATTAAGTCCAAGATTAACAAACAATTAAGAAGAAAAGGACTTAAGTGTGTAAATAAGGAAAAGAGGAAAGAGGGAGGAAGCTTCCTAAGCTCCTCCCTAATCACCTCTATATATAGATTAGGCTTAGTTCATTTTCAAGGGGTTGGTGGCTTGACTAGCCACACTTCCACCATTTTCATTTCTTGTCATTTAATTTCTTGCAATTTAATTTCATGTTATGCACTTTTAATTTCTTCAATTCAAGTAAGTCTTTTTATTTTGGAATATTTTCTTTTAATCAAGTTCTTATCTTTAATCATCTTCTTCTCCCTTTCTTACTTTGCTTCTCTTTGATTCATGTTCATCCTTGATTTGTTTTCATCTTAATGCTTATTTGATCTAAAGTTTTCTTAAAAAGTTCATCTTTTTAAAAGTTTGATTTGAAAGTTTGCTTATTTTTAAGTTTGATAAGTTGTTATTCATGCTTATTAAGTCAATTTCGATTTAGATTCGTGCAAGTTTTAGTTTGAGCTTATTAACCATAGCTTATTGCTTTTGCTTAATTTTCGGATCAAAAAGTTAGATTGGAAAGGGTAAACCCCTTTCCAATCACGTATTCCAATCACCTTGATTGGAAAAGGGTTTTACATTCCAATCAGCATTCCAATCAACATTCCAATCAACATTCCAATCAGCATTCCTTTCGCATTCCTTTTACATTTCTATTAGCATTCCAATCAGCATTCCAATCAACATTCCAATCAACATTCCAATCAGCATTCCAATCAGCATTCCAATCAACATTCCAATCAACATTCCAATCAGCATTCCAATAAACGTTCCAATCAGCATTCCAATCAACATTCCAATCAGCATTCCAATCAACATTCCAATCAGCATTCCAATCAACATTCCAATCAGCATTCCAATCAACATTCCAATTAGCATTCCTATCAGCATTCCTATCAGCATTCCTATCAGCATTCCTTTTAGCATTCCTTTCAGCATTCCTTTTACTTATCGCAATTTACATTTTCATTTTACTTAGTAATAGATAACTAAACCATTTTCATTTCCACCAAGAACAATTGAGTCGCACTTTGAACCGGAAATCAATTCGAGAAGATACCGAGAAAACGAACTTAACCTAGTAAAAACTATACATTAAAATGGCGCCGCTGCCGGCTCTTTTCGTGAAGATTAACGGTTTTTTGTGAGAGACGCGTTGGATTTTGGGATCCGTTCACTCGTGAACGTTATTTTTCGCATTAAAAAAAATCTACGTATATATATATATATATATATATATTTTCTATCTTGGTTTCTTCTTCGTTTTTACGTACATATTATATTCTCTTTTATAAAAAAAATAATAAATAAATAAATAATAATAAAAAATAATATCGTGACGAGTCAAGCCGATCCCGAGTATCGTGCTTTTGACATGGCTATGGATGATCGATCGATATTGGAGCAGTTGCAGTTTCATGACAAGGGATGTCTCGACAATGCGATCGTGATACCGGATATCGAGGATAATTATTTTGAGCTTAATCCGGATTTGATTAAGTTGATATCCGGTCGTCCTTTTTACGGATTTGAGGATGATGATCCTTACACTCAAATCCGTCATTTTCGTTCATACGCCAACACCGTCAAATACACCAATGTGACACAAGACATTATCTATTTACACCTTTTTCCTTTCTCCCTCGATGGAGCAGCCCGACTTTGGCTAGAAAAGGAACCACCACGATCTATTTTCACATGGGCTAATCTTGAGTCAAAATTATTAAATCGATTTTACCCTTATGCTAAAACGAGAAAAATTCGGTTGGAAATATCTAATTTTAAAGAGTTTAATACTGAAACGTTTACCGAGGCTTGGGAAAGATTTAAGGATTTAGTGCGTAGTTGTCCTCATCATGGATTTTCCGCCTTGCATTTGATTGATTCGTTTTATCACGGGTTGAACCAATACGATCAAGATTCTCTTAACACAGCTGCTAGTGGAAATCTTTACTCTCGGAGTACTAGTGAGGCTTTAATGATTATTGAGAACAAGTCTCAAGTATGGAGCAAGGCCGAAGTATCTGGTAACACGGTTATCTATAGGAGTGGCCCTCTTTTCTCATATACTCCGAGAGTTAGTGATGAGCCATGTGTTGATTCGGATGACCCTATTTTTGATGATTCTTCTAGTCCCCTTTCTCCTGTGACTAGTGACTCTTCTCCTCCGGATTTTGAGGAAGAAGTAGTTATTGAGCAACTCTCGGTTGAGTTGACTCCTGACCCACCACAAATTAATGAAGGGTGTTATGGGGATTTTCAAAATCAAGGCTTTCCAAATCAAGAAGATTTTCAAAATCATAACGATTTTCAAAGTAATAATCAAGGGGATTTTCAAATTCAACCTTCACAAATGGACGAAATAGTTGAAATATTTGAGGAACAAAAGAGGATGATAAATGATCTTCATGAACAAAACCAAAGTCTTACATATCAACTTTTTGAAGCTTTGAGAGCTCAATTTGAGGCTAACACCACTACTAGTAGTGATGTTCCCACTGTGGACCCTTCCATCTCTCCGCCAATAAAGGAGAGACAAGGTCCGGAGATTATCATGAGTTTTACTTCCCCTCCGGTGTTGACACCCACATATACGTTTAGCTCTCCCCCTTCCTCATCTTGTGAGGAAATTCCTGAGATTGTACTTGAGCCTACATTTGACCCCATTCCTTTTATGACTCCTTCACCTACTCCTCCAAATGATACTACTCCTCATAGTAGTTATCTGGATATGGATGTGTTATCTTATGATTCCGACTATACTTTTAATTCTTTATCGGGCTCGGATGAGGATAACTCTCCTATTTTGAAAAACCCGACTTTTGAGAATCATGATAATGATATTAATGATTTTTCGGATGCTTCACTCCTTAGTGATGATGATTTTCACATTCCTGAGATCGATGAGTTTCTTGATATTGATACACCTGCGGAGTACATATCCGGGTATTTTGATGTGGAGGGAGATATACTTTTTCTAGAGGATTTATTACACGATGACACTATACCTTCTATCCCTCCCGACCCACCCATTCATGATGCCAAAGAGAACAAAGACCCGAGGGTTCCGACTATTAGTGTTTTGACACCTACTTTTTCACCCCCGATGTCTCTTGTTGATTTCACATTTGAGGGTGATTTTTTTATGGTTGACACCGAGTTGTCTTGCTATTTTCCCATAAAGGGAACGGTATTTGATCCGGGTATACACATTTTTGAGCAATCTCAATATCTTAATGATGAAATCAAAAGGAAAATGTTTGAAAATTGGGATCATTACCTTCTTACTATACCCTTAATTGTAAGAAACTTTTGCTTAAAGGAAACCCATCTTTCTTATACTTATTTGCTATTGCCACCTTGGGGTCTATTTCTTTTAGAGATGGAAACCATGTATTTGACCCGGGTGGAAATTTATGGGGTTTTCCTTAATTGGGAGGTTATTTCACTTTATCATGGAGAGTTTTTCTTTTACGGGTAAATCTTTTTCTCTCCATGATCGCTTCCCCATGGACCATTTAATTCGGGGACGAGTCAGGCTCGTGACTCGGTTAATATAAACAAGCGCTTTTTGGGAGGCAACCCAATTATCTATCTATTTTTACCATAAGTGTAGGGGGAGCCCCGTGGTATTTCTTGCTTTCTTTCTTATCATGTGCAGGGACTAGAGCTTCAAAAACACACTCTTGATGACTTTTGACGAACCGTGATTCCGTGTTCCCTTCTTCTTGGTTCTATCCTAAACTCTTTTCGATTCACTATTTTATATTTCTCAATATTAAAATAGGAATCTCTTTAGTTGTCCCTTCCTTAGCAAGATTTAAACAAAGTGCACAATGTCCTAAGTGTAGGGGAGTTTACTCCCACATGCTTAAACATTGAGGACAATGTTTATATTAAGTGTAGGGGGGACTTCTATCGAAGTTAAGTGGCCTTTTCCTTGTATTTGTCCTCATTTTAACCGGAAAATCGATTTTTCGACATTTTTCAAAACTTTTAATCTATTTTGGCCTAGTTGTAGTTCCCTTTATTTTTGCTATTTTTCTCTTATTTTAATAAAATGGTTTTAACAAGTTTAGTTATCTTAGATATATTAGGCCCGTTGTGAATTTTTTGACTCAACCCGAGTTTACTTATCCAAGTTCACTCTAGCTAGTATCCTTAACCGTGTAGACCTTAATTGGTTTATTGGGCTAAGCATCCACGAGTCTCATTCCTTGAGATTTTAAATTGTGGAGAACGAGAAATGATAGAGTTGGTTACAAGTTTGGTATTCTTTCATTAACTTATGTGAGTTAATTATGATCTTTTTCTCCCCTTGCTTGTAAATAAATAAATGCAATAAGTAAGGTCGTACGATTTGAAAAGTTACTTAGCTTCTAGCCCAAGATCGTTTAAAAGTTGCTCGGTAATGATAAGAGTTCATAGCCAAGGCATAACTTATGAAGCGGGGCGCGAAGATTGGCGAGTCCGAAAAGGCCCTAACAAGGCATGAGGATTCAATTTTATTGCTGAAGATCCAAAGTGATGTGAAAAGCATTATTCCCAAAATCAATATGAAGGATCAATAAGTAATGTGACTTATTGATGTCTTATATTTTATTGATGTCTTATATTTTATTGTTTATAAGTAAATTTAGGGTAAGAATTTTTTTAACTAATATTAAACGTTTAAAAAAAACACATGGGGCCCACCATCAGGCAACTCACGCTGGGTGAGTCTGCCCTCTTTTTTTGTTGCCTGCAACAAACTCGCGCGCGAGTTCTGATGACTTTAACGGGAGTCGCGCGCGACTATGGAGAACCCGCGAGTGGCATTGACACCACTCCCTTCAGCCTATTAACCACTTCTATATTAAAAAGTGGGCCCGATGTTAATTTTATCCACATACCACATATAATCTCCCATCAGATGCAACCCATTAGGCTAGGTATATCAATATCGTGAGGAGCTTCTGTGAGGAAAAAAAGGAGCTACCTCACGTTTGACACTTGATAAACGATGCGAAACTCGTCCGTGAGGCGATGCAATTTGGCTCACGTTCGGTGAAGCTTTCACTTTTCGGGTCTTGTGAAAAAAGTGGGCCCAATGTTAATATATATTTTTTAATACCTCATTTATCCCTTATAAATACATTTCAAGCCAAACTATTTTTTACACAACAAAAAATACAACTTTTATACACTAAATACGACTCGTAATCACAAAATGTGTAACTCACTGTTGGTCTATTTTTTAACACAATACTACTTATCAACCTTAAGTAATATCTTGCTTATAGGATTTAAGTGAGTTGTTTTAACAAATCAATAACAAACTTAAAATGATTAAAACAATAATACCAAATACTTTTCAACGTATAGACATTTTATTAAAATCTCAATAAAGAATCTATAATCCCCTTTGCTTGCGGAATAACAACGTGGTTGAATGACAATGTGGGGTGATCTCCTCTACTTAAACTACAAACCAAGGTTATGAGTTTAAGTCTCAACCAATATGTTCATAAGATTTTCGCCTTATGGTTTGGTTGATGTTAGGAGAGAATGACTTTTGGAAGAGTTCAATCTTTCGAGTACAAGAGTTAACCAATTCTCTCCTAGATGCACCCCTTTTATAGGCAATGCATATCAGGTTTTACATATCACAAGTTACCATGCAAATGTTTATCTAGTAGGTGGTTGAATGCGCATTCTAGATAAACAGTACATAGTACAATTAAACTAATTTAGGAAAAGATAAAGGTTGTAAATTATAGTTAACTTTACAAGCAACCTTTTCAAATGAGATCTGCTTCGTCTTAAAGAAAATATTTTCTCGCCTATTGTAAACCTTCAGGATGACTGAAGTGTCTTTATTA
The DNA here is from genome assembly GCA_025667525.1 of Glebionis coronaria. Taxonomy (NCBI): domain Eukaryota; kingdom Viridiplantae; phylum Streptophyta; class Magnoliopsida; order Asterales; family Asteraceae; genus Glebionis; species Glebionis coronaria. The sequence continues at coordinate 74,779,933 of CM046882.1, read as the reverse complement.
TCCTAGAGGAGACCAACATCATTCAGTTTGATATTGTCAGACCAAACTGAACTGAAAGCTCTTCTTCAGGATTTGTTCTTCAGCAACTAGACCGCCTAGTCACTGAAGCAAAAACTTCTTGTCTTCTAAGTTCTCTGGAAGAGGAAGGCTGAACTTTCTTCAGCAAAACATTCTTCATTAGAAATCTTTGTTCCTCTGGTCATGTTTCAGCAGATCCACCATTTTGCTGAACATGGAACACTTAGAGAATTTCATATTCAAATCCCAGAGTTGCTTTAGTGTCATTAAATAATAACCCAACACTCACGTACTCCACGAAACCCAAATAGTCAACAATCAAGAACAATCTGAAGTGTACGTTTTTAATTTTCTATCGTTTTTATTTCGTAATGTTTTTAATTCTGCAACGTTTTTATATTTTCATAACGTTTTTAATTCGTAACATTTTTATTTTGTAACGTTTTTAATTTCGTAACGTTTACTAATGTACGTATTTATTTTCATAACGTTTTTAATTCCGTAAGTGCACGTTTTTAATTTTTGTAATGTTTTATATTTTTAATGTAATGCTTTTATATTTTTAATGTATTGCTTTTATTTTAATTAATAAAAGTACTATTTTTGTGTGCGGGTATTTTTTGGTGTGACTGATAAGAGAGAATTGTGAGTGAGAGTGAGGGCGAAAAATAGGAGAGAAAGCTAATGTGACGTGACTGGTATGAAAAGTTTCTTGATGTGATTGATAAAATCAGCCTTAGAGGCCGCTTCTACAGTGTTTCATTTAATATCTTTGTTGTCCTTGGATTTATATTAATGAAAATCACATTTTTTGTGAACTTGGTAAAGAATATCAAAATCAATAACCACGACACTAAGGCGGAGTCAGAGTTTTAAGTTAAGGGGACAAATTTCTTTTAACGATAACAATAATAACTTACGACAAACATTGATATATCTTATAACAAAATCGAAAGCAAACAATATGCTTATTAATTTCCGTCGTCATAAAAAATAAACAATAATACACAATATTTTTTTGGTTACTTGTTTTTCACTTTTCACTTGTAGATAATTTTACGTTAATACACGACTTTGAATTTGATAAAAAATCTAAACCATCCTCTTTTTTGTTTATGAGCATGCAACCCAGGTATATATGGATATCTTTGTTAGTACTCATAGGGGAAACCAAAAATTTATGTTAAAAGGAGTCCGTAAATAATTATCATGTCAATGTACATAAACTCTAATTAAATAAGTGGGAGCTTTATTTTTTTTAAGAGTTACCCCACAAGTAAAAGTGATAGAAACTAAAATAAAAAATATATAATTTGAATAATGTGTTTTTTTACCTTTTCATGCAATCTGCCAAAAAAAAATAATGTTGGTAGTATTTGCACACACAAAAAATAATTAAAAAGATGTTTATATACGAGGTCATTTGATACATTGAATGTACTAATACATTTAAAAAAGAACAAGTAAATGTTGTATGAAAATGCAAAAGATATTCTATAGTTTTTTAAACTTTTCTTGTTAATTATACGCATTATATTATTTTTAAACAATGATTTTAAACAATATTTATAAGAATTAGGTTACTTTGGCACGTATTAAATGTTAGAGTCTAAAGTAAACAATTAAAGACCAACGAAAATGTTCATATTGGACCCACAAACAAATAAACAATATCCGCCTCAACCATCTTCTTCGTCAAAACCATCCGTCTTCCTCATAAAAAACGAACCTCTTATCTTCTGAACCTTTAATAATAAGATCAACACTTTATAAAGTGCATGTTCTCGATCACAAATACAATTTAAGGTGGCGCCTAGTTGGACCAGTTGCGGGTGGTCGAGCACCATCAACGCTTCGTATGTGGCCGAAAACTAAGTTACAAATTGGGCTAGTTGGGTACGTTGGGGGTGGCCGAGCACCCGCTAGCCACCCTTTGGCTCCGCCCCTGTGAACACCAATACACTTCAACAATCTTCCAACGTGCTCTTTTCACTAATATAGTTTTAATATCCATGCGACGAGACTTAACAACAAATAATAAATTAATTAATCATTTTATTATTTTGTTGTAATGTGTAGATCATATGTTTTTAAAAACATCTAATATTTTTATATTTGATTATGTTGTTTTCACTTTGGCTCGTGTAGATTTACATAAACTTCAATTCTTATTTTCTACTTTCAATATTTTTATTTAAAAGAAAAATATCTTAATTATTAATTAATAAACTGTGCAAGCACATAATTTAAGTATATTACATAACGGGTAATAATATTTGAATAATCATGTTTTAAAGTCAAATAATATGACAATTTATAAATTCGTGATTTTGTTATGTCTAATATTATTTTATAAAATTATATTGAAATTTTAATACTTAAATATTACAATATTCATGCACGCACGAGTTTTACATAAAATTTTCATTATGTGTTAATATCGACTAATATATTGTTAATTTGTTGTTGGATAAAAGATTTGAGTTTATTTAACCGAAAGTTATTTCTCGTGTTCTGAACATTTTGTGTGTTTAGTAGTATATAACGGAATATCGTCTATTTATTTTCATCTCACAGGTTGTGCCTTCATTTTGATATTTACATTCCTATTAATAATCATTTACGCCGATAGTATTGTTTGATTATGCTAAGTGTCAAAATAGAAATAGACAATAACTTGTGCTTTTATTTTTATATTTATAATCATGTGCGTATATATTTATTGAATTTTTAAAACAACATATTGTTGTATTTTAAAGTATAAATTCTAAAAGGTATAAAGTTTAAGGGATATTTTTTTAATTTTTTAAAGTTATTAAAAAAAATATGAAAAGTTATATGTTTACACTTAAGTCCATATTATTTTGTTTAAAATCTAACCACTAAAGTTTTATTAATTAATTATCTCATTTTTTAAGTTTTATTTTCAAATAGTGACATGTATATTTTTATGACTTTTTTTGTCTATATCAAATCTCTTCATCAAAAAGTTTAATTGTTTAATAAAGTATTGACAGATATATATTATTATTTAACTCTTGTTAAAAAAAATTATTTGGGTTAAATTGACAAAAATTAATAAATAAAGTACCTTTGTTGAATCCCACTTGAATAAACCGAATTCCTTAGCTTGTATAAGGTTTGGTTATATTAGAAAACACAACTATAGTAGAAACTTTGTTTGAATGTATTAAAGATTATGCGGAATCTAATCTTAATATTAAGAATAACTTTGTTAATGAAAAAGTAATTCTAAGAACATACAATTCAACAAATAAGCCTTAATATTATTAAAGACAATAATATGTATTAGGGTTACAAAGTCATTGAAGCTATGGATTCTATGTGTTTCGTACATCTAACTCTATGCCCTAAGCTTGTATAAGGTTTAGTTATATTAGATAACACAACTATAGTAGAAACTTTGTTTGAATGTATTAAAGATTATGCGGAATCTAATCTTAATATTAAGAATAATTTTGTTAATGAAAAAGTATTTCTAAGAACATACAATTCAACAAATAAGCCTCAATAATATTAAAGACAATAATACGTATTAGGGCTACAAAGTCATTGAAGCTATGGATTCTATTTGTTTCGTACATCTAACTCAATGCCCTAAGACCTTCTTTTATACACCAAGAAGTCCTAGTCAAGTTACAAGATTTTTCTAAGTATACATAATATTCTCTATAAATAACTAATACTTATCACATAAGCAATACATATTACAAAAAACAATACTGACTATATCAATAGTTGTAACTCTTAGCATCATTAATCTTCAAGTAGTCTTAATCTATGAGCAGTCTTAACTTACACTAGTAGTAGTAACTTTGGTACTAGTAGTACTAATTACTTAGTATATATTTTTTTCAATCTTCACCAGCAGTAGTAACTTTCACTAGCAGTACTAACTTTTTCACTAGTAGTACTAACTACTTAGCATATTTTTCCTTGAAGTTCATGGACAGTAGTAACTTCAGCTGAGAAACATTAACTTTCACTTGAGAAACAATAATTCCAACATCATCATGAAGACTTTTAATCCTAATAATTATTCCCTAAACTTGATATTCTTTTTCAAAATCATCAAGTTTTTTCATTTAAAAGTTCCATGATCATCAGGTGGATGCTTCCAAACACTTATTCACTTCTTAAGATGTTTCATGCATAACTAATAAGCTGAGAAGCCATTTCACTTTCATGGTCAACTTGAAGCTTCTTTTTTAACATCAAGCGTAGCTGGTGTAAGGGGATATGTCTTTTCTACCAACATATATATATCTGAATAGATTGCATCATCAAGGAATGTACTCCACATGAGTCAATGAGCTTCCAACTTAACACTTTGTATCCTTGTTGATTCCTCCATACTTGATCTTCTACATGTGGTTCAAACATTGTTTACAAATCACACGATAACATATAGTCCATCTCTTCCACTGGTCTTGTTGATACAAACGTAGCTTTTTAACAATCCGTACAAATCTTCCAAATCTTCTCTGCTTGAACTTTTAAGAATATGACTAATGATATGGTACATTTGCGATTTTTCATCAACTCTCATTATGGATCTTCGAGCCAACTATACTTGGAGACTTCACAACCAAAGGAACAACATTATTTGTTATTTCTTCTTCACTTAGAATGATTTCCATTAAATGTATAAGCTATACTGTTTCTGTTTTCCCATAAATTTAGATGATATAGCACGAATTAAAGAAAGAAAATAGAAGATGAAGATGAATTCTAGAGAGAGAAAGTAGTGAGAGAAAGTAGAGAGAATTGGTTGGTGAGAACTAGGTGATATTAGATTGAGAGAAAAATGAAATGACCAACACCCTTCCTAACATGCTAGGAAGAGTTTATATAGCCTTTGCTTACATTTAGCTTAATGGGCTATATGATCATGGGCCGGGCTTTCCTTTTGGGCTTTGGTTACTTATGAATGAACCTTAGCTTAAAGTTAAGCCCGTTATACATGACTAATCTACTACCTATTACAACGTTCTAATATACGATACATAATAAACATATGACCGAGCATTCTTGTTTGACTCAATATTTTTGAGGCTAACAATCTCCCCCAATGAGAGGTCATAAACCTTGGTCATTTAGGAAATTTATAGAGATTACTAATCTCGCCATAAATGGGTCTTGAACGTGTAATCGTAGTCTTGTTCCTTCATGCTGTGATCTTTGAGCCTTTGTCGTTATCTTTTGACTCTGTCTTTAAGTTTGAGATCTTCAAATCATCCTTGACTTGTCTTTGCCATCTTGCGATCTTGTGTCTTCATCCACATGCTCACACTATTAATTGTTGAATATGTCTTTATGCATGAGAATGTGGTTTTGAATCTTTGACTTTGCTGAGTACACCGTAACGCCACCTTCTCGAGACAAAACATAGACACGGACTGAATGGCTTTGACATTCGTCCTAAATCGGTAGCGTTTTACCTTCGGTCGATGAAGACCGTTATACGATATTGAATACCGTACCTTTGATTAGGTAGATTCAATTAAGAATCTCCTTGACAGGGTTTCGCGGCTGTACTAACCGTTCTCTTTACTCGACCGTCTCAAAGCAAGACTGCGAACATAAAGAGTGAATCAATTGGATATATATCCGCTTGATTAAAGTCGTCAATTCAAATTCTTGGAACAAGTGTGATTCGTAAAGAATCTTACCATTGTTGCTTTCCAGTTGACACAAGTTTGATTCATAAGAATCTCACATGTCACCTACCGTAGCGCTGTTTGAGGTTGACGCTAGAAGGATTTCCATTCGACACTGTGAATATTAATGAATATCACTCTGAATGTTCTGGCAAGACCATAAAGATATTGCATAGAAACCTGAAACGAGTTTGAATCAATTCAGAATCAAACCACTGTTGCTTTTCAGTTTTACACATGTTCAATTCATAAAGAATCTTACATATGACCTACCGCAGTGCTGTTTAATGTTAACACTAGAAGGATTTCCACTCATCATTGTGAATACTAAGTAGTATCACTCTGAGTGTTCTAGCAATATCACAAGGATATGGCGTAGGACTCTCTTGATCTTTATCCGTGTGTCCTAACGAGATTTGATTGATATCTTGGCTCTAGACTCGATTTGTGTACTTTTAGTGGTCGGAGGCTGGAGCATATGCCACCTATTCAATATCAACTATCTCGAAGTGAGAAAGTCAATATAAGTCATGTTGTTCTCCGTGACGATAAAATAAACTTCTTTTGAGAGAAGCCTGAGTAGCTAGGAAAGGGTTGTACTTCACATCACTGGGTCCATGATGAGTTGTCTTCATGATGTGTTGACCCGGTTTCTGCCTAAGTTGTATGGAGGGCTTATTTCTTTAGATCCTTTATCCTTACATTTCTTTTTCATTCTTGAACCCCTTCAATACTTACCAAGATGTCATTACTAGCACCTTGTTGTGATTGTTCCAGTGCTAGCATCAGTACTTAGTTGGCATTCAGCTACATTCACATTCTACTCCATCTTTCCTAAGGACTTCTAATAATCTATTGGATTGTCCCTGGGAAGATCCCTCTGGTTCTGATTGGATCATAGGACTTAAACCTAACCACCCTTTTGACACCAATAACGTCGTGAATTAAAGATGTTGTGGGTATTTGATCGTAACCATGAAAACCACTTCAAATGTCTAACAAGATGTTTGAAAAACATTTAACACCTTGATAGTTTTGTCGTTTCAGAAATGCTCCCCCTTCACATGTGCATCGATAATCGAAAGTGTTTCGCACATGTAGGTAAGAGTTAAAGTGCTTGAGTCTTATATAAGATCACATTTTAATCAAATTTTCTCCCCTATCTCTAATATATAAAATCTTTTGATATTAGAGATATCAAATTTGATTAAAATATATTTTGAATAAGTCTTGAAAATCTCCGGGAGAAAGATATGTCACTCTTTGCATGAAGTTAATATGCTCCCCCTCAAAATTGATCCAATTGAATTGTCATTGTGAGGATGTGATCCACATTTCGCTTTTTGAGGATGGGAGTTGTTGAACACACAATTTTTGAAAGATTTTGAATAATCATTGAGAAATTCTTGAAAAAATTGTGTTCAACGCTTTTTGAAAAATCCTATTTCTTTTTGGCAAAGAGGTTTTTTCTAAAGTATAAACTTGAGTTCATAGACTTTGAATGTCTTGACAAATCCACTCAAGTGTAAGAAGATTTCTCTTCTTTTGCTTAGGGTAAGGGTTACTAAAGCGTACACTCCCCCGTGAATATGGATCCGGGTTGCAATCTGAAAGTGATTACAAGCCATTGTGTTGAGCTCAAATCGTTAAATGTTTTGTGACTAGCTCAACCCGTGATAGATTGCTCTAACCGTTGTTTGGAAATATTGTCCAAAATAGAAAATTTCCTTTATTAAAAGAAGAAATGACATGTTTTGAAAAATATATACAACTTTCATTCGAGCTTTATGTACACACCCGTGTCGTTATTGAGCGACATTTCTAGGCACGTCCATATTATCGATACTGAAAGACATGTCGAGAAGAATATTTTTGGATTTTGAAAGATTTTTTTTTTAATTTTGTGTTTTGTTTTTATATGTTTTATATTTTTGTATTTTGCTTTTTCAAAGATATTTACAGGTTGATGTTTGATAGATAAATCAAGCAGGCACCTTTGCCAGAATCTCCAGGTCTGCTGGAGTCAAACATCTCATACCAATTTGCCTAACGAGGTACTCAAACCTATCTTTCGACAGAGCTTTCGTAAACAAGTCGGCTAATTGGTAATCCGTTCCAACAAAGTATAGTTCAACGATACGTCTTTCAACTTGTTCCTTTATGAAGTGATACCGAACATCAATGTGCTTCGTGCGGGAATGCTGTACCGGATTGTAGAGATGGCTATGGACGACTTTGAGTCACAGTACATAGGTACTTTATCAAAGTGAAAGCCATAATCCGTGAGTTGTGTTCTCATCCAAAGAACTTGAGTACAACACGCAGATAGAGACACATACTCTGCTTCGGCTGATGAAAGTGACGTGCAATCCTGCTTCTTGGAAGACCATCCCACAAGCTTATCTTGACCTAGAAATTGTGCACCACCAGAAGTACTTTTTCGTGTATCAAGACACCCTGCATGATCAGAATCTGAATATGCCGTTAGAAAGAAACCGGTTTCCCTCGGATACCAGAGTCCCAAATGAATGGTATTCTTGAGGTACCGAAAGATCCGTTTAACCGTCTTGAGGTCTGCTTGCTGTTAAGTACATGAGGGAACCAATCAAGGAACGATATCTCGTTTGATCGATGGCATTTCCCTCCAAGTCAGCATCTAGCGATGTGGTTGATAATGGTGTCCCAACGGGGTCACATGAAGTCATACCATGCTTTTTGATCATCTCTTGACAATACTTAGCTTGGTTTATAAAGATACCACTTGGGGATTGGTAAACTTGAATTCCAAGAAAGAATTTTAGTTTTCCCACCATTGACATTTCAAATTTGCCGTGCATTACTTTTTCAAACCATTTTGAAAGTTTTGGGTTGGTAGACCCGAAAATAATGTCATCAACATAAATCTGCACGAGCAAAATGTCATCCCCATATTTATAAGTGATCAAAGTTAGATCAATGGAACCTTTTGATAAACCTTTGGATACCAGAAATTTTGAGAGCTCGTCGTACCACGCCCTTGGTGTTGGGAATAAAATTAGCTAAATCACTTGAAGGCTGACAAGAGGAAATCGGACGCTGACAAGAGTAAACGAGGCGCTGACAGATGAGACGCTGATAAGAATTATCAAGGCGTTGACAAGAAGAATATTAAAGACAAAGACAAGGACTAAATCTGCCAATGATGAATTCTTCAAGATGGTGGACAAAATATGAAGATAAGAAATCAGAATATATTCTTAATGTTTAAAAAGATTTAGTCAGTAAGTTATGTTTATCTTATGTCTCTTCCTAAAATAGTTGATCTTATCTTTTTGTACAAGGCTCCTTAAACCTATAAAAGGAGGCCTTAGGGTTAGACATAAGACACATCTCTCATACACACCTCTTCTACATATCTCATAACACTTTCATTGTTATTATTAATCAAAGTGAAAGTTTGGTATTCATATATTCTGTTTGTTCTTCGTTCTGAGTATTAGTTTCCGCATAATACTTAGGTTGTCGAATACACAAAGTTTCTCTACGTGTTATACTTGATTTATCAAGGCGTTGACAAGAGGAATAAAATTAGCTAAATCACTTGAACGCTGACAAGAGGAAATTGGACGCTGACAAGAGTAAACGAGGCGCTGACAGATGAGACGCTGATAAGAATTATCAAGGCGTTGACAAGAAGAATCTTTAATACAAAGACAAGGACTAAATCTGCCAATGATGAATTCTTCAAGATGGTGGACAAAATATGAAGATAAGAATTCAGAATATATTCTTAATGTTTAAAAAGATTTAGTTGTTGGAGCATAATTTGGCTGGGCCGGTTCGGCGACTCTCCTGGGCCGTTCATCGTCTTCCCCGGTCCTGAGTAATGCTGCAAACAAAGGTAAACCGGTTAGACGTGGACCCGAGGCCGGAGCCCCGGGGTCCACCTCCGACAGTCAAGTTAGTATCGGATGAATATGTGGTATATGAGGTGTAGTTATGAGAGAGAACCTGTTGTAGAATGAGACCCCTACCCTTGTATTTATAGGCTTAGGGTTTCTTAAAGGATAAGTTAGGTGTGTATGGGTCGCGGGCCTGTTGGGCCGGGCCGAATACCGACTATACGTCGACATGTCCCCCAAGGAGAAAATAACACGCGCGGGGAAGAAATACTTCCACGGCGAAAATAGCAAGCACGTGGAAGAGATACTTCCACGGCGAAGATAATAAGCACGTGGAAGAGATACTTCCACGATGAATGAATAAGCACGTGGAAGAGATACTTCCACGGCGAAGATAAGAAGCAAGTGGAAGAGATACTTCCACGGCGAAAAGAATGAGCACGTGGAAGGGATACTTCCACGGCGAAGATAAGAAGTACGTGGAAGAGATACTTCCACGGCGAAAAGAATGAGCACGTGGAAGGGATACTTCCACGGCAAAGATAAGAAGCACGTGGAAGAATACTTCCACAGCGAAGAGACTGAGCACGTGGAAGGGATACTTCCACGGCAAAGATAAGAAGCACATGGAAGAATACTTCCACGGCGAAGAGACTGAGCACGTGGAAGGGATACTTCCACGACGAAGATAAGAAGCACGTGGAAGAGATACTTCCACGACGAAAAGAATGAGCACGTGGAAGGGATACTTCCACGGCAAAGATAAGAAGCACGTTGAAGAGATACTTCCATGGTGAAAATAACACGCGCGGGGAAGAAATACTTCCACGGCGAAAATAACAAGCACGTGGAAGAGATACTTCCACGGCGAAGATAATAAGCACGTGGAAGAATACTTCCACGACGAGGATAACAAGCACGTGGAAGAGATACTTCCACGGCGAAGATAAGAAGCACGTGGAAGAGATACTTCCACGGCGAAAAGAATGAGCACGTGGAAGGGATACTTCCACGGCGAAGATAAGAAGCACGTGGAAGAGATACTTCCACGGCGAAGATAATAAGCACGTGGAAGAGATACTTCCACGACGAATGAATAAGCACGTGGAAGAGATACTTCCACGGAGAAGATAAGAAGCAAGTGGAAGAGATACTTCCACGGCGAAAAGAATGAGCACGTGGAAGGGATACTTCCACGGCGAAGATAAGAAGCACGTAGAAGAATACTTCCACGGTGAAGAGACTGAGCACGTGGAAGGGATACTTCCACGGCAAAGATAAGAAGCACATGGAAGAATACTTCCACGGCGAAGAGACTGAGCACGTGGAAGGGATACTTCCACGGCGAAGATAAGAAGCACGTGGAAGACGTACTTCCACGGCGAAAATAATGAGCACGTGGAAGAGATACTTCCACGGCGAAAATAACACGCGCGGGGAAGAAATACTTCCACGACGAAAATAATGAGCACGTGGAAGAGATACTTCCACGGCGAAGATAACAAGCACGTGGAAGAGATACTTCCACGGCGCATGAATAAGCCACCGGAAGAGATACTTCTGTGGATACGACATAAGCCAATGGAAGAGATACTTCCATGGCGCAGAAACAAGCGCGCGGAAGGAGTACTTCCGTGGCGAAGGAATAAGCCAATGGGAAAGATACTTCCATGGCGCAGAAACAAGCGCGGGGAAGGAGTACTTCCACGGAGAAGAAATAAGCCAATGGAAGAGATATTTCCATGGCACAGAAACAAGCGCGCGGAAGGAGTACTTCTGCGGCGAAAGAATAAGCCAATGGAAGACATACTTCCATGGAACAGGAATAAACCGGCAGAAGGCGGACTTCTGTGGCAAAGGAATAAACCGGCAGAAGGCGGACTTCTGCGTCAAAGGAATATATCCAAAGATATTTGTGTGACTTGCACAGAACTTGTTGGAGCATAATTTGGCTAGGCCGGTCTGACGATTCTCTTGGGCCGTTCGTCGTCTTTCCGGGTCCTGAGTAATGCTGCAAACAAAGGTAAACCGGTTAGACGTGGACCCGAGGCCGGAGCCCCGGGGTCCACCTCCGACGGTCAAGTTAGTATTGATCGATATATTGTATAAGAGGTGTAGTTATGAGAGAGAACCTGTTGTAGTATGAGACCCCTACCCTTGTATTTATAGGCTTAGGGTTTCTTGGAGGATAAGTTAGGTGTGTATGGGCCGCGGGCCTGTTGGGCCGGGCCGAATACCGACTATACGTCGACAATGAGAGAGAACCTGTTGTAGAATGAGACCCCTACCCTTGTATTTATAGGCTTAGGGTTTCTTGAAGGATAAGTTAGGTGTGTATGGGCCGCGGGCCTGTTGGGCCGGGCCGAATACCGACTATACGTCGACATGTCCCCCAGTCTAGTATGATATGGTTCATGATCATGTTATGCTAGACTCATTATGTATCACGCTTACTTAACAACCGCGTGCGGTTTGTTGCTAGGACATCCTCGTGAGTCGTCCGTAACATATGGCTCTACTCGTAAATGGGCTACGTTTAGCAAAAAGATGATGGGATGGGATTGCGAATAGTGAGCATAGCCACTATACGCCATCATGTCCCCCCAGTCTAGTATGCGAGGTTGTCACCGAGGTTACTAGACTTTACACCATATCCGCTACCTGTAAGCATATCCACGTCGAAAGAAATGGGAAAACATGTATACGTAAGACGGGTGGTTGTGCTCGAATGCTTGGTTTCCCGTGTTTAGACGGTAAGGACCCCGTAAGAAGAAAACATTTTCTATAGCCGGGGTAACACTGGCATCAGCAAGGTATAATTCTTATTAATCCCTAACGTGAAGATGCTAAGAAGGTTTTGTGAAGGTGGAGGTGGAACCCGTATGCTGCATCGTGAACATTTGAAGGCGTACTTCTTATACCCACTAATGATGCAACATAATGCGAATGTGTCATTCGTCTTAAAGCTAACATAAGACGTACCTCTGTGGAAAGGTGATGCGGATATTACATCCGTCTTACGGCCCCGACATCCGATAATGACTTCCAAAATTTGTCACAGTTTTTCCTAGATTAAACATAGTTGATCAAGCTCCATCTAATTAAGTATAAACGATGTAAATTTTGGAAACATCACTCCATGGTCAGGCAAAGTAATTCGTCACGGAAGACGTACTTCCGTAACAAAGATATGTACCAACAGAAGACGTACTTCTGTGGCAGAATGAGCCAGTGGAAGGCGTACTTCCACGGAAAAAGATAATGATGCGCCGTGGAAGAATACTTCCACGGCTAAAATAACGATGCGACGTGGAAGAATACTTCCGCGGCTAAAATAATGAGCACGTGGAAGGGATACTTCCACGGCGAAGATAAGAAGCACGTGGAAGAGATACTTCCACGACGAAAAGAATGAGCACGTGGAAGGGATACTTCCACGGCAAAGATAAGAAGTACGTGGAAGAATACTTCCACGGCGAAAGATAACGAGCACGTGGAAGAATACTTCCACGGCGAAGATAACAAGAACGTGGAAGAGATACTTCCACGGCGAAGATAAGAAGCACGTGGAAGAGTACTTCCACGACAAAAATAATGAGCACGTGGAAGAGATACTTCCACGGCGAAGATAATAAGCATGTGGAAGAGATACTTCCACGGCGAAAATAACACGCGCGGGGAAGAAATACTTCAACGGCGAAAATAGCAAGCACGTGGAAGAGATACTTCCACGGCGAAGATAATAAGCGCGTGGAAGAATACTTCCACGACGAAGATAACAAGCACGTGGAAGAGATACTTCCACGGCGAAGATAAGAAGCACGTGGAAGAGTACTTCCACAACGAAAATAATGAGCACGTGGAAGAGATACTTCCACGGCGAAGATAATAAGCACGTGGAAGAGATACTTCCACGGCGAAAATAATGAGCACGTGGAAGAGATACTTCCACGGCGAAGATAATAAGCACGTGGAAGAGATACTTCCACGGCGAAAATAACACGCGCGGGGAAGAAATACTTCCACGGCGAAAATAACAAGCACGTGGAAGAGATACTTCCACGGCGAAGATAATAAGCACGTGGAAGAATACTTCCACGGCGAGGATTACAAGCACGTGGAAGAGATACTTCCACGACGAAGATAAGAAGCACGTGGAAGAGATACTTCCACGGCGAAAAGAATGAGCACGTGGAAGGGATACTTCCACGGCGAAGATAAGAAGCACGTGGAAGAATACTTCCACGGCGAAGAGACTGAACACGTGGAAGGGATACTTCCACGGCAAAGATAAGAAGCACATGGAAGAATACTTCCACGGCGAAGAGACTGAGCACGTGGAAGGGATACTTCCACGGCGAAGATAAGAAGCACGTGGAAGACGTACTTCCACGGCGAAAATAATGAGCACGTGGAAGAGATACTTCCACGGTGAAGATAATAAGCAAGTGGAAGAGATACTTCCACGGCGAAAATAACACGCGCGTGGAAGAAATACTTCCACGGCGAAAATAATGAGCACGTGGAAGAGATACTTCCACGAAGAAGATAAGAAGCACGTGGAAAAGATACTTCCACGGCGAATGAATAAGCACGTGGAAGAGATACTCCCACGGCGGATGAATAAGCCAACGGAAGAGATACTTCCGTGGCAAAGGCATAAGCCAATGGAAGAGATACTTCCACGGCGAAGAAACAATCGCGCGGAAGGAATACTTCCGCGGCGAAGGAATAAGCCAATGGAAGAGATACTTCCATGGCAAAGGAAGAAGCGCGCGGAAGGAGTACTTCCGCGGCGAAGGAATAAGCCAATGGAAGAGATACTTCTATGGCAAAGGAATAACCCGGCAGAAGGCGGACTTCTGCGGCAAAGAAACATATCCAAAGATATTTACGTGTCATGCACGGAAATAGTGGTATTATTATACCCTGGTAGCCCCCCAAGTTTAATGGTGCTAAACTCGATTAGTAATATTAAACTTAATCAAGTATTCAAAAAATTACGGTCGCGTAGACCAACGCGAATGGACGTACCATAGCTGCGTACGAAAGATAGAAATTGGGTTCGAACGTGCGAACCCACGCGGATGGGTCGTGCCATAACCGCGAATTGTCATATAGTATAAGACGTATCTTAACTAACTTATGGGATGGGCTATGCCATTACGTGCGGCGTACCGCTATTACCATAAGGACGGTCAAAGTTTTGACAAAATTTTGTTAGACGTGCACAGTGTGTCTTTTGCAAGTCCATCATGAGTCATGTGGTTTGCGTAACTTACTACAACGTCTTGATAGCAAGGTGTCTAACAAGGATACATGATCCGTGGTCGTTGGGTTTGCAACCCTCTTACACGACAAGTTGAATTAGTAGGTTCACTCAATCCTCTTATTCCGCTTGGGAACGATGTGTACATGTACGCCCGTAGGCTAAAAGATGTCTGAGCGTGCAGACTAGCGTAGATGATCGTACCATGTCCGCGGATGACAAATAAAATATATTATTTAAAGAAAATATATGTAATATAGCTTACTGATTTAAAAGATATATATAATATCTTTTATTAATATAAAAAATATCAATAATATTTTTAATTTTTAGAAGATATATGTAATATCTTGATTAATATGGAAAATATGTCGAGATCCGTAGCATTGCGGAAAGACAAGCTTGTGACCGCGGACAAGAATACAATAGGTACGAACGTGCGGACTATCGTGGAAAGACATGCTTATGACCGCGAATAAAATATATAGTCTAACGTTTTATATTTTCTAATGATAAATGCAAGGGCAATAATATCTTGTATGTTATAACAATATCTTTTTTTTCTTAAAAAGATAATATCAACGATAGATCATGTCTTCATAATAACTTAAGTATATCCGCATGCAAGTTTAATATAACTTAGATATAACACTGAAGAAGAAAGAAAATATGTCTTTTAAAGCATATATCTTCTTGCCGACTTAAAAAATGCGTAGTATCTGTTAATGCATTAATTTTTTTTTTAAAAATTAATGATAGCTTGAAAAACATGCGTATAATGGGGCAACAAAAGGCCATGATTTATCAAGTCAAATAATATAGATTTTAAATTTGACAAAGAGAGACCGAGAACCATTTGATCACTTATCATGTCACGAAGTATAAAGATGAATCAAAAAACAAAGACAGTGTTGCATGGTACACCAAATAAACACAATATCTTATTTTTTCTTAACTGCTAGTGTCGGTAGAGTAGATCAAAGCCAAATATTTGTTGCAAAGTCAAAACAATAATAGTTTTACCACCGAATGTTTGTTAAAAAAGATCTAACCGTATTTTGTTATGCCATTCGATTAAATAAGTATTTAGATTATTTATTTTGACGAAGCATCAAATCTAATTTATAAAAGAAGTATATGCGCATCGGTGGAAGCAAGCATAGCACATAATGCAGTTAGTGAAAAGTAAAAGTACGAAAGTTTTAGGGTTACCGTTTTTCGAAACCAATTTTGTTTTTCGGTGACATTAGAACACAAAACATGATTTAGTCGTGTCCCACGGATGGCGCCAACTTGTTGGAGCATAATTTGGCTGGGCCGGTTCGACGACTCTCCTGGGCCGTTCATCGTCTTCCCCGGTCCTGAGTAATGCTGCAAACAAAGGTAAACCGGTTAGACGTGGACCCGAGGCCGGAGCCCCGGGGTCTACCTCCGACGGTCAAGTTAGTATCGGATGAATATGTGGTATATGAGGTGTAGTTATGAGAGAGAACCTGTTGTAGAATGAGACCCCTACCCTTGTATTTATAGGCTTAGGGTTTCTTGAAGGATAAGTTAGGTGTGTATGGGCCGCGGGCCTGTTGGGCCTGGCCGAATACCGACTATAAGTCGACATGTCCCCCAGTCTAGTATGATATGGTTCATGATCATGTTATGCTAGACTCATTATGTATCACGCTTACTTAACAACCGCGTGCGGTTTGTTGCTAGGACATCCTCGTGGGTCGTCCGTAACATATGGCTCTACTCGTAAATGGGCTACGTTTAGCAAAAAGATGATGGGATGGGATTGCGAATAGTGAGCATAGCCACTATACGCCATCATTAGTCAATAAGTTATGTTTATCTTATGTCTCTTCCTAAAATAGTTGATCTTATCTTTTTGTACAAGGCTCCTTAAACCTATAAAAGGAGGCCTTAGGGTTAGACATAAGACACATCTCTCATACACACCTCTTCTACATATCTCATAACACTTTCATTGTAATCTTTCATTGTTATTATTAATCAAAGTGAAAGTTTGGTATTCATATATTCTGTTTGTTCTTCGTTCTGAGTATTAGTTTCTGCATAATACTTAGGTTGTCGAATACACAAAGTTTCTCTACGTGTTATACTTGATTTAATCTCGATAACACAAAGCTAAATCGATCTAAGTTTGGGATCAACAAGTGGTATCAGAGCTTGTTGAGAAACTTTGATTTGAAGAATGAAATCCAATATCGTGAGGTGAACCAGGCTAAGGAAGAAGGTGAAGAAGAAGCTGATGATGTTTTCAGTTAAGTCCACGTCTACTTCAAGTTCCAATTCTTCTTCATGTTCTGATAATGAGGTATGTAATGACTCTTCTTGTAGGTTAAATACTGAGAAACTTAACAAAGAGGTGTTAAGGTTGTTAGATGATGTGAGTACTGAAAGATGCAAACTGTCTAACTATCAAATTGCTCTCACTCAAACTGAAAAGACGGTTTCTAAGTATAAGAAAATGGAGTTTGATCTGAAAGATCAAATCAATATTTTAAAACATGATTTAAACTCTAGTATGGATATTAGAAACATCATGGAGAGAGTCAATGCTGAATTACAGGCTAAGTTAGATGAGGCTATCAAAAATAAGGATAATGTAGACCTTTAAATTCAGAGATTTGATAAAGCCTCACAAACCCTAGAAAAATGTGTTAGTGAACAAAGGGATTCTAGGGATATGTCTGGGATTGGGTTGAAAGAATATGTGGCTGTTCCACCACCTACTGGGAACTTCTATGGTGTCCATAGAAAGGATCTCTCTTGGACTGGTATTCCAGAACTCCAAGAAGAGGAATTTATTCCTCCACCTAGAGTTCTCTCTCCAGTTGAGGAATATCAACAAAAGGTTATTGACCTAGAAGAGTGGAAGAAGGCCAACCCCACTTTGTTTGTTAAGGGTGGGATGCTTAGTGAGAGTCCATATGTGCCTACACCCATTGAGAGTCCAGTAGTATCTACACCTATCACTGTGACCAATCCCATCACTGGAAAAGCTGTTAATCTTGGCTCCCCAATTAAGAAACAACCTAGTGTTAAATATGCTGAAATGTATAGGAAACCTAGGTCACTCAAAAGCCAAGCAAGTGTTAATGGAACAGGGTTTTATCAGTCTAAGCCTAAGTTTGTGTCCAAAAAGGCTTGTTACTCATGTGGGAGCTTCTCACATTTGGCCTATAATTGTGTGAGTGGATACAATTCATTCGCTGACAATAGGTCATCCAATGTCAACCATAGACCTTTTGTCCACACTAGACCACAGGATACTAGACCAGCTCCTTTCTTCTCTAAGGCAGCTAACACCCATAGAAAAAGGCCCTTTCAAAAGACCAACACTTGGTCAAACAGACAATATGTTCCTGTAGCAAACCCTAATTTGGGCGCTGACAGGAACAAATTCAGTGCTGCCAGGAACAAATTCAACGCTGACATGCACAAATACAGCGCTGACAGCTCCAAGTTTGGTATGAGACCTTATTTTAGACCATATAAACAAAGATACTTGGTTAATAAGGGTCAAGGGTCTGAAGCATCATCCTACTTAACTTAGAAACCTAAACAAGAGCAAAACTCTAATTTTAATGGTATTTCAATGAGTTGCAATAGACTTAAATATCTTGAGAAGGTCATTACTAGACTCATTGGAACAAATTGGGTGTTTAGGTCACAAAGGGATGAACAGGGATTTGTGGCAAAGAATAAGTCCACTCTAGTTGAACAACTAGATAGATCCAAGTCTGACAAGGCTTGGATCTCCAAAAAAAACTAATTTGTTTTCTTTTTGAGCAGCCTATCCAAAAGCAGGTTAATGATCAAGGATATTAAGATAGTGGATGCTCAAGGAACATGCATTGTTGGTCTTTCCACTGATATTATTTTTATCCACTGACATGTTATCTCTACCATTATCATGGGATAGGGTAGCCTCTGTTGGTGTGTGTTTTATGGTTTTTGTCTAACTATGCAGGAAAATGGAGCTATATTTGGATGGATACATAATTGCAAACTTTTATTTATGATGGTTGGAGTGTTTACATTCCTATCTTGAGATAAATTTTTGCTTCTTCACATATAATGATTTGTATGCTTCTGTTAAGGGGAGGTAAACCTTTAGGTTTTCTAATTTGTGAGGCACTGTAGCATGCAAAGTTGATATACTGTGCATATTGCCAAGATTTTTGACCTAGAATTGGGTGTGGTTGTATGGGTGACTTAGGGTAGTTATTATTTTTGGGTTACTTGGGAGTTGTAAAGGTTTTATATGAATTAACTTTCTCTTTGTGGCATTTGTGAACAAAGGACTCTAGAGTTCATGTGTATCTATCATGCTTGTGCATGAGTGTATGCATGAACAATGTTTGTCACTCTTGCTTATTAGAGACTGGTTAATTTCCTTAGGATTACTACCTTTGTTTGTGTTTCAACTAAAGTTTTCTACATTCTCAAGTACATTTTATGCTATGCCATCTTAGCTGATGTCATTGTTAAACCCAAAATGTTTCATCACCCTTTCATTTTTCAAAATTTTGGATATCTAGAAGCCTAATGATCATTGAGATGTTTTTCCTAGTGATTGACATCTAGTAGCAGCAGAGATCACTTTCACAAGGGTGTATAGTGTTATGGAGATGGCTGAGACTATTGGCACTAGCTTTAACGCAGGTCAAGTCAGTCTTATCATCAGTAAGTTGTTGGGAATCTAAACTTGTTAGATTCCCTGATCATTGATTTAAACATAATAAGGCTGTTAGATAGTCCCTTGCCTGTGCCTAGGAGGCAGGCAAGTTTCGCAAGACTCACAGAGATCCAAGTCTCTGTGAGCAACCTCAGAGGAGTCCATGTCAGAGACATTGTCAGGGAAGTCGAAGATTACCTGAAGACATACTCATTGGCTGTGATGGATAACAGCCAAGATGTATCAGGGACTCTGAGGGGTTGAGAGTTAACAGGGGTGGCAATACCCTGATAACTCTCAGCACACTTTGGACATGCCATTTGTGTGTTCGAGACTATGAAGAAAAAGGAAACTGTTTTAACAACTGTTTCCTTAAAGCATAATGGAAGACTACCAAGAATAGAAGGACATCATGTGACTGATGTGGGAACTTGTAAAAGCTTGTGTAGTCACCATCAAGTATTATTTAAGTCAATCTCGTAACACTATAAATAGGATGTGTATCCATGCATTAATGTTTAACACTTTGAGATATTCATAACATTATTGCATATAACTTAGTGAATCAAACAACTACGACTTTATTCATAAGTTAGGGTTTATAGTTGTTCAAAGTGCGCACAACACATTGTCATCAAACTGTGTTATCCATAACACTTGTACTTCTTTATTATACAATAATAAGATTACGTTTGAAAAGTAATACCTTGTGTTGATTAAGTTAAGATTAGGGTTTCTTGCATTGATTAGGGACTTTCAATTGGTATCAAAGCGGTGTTTGATATTAAAACCTTCAAGAAACATCGTTCTCAGTTTTATAATCAAGATCCACCATGCCATAAACTTCTAACCCACCACAATCACCTTCCACAAACCCATCTTCACCAAGACTCAACCCTCCTGACAATGACGATGATCTACCCCAACTTCTTGACTCAAGAGGTGGATCACACGTCACAAGTGTATCAGTCTTTGATGAAGAAGATTTTGCCAGTTGGAAGAGTCAATTTCTTGTATATCTTGATGGGCTTGAACCTTTTCTTCTAGAAATTTTAGAAAATGGTCCTTATATTCCCATGGCGCTTACATCCACTGAAGAAAACCCTCTTCCCAAACCTCTCAAACAATGGACTCCAGCTGATAGGAAATTGGCAAATCAAGATAAACGTCTCAAAAGCATCATAATATCCTGTCTTCCCAAGCATATCATGAAGTCTGTCATCCAGTGTCCTACAGCCAAACAAATGTGGACAGACCTCATCCTTGGACATGAAGGACCCTCTGAAACAAGAGAGACGAAAATCAGGCACTCAGACTTCAGTTCAATGCCTTCAAATCACTTGAAGGTGAAAAGGTTCAGCAAACCTATACAAGGCTGAAGATTCTTCTCAATGACCTAGCTATGAATGACGTCACTATTGGTCAAGCTGAGATCAATGCTACTTTTGTCAACAGCCTTCCAAGAAAATGGCTGAGTATGAATCAGACTCAGAGGGCTAACAACTCAATCAAAAATGACACCCTTGCTCAGCTTTATGGAAAGTATAATTACGAAGAAGGTTTGATTGATACTATTTACAAGTCAGAGACTGAAAGATTTGTGGTCCAAGGAGCTTCTTCCAAAGCCTTGATCTCTGCAACACATCATCATGACAAAGATTCTGACGTTGAAGAAGATACCCGTAGCAGCCAAGAGTTCTTAACAGACCTTAATGCAGAGTTTCATGAAAGAGCCTTGCTAGCCAACCAAAGAAGATACTTCAAAAGATCAGGAAGAGTAGGATCAGCAAGTAAACCAACTGACAGGTCAAAAGAAACTTGCTTTGCCTGTGGAAAGCTTGGACATTTTCAAAAAGACTGTCCTTCCACCAAGACATCCTCACCCTCTTATCCATCATCTTCATCCAAACCTTACAAGTTTAAACAACATAACAACTCATCTCAATCCAACTCTTCAGACACAGAGAAGAAAGATTACAAAAATAAGTATAAGGCACTTAAAGCTGAGTTAGAACAAATGAACTTGAAGATTGAAGCTCTGTCCAAGAAGAAGGGTGGTGAGAAAAAGACAGAGAAAGGGTTGGTTGCTGAAACTTATGATTGGAATGATGAGCCACTGACTTCAGATGAAGAAGACACCACTAGAGTCAGGGCTTTCATGGCGATAGCTGAGGATGAACCAGCTGTTGGGAAAGGTGATGCAAGATCAGGACAATGGGTGGACATCACAATGAAAATGGTACACAGGCTTCTATCCATGTCTGATAGTGATGAACGTAAGCATGTCCTTGATTACACCATTGTTGATTTACACTTTGTTGAGGAACAAAGAAAGAACCTACTTGATAAGTTTCACTCTGTTAAATCTGAAATGCTAAATGCTAAAGCTGAATGTGAAACTCTCAGGCGGGTTAATTTAGAGAAAATATCCCTGCAAAATGAAGTAGCTAGATTAACCTTGAAAAACATTGCTTTAAATGATCAAGTCTCTGAATTGAACAAGGTTATTGAAAAATGGCTGTGTGCTAGGTTTACTATTGATCAATTGCTTAGGGATGAAGTGCCTGCTGACTTAAAAAGGGATATATCTGCTAAGAAAAATAAGCTGAGAATTCTCACCAAACCTAAAGACATTGTCTTTAAATCTACAGAGACCATTCATATGTCAGATACCACTTTGACTAATGACCCTGTCTCTGAAGATGTGGCTGAGCTACCACCCTTGCCCAAACTCTCTGGAGTTGAACCCAGCAGTTCTTCTAGATCTGCTAAGGATGAACTTAGGACAGACATTGAGAATCCTCCAGCTAAAGTTTTTCATGTGCCTGCTAAACAAACTGGCAAACAAGTAGCTTTTAAGCCTGTTACTACTAAAGCTGTGAATAAGGTTGAACCTACCACTGAAGATCGCCTGTTGTCTCTTATGAAAGAAGTAGAAATCTTGAAACAACACATTAAGCCTTCTACTGAATGCTCTACTTCTCATGAACCTAAGTCAGTCCTAGGTGAACCCAAAGGGGAAAGGTTAATCAAACCTTATTGCAATGTATGTAAAAACTCTCACCATTCGACCTTAGATCATGACAGACACATGGCAGCTAAAAGAGCTCAGACACCCTCTAGGGACAGACCACAGAGTTCCAAAAGACAACAGGGAAATTACAAACCTTATCCTCCCTGTAAATTCTGTGGGTTCACAGACCATCACTCAGACGAGTGTGGTGACTTCCCTGGGTGTGATATCTGTGGAAGTTATAACCATGAAACAATGAACTGTCCCTCCCAACGCCAAAAGTTTTTCAGGAACACAAGAGTTGCTAATAAGCAATTCAGGGAACCCACTGGAAAGTCGGTTCACCATAGGAACTAATCTGTTTCTATGTATCTGTGCAGAAATATCTCAAGGAATCGGTATGGTATCTAGATAGTGGCTGTTCTAGACACATGACAGGGATTCAACAATACCTGCACAGATACTCAAAGGAGCCAGGTCCTAAAGTGGTGTTTGGAGATAACTCTTCAGGTGACACAGAAGGATATGGCTCAGTGAACTGCAATGGGATTACATTCACCAGGGTTGCATATGTGAATGGTCTTAAACACAATCTTATTAGCATCAGCCAATTGTGTGATACTGACTATAAGGTTTTGTTTACTAAGACTCAGGGAACCATATTCAACAAAAACAATGATGTTGTGCTGATTGCACCTAGAAGGAGAGATGTTTATGTCATCAACATGGCTGTATGTTCTGAAGACAGCTCAAATTGTTTTCTTGCTAAAGCCTCTGAAAGTGTCAACTGGCTGTGGCATAAAAGACTGTCTCATCTCAACTTCAAGAACATCAACAAGATAGCCACTCAAAACTTGGTTGCTGGTCTACCTTCAGTAATGTTTTCCAAAGACAAGACTTGTTCTGCCTGTGTCAAAGGAAAGCATCACAGGTCTTCATTCAAGACTAGGCAATCATTCTCCATTGACAAGTGCTTACATCTCCTTCACATGGATTTGTTTGGACCTTTCAAACCTCAGACCATTAATCACAACAAATACAACTTGGTCATAGTCGATGAATTTTCAAGATACACATGGGTGTTCTTCCTCAGAAGGAAAAGTGATGCAGCTAAAACCATCATGTCCTTCATCAGACAGGTTGAAAATATGAAGGATGTTAGAGTCAAAGCTCTAAGAAGTGATAATGGTACTGAATTCAAGAATCATCAACTTGAATCTTTTTGTGATGAAAAAGGGATTTCACAGAACTTCTCTTTAGTTGGAACCCCTGAACAAAATGGTGTGGCTGAAAGAAGAAACAAGACTTTCATTGAAGCAGCAAGAACCATGTTAAATGGTGCAGCCTTACCAAAGCAATTTTGGGGAGAAGCTGTTCACACTGCCTGCTACACACAAAACAGATCAATCATTGTCAAAAGACATGGTAAAACTTCCTATGAAGTTTTCAGAAAAAGATCTCCAGACGTCAGCTATTTTCATGTGTTTGGGTGCCCTGTGTTTATTTATAACTACAGGGATAAACTTGGAAAGTTTGATGAAAAAGCTGATGATGGTTTCTTTTTGGGATACTCTCCAACAGCCAAAGCCTTCAGAGTATTCAACATCAGAAGACAAGAAGTAGAAGAAACATTCCATGTTAGATTCAATGAAGATGATGAAGTCATATAGAGAACAGGAACAGAGGGTGATGAAATTGATTTTAATGAAAATATATCTTTCCCAAGTGATGAGTTCACAGAACCCAGACCTACCAGTCATCATCACTCCAACACTCTCACCCCTTATGTCCCTGCCTTTGACCCTCTGTCTACTCACAACAAAGAAGTTTCTACCTATCAGGAACTTGATGAAGAAAAACCTCAAATCTCTGATGGTCCTTCTCAGACTATTGATGACTCACCAATTCTTCAAATCCCTGAAGACTCTCCTGCTGATAATGAAGTAGCACCTCTTGATATGGCTGAAGAAGACTCTGACACTGAAGTAGTCTTTGAAGAAAGCCCTCCTAGTCAGCAGGATGAAACTCAAATTGTACCAGCTGTGCCCACAAGTGCTCCTGTACTTGAGTCCCCAGCTCCTCAAAATAAGTGGTCAAGAGATCAACACATTCTTCTTGTCAATATTATTGGGGAACCAAATGCAGGGGTCACAACTAGACAGCGAATACAAGACTCAGAGTCAACCTCAGCCAATGAATGTCTCTTTGCTGAATTTCTCTCACAAATTGAACCTAAAAGAGTAGCTGAGGCTCTGGTAGAAGAAGGATGGGTAACTGCTATGCAAGAAGAAATCAATCAGTTCAAAAGGAACAAAGTATGGACACTAGTGCCAGCTCCACCTGGAAAGAATATCACAGGCACTAGATGGATCTATAGAAATAAGATGGATGAAATTGGGAACATCATCAGGAACAAGGCCAGACTGGTAGCACAAGGGTTCTCTCAGACTGAAGGAATTGATTATGATGAAACTTTTGCACCTGTTGCTAGACTTGAAGCCATCAGAATCTTCCTTGCTTATGCTGCCTATATGAACATCACTGTGTATCAGATGGATGTTAAGAGTGCTTTCCTCAATGGTGATTTGGCTGAGGAAGTGTATGTTGCACAACCTGAAGGATTTGAGAACAGCGAGTTTCCCAACCATGTGTACAGACTTCACAAGGCAATGTATGGTCTGAAACAAGCTCCAAGAGCATGGTATGAAACTCTTTCCAATTTCTTAACTGAAAATAAATTTGTCAGGGGTTCTATTGATAAAACACTCTTTACCTTCAAGGACAAGAGTGATTTCATCATTGTGCAGATTTATGTGGATGATATCATCTTTGGGTCAACAAATGTCAATCTTAGTATACGTTTTGCTAAATTAATGACCAAGAAATATGAGATGAGTATGATGGGTGAATTAACTTACTTTTTGGGCTTTCAAATTAAACAATGTCCTAAGGGAATTTCAATTTGTCAAGAAAAGTATGTTAAGGATTTACTTAAAAAATATGACTTAGCTGATTGTGCATCAGTGAAAGGCCCCATGCTTCCACCCAACAACTTGGGCCCTGATGAGTCAGGGGTCTCTGTCAATGAGACTTTATATAGAGGCATGATTAGGTCACTCATGTATCTAACAGCTAGTCGTCCAGATATCCAATTCTCCACATGTCTCTGTGCAAGGTACCAAGCTAACCCAAAAGAATCCCATCTAGTGGCTGTTAAGAGAATTTTCAGGTATCTCAAAGGAACACCATCCCTAGGCCTATGGTATCCAAAGGAATCAGGCTTTGATCTTAAGGCCTATTCAGATTCAGACTATGCTGGATGCTGTATTGACAGGAAAAGCACTTCAGGCAGCTGTCAAATCCTAGGAGGAAAATTGGTTGGATGGAGTGCTAAGAAGCAAAACTCTATGGCTATGTCTTCAGCTGAAGCAGAATATGTCGCTGCAGCCAGCTGTTGTGCTCAGGTGCTCTGGATGAAAAGTCAATTGGCTGACTATGAAATCTTGTATGACAAAGTGCCAATCTTTTGTGACAACACCAACGCCATTGCCATATCCAACAACCCTGTTCTTCACTCTCGTACCAAACACATTGATATCAGGTATCATTTTATCAGGGATCATATAATGAAGGGAGATATTAAGCTGCATTTTGTTCCCACAGAGATGCAACTAGCTGATATCTTTACAAAGCCTTTGGCTGAACCTTCGTTCAACAGGCTAGTTGTTGAGCTAGGGATGCTCAATATCTCAAAGCCTGTGGCTTGATATTAAATGTGTTCATTAAATGATTGATTCTATATTAAATGTTTTTCACATGAAACTAGGTAGTTACTTTCCAAGTAAATGTAAAAAACATTCTCAAATATTTAATCATTTATTTTTCGGATAACGAGGAGACAAACTATTTTGAAAGGTCAAGGGGACCCACTTGAACAGTCATTTTCGCTCCTTGCATTTAATACGGTTGAATAACTATTCACTTAGTTTGAATATATATTGTCTTTTTTCTCTTCTCACCCACCACCACTCATTTCTCAAATCTACTTCTCTCTCTAAGTTCTTATCTCTCTTAACCTATCCGCCATTTTCTTTCACCTTCAACCTCGAATCCATGGTGTTTTCAGTTCCCAAAGCAGCAAATGTTAACTTCGAGATCAACGAGAGCATCCTCGCCTCCAACAACGCCATTGGATGGATTAAGTCCCCAAATAGCACCTATTCAGATCTGGTCAGTTTCATGCAGAATTGTGACCTAAGTGAAGCCTTTACCAAATCCCCTTCCACCTTTTACCAAGAATACCTTAGGGAATTCTGGTACTCTGCTGAGGTGGTTGATGACACCATAACATTTAGCCTTTCTTGCAATGAACACCCTTTTGCCTTCTCCCTTAAAGATTTCTCAAGTGTGGCCGGGTTGAAGCATGGAGATGAATGCCTGAAGGTTGTTGATAAAAAGGCTGTCAAAGAAGCCCTGGCCACACTCAACCCTTGCCATGACGTTAACCCTGCCCTTACACCAGCTGAGGTCCTCTCCAAATCTCCTCTGAAGATTAAGTATTTCACTCCCATGTGGCGTGTCCTCTTCACCCACATTGTTAAATCCCTAGGAGGAATGCAGGGATCACAGGATCATATGTCTTTCAACCATCAGGCTATTGCTTATGGATTAATCTGGGGAGCTGATGTTGACGTTGGAAGCATTCTCTTCTCCAACCTTGTAGAACAGCTGAAGGGAAGGAATCAGGTCAGGGAAAAGAATATCTGTTATGTGCGCTTCATGTCTCTGATATTCGAAAGCCTGCTGGGAGACAACTACCACAACAAGGCCTTGACTGCTCTTAAGCCCTACCGCATCACAGGTGCCATCTACAAAGAAATAGGAGCTGAAGATGTCCCTATCACTGCTCATATGATGAATGTGGCCAACCAACTACCATCAGCTGAGAAGCCCTTGCTCCCTTCTTCTGAGAAGGTGAATACTTCTAGTGTTGCTGGCAAGTCTAAGTCTTTGACCTCTGGTCAGCACACTACCAAGTCCAAGGCTTCTTCTGGCCAACAGCCTAAGAAGAAGAAAATCCCCTCTTCTTCCCACTCCAAAGCTGTTTCTAAGGCCAAGGGAAAGAAGACTGACACCTCCTCTGGTCCAGATGCTCATGTGGATTCAGATTTATCTGCTAACAAACAACAGGAGTCTAGTGTCTCAAAGTCAGCTGAGACGACAGGAAACCAGCCTGATCCAGCTGATATCTCACAGGTAATCAGTGTACATTTTTAGAGGTTCACAAGCAGCCACTCTCATTTGTCTGTAGGAGAGAGTGGTGAAGTTAGGGTAATCCTCGACCCATAGAAGTCTGTCAATGCACTTAGAATCCTTTTAAGACTTCTGTACACCCTGTCTTTGCACCAGGGAATGATTCATTTGTGTTTATAAAGCACCCCGATGACCCTGCACCCTCTAGATAGTATTCAGGCTAACAACAACCTGAATACACTAATGTCTCAACCTTGATCAGCTGTACTTCACACAGCCTCTTGGTTCCCTTATTAAAAGAGTCCCAAAGGATTTATCCTTTCAGGGGGAGCTGAATCATCACCCTCAGCTTTCCTAGGGGCAGCGTAACAGGCGTCCTATAACCACATATGTTTCACTCTTAAAAGAGTCCCAAAGGTTCTTAACCTTTTGAGGGGGGGGGGGGGGGGGGCTGAATAATCACACTCAGCTTTCCTAGGGGCAGCGAATGGCGATCCATAAACAACATATGTCTCACAATCAAAAGAGTCCCAAAGGTTTTAACCTTTTGGGGGGGCTGAATAATCACACTCAGCTTTCCTAGGGGCAGCAAATGGCGATCATTAACCACATTTTATTCACACTTAAAAGAATCCCAAGGATTTATCCTTTGGAGTGGCTGAGTAATCACCATCAGCCTCTCTGGGACAGCGAAATGGCAACCATTCCCCTTATCTTTTTCCCTGTTACAAATTGAAACAATTTGCAGGCTGAAATTGTACAGCCAGTCATCGAATCTCAGGTACAACAAGACAAGGAGGCTGATACAATGACTCAAGACAAACCTACTGATGAAGAGCCTCTGATAAATGCTGATGATGAAATGCTATCATTGGAAGATTATGTCTCTGATATTGAGTCCATGCCTGACGATGAATTCCCTGAAGGGATGTTCGATGAAGAGGATGAAGAAGATGAGGAAGACCAGCTGTCTGTCTCTCCTCCCAAAGAAATAGCTGTGTCCACACCAGCTGAAAATAAGACTTCTCCTCCCAAGGATGCTGTTGATACTCCAAACTCTGCTACCTCAACAACAACAGTATTCCAAAGACCAACTTATGATCCAACAGCAGAATTTCTCTTGTTTGATCATCCTGCCCAGACCAACTTTGATCTATTACCAAGGGGGGATGACTATGCTCAACAAAGCCTCAATATAAAGAATCTTCAGCCTGTCCATCATCAATCAGATATTGAGCGTTTATCAAGAAAGCTGGATGTGATCAAGTCTGAAATGCACAACTTCACTGTGACATTTCCAGGCATCATAAAATAGGCTGTGACTGAGGCGGTTACTAAGCCTATTCAGGATGGTGCAAGAAGAGGTGTAGCCCAAGGACTCAGTCACCTTTCCGCAAGGATTAAAGATGCCATTGACTCAGCAGCCCCTGCCATGTTACATGAACATGAGCTCACCATGCACATGTAATTTGATGCTGTTCGCAACAGGCAATACCGCCATGCTAACTTTATTGTCAGGCGTGTTCAGGCCAATACAAATGCAAATGGCAACCTCCTGCTGAAGATTGCCAGGGATTCAAGGAAAAGACAACGTTCTATGGCTGCCTCTGTCGAGCAGATTGCAAGGCATTTTCAAGCACGTTCATCCAAACGTCTTCGAAGCCAGGATGAACGTGAGGGGGAGAAAGATACATCACTCAGCCTTGAATCTGCTAAACAAGGCTCATCATCAGCTAACCCCACCATTACACCTGTTCCTCTCCAAGTCATCACCCCTATCACAATATCTGATGATGAGGATAAAACTCAGGGGGAGCAACACACTCAAGATGGAGCTGACTCATCAAAGTCTCTGGTTTTGGTTAACACCAGCAAGCCTGGGGATGATGATGAACCAGCTGCCAAGAAGTTAAAGTTCACTGTCAGCTCCCTCCCCAAAGCAATTCAAAATCAGGCTCAGACAACATTTATCAAAAGAGCTGATGTTTTGAAAAACATAAGTGTGGAGTCCTCTGTCTCGAAGAAAGGAAAGGAGATAGTGTTGGTTGACACTGACACCAAACTCAAGAAAATAGCTGCGATGCTAGAGACAGGAGGATCCACAACAGACCTTTCCCAATTCTCAACCTTTACACCTTCTGATGAGATTCCTTTAACTCCTGAAGAAATAGAGAAACAGGCTGAAGAATTCAAAAGATTAAATGAACTCAAGACAACTAAAGAGTTGAATGAAGCTACTCTGAGGAAGATGACACCACCTGAAAGAGAAAAACAAAAACAAAGGTTGAGGGAAATGGAAGCAAAACGCGCTGAGGCATTAAGGAAAGTCAAAGCTGACTATGATGCCTGCGTAAACAACAGATATGCCTCTGGCAAGATAACCAAGTTCAAATACACCATTCATAAATCCACAAACACCCCACAGATGATCTTATGGAGGGAAAACCAACAGGGAAATATGGATGTGTTTGACAACTTCAGGCTAAAGACACTTGGGTTATCAGAATGGTTCGAACTTGAAGCCTTAGCTTCCAAAAAGACTGGACAGGCTAATTTTCTTCTGCTTAAAACTCTTAAGGCCAAGTTTACCTGGATCAAGGAAACAACTGCCAAACTTAAGATTGATCCCCCACCACAGCTTTTTGAACAAGAACCCCCAAAGACTGGCAACAAAAGGAGAAGAATTTCACAATTTGTTAATGAAACTTTTGTTACTAAAGATGTTCAAGTGGATGGCATGCACAGGGATTTGATCCTCCCCAATGGTATTGTTGGCCCTGTTGATGGTCAGACATACACAGAGCCTGAAAGAGGAATGGCATTCATGAACAGGGCTTGCCAGTATGCTTTTCAAAGGGAAGATGAGCTATGCTTAGCATCAACAATTCAGCTGCTCTGTCATAAGAAGTCACTCAAGATCAACTTAGAGTATTCCAAAAGGTTTGCAAAGACTTTGCAGGAAGAAATTGATAACAGATTGGACTTGGCTGAAGCTGAAGAAAGAATTAAAAATGATGACTATTAAAGATATTCACAGCCCTTTTTACCTTCATCTTTTATTTTGCTTATGTAATGCACTTGTAATTTTCTTTAAGTTTTAATAAAATCATGAGGTATGTTTGTTTAGATCTGTTATGTGTAAGAAGAAGCTGTTAACTCACTTACCTTAACTTAGTTAGATCTAGCATTATTTATGTTTAAATAGGGGGAGATTGTTGGGAATCTAAACTTGTTAGATTCCATGATCATTGATTTAAACATAATTAGGCTGTTAGATAGTCCCTTGCCCGTGCCTAGGAGGCAGGCAAGTTTCACAAGACTCACAGAGATCCAAGTCTCTGTGAGCAACCTCAGAGGAGTCCATGTCAGAGACCTTGTCAGGGAAGTCGAAGATTACCTGAAGACATACTCATTGGCTGTGATGGATAACAGCCAAGATGTATCAGGGACTCTGAGGGGTTGAGAGTTAACAGGGGTGGCAATACCCTGATAACTCTCAGCACACTTTGGACATGCCATTTGTCTGTTCGAGACTATGAAGAAAAAGGAAACTGTTTTAACAACTGTTTCCTTAAAGCATAATGGAAGACTACCAAGAATAGAAGGACATCATGTGACTGATGTGGGAACTTGTAAAAGCTTGTGTAGTCACCATCAAGTACTATTTAAGTCAATCTCGTAACACTATAAATAGGATGTGTATCCATGCATTAATGCTTAACACTTTGAGATATTCATAACATTATTGCATATAACTTAGTGAATCAAACAGCTACGACTGTATTCATAAGTTAGGGTTTACAGTTGTTCAAAGTGTACACAACACATTGTCATCAAACTGTGTTATCCATAACACTTGTAATTCTTTATTATACAATAATAAGATTACGTTTGAAAAGTAATACCTTGTGTTGATTAAGTTAAGATTAGGGTTTCTTGCATTGATTAGGGACTTTCATAAGTCCATCCCCATGTCCTATGAATCAACATTGAGGATTCATTTCCCGAATGTGGATGAGGACAGTATGAAACCTTTGACATTAATGAAATTGACGAAAATCTGTATTAGCTTGTAAAAGCATAATACATAAATGGTACAAATTGTCAAGGATCACTGTTTTGAACTGATATACTTGTTGTTTTGGAAGCTGATGCAAGGAGGACGTCCTTAGTTCCGTCCTTGTATTTTGATCTTGGAGAGGAGTCTTAAAAAGGGGAGGAGCAATCGAATTTGAGTGACAAAAGTAATAAAGAAATCTTCAAAGACTCTACAGGTGCTGAAGATGATTAAGACCAAGTGAAGGCTGACTATACAAGTAATTTGAGTGATTGACTTTTCGAGATTTATTATTACTCAAATTCAGGGATAAGTATATTTGTAAGAATCCTCTCTGTATGTTTTATTTTATTCAGAAACTTGATTACTAGAGTAGATATCAAGTTTAGGGGAGGATTGTTGGGAATAAAATTAGCTAAATCACTTGAACGCTGACAAGAGGAAATTGGACGCTGACAAGAGTAAACGAGGCGCTGACAGATGAGACGCTGATAAGAATTATCAAGGCATTGACAAGAAGAATCTTAAAGACAAAGACAAGGACTAAATCTGCCAATGATGAATTCTTCAAGATGGTGGACAAAATATGAAGATAAGAATTCAGAATATATTCTTAATGTTTAAAAAGATTTAGTCAATAAGTTATGTTTATCTTATGTCTCTTCCTAAAATAGTTGATTTTATCTTTTTTGTACAAGGCTCCTTAAACCTATAAAAGGAGGCCTTAGGGTTAGACATAAGACACATCTCTCATACACACCTCTTCTACATATCTCATAACACTTTCATTGTAATCTTTCATTGTTATTATTAATCAAAGTGAAAGTTTGGTATTCATATATTCTGTTTGTTCTTCGTTCTGAGTATTAGTTTCCGCATAATACTTAGGTTGTCGAATACACAAAGTTTCTATACGTGTTATACTTGATTTAATCTCGATAACACAAAGCTAAATCGATCTAAGTTTGGGATCAACACTTGGAGCTTGCTTGAGTCCATATAGTGCCTTGTGGAGACGATACACCTTGTCAGGATAATAAGGATTAACGAATCCTTCCGGCTGCGTGACATAGACTTCTTCCTTCAAAGGACCGTTAAGAAACGACGTCTTTACGTCCATTTGATAGACTGTGAATCCCTTATGTGCAACATAAGCAAGAAAAATCCTGACCGCTTCCATACGAGCTACTGGTGCAAATGATTCGTCAAAATCAATTCCCTCTTTCTGGCCATACCCCTTAGCCACTAGCCTAGCTTTGTTCTTCATGATCGTGTTTTCTTCATCCATCTTGTTTTTTCAGATCCAATGAAGATTTAAAGGAATCACATCGTATGGTCTATCAACAAGTTCCCAGACTTTAAGTCTTTCAAATTGTTGAAGTTCATCTGTCATCGATTCAATCCAAGCATGATCAGCCATGGCTTCTTTGATGTTTTTTGGTTCAGCAGTACTCACGGCGAGTGCGAACATACAAACATCGCCATCGGTGGCTAGTTGTCGTCTTGTACGAACGGGCTGTGAAGGGTTTCCAATTACGTGAACCAAAGGATGATCTCGGGTCCAATGATGTGTTGAAGGATGTCGTTGATAGAACGTATGTATATTTGACGGATCAACATGGCGAGTAGAAGACTCTCCAGTTTCGTGTACTGGTGTACCGAATGGGTTGTGAAAATCGTCATCGTCAGATAATGCACCGTCTGCTTGATTTGTGTTCTCTGGAGCAATGACAGTAGTTGTGGATGTTTTAGGATCGATTGTTGAAGTTATATTCTGAGGAGGTAAATCTGCAGCAACCCGTGTTGAAGTAGATGAAGTTGTATCCTTTTGTAGATGATGATCGGTATCATCATTCGTATCATGAGTGACAACAAAAGACATTGATACAACTTGTTTCTCCCCGTGAAATATTCATCAAACATTGGTCCATATAACATTTCCAACTCTTCAAGTGTCGTGTCCACTGTCATATCTGCTCTAGGAACATGTTCAGGAACCAGCTTTGAACTTGACGGTTCATTGCTGTGGTCTTGAGTTCCGAGTTCCGTACAGTTGTGAACGGAAGTCGTTTGTCGTTGTGGATCGGGACTTAAACTGTTTTGTTCAAGTGCCATTTCTTGTAATTCATCAAATCTGATATGAATAGTCTCGACTATCAATTTTGTTCTCTTGTTGTATACTCTGTATCCCTTAGACTGAGTTTCATATCCCACTAAAATGCATGCATCACCTTTCTCTTTCATCTTGTCCAGATTTTCACCATCTCGAATAATGTAACATGTACATCAAAAACATGAAGGTGTTTGAGTGAAGGTTTGCGATAATTTATTATGTGATATGGTGTCTTTTCGTGTCTTGGGATAATTAAGGAGCGGTTCTGTGTGTAGCATGCGGTTGACACGGCTTCGACCTAAAAGTATAGTGGAAGTTTTGAAGCGGATAATAATGTTCGAGCAGCCTCAACTAAAGTACGGTTTCGTCTTTCAACAACGCCGTTTTGTTCGGGTGTTCGAGCAATAGAAGTTTCATGTTCAATTCCTTCGGCTTCAAAATAGTTTCTCAGTTTTGAATTCAAAAATTCTGTACCTCTGTCAGTACGAACCACTTTAACTTGAGCTTGAAGACCACGTTGTATCACTTTTAGGAAGCTGATGAGAACATCGGGTGTTTCATCCTTGGACCTCAAAAACTGAGTCCATGTGTACCTTGAGTAGTCATCGACAATTACCATAACGTATTTCTTCCCATTGATACTATGAACACGCATGGGACCACACAAATCTATATGAAGAAGATCTAACCGTCCTTTAGAGCTTGGTGTAGTCTTTGTCTTGAAACTACTCCGTTTAGCTTTACAAAGCTCACAAGAAGAACAAAGATGATATTTGATGAATTTCAAGTTAGGAAGGCCTCACACAATATCTTTCTTGGAAAGCAAGTTGATGGTATCAAAGTTAAGATGAGATAAACGTTGATGCCATAACCAAGCTTGAGTCATTGAAGCTTTAGCCATGAAACATATTAGAGTTGAAGATGTGGAGTCTTGTAGTGAAATAGTGTAGAGATCAGTACCCCGTGTTCCGGTAAGTAAATCATTCCCTTCATAATCACGAACAAAACATGTCTTCTTTCTAAAAGCAACCTCCAAATCCGCATCACAGAATTGACCAACCGAGAAAAGATTGTGATTGAGCCCTTCGACGTAGTAAACCCTTTTGATAGTGATATTCCCCTGAACCAAGTCTCCATATCCTAGGATCGGTGCAAATTGATCATTTCCGAATCGGACCGTACCTAGGAACTTCTCCACGAAGTTACATAGAAGCTTGAGATTCCCCGTCATGTGCTTCGTATATTCGGAGTCCAGTATGAAGAGAATTATTTCGATCACATGCAGAAGAATTAGAACACGATGGAGCATTTGCTAAATTGGATTCCATGTTAGTTGTGATTTGCGATTCATTAGTTTCCCTAGTTTCATCACTTAGAGTCACACTAACGCACGTAGTCAAATTTTCTGTCCTAACCTTAGGCATCCATTTATATCCTGGAGGACATTGATTAGCAAACCACCATTTCTAAGGCTTGCTAGCAGACTCATATAATTCTCTAATTCTGCTTCTAGGGATCTTAGTGGTGGAGTCTGATGCAATACTTTTCTTAGGGGGGGGGGGGGGGTTACACCAGAATGGTTCACTTTGCATTTGGGATTTCTAGCACTAATAGGCATCACAGTTTGCTTCTTAGTTCTAGTTTCTACGTCTTTGACATTATTCGAAACACACATAGCATGATTAGCATTTGCACACTTTCCACATTTCACACAAACAAACTTAACATTCAAAGCATTCAAGGTCGAATCATTCATATCGTCATTACACGCGATTACAGACGTTTTATTCTTAGAAACATTGAAAATCCTAGGGTGGTCTTCTACTGTCTTCATCTTCCCTTGACTTTTGTTTTGCCAAACCTTTTCATTCATGTGAGTGCTCTTAAGCTGGGGCCGACTAACACTATCAGTGGGGACTACTCCTGTAGTAAAAGACACACGTCTATTAGT
This sequence comes from Glebionis coronaria, assembly GCA_025667525.1. Lineage (NCBI taxonomy): Eukaryota > Viridiplantae > Streptophyta > Magnoliopsida > Asterales > Asteraceae > Glebionis > Glebionis coronaria. The sequence goes on along the minus strand of CM046882.1, from coordinate 74,743,998 downwards.
GTTTATAGAAGTCTGAGGTGATTGACTTTATTTGTTGTGTGTAGCTGTAGTGGCCAATCTATACATCCCTGGTTTAACCACATTTGTGTTCTTAATGCTTTGTGATCGAATATGTGTTTTGGGAGTGTTTTGTGGTAACCTGTCCTTCCCATCCATCTTGGGGGCAAACGCAGGTTTTGCAAATGCAGAATTATAGAAAACATATGGTTTTCCCAAGACAGAGGGTCTAGTCACTTTTTGCGCATTGGGTTGTCTTACAACAGGTTTCTTAACACTAGGTTCCACAATTTTTCCACCCATCTTAGCAACGAGTTTCTTCAACTCTGCTATCGCTATTTCTCTGTCTTGTAACTGAGCTTTCAACCCTTTAATTTCCAAATTCTGTTCATTCATTTCTCGAAATGTTGTGGAAAGTTTTTCTTGCAAATTATTATCATCTGGAAAACTACCAACGTCTTTTTGTAAAGCAAGTTCAGGAGAATGACAATGTTTTTGAAGGAAATCAGTTTTGTGTTGAAGTAACTCAAAAGCCTTTTTATCAACATTTTCTTTATGTTTCGAAAGCTCAAGTTCAAGACGCTCACATTCTTTGATTTTATCAAGATATTTGCATGCAACATCAGAATATTCATCGATATCAGCACAAGATTGAAGAGTAACACACAAAATATCTTTGGAGAGACATTCTTCTAAGAGTAGATCATATTCGTTTGAAAATTTTGATTTGTCATTTTGAAGTTCATCAATTTCTTTTTCAAGAGACTCAACATATTTCAAATCATCAAACATTTTAGACCGAATCAAATTTTCAAACTCAAGAACATGTTCTTTTATTATCTTCGTATTTGGTATTAAAAGTTCTTTCACAAGCACAGTTATGTCGTGAGGAATCTCGGTTTTCCACTTATCCTTTTGACGTTTTCCCAATCGCTTTCAACAATTGATTGAACATTATCAACATGGTGTTTAAGAAAACCAAGTGTTTTTCTACTTTTGCTTTTAGAAGCATCTAGAGGCAAATAGTTAATATATTTAAAAACATTTGTTTTCCTCTTAGCGGCAAAAGCCTTTTTCCATTGAATTCTTATTTTTTTGCATTCTAAAAAGAATTCCTCACGAGACTTCTGTTTTTGTGGAGTGAAAAGACCATAAAGACTATTTAGATAAGCATAGTTATATGGTTTCACAAAATCTTATTGACTGGTGATCTACTCTCCTCATCCCAAAGGGACGTCTCTTCACTATCGAGGTTAGCTACTGGGCAGTCATTATCAGTCCATTTGGGCTTATCAAGATTTAAGTGAGGGTTCGCAGCTTGAGCTTGTTCGAGGTACTTGGGGGTGGCAAAGCTAGGTTGACCCTTGAAAAATGACCGAGGTGCTATCATTCTTACGGTTTGAATAGAGTCATGTGTATTATAAACAACTTTTTTCAAAAAATTGACTTGTTCTTCGAGATCCTCTACTTTTTCAGTATCTTTGCTTTGTCTATTTTTGAAATCTTGTTTTATTGTTTCAACCTCTTGTTTCTTTTCGTCAAGAATTTTAGCAGAATCGGTGGTATTCATAGAAAGCCTCTGTTCAAGTTCATTAACTTTTGTTGTGGCAAGGTACGTTTTTTGACGTTCATCACTTAATAAGACATTAAATTGACGTTTTTCTTTAGTTAAAAAAGCAAGAGCGTCGTTGTATTTATTTTCAAACTCGTCCTTTTTAACGTTGATGACACGACTTTTGTACCCTTCAAGCTCGTTGGTCTTTTGAAGAAGCTCAGCCCTATAACTATCAATAGTCTCACTAGATTTTATAAGAGCGGCTTTGCATTCTTCAAAGTTTTGAGTGAGCGTTGCATTTGCCTTCTTTAATTGCTTTTGACTCTTTCTATTTTCATTGACATCTTTTTGTAAACTAGCAATTAAATTAGCAAGCGCGACACGCTCCTCGTCATCATACTCATTTGCATGTTGATCATCCTCAAACTCATTATTGCACATGTCTGATGAATCGGGTGTGGTATTGCTATCAACCGTTTCCATCATACACATGTCAGTAATTGTTGTTGGAAGATCACTATGCTCATGTGTATCACCAAACACATTATATTCATCATCATGTTGTACCTTATCAATTGGATCGGTATCAAAGATATGACCATTGTCATCTTCAGTGACGTTAAGGACCTCATGAATCTTTGCCATGTATGAATAATGTGCCTCGAGTTCTTGGTCGGAGAGTTCATCATCTGTGTCATCAAGCATTTCTCCTTCCTCAGCTGATAACTTGATTCCAGCTTCCATTGTCTTGCACAGCAACATCTTTTCCTTATGATAACCATAATCTTTAACCCTCTTTGGCTGCCTGCATTCCCTAGCCAAATTCCCAAAGCCTCTGCAGTTAAAACACTAAATCCCACTTTGTTGCACAACTTGAGTACCAACAGTTTCCCTATTTCCAACAACAGTAGCCACCCTCTGATTATCATACTTAGGTTGTCGATCATACTTTGGAGGACTCTCAGTACGTCTTCGTGTGTCATACCTTGGAGGACTCTGTGCATGGGTGTTCCTCGGGTTTGAAGATGTTCGAAGGTTGTTGTTGGTGGGTTTGTAGATTTTCTTATATTGCTTCATAATGAAAGCCATTTGTTGCTTGAATTCCCTATCCTTTTGAGCTACTTCTTCATCACTGTCTTCTTCGGATGATTTCTCAGGTGTAGGTGATGGTGCTCTTGCAACTTCTTTGCCTCGGGATCGTGTTGGAGCATGTGACTTGGAGACAGTGGATGATCGTGGTGATGATGATTAAGTAGAGTAGGTCTTTGAAGTACGAGAGTGATAATCTGGGTAATGTTGAGTGGTAGACACCAAAGCAAGTGGATTGGAAATCTTTGCAACGCGTTCAGCTCGAAGTTCATTTGCCTCATTTTGAAATTGTTTCAAGATGTCAAAGAGCTTGTGATATGAAACTTCGTCTAACTTTTGTTGTTGTTTCACCAAGGTGACAAACCGTGTCCACTCTGGTTGAAGTTGCTTTAGAAATTGGACATTGACTTGCATGGTGGAAACTTGCAAGTTGTTTCGGGTCATATCATTCATCATCTTGTAGAATCGGGAGTAATAAGAATCAATTGATTCCCCATCCTTTGATGTAAACTTGCCAAAGTTCCAAAACATCTCAGCTTTCACATCTTGTTTGTTAAGTGATTCACCTTGTTGCAATCTTTCAATAGCCGTCCACATTTCTTGAGCAGTAGGGCATGCATCAACCGTAGAGTAAATATCATCTCCAATACCACTGAGAGTTAAGTAGATTGCTTCTTTCTCTGCATCAAACCACGCACGGTTCTCTGGGGTGAGGTCGGTCCTCTTTTCATCACGTTCATATGCGGGTTGTGCGTCACTTGTGTTTGTGGCTGGTACTGCAGGAACTTGAATCCTTGAGATTTTATAGGGTCCTTCCAAAATACATTGCCTTAAACCATCACCGTTAGGTTTTGTGTAAAGGTAAAGTAGAAAACGGGATTGCCATTAATCATATGGACCCGACACAAGCATTGGTGGTCTTTCTTTGTTACCTGCCACCATTATGTTGTTGTTCGTCACACGATATTCGGCAGTAGAATCCATCTCAATATTCTCTGAAATGATGAAGTGAATATGGATCTTAAGTAGATTTGTTGTGATTGTTGTTGTGGTTAAAATTCCGAAAATTGCAATTTTTCTTCAGTCCGACAATAAATTCCCCAGTCCGACAAAACGGTAGACCAAAAAATTTTGTAATCGCCAAATTTTGAAATCGAGCTAGAAATTTCCTAAAACTAGTATGGAAAATTTTTGAATTTACTTGATGGAAAAATTTCAACTCTTTTTTTTTAATCTTCGTGTAAACGATATTCCGAAACTAGTCTAGATGGTGGCTAAGTCTAAAAAATACTCGAACAAAATTTAGCTAAACATGTCATCGGAATGTCCATCGGAATGTGCCATCGGAATGTTGGCTGTCGGAATGTAGGCTGTCGGAATGTTGCTGGTATCGGAATGTTGGGTTCTATCGGAATAACAATCTATCGGAATGTCCTTCTGTCTGAATCCTAGATCGCAATGTTTACCTGTCGGAATGCTTAGATCGCAATGCACTGTCGGAATGTTTAGATCGGAATATGGCTAAAACAAATTTGGTAGAGTAACGACTAAAAAAACCCTTGAAACCGTCGGAATCCCAGATCGCAATGTACAATCGGAATGTCACGTCGGAATAAGGTATCGAAATCCTTAGATCGCAAAGTAGAACCTAGTGGTTATTGCGATCTGGCCTCACTCCCTTTGTACTTTCCGATGGTGATACTTTCTAGAATTTCGGAAAGATGAAAAACAAGAAAGTTTTCAACTTTTGATCCAAAAGACTTGACTTTTAACCAAAACCAAGATACCCAAATCACTACGACACGAATAAAGAAGTTATACGACTTGAAGAACAATAAAAAACATAAAAAATCTTGAATTCGTGGAAGAAATAAGGATCAAATCAAATGAATCAAATGAAAACACAACAACCAATCACAAAACTACCCCATGGCGATTGATACCAATTGTTGTCCCATAAATTTAGATGATATAGCACGAACTAAAGAAAGAAAATAGAAGAAGAAGATGAATTCTAGAGAGAGAAAGTAGTGAGAGAAAGTAGAGAGAATTGGTTGGTGAAAACTAGGTGATATTAGATTGAGAGAAAAATGAAATGACCAACACCCTTCCTAACATGCTAGGAAGGGTTTATATAGCCTTTGCTTACATGTAGCTTAATGGGCTATATGATCATGGGCCAGGATTTCCTTTTGGGCTTTGGTTACTTATGAATGAACCTTAGCTTAAAGTTAAGCCTGTTATACACGACTAATCTACTACCTATTACAACGTTCTAATATACGATACATAATAAACATATGACCGGGCATTCTTGTTTGACTCAATATTTTTGAGGCTAACAGTTTCTTTGTCATCTTCCACTTTTTGCTTCTTTTTACTCTCCTGCATCAACTTACTTCCTGCTCTTTTTTCTTTTCCTCCCACCAACTCTGTTCTAAAATATTCCACAAACCTTTGCACAAACTTGTTTTGAACTCGAGTCGATACCAAGAGCTTATGCTAGTAATTAACTTATCCTTAGAATCAAATTGTTGTAGCTAAAATTGAGATGAAAGTGGTGTTTTAGGGATGGTGATTTTTTAAAATAACAAAGTAGAGAAGAGGAGAAGTAAGTATTTTGATATAATCTATGTTTTATGTGTTAGTTTGTGGATTAAGTAGTTGCTAGAATCACATTCCAAGTGCCCTATTTTTAGACAAGAAACAACAAAAACAAGACACCTCTTGTCTTGTTGTTTCCACCCACTATATTGGGTTATTGAGTGGATTTATTTTATATATTTGCCTTATAATTTGTAAAAGTGGGTATTATCAAAACTTGATATTTTGAAAGTTACTTGTTTGGTATTTCAACCACATTCCATTATACTTAACTATTTTGGGTAATTAATATATTTTACTAGGGTTGTGTCCCTTTTACTAAAAATAAAAACAATGATATTTGAAGAACGTTGTGTAGAAACTAGAAGGGGGGGGGGGGGATGAATAGTTTCCCTAATTAAAGTACTAATTAAAATTATGTTTGTCCCAAAAATGCCTTTTACTTGAAAACTAGTTTCATAGTGTTTAGTTAAATTTCCAATGTTTGAAAACATTTTCTATATCTCGTGACTATGATAATGCAATGCATGAATGTAAAGATAAATAAGTAAAGTGTAAGAAAAGAAGCAACCTACGGAAAGACACCAAGATTTATAGTGGTTCGACAACGAATCTCTCTCTTCGTTCCTACTCTATTCCTCGAGTACAACTTACTCGAGATCTCCACTATATCCACAAGCTCCCTTCTTGGCGGAGAAAACCTTACAATGTCGCTTACAATGTTTTCCGACACTAAGCTAAATGTCGAGTTCTAATCCTAAGCTAGAACCAATCTTCGTTGGCCATCTTCTTTTCCGATACAAGGCTAGATGTCGAGTCCTAATCCAAATCTAGAACCAATCTTCACACACATCACTTTCTAGTTAAGTGAGAACTCACAAGACTCATACACATAATTACATCACTTTGTAGTTTAGTGAGAACTTACACACAAGACACACTACATCACAAGACATATCCAAGTATACACATATACCTTGGATCTACACAAGACAAATCCAAGTATACACAAATACCTTGTATCTACACAAGACTAATCCATGTATACATAAATACATTGGATCTACACAAGACACATATAAACAGTATGATGAACATGACTAGATCTAAGAAAGGATGATCTTCATCAAGGCTTCATCTTTTATCATATCACAAATGTGTGAGTGATCTTCTCTTTGGATAAGTAAAGAAGGGGATCAAGAGGATAATCATAAGTAAACATAGTTAACACATTAAGTGATTATTTACTAATGATTGGAATCATAGAAAGAAGATAAGAAGCAGAAAACTGTCCAAAAAGGTTCCTTAGAAAATGGAAATATGATCCACTATTTATAGGAGACAAATTGCAACTGTTGGGTCAGTATTTACTGACCCTGAAGCAACTTTAGGATTTGAATATAAAATCCCCCTAAGTATTTCATACTCAGCAGTAAGGCCAATATGCTGAAGGATGACCAAAGAAACAAAGTTCATACTGAAGACTTTATAGCTGAAGAAAGTTCAGCATTCCCCTTCCAATTAACTTAGAAGACAAAGGAGTCTTCGCTTCAAATACTAGGCGGTCTAGTTGCTGAAGAACAGGGACTGAAGAAGGGCTTTCAGTTCAGTTTGGTTTGACAATACCAAACTGAATGATGTTTATCTCCTCTAGGATACTGAAGACTCTTCAGTATTTTGATGGTTTGCATTAGGCGGGAAAAGATAACTTTAAGTCAAAGTAGGTTGCTTGTATACTTAGATATAAGTACAACCTTTATCTTTTCTAGAATAGTTTAATATGTACTTTGTACTGTTTATCCAACATGGGCATCAACCACCCACTGGATAAACCCATGCATTGAAACATGCAAATAAAAACCCTAGTTTACATTGCCTATAAAATGAGTGTACATTGGGAGAGAAAGGGTTAACCAATACAAGATCATAAACTCTGGAAAACCTTTATCTCTTGATACCAACTAAACCATATAGCCAAGATGCATATGAACGTTTAGATTGGAGCTTAGACTTTAACTTTGGTTAGATGTTTAAGTATAGGAGATCACAACCCATTGTCATTCAACCACTTTGTTATTCCGCAAATAAAGTGGGCTATAGATTCTTTCTTTGATTCTAATAAAAGTCTATACGTTGAAAGTTATTGGTATTGTTGTTTTAATTGTTCATAGTTCTTATCTATTGTTAAAACAACACACTTGAGTCGTCGTAAAGAGTTATTACTTAAGGTTGATAAGTAATAACGATTTACAAGGGACCAACAACAACGACTCTCTAAGCACAGCTCGGCTCAATATCACTATTGAGTCGCATGCTCTAGAGTCCGCTCCTTTTTGTCTTCTAGTGGGGAAATGCCATCTACTGAAGATTATATCTTAAGAGGATATTTTTAGACCATTTGTAATATGCCAAATTCAAATTTCCATTTTCTATTTTAATAAAGCTTTTTTTAAATAAAGTTTATTAAAATATTTTGTCACATTTGTATAAATGTGAGTTTTAAGGTTAATCACTTTCTTTGATCACTAAACATGTATAAGATATGTTTGTGTAAGACTTAAATGATTATTACCTTAATGATAGTGTTTGTTAAATAATTCGTCTTACGATTATTTTTTACGATAAACGTTTCTACACTTTGTCGTGATCCAAACTAAGAAAGATTAGTTATTACAAATAATGTTTTAGGCATCAGTTGCATTAAGAATCTCCTCCTTTTTTATTACAAGAAACTATAAACTCATTTATGTAAAAATAAAAGTTTTCGAATTATTAACGAGTTTATCACTACCATTTATCCCCTATTTGTCGAAGCAAAAAGTTAGCACAAGTCTTTGAAGAAGAGAAGAATCGACTTTGCTAGTAGCTTCCTCTTTGTGCTTACTCTCCTAGCTTAAGGCACCAAGTGATCGAGCTATGGTGACAAGCTACATACAAGGGTTAGTAGAAAGAAAAGAAACACCCATGTAAAGGCAATAATCACTACTCACTAAATAATTTGAGAGGGAGAAAGAAAAGAAATTTCAAATTATAAAGTAAATATTTGCTAAGTATGTCCAAGGAGAGTAATTTGACAAGCTCAATTCATAACTGTTAGAATAAATATAGAAAAGAAACATCCAACAATTTGAAGATTTAATGTCAAAGGGGTTAAAAGCATAGAATTTTTGGAATCACCTAAGAAAATTCTAAGTTTAACCAATATCAACTCTCAATAATATATGTGATAAAGTAATTAGCAAAACAAAAAATAACACACATAACAATCATATTAAAAGAAATATGAAAGCACATACAAGATAATATTCATACAGAAGATATGAATACTAAAACAACAAATAAAAAAAACATAAGCATAACAACTAGTCTAGTAGAAGTAGTATTCCAAGATTGCTTAGGTTTTTATTTTAGACTCAAATGGTTAGAACACAACATGCGTTTTAACCGGTAAAATAAGACGAAGGTGCATCTTCTGGTGGTTTGCTCACGAGAACAAACACTCGAAGAGGAGGTCGAGTGAGGAGAAATTCAATAAAATTTAACTTCTCATAGACATGAACAAGTTCAATTTGTTGAAATCTACAACACGCACATGAGCTTCCATGATGCAAAACAAAATCATTAGATGGGGGAGGTCCATCTATAGAATCGTAGTTTCTTAGGATTGCACAATGTTTGATTTATCTATTGATTGAGATGGAGAAGGAAGATGAATAAGATGAACTAGAGAGAGAGAGAGAGAAAGAGAGAGGTAGAGAGAGAAAGTAAAGATGTATTGAATGAGAAGTGTGTAAACACCAAATGATCAACCCCTCCTAACATGCTCGGAGTGGGTATATATAGCCCACCCTACATGTGGGCTATATGGACTATATGATTACATAATGGATCACGAGCCCAATACTTGAATATATCATTGGAGTGACCGATCCTTTCTAAATACGTAAAAACGTATTTCCAACAATCTCCCCCAAAGGGAGGTCACTCCAAGTTACAATGTCCTAAATAGTCTATAGCTCGTGATCTATGCTAATAATGATGTGACCAAGAATTTCCTTGGAAAAGCGTATTTCCAACAATCTCCCCCTAAGGGAGGTCACACCATTTTACAAAATCTTAAACCTAGCATACTATGCTTGAGTCTTCGATCTTTTTCTTGTGAATATGCTGATGAGATCTTTGACTTTGGTCTTGAGCATGTGTCCTTGCTTTGACCTTGTGCATTCATCACTTGTGATATTTGCCTCCTCGTGACTTCATGTTCCACATACTTATACTTTTATAGATTCTTGAAAGTTTCAGAGTTTGATACAGCGGAAGACTTGACTTTTAGACTTTCTTGAATTTGTTGAAGTATTAAGTGCATACAGTATAAGCATGTGGTGACAACTTCTTCTGGATTGTACACCGCAATGCCACCTTCTTGTTACGCTACATAAGACAGTTAGCAACAAAACATATACACAGATGAAATGGCCTTGAACATTTCATTCTAATTCGGTAGCATTTTACCTCCGGTCGGTGAGGACCGTTGGACGATATAAAATATCGTACTCGTGACAGGTAGTTTCAATTAAGAACCTCCTTGACAAGATTTCGCGGGTAAACCTGTTCTCTTTATTCGACCGTCCAAAGCTGATTGCGAACATAAAGAGTGAATCATTTGGATAATAATATCCGCATGATTTGAAGCCGTCAATTTATGTTCCTAGAACAAGTGAAATTCAATTAAGAACCGCACCATCGTTGCTTTCCAATTGTCACGAGCTTGATTCGTATAGAATCTTGCAAGTTACCTACCAAGTGCTGTTTGAGGTTAACACTAGAAGGATTTCCACTCATCACTGTGAACACTAAGGTATCACTCTGAGTGTTCTGGCAAGATCACTTAGATATTGCGTAGAGGCCTGAAACGTGTTTAAATTCATTTAATAATTAAACCACTGTTGCTTTCCAGTTATCACAAGTTTGATTCATAAAGAATCACAAAAGTCACCTACCATGAGCTTTTTGATATTCGCTCAAGAAGGATTTCCATCTTCATTGTAAATACTTTCGTATTACTCGGATGTTCAGGCAAGATCATGAAGATTTTGCGTAGGACTCTTAAGATCTTTCTTACTTTTCACAGTATGTGAAGAAGCAAGGAATTGTGAAAGTGTGTCCTAATGAGATATTTGATGATCTCAAATGGCTCTAGACTCAATCGTGCATTTTGGATATTAGTGATCGGAGGCTGGAGAGGAGTGCCACCACTTCAATACCAATTTATTCAGAGTGAATAAATCAATAGATAATGTGTTGTCTCCGTGTGATTAAAACAAATATCTTTTGAGAGATATCCGAGTTAGCTGGGATCGGTTGTGCATTGCATCACTGGGTCCATGATGTCTGTCTTCAATATCAAGCATCATTAAAAGATCTCAATAGCATATGCATTGACCCGATTTCTGTCTAAGGTTGTAAGGAGGGCTTCTTTCTTTACACCCTTTATCTTTACAATTCTTTTTCATTCTTCAACCCCTTCAATGCTTACCAATACGTCATCACTAGCACCTTGTTGTGATTGTTCCAGTGCTAACTCAAGTACTTGGTCGGCATTCAGCTACGTTCACAATCTTTCTTCATCTTTCCTAAGGACTACTATTTCTAGCTATGGAATGTCCTTGGGAAGATCCCTCCAGTTCTAGAGGAATCATTGGATATTAACCTATCCTACCATCCTTATGTCACCACAATCTTCACCATCGTGAATAGAGATGTTTTGGGTAAGTGTATGTCACCATGAAATCCATTTTGAAGTGCAAATCCATTTTTCTCCCCCTTAACATATGCCACGATATCCGAAAACATTTCGCACATGTCGGGATGAGCTAGCACGTTAAGTCAAACCATTTGTGATTGATCATTTCCCATATTAAATCACATTTTCTCCCCCATATTAAAAATATTAACCCAATCGATGTTTTTAATATCAATTGATTTAATAGCATTTTAAGAAAATTTGGGAAGAAAAATGCAAATCCAATTATCTTCATGAATTACACAAGCTCCCCCTCAAATTAATGAGGGTGTACTTGAAACGTAAATTAAATACCTTTTAAACACAAGTGTCAGGTATTTATCACGTGCAAATATCATATATGATAATGTATTCACAAGATTAGCAATTTACGAGGTTGGACCTGAATGATGGAGAACATCATATGAAAGATTCACATGGTTCTAGTTCACGAATGTTGGTCACCTCGTCACGTCTGAAGTTATCTCTTGACTCCATGTGTATGATTGATATCGTTTTCTTGAAACCAATATGTGAACTTGGCACTCTCGGCATCAAGGATTCTGAATGCTGGACAATTTCTCCCACTCAATTGTTGACTCGTGTTCTATTGAAAGAGCTGTAGTCACCGTTTGAGTAGTCGCATCGTTGAGTATGTAGATATCAATTGTAAATTACTACGGTTGGTGGAGATGATAACTTCATAAAAACAAGATTTCTCTTGTTTTAACAAATAAATGCACTGACACGTACATATACTCGTGTTAGATTGTGTTATTACGGAAACACAATCCCTTACATGGTTATAAAGTAAACCATGCCCGAGAAAATTAATTCCCGTTGTTGAGTCAAAGCTTTCCGGTGAAATGCTTGACTTTAATATGAAAAGCGGGTTACTATCTGAAATAATAGCAAGCCATTTTGAGCATGTTTTAAAACATTTGAACTTCTGCTCGAACTTTATTTACAACCCCGTGTCATTATTGAATGACATTTCTAGTATCGTAAATATTATCGATTCCAGAAGACATGCTCTTTTTATCAAAAACATCTTTGAACACACAATTTTGAAATATTTAGAAAAGCCTTTTGAGAAATTCTCGAAAAATTGTGTTCAATGTTTTGAAAAAAAATTACTTGAGCTTAAGATGTTGAATATCTTACAAAACGAGCTCAAGTCCGAGAAGTTGTAAACTTCCCGTTGTGAGTTTATCATCGGCGATAAACTTTCCTTTTAACTGAAGAACGAGTCCTAAGTTGACATTTACTTAGAAGTCGTTTTCATGAGCTTGAAAACTTTTGAATGTTTTAACGTAAAGCTCATGACCGAGAAAGGTGAATTTCTCGTTAGGAGGAAAAGTTCTCTTATTTAAAAGATACACTTTCCTTGATGAGCTTAAAACCTGGAATGTTTTACTACAAGCTCATGACCGAGTAAAATTAATTTCCCGTACGAGGATAAGTTATCATTAAAGATAAGCTTTCCTAAATTAAAGTCCGAGTTACAGTCTGATATTTAACTGTAAGTCATTGTGCATGAGCTTAAAAACTTCGAATGTTTTTTAATATTAGCTCATGCCCGAGAAAAATTAATTTCTCGTTGTAAAGATAAGTTTATCATCGGCGATAAACTTTCCTTTTAATTGAAGACCGAGTTCTAAGTTGACATTTACTTAGAAGTCGTTTTTTTCATGAGCTTGAAAAACTTTAAATGTTTGAACGTAAAGCTCATGACCGAGAAAGATGAATTTCTCGTTAAGAAGAAAAGTTCTCTTATTTAAAAGATACACTTTACTTTATGAGCTTAAAAACTTGGAATGTTTTAGTACAAGCTCATAACCGAGAAAAATTAATTTCTCGTTACGAGGGTAAGTTATCATTTAAAGATAAACTTCCCATTATTTGAAGTCCGGGTCATTGTCTGACATTTAACAATGAACCATTTACACGAGCTTAAAACCTTTGAATGGTTTTAGGATAAGCTCGTGTCCAAGAAAACTTAATTTCTCGTTAAGAGGGTAAGTTATCATTGCGTAGATAAACTTCCCTGTCTCTGAAGTCCGGGTCATCGTCTGTCATTTAGCGAGGAGCCATCGTGCATGAGCTTAAAAACTTGGAATGCTTTTGATATAAACTCATGCCTGAGAAAAATTAATTTCTCGTTGTTAGGATAAGCTTATCATCGGCGATAAACTTTACTTTCTTTGATGAACGAGTTATAGTCTGTGATGTGACTATAATTCCTTGTGGTAAGCTTAACCATGAATCCCCTGAGACACTTGTTTCTCCGATATATGCTTCTTCAGTAACCAAACTCTAAGAGTGTCCTTAGTTGAACGGTATACAATGATTGGTCCACTTCGTTCTTTTGGAACATCAACTTTGGTACTTGCATTCTCATTAGGAATTTGCATGCTTTGACATGGGTTAGCGATATCAATTTTAGAAGCACATGGGGTTTCACAGTTGGCTTTACTTGTGTTAGAGGCGACTTGAGTAGATGATTCACTTGTCTTAGCTGGCAAACGTTTCCGTTTATAGAAAACCTTAAATTCAGGCTTAAGTGATATATCATCCTTTTCAATTTCCTCCCTAGCAGACTTAGTAGAATCGGAGACTATCCTAGTTAAAGGGCACTCGTTTCCCACAAGAGTAAAAATTCTACCAGTGGGGCGCCACATTTTACCAACGGGTTTGATTTTAGCTACCCACTGGGATTTAAGTCTAGCACGGGAGTTCACCTCATTAAGTAATTTTTTGATACAAGAATCATGATTGGCTTTAAAGACACATTTCCTACATGTTTTACAAGTAGCATATTTAATGTCCGAGTAAGATCTAGAACTCCTAGATGATTGATTGATGCTCCTAGGATGTGACATGCTACGATTAGCAGTGTTGGGTAAACTAGAAGGCATCTAACTAGGTTTGGAATTCCTATCTCTTACTTGTGTCTTTTGCTTAGCTTCCCTTAGACCAAATGTATGGCGAACGTCATTTGAACTAGTTCGAGATGTATTCTTTGGACTATGTCTAGGGAAATTAGAGGCAATCATGTGATTAGGTCTTGCAAAAGCTGTTTTAGTCACATTGGGCCTAGATGGTGGAGTGACTGTTCTAGAAAGATGAACCATATCAACTTGGGAGGCAAACCGCGGTCTCGAGGATTGTGATCGCTCGGATCTAAATGCAGTCGGTTGTCGAATGAACTAATTTGTAGGCGGTTTCCCCAAGATTGATGGTTTTTCAAGCTTAGTGTCTACACTAGTTCCTTTAGTTTTCCTCAATTCGTTTTTCAATGCAGCTATAGCAAAGACCTTTTCATGTACTTGAGCCTTTAAAGTCTCATTCTATTTGAGCAAGTTATCTTGGGATGCCAACTTAGATTCAAGCAGTTGAATTTGTTTCAAAAGATTATCCTTTTCAGCTTTAGAATCTAAAACTTTTTGATCCACTTTTCTTTCAAGAACAACGTTTGACTTTTCAAGTTTTTCAAAATATGTTTCAAATTTCTCCGTTTTCTTGGAAAATTCTAATTTGGCATCCTCAAGATCTTTTGATTGTTGAGCTACAATCGTTTCGAGCTCTCTAATCTTTTAATCAGAATCAGTTAATAAAGCAGTCATAAAGCATTTATTATGATGTACTATAACATTCTGAACAATCTCTCCCCCATTATGACTCACATCGGATGAATCAGAAGTGGTGTATCTATCACTCTTTTCCATCCCATGTTTGTCATAATTAGGTTCAAAATGCTCAATATGCGGCATATCATCAGTGTATACATCATAAACAACATTACATTGTATCATGTTCGCAGGCTCTTCGTCATAAACGGGTAAGGTGTCATCAAAAGAGATCTCGTGACCATTCCCTGACGTGCCACTGCTATCATGTTGTCCTCCTGATTCCTTGCTCTTGCCATCGTTAGGCTCCAAGTTGTCAACCGTATGACCATTCTCCTCTTGCATCTGCATCATAGATACTTGCACTCCATTATCATACGCTTGCTGAAGTCTGGATCTTTCATAAATCGAAGACGAAACCGATGTCATAATTTTCAACAGTTTATCACAGAAGTCTTTAACCTCGTTTTGTGTGTATTGAAGAAATGACTGGCATATCCCTGAATTGTCAGACTTGATGATATTGAATTGGAGGAAAGGCGTAAGTTGTGTCACAAGAGCCTTATAAGCAAGTGCCGATGCAGAGTGATTAAAGTCTTCTTTTTGAAGTTGATCAGCAAGTTGGTGCAAGTTGAGGAATAGTGAATCGATGAATGTATAATGATTTTGACCAAAGAGTGTCACAAATTCGCTTCCTCCCTGAACCCATGCAATGGTCATAAGATGTGACTGAAGTAGTTGACATGAAATTATACCACTTTCTCTATCCGTGTCTTGCATGTGATGCAAGTCTCCCTCTTGAAGTTTCAAATTCAACGAATCCGTAGAGAGTTTGATGACAAATAATTGTGGTCGTTGTTGATTTCGGGATTTTACAGTTCGTGAAGAAACTTAGAAATTGAAATTTATGGAATTTGACAAAACCAACAAACGATCCGTGATTAACTCTTAAAAATCCTCGATTGATGATATAACTCTTTTCTCGGCTCAATAATTTTTGTCGGCTCAAACGTAGATAAAATTAACCGGAAACTAATAGGTCTAATCACCTCGGCTCTACAAAGTAACTAAACCCGACCCAAGTCAAAATAACCCTAGTCACCTAACATAAATAATTACTTAATTAAAATTTTAATATAAATTACTTAATTTTAGTAATTTCTTTTTCTGCCCCCACTCACAAATATTGAGAAGTCCACTTGTTCTAAGTCAATAAAAACATGTCCCAAAGCTGAAATGTGACAAAAAAACGTGGCATGTATCTTTTGTTTCTCCGTCTTCCTTTTCTTTATATAAATCTCAAAAACAAACCTAATCTCATTTACATAGTAAAATCCGCCAGTTTCAACACTCCCAATATCCTTCGTCTCTTTTCATAGCCACCAAATACAAACTAACATAATCCTCCCCTATCAAAAAGCATCCTAACTTTTCCAAAAGATGAATCAAAGTATTATCTTCGATAACTCATCAGGAAAAGACCAATACCTCAAAAATTAAATCTAATCTCTAAACACAAATCAATCCAATCATCATATCATAATTAAACCCATACCATGATGATACACGAGGATAAATAGCACCCTTGGCAACTCAAGTTGATTAAATATGAATCACCAGAAGAAACTATGAATTGGCTTCAAGATCATACTAAAATGATCTCGGGTAGGTAATAATGATTGCATGTCGATTTTGTTTGATAAATCGAAACAAAGAAAAGATAATAAAAAAATTATTATAAATCTTTCTTTAGCCTTCGGAAATTAAAAGAGAAATTATGCTTCTAAAAGATTCGATGATGATGTAAGTTCTTACACTTAAAATCTTAAAAGATCTTCAATGTTGTAGAACCAATCTGAGATTACTTGATTTTTGGTGTCGAGTTTAGATTGGTGGATTAGGAGACGGATGGGTTGAAGGATGGATAATTGGTGTTTTGGTTTGAGAGTTAGGTTTAGATCGTTGGTGGTTGAAGAGTCTATCTTTTTGTCCTGAGTCGTGAGTCGTTTGTGTTTGGTTCTTGTTTAGAGTCTGTGAGTCTTGATTTGAAGTCTAGTGTTGTGTTGAAGTTTTGTGAGTTTTGTCTGTGTGATGTCGAAAAGAGTGTGGGTTAAGTCGAGGCTGTGGGTGCTTTCTGATGTTGTTGGTGAGTTTTAGTTGTTTGGTTTTTATACCAGAGAGAGTTGGTGTTGGTTGTGTTCGAGTCTAGTCTTGGGTCGAGTGATGTTAGTCGAGGATGTTGTTTCTAGTGATGTTGTGTCGAGTCTTGGCTGTTAGTCTTGAGTCGAGTGATGTTGGGTCGAGAGTTTGTTTAGAGTCGAGGGTGTGGGTGAGGGATTGTTTGGTGTCAGTCTAGAGTCGAGTCTTAGGCTGATTTCGAAGCTTATTCGGAATAAGCTTATCCGGAATATGGGTGTTCTAAAGCTTATCCGGAAAAAGCAGTTTCTGAGGCTTAACCAGAATAACGATCAAAGGCTTATCCGGAATAAAGATCAAAGACTTATCCGGAAATATGGCTTATCCGGAATACAGTTTCGAGACTTATCCGGAATAATGTGTCGAAGGCTTATCTGGAATGTAGTTTGAGGGCTTATCCGGAATATAGTTTTCCAAAGACTTATACGGAATCTACTTTCAAAGGCTTATCCAGAATCCATATTTCGGGTGCTTATCCTGAATACTTTTCTAACCCTTCTCCGACTACTTATCCGGAATACGCAAAATCAGATCAGGGCAAAAGAATTTGTTTGGACAAAAGTCACAAAAACTTGATAAAAGTTGATAGAAGTTGATATGAAACTGGTATGAGACAAAATAAAACTGTTTGGACAAAGAGTTGATTGGAAAAAGTTATACCAAATTTTGAAACTTGAGAAGACAAAGACAAAAACCTTATAAAACTGATATGAAAAAATTGATAAAAACTAGTAACACCAAAAAATGATAAAAAACCTATAAAAAAGAAACAAACTGATATTTTTGATAGAAAACTGATAAAAAAAATGATACTTTGAGATTTTTTGATGAACACCGAAAACTGATATCCTAGATGCACTAAAAAAGTGTTTTTATCAAACTGGTAAAGACCACCAATTGATATTGAAATGAAAACAAATTAATAAAAAACACGTAACATCAAAAAGACTAGAAAAAATAGAAAAAATTTAGAAAGAAAAGATTTTTACCATCAAATCAATAGATAAAAACGCTTCAATCCGAAGAATCAACCAAAGCTCTGATACCAATTGTAGAATCATAGTTTCTTAGGATTGCACAATGTTTGATTAATCTATTGATTGAGATGGAGAAGGAAGATGAATAAGATGAACTAGAGAGAGAGAGAAAGAAGAGAGAGGTAGAGAGAGAAAGTAAAGATGTATTGAATGAGAAGTGTGTAAACACCAAATGAGAAACCCCTCCTAACATGCTAGGAGGGGGTATATATAGCCCACCCTACATGTGGGCTATATGGACTATATGATTACATAATGGATCACGAGCCCAATACTTAAATATATCATTGGAGTGACTGATCCTTTCTAAATACGTAAAAACGTATTTTCAACAATATCCCCAAAGGAAGGTCACTCCAAGTTACAATGTCCTAAATAGTCTATAGCTCGTGATCTATGCTAATAATGATGTGATCGAGACTTTCCTTGGAAAAACGTATTTCCAACACCATCATAGAAAGAAGGTGGTGGTGGAGAAAGAGAATGCGGATATGAGAGGTTTCCATCACAATACTTAGTGAGGTTAAGGAAAGAGAAAGGTCATTTAGTTGAGGTGTGTTGAAAGGCTTAGGTGGTGGTGGAAGAGCTTCCCTTTCTTCGGTAATTGGATTGATTGAGTAAGACTCGTTATAATACTCAATTGGAGATAAAGTAGAAGTCTTGCATAGTTTGGGAGAAGAAGGTTCAAAGTGACCCTTATTCTTCTTGATCCAAACGGGTTTTACCGAAATTTTCGGTTTCTTAGAAAGCTTAGAAGAAGAAGCTTTGGGTTTAGAAGGTTATGAAAAAAGAAATGTCAAGGTTAAGTTTAGAAGAAGACATTGTGAAGGGGTGAGAAGAGAACTCCCGAAACAAGAGAATTTAAAGAAAGTAGACAATGCAAAGAATAGAAAGAAAAACAAAAGGTTTCAAGGAATGTTTAGCTCAAAGAGGCAAACAAAAAATCTTGAAAAATACTGGTCAAAAAAGAAAGACAAAAAATGAACCAAAATGAGGCTCCCTGCTTGCGGTTCAATAAATGAGGTTGCGGCTCATTATTGATAATGATATGAGGGCTATTTATCGAGCCGCCCACACTGGATGCCAAAATCCATTTTTCTGAAAGTTTGAGAAAAGACAAGACTTTTTCAAATTTTAGCAAATCTTGGATTTTTACCTCGTTTAGCAATAGGTTAGGCTAAGGTTGCAGAAAGAGCAACATACTCACATGAGTATCTTGACAAAGGGTGACAAAATATTTAGATAACATTTTGATCCAATTTTTGTCAAGTTTTAGAGGTGACAATAGATTTAGGTTCAATTTTAACTTAAAATTGAAGTTTATTAATGTGTACACAAGCAAGTAATAACATATAAAGCTAAATCCATTCAAAATATACATGAAAACTCATGTAGAAAATAAGATATTTTAAAAATATCATCATTTTATCCTCAAAAAAGGTGAAATGGGTCAATGCTCAACAAAGTCATCCTCAAAGGGAATGCTTTGAAGGGGTATGAGGTTCTCTACCAAGAGAGGACTTGGAGAGAAAGGTGAAGACAACTCATTCATCCTAGATTGGAATGAAGAAGAGGCAGAACCATGAGAATGGTTTATACCATAAGTTGAACTTGTCTCGCATGGTGTAAGAGGTGGTGAAGGTGATGAAGAAATGAGAATGGGTATGGTCTCATTTTTGGCTGTAAGAAAAGATAAAGAATCTTGTTTAGGTATCTTGATCTTAATCTTAAGGCTCTTTTTAGTGGAAGAGTTTTTGGAGGAATTTGAGGATCTAGTGGACACCATGGTTGAGTGTTTAAGGTTTAGAGAAGGCTTATAAATGGTAAGAAAAAAAAAGAACAATGAAGGTTTAAGAAGAGAAGAGGATGATCCAAAGTGATAATGTGATAAAAATATTTTTGGTAAACGATGAAAACTACCTAGCCTAATTGGGAAAAAGTTGGTATTTAGCTAAAGTTTATCCATCTTTACAAAGATTTAGAACAAACAGTGTAAAGCAAAGATTCTGTCATATTCATCACCTGCGACTCAATAAATAAGCCTTCGACTCAATATCAATATTGACCCGTAAGGAATTATTGATCTATGGGCAGAACCTTCAAAAAGTGTTACTTCTAGCATTTTTCACAAGCTCGTATTTTAAACACTTATTAATCAAGCCAAGATAGATTACCAACCAAAATTTAAATAGCTAACTAACACATAACTGCACATAAACATGTAAATTGAAAGTTCAACCACATTAAACATAGATATGATTAACATCTAGTCAATCCAAACAATTAAGTATTATTACAAACCAAAGTGCATAAAACAAAAATTTTGAATGCAAGAAATAGTCCAACAATGAACCAAGACTACCAAACGAAACTAACAACCAAGTCTTCCATGTAGCTTCAATTTTTATTCTTTCCAAAATTCCTTAGCATTTTCCTCATGGCTTTGAATTCACCCCTTGATTCAACACGATGCTCGTGCAATTCCTCTCGAGTCTAAAGGTTAGAACAGTAAACTTGCTCAAGATTAAGAGGATTAAAAGGTATTTGGTCTAAACCATCCATGAAAGTGTTCAAGGTTGGGGAGGAGTGACTCGAGGAACCAACGTTGGCACTAGTTCCAACATCATCATCATCATCACTTGATGAAGAGGAATTTTTCTCATCATCAGATGGTTCTCGTTGATCACCTCTACGCCTACCACGGTCACTCCTAACCTTTCATGGATGATCCTTTTGAATAGGATACATCACACGATTGGCGTGCTAGTTTTTGGTGAGACGAAGGTAGGGATAGTCATGATCAACCCTTTTGAAAAGGTGAGTGAGGAGCATGTCATAAGGAAAGTTCATGTTTGGCTTAGTAAGGACATAATGGATTCCTCGAGCGATAAAGTATGCGAGATTGTACTTCATGGAATGACACTGTGACAACCGTGGTTTTGGGTTTGTCACTTGGTCTTACTTTTAGGTTATTTTATGTGTGCTTACTTGAATTGTGTGATTACGTGTTTATTTTGTGTGATTGAGGTTGGTGTGGTTATCATTTATGAGTATAGAAGTACTCATAAGTAAATCGAGGAACGGTTATTTCATGTTCATGAGCTCACAATTAGTGACTATGAAATGAAATGGTGATATTGTGGTGTTTACGTATACTTATAAGTATTATAGTAATAGTATTTTTTTAGGATTTACGGTTTAGCATTTAGAGGTCTCGGGTGAGGTAATTATCCATATGAATATTTTTCGGGATGGTTTTAAGTCATTTAGTACTTAGTTATCAAGTTTATTTCAAAATTTGAGATTTTTTATAAAAGTGTATATTTTACGTCTTTTACGGTAAAACACGTAAAAACTGACTAGTTTTACGGTTTTGAGGTTTTGGAGGCTTTAGGAGCTGAAATAAATTAAGAAAAATTAAGGTAATATTATTAATACATATATTAATAATAAATATAAAAAAAACGAATTTAAAGGGGGTTTAGGTCGGTTTGGAAAAAAGAAAAGAAAGAAAAAGGAAAAAAGGAAAAAAGGGAACCAGGCTTTTGTAATGGGCAATGGACTTGTTAGGAAACTATATAAATACTTTTTATTAACCAAAACACTTCATAAAACCCCTGGAGATCACCTTCAAGCCGACATCAATGGTGGTTTTAGGGTTCTTCATTAATTTTTCTTTTTCAAAAATTCTAAGGTAAAATCTTTAATACTCTTTTTAATTAAAGTGTTTTAATTCTTTCTCAATCATCTTATGATGGATTTAGGTTAGGGTTTAAATAAGAATCTGTATTTTAATGATATTATAATGATTAGATGGTTTAGGGTTTGTAATTAATGGGGTTATGGGTAATTAATTAGGTTAAATTAATTAAACCCGTTTTTAAAAACAGGGCAGAATTTTGGGTCATTGTTTTGATCATATAGGGAGTTCTACAAACTCTTATTTTGCGTTCCACATATCCCTGGAAATCTAATTGAAGTGACTTTCCAATGAAAGAAACTAGAACTAAATTGGTGGTCGGGAAGTGGGTTAAAGTGGACGTTTGACTTAAAGTTTTGAGACCTAAAACTGGGACTGTTTTGTGTAAAATTATGAACGGGATAGCTATTAAACTTAACCAAGTTAGAGACTTGTTAAGGAAGGGAAATGGGGTGATTAGAGCTTAACAATGAGGTAATTATACGGGAATAGATTAGATGTCCATCATAGGTTGATAAGCCATCTTAGTGATTGGTTCGTGTATTGATTTCGTGTTTTTGGTTTGTTAGCTTGTTGCTAGTGCGAGGACTTGTGAAGAAGCTATCAGGTGAGTTTCATAGTCCCATGTTTAATATTGATTTTGACTTCCAGATGGGATGGAAGAGACACTGTGTTGAGTTATTTTATAAATTGATGCTGTGAATGTATTTTAAGGTTTGTGATGGACTTGTGTGTACATTATGTGATTAACTGCTATGTGATTCTTGATTGTGTATGATTTGGATCGGGGGACACGTGCCGTCTCAGTTATTGTGGTTTGACAAGGTAGTGGCCTTGTGGTTTGACAAGGTAGTAGCCTTGTGGTTTGACAAGGTAGTGGCCTTGTGGTTTGACAAGGTAGTGGCCTTGTGGTTTGCCAAGGTAGTGGCCTTGGGATAGGTACATAGTGTGATCATCTATGGTACCATGATGTTGTTTAGCAAGGTAGGAGCCTTGGATTAGTTTGGTATGATTAATCTTGATTAATAGTTGTTAATGCATATTTGTAACACATTGTCTATATGTTCTTTTGTTTATGATTGTTATTCACAGCTTGTAATTGATTTAGCGTTGGAGTCTAAACCTATGACTCTCACCAACTTTATGTTGACGTGTTTTAGTGTCTCTTTCAGGTGATACTATGGTTAAGCATGAGAACATAAGTGGCTAGGATTGGAGAAGCTTAGGAATGCATATAGAAGGAGAATCCCCGTTTCCTTCTTAGTTTTTATTTGTTCTTTTAATAAGTGATACTGTGGCACACATATATTTGTTTGGTTATGTTATTTGTTTGCTTGGGTAAGCGGTAGGACTGTTACCTACTTACCTAGACTCCTGAGTCTGATGAGATATTGTCATGACTTTGTGTCTCCATTTTATGACATTTCTTATTTCATATAGTTATCTCTATAGACACGCCATGTTGTGATGATATCCATACGTCGCGCCCCATATTCCGCCATGGTGGGGTGTGACAGAATGGTATCAGAGACAATGGTTATAGAGAATTAGGTTGCCTAGTCGTGTAGCCTAGTCTATAGCTTAAGGGTCCCTGCATATAGGCGTCATAGGAGTATGTGTGCATTTATAGTAATTGATGTGTTTGAATATTATTTTCGCAGTATTTGTTAGGTTATGAACTACTATGGTTCATACTTAACTACATGTTATTTTCTTTACGAGTTTTGATTAGTGCGGGTGGAACCATGGTCGTATACGCTAGTCATTGTTGGATTTCGCTTAATTATGTTTTCATGTTCTTTATACATTTTGAATTTTGTCTACGCTGGTTCAGCTGGACTACGAGTTTATGTGTTTCGTGCATTGGCTATGTTATTTTAATACATGGGGTTTTGGATCTTATCTTGTGTGGTTATGTGCTTATGAGTTGTTGGATTATGTGTTATGTGTAGTATTAATTTCTTATAAGTGTCATCATAGGAGGGAGTACATTGGTGAAAGGGAACATGTATAATTATGGAGGCCTACATAATTATATATGTGCCACAACACCACTGGACTTTCTAGTATGATTGCATGAAAGAGAGTTAATACATGCTTGTATAGTATATGTTGGATGGATTTGAGTGTATGTACGCTTATGCCTATGTATGTAAAATTATTTTCTACTTACCGGTTGTATTCTTGGGATGGTTGCTAGCTCGTTTCTCTTTGAGATGTTCAACTTCTGTAGTAGCGCATTTCTCGGGTCCTCATTTCACGTGTTTGTTTGTACGGTACTTTTGGCGTGAAGGATTTTGAGATGGTGGAGATTTCTTTTTAGGGTAACGATGTCTTTTGTTTCGAGTTATACATGGTATAAAAAAATAGAACTTGCAAATTGAAAAAAAATAGTTGTTGGTAGTCGATGAAATAAGGAAGTGTCGGGATCATGTTTCAAATAAGGTGGAATATAAATTCTTTAACATATAAGCATGACTCGGTTATTTTAAAATATTTTGGTTTTGATCACCTAGAGTTATTGTTCTTAAGTTAAAAATTTTGTTCTTATTTAGTGAAATATGTTAAAATCATGTAATTAATAGAGTTTTAATTTTCTGGAATTAAAATAAATTAGGTTCTAGTTTTGGTAATTAATGGGGGGTTTTAGGGTTTAAAAATCGTTTTTTTTGTATAAATCGGAGTAGGCAGAAACTGTCGCTAAACTGTCAAAATATGTCGCTAACTGTCAGAAACTGTCGCTAATGCCTAGGCAGATTTTGAGAAAAATCGTTTTGGTTATAAATTATTCGTTTTTAAAGCTTTTTGGGTGATTCAAAAGCCTAAAATTTTGTACTCGGAACATAGTTTTCAAAAATTCAGAAAGTTTAGTAATTGGAGGTCAGTAGCTTGGTCGAGTTAATTGTACAAGTGTCGAGTTCAAGATTAATTTTTAAACGATATGGTTTAAACTTGTGTTTTGGATATTTTGGGATAGTGAACATTTAGAGGGCTAACATAGGGCTTATTTGGGATAGGACGTGAGATGTATCCATCATAAGGATTGTACATTGATGAAGGATGTGGGTTCCGCAGTCAATGTTGACGTGTGATATTGTGTTGTGTGCTTTAGACAATTGATCGTTCGTGAAGAGACTTTAGATTGATTTTCGTTAGATGATTACATAAATTACTAATGTGATACCATGGTTTTAGAACAACTAATATACAATTACAGTACAAAATCCATTCTGGGGTAAAATTTGGTTTTCCACAAGGTTTTAATAGTATGTCGCCGGTCGTAACACATTTCAGTCGTCGTTGGGTGCTTGTGTCATTGGTCCGTTTCCATGGTTCGTTTGGAGTCGATACATGTTTATGTTGAGTATCTTTTGGAGTCTCATGGTTTTGGTTCATATTTTTTTAAATTCGTTCATGTAATCTTCCGTTAGTCGTCCATGGGTTTGATCCGTTATCTGAAGTTGGGGGTCCTAAAATTTGTCGTGAACTTATATTCATTGGGAGCGTTGTTGTAGTCATACGGATGATCCAGTTACGTTCTTATGATAGAGATGTGTTGGGATAGAATTTGAGAGTTCTTTAGACCTTAGAACACGTGGTTATATTTTGATGAGTTTTAATTTATGGCATTTATGAGTAAGACTGAAATCGGGGTGACGGTTTTAAACCCGTCGAGTTATGTGACGGCTCCTAACTTAGTTCCAAGACAGTTCTTGTTTGATGAGTTGCGAGATTTAGTTAGGTTGGTTACATAACTTTATGGTTTTAATAAGTTTCCTCGCAGACGGTTAAGGCTCATGTGTTGTTGGTTGAGATTATTTTCGTGTAAACTAAGTTCACGTTTGAACGTGAAGGTTTTATCAGGGATATGAATCCTCGTTTGTTTGCTGAGAATAAGTTTGAGTTTGGGAGTGAATCTCGGGAAGAGATTTCTATTAGGAGGGAGTGATGTGACAACCGTGGTTTTGGGTTTGTCACTTGGTCTTACTTTTAGGTTATTTTATGTGTGCTTACTTGAATTGTGTGATTACGTGTTTATTTTGTGTGATTGAGGTTGGTGTGGTTATCATTTATGAGTATAGAAGTACTCATAAGTAAATCGAGGAACGGTTATTTCATGTTCATGAGCTCACAATTAGTGACTATGAAATGAAATGGTGATATTGTGGTGTTTACGTATACTTATAAGTATTATAGTAATAGTATTTTTTTAGGATTTACGGTTTAGCATTTAGAGGTCTCGGGTGAGGTAATTATCCATATGAATATTTTTCGGGATGGTTTTAAGTCATTTAGGACTTAGTTATCAAGTTTATTTCAAAATTTGAGATTTTTTATAAAAGTGTATATTTTACGTCTTTTACGGTAAAACGCGTAAAAACTGACTAGTTTTACGGTTTTGAGGTTTTGGAGGCTTTAGGAGCTGAAATAAATTAAGAAAAATTAAGGTAATATTATTAATACATATATTAATAATAAATAGAAAAAAAACGAATTTAAAGGGGGTTTAGGTCGGTTTGGAAAAAAGAAAAGAAAGAAAAGGGAAAAAAAAGGAAAAAAGGGAACCAGGCTTTTGTAATGGGCAATGGACTTGTTAGGAAACTATATAAATACTTTTTATTAACCAAAACACTTCATAAAACCCCTGGAGATCACCTTCAAGTCGGCATCTGTCACACCCCACCATGGCGGAATATGGGGCGCGACGTATGGATATCATCACAACAACAGCGTGTCTATAGAGAGAACTAAATGAAATTGAAATATCATAGATGGCGACACAAATGTCGTGACAATATCTCAACAATGCAGGAATCTAGGTAAGTAGGTAACAGACCTACCTCTTACCAAAGACAAACAATAACCAAACATCAAACATATAGGTGTCTAAAATGTACCACTTATTCAAACATTAAATAAATACTAAGATGAAAGGGATTCCTCCTAATGCAATCCTAGCAGCCTCTAGACTCTAGCAACTTCTAAAATCATCCTTCTCAACTATCCCACCTGAAAATGACACTAAAATCTGTCAACATAAAGTTGGTGAGAACATAGGTTTAAGTTATCTAGAACATCATAAGAAACCTTGACATCCGCTGTAAATAAGTTGAAGAAAAACAATTTATAGTAATGGACCATAATGTGATAATCATGCTACATGCATCCACAACAAAACTCAAGCCAAGTACCAATCACATCTACAATTCACAAAGCACATTATAACAATCAAGAAGTATCCCGTCACACGCACAAGAACACACACCACACTATCCGGATCTTTCCCACACCACCTGTGGAAGATGAACTATATCCCCGTCGAGATATCTTGCCTCCGAAGAGACGATGCACAAGTACTCAGGACGGATCGTGCCCCACGCTCCACACACATCACAACTGGTCCCATAGACGCCCATACATCTATCTACCAAAGCCAATCACAACCCAAACAAGATCACATAAAAGCACATATGAGAACACATAAGCACGCAAGTCACACAATATCAAATTTATGTCCACACATTTTAAAACATAGTACTAAATCATGTTAAAGAACATTGCAAGTGTCATCTCCATCCCATACTGGAAAAACATTTAAAAACATAGCAAAATGGGACTATGAACTCACCTGATTGCTTCTTCAAAGTCCTTGCTCTAGCCCCAAGCTAATAATCCAAAAACACATAAATCAATACATGAACCAACCTCTAAAATGGTTCATCAACCTATGATGGACATCTAACCTCCTCTCATATAAATACCCCATTTATAACTCTAAACACCCCATTACCCTTCCCTAACAAGTCCTTAACTTGGTTAAGTTTAATAGCTATCCCGTTCACAATTTTACACAAAACAGTCCCAGTTTTAGGTCTCAAAACTTTAAGTCAAACGTCCACTTAAACATACCCATGGTTTCTGTAAAAGGAATATTCATACCCTTACATATGTTGGCTAACACCTCCCACTTGCCCTAACCTTAAAGCTACTGTTAAGGCCCTGATATATATATATATATACTTTTGTCATTCCAGTTTTCCTGATTTTAAACGTATGAAAAGTTCATTACCATTAGAGGATCTTACCCTAAGCCACAATCTTAGCCCAAGTGCAGATCCTTATTACAATATATAAACCATCTCTCATGTTCGTGAGAAGATCCCAATGCAACCCTAAGTACCCCAAACAACCCAAAACTTAAAAAGAAAACAGGCTGAATTTAAAACTGTTTTGACCTCCGACTGTTGTAACCTATTTTTGACCCCCTTCCCAACCTCCAATTTAGATATAGTTTCTTGCATTGGAAAGCCACTTCAAATACCTTTTCAGGGGTATGTGTATCGTAAGATAAGAGTTTGTAGAACTCTCAATATGATCAAAACAATTGACTCAAAAATCTGCCCAGTTTTTAAAAACGGGTTTAACAAAATCAACCACATTAATTAACCCTAATTCCTCTAATTACAAGCCCTAACCCACGTAATCATTAACCCTAACCCTAATCCATCAATAGATGATTAAATAAACATAAAAACAATTTAATTAAAAAGGGATTTGAAGGTTTTACCTTTAAATTAATGGAAGAAGAAAAAAACTATGAAACCCTAAAAACTCTCCCAAAAACCGTCGACCATTAATCTCCAGGGATTTAATTATGTTCTTTTGGTAGTAAATAATATAATATATAGGGTGTGGGTGAATCCTTGTCCAACCCAAACCCAACTTTCCCTTTTCCTCTTTTTTTCTTTTTTTCCCTTCTTTTCTTTTTTTCCAAACCGACTAACACCCCCTTAATTTTCGTTTTTTTTTATTTTTATTATTAATATATGTATTAATAATATTACCTTAATTTTCCTTAATTTATTTCAGCTCTTAAAGCCTCCAAAACCCCAAAACCGTAAAACTAGTCAGTTTTTACGCGTTTTACCGTAAAAGACGTAAAATATACACTTTTATAAAAAATCTCAAATTTTGAAATAAACTTTATAACCAAGTCCTAAATGACTTAAAACCATCCCGAAAAATATTCATATGGATAATTCCCTCACCCGAGACCTCTAAATGCTAAACCGTAAATCCTAAAAAAAATACTACTACTATAATACTTATACGTATACGTAAACACCACAATATCACCATTTTCATTTCATAGTCACCACTTGTGAGCTCATGAACATGAAATAACCGTTCCTCGATTTACTTATGAGTACTCTATACTCATAAACAATAACCACACCAACCTCGTTCACACAAAATAAACACGTAAACACACAATTCAAGTAAGCACACATAAAATAACCTAAAAGTAAGACCAAGTGACAAATCCAAAACCTAGGGTTGTCACATCACTCCCTCCTAATAGAAATCTCGTCCCGAGATTTACTCCCAGACTCAAACTTATTCTCAGCAAACAAACGAGGATACATATCCTTGATAAAACCTTCACGTTCAAACGTGAACTCAGTTTACACGAAAATAATCTCAACCAACAACACATGAGCCTTAACCGTCCGCGAGGAAACTTATCAAAACCATAAATCAAACTCATCAAAATATAACCACGTATAATAAGGTCTAAAGAACTCTCAAATTCCTTCCCAACTCATTTCTATGTTAACCCTCCAAGTGTTCATTACCGAAATATACCCAAAACACGAGTTTAAACCATGTTGTCCGAAAATTAACCTTGAACTCAACACTTGTACAATTAATTCGACCAAGCTACTGACTTCCAATTACGAAACTTTCTGAATATTTGAAAAGTATGTTCCGAGTACATAATTTGAAAAGTATGTTCCGAGTACATAATTTTAAGCTTTTGAATCACCCAAAAACCTTTCAAAACGAATAAGTTATGACCAAAACGATTTTTCCCAAAATCTGCCTAGGCATTAGCGACAGTTTCTGACAGTTAGCGACATATTTTGACAGTTTAGCGACAGTTTCTGCCTACTCCGATTTATACAAAAAAAAAACGATTTTTAAACCCTAAAACCCCCCATTAATTACCAAAACTAGAACCTAATTTATTTTAATTCCAGAAAATTAAAACTCTATTAATTACATGATTTTAACATATTTCACTAAATAAGAACAAAATTTTTAACTTAAGAACAATAACTTTAGGTGATCAAAACCAAAATATTTTAAAATAACCGAGTCATGCTTATATGTTAAAGATTTTATATTCCACCTTATTTGAAACATGATCCCGACACTTCCTTATTTCATCGACTACCAACAACATTTTTTTCAATTTGCAAGTTCTTTTTTTTACCATGTATAACTCGAAACAAAAGACATCGTTACCCCAAAAAGAAATCTCCACCATCTCAAAATCCTTCACGCCAAAAGTACCGTACAAACAAACACGTGAAATGAGGACCCGAGAAATGCGCTACTACAGAAGTTGAACATCTCAAAGAGAAACGAGCTAGCAACCATCCCAAGAATACAACCGGTAAGTAGAAAATAATTTTACATACATAGGCATAAGCGTGCATACACTCAAATCCATCCAACATATACTATACAAGCATGTATTAACTCTCTTTCATGCAATCATACTTGAAAGTCCAGTGGTGTTGTGGCACATATATAATTATGTAGGCCTCCATAATTATACATGTTCCCTTTCACCAATGTACTCCCTCCTATGATGACACTTATAAGAAATTAATACTACACATAACACATAATCCAACAACTCACAAGCACATAACCACACAAGATAAGATCCAAAACCCCATGTATTAAAATAACATAGCCAATGCACGAAACACATAAACTCGTAGTCCAGCTGAACCAGCATAGACAAAATTCAAAATGTATAAAGAACATGAAAACATAATTAAGCGAAATCCAACAATGACTAGCGTATACGACCATGGTTCCACCCGCACTAATCAAAACTCGTAAAGAAAATAACATGTAGTTAAGTATGAACCATAGTAGTTCATAACCAAACAAATTCTGCGAAAATAATATTCAAACACATCAACTACTATAAAATGCACACATACTCCTATGACGCCTATATGCAGGGACCCTTAAGCTATAGACTAGGCTACACGACTAGGAAACCTAATTCTCTATAACCATTGTCTCTGATACCATTCTGTCACACCCCACCATGGCGGAATATGGGGCGTGACGTATGGATATCATCACAACAACAGCGTGTCTATAGAGAGAACTAAATGAAATTGAAATATCATAGATGGCGACACAAATGTCGTGACAATATCTCAACAATGCAGGAATCTAGGTAAGTAGGTAACAGACCTACCTCTTACCAAAGACAAACAATAACCAAACATCAAACATATAGGTGTCTAAAATGTACCACTTATTCAAACATTAAATAAATACTAAGAGGAAAGGGATTCCTCCTAATGCAATCCTAGCAGCCTCTAGACTCTAGCCACTTCTAACATCATCCTTCTCAACTATCCCACCTGAAAATGACACTAAAATCTGTCAACATAAAGTTGGTGAGAACATAGGTTTAAGTTATCTAGAACATCATAAGAAACCTTGACATCCGCTGTAAATAAGTTGAAGAAAAACAATTTATAGTAATGGACCATAATGTGATAATCATGCTACATGCATCCACAACAAAACTCAATCCAAGTACCAATCACATCTACAATTCACAAAGCACATTATAACAATCAAGAAGTATCCCGTCACACACACAAGAACACACACCACACTATCCGGATCTTTCCCACACCACCTGTGGAAGATGAACTATATCCCCGTCGAGATATCTTGCCTCCAAAGAGACGATGCACAAGTACTCAGGACGGATCGTGCCCCACGCTCCACACACATCACAACTGGTCCCATAGACGCCCATACATCTATGTACCAAAGCCAATCACAACCCAAACAAGATCACATAAAAGCACATATGAGAACACATAAGCACGCAAGTCACACAATATCAAATTTATGTCCACACATTTTAAAACATAGTACTAAATCATGTTAAAGAACATTGCAAGTGTCATCTCCATCCCATACTGGAAAAACATTTAAAAACATAGCAAAATGGGACTATGAACTCACCTGATTGCTTCTCCAAAGTCCTTGCTCTAGCCCCAAGCTAATAATCCAAAAACACATAAATCAATACATGAACCAACCTCTAAAATGGTTCATCAACCTATGATGGACATCTAACCTCCTCTCATATAAATACCCCATTTATAACTCTAAACACCCCATTACCCTTCCCTAACAAGTCCTTAACTTGGTTAAGTTTAATAGCTATCCCGTTCACAATTTTACACAAAACAGTCCCAGTTTTAGGTCTCAAAACTTTAAGTCAAACGTCCACTTAAACATACCCATGGTTTCTGTAAAAGGAATATTCATACCCTTACATATGTTGGATAACATCTCCCACTTGCCCTAACCTTAAAGCTACTGTTAAGGCCCTGATATATATATATATACTTTTGTCATTCCAGTTTTCCTGATTTTAAACGTATGAAAAGTTCATTACCATTAGAGGGTCTTACCCTAAACCACAATCTTAGCCCAAGTGCAGATCCTTATTAAAATATATAAACCATCTCTCATGTTCGTGAGAAGATCCCAATGCAACCCTAAGTACCCCAAACAACCCAAAACTTAAAAAGAACACAGGCTGAATTTAAAACTGTTTTGACCTCCGACTGTTGTAACCTATTTTTGACCCCCTTCCCAACCTCCAATTTAGTTATAGTTTCTTGCATTGGAAAGCCACTTCAAATACCTTTTCAGGGGTATGTGGATCGTAAGATAAGAGTTTGTAGAACTCTCAATATGATCAAAACAATTGACTCAAAAATCTGCTCAGTTTTTAAAAACGGGTTTAACAAAATCAACCACATTAATTAACCCTAATTCCTCTAATTACAAGCCCTAACCCATGTAATCATTATATTATGATTAATACAACATTAATTTACTGTTTTATATTAAACCCTAACCCTAATCCATCAATAGATGATTAAATAAACATAAAAACAATTTAATTTAAAAGGGATTTGAAGGTTTTACCTTTAAATTAATGGAAGAAGAAAAAAACTATGAAACCCTAAAAACTCTCCCAAAAACCGTCGACCATTAATCTCCAGGGATTTAATTATGTTCTTTTGGTAGTAAATAATATAATATATAGGGTGTGGGTGAATCCTTGTCCAACCCAAACCCAACTTTCCTTTTTCCTCTTTTTTTCTTTTTTTTCCTTCTTTTCTTTTTTTCCAAACCGACTAACACCCCCTTAATTTTCGTTTTTTTTTTCTTTTTATTATTAATATATGTATTAATAATATTACCTTAATTTTTCTTAATTTATTTCAGCTCTTAAAGCCTCCAAAACCCCAAAACCGTAAAACTAGTCAGTTTTTACGCGTTTTACCGTAAAAGACGTAAAATATACACTTTTATAAAAAATCTCAAATTTTGAAATAAACTTTATAACTAAGTCCTAAATGACTTAAAACCATCCCGAAAAATATTCATATGGATAATTACCTCACCCGAGACCTCTAAATGCTAAACCGTAAATCCTAAAAAAAATACTACTACTATAATACTTATACGTATACGTAAACACCACAATATCACCATTTTCATTTCATAGTCACCACTTGTGAGCTCATGAACATGAAATAACCGTTCCTCGTTTTACTTATGAGTACTCTATACTCATAAACGATAACCACACCAACCTCGTTCACACAAAATAAACACGTAAACACACAATTCAAGTAAGCACACATAAAATAACCTAAAAGTAAGACCAAGTGACAAATCCAAAACCTAGGGTTGTCACAGCATCAATGGTGGTTTTAGGGTTCTTCATTAATTTTTCTTCTTTCAAAAATTCTAAGGTAAAATCTTTAATACTCTTTTTAATTAAAATGTTTTAATTCTTTCTCAATCATCTTATGATGGATTTAGGTTAGGGTTTAAATAAGAATCTGTATTTTAATGATATTATAATGATTAGATGGTTTAGGGTTTGTAATTAATGGGGTTATTGGTAATTAATTAGGTTAAATTAATTAAACCCGTTTTTAAAAACTGGGCAGAATTTTGGGTCATTGTTTTGATCATATAGGGAGTTCTACAAACTCTTATTTTGCGTTCCACATATCCCTGGAAAGCTAATTGAAGTGACTTTCCAATGCAAGAAACTAGAACTAAATTGGTGGTCGGGAAGTGGGTCAAAAACAGGTTACAACAGTCGCAGGTCAAAACAGTTTTGAATTCAGCCTGTTTTTTTTTAAGTTTTCGGTTGTTTGGGGTACTTAGGTTTGTATTGGGATCTTCTCACGAACATGAGAGATGGTTTATATATTGTAGTAAGGATCTGCACTTGGGCTAAGATTGTGGTTTAGGGTAAGATCCTCTAATGGTAATGAACTTTTCATACGTTTAAAATCAGTGAATTCTGGATAGGTAGCAATATATACACATATATCTGGGCCTTAACAGTAGCTTTAAGGTTAGGGCAAGTGGGAGGTTTTAGCTAACATATGTAAAAGTGTGAATATTTCTTTTACAGAAACCATGGGTATGTTTAAGTGGACGTTTGACTTAAAGTTTTGAGACCTAAAACTGGGACTGTTTTGTGTAAAATTATGAACGGGATAGCTATTAAACTTAACCAAGTTAGAGACTTGTTAAGGAAGGGAAATGGGGTGATTAGAGCTTAACAATGAGGTAATTATACGGGAATAGATTAGATGTCCATCATAGGTTGATAAGCCATCTTAGTGATTGGTTCGTGTATTGATTTCGTGTTTTTGGTTTGTTAGCTTGTTGCTAGTGCGAGGACTTGTGAAGAAGCTATCAGGTGAGTTTCATAGTCCCATGTTTAATATTGATTTTGACTTCCAGATGGGATGGAAGAGACAATGTGTTGAGTTATTTTATAAATTGATGCTGTGAATGTATTTTAAGGTTTGTGATGGACTTGTGTGTACATTATGTGATTAACTGCTATGTGATTCTTGATTGTGTATGATTTGGATCGAGGGACACGTGCCGTCTCAGTTATTGTGGTTTGACAAGGTAGTGGCCTTGTGGTTTGACAAGGTAGTAGCCTTGTGGTTTGACAAGGTAGTGGCCTTGTGGTTTGACAAGGTAGTGGCCTTGTGGTTTGCCAAGGTAGTGGCCTTGGGATAGGTACATAGTGTGATCATCTATGGTACCATGATGTTGTTTAGCAAGGTAGGAGCCTTGGATTGGTTTGGTATGATTAATCTTGATTAATAGTTGTTAATGCATATTTGTAACACATTGTCTATATGTTCTTTTGTTGATGATTGTTATTCACAGCTTGTAATTGATTTAGCGTTGGAGTCTAAACCTATGACTCTCACCAACTTTATGTTGACGTGTTTTAGTGTCTCTTTCAGGTGATACTATGGTTAAGCATGAGAACATAAGTGGCTAGGATTGGAGAAGCTTAGGAATGCATATAGAAGGAGAATCCCCGTTTCCTTCTTAGTTTTTATTTGTTCTTTTAATAAGTGATACTGTGGCACACATATATTTGTTTGGTTATGTTATTTGTTTGTCTTGGGTAAGCGGTAGGACTGTTACCT
This sequence comes from Glebionis coronaria, assembly GCA_025667525.1. NCBI lineage: Eukaryota > Viridiplantae > Streptophyta > Magnoliopsida > Asterales > Asteraceae > Glebionis > Glebionis coronaria. The sequence goes on along the minus strand of CM046882.1, from coordinate 74,708,796 downwards.
ACTTACCTAGACTCCTGAGTCTGATGAGATATTGTCATGACTTTGTGTCTCCATTTTATGACATTTCTTATTTCATATAGTTATCTCTATAGACACGCCATGTTGTGATGATATCCATACGTCGCGCCCCATATTCCGCCATGGTGGGGTGTGACAGACACATACAACAAATCATATGTGTCATGCACACGGGAACATGATCCTGGTTTTCACCATGACAAAACGCATTCTCCCTAATTATGTCGGCCCAAGAGACCATACACGGATTAAGGTCGCTTACGAGTATCTCTCTTCGTATGGATAGTACGTACAACGGGTCCATCACGAGGTTGGGTAATGTTGCCAAGAATGAAGTCTAGTTCGACCATATGGAGTATTATACGGAGGAACATCGACACACATTTGCAAAGAGTCAATCCTCCATGCATCCATGAGTCGGCATTGACCTTCATAAGGTACTCAAAGTACTCGATCAAACTCCGCGAGAGAGTAGCTAATGGGTTGACCACGAATGGAGAAATTAATAAACATTTCGTTTTCCTTTACATGAATGGAATATGTGCTAAAGAACTCTAAGATAAATTGAGGATAGATTACCTCATTGATGTTTATAAGACAATCAAAACCATTATTCATAAACATCATTTTAGTGTAGTTAAATCCTTCAATGTTCTCATAGACAAAACAACCCTCATGAATGTAACGGGATTGAAGTAAACGAAGAGTGCTTGAAAGGTGTTCGGATTCATAAGACTCAACAAGGTTAGGCATATAACGCTTGGTATTTTGATGGTCATTTTGATATTCCGAAGGCATTTTTTAGTACCTATATTAAACCAAAAATAATTCCACAATCACTCTATGTTACATATAGATTAGTATAAATCAAAACCACAAGAATGTGTTTAATCAATTTCTTGACTAACCAAAGAATGATTCCTTAGCATTCTTATTCTCACAATGTAACAAGTTCATTTTTGACACATGCATATGACTTATGGGAATCAACCATGAATTTGAACATTGGTTTTCAAAATTAGTTTTTAAGTAAGAATTAACAATGCTATTACCAATGTGTTCAAGGGTTCATATAACCAAATTAGTTTGATCAAAATTCGGATTTGTTCTATAAGTGAGTTTAGTGAAATCGTAAGGAATATGAACCTAAAGGAATCATAACACTAAAACTATGGATGCCCACGTTCCCAATTTAGTTCTAACTCAATTTAATTTCGAAAATCCCCAATTATGAAATTAAGAACTGTAGAATAAATTAGTTGAAATTTAATGAAGATACTTACAATTAATCGATGTTAGATGAAGGATGGATGAGACCCTTGTCTTGAAACCAATTAATTTGAGTGATTTTGGGAGGTTTTGAAAGTTGTTAATGGAGGTTTTATCACTCTCTTTGTTGCGCCAGCAAGAAAGAAGATGGAAAAGGTTTTTGAAAAAGTGTAAAATAATAAAACTAGTTTTATTTTAAGCTTAGTGGGCCGCGACTCAATATTGATAATGAGCCGTGGATTACCACAGCGCTAGATAATGAGCCGCAGACAAAACACATGTAAATCCACGAAATTGAAAGAAAATTTTCAAACCAAAATTTTATAAAATACTTAAAACATATATTAAGCCTTTTGAAAATCATTGGACCACTTCAAACTAGGTTATAATGCCTTAATGAAGGATTACGAGTGGAATCGAAACTGAAAAAGGCCGAAACGGAGAAACGACTACTCGTAAACAAAAAGAGAAAAAAGAGAAACCAAGAGAAGTGAATCAAAGCCAACTATAAATTCTCAAGAGATGAATGACAATCTTCAAGTTATAAAAATGAAGAGCTTGTGTCATATATAGTGGTTCATGACGTGCCTTTATGGTGTAAGATGAAACGGCTTTGGTAATGAACCATACCAAGCTATTTTTTTGTTATATAGATTAAGAACACTTAATACTAAATGTATTAAGCTTTTAAAAAACATGAGCAAAAATATAGATTCACTTTCTCTTTCTCGTGACCAGACTAATATCATTGTTAAAGGTCACAATGAAAATATCCTTGGAATATTTAAATTCCAAATGTGTTAACTACAACATATGATGTAGTTTGTTATCTCAAATGATTAATCAATCAACTTAGAGATGAGCTCAATTGCAGACAGAACACATGATATAGGGCCTACTAACCGTATTAAGTTGCAAACCATATAAATCATGCTTGATACTTTAAGCTACTACTAACTCACTCTACACCACTTATGTGAGTCAAGTATCCATGACCATGAAGGTTTGAGAGGATGAAAGAATAGAATCACATCCCACAAATAAGTGTCAAGTCAAGGATGACAAGAACAATCACATAGTCAAGTACTGATCAAAAGAATGATCAAAGGGCTGTGGAAGGACGAAAAGGTACCTTAGCCGCAAAATGCATTCCTGGTATTTTATGGACCAATGCAACAACCAAACTTGACCAAAGTGCATACTTAGTATTCAAGGACTAGTATCACATTCACCATCCTTGATATCATCATCCCATGATGTTAGAGATCAAAAGGAGACGAGTCTTTAACAAGTGTAAGTAACTCAATCCATAACCAAATTAATGATTGGCCTTCATGAGTACCTACACAAAGAGATCATAATCAAGAGCAAATATAAAACGCATAAAAGATACTAATAAGATCATAATCAAGATGAGTTGATATAGTAATAACTTTTAAGGTCTATTTTTAAACAAAAAATAGTTTTGACTAAAAGGAAAACATTAGTACAACTAAACCTTCTAATTAGTAGAGACAATAGATCGATCCAAACTTTAAAGCACAATATACTTCAAAGGTATTGTGTGACTATCGCTTTGATACCAATTGTAGAAACTAGAAAGGGGGTGGGGGGGGGGGGGGTTTAATAGTTTCCATAATAAAGTCCTAATTATAATTATGTTTGTCCCAAATATGCCTTTTACTTGAAAACTAGTTTCATAGTGTTTAGGTCAATTTCCAATGTTTCAAAACATTTTCTATATCTAGTGATTATGTTAATGCAATGCATGAATGTGAAGATAAAAAACCTTGATTTTCCTCCTTAGTGCGAAGCCCTGAGTTCTAAGGTTTCCCTTAGTGGTTCGGGTTCCGGGGCCTGCCCGTTATAGATGGTATAACTCGGGGGTCGGATTTCAGTGAGATTGAGGTGTCGTTCTAAAAAATAAAAAAAATGAATGTGAAAATAAATAAGTGAAGAATAAGGAAAGAAGCAACCTAAGGAAAGACACCATGATTTATAGCGGTTCAACAACGAAGCTCTCTATTCGTTCCTACTCCACTCATCGAGTACACCTTACTCGAGATTTCCACTATACCCACAAGTTCCCTTATTTGGAGAGAAAATATTACAACGCCGCTTACAATGTTTTCCGACACTAAGTTAAATGTCGAGTTCTAATCCTAAGCTAGAACCAATCTTCATCGCCCATCTTCTTTTCTGACACAAGGATAGATGTCGAGTACTAATCCAAAGCTAGAACCAATCTTCACACACATCACTTTCTTGTTAAGTGAGGAATCACAAGACTCATACACACAATTACATCACTTTGTAGTTTAATGAGAACTTACACACAACACACACTACATCACAAGACACATCCAAGTATATAGATATACCTTGGATCTACACAAGACAAATCCATGTATACACAAATACTTTGGATCTACACAAGACTGATACAAGTATACACAAAGCCTTGGATCTACACAAGAAACATATAAACAATATGATGAACATGACTAGATCTAAGAAAGGATGATCTTCATCAAGGCTTCATCTTTTATCACATCACAAATGTGTGAGTGATCTTCTCTTTGGACAAGTAAAGAAGGGGATCAAGAGGATATTCATAAGTAAACATACTTAACACTTTAAATGATCATTTACTAATGACTGAAATCATAGAAAGAAGATAAGAAGTAGAAAACTGTCCAAAAAGGTTATTTAGAAAATAGAAATCTGATCCACTATTTATAGAAGACAAATTGAAACGGCTCTCTGAGCGCGGCTCAGTAAATAGGCTGGCGGCTCTATATCACTATTGAGTCGTAGACACCTATATTGAGCCGCAGGCTCTAGAGTCCGCTCCTTTTTGTCTTCTAGTGAGGAAATGCCATCTGGTGAAGATTATAACTCAAGAGGATATTTTTGACCATTTGGAATATGCCAAATTCAAATTTCTATTTTTATTTTAATAAAACATTTTCTTAAAAATAAAGTTTATTAGAATATTTTGTCACATTTGTATAAATGTGAGTTTTGAGGTTAATCACTTTCCATGATCACTAAACATGTATAAGATATGTTTGTGTAAGACTTAAATGATTATTAGCTTAATATTGTTTGTTAAATAATTTGTCTTACGATTATTTATGACGATAAATGTTTTAAACTTTGTCGTGATCAAAACTAAGTAAGAGTTATTACAAATAATGTTTTTAGGCATCAGTTGCATTAACATGTTGGTATTTTGATAATAAGATTAGGGCTTATAACTTGTATAGTCCTAAAGAGTTACACGGATGAACGGTACGTCACGTAAAGGTTTAATGTAAGATACGAAAAATACACATAACACAAAAAATAAAGACGACAATGATAAAAAAAATTCTACGACATGAGAAAAATATTTAGGATCGATGACGGACGTAGAGTTTTTTGGTAAATAATATGTTGGATTTAACAGATATAGATCTTGCAGCCTGTCAGGACCGGTGAATGACTTCTGTAATCACAAGTCAAATCACAAAGAGACTCTATACACAATATGAATGTAGAATATAAATATAAACAAGAGAAACAGAATAACTATGAAGACTTGATCCTTTCTAAGGATTTCTAATATTAATAAAGACTAGAACTACGTTTTGTGAATCAATATATCTAACCCTTCTGCCTAAGGTTCCTTTTATACTACAAGGAAACCCTAATACAGCTTACAAGAAAACGTGTAAAACTGATATGCATATCTTCTCCTAATATAACTCATGCATATCCTAACAGAATATTAAGTAAATAACAATGTTTGACTTTGACTAGGACCAGGAGCAGGACTTGCTCCTACTACGACTAGGACCAGGAGGAACTACATACCTCCTAGTCTACCTATTACATATAACTTACGCAAGTTGTTGTTCAGCAGTAACATCAGCAACAAAAGAATGAAGAATAGCTTCTACCATACTACCAGACTTGGCAGGGGGATCAGAAGCAGAAGACATGGGACTAGATGCATATGACACGGGACTAGTATGCTGAATAGTATGCTGGATAGTATGCTGGGGAGACACATTATTGCTCTGGCTACTTGCATATGCCATGGGACTAGACGCCATAGAGCTCACAAAGGCTGAATTAGCAGGAGTGGGAAAAGAGTCACTCGGATATCCTCTCACATGAGGTTCGAATGTTCTGAGCCTATGAAACAAATCATCAAAACTGAGATAATCAAGCCCACCTTTGGCTTTAAGAGAGATTACCACCTGGTTCCAAGAGTAGGGTAGGGCTTTAAGAAACCTTGCATTAACATCACCATCATCAGGCTTGGACCGAAGTTGATTCAACTGGCTCAATATTTTCTGGAACCTATCATACCCTTGATTCAGGCCTTCAGTTTCTGAGATTTTGAACTCTGTGAATTCATCTCTCAGCATGGACCTTCGCATTTTCTTTGACTCCTCATTTCCGCCAAACCTTGCTTTTATGCCGTTCCAGATCTCTCTGGCATCATCCAAATGGTAGAAGTCACCCATGTGATCTTCAGGAAGAGATTGAAGCAAAATTGTTTTTGCTTTTACCTCCTTCTGAATAGCGATAATTTCCTCATGAGATTTAGGGTCAAGAAGAGTAATATTACCGTTCTTGTCTCGTCCAGTAAGCTTTCTGCTGTTTCCATTTAGAATGATCTTCCAAAGATCTTGATCAGTGTTGGTGATCCACCATTCCATCTTCATTGCCCAGTTGTCATATTCACCTTTCTTCAGAAGAGGGAATTTTCCATTCGTGTTGGAAACCGTAGCCAGGATCTGCTGAGGTTGCACAATTTTAGGAGTGCCTTCTTCTCCTGTTTGAGTAGAAGTTGAGGCAGACATGATAAACAGATTGTTAAAAATAAGAGAACTTGATTCTTGTTGTATAGAGACCCTCCTAGGCTCTGATACCACTTGTTGGATTTAACAGATATAGATCTTGCAGCCTGTCAGGACCGGTGAATGACTTCTGTAATCACAAGTCAAATCACAAAGAGACTCTATACACAATATGAATGTAGAATATAAATATAAACAAGAGAAACAGAATAACTATGAAGACTTGATCCTTTCTAAGGATTTCTAATATTAATAAAGACTAGAACTACGTTTTGTGAATCAATATATCTAACCCTTCTGCCTAAGGTTCCTTTTATACTACAAGGAAACCCTAATACAGCTTACAAGAAAACGTGTAAAACTGATATGCATATCTTCTCCTAATATAACTCATGCATATCCTAACAGAATATTAAGTAAATAACAATGTTTGACTTTGACTAGGACCAGGAGCAGGACTTGCTCCTACTACGACTAGGACCAGGAGGAACTACATACCTCCTAGTCTACCTATTACATATAACTATTACAATGGTCCTAACATAATATATGACACGTTCAGAGACGTTTATACACTAACTTCATCGGTTTGCCATAAAAGTAATAATTTGTACAAAAATAAATATTAAAATAAAAAGCGGGTTTGTCCGAAAATGACGAATTGTAACAACATACACCATATCTAAAGACCCAATATGACGTATCCGGGATTAATACAAGAATATTCTAGAAGATATCAAGACTTTAAGCATACGAATAATAATTCCTAATATGCCTTATCTAGATGAAGAATACGCCGTATGAAACATTGGATATACATACGAGGATTATTTAGAGTATTTACGTGGAATCCACTCCAAGAAACATACACACGCCGTATGAGAGCCTCACATACGCCTTATGCATGTCGGCCCAGACACACTATATAAAAAAAATTAGAATACATTTTTAAGAGTGCTAATCCTCAAAAATTGAATATATATTCCTAAAAGGTCAAATTTCTAGAGCCAAGAAGTGCCAATAAAATTAAGAAGGCAAATCAGTTCATAGGAAAACGTGTAAATTTCTTTAACTTGATTTAACATTTAATATATGATATCGTGTTTAAGTTTACCTTTTTATTCGTTTGACGTTTATATATTGTTACAATTTTTGAAGGATGATACCTTCGGGTGTTAGCCATATTTATGAATATTTAATATTTGTTTGTTTATTTGATTGCATCTTAATTTATAGATAAGTATTAGATTATGTTTATCACCCATCTCGCTTATGTGTTTAGTATGTTACCTATCATTCAAATTGGAATAGTTATACCTGGATAATTCAGACAAAGGATAGCTCTCCATACAATAGTTATTTATAAGTGGAATAGTTAGGTTAGAAAATAGCGTCCTTCTTACACTACGTTTATTGAATCGTGTTAGACTAGCAGGTGACCTAGATTTAACATTTAGGTTCTGATTCTTGGAGCATAGTTTTGAAATGCACTTAGGACTATAGTTAATTAGTGTTAGTATAATTATCAATGAACTAGGAGTAACAATAATATCACCATTATTTCCTTTTAAGATATAATCAATACATATGAAGCTTTATGCGGATGCGTATAACTGTGAAAGAATTAACGTGTCTAGGTTTATGGAAGAAGTACCGCCTTAATCTAGGAATGACATGACGCCTCGAGATAAAACAATCAGTGCACTAAATAAACAAACGTGCGTTAGATTAAACTAAATATGGTTAATGATTCCCTTAAGATAGATCTTGATCGACCTTCTAGTTTTAGCTATTCGACGCGATAGGAATTTGAATGAGATAATTAGGATAAGTCACCAAACCACCCCGTGCCAATCTCTCAAATTGAACCCGCCTTGATAAACATCTTGTAAATATTGTAAATAAACACAAATATTGTACATTGTATTAACATAGTTAGGGTTTAGAATAGGAGTAATTTGGACTAACAATTAGATAGAATAAACACAATTACAATTAGAATTAGAATTTAACCTCGTTCTTAGTGATCGACACCTAACTTATCAAACTAGTCCACGATCGACCGTGTACACTTCCCATTAGAAGCGTTCTATTAAGTTAAAATGGTTAAATCAGAAAAATATAAATTTAAAACCTGAACAAAATTAATACGTAAACAAATGAACATCAATCTTTTTTTAGAGTATTCAAAGGCTTGTATTTTACTATTCACTAATCCCTAGACAAAAGGCTTATAATTTTAAAAACTAGGTAAGGTGAATAATACTTTTGTCGTTAATAAAAATTTACCAATTCTTCCAATAAGAAGATCAAAATCGGTTCCAAACATGGTTCACTAGAGCAAAACAGTTTCAGACTTTGCCAAATTTTAATACTTTGACAAAAAAATTGTTTTTAACCTATATTTTCATTTGATGATTCTCGCTTTGTTATGAGTTCGTTTTAGTTGATTCAAAATGTCATGCTATATACAAGCCGGCTATTGGGTTGTGCATATGGTGCAGTGGCACAAGGTACCTTATTTTGTAGGGCTACCAAATTGTACAACTTACCATGTACGTATATGTTTCCAAGAGTAAATAAAATGAAGTGTTGTATTGCATTACGTAAAAAGGGGCATAACTTGGTGCACGTACATATAGCTTAAACTTAAACTCACGTGAACATATGAGTACTAAAACACTTAAACTTTCATAGTTTTTTGTTGAGGAGTACTTTTAATCTAATGTTGATATACTAGATTTTTCTGTGGATAAAAAGTTAATATTCGAAAATTGATGCATTGTGATTAACTTTAAATTAAAATAGACATCATACTAACACAAATCTTAGTTGAAAAATTTTATACTTTAGATTATATTAAATGATGTTGTGCTGATTATTAAGATTATCAGTTTTTATTGGATTAATCACAGAGATAAGAACTTTTGTCCTTATTGGTATGTTTGGATTAATGATCCTTTGAAAGTTTGTAACAATATTGTGTAACATTTCTTTTCTCAAGTTTTTCAAGTTTTTTGCTTGATTCAATATATATCTTTTATCTGTTGTGCAAATTCTTTTTTATGTTTGAAAAATGCTTAAATAAAAAAGAATGAGTATGCACCATGTTATCTAATGAACTACTCATGGTAAATTGTTTTCTTAGATTTTTTCTAACATTTGTTTTTCAAACATCAAAGAGGCTTTCTACATACATTTGTATTTTGGTTTTTGAAAAGCCTACGTTAAAATTATGGTACAGGGCCATCAAAATGAATGAGACGGCCCTACATATATACTAAGATTTATTTTAACTGAGTCAACCCAGATTTTGGAGGGGGGTTCCTCCTAGGAATTCGTGACAAAGCTTTCTAGTCTTCGTATGAAGTTCTTAATGATTTTATGTTGGGAATATAAGTTTATTAGATTCCCTGTATCATAGACTTAAACACAAATCAAGTTGTTTGATATTAACTTGCCTGTGCCTAGGAGGCAGGCAAGTATCGCAAGACTCACAGAGACCTAAGTCTCTGCGAGGAACCTCAGAGGAGTCCATGTCAGAGACATTGTCAAGGAAGTCAAAAATTACTTGAAGACATACTCATTGGATATGATGGATAACAACCAAGATGTATCAACCTATCAGGGACTCTGAGGGGTTGAGGGTTAACAGGGGTGGCAATACCCTGTTAACACTCAGTACACTTTGGACATACCTTAATGTGTACGAGACTATGAAGAAAAGGGAAACTGTGTCAGCTCTATTTCCCTAAAGCATTATGGCAGACTACCAAGAATAGAAGAGCATCTTGTGACAGATGTCTGACTAGTGTCTGTTTAGTGTAGTCACCATCAACCAGTACTTGGAGTCAACCTCGTACCACTATAAATAGGTTATGTAGCCTAGAGTTAATGCTTAACACTTTGACGCATTTCACACATTAACTCTTAGAACTTGTTGAACCAAACAGCTGTGACTGTGTTCATAAGTTAGGTTTTAGTTTGTCCAAAGTGTGCACAACACATTGTCATCAAACGGTGTTATCCATAACACTTGTAATTCTTTATTATACAATAACAAGTATTACGTTTTAAAAGTGATTAATTGTGTTGATTGATTTAGTTTATTGTTTCAAGCTTGGATTAGGGACTTTCAATTGGTATCAGAGCGGTTTTTGATATTAAAACCTTCATAAATATCGTTCTAAGTTTTATAATCAAGATCCACCATGCCTGAAACGAGCAATACACCACCACCACCACCACCATCTTCTGGGAACAACACTACTCCACCACCATCCTCACCAAGACTTACTCCTCCACCTTAAAATGAAGATGATCTACCTCAACTTCTTGACTCAAGACGCGGATCTCATGTCACCAACGTATCAGTGTTTGATGAAGATGATTTTGCAAGTTGGAAGAGTCAATTCCTCGTATATCTCGACAGACTTGAACCATTTCTTCTAGAAATTCTAGAAAATGGACCTTATGTTCCCATGACACTTACCTCTACTGATGAGAATCATCTTCCCAAAACTCTCAAGCAGTGGACTCCAGCTGATAGGAAATTGGCAAACCAAGATAAACGTCTCAAGAGCATCATTATATCCTGTCTTCCAAAACACATCATGAAGTCTGTGATTCAATGTCCTACAGCCAAACAAATGTGGACAGACCTTATCCTTGGTCATGAAGGACCCTCTGAAACTAGAGAAACCAAGATTCAGGCACTCAGGCTTCAGTTCAATGCTTTCAAGGCACTTAAAGGTGAAAAGGTTCAACAAACGTATACAATGCTGAAAATTCTTCTCAATGACCTTGCTATGAATGACGTCACCATTGCTCAAGATGAAGTAAATGCCACATTTGTCAACAGCCTTCCAAAAAAATGGATGAGTATGAATCAGACTCAGAGAGCTAATAACTCCATCAATAATGACACCTTGGCTCAGCTATATGGAAAGTACAATTATAAAGAAGGGTTGATTGATACCATATACAAATCAGGGACTAAAAGATTTTTAGTTCAGGGAGCAACATCCAAAGCCTTGAGTTCCACCTCACATTCTCATGACAACGACTCTGATGTTGAAGAAGACACACGCAACAGCCAAAAGTTCATGACAGACCTTAATGCTGAGTTTCATGAAAGAGTCTTGCTAGCTAATCAAAGGAGATTCTACAAAAGATCAGGGAGAGTAGGATCAGCTAGTAAACAAACTGACAAATCAAAAGAAACTTGCTTTGCTTGTGGAAAACTTGGACACTTTCAAAAACACTGTCCTTCCACAAATACATCCTCACCTTCTTATCCATCATCTTCCTCCAAATCATACAAGTTCAAATCAAAACATAACAACTCATCCCACCAATTCAACTCCTCTGACAATGAGAAGAAGGATTACAAGAACAAGTACAAGGCACTTAAAGCTGAGTTGGAACAGATGAATTTGAAGCTTGAAGCTCTGTCTAAGAAGAAAGGGGGTGATAAGAAGACAAAGAAAGGGTTGGTAGCTGAAGCGTATGACTGGAATGATGAGCCGCTGACTTCGGATGAAGAAGATACTACAAGAGTCAGGGCATTTATGGAAATAGCTGAGGATGAACCAGTTGTTGGGAAATGAGATGCAAGATTAGGACAATGGGTTGACATCACAATAAAAAAAGGTACACAGGCTTCTCTCTATGTCTGAAAGTGATGAACACAAACATGTCCTTGATTACACCATTGTTGATTTACACTTTGTTGAGGAACAAAGAAAGAACTTGCTTGATAAGTTTCACTCTGTTAAACATGAACTGTTGACTGCTAGGGCTGAATGTGAAACTCTTAAACAGGTTAATTCTAAAAAGATATCTCTTCAAAACGAAGTTAATAGGTTAACCTTAAAGAACAGTGCCTTAAATGATCAAGTATCTGAATTAAATAAGGTTATAGAAAAATGGTTGTGCAGTAGGTTCACTATAGATGAATTGCTTAATGATGAACTACCTGCTGACATAAAAAGGGATATCTCTGCTAAGAAAAACAAATTGAAAATTCTTACAAAACCCAAAGAGATTGTTTTCAAATCAATAGAGACTATTCATATGTCAGATCCCCTCTTGACAAATGTACCGGTCTCTGAATATGTGGTTGATTTACCACCTTTACCTAAACTCTCATGAGTTGAACCCAACAACTCTTCTAGAGGAGCTAAGGCTAAACCCAAAACAGATATTGAGAAACCACCAGCTAAGGTGTTTGTTGTACCAGCTAAACAATCTGTTAAGCAAGTTGCCTTTAAGCCTGTCTCAATAAAATCTGTGAACAAAGTTGATTCCTCAACTGAAGAACGCCTGTTGTCATTAATGAAAGAAGTAGAACTCTTGAAAATTCATATTAAGCCTTCCGCTGAATGCTCTACTTCCTATGAACCTAAGTCTATTCTAGGAGAACCCAAAGGTGAAAGGATAGTAAAACCTTACTGTAATGTATGTAAAAACTCTCGCCACATTACCATAGATCATGATAGACAAATGGCTGTTAAGAGATCTCAGACACCTTCTAGGGAAAGACAACAGGCTTCTAGGTCACCATTAGGTAACTACAGACCTTACCCTCCTCGTAAGTTTTATGGATTTACTGACCATCACTCAGATGAATGCAGTGACTTTTTAGGATGTGATATCTGTGGAAGGTTCACACATGAGACAGCTAACTGTCCTTCACATCGCCAAAAGTTCTACAGGAACTCAAGAGTTGCTAATCAGCAATTCAGGGAACCCACTGGAAAGTGGGTTCACCATAGGAACCAACTTATTTCTATGTATCTGTGCAGAAACATCTTAAGGAATCGGTATGGTATATAGACAGTGGCTATTCTAGACACATGACAGGGATTCGACAATACCTGCACAGATACTCAAAGGAGCCAGGTCCTAAAGTGGTGTTTGGGGATAATTCTTCAGGCGACACAGAGGGATACGGCTCAGTGAACTGCAATGGGATAACGTTTACAAGGGTTGCATATGTGAATGGTCTTAATCACAATCTTATTAGCATCAGCCAATTATGTGATGCTGACTACAAGGTTTAGTTTACCAAGACTCAGGGAACCATATTCAACAAGAACAATGATGTGGTGCTTATTGCACCGAGAAGAAGAGATGTGTATGTCATCAACATGGCTACTTGCTCTGAAGATAGCTCCAACTGTTTTCTTGCTAAAGCCTCTTAAAGTGTCAATTGGCTGTGGCACAAAAGACTGTCTCATCTCACCTTTAAAAACATCAACAAGATAGCCACACAAAACCTGGTTGCTGGTCTACCTTCAGTGACTTTTTCTAAAGACAAGACTTGTTCAGCTTGTGTCAAGGGAAAGCATCACAGGTCTTCTTTTAAGACCAAGCAATCATTCTCTATTGACAAGTGCTTACATCTCCTTCATATAGATTTGTTTGGGCCTGTCAAACCTTAGACCATCAATCATAACAAATATACCTTGGTCATTGTTGATGAATTTTCAAGGTATACGTGGGTTTTCTTCCTCAGAAAGAGAAGTGATGCAACTTATACTATCATGTCCTTCATCAGACAGGTTGAAAACATGCATGATGTTAGAGTCAAAGCTTTAAGAAGTGATAATGGTACTGAATTCAAGAATCAACAACTTTAATTCTTTTGTGATGAAAAGGGAATATCATAAAACTTCTCTTTAGCTGGAACCCCTGAACAAAATAGTATGGCTGAAAGAAGAAACAGGACTCTGATTGAAGCAGCCAGAACTATGTTAAATGGTGCAGCTTTACCAAAACAATTTTGGGAGAAGCTATTCACACTGCATGCTACACTCAAAATAGATCAATCGTTGTCAAGAGACATGGCAAAAATTCCTATGAATTTTTCATAAATAGAGCTCTAGATGTCAGCTATTTCCTTGTTTTTGGATGCCCTGTGTTCATTTATAACTATAGGAATAAACTTGGAAAATTTGATGAAAAGGCTGATGATGGTTTCTTCTTAGGATACTCTCCAACGGCCAAGGCCTTCAGGGTATTCAACACTAGAAGACAAGAAGTAGAAGAAACCTTTCATGTCAGATTCAATGAAGATGATGACGTCATACAGAGATCAGGAACAGAGGGTGATGAAATAGATTTTAATGAAAACAGGTCTTTTCCAAGTGATGAATTCTCATAACCAAGACCTTCCTGTCATCACCATCATATCACCAACACCCTCACTCCTTATGTTCCGGCATTTGACCCTCTGTCAACACATAACATTGAAGTTCCCTCTTCTCAGGGACTTAATGAAGAAGAACCACAACCTTCTTGTAGTCCTTGTTCCACATCAGCTGAAGATGATTCACCTATTCTTCAAATTCCTGAAGACTCTCCTGTTGACAATGAATTTGTGCCCCTTGATATAGCTGAAGTTGACACAGATACTGAGGTCATCTTTGAAGAGAGTCCTCCTACTCAGAAGGATGAAACTCAAATAGTGCTAGCTACCTCCACAGCTATCCCTGTCTATGATTCCCCAACTCCCCAAACTAAATGGTCAAGAGATCAGCACATACTTCTTGTCAACATTATTGGGGAACCTAATGCAGGGGTTACTACTAGACAGCGAATTCATGACTCAGAGTCAGCATCAGCCAACGAATGTCTTTTCGCTGAATTTCTCTCTCAAATTGAACCTAAGAGAGTAGCTGAAGCTCTTATGGAAGATGGGTGGGTAGCTGCTATGCAAGAAGAAATTAATCAGTTCAAAAGGAACAAGGTATGGACTCTAGTGCCAGCTCCACCTGGTAAGAACATCACATACACTAGATGGGTTTATAGAAACAAGATGGATGAAACTGGAAACATCATCAGAAATAAGGCTAGGCTGGTTGCACAGGGGTATACACAGACTGAAGGGATTGATTACGATGAAACTTTTGCACCTGTGGCAAGACTTGAAGCTATCAAAATCTTCCTTGCTTATGCTGCATATATGAACTTCACTGTGTATCAGATGGATGTTAAGAGTGCCTTCCTCAATGGAGATTTGGCTGAGGAAGTATATGTTGAACAACCTGAAGGATTCGAAAACAGTGAGTTTCCTAATCATGTGTACAGACTACACAAAGCCATGTATGGGCTGAAACAAGGTCCAAGGGCATGGTATGAAACGCTGTCTAATTTTTTAACTAATAATAAATTTGTCAGGGGTTCTATTGATAAAACACTCTTTACCTTCAAGGATAAGAGTGATTTCATCATTGTGCAGATTTATGTGGATGATATCATCTTTGGGTCAACTAATGTTAATCTTAGTAAACGTTTTGCTAAATTGATGACCAAGAAATATGAGATGAGCATGATGGGTGAATTAACTTACTTTTTGGGTTTTCAAATTAAACAATGTCCTAAGGTAATTTCGATTTGTCAAGAAAAGTATGTTAAAGATTTACTTAAAAAATATAACTTAGCTGATTGTGCATCAGTGAAATGCCCCATGCTTCCACCCAACAACTTGGGTCCTGATGAGTCAGGGGTCTCTGTCAATGAGACTTTATACAGAGGCATGATTGGGTCACTCATGTATTTAACAGCTAGTCATCCTGATATCCAATTCTCCACATGTCTCTGTGCAAGGTACCAATCTAACCCAAAAGAATCCCATCTAGTGGCTATTAAGAAAATTTTCGGGTATCTCAAAGGGACAACCTCACTAGGTCTATGGTACCCCAAGGAATCAGGCTTTGATCTCAAGGCCTATTCAGATTCAGACTATGCTGGATGCTGCATTGACAGGAAAAGTACCTCAGGTAGCTGTCAAATCCTAGGAGGAAAGTTGGTTGGATGGAGTGCAAAGAAGCAAAACTCTATGGCCATGTCATCAGCTGAAGCTGAATAAGTTGCTGCTGCCAGCTGTTATGCACAAGTGCTATGGATGAAGAGTCAATTAGCTGACTATGAGATTCTATATGACAAAGTGCCTATCTTTTGTGACAACACCAGCGCCATTTCCATCTCCAACAACCCTTTTCTTCATTCTCGAACCAAACACATTGATATCAGGTATCATTTTATCAGGGATCATATAATGAAGGGAGATATTGAGCTGCATTTCGTCCCCACTGAGCTGCAACTAGCTTACATCTTTACCAAGCCTTTGGATGAACCTTCGTTCAACAGGCTAGTTGCTGAGCTGGGCATGCTTAATATCTCTAAGCCTGTGGCTTGATATTTAATGTGTTCATTAAAGTCTGATTAAATATTAAATTTTTTTCACATGAAACTAGGTAGTTACTTTCCAAGTAAATGCTAAAAACATTCCCTATATTTAATTAATTCTTTTCCGAATAACGAGGAGACAAATGGTTTTGAAAGATCAAGGGACCTACATGTGTGCAGTCTTTTTCCCACTACGCATTTAATGCGTTTGAATAACAGTTTTAATTTTTGAATATAAATATTGTCTCAAGATCTTTCTCACCTACCACTATTCTCATTTCTCACAAATTCGTCTCTCTCTAAACTTTCTCTCTCTAAACCCTCTCACCATCTTCATCTTCCTCAACCTCGAATCCATGGTGTTCCCAGTACCAAAGGCTTCTAATGTTAAATTCGAACTAAATGAGAGCATCATTGCTTCTAACAACTCGATTGGATGGCTCAAGGCTCCAAACAACACCTACACAAATCTGGTCAATTTCATGAAGAATTGTGATGTTAGTGAAGCATTCACAAAATCCCCATCCGTTTTCTATCAAGAATACCTTATGGAATTCTGGTATTCTGCCGAAGTCATTGATGACACCATCACCTTCAACCTCTCTTGCAATGAACACCCCTTCGCCTTCTCTCTCAAAGACTTTTCTAATGTGGCTGGGTTAAGGCATGGAGATGAATGCCTGAAAGTTGTTGACAAAAAGGTTGTAAAGGATGCCCTTGCCACACTTAAACCCATATCTGATGTTAACCCATCCCTTACTCCTGCTGAAGTCGTTGCCAAGTCTCCTCTGAAGATCAGATATTTCTCCCCTATGTGGCGTGTCCTCTTCACACACATAGTCAAATCCCTGGGTGGTATGCAGGGATCTTAAGACCAAATGGCGTTTAATCATCAAAACATTGCTTTTGGGCTGATATGGGCACAAACGTAGATGTTGGAAGCATACTTTTCTCTAAACTTGTGGAAAAACTTAAGGGAACCAATCAGGCCAGGGAGAAAAATATTTGCTATGTTCGCTTTATTTATCTTCTTTTTGAAAGCCTGTTGGGTGACAACTACCACAACTCTGAGCTCACAATCTTGAAGCCGTATCACATCACCAGAGCGATCTACAAAGGGATTGAACCTGAGGATGTACCAGCTACTTCCCATATGTTAAACATTGCTAATAAACAACCTTCAGTTGTGAAGCCCTTGCTCCCTTCCTCTGAGAAGGTGATTACAGCTGGTGTGTCTGGCAAGTCAGCGTCTTTGACCTCTGGGCAACACACCACGTCGTCCAAGGTAACAACTGGCCAACAACCAAAGAAGAAGAAAAACCCATCTTCTTCCCAAACCCAAACTGTTACAAAGGCCAGGGTTAAGAAGACTGTGAATCTCTCCACCTCCTCTATTCCAGAGACTTCTGTGGACACAGAGACCTCAGCTGACAAACACCAGGAGTCTAGCGTCTTGATCTCAGCAGAGACAACAGGGAACCAGCCCAATTCCGCTGATATCGCACATGTAATCAGTCTTATCATTTTTAGAGGTCCACAAGCAGCCACTCTAAAATGTCTATAGGTGAGAGTGGTGAAGTTAGGGTTATCCTCGACCCATAGGAGTCTTTGTATGCACTTAGAAATCTTTTAAGACTTCTGTACACCCTGTCTCTGCACCAAGGAGTGATTCATTTTATAAAGCACCCCGATGACCCTGCACCCTCTAGACAGTATTCAGGCAAAGAACAACCTGAATACATATATGTCTCGACCTAGAGTAGTTATATGTCACACAGCCTATTGGTTCCTTCTATAAAATAATCCCAAAAGTTTTACTTTTAGGGGGAGCTGAATAATCATCCTCAGCTCTCCTAGGGACAGCGTTATATGACGACCTTATCTTACATCTTTTTCACAATTAAAAGAATCCCAAAGGATTTATCATTTCAGGGGGAGCTGAATCATCACCCTCAGATTTCCTAGGGGCAGCGTAACAGGCGATCCTTAACTACATATGTTTCACATAAAAGAGTCCTAAAGGTTTCTTAACCTTTTGGGGGGTCTGAATAATCACACTCAGCCTTCCTAGGGGCAGCGAATGACGATCCTTACCAACATCTGTTTCACAAATAAAAGAGTCCCAAAGGTTTCAACCTTTTAGGGGGGGGGCTGAATAATAACACTCAGCTTTCCTAGGGGCAGCGAATGGTGACCATTAACCTCATACTTTTCACTCTTAAAAGAATCCGAAGGATTTATCCTTTGGAGTGGCTGAATAATCATCCTCAGCCTCTCTGGGACATCGAACTGGCGACCATTTCCTTTATCTATTTCACTGTTACTAACTTAAACAAATTGCAGGCTGATGTTGTACAGCCAAATGTAGAATCTCTGGAGCATCCAGATGAAGGAGCTGATAAATTAATTCAGGATCAGCCAAATAAGGATGAGCCCATGCTTGATGTTGAAGAAGGTGTGCTTGCCTTAATAGAAAGCTTCTCTGAACCTGAATCTATGCCAAATGATGAGATTCTCCCTGAGGGGATGATTGAGGAGGAGGATGATGAAGAGGATGATGATCAGTAGTCTTTGTCTCCTCCAAAGGATATTGCTGTGTCCACACCAGCTACTGAAACCACTCCTCCTCCCAAGGAAGCTATAGTGACTCCTACTTCTGCTACCTCTGTCACCACAGTGTTCCAAAGGCCTGCATATGATCCGACAACCGAATTTTTGTTGTTTGATCATCCTACACAGACAAACTTTGACATATTGCCAAGAGAGGATAATTATGCACAACAGAGTTTGAACATCCATGACCTAAAGCCTGAACATCATGCCTCAGACATTGAACGCCTATCAAGAAAGTTGGACATAGTAAAATCTGAAATGCATTCTTTCACTGTCAACTTTCAACAGATCATCACACAGGCGGTTAAGGATGCTATCACTGAACCCATTAAGGATGGCACAAGAAAAGGAGTGTCCCAAGGACTTAGCCATTTATCCACTCGTATCAAAGATGACATAGCCACAGAGGTCCCTGCACTATTCTCTGCTCATGAGTTGACTATGCATAAAGAATTTGAGAATGTACGATCCAGGCAAGTTCGTTACACCAACTTCATAGTTGACCGTGTTCATCGCAACACAAATGGTAACTACAACCAACTGTTGAAAATTGCCAGAGCTTCAAGAACCAGGCAAAGAGAAATGGCTACCTCTGTTGAGCAGATTGCTGCTTACATTCAGGCACGTTCATCCAAACGTCTGAAAAGACAGGCTGAACGTGAGGGGGAGAAGGGAAAATGTACTTAACCTTGAATCTGCTAAGCAAATCTCAGGACCAGCTGACAACACTATCCCTTCACCCATCCCTCTCCAAGTCATCACTCTGATAACTGTACCTGATGACGATGATGAACTTAAGGGGGAGCAACAGACAAAGGATGGAGTTGATTCATCAAATTCCCTAACTCTGGTTAACACCAGCGAGGCTGTAGATGATGGTGAACCAGCTGCCAAGAAACTTAAGTTCATTGTTAGCTCCCTACCCAAAGCTGTACAAAACCAAGCTCAGATGGCTTTCCTCAAACAAGCTGAAGAGTTGAAGAACACAAGTGTGTTATCCTCTGTCTCAAAGAAAGGAAAGGAAATAGCTGTGGTAGACTCAGACGCCAAGCTAAAGAAAATAGCTGCGATGCTAGAGACAGGAGGATCAACCACTGAACTATCCCAATTCACAACCTTTAAAGAAACAAATGAGAACCCTCTAACAGCTGAAGAAATTAAGAAACATGCTATTGAATTCAAAAGGTTAAATGAAATTAAGAAAGCCAAGGAGCTTAATGAGGCAACTCTGAGAAAAATGACTCTACAACAAAGGGAGGAGCAAAGACAAAGGTTGAAAGAAATGGAAGTCAAACGCACAGAGGCACTGAAAAAGGTAAAAGCTGACTATGATGCCTGCGTTAACAACACGTTTGCACCTGGAAAAATCACCAAGTTCAAGTATACTATTCACAAGTCTACTCATACACCACAAATGGTTTTGTGGAGAGATAATCAACAGGCCAATATGGATCTCTTTGAAGACATTAAGTTAAAGAAACTTGGCTTGTCTGAATGGTTTGAACTTGAGGCATTAGCTGCGAAGAAGACTGGACAGGCAAATTTTACACTTCTTAAGACTCTCAAAGCTAAGTTTAATTGGGTTAAAGAAACTGC
This sequence comes from Glebionis coronaria, assembly GCA_025667525.1. Classification (NCBI taxonomy): domain Eukaryota; kingdom Viridiplantae; phylum Streptophyta; class Magnoliopsida; order Asterales; family Asteraceae; genus Glebionis; species Glebionis coronaria. The sequence goes on along the minus strand of CM046882.1, from coordinate 74,688,253 downwards.
AGCCAAGCTCAAGGTTGATCCCCCACCACAGCTGTTTGAACAAGATCTTCCAATGTCTGGAAAGAAAAGAAGAAGGATGACTCAATTTATTAAGGAAACCTTCGTAACTGATGATGTTCAAGTGGATGGAATGCACAGGGATTTGGTTTTACCAAATGGGATTGTAGGCCCTATTGATGGTCAGACATATACTGAGCCTGAGAAAGGTATAGCCTTCATGAACAGGGGATGTCAATATGTGTTCCAAAGGGAAGACGAGCTGGGATTAGCATCAACTATTCAGCTTCTTTGTCTTAAAAATGCACTTAAAATCAACACAGAGTATTCCAAGGTATTTGCACAAGCTTTGCAGGCCGAATTGGATGCTAGGACAGACATAGCTGAAGTTGAAGAGAAAATCAAGAATGATGATTATTGAAGTGTTTCACAGCTGAACTTTACTTTCATATTTTGTTACACTTATGTTTTGTACTTGTAATTTCTTTTAAGTCATAATAAAATCATGAGGTATGTTTGTTAAGATCTGTTATGAGTAAGAAGAAGCTGTCATCTCACTTACTGTAACTTATGTAGATCTAGCTGTATTTATGTTTAAATAGGGGGAGATTGTTGGGAATCTAAGTTTATTAGATTCCCTGTATCATAGATTTAAACACAAATCAAGCTGTTTGATATTAACTTGCTTGTGCCTAGGAGGCAGGCAAGTATCGCAAGACTCAAAGAGACCTAAGTCTTTGTGAGCAATCTCAGAGGAGTCCATGTTAGAGACATTGTCAAGGAAGTCGAAGATTACTTCAAGACATACTCATTGACTGTGATGGATAACAAACAAGATGTATCAGGGACTCTGAGGGGTTAAGGGTTAACAGGGGTGTCAATACCCTGTTAACACTCAGTACACTTTGGACATACCTTAGTGTGTACGAGACTATGAAGAAAAGGGAAACTGTGTCAGCTCTGTTTCCTAAAGCATTGGGGTGGACTACCTAGAATAGAAGAGCATCTTGTGACAGATGTCTGACAAGTGTCTGTTTAGTGTAGTCACCATCAACCAGTACTTGGAGTCAACCTCGTACCACTATAAATAGGTTATGTAGCCTAGAGTTAATGCTTAACACTTTGATGCATTTCACACATTAACTCTTAGAACTTGTTGAACCAAACAACCGCGACTGTGTTCATAAGTTAGGTTTTAGTTTGTCCAAAGTGTGCACAACACATTTTCATCAAACGGTGTTATCCATAACACTTGTAATTCTTTATTATACAATAATAAGTATTACGTTTGAAAAGTGATTAAGTGTGTTGATTGATTTAGTTTATTGTTTCAAGCTTGGATTAGAGACTTTCATTTTACACCTTACCACTTCACTTATAATCAAACTAAGCTATCAAAAAAATACATAATAATACCTTCTAAGAGTCCGTTAAGCTCAGTTTCAAACATTTTCTACCTATGCAACTTATATATCATACGAAAACTTCATAGAACGACATTTTATATTTTTCTTGCGATGACTTCAAGCTATCCAAAAAGGACAGTTATACTAGAATTAGTCGGCTCGCAATGTCGAGTCGAAAACACAGGCTACCACAAAAAAATATAGCATGTAATGCATTATATAAGCTGAGATAAACAAAAGAACACTCATAATGATCCAAGATGAATCAAGGAATCGAAACCCTAGTTTTCAAATACCTCAAGCTTCCAAATCAAATCTTCCTAATACTAATTATAAAGTTGTTTAAAATTTGTAAACACTCTTTGTGATCACCTTGACATTAGCTATGGATTTGTTGTTGTGTTTGTATATTTGAGTTTTAAAACAAAAACTACTGGATCACCCTTATAATTATGATCAGGGTCCACATCCATGTACTGTCTTCCTTTTTAATGCCTCCATCTCTTTTATGGAGATAAGCTTGCTGCCTTATTACAAATATTGTTGCTTCCTAGATTCTTTCCTTACTGTGTCGTTAAAAGATTCACTAAAAAGCAGATGACATGAACAGGACACGTTTCAGATTTGTTTATGTTGCCGAATAGAAACAAAACTAGCAAAGTTATTATAATGCTGTCTTAGAGCATCTATAATGGGGCATTTGACAAAAAGCTTTTTACTATTAGAAAAAGCTTTTCAAAAGCTTTTTACCATTGAAGAGAATAACCTTTTTGAACATTTTGTAGAAAGACTTGGTGGTTGTCAAGTGGTTTGAAGAAATGACTTTGTATTCATAAACATGATCATGAATTCTTCAAGCTAAAATTACTTCAACATTTATGGGTATAAATGCATCAAGTCTTTGTATAGCTTGATGCATAGCTGATGCTCTTAGAAACACACCTAGCAAGTAGCTCCATTTGAAACAAGAGTTGCAAGACTTGTAATATTTGTCGAAAACAACATGTGAACTACGGTAGCTTTAGTTTGATCTCGTGGAAGACGAGCTCACTCTAAGTTTTTTTTTCACAAATACGAAAGTCGTTTATGAATCTCCATATAAGCTTAAAAGTGTAGTCTCAACCACAACATTTTCGAACAATCGACCAAATTTCCTTAGCTAGGAGGCATATTTCACAAAGATAAATAAAAAGAACGTAGGTAACTTGAAAGTGGAACCGTAATCGATTCTTGAGTGAAGGGTTACATCATACAATAAGCTTATTGTAAGATGGTAGGTTACGGCTCAAACTTAATTATGGCCTTGTAGTTCATTAGGTTTAAGGTTATGATTGCTTAGTCGATAAGCTATATTATCACTAAAAATACACATTGTCACGTTAGTTGTGTAATCACAAAAACACAATTCAATAAATATACTGTATATGTTTTCAAATTAACATGGTATTTCCGAATCGAAAAGTATTTTGTCATAGTAGGTTTAGGGTCGTGTGGGCTCGAATGTTTAGTTTGTTTAGCTCATTGGTTTCAATGAATTGCTTTCTCCATCACTCTTTTAACATTTCAGATTTAATGCTTAAAATTTTTAATCAACTAGTTTATTTTACATCTCCTCATTTCCTCGACGTGTTTCATTTGTGTCGCAGTTTATCTCTTACTTTGTGTTGTTTCTTTCATCATATTATATATGTTGTTCCTTTTTGCCAAAAACGAAGAGCAAATCCCCTATACCAAAATGTTGCTTTACTCCGTTATACATCGCTATCTCTGTCTCTAAACATGAGAGGTGTAAGTGTACGTACTTGAGAGTACTCATTAGATGCCAGCATCTAATTAATTACGAAGCCACCTGGATTTTGGCTCGTCGTCTTTTCTTACGTTTGTATCTCAGTGATCATGAGACATAGTTATAAAAGTTCAGAACTGTAGTATATGAGCAAGAGGAGACATAAAAAGTGAAGGCATATATTGATGCATGCAGGCTCAAGAAACAATAGCTCCCATTGGGGACCAGATTGTGACCCTCCAAATCCCTTTCTCTTTTTTTTTATTACCCTTCTCATTTATTCCCTCAAACCATAAACAGTACTAGTGTTTACTTGTCTCGTCTATTGTATGCACCCTTTACTTTTCATATAAATACACAACTTTATGACACTTATTTGATTCACTTCAACTTACACTTCCTACACCATCATACATAGATGCATTAGAGAGTTGTGCTAGGTAGCCTAAAACATAATATTGTTTGTGACGGGAAGATATTGAAAACTTAAAAGAAGCTAGCTAGTTTTAGAATGGAGTGGAGTAGCAGCAATGCTATACCATTTATTCCGCGTCCGGCACAAAATTCTTTTGCTTTTCTGTATAACTATAACACTGACCCTTATCTATACCCATCTGGTAATTCTTTTGCTTTTAGTTTTGAAATGTTTGTGTGTTCATTTTTTGTTTATATTGGTGTTCTTTTTCTTGTGTTTCTAATTTTCGGAAAAAAAATGTAATAGGAGGGGCAGAGATGAAACATCAAATGATGCAGCAGGCATCTTTACCAATGATGGAAATTAACCAACTTGATTACGACAACAATCTGGATAAGAAGAAAAGGTTAAGTAGTGAGCAATTGGAAGCTTTGGAAAACAGTTTTCAAGAGGAGATTAAACTGGACCCTGATCGAAAGATGAAGCTTGCACATGAACTAGGGCTGCAGCCAAGACAAGTTGCGGTTTGGTTCCAAAACAGACGTGCTCGTTGGAAGGCTAAGCAACTCGAACGTTTGTATGATACACTTAAACAAGAGTTTGATGCTGTCTTTAGAGAGAAGCAAATGCTTCAAGACGAGGTATGCCTATACGTACTCTGTAATTTACATGCCTTGATCTCATATAACATTGATGTATGAAAGACTAATTAAACATTTTCCCTTTAAGAATATTCTTTTCTAACTTTAAGTTTTTTGTTATTGGACCTTGTTTAAGGTACTAGCCTTGAGAACCATCCTTAAAGAACATGCGAGCAAGAGACAAGCTGTATCTACACCAGTGTACACAGACATGTCTGGTGAAGAGACTGTTGAAAGCACACCGATGGCGGCTATTCACAGTTCCAACAACCCTCTTGCCGCAAGTGCAACCACCGCTATGGATGCCGACTGTAACTATATGCTTAACTATGACGGGGCTACGATGCACACTTCATCTTACTCCAATTGGGCTGTTCTCCCTTCTTATCCATGAAACAGTCATTAGTTTACTTATTTACTACGTAGTTTAAGATGTTGGTTGTTTCATTATATTAGCATATGTTGTTACCGTAGCTTTTTGTTATACTATGCTAAATATAGTATTTAGAAGTTCAAACGACAATGGGTGTCTCGTTCGGCATTTAGCACGATTCTAGTTAACGGATCCCTAATCAAAAAGTTTAAAATTGAAAAGGACCGAGGCAAGGTGACCTATTTTCACCTTTTCTTTTTATTACAATCGATTGCAAACTTGCTTTTGGCACTTATGTCATCAATAGTTTGAGTGACGGGTTTGCCCATGTAGCCGGCATTATTACCCACTGTGACCCATTTCCTGACCTTGACATCGTTAGGTCCATGGTAAAAACCGAGGACCCTGTTTAAAGCATAGAAACCTCCCACGGTTTCACTTAATACATCCTCGGCTCCACATGTATTGCTAGCCGAGAGTTCTACAACCCAAACCCGTGATAACCAACCTCGTGAAACTTGTGGACCAATCAACAAATGTGTGTCGCCACTTCGGCGAACAGGTCTGTGCACATCGGGGGTTGCTTGTCGTTTGATTCATGCAAACACAGCTCTCGTAATACTACTGTAGGTTACTTCTCGGAATGCTTTATGGTCATCTATCATACGAGTAATATTCAAAGAAATGAATGGAGGTCCCACCCAGGCGCGGATATGCACCTGTGCGGGCTGTGCAATCGCACAGGGCCCAACAGTACCGAGTATATGTGTAGCTAAAGTATATTTTGTGAATTTGTGTTGTGTAAGGCTCATTGAACTTAGACCTGGATAGTCAATTAGTACACGTACAGTAGTATTAATGGCTATATATATAATGAAGTAAATAACTTTTATATCATCGAGTGATGTATCTTTTATATAATAAAAGAATTAGATTTTTTAGAATTTTGGTGAAAAGTGGAGGTAGTATAAGAAATAATTAGACCAATCAAATTGGATGATTTTGACACATAAGCAAAATCGAGCGACGTGATTGGTGAAAAAAGTCATCAATTTAGTCAAAATTAAAAAATTTGATGGAGGATTTTGATAAAAACACACAAAGATATATGTGTTAAATTTGTGAAAATAAAAACTTAAAAAAAGGAGGGGATTAATTAAAATTTTAGTGGTTGAATTTTAAATAAATTAGATAAATTTAAGTGTAAACTTATTATTTTTCATTTTTTTAACAACTTTAATAAATAAACAAAATAGCCCTTTAAACTTTATGTCCTCTAGATTTTATATTTTAAAAATATAACATGTAAATAATATTATAAAATCAACAAATCAAATCATTATTAATATTCAAATAAATACATAAATTATTGTCTATTTTCGTTTTGACACTTAACAAAGTCAAATAATACAATTTACGTAAATTATTATTAACATGAATATAAATATTAAAATGAATCGGTGTGAGAAAAAAATAAATAGACGAGATTCTACATATTAAAACAACATATATTTTCAATATCGTTATGTGTTACTTAACACAAAATGTCTAGAAAATGATAGCTAACATTTCAATTAAACAAAGTCAAATCCTTTATGTAACAAATATTATATAAAATATCAATTAATATTATTACATAATGAAAGATCATGTAAAACTCACGGGTTTATAAGCATCGTAACTATTTAAGTATTAAAAATCTAATATTGTTTTATTATAAAATTAAGCATTACAATATAACTATTTAAGTATTAATCGTGCAGGTGTAAGGTTGATATAAATGGTTTGTTGATTAATAATTAAAATATAACTATTTAGAAAAAAATTAAAAGTAAAAAAAGTATGAAATTCGAAAAATAAAAATTAATGTAAGTTTATATTGATTTACATTGTAAAAGAACAACACAATTAAACATATAAACATTATATATTCTTTTAAAACATGTGTAATATACATTAAATTGCAATAACGAAATTATCATTTATTTATTTTTTATGTTCAAGTCTCGCGTGCACGGACATTAAAATTAGTTAGAATAATATCAGATTGCTATATTTTTTCATTTGCTTTATTTTTTGTAACATATTATCATAGTTGTATTAGAAAAATCAGATTGCTTTACTTACATAGAACATTGTTCACTTGGTTTTTATAAAACAAATACATAATTTCGGTTTTAGAAGGCCTCTTTTACGATGACGGATGACGGCACAGGGCCTTACAAAACCACGAGACGGCCCTGGTCCCACCTCACAGCTCAGTGCTCACGCTAAGATAGTAACAACTTAAATATAGTGGCTAGTAATAACTTCAATGGAATGGGTCAAGCCCAGCTGATCCAACTGGTCCAAGCCTAGCATCAGCTGTTATCAAAGTTTAAACTGGCCCAATAGTAGCTTTATCTGACAAGTCGACCGAATAACACAGCCCAACCCCCTGGCTTTGGCACAATTCCGGGTTCATATGCTAGTCACAATGGTCGAAAAACGCTCATTCCGCAAGCATTCAATGCCTCATCTTTACAAGATCTCACCGGGTAGAATATGGATGTATACAGTGGCAGAGCCATAGAATCACAACATGAGGAGCAAATATTTTATACCTTCACCTAAGTCGTGCTAAAAGGAAAACAAAAACACATACTGCGAAAAACTGACTCAACAGAAGCACAAAGTATTTATCCTAGTAAAAACAAGATTCAAAAGAAACATTTTATATTTATGACAAAAAATGTTAGACATTTTAGTTTGAGCAAAACATATAGTAATAAGTATTAACGAATGCTGATGAAAGTAAGATTTTTTTAGTATTCTATACTCAAATAATATAACACGTAACAAAGTTCACACAATAGTTGTTTTGTGCATTTACATCATTACAAATTAACAAGCAATTTGAAACTCACAACGTTGTAATTAATAAAAGGGCATATTGTATAAAAAATATCCATCTTAGGTTTAAATTTAATTTAAAGTATCTATCTTTTTTTCTCTCAATTTTAGATTCCGATTTTTTTCTTGTTGCAATGTTAAACAACTAACAAGTTTGAAGGCTATATTATAATAATCGGTTACTTTACTATTGCATCGTTGGTCCTTTATATTAACGACCTTATGTAACTAACTCAAAATCTGTTTTTTTAACAGTTTTTGTCCGTTTTCTATCTTTTTCGCCTAGTTGTTACCATTTTCGCCGGTCTTTTTACCGTTTTGTCTGTTTTTACCATGTCCAACCGTTTTTAGCGTTTTCTACCGTTTATTCACCATTTTTGCCCGTTGTTGACCGTCATCACATGTTTTTACGAACAAAAAAAGTAAAAAAACGAACACCTATTCTTTTACGAACGAAAACGGTCAAAATCGTTTAAAAAAGTCGGAGACGTTAAACAACTGACGAAAACGATCGAAAGAGGTAAAAATGGTAAAAAGGACAGACGAAAATTATCGAAAGCGGTGAAAAAAACGTTCGAAAACGTAAAAAAATGGTCGGAAACAGTCGAAAATGGTAAAAACCGACAAAACCGAACGAAAACGGCCGAAAGCTGTAAAACGGACAAAAGGGCTCGAAAACGGTAAAGAAAAGTGGACGAACCCGTCGGAAATAGTAAAAGACGTACGAAAACTGTAAAAACAGACGAAAATGATAAAACCGAACGAAAACGGTAGAAAACGATTAAAAAATCCTAAAAACGAATTTCGAGTTTATTATAAAGTGACTTTAATATAAAGGACTAACAATAAAATAATAAAGTAACGATCGTTAATATATAACCTTTAAATTTGTTAATTGGCCAAACATTACAAAAAAAAGGATCGAATACTTTAAATTAAGAAAAAGAAGATGAATACATTTTATTGAATTTGGACAGGATAAGTACCTTTAAAGTAAACGCTCATATATATACATTAATTTTATTTTTAATAATAAAATATATTTTTTTCTCTCTCCTAACTCACTTCCTTATGTATCATCTTCCCCAATTTCTTTAACCTATTTTTAAAAAACTAGAGACACATAGAAGACATAACGAGGTTTGTGTTGGAGACAACGTGTTTGAACTCTAAAAAACAAAGCTATTTCCCTCTAAAAACAAGACTACCACATAAAGTGTTGGGGAAAAGTGCCATCCTTACTTTGTAGGTGGCTCCGCCCTTAGATGTAGAGTTGAGATCAATGTAAACCTTTAATTTAGCATAAAATCAATCAACCAATCATATATACTCATTTTATAAAAGAAAACCCATTCTCACCTCTTTTTAATAATTTAAATATCTCACAAAGCGTAAATCATCAAGAGAACAAAAATACACCAATACAACGCGAATTAAGTTATTTTTCTATCGAGGGACACATTTATATACTTTCGACGGATTTTTTTTCGATTTTTTTCTTATGTTACGTATGAGAGAATCATATATGATTTTCTGAAACCATATAGGGTCGTATCACGAATCATATATGATTTTCTAATTTTGGGAAATCATATATGATTCGTGATACGAATCATATATGATTTTCTCAGACGTGATTGAAAAATAAAAAAGTTCGGCGAAAGCATATACATGTGATCCTCGATTTAATTCTCATCGTGATGGTATGTTTCGTTTTACGTAAAGATTTACGATTTGTGAGATATTTGGTATTTTTTAAATGATAAAAGTGAGTTTTTTTAGTTATATGAAAAAGTAGATGGCTGAGATTGGTTGATTGGATATAGATGGCTATGATTGGTTGACTGAATATATGCTAAAAATGAATTTACATCAAACTTTTGTGTATGATTTTCTAATTTTGGGAAATAGGTCCACGGTTGGTTCTATAGCGAGCGTGCGACACTTGATTTCAAAATTGGAAATCTTAGCCGCCCCAATACAATGTAGCTGGGAAACATGGATTTCATATATAAGTACGGTTATGAAAAAACGCGACATAGGGATTCGGTGATTGGCAAAATCAAAAAACCTAGTATACATGCCCACTTTTCCCTCGGACGCCTGTCTAATGTGAGACCCCCAGAATCTGACATGGAACAACTAGGCAACGAGGGGATCACACGTCAAGGTACAAGTAACAATGAGTTATAAATAACACAAAAATAACAATAAAAGACTTATATATTACATCATGTAGGAAATACGTTTTTCGTATTAAGAAAGTCTCGGTCACTCCAACAATATAGTTATAGGCTCGTAGTATAAGTTTGTTTATTATTTACATTAGCCCGACCCATGAGCATGTTCATGGGCCGGAAGCCCAAGTCCATTAAGAGACTTGGTATATAAACCTCTTTCCACCATGGAAAGGGGTGTTGGTTGTTTATTACATTTTTCACTTAATACAAGTTTTCTTTCTTTCTCTCTCTAGTTTCTCTCTATAGAAAAACAACAACCCTCTTGATTAGTTCAAAGATTATCATCTTTCTACAATTGGTATCAAGAGCATGGGATGATTTAAGGTATGTTGATTCGTGTTGTTTAGTGTTTGATTGGGTTAGTGGGTGCTTTAGGATAATCCATCTCAAATCTTGAAATTTTTTTGTGATTTTATGGTTTAAAGATGTAAACAAAACATTCGGTTTGATTATTTTGGTTGAAATCACAAAAAATTTCGTGTTTTTGGGTAATTTTTGGCTATTATTTGGTTACTGTATTTTAAGAATCGTATCAGAAATTTCGAAAAAGGGTTTATAGTTCCGAAATTATTTTTTCGGAAAAGGGTTTATAATTCTGAAATTAATTTTTCGGAAAAGGGTTAAGTATTCCGAAGATTTCTCTAAAAAACCCATTATTCCGAAGATTTGGTATTTCTCTGAAAAACCCATTATTCCGAAGATTTGGTATTTCTCTGAAAACCCCATTATTCCGAAGATTTGGTATTTCTCTGAAAAACCCATTATTCCGAAAATCCGAAGATTTCTATGAAAAACCCATTATTCCGAAGATTTGGTATTTCTCTGAAAACCCCATTATTCCGAAGATTTGGTATTTCTCTGAAAAACCCATTATTCTGAAAATCCGAAGATTTCTCTGAAAAACGCATTATTCCGAAGATTTGGTTATTTCTCTAAAAAACTCATTATTCCGAAGAATTGTTGATTCTCCGAAAACCAACTATTCTGAAAATCCAACCTTTATCCGAAGATCCAAGTTATTCCGAAGATAGGGGATTATTCCGAAGATTAGTGATTGGTTTTTAACATTGATACATCAACACACGATCTAAATCGACAACAACAATTTTCACATCCTTACTTCATTGGACGATCAAAAGATAATATTTTTCAATCAAGTGTTCAAAAAATGAATCCTCATTCATTTATGCCAACAATGACATCGCTTACCGATATTTTAATCATTTCGGGTACCGATACTCTCCCACTGTTGCTCATCAAAGATTTATTTGAAGCATGGCAAGGTCGCATGAAAACTTACATCATGGGTAAACCCAATGGTAGACTTATGCTTCAATCCATTGAAAAAGGTCCACTCGATTGGGGAGAAGTTACTGTCAACAATGTGACGCGGCCAAGGTTGTATCATGAGTTACCGGATGCTAACAAACTCATTGCCGACGCAGATGAAAGGGCCGTTCAGACAATACTTGAAGCTCTTCCACCCGATATCTATCGAATGGTAAGTGAACACACAGTAGCAAAGCATCTTTGGGATCGCTTATCTGTTTTGTTACAAGGGACTTCACTAACTAAGCAGGAACGAGAGTGTCAATTGTATGATTTGTTTGATAGATTCACATACATTCCAGGGGAAACACTTCATGACTACTACTGGCGTTTCACCACTTTGATGAATGATATGAACGTGTATAATGTAAGGATTGCGCAGTTTCAACTAAACACCAAGTTCTTGAACACGTTACCCCAAGAGTGGAGTCAATATGTCACCGATGTTAAGATGATTCGAGATTTCCACAAGTCAAATTTAGATCAACTCTATGCTTTCTTGCAGCAACACGAGAAACACGTGATCCAAAAACGCATCTCTCAAGGATCTTATCAAGAACCATTGGCATTAATGGCAAATCATCCAACGTTGTCATATCACAACTCTCCGTTTGCTTTGGGACACCAATCTTCCTATCAACCATTGTATCAAACGCCAAGCTTTCCACAGTATTAGATCTTGCCACAACCACCTACATCTTATCCACAAAAATACAAGCAATCAGCAACATCATCACAAGGAGACTCACATCATTTACCTTATGTTTCACAACCATATTCACCTTATCAACCTCCAACAAACCCTGCCATCACCTATCAACAACATGAGGCTCCTCAACCCCATTACTCACAACATGTTAGTGTTCCTTCAAATCAGTTTGTAGCTCAACCAGCACCAGTATTCTATTGTGATGATGAGATTCTTGTCCCTGAGTTTAGACAAGGGGATCATCCTACTGATATACTTGCTCAAATGTCTGCTTACATCACTCAAGCGTTGAACAAACGAGGTTACAGAGGACCATCTCCAACAAACAATCAGTTGAGGAACTCTTCTAACTCTCGACAACAAGCTACAATTCAAGATGGCAGAGTAATGGTGCAACCACTTCAGGGGAGACCAAGTTCATCTAATGCTGGTGCACGTCCATCTAACAATGCTGCTACAAGGGGTAATAACACTGGCAAAATGAAGATGATCATATGTTATAACTGCAAAGGGGAAGGGCACATGGCTCGAGAGTGTAAGCAACCCAATAGGAAAAGGGATAACACATGGTTTCAGGAGAAGATCTACTTGGTGAATGCTCAATCCCAAGGACGTGAGCTCGATGAAGAAGAGTTAGCATTATCGCAGATCCAGGAGTTACGGACACTGACGGTCTTTCAGCAGCCATCACAAACAATGCCGCATATCAATGTAATGATCTTAATGCATACGACTCTGACTGTGATGATCTCAATACCGCCAAGGCAGCTCTCATGGCAAATCTTTCACTTTATGGAGCTGACACAATTTCTGAGGTACCAAATATTGCCAATGCTACTAGTATTGTACCTTATCAAGTTAGGCAAGTGTCTGAGTATCCGGAACAACCTCCGGTGGTTAGTAGCTCAAACGAGGAGACAAACAATGATAGCAATATCAATGCAAGTCCCCAGACTTTTAGTGAAACACAACCGGGAGCTATTACGTCTACAAATTCGTTTGCTCAACAAGATTTGGTTATGGTGTCGGCATCTATGCTTGGCCAAATGAATAATGCGGTACTTGAAACCCTCAGTGTTAATCATACATTATCTGCTGAGCTTGCTTTGTATAAGGAAAAGGCTAAAAACTTGGAATTAACTCCAGTGACCACTACCTTAACCAATCCTGAATTTGATAGGTTTAGGAAAGTCCAAATGGATAATTTGCTAGAAATTGAGAGTTTAAGAGCAAATCTTTCGAAAGAACTTAAAGAAAAAGAGTCAGTCGTTAATAATTTTCAAAAACTACAAACAGATTTCGAAATTCTCGAGTCTAAAAGGGTTGAAATGGAAACTAAGGAGACTGAGAAAGTTAAAAAGACTGAAGTTTTGCTTTTAAAACAATACTCCGCTTCACATTTAGTACACTTGTTTCATTCTTCTTTTAAAGAATTCACTCTATCGCGTCTAATAGACCTACCACCTAACCCGGGGTATGTAAAGCAAGCATTTAATCACAACCCACGACTTTATGATGCTACAAAGTTAGGGTTGGTCTTAGATCCGATTGTGTTTACAAATGAATCTGAGAGTATGTCACTACATGAAGAGAATCGGTCAAAAGTAATTTTTACATATCCTGAGTATGATTATGCACAACTTAATGCAACGTATGCAAAAATATATCTTAGAATTTGCTTTAATATGCAAAAGGAATTTATCCATACACCAGCTTACATGCCTACTAGAGAAAGCCTTAGTATACTTCCTACGCTTGTTAATTCAGACGAACCTAAGGAAATTCCTAAGAATCTTCCACCGGTAAGTACGTTATTACTAAGCTTGAAAGAGATTCAGCGATACCTAACCGGATTTGACAAGGTCATCCAGGAATGTACGACTTCAACGGCTCAAACCGCTGGAGAATGGGCTTTCGAACACATGAAAACGGTGTTTGAGAAAGAGATCGTTCCGTTTGTAGACAATATTAAAGAGGGATTTTTAGATATCGGGGATAATCTTAATTTTGAAATGGGTGAATTCGAAAAGTTTTCTATGAAATAGATGATGCTTATGAACAACATTTAATTGAGAAAGAAAAGATTTTGTCCAAATATGACCGATTCTTATAACATATAGTGTCTCTCGAAGTGATGCAAGTTGTTACTATTGAATTTGCTTTTGCGATGACATCTGCTATGAATAAATGTGATGATGTGCATGATATATCTGTGAATATTGTTGAACCAATGTAGCTAATCATTCTTGTCATGAATCTAACGCTGAATTTTTAAAGCTTCAAGATTCTTATAACTCACTTTCAAAACATTTTGATGAGCTTCAACAACATTGTATATCTCTTGAAATTGAAAATCAATCTAAAAATGAAACTCTTTCAAAAACAAATGATTGTGAAAACTCCGTTGAGACTAGTGACAAGATGATTCAGGTGGTTCGGGCATTAGAGGAAGAAATTATGAGACTTAAGAGAGAATCAGTAGCAGAGAAATTGGAACTAAAGGCTGCAGAGATTAAAAATCATGCCCTAGAAGATAGAATTACTTCTATGCTAGGGGAGTTTGATAAAGTAAAGAAGGGTTTTTTCACAAATTCATGGTTCATTAGAAGAACACTTCACTATTAATGCAGCAGAGCAGAAGTCACTTGTTGAACAACTGAACCATAAGTGTGAGGAAATCTCTGACTTAAATATTCAACTCATAGACAAAAAAATGGTTTTGGCTGAATTAAAGGAGACACTTTAACTCAAAGGAAAAGAAGTTGTTGATAATCCAACTACAATCTCTGCCCTGACCTCTAGTGCTCCAAAAACCAACAAGGTGGTGATCTTTAAGAACCCGTACCATAAGAACAATCCACTATCATATAAGTCATATATGGAGCATGCAGTCGAGCACACGAATCTTGCTAGGGATGTGGTAGATGATCTCTATGAACTTGATCCTATGAATAGTCACTATTACTCTGCTCATGCTTACATTGAGAAGGTACAACAATGCTTAGAGCATTTGAATTACATAGGACAACCGGGTTCTGCACCACTTAAACAACAAACTACCACCATTGCCATGACTCCATTCAATAAGAATCCAGGATCTAAGCCTATATTAAACACAGCCATTGTAACACCCCATTTTGGAAATGGAAATATCACAGTAATTATGGCGTGTCATCAAAGCATACAAGGTAAAATGTCTAAACATTACTTGACCATAAAAAGGAAAATACCGGAATCAAACATCGGTAGTCCAAAAGTAAAGCTCATCACACACAAACATAGTATAATAAAGGAAAGGACTAAACAATGTCCAAAGCATAAGTATCAAAAGAAAGGAAATGCATAATGTAAAGAAGGCTAGACAACTTCCAGTCCATATGCACGTACTCTTAGTGTCTACGAGCGTCCCTGAGTACCTGCCGGTTTGGGAACATAGAAAAGGAAAATGGCTGAGCAAATACGCTCAGTGCACGGATGTACAATAAAGCATGAATAGGATAAGCACATAACATAATAACAGCGGAAGAAAAGTAAGTCCTGAGTAACCTGATTAAGTCTTAATAAAACTGGTTTCATAGTTTGAAAGTCTTATGTTTATCTTATAAAAACTGTTTGTCATATTTTACCATTAGCCAATATAGGTCATGAAAATCCACCGTGGATGAATAATTGGAGGGGTGACCTCATCATGCAAATTAGAGGGGCTGCCTCTAATTTAATATACTGGTTTTTGGGTAGGAGGGATCAGCTCCTTGTGAAGGATGCAAGGCACACACCACATTCACCATGTAATCCTGAATAAAAACCTGTAACTAGGATGCACCCATACGCCCCACATGATAAATATAAATAAATGGCCAAAAGCTGAAGGGACGCCACGAGTAATCACTCCGTCGTGGTGAAGTCATATCATCAGTGCCTCTAATGTTATGGTTATGGTACCTCCATAACTAGGTGAAACTGGTCATGCATGTATATGGCTATAGGTAATCTTAATTAAACATAAGTAATCAACACATAACTTATACTACGGGAAAACAGTTGGCTGCATACGGGGAATCCTAATAAGGAAAGAATGTCCATACTGAAAGGACGGGAATCCGTACCTTATGTCCAGTGAACGAGAAAGACGAACTGCGAGAATCCTACTTCCGAATCACTAGTGCTACATAAATACGTACATGAATAAGTATCTGCTTACTAAATACATAGCTGGTTTTATGTCATGTCTTAGTTTATTTTATGTGTTCTTACTATGTTTTATTGTTTTAAAGCCTTAAACTGTGTTGAATCTTATACTATGTTTAATCTGATTAAGTATTTCTGGTATTTCATGTGTTATTATACTTACTGTGTAATAATAAGTAACTTTCCAAAAATAGTAGGTTTCCTAAAATAGAAAGTTTCCAAAAATAGAAAGTTTCCAAAAATAGAAAGTTTCCAAAAATAGAAAGTTACCAAAAATAGAAAGTTTCCAAAAATAGAAAGTTTCTAACAATAGAAAGTTTCCAAAAATAGAAAGTTTCCAAAAATAGATTTACTACTTAAAATAGATAAGTTTCTAAAAATAGAAAGTTTCCATAAATAGATTTGCTGCCTTAATTAAATAAGTTTTCGTAAAATAGCTGGTTTCCATAAATAGATTAGCTGCCTTATTTAATTAAGTTTCTAAAAATAGTTGGTTTCCATAAATAGATTAGCTGCCTTATTTAATTAAGTTTCTAAAAATAGAAAGTTTCCATAATTAGAAATAAGCTGGTTAAATAAGCTAAGTATATAAGCCTAAGTGTTTTTCATGATTATTTTCTAAGTCATATGGTATATTGTATAGTTTAATAATTATTTCATGTAATTTAATTAAACTATAGGTTATAATATTTAATTAAAGTATATAATGTTTTTAATTAAATAAGTTAAATACTTAGGTTAAAATATGTATTATTATATATTAATAATATAACCTAAGTCATGTTAATTAATTAATTATATCCATGGTTTTAAAATAATTAATTAATTATAAGTCTTAAATAAATAAATACTTAGGTTAAAATAATTTCATGATCATTAATAATTAAATAACCTAGGTCATGTTATTAAATTAATCACATCTTTTATTAATTTAGCAAACACCCCTTAAAAACAACCCTTTGATTTAATTAATCACCAAAACATGTTAGATCTATGATTAATTATTATGTTTTTATAAAAACATCACATGTTCATAATTAATAAAAAGATTAAATTAAAAGAAAAGGTTTAAAAAGGTTTTACCGAATTCGTGGATCAAGAGAACGAAGAACCAACACGATAAATCACTAGAATTCTGAGATCCAAGATCAAGAACCACCTTGTATGGGGTTCTTAGGGTGGCGGCATAAAGAGAAGGAGAAGGAGGGTTTTTAGGTTTTTCTTAAAAATCTTCTGTAAGTTTATTTGTGTAGTGAAAAATTAATTAACCCCCTTTAGTAAAAATTGACAAATGGGCTTGGCCCATTTGTCCTTGTTGGCCGCGGGTAGGGACCCCACATGGGGTTCCCGTACCTTTTTCCGTGTCTCGTTATTTAGTTACTCGTTTGTGTTTATTTATGTTCGTGTTTTAATTGTTCTCATTACGTAAATACCGTGATCTACTATATTTAATTACGCTCGTAATAAATATATATACGTAATTAATAATAGTTCGTGTTTTAATTACGTTCATGATTTCATGATCGCATGTTCGTGATTAATTATTGTTAAATAATTATTACGTGATCGTGCATAGTAAATACTTATCGTGTTCTAACACGTACGTAATACGTAAACTCCTAACACGTAATCGTAATCATGCTATATTAGGAAAGTTTTAACTAGTACGCACGATCCTAAGGGTACTATGCATGGTAAAAGCATGCGGGTTTTACAACTCTTCCCCCCTAAAAAGAATAATTCGTCCCCGAATTATAGATAAAGTAAACTGGAAAAGAAGAACATACCCGAATTCAAAATATGAAATGAGGGTAAGAAGCCCTGATAGACTCCTCCGTTTCCCAAGTGGCTTCCCGCTCGGTATGATCCCTCCATAAAATTTTGACGAATGGAATCGTCTTCTTTCTCATGACTCGTTCTTGTCTGTCAAGAACTCGTTCGGGTTCTTCTATAAAAGTGAGATCTTCACGTATCTGTTCCAGTGGATACTGAACCATGTGAAGGGGATGATATTGGTACCCTCTGAGTAAGGACACATGAAACACATTGTGCACATGCGATAGTTGTGGAGGTAACGCCAATCGGTAAGATACTTCACCGACTCGTTCAATGATATCAAACGGTCCGATGAAACGAGGACTGAGCTTCCCTTTAATCCTGAAGCGTCTAACACCACGTGCCGGCGAAACCTTAAGGAAGACGTGATCTCCTATGTTAAACTGTATATCCCTACGATGCTTATCGGCGTAACTCTTCTGACGTGATCGTGCCTCCTGAATCTTCTGCTTAGCTACTGCGATCTTCTCATTTTTCATCTCTATGATTTCCGGTCCTTCGAGTGTTCGCTCGCCAACCTGATCCCAGCAGATTGGGGCGCGACACTTTCTGCCATACAACATCTCAAATGGGGCACATTTGATGCTTGCGTGCCAGCTGTTGTTGTATGCAAACTCCACCCAACAGATGTATTCGTCCCAGTCACCCGTCCATTCCAACGCACATGACCTCAACATATCTTCCAATGTCTGAATGGTTCGCTCCGACTGTCCATCCGTTTGAGGATGAAAAGCCGTGCTAAGATTAAGTTGTGTACCCCAAGCTTTCTGCAGACTTTTCCAAAAGCGTGAAGTGAATCGAGGATCTCTGTCTAAGACGATGCTGGATGGTGCACCGTGGAGTCTCATGATCTCTCGTCTATACGTATCCGCGAGTTTACTTACCGGATCTTCGTTGCGGATCGGTAAGAAATGAGCTGATTTGGTAAGTCGATCAACGATAACCCAAATTGCATCGTGCTTCCTTTTGGTAGGCGGAAGACCGGTAACAAAATCCATGGTGATTTTGTCCCACTTCCACTCTGGAATATCTAACGGTTGAAGGAGACCGCCAGATCGCTGATGCTCGATCTTAACCTGCTGGCAGGTAAGACATTTGGAGACGTAAGTGGCCACATCCTGTTTCATACCACTCCACCAAAAGTACTTTTTGATGTCATGGTACATCTTAGTCGAACCAGGATGTATTGAGAATGGGGAGCTATGAGCTTCAGCTAACAAAGCTTCACGGAGTTCTTGGTCATCAGGAACACAAAGTCTAGTGCCCTGCCATACGATACCATCTGCATCTACTCTGAATTCTGTCTGCTTCTCCAAATTATGTACTATCGCCCAGATTTCTCTGTCATCCTTCTGAGCTTCCTTGATCTTAGATAGCAACTCGGGTTCTACTCTAAGATTATCCCGGTAACCGTGATGTCCACGTACCATGATCTCGATGTCTAGTCGCTCCAAGTCTCTGATGATTTCCTCTTCGATTTTAATGTCGTTGATCATTCCGGACTTCCTGCTAAGAGCATCTGCTACTACATTTGCCTTTCCAAGATGATACTGTAGATTAATGTCATAATCTTTCAACAGCTCTAACCATCTCCTTTGCCTCATGTTCAATTCACGCTGAGTGAAGATATACTTCAAGCTCTTGTGGTCCGTGAAAATGTCACATGATTCTCCATATAAGTAGTGCCTCCATATCTTTAATGCAAACACGACTGCAGCAAGTTCCAGATCGTGCGTGGGGTAATTTTCTTCATAAGGCTTAAGCTGCCGTGAAGCGTACGCGATCACTTTCCCATGTTGCATGAGAACACAGCCAAGTCACTTCCCCGATGCATCGCTGTAGATTTGAAATCCACCCGTACCAGATGGTAGAGTAAGAATAGGTGCAGATACTAGCTTCTGCTTCAGGTCTTCAAAGCTCTTCTCTCGATCTTCAGTCCAGACGAATTTCTCCCCTTTCCGCATCAGTTTGGTCAATGGTAGTGCTAGGCGGGAAAAGTTCTCTACGAACCTACGGTAATAGCCAGCTAAGCCTAAGAAACTGCGGACTTCCATCGCTGATGTCGGCCTTGGCCACTTAGTAATGGCCTCAACCTTCGCTGGATCCATAGTGATTCCTTCTGCTGATACAATGTGACCTAAGAATGCCACCTTGTCTAACCAGAACTCACATTTGGAGAATTTAGCATACAGCTGCTTCTGGCGAAGAATCTGTAGTACTGTACGAAGATGGTCTTCGTGTTCCTCCTTGGATTTTGAGAAAATCAGGATGTCATCGATAAAGACAATGACGAATTTGTCCAGAAATTCATGGAAGATTCTGTTCATCAGATCCATGAACACTGATGGAGCATTTGTCAGGCCAAATGGCATAACTACAAACTCGTAGTGGCCATAACGAGTACGAAAGGAAGTCTTAGCTATATCCTGCTCCTTGACCCGTAGCTGATGATAGCCTGACCTAAGATCAATCTTGGAGAAGTGTTTGGCCCCTTGGAGTTGGTCAAACAGATCGTCAATGCGTGGCAGTGGATACCTATTCTGAATGGTAATCTTGTTGAGCTCGCGATAGTCTATGCAAAGACGCATACTGCCGTCCTTCTTCTTAACAGACAAGACCGGTGCGCCCCATGGAGATGCGCTCGGTCGAATGAAACCTCGTTCAAGAAGTTCTTGCAGTTGATCCTTCAGCTCCTTCAGCTCTATGGGAGCCATGCGATAAGGAGCCTTGGAGATTGGTTCAGCTCCTAGAATCAGCTCGATACTGAATTCCACTTCTCGTGCAGGTGGTATACCCGGAAGTTCAGCTGGAAACACGTCTTGAAATTCCGACACTATTGGTTGATCCTGAATCGATGGAGACTCATCATCCAGGTCGTGAACCATAGCTAGATAACCCTCGCAACCATGTGACAGTAGTGCACGCGCTTGCAGGGTGGATATGACTTGTACAGACCGTCCGGGTATGAACCCATTATGAATGTACTCTGGTGCATTGACATCACCGAAGATAACTCGATATGAATGGCAGTCTATGGTAGCATGATACTTGGATAGCCAATCCATGCCCAAAATCATGTCGAAGTCATTCATGTCTAGCGGAAGTGCGTCGACAGGTCGAACCTTATCATCAAATTCTAGGGGAAGACTCTTGTATACATGGGTGATTAATACAGAGTCCCTCAAAGGCGTGGAAATAGTAAGCCTATTTTCTAGTGGCAAGGGAGGCATCCTAATGTTCTTAGCATAAGCAGTAGAAATAACCGAGTGAGTAGCACCCGTATCGAAAAGAACACATGCAGCGCGACCATACATATACAAGATTCCAGTGATGGTACATGTAGACTTGTTGGCCTGGTCTCGAGATGTCGTGTAGACACGCCCGGCAGTAGGAGGCGGCTTGGTGTCAGCATGTCCCGATGTACCCTCCATCTCACCCTTACGGCAATCCTTCATAATATGGCCAGGAAGACCACACTTGAAGCACGCATCAGTATTACGGCGACATGGTCCTGGGTGCCTACGATGGAAAGTAGAGCAAATAGGATGAGTGTATCCTCCAGCAGGTGCTCTGGCTGGCTGAGGACCTGATAAAAAACATTTTACGTAAGACATGATAGTTGGGTACAAAGGACGAAGCGGATAAACGTAAGATTGAATACCAGTGATAGCTGGACGGCTAGGCTGCGAACCTCTCTGGTTCTGGTCCCTACCGTTTCCATGGTTCCTGGTAGAAGTTTGATAAAGTGTCAGAATATGAGTTATAACATAAAACGTAAGGAATTTCGTTAGTATTAGGACCTGCTGTTGTTGGAGTGCCTGGCGTTGTTACGGTAATTGTCATTACCGCCACGCCTATCCGTAGCAGAACGGTCGTTAGTCTGACCGTTTCCCTTGGGCTGATGAGGCTGCTGCTGAGTAGCCGGCTGAGACCGGTCCCCAGTTTTCTGCCTGGAAGATACATTTAAAGAGATGAATAATTGTCATATGGAAAGTATACGGATTGGTCACCGCTTGAATACGAATGTTTACCTCTTGTCGGGTCTTCCAGCTTCCCCGAACTCATCCCTCTCCTTCAGCATCTCCAGTCTACGTGCTGCATCTGCTACTTGTGCTACCGTATCCAACGGAGCACCTGATACGTTATTTGCAATCCTTGGATTAAGAGCCCAACGAAAATGTATTGCTTGTTCTTCAGTGGTGCCTGCAGCTGTTCTCAGGACACCAGTATAGCGAAGGAAACGCTACATGAAGTCATTGCTGTCTTCGTCAGGTCGCTGTCTGAGGCTATAGTATTCCCTCATGAGCCGATTCCTTCCTTCCATGGGAAAGATGTTAGGCGGGGGAGGATAACCGTCGTTATGAAGAAGAGCGTCTTGCATCTCTGCATCAGCAGCTGCAAATATTGCCCAGATATTGTTTGCGTTTGCCATCTGACAGTATGACATAAAACGTATGATTAAAAGTTCAAAACATAAAATATAAATATATACATGAAAAAAAAATTTATACTAAAAATTTCACGAGAAAAATTTTATGCAAGAAAATTTTGTGTATGAATGCATGATGCAGTTCTATGAAAACTTTTGTATGCTCGAGAGTGAACGCCTCTGGTTAGTTCACCCAAAACAAAGACATAGCGAGGGGACGCCTATGGGTCGGTCCCAAATCTAAAAGTTTCGATAAAACACATGCGACTAAATAGGGCCAGTCCTGTACCAACCATTACTTAGTCAAAAACCTTGCAACAATGACATGTATATGTATGTTTAAAAATGATGAATGCATGAAAACAACTGTCAGTTCTAGGAAGACCGTAGTGACTACCCACTAATCACAGGTCATATTTGAGAGCCTACAGGTCGAAGCCTTGGCTCTGATACCATAATTGTAACACCCCATTTTGGAAATGAAATATCACAGTAATTATGGCGTGTCATCAAAGCATACAAGGTAAAATGTCTAAACATTACTTGACCATAAAAAGGAAAATACCGGAATCAAACATCGGTAGTCCAAAAGTAAAGCTCATCACACACAAACATAGTATAATAAAGGAAAGGACTAAACAATGTCCAAAGCATAAGTATCAAAAGAAAGGAAATGCATAATGTAAAGAAGGCTAGACAGCTTCCAGTCCAT
This sequence comes from Glebionis coronaria, assembly GCA_025667525.1. Classification (NCBI taxonomy): domain Eukaryota; kingdom Viridiplantae; phylum Streptophyta; class Magnoliopsida; order Asterales; family Asteraceae; genus Glebionis; species Glebionis coronaria. The sequence goes on along the minus strand of CM046882.1, from coordinate 74,665,300 downwards.
ATGCACGTACTCTTAGTGTCTACGAGCGTCCCTGAGTACCTGCCGTTTTGGGAACATAGAAAAGGAAAATGGCTGAGCAAATACGCTCAGTGCACGGATGTACAATAAAGCATGAATAGGATAAGCACATAACATAATAACAGTGGAAGAAAAGTAAGTCCCGAGTAACCTGATTAAGTCTTAATAAAACTGGTTTCATAGTTTGAAAGTCTTATGTTTATCTTATAAAAACTGTTTGTCATATTTTACCATTAGCCAATATAGGTCATGAAAATCCACCGTGCATGAATAATTGGAGGGGTGACCTCATCATGCAAATTAGAGGGGCTGCCTCTAATTTAATATACTGGTTTTTGGGTAGGAGGGATCAGCTCCTTGTGAAGGATACAAGGCACACACCACATTCACCATGTAATCCTGAATAAAAACATGTAACTAGGATGCACCCATACGCCCCACATGATAAATATAAATAAATGGCCAAAAGCTGAAGGGACGCCACGAGCAATCACTCCGCCGTGGTGAAGTCATAACATTAGTGCCTCTAATGTTATGGTTATGGTACCTCCATAACTAGGTGAAACTGGTCATGCATGTATATGGCTATAGGTAATCTTAATTAAACATAAGCAATCAACACATAACTTATACTACGGGAAAACAGTTGGCTGCATACGGGGAATCCTAATAAGGAAAGAATGTCCATACTGAAAGGACGGGAATCCGTACCTTATGTCCAGTGAACGAGAAAGACGAACTGCGAGAATCCTACTTCTGAATCACTAGTGCTACATAAATACGTACATGAATAAGTATCTGCTTACTAAATACATAGCTGGTTTTATGTCATGTCTTAGCTTATTTTATGTGTTCTTACTATGTTTTACTGTTTTAAAGCCTTAAACTGTGTTGAATCTTATATTCTGTTTAATCTGATTAAGTATTTCTGGTATTTCATGTGTTATTATACTTACTGTGTAATAATAAGTAACTTTCCAAAAATAGCAGGTTTCCTAAAATAGAAAGTTTCCAAAAATAGAAAGTTTCTAAAAATAGAAAGTTTCCAAAAATAGAAAGTTTCCAAAAATAGAAAGTTACCAAAAATAGAAAGTTTTCAAGAATAGAAAGTTTCCAAAAATAGAAAGTTTCCAAAAATAGAAAGTTTCCAAAAATAGATTTACTGCTTAAAATAGATAAGTTTCTAAAAATAGAAAGTTTCCATAAATAGATTTGCTGCCTTAATTAAATAAGTTTCCGTAAAATAGCTGGTTTCCATAAATAGATTAGCTGCCTTATTTAATTAAGTTTCTAAAAATAGTTGGTTTCCATAAATAGATTAGCTGCCTTATTTAATTAAGTTTCTAAAAATAGAAAGTTTCCATAATTAGAAATAAGCTGGCTAAATAAGCTAAGTATATAAGCCTAAGTGTTTTTCATGATTATTTTCTAAGTCATATGGTATATTGTATAGTTTAATAATTATTTCATGTAATTTAATTAAACTATAGGTTATAATATTTAATTAAAGTATAACATGTTTTTAATTAAATAAGTTAAATACTTAGGTTAAAATATGTATTATTATATATTAATAATATAACCTAAGTCATGTTAATTAATTAATTATATCCATGGTTTTAAAATAATTAATTAATTATAAGTCTTAAATAAATAAATACTTAGGTTAAAATAATTTCATGATCATTAATAATTAAATAACCTAAGTCATGTTATTAAATTAATCACATCTTTTATTAATTTAATTTTAACATAAGTTCATAACATAAAAAAAACTAACATACACCATGAACCGGATCTAGACTAAAACATGTACCGGACATGAATCGACACCGTACCCCGAACCAACTCGGGGTACCACGTGTTTCCCCTTGCTGTCGTGGGACCCACACGCACCAACCAAGACCATATGGTCTTGGTGGTGGTCGGCTTGGCAAACCGAAACCTCTTTTGGGTTCGGTGAAGCCGGCGGCCAAAGCAAACACCCCTTAAAAACAACCCTTTGATTTAATTAATCACCAAAACATGTTAGATCTATGATTAATTATTATGTTTTTATAAAAACATCACATGTTCATAATTAATAAAAAGATTAAATTAAAAGAAAAGGTTTAAAAAGGTTTTACCGAATTCGTGGATCAAGAGAACGAAGAACCAACACGATAAATCACTAGAATTCTGAGATCCAAGATCAAGAACCACCTTGTATGGTGTTCTTAGGGTGGCGGCACAAAGAAAAGGAGGAAGGAGGGTTTTTAGGTTTTTCTTAAAAATCTTCTATAAGTTTATTTGTGTAGTGAAAAATTAATTAACCCCCTTTAGTAAAAATTGACAAATGGGCTTGGCCCATTTGTCCTTGTTTGCCGCGGGTAGGGACCGCACATGGGGTTCCCGTACCTTCTTCCGTGTCTCGTTATTTAGTTACTCGTTTGTGTTTATTTATGTTCGTGTTTTAATTGTTCTCGTTACGTAAATACCGTGATCTACTATATTTAATTACGCTCGTAATAAATATATATACGTAATTAATAATAGTTCGTGTTTTAATTACGTTCATGATTTCATGATCGCACGTTCGTGATTAATTATTGTTAAATAATTATTACGTGATCGTGCATAGTAAATACTTATCGTGTTCTAACACATACGTAATACGTAAACTCCTAACACGGAATCGTAATCATGCTATATTAGGAAAGTTTTAACTAGTACGTACGATCCTAAGGGTACTATGCATGGTAAAAGCATGCGGGTTTTACAGCCATCAAGGCAAAATCAAAATCTGTCACTAATGTTCCCTTGGCTTCTACAGGAGTAATTGTATCTACTAAGGCTAAAGGATCTCAAGACAAGAAGAATAGGGTCAAGCCTTCCACTAGTAGGACTGCGAAGAAGAAAGTAGAAGTTCACCCTAGGAATGTTATTTCAAATTTGAATAAAAAGAATCATGTAACTAAGACTAAAGGCCCTGCGTTTGTGCAGAAGCCTAAGAAAAATGTGAATTCTAATTTGCGATGTTGGAATTGTAATGAATGCATGTTTTCTCAGCGTCATGATTTATGCCTTGTTGATCATGTGAATGAAATGTATGCAATTAGGAACAATCTTGAATGGATTCCAACAGGGAAGAAATTTACCCAAGTTGGTTGGCAATGGAAACCCACTGGTAGGACCTTCACTGCTAATGGAACTATGTGCCCTTTAACTAGGATCACATCCACAGAAGTTAGGTCTCAGCGTTCTTTAAATAGGAACACTAGCACTAAGAAATGGAAAAAGTGCCCTTTAACTAGGTCTGCCCCCACTATGGTGCCTACCAGTGAAGAAGTATCTCAGGATCTTAGACAACTAGAATCTAAGCCGACATTTAGGAAGCAAATCTGGAAGCCTAAGAATTCTTCGGTTAGCAAATCTAAGATAATTATATCTGTACCTACTAACACAGAGGAACTACTAGATTCCGATACATCATATTTGTCTGGTGATATTTTCAGGTGGTCCAAATCATCCTCTGGTACTTGGACTCTGGATGCTCAAAGCATATGACCGGAGACCGCTCGATGCTTAGAAATTTCGTCAGCAAGTTTCTCGTACTGACAGAGGTACAGAATTTTTGAATTCAACTCTGAGAAACTATTTTGAAGCTGAAGGAATTAAACATGAAACATTTATTGCTCGAACACCCGAACAAAACGGTGTTGTTGAAAGACGAAACCGTACTTTGGTTGAGGTTGATCGAACATTATTATCCGCTTCAAAACTACCATTATACTTTTGGGCCGAAGCCGTGTCAACCGCATGCTACACACAAAACCGATCCTTAATTATCCCAAGACACGAAAAGACACCATATCACATAATTCATGATCGAAAACCTTCACTCAAACACCTTCACGTTTTTTGATGTACTTGTTACATTTTACGAGATGGTGAAAATTTGGATAAGATGAAAGAGAAGGGTGATGCATGTATTCTAGTGGGATATGCGACTCAGTCTAAGGGATATAGAGTTTATAACAAGAGAACAAAATTGATAGTCGAGACCATTCATATCAGATTTGATGAATTACAAGAAATGACACTTGAACAAAATAGTTTAAGTCCCGATCCACAACGACAAACGACTTCCATTCACAACCGCACGGAACTCAGAACTCAAGACCACATCAATGAATCGTCAAGTTCAAAGTTGGTTCCAGGAAATGTTCCAAGAGCAGATATGACAGTCAACACGGAAATTGAAGAGTTGGAAATGTTATATGGACCAATGTATGATGAATATTTCACGGGGGAGAAACATGTTGTATCTAAGTCTTCCGCTGTCACTCATGATAAGAATGATGATACCGATCATCGTCAACAAAAGGATACAACTTTATCTACTTCAACACGGGTTGCTGCAGATTTACCTCCTCAGAATATCACATCAGCAACCGCTCCTACAACATCCACAACCACTGTTATTGCTCCAGAGAACACAAATCAAGCAGACTATATATTAAATGACGAAGACGACTTTATCAACCCATTCGGTACACCGATACACGAAACTGGAGAGTCTTCTACTTGCCATGTTGATCCGTCAAATATGCATACCTTTTACCAACGACATCCTTCAACACATCATTGGACCCGAGATCATCCTTTGGTTCAAGTAATTGGAAACCCTTCACAGCCCCTTCGTACAAGACGACAACTAGAAACCGATGGTGATGTTTGTATGTTCGCACTCGCCGTGAGTACAGCTGAACCAACAAATATCAAAGAAGCTTTGGCAGACCACACTTGGATTGAATCGATGACGGATGAAATTAAAAAATTTGAAAGACTTAAAGTCTGGGAACTTGTTGACAGACCATACGATGTAATACCATTAAATCTTTGATGGATCTGGAAAAACAAGATGGATGAAGAGAACACGATCATCAAGAATAAACCTAGGCTAGTGGCTAAAGGGTATGGACAGAAAGAGGGTATTGATTTTGAAGAATCATTTGCACCAGTAGCTCGTATAGAAGCGGTCAGGATTTTCCTTGCTTATGATCCACATAAGGGATTCATCGTTTATCAAATGGACGTAAAGACGGTGTTTCCTATCGTTCCTTTGAAGGAAGAAGTCTATGTCACACAGCCGGAAGGATTCGTCAATCCTCATTATCCTGACAAGGTGTATCGTCTCCACAAAGAACTTTATGGACTCAAGCAAGCTCCAAGGGCGTGGTACGACGAGCTCTCGAAATTTCTGGTATCCAAAGGTTTCTCAAAAGGTTCCATCGATCTAACTTTCTTCATTTATAAATATGGGGATGACATTTTGCTTGTGCAGATTTATGTTGATGACATTATTTTCGGGTCTACAAACCCAAAACTTGCAAAATGGTTTGAAAAAGTAATGCACAACAAATTTGAAATGTCTATGATGGGCGAACTAAAATTCTTTCTAGGAATTCAAGTTCACCAATCCCCGAGTGGTATCTTTATTAACCAAGCTAAGTATTGTCAATAGATAATCAAAAAGCATGGTATGACCTCATGTGACCCCGTTGGGACACCATTATCAACCACATCCCTAGATGCTGATTTGGAGGGAGATGCCATAGATCAAACGAGATGTCGTTCCATGATCGGCTCCCTCATGTACTTAACAGCAAGCCGACCAGATATATCACATGCTACGTGTTATTGTGCACGATATCAAGCACGACCCACTGAAAAGCACCTCAAGGAGGTTAAACGGATCTTTCGGTACCTTAAGAATACTATTCACATGGGACTCTGGTATCCGAGGGAAACCGGTTTCTTTCTAACGGCCTATTCAGATTCTGATCATGCAGGGTGTCTTGATACACGAAAAATTACTTCTGGTGGTGCATAATTTCTAGGTCAAGATAAGCTTGTGGGATGGTCTTCCAAGAAGCAGGATTGCACGTCACTGTCATCAGTCGAAATGGAGTATGTGTCTCTATCTGTGTGTTGGGCTCAAGTTCTTTGGATGAGAACACAACTCACGGATTATGGCTTCCAATTTGATAAAGTACCTATGTACTGTGACTCAAAGTCCGCCATAGCCATCTCCTGCAATCCGGTACAGCATTCCCGCACGAAGCACATTGATGTCAGATATCACTTCATTAAGAAACAAGTTGAAAGGGGTATCGTTGAACTTTACTTTGTTGGAACTGATTACCAATTATCTGACTTGTTTACAAAATCTCTTTCGAAAGAGAGGTTTGCGTATCTAGTTAGGCAAATTGGTATAAGTTGTTTGACTCCAACAGAACTGGAGATTCTGGCAAAGAAGCTTGCTTGATTCATCTATCAAACATCTACTTGTAAATATTAATGAAAAATCAACATACAAAATTAAAAAATCTTTGATAATCCAAAAATATTCTTCTCGACATGTCTTTCAGTATCGATAATATGGACGTGCCTAGAAATGTCGCTCAATAAAGACACGGGTGTGTACATAAAGCTCGAATAAAAGTTGTAAAGTTTTTTCAAAACATGTCATTTCTATCTTTTATAAAGGAAAAATGTCTCTTTTGGACAATATTTCCAACAACGGGTAGAGCAATCTATCTTGGGTTGAGCTTGTCATGAAACATTCAACGTTTTAAGCTCAACACAATGGCTTGTAATCACTTTCAGATTGCAACCCGGATCGATATTCACGGGGGAGTGTACGATTTAGTGCGCTTACCCTCAACAAAAGAAGAGAAATCTTCTTACACTTGAGTGGATTTGTCAAGACATTTAAAGTTTATGAACTCAAGTTTATGCTTTAGAAAAACTTTTTCGCAAAAAAGAAATAGTGTTTTTCGAAAAGCGTTGAACACAATTTTTTCAAGAATTTTTTAATGATTATTTAAAATCTTTCAAAAATTGTGTGTTCAACAACTCCCATCCTCAAAAAGCGAAATGTGGATCACATACTCACAATGACAATTCAATTGGATCATTTTTTGAGGGGGAGCGTTCCAAATTCATGCCAAGTTTGACACATTCTTCTCTCGAAAGTTTTCAAGACTATTTTTCAAAATATATTTTAATCAAATTTGGTATCTCTAATATCAAATGATTTTATATATTAGAGATAGGGGAGAAAATGTGATTCAAATGTGATCTAAAGACTCAAGCACTCATGGTTACAATCAAATACCCACAACATATTTGATTCACGACGTTATTGGTGTCAAAAGGGTGGTTAGGTTTAAGTCCTATGATCCAACCAGAACCAGAGGGATCTTCCTAGGGACAATCCAATAGATTATTAGAAGTCCTTAGGAAAGATGGAGTAGAATGTGAACAAAGCTGAATGCCGACTAAGTACTGATGCTAGCACTAGAACAATCACAACAAGGTGATAGTAATGATGTCTTGGTAAGCATTGAAGGGGTTGAAGAATGAAAAAGAAATGTAAGGATACAGGGTGTAAAGAAATTAGCCCTCCATACAACTTAGGCAGAAACCGGGTCAACACTTCATGAAGACAACGCATCATGGACCCAGTGATGTAATGCACAACCCCTCCCCAGCTGACTCAGGCTTCTCTCAAAAGAAGTTTGTTTTATTTTCACGGAGATCAACACGACTTCTATTGACTTTCTCACTCCGAGATAGTTGATATTAAGTAGGTGGCATCTGCTCCAGCCTCCGACCACTAAAAGTGCACAAAATCGAGTCTAGAGGCAAGAGATCAATCAAATCTCGTTAGGACACACGGATGACGATCAAGAGAGTCATACGCTATATCCTTGTGATATTGCTAGAACACTCAGAGTGATACTACCTAGTATTCACAATGATGAGTAAAAATCCTTCCAGTGTTAACATCAAAACAACACTGCGGTAGGTCATGTGTAAGATTCTTTATGAATTGAACATATGTAAAACTGAAAAGCAACAGTGGTTTGTTTCTTTATTGATTCAAACTCGTTTCAGGTTTCTACGCAATATCTTTATGGTCTTGTCAGAACATTCAGAGTGATACTCATTAATATTCACAGTGACGAATGGAAATCCTTCTAGCGTCAACATCAAACAGCGCTACGGTAGGTAACTTGCGAGATTCCTTATGAATCAAGCTTGTGTCAACTGGAAAGCAACAATGGTAAGATTCTTAATGAATCAAACTTGTTCCAGGAATTTGAATTGACGACTTTAATCAAGCGGATATTTATCCAATTGATTCACTCTTTATGTTCGCAGTCTTGCTTTGAGACGGTCGAGTAAAGAGAACGGCTAGTACAGCCGCGAAACCCTGTCAAGGAGATTCTTAATTGAATCTACCTAATCACAAGTACGATATCTAATATTGTGTAACGGTCTTCACCGACCGGAGGTAAAACGCTACCGATTTAGGACGAATGTCAAAGCCATTCAGTTCGTGTCTAAGTTTTGTCTCGAGAAGGTGACGTTACGATGTACTCATCAAAGTCAAAGATTCAAAGCCACATACTCATGCCTAAAGACATATTCAACAATCAAGAAAGCTAAAGACTTCCACAACTCTGATGATCAAAATCTTCCTTATCAATTAAGTAGAGGAATGACCTCTCTTCAAAGGAGATTGTTAGCAAGCTTTCAAGATGATGCAAAATATGAGCATGTGGATAAAGACACAAGATCGCAAGATGGGAAAGACAAGTCAAGAATGATTTGAAGATCTCAAGTTTAAATACAAAGTCGAAAGAAAACGACAAAGGCTCAAAGATCACAGCATGAAGGAACAAGACTACTATTACACGTTCAAGATTCATTTATGACGAAATTCGTAATCTCCATTGAACTCCAAATATCAAAGAGGAATGACCTCACATTGGGGGAGATTGTTAGCCTCAAAATATTAAGTCAAACAAGAATGTTCGGTCATAGGTTTTTATTGTAATATTTATTAGAACGTTGTAATAGTTAGTTAAAATAGTCGTGACATTACGGGCTTGATGGCTAGCTTAAAAGGCCTCTTTTAAGGTACTAAGCATTTTATTCAAGCCCGACCCGTTAAACAAATATAGTCCATTAAGGCTACATGTAAGCCCGACTATATATACCTCTCCTAGCATGTTAGGAGAGGTTGGTGGTTTTCATTTCTCAATCTAATATTTACATAGTTTATCCATCTTCTTTCTACTTTCTCTCTCTAAAAGTCATCTCTTTTCTTCTTTAATTTATAAAATCAACCATGGTGAAGTGATTAAAGTAGGGAACAACATAAAGCCATATAAAAAGTTTGTCAAAAGTTTATACTTCTAAGACTCACTGCCGACACATCTTCGAGTTACAAAAACCGGACACAATTACGTCTTTGACTCGTAAAACCATTTTGACCTTTCTAAACAACACCGTTTACAAAACCGACACTTGAGTTTGATAACAGACTCACAACCCTAGGTTTATAGTCCAAAAAAAGCCTTTGAATATTTTTAAAACTCAATAGTCCCCGAGATTCGATCCAAATATCGACAACAACTTTAAATTGTACCGATACTCGTCTCCCGGTACACGAATAATCAAACTATCGCTATTTCCAACTCGTTTTGAGTTAGAAGCTCTAATTTATATCAAATCGAAGGTAAGAAAAATCTCTACATCCCTATCTTATTAGTTTAATAATAAACCAAGTTTAAGGTACCCAAACCTAACCTCAACTTTCTGCCTAAAATCACCACTTTGAAAATCATAACAAAAGACTTTTTCAACACAATCCAACCATTTTTCTTCTCATAAAATCATCCTATAATTATCCTCTAACAACCTAAACCCTTGCATGCATCAAAATCAAAAGATCAAATCAAAAACTTTGATTTTTGAACATCAAAACCATAAAATTTAACTATGATCATCCTAAAAACAATGATCAAACATCAACCTAACTATGCAATCAGCAAAACATAAAAAGTTGTTGCATGTGTATAAATTTTGTATCATTAGATGCACCATAAAAATCTATGATGTGGTCTTTATTTTGTTTTAGCTAAAACAAGTTAGATGATGATGATTGAGGGTATTTGTGTTGGGGTCTCATGGCAAAGGGGAGAAGGAGGTGGTGTTTGTAATTTTTTTTTATAAATGGTTATGTGTGTGATTTAGTGGAAGTAAAATAGCTTATATATGATGGTTTAAGTGGACGGTTAAAGTTGTAAAGTTTGAAACTTTAGGAATAGAAAATAAATACTTTAGTTAAAAGTAGGAAATGACTATTAGTCAATTTTACAAATATTTACGGGACTCGGGTTTCGTAAAAATACTTTTCAAAAGTTAAAACGCACCCAAAATAAGATAATATAGACTCCCGACTCGACTTAACACGTCATTAAAAGAAAACATCGAAAGCACCGAACATTGAAACAATCGATAGTAAAAATAGGAAATACAAGAATTTATTACTGTGCCCGTTATCGGTCTAGACTTAATACAATGTAAAGATTAATATCTTTAAGTCGAAATATTTAGCCCTCGGTTCTCGTTCCGTTGATTCAAGTAAACTTTTATAAAAATGCACGCGGATGCTTTTAAATCAAAATATTTGATTTAAATAAATATGGAATTATAAAATAAAAATAATTTTATAATTTCGAATAAGTATTAACAATGATTAAAATAACGAATAAGAGTAAAATAATTACCAGGAAAAATACGAGATCTCACAGTCTTCCCCCCTAAAATAACTCCGGTCCCTCAGAGTTTAACTGGAGACGGAAGAAGAAGACGAGAATAGATGAGGATACTTAGTCTTGAACTGGTCTTCGCTTTCCCAAGTGAACTCAACACCCCGACGTGAATCTCAACGAACTTTAACAATAGGAATCCAACTACGTTTCAGCTTCTTGACTTGGCGATCCACAATCTCTATCGGTTCTTCAATGAAGTACATTTTCTCATCCACCCTTATTTCTTCTAACGGTATCTGAACATCTGATTCGGCTAAACACTTCTTAAGATTGGAAACGTGGAATACATCGTGAACACAACATAACTCCTGAGCTAACTTTAGTTGATAGGCTACCGAACCAACACGCTCAACGATCTCGAATGGTCCTACAAAACGTGCCGCGAGTTTTCCTCTTTTACCGAACCTCACAATACCCTTCCATGGAGATACTCCTAACAACACACGGTCTCCGACTTGAAACTCAAGAGGTCTGCGTCTTTTGTCTGCGTAACTCTTTTGACAACTTCTAGCAGTTTTCAGTCTTTCCCTAATATGTACAATCTTGTCTGTAGTTTCTAGAACTAATTCAGGCCCTATCAGTTGACTTTCACCTACTTCGTTCCATATTACTGGTGATCTACACTTACGTCCGTATAAAGCCTAAAACGGTGAACACTTAACACTTTTATGGTAACTATTGTTATAGGAGAATTCAACTAAAGGTATATGATTATCCCAGCTACCACCAATATCCATAACACATGCTCGCAGCATTTTGTTCCAAAGTCTGAATAGTGCGTTCACTCTGTCCATCAATCTCTGGGTGATATGATGTACTCATTAATACTTGCGTACCCAATGCCTTTTAAAGTGCTTTCCAGAAATGAGACGCAAAACGACCATCCCTATCAGAAATAATCGACACTGGTACTCCGTGTTTTGCAACAATTTCATTGATGTAAATTCGAGCCAATTTATCAGTTTTATAGTCCTCACGAATAGGGAGAAAATTATCAGATTTTGTTAATCTATCAACAATTACCCAAATTGCATCAAAACCACCACTGCTTCTAGGCAACTTTGTAACTAAGTCCATTGTAATCCTTTCCTATTTCCATTTAGGGACTTCTGGTTGTTGTAAAAGACCTGAGGGTTTCTGATGTACTGCTTTAACCTTTGAACAAGTCAGACACTTGTTAACGTATTCTGCTATATCCTTCTCCATACCTAGCCACCAATAAATATCCCTTAAGTCGTAATACATCTTATCTGCACCAGGGTGAATCGAATATCTTGAAGCATGGGCTTCGTCTATTATTAGTTTTCTCAATCCTCCAACAAATAGAATACATAATCGTCCAACAAAGTAAATTGTTCCATCGTCTTTCCTTTTAAATTGAGCATCTAATCCTCGCAGCAATTCTGCTGGAGCCTGAAAGTCCTTTGCAGCTTCCTTCTGTGCTTCTAAAATCTTAGCCTTGAGGCTAGATTGAATGGTTATGCTCATAGCACGCACTCTCCTAGGTTTAAGTCTTTCCTTTCTACTTAGGGCATCTGCTACAACATTAGCCTTTCCTGGGTGATACTTAATTTCACACTCGTAGTCACTAAGTAGTTCTAACCAACGCCTTTGTCGCATGTTCTGGTCCTTTTGGTTAAAGATATACTGGAGACTCTTATGATCAGTGTATATCACACTTTTCATCCCATAAAGATAATGTCTCCATATTTTCAAGGCAAATACTACTACACCTAACTCCAAATCGTGAGTAGTATAGTTATGTTCGTTGATTTTAAGTTGTGTAGAGGCATAAGCAATCACTTTTCCTCGATGCATTAAGACACACCCGAAACCTTGATGGGATGCATCACAATAAACTGAAAAATCATCCGGTCCGTCAGGAAGTGTTAACACTGGGGAATTACACAATTTCTCCTTTAATAAGCAAAAGGCGTGCTCTTGATCTTCACCCCAAATGTATTCCTTATTCTTTTGTGTAAGTAGGGTTAAAGGCTTAGCAATCTTGGAGAAGTTTTCAATGAATCTGCGATAGTATCCGGCTAACCCTAGAAATGAACGGACCTCCGTAGGCGATTTAGGAGATTTCCAATTCTTAACTGCTTCAACTTTACTAGGATCCACGTGTATACCATCCTGATTTACCACGTGTCCTAAAAACTGAACCTCTTTCAACCGAAATTCACACTTAGAGAATTTGGCATATAAATTTTCTTTCTCCGGAAGACTTAAGATGGTTCTAAGATGGTTTTCATGATATTTTTCATATTTTGAGTAAATAAGGATGTCGTCAATGAAGACTATGACAAACTTATCAAGGTAGGGTTTGCAAACACGGTTCATTAGGTCCATAAAAACGGCGGGAGCATTCATAAGACCGAACGACATAACGGTAAATTCAAAGTGACCATAACGAGTTCTGAAGGCGGTTTTGGAGATGTCACTTTCATGCACTCTTAACTGATGATATCCTGAACGAAGGTCTATCTTGGAGAAACATCAAGCACCTTGCAATTGATCAAATAAGTCGTCTATACGAGGAAGAGGGTAACAGTTCTTGATTCTCAGCTTGTTTAACTTCCTGTAGTCAATACACATTCTCATTGCACCATCCTTTTTCTTAACAAAGAGCACAGGCGCTCCCCATGGCAAATGACTCGGTCTAATGAAACCTTTCTCTTGTAATTCCTTAATCTAGTTCGATAATTCACTCATTTCAGACGGGGCTAGACGATAAGGCGATTTGGCAACAGGTAGTGCACCCGGAATAAGATCAATACGAAATTCAACTTCACGCACATGAGGTAATCCTGATAAGTCGTCTGGGAAGACTCCAGGAAATTCACAAATGATATGAATGTCAACAAGCTTTTTCGCATCAGCCTTGATAGAAAGAAGAGAATTTGGATTGTCATTTGGCTTCTCACCGCGAAGTTCTAAGATTTTACCCGAAGAAAGAGGAATACGCACGATTCGCTCAAAACAAACAATGACAGCACGATGAGACGCTAACCAATCCATACCAACAATAACATCAAAACTACCGAGACGCATCGGTAAAAGGTCGATTAAAAACAAATGACTAAGCAAATCAAGGGTACAGCCACGCAAGACTATATTGGTATTGACAATCTTATCGTCTGCTAATTCTACTTCATAGCTAGTGTCTAAAGCAGAAGGAGTAATATCAATGAAAGGAGTAAAAGGAGAAGACACGAAACTTTCCTCAGCACCAGAATCGAATAAAACACTAACATAGTGATCGTTAAGAATATACGTACCCGCGACCACCTGAGGATTCTACTGTGCGTTATTTCCCACATGATACACCCTGCTTCGGGCTCCATCGTTCAGCGGATCCTTAGCCTTTGCACACCTATTCTGGAGATGACATTTTTCACCATAGTTATAGCACACCATATTACAGTACCCGTCCTTATGTCCAAACCTATTACAAACTGTACACCTAGTAGGACACACACCGACATGATGATGCCAATTGCATCGATCACACTTAGGAAGATTCCCAGTATAACCTCGTCTGCTAGCAGGAGTATGTTGAGAATAAATGTATGAGTATTAGTTCCCCCTGCTTGTTGGTCAGAGTTCCCCCTGCTAGAGTAAGTTCCCTTGCTGAATAACAAAGGCAGGGGGATTGGTCCCCCTGCTGGAAGTCAAAGACCCTGCTACTAAGATAAACTTGAAAGAGATTATGACGCGTTTTAGTTACTACTCCAAGATAGTTTCCTAGTTTGTTAGTAGTGATCTTGTACGTGAGTCCTTGTGCTATAAAAGGACTCACTAGGTTATCATGTAAAACATCTTTCTCTGTTCAATTCATTTCATACTTTAAGGTTATAACCCTAATACCACTATTGGGTATTCATATATCTTTGATATATTAAAGTTCAACGTTTGATTTAAACACTTGTTCTTGTGCTAAGCATTATATTCCGCATTTTGTTTAGTTACTTTGTGTATTGCGAATTTTCTCTAGTGTTAGTTGGAATTTATTCTTTCTATCACAACCCTTAAACAAGCTAAGGTTTAAGATCTGAGTTTGGGATCAACAAGTGGTATCAGAGCTTGTTGAGAAACATTGATTAAACCAAGAACAAAACATCTCTTACAACCAACATCAACCATGTCCTCAGATTCTCACTCATCCTCAAACAACAACAATTCTCTCAAACTACCTATTTTGGATCCTGAAAACTTTGAACTATGGGAATTCAGGATTCATCAATATCTCAAGATGGAACACTATGTTCTATGGGAGATCATAGAGTTTGGTGATCAATTCACCAAAATAGTAGTAGTTGAAGAAAAAGATAAGGGAGAGGCTGGTGGTGAAAGCTCCAAAGGTGATAGCAAAAAGAAATCTACTGCTCTTGCAGACAAGGAGGTACTAACAAGAAGGCATGATGTCAGAGCTCATAGTTCTTTGCTGTTGGCTCTATCTGATCGACATCAGCTAAGGTTCAGGAAGTACAAGACTGCTAAGGAACTTTGGGAACCAATAGGCAACACATTTGGAGGGAATGAGGCTACAAAGAAGAAGAAAAAGAATCAGATGCTTGACCAATTTGCTTCTTTCAAAGCAAATGGTGATGAAGCAATTGGTTCTATCTACAATAGGCTTCAAGATTTGGTTGCTCAGCTGGAGTTCTTTGACATGGAAGTTTCAAGAGAACAGGTGAATACAAGATTCCTCAACAGCCTTCAGAAAGAATGGTTTGTCTACAAAGCCATTTGGCAAAATAGAGATGACATTGATGATAAGAACATTGATGACATCTACAATAACCTGAAGGTTTTTGAGCCAGTAGGCAATGAGATGAAGTCATCAGGAACCATCCCTACTAATTCAAGTGGATTGATGATTCCCCTGCTAATATGGCCTTTATATCTCACAGCAGTGGAATCTCCAAAGGCAGTGGGATTGAAGTTTCCCCTGCTACTCATTCCCCTGCTACAAGATCTAGACCATCTTATGATGAAGAAAGGCCTACAACATTCAGTCTTAACACTGCTTGTACTTTCATAGCATCTCAAGGATCTACTGTATTACATGAAGATCTAAATCAAATCAGTAAGCAAGGATTGGAGGAGATGGACATCAAGTGGAACATGGCTCTACTCAACATGAGGGCCAACAAATTTTACAAGAAGTATGGAAAGAATATTTCCATCAATCCTTCTGATGTAGCTGGATTTGACAAATCAAAGGAGGAATGCTACAACTGTGTCAAGAAAGGCCACTTTGCTAGGGAGTGTAGAGGACCAAAGAATGGAAGCAGCTATAGGAAGGAAAGTAGGGATGAAGATTCTGGTGCTAAGGCTATGGTAGACATGCAAGGGATAGATGGAGCAGGTGGATGGGACTATAGTGCTATGACATAGAGTGTTGAAAGGAATCAAGCCCTAGTTGTTGAAGAGAAAGAGAAAGAGAAAGAGTTTGCTCTTATGGCCATGTTAACATCTAGTTCAGACAATGAGGTATATGATGATTCATATTGTACCAAAGCTTGTAGAAAAAATGCTGAGTCATTAAATGATCAAATAAGAAAGCTAAAAGTTGATTACATTAACTATGATAATGATTTAGATAACTACAAATGTGCTTTAGAACAATTAGAGTCCACCATAAGAGAATATAAACAGAAAGAAAATGATTACAGAGATCATATTGTCATATTAGAAAGAGATGCTAGAGAAAAAGATGATTCCATTAAGGAATTAACTGCTGAATTAAAAGTCTTTAGATCTAACAAGAAGATAGATGAACAAACTATTGAAAAATTTGGAAAAGCTTCTAAGGATCTCACTAAGGCAGTTAAAATTGGACAATCTCCAAGGGACAAAACAAGTTTTGGAGTAAAAAATGAACATGATACAATTCTACCACCACCTGCTAATATACATGCACCCATGCCTAGGAAAGATCTCTCTTGGACTGGTCTTCCTTGTTTCAAGAAGCAGGAGGACATTGAGTTTGACTTAAATGCCTACATACCAAAGAATCTAGAAACAGAAGAATCTCTAGTGAAAACTAGTACTGTTAGGGATTTTGAAAAGGAACAAATTGCTTTAAAACAGTGGAAAATAGATAACTCTATTCTCTTTTCAAGAGAAGGATTGTTTGGAAGTGATTCCAGTTCTAAAATTAGTTCTTCTAGAACCTCTAGCAGATCTGAATCAGGACCAAAACCCCTAAAACTACTGTTAAATATGCTGGTATGTATAGACCCATTAGAGGTAATCAGAGGAATTGGAACAACCAAAAGTCTCATCAATTAGGAGTGGACTTTGTGAAAAACACCAAACCCTGTTTCACTTGTGGTAGTTTTGATCACATTTATCAAGACTGTCAATCACCAATGGAAATGGTGGCTGCAAATCCTTTAAAGGAAATGCAACCAAAAGCCATTCTATTGAATGCAGGGGCAAAATCTTTTTCCCCTGGTAAGTATGTTTCCCCTGCTTTGAGAAATAAGGTGTCTGAAAAGTATGTAGTTCCTGCACTAAGAAAGGTGACTGTTAGAAATACGTTTTTACGTATATTAGAAGTATCGGTCACTCCAGAATATTATTTATGTTGTAATAGCTCGTAGTTAACAAATAGTTATTAGTTACTTATTTAGTTAAGTAAGAACCGGTCCATGGGCTTGTCATGGACCGGCCCAAGCCCAATGTAGCTTGGAACTATAAATACCCCTTTCCACCATGGAAAGGGGTTGGTTGTTGTCATTTTTCTAGTTTCACTTAATAAAATACACATAGTTTCTCTCTCACTTTCTCTCTCTAGTTTCTCTCTCTAGAAACATCAACCCACTTCATAGATTCATAGGTTATCAATATTCTACATTTGGTATCAAGAGCTATGGGGTGATTTAAGGTAATGATTTGTGTGGTTTTTTTAGTTTTTGATTGTATTAGTGTTCTTTAAGAAGATCATCTTGATTCTTGGTGTTTTTTGGTGTTTTTGTGATTGGGATTAGTAGATAAGTACTAGTTTTTACTTATTATTGTAGAAATCACAAAACTTTTTGGGTTATTTGGTAAAAATCTGGGTTTAAATCACCGTTTTTGATCGACTGTATACCTCGAACAAACCTTCTGTTTTTCCCAGTAAAAGTTCCGAACCAAGAACCAAAAAGTTCCGAACCAAGCACTTCCGAACCAAGCACTTCCGAACCAAGCACTTCCGAACCAAGAACTTCCGAACCAAGAACTTCCGAACCAAGAACTTCCGAATCAAGAACTTCCGAATCAAGAACTTCCGAACCAAGAACTTCTGAATCAAGAACTTCCGAATCAAGCCAAAAGTTCCGAACCAAGAAGTTCCGGATCAAGCCAAAAGTTCCGAACCAAGAAGTTCTGGATCAAGCCAAAAGTTCCGAACCAAGAAGTTCCGAACCAAGAAGTTTCGAACCAAGAAGTTCCGAACCAAGAAGTTCCGAATCAACACTTCCGAATCAACAAAAGTTCCGAATCAAGGGTTATTTTGCTTGTTTTTTCGACGATTTTTTAGAGGATTTAATCTTGGTTTCTTACAACAAAAACTCAACACAATTCACAAGCTTTACTTCACTGCTCGATCAACCGATAATCTTTGTCTCTTTGAAGTTGACAAAATGAATCCGAATTCAGTAATGCCTCAGATGACATCACTTACGGATATTTCCTTCATTACGGGAACGGATAATCGCCCGCCAATGCTCATCAAAGAAGTTTTTGAAGCATGGCAAGGCCGGATGATGTCTTATCTTAAGGGAAAACCGGTTTATGGGAGGCTTATGGTTAAGTCAATTTTAAATGGTCCACTTGACTATGGTACCATAGTGGTCAACAATGTGACTCGACCAAGAGAATTTGAAGAACTTACACCAGCTCAATAACTTGTTGCCGATGCGGACGAAAAGGCTCTTCAAACCATTCTCCAAGCTCTTCCCCATGACATCTATAGGATGGTAAGTCAGTATACTGTGGCAAAGGATTTATGGGAACGTCTTAAGGTGTTGCTACAAGGTACGTCTCTCACCAAACAGGAAAGGGAATGTCAGTTGTATGATCTGTTTGATAGATTCACGTACAACCCAGGGGAAACGCTTCACGATTATTACTTCAGATTCACCACACTCATGAATGATCTGAATGTATACAATCTTGTGATTGCTCCATTCCAGGTTAACACCAAATTCTTGAATACTCTACCTCAAGCTGAATGGGGTGAGTACATTACCGATGTTAAGTTAACCAGGGATTTGCATAAGTGCAATTTGGATCAACTATATGCTTTTCTTCAGCAGCATGAGAAACATGTGATCATGCACCGTTCTCCACGAGGTATGTACCCTGACTCATTAGCTTTGATGGCGAATTAACCAAGCTTGTCTCACAACAACACTCCTTATATTTTGGGACATCAAGCCTATCATCCATCACCTTACATGACACCAACCTTTCCCCAATACTCGATTCTACCGCAACCACCCACCTCACATCAGCAACAATATCGGTTCAGTGCACCTTCATCACAATATGCTTCACAACCTCACCCAGCAAGTATTGCACCTTATGCTCAATCTTCATATTCTTCTTATCAAGAGAATGCAGCATATCCAACAAGCTACCCTGATCAAATGAGTATTCCTTCTAGTGATTATGCAGCTCATCAAGACCAAGCAATGTACTGTGATGATGAGGAAGTCCCCGTTCCTGTATTCAAACAAGGTGCTGACCCAGTTGAAGTGTTAACCACTATGTCTGCTTATCTCACAAGGACTTTAAGCAAACGAGGATTTAGGGGATCAACTCCTACCAACAATCAGTTGAGGAATTCATCCAATTCTCGCCAACAAGCTACTATTGAGAATGGCAGGGTAATGGTTCAGCCTATTCAACTATATCAGGGGAGACCTAACACATCAACTACCAATGATCGCACGGTCAATCAGGCTCCAATGGTCAATCCTGCTCCACGGGCTAATTCCACAGGCAAGTTGAGAATGATTACATGCTACAACTGCAAGGAAGAGGGTCACATGTCCAGGGATTGTAAGAAACCCAAGAGGAGAAGGGATGGACAATAATTTGCAGAGAAGATCTATCTGGTGAATGCTCAGGCACAAGGAAGGGAACTTGATGAAGAGGAGCTTGCATTTCTTGCTGATCCAGGGATTGCTGAACAAGACACTGTCACTACACAGAATGCAGCATACCAAGCAGATGATCTCGATGCGTATGACTCAGACTGTGATGACTTTCAATCTGCAAAGGCTGCTCTCATGGCAACTATCTCCAGCTTAGGGCCAGAAAAGAGATCTGAGGTACTTATTAATACCACTGATAATACCATTGATGCTAGTATTCAACCACATCAAGTTGTGCAAGAGAGTGCTGATTCGAATGATTCTTCGGTGGTGAGTCTTTAAAATGAGGAGACGATCAATGATAGCAATATCAATGTGAGTCTCCAGACTTTGAGTGAATCACAACCGGGAGCCATTTCGCATACGCCTACTCCTGCTCAACAAGATTTGGTCATGGTTCCTGCTACATTACTTAGCCAAATGAATGCTGCACTCTTAGAAACCCTAGCTAAGAATAAGAATTTGTTTGATGAGCTTGCCTTAAGTAACGAGAAAGTTCAAACTTTGGAGTTAGTGCCTTCGTCTAGTGTTCTAACAAATCTTGAATATGATCACTTTCGAAACAAACAAATGGGTCACTTGCAAGAAATTGAAAACTTAAGAGCAAATCTGTCTAATGAACTTAAAGAAAAGGAGTTAGTGGTCACTAATTTTCAAAAACTTCAAACGGATTTTGAATCACTCGAGTCTAAGAAGAATGAAATGGAGATTAATGCTACTAATAAGATTAGAAGTCTAGATTACTTGCTTTTAAGACAATACGCTGCTTCTCAACTAGTGCACTTATTTGATGCTTCGTTTAGAGAATTTAACTTATCACGTCAAAAAGGCCTTCCCCCTAATCCACGGTATGCAAAACAAGCTTTAAGACATAGTCCTAGACTTTATAATGCAACTCAATTAGGATTGGCCTTAGACCCGATTGTTTTTCCCGATGATCGAACAAGTAAGGATCTAGTTGATGAGGATCGGTCATACAATTCTGAAAAATATCCCGAGTGTGATTACTTTAAATTGAATAAGGAGCTTGCAAAAACGGATTTTAGAATTCGCTTCCATATGGACAAAGATCTCATAACAGCACCGACCTACATATTAGATGAAGAAAACCCTAGTACATTTCCTACACTTGTCAATATGGAAGGTCCTAAGGAAATTCCAAAGGATCTTCCACCTGTTAGCACTGTATGGTTAAACTTGCAAGAGATTAATCAATACTTTACTAATTTTGACAAGGTCATTTTGGAATGTACGACTTCAAATGGCTTAAATGCCGGAGAATGGGCTTTCGAACATATGAACGAGGTGTTTAAAAATGAGATCAATCCGTTTGTCGAAAGTCTAAAAGGAAGTTTTGCATCTCTTAAGGAAAATCTTGTGTTTGAAATTGGTGAAGTTCAAAAAGTGTTTTATGAAATGGACACCGCTTACGAACTACAACTAATTGAAAAAGAAAAGATTTTAACCGAATATGACCGATTCTTGTCTGCAGTAATCTCGTGTGATGTGCTTACTATTGTAAATGTTAATTATTCGAATGAGCTTACATCCGCTATGATTAATTGTGATGCTGTGCATATATGTGATGATGTTTGTGATCTCTCTGTAAATGTTGCTGATACTGTAAATGAGGTAGATAATCATTCTTGTCACGAATCTAACGCTGAGTTTTTAAAGCTACAAGATTCTTACAATTTACTTTCAAAACGCTTTAATCAACTAGAACAACATTGTATATCTTTAGAATTAAAACAACAAACTCAAAATGAAGATCTTTTGATATCAAATGGTTGTGAAAACGGTGTTGAGACAAGTGACAAGATGATTGCAATTGTTAAGGCATTAGAGGAAGAGATTATGAGATTGAAGAGAGATGTGTCATCAAATGAAACACTCAAATTGGAACTAGAGGTTGCAGAGTCTAAAAACCAGGTTTTAGAAATTAGACTTTCGTCTGTTCTAGGGGAGATGGATCGGACAAGACAGGGACTATCCGCTCTTTATGGTTCACTAGAAGAACGCTTCGCTTTTAATGCGGCACAGCAACAATCTTATGTTGAACAACTGAACCAAAAGTGCGAGGAAATCTATGACTTGAACATCCTGCTCAATGACAAAAATATGGTTTTGGCCGAGTTAAAGGAGACACTTCTTCTCACCCGACAAGAAGTTGTTGATAACTTAGCTACCGACTCTGCACCGTCCACTAGTGCTCCAACAACCAAGTCAGTAGTGCTTTATAAGAATCCGCTTCATAAGAGAAACCCGGTTACCTACGATGATTATATGAGGAATGCCATTAAGCATGTAGATCTTGTTAGGGATATCTTAGACGATCTTTATGCCTTAGATCCCTCAAGTAGCTACTATTATTCGGCTCATGAATATATTAAGCGAGTTCAATATTGCTTAGCATATTTGCAATACATAGGTACACCAGGCTCTGCACTACTTACTAATAGGCCCATTGCTGTAACTCCATTTAATAAGACTCCAGGAGCGAAACCGTCATTGGCACAATCAAGTAAGGCACCTTTAAAATCTGTTGCTAATGTTTTCACTTTGCCTTCTACAGGATTAAAAGAGACTACTAAGGCTAAAGGATCGCCACTCAAGAAAGATAAGATCAAGCCCTCCACTAGTAGTGCTAAAAAAGAAGAAAGTAGAAGTTCACAATAGGAATGCTAGTTCAGTTTTAAATAAAAAGAATCATGTTAAGACTAAAAGCTCTGCGCCTGTGCAGAAGCCTAAACCATTCGTGAATTCTAATTTGAATTGTTGGAATTGTAATGAATGTATGTTTTCCCAACGTCATGATTTGTGTCTTATTGATCATGTGAATGAAATGAATGCTATTAGGAATGGTCTTGAATGGAAGCCAACGGGTAGAACTCGTGCCCAAGTTGGCTGGCAATGGCGTCCCACTGGTAGGACCTTTACATTAGATGGAAAAATGTGCCCTTTAACTAGGAATGCATCCATTGAGGTTAGGTCTGAGCATCCTTTAGTTAGGAACACTCGCACTCAAGTATGGAAACAGCGCCCTTTAATTAGGTCAGCCCCCACTATAGTGCCTATCAGTGAAGAAATACCTCAGGATTTAAGCCAACTAGAATCTACACCACCTATTAGGAAGAAGAAGGCTAGGAAATCTAAGAAACCTAGAGTTAGCAAATCTAAGATTATTAAATCTGTACCTGCTAATAACAAGGAACACTCAGATTCCGATACCTCTACATTGTCTTCGTGTGGTGATATTTTCAGGTGGTCCAAATCATCCTGTGGTATTTGGACTCCGGTTGTTCAAAACATATGACCGGAGATCGCTCGATGCTCCGAAATTTCGTCAGCAAGTTTCTTGGTACGGTTAAATTCGGGAATGATCATATCGCAAAGATAATGGGGTATGGTGAATATCAGATTGGAAACGTGACGATTTCAAGGGTATACTATGTAGAAGGTCTTGGTCATAATTTATTCTCAGTAGGACAGTTTTGTGATTCTAACCTTGAGGTTGCTTTTCGACAACACACTTGTTTCATCCGCAACTTGGAAGGAAAAGATTTGTTGAAGGGATCTCGTGGTGCAAATCTTTATACCTTGTCCTTACAAGACATGATGGCCGCCTCTCCAGTATGTCTTCTCTCTAAAGCATCTAAGACCAAGTCATGGTTATGGCATCGCAGATTATCTCATCTTAACTTTGATGCTATTAATCATCTGGCTAAAAACGAATTAGTTCGTGGTCTTCCAAAGCTTAAATTTCACAAGGACCATTTATGTTCCGCGTGTTCAAGGGGGAAAAGTACCAAGAAATCTTACAAGCCCAAAGCTAAAGACACCAATCAAGAAAAACTTCATCTTTTGCATATGGATCTTTGTGGGCCAATGAGAACTGAAAGTGTGAGCGGTAAGAAATTCATTCTGGTAATTGTGGATGATTTCTCCAGGTTTACATGGGTTAGATTTCTACGTAAAAAGGATGAAGCACCGAAGGCTATCATCACTTTTCTGAAATTCATTCAGGTACGTTTGAATACTACTGTCCGCCGTATTCGTACAGACAATGGTACAGAGTTCGTCAACCAGACTCTTCGTGATTATTATGAAGGAGTTGGTATCTCACATGAAACATCCGCTGCACGGACTCCACAACAAAACGGTGTCGTTGAAAGATAGAATCGTACACTTATGGAAGCTGCTAGGACTATGCTTATTTACGCGAACGCTCCATTGTTCTTGTGGGCAGAGGCTATATCTACTGCATGTTTCACCCAAAACCGTTCTATCATTCGGAACCGCCATGGAAAAACACCTTATGAGCTTCTACATGACCGTAAACCCGATGTTTCATTTTTTCATGTGTTTGGTCCTCTTTGTTATCCAAACATTAATAGTGAGAACTTGGGTAAGCTTCAACCGAAAGCCGATATAGGTATTTTCATTGGTTACTCACCGTCCAAGAAAGCATACCGAATCTATAACCGTCGTCTTGGCAAGATTGTAGAAACTATGGACGCAGATTTCGATGAGCTGACAGCGATGGCTTCTGAGCAACACAGCTCTGAACCCGCGCTTCATGAGATGGGAACCGGTGCTATTAGTTCCGGATTAGTTCCCAATAATCCTACTTCTACATCATTTTTACCACCATCAAGGCCCGAGTGGGATAAACTGTTTCAACCGTTGTTTGACGAATTCTTTGATCCCCCAAATGATGAAGTTCCAACACCTGTAGTGATACCTCCAATCCCTGAAGTTATTGCTCCTGCAAATGAAGCTTTATCTAATGCATCTTCAATTCACATTGAACCGGATGCACCTTCACCAAGTGATTCTCAAACTACACCTGAATCATCACCCCTACTTGTGCCTAATGATGTGGAAGAGGATTCTATTGATCACGACTTGGAATATGCTCACCTGCAAGAGCTTCCTTTCTTTGGTGTAGCGATACCTGAAAACCCTTCAGCCGCGTCTACCTCAGAAGAAGCTCCTTCTATTGTTCACTCCAGACCACCTAGGATTGAAAACCATAGCACTAAATGGACAAAAGATCACCCAATTAGAAATGTTATTGGAGATCTAGATCGACCAGTCTCTACACGCCATCAATTACAAGAGAGTGCACTTTATTGCTACTTTGATGCATTTCTCTCTGAAGTTGAACCTAAAAATTGGCAGCAGGCTATGACTCAATCATCTTGGATTGAAGCTATGCAGGAGGAACTAAATGAATTCCAACGACTTGAAGTATGGGATTGGTTCCTCTCCCTAACAAGGTCAACATCCTTACTTTGTTGTGGGTTTATAAGGTTAAACTTGATGAGATGGGTGCAGTATTAAAGAATAAGGCTAGATTGGTTGCTAGAGGATATAAACAAGCCTTAGGTATAGACTTTGAAGAATCTTTTGCTCCTGTGGCAAGATTGGAGGCAATTAGACTATTCCTTGCGTATGCTGCTCATATGAACATGATCGTCTATCAAATGGATGTGAAGACAGAATTTTTGAACGGTGAACTAAGGGAAGAAGTCTATGTTAGTCAGCCGGATGGGTTCGTTAGCACGGAGTTTCCTAATCATGTGTACAAGCTTAAGAAGGCTCTCTATGGGTTGAAACAAGCTCCACGCGCGTGGTATGATCTCCTGTCCACATATCTCATTTCGGAAGACTTCTCCAAAGGCAAGGTGGACCCCACTCTATTCACTCTCAAGGAAGGCAACGACATGATTCTGGTACAAATTTATGTTGATGATATAATATTTGCTGCCACTAACATAGAATTTTCAAATCGATTTGAGAAGATAATGTCCACACGCTTTCAGATGTCGATGATGGGAAAAATTTCATTTTTCTTAGGATTACAGATTTCTCAAAATCCCAGAGGCATCTTTATTAATCAATCCAAATATGCTCTAGAATCTCTTAAGAAATATAACTTTGAAAATTGTGACCCCGTGGACACTCCAATGGTGGAGAAATCCAAGTTAGATGAAGATAGGAATGGGACTATTGTCGATCCAAAACTTTACCGTGGGATGATCGGCACCCTTCTATATCTGACTGCTAGCAGGCCTGATTTGCAATTTGCTGTATGCATGTGTGCTCGGTATTAGGCTCGGCCTACCGAAAAGCACCTACATGTTGTGAAAAGGATCTTTCGGTATCTAAAAGGAACACTTCATCGTGGTCTATGGTATCCGAAAGATTCCTCTATTGCTTTAATATCATACGCAGATGCCGATCATGCTGGATGTCAAGACACGAGGCGTAGCACTTCTGGATCTGTGCAACTCCCTGGAGATAGATTGATCAGTTGGTCTTCAAAAAGGCAGAAAAGCGCTGCAATTTCTAGCACTGAGGCTGAATACATCGCCATGTCCGGTTGTTGTGCTCAAGTCCTTTGGATGAGATCACAATTAACTGACTACGGTTTGGGTTTCAAAAAAATCCCAATGTATTGTGACAACAAGAGCGCCATTGCCCTTTGCTGCAACTATGTTCAACACTCCCGGGCCAAGCACATAGACATTCGCTACCATTTCATTAAGGAGCAGGTGGAGAACGGAGTGATCGAGCTGTATTTTGTCACTACTGAGTACCAGCTGGCGGATATGTTCACCAAAGCCTTAGATCGAGGACGAATCGAGTTTTTGATCGACAAGCTTGGCATGAAATCATTCACTCCAGCGACTCTCAAAGAGTTGGCAGAAGAATCAGCTGAATAGTCGTGGTAAACTATTCAGAGTATCCTTTGTTCGTGATCATGTATATTATAGTAAATATATAAACCACAAAAGAAAAATACAAAAATATAAAACCAACAAAAACCATAAAAAATATAAAACCTAGAAAAACCATAAAAATTATAAAATCCAGAAAAACCAAAAATATTTTTCGTTTTTAAATCGGGCATGTCTTTTAGTACAGTAATATTTACGGCCTTAGAAATGTCGATCAATATTGACACGGTGCCATAAATAGAGTCCGTATAAAAGTTGTACATTTTTAAAACATGCCCATTAATGGCTTGTAGTTATTTCTGACTGCAACCCGGTTTTCATATTAAAGTCACGTATTTCCTTGGAAAACGTTGGCTCAGAACGGGAATTAATTTTCTCGGGCATGATTTACAAGCCAAATCATGCAAAGGGATCAAGTTTACTTTATAACTTGGTCTAACACGAATTTGTGTACGTCTCAGTGCATTAATTTGTTAAAATAAGAGAAATCTTATTGACACCACGAATCAATTTTTTTCAAGATATAAATTGGAAATGCTTTCATCAATATTTGACTCTTTAAACAATGACTACAGCTCTTTAAATAGAAAACGGGTCATCGTTTAAGGGGGAGAAAATATTAAAATCATCTTCGTCATTAAATTGATTTTCAAAAGTGATTGTGAAAAATTAATGGCTAAATGGTAATAGAGTGGTTTTGCTTTAAGATACGACTTGTGTTCGTTCTATGTGATAGACATTGCTTTTAGATCTTGGAAATATGCAAATAGGTTGCGATTGCTAAGTTGTGTAAAAGTTAAGTTGGCTAAGTTTATTGATGGATAGGAGACGAAAAAGGAAAAATTAAAATATAAGAGCCAAAAAGGAAAAGAATAGAAGAATAAAGGGACTTAAGGTGATATTTGTTGAAACTTGTCAAAAATCTGACCTAGTCAAAACATAATCCCCGCCCCCTTTCTTTTCTTATCTTTCACTGTTTCATTTTCTTCCATTGGCGCCATTAAAACACAATTAAGCTAACAAGAACTTCCGTGTAAATCAAATCCATTTGTTTCATTCAAACAAGGTACAACATCATCTTTAATTTCTAAATCACCTTACTTATCCTTTAATTCTGTTAAAAGTGCTCGATTAATCAGTTTAAATCAACTTAGGGTTTATGATTAATTTAGGGTTAATTAACTAGGGATTTTTGGTGGGTTTTGTGCGGATTAGCATTAGATGATGTTTAATTGCCTTAGATTGCCTTAGAAACTCACAAACGCGCTTAGAATTAATCATCATAGCTACATTTGAAAAGTTCCGGATGAACATGGATATAAACTTCCGAATGAAGGATTTTTTCTGAAAAAACTTCCGAATGAGGAAGTTCCGAATGAAGGACTTCCGAATGAAGGACTTCCGAATGAAGGAAGTTCCGAATGAAGGACTTCCGAATGAAGAAGTTCCGAATGAAGAACTTCCGAATGAAGGAAGTTCCGAATGAAGGACTTCCGAATGAAGGAAGTTCCGAATGAAGAACTTCCGAATGAAGAAGTTCCGAATGAAGGACTTCCGAATGAAGAAGTTCCGAATGAAGGACTTCCGAATGAAGGAAGTTCCGAATGAAGAACTTCCGAATGAAGAAGTTCCGAATGAAGAACTTCCGAATGAAGAAGTTCCGAATGAAGAACTTCCGAATGAAGGAAGTTCCGAATGAAGAACTTCCGAATGAAGGAAGTTCCGAATGAAGGACTTCCGAATGAAGAAGTTCCGAATGAAGAACTTCCGAATGAAGAAGTTCCGAATGAAGAACTTCCGAATGAAGAACTTCCGAATGAAGAAGTTCCGAATGAAGGAATGTTCTGAATGAAGAAGTTCCGAATGAAGGAATGTTCCGGATGAAGAGTTGTTTGATTATTATTGTTTGCATGTTATATGTACTTGTTGTATTATGTTATGAAATGTGTTATGCTTAGAAGTAAGAATGATATATATCTATATGTTTTTGTGCATCAACCTTTCATGTCTTATCTTAAGCAGATACAATGACTAATCCAACAGTACAAGCAATCCAAGACTCTAGAGAAGCCGCTATTGCTAAAGCACGAACCCTCAAGTTCATACCCAACAATTACCGGCTGAAGCAAGTCTCAAAATCCACTCACCATGGATTTAAAGTAGCCATAGCAATCCTTGATCAATCCCATTTTAAGAATGCTTTAAGAAGTAGTGCCTCGGTGCCTTATGATTATATGTATGAGTTCTGGGCTACCAAGGAAATCACTTCAAACAAGATCACCTTCACCATCGACAACAAGCAGCAGACGCTCACAGTTTCAGACTTCCGTAAGATTTTTGGTATACGGGATACACCCAAAGGCATGTCATTTTCGAGGGATCCTACTAAAGATGAACTCATGGAGTTATTTGACGCTATTGGATGTCCTGAAATACGAGTTGCGTCTGAGTTTACCACTGCTAAAGTAGGACAACCTTGGAGAGCATTGTTAGGTATTCTCAGTAGATGTCTTACACCAAAAACAAGTGGGCATGATGCTTTGCGCAGTCCTATTATAAACCTCTTCTATAGCATGTACAAAGCTGCAAATGCAGATTACGCATTATTGATATGGGAAGAATTCACCTTTCAACTCTTCCATAACAAGAAGCTGAAGACTAATTTCTTTCCTTATCCTCGGTTTATCAAGCTTATCATTCATTATTTTATGAAGAATGATGCTACTATTGATAGGCGTGCAGCAAGTCGTTATCACACTGAAGAAGCTGATGATACTGTGGATCTAAGGCATGAAGGACCGTCTGGTGGTGTGATTCCTGGTCCTATTCCCGATTATCTTCTGACGGAAAAAATCAAAGGTTCTGCTGATTACAAGCTACTGCAGCTAGAAATCAAGAAGCTGAAAGCAAACCTTCAGACTGGAGAAGACTCGTCGACTACGGTCAAGAGTAAAGGTAAACGCAAACAACCAGCTGCGTTACCTGAACCCGAAACCAAGAAGAAGAAGACTGAGGTTAAGAAGGGAAAGGGTAAGGCTGATGAGATGGTTTTACGTGACGAAGAAGATGTTGTTGATCCTGCTCTTGACAAGACAGAGAGAAAAATGATGAAGATAGCAATTCAAAGGAGTAGGAAAGATACTGGCGGTAGTGGTTCAGGTGCAAGGGTAAATGTTGAAGAAGAGTACGAGGAACCAGATGATATTGATGAGTTTGGGTCACCTGAACGGTATTCTACTTCGAAGGAGCCATCAATCCCTGTTTCAGCAAGTGTTGAAAAGGAGTCCGGTGCTCCTACTATCATGGTGACTACTCAACCTCTAACAACTCAACCTCCACCAATTCAACCCTTACCAACCAGACCGGCGTCAACACCATTTCTTCCACCACCAATAACTCCCATCCTTAGTACCGTAGTAACAACCGAGCCTCTTCCATCAACCCAGAGCAGCTCTGCAACATCCACAATGGTTGCATTGGTGATGGCCGAAATGTTGGATAAACATGTGGATAATCACAAACGAGAAATGGATGAACTTCGCCAAGAGTTACATAGACGAGCTCAAAGTGAAGAAGCATCTTGGAAAGCCCAAGAGGAGATGCTTGCTAAGTTCGCTGCAGATATGGAATTAACGCGAAAGGCTCATGCAGAAGAACTAGCTCGGGTTAAGCAGGCTGAGGTTGATAAGCATGCTGCACGTATCACCAGACTTCAAGCGATGAGGGATAAATACAAGGAGCAGAAAGAGGCACTTGAAGCTTCTGTTGAAGAAAGAGTGAAGGAATCTGTTGAATCCATTATGCCTAAACTGCGTGATGAGTTGAAGACACTAGCAGCTGATAATTTGATGATCAAGTCATCCAATCCTTCAGAATCCGCATACAAAATTGCTTATGAGTTAACGGATTTTGAATTAAAGAAGATCCTCAAAGCTCGTATGGTGGAACTTGGATCGTTTGATAAGTCTAGGATTCAACGGGCTCTTTACAAATCCCTGAATGACGCTATCATGGAGGATGATAGGTTATTCAAAACGTTTGGAAGTGTGGTACCTTATCACATTCTACCTGAGGAGGATAAAGATGATAGTGAACAGGAAGAGGGTGAAGAGGAAGAGGAAGAGGAAGAAGAAGGAGAAGAAGAAGAAAAGGATGACGATAATGGTGATGATGATGAGGAGGAGGATGAAGATGATGATGATGATGATGATGGCGATGATGGTGGTGATGGTAATGAGGAGAGTGCTAGGGGGAGCAACGGGGATAACAATGAGGATGATGATGGGGGTGAACAGCCTAAAGAGGGAGATAAGGTTACCAGTTCCAAGAAACCTGCTAAGTCTGGAACCAAGTCCAAGAAAGATGCAGCACAGAAGGACAAATCAACATCATCGGAATCAAGACGATCTAAGTGGCGCCACGATGTGAATGCTACTACAGCGTCATCGATTCCTGGTACCTCTATTGCTTTATCTTTACCTATTACCACTAACCCCATTAGTTCTGTTGTTGTTGCTCCTGTGATTGCAGAATCGGTAACTGAACCTGAAGCTGCACAACACTCACCCGTTCACGACACTGCCGAAATGCCTGAATCAGAACCAGCAGATGTTCGCATTTCTACTCCTCTACAACAAGCACAACAATCTACGGTTCCTGAACCAAGCACACGAGACTGGGCAGACACGTTGGAAATTGACGAGACTGCACCGCCACAGGCTTGGATCACGGCAGCGGCGCAATATGATCCGATCACAGACGCAGACAAAGATGTGTTGTATCTTCGTATCCGCAGTCCGATTGACTTATGTGCATTTCTTGCTCATGAGTATAAGACTTCGGTTACTCCATCTTTGGTGAAGAAAGTGCTGAAGGATAAGAGACTTCGCGCCAAAACCCGGTTAACCCGAATGGAGTTCGAGTATTATGCCGATGAGATCCTGAAGGCTCTGAATACCGTTCAACGGCCAGGTCTTCATGAATCAGAAAGAGCTCCACCTCCACTTGACCCTACTCAAGATAATCAGATTGCTCTCGACTTCTTCGTCACCAATGTTCTGGTTTATCTTCTCAAAGGGTCATCAAAGTACGGAACATCCCTTACCTTGCTGAAAGCTGCCAACTGGGGGACAATACCCTTTATCGAGGAAAAGGTAAACCGACTCTGGGTCCCAAAGGTAAATCGTAATTATGATATGTATGCTGTCATAGGTGCATCTCATTGGGACGAACAAGTCCGAAGGGCGTACAGGGGTTGCTGCCTAGTCAATTCTGGAAGCAACGTTAGATCCGATATCCGCATCTCCAGCATTTTAGGGTTGAAAACTGAAGCCAAGAATGGCTATTATCATGTGACGGAGATTCGTTTGAAAAGGGAGGATGACAGGGAATACAAAATCCAGCAGGGAGATTTTTCTATCATTCGCCTTGAGGATATCGAAGATATGCTGCTTCTGATGACCCGAGATCAACTCACACATATTCCTCGTGAAGACCTCATTGCCTTGAATACGGCACTTCGTATGTTCACACGAAGCGTTGTTATCAAGAAACGAGTTGAAGATCTGCAGTTGGGAGTCGAAAGCTACCAAAGGAAGCTCAACTTAACCCGTCCAGTGAATCAAGTTCTACCTGAACATGTAGATAGATGTCCTTATACCGGTATTTCTATCCCGAATTGCAGCATTTTCTACTTGAACAGTCGAGGTTTAATGAAGTTTATGAGGGTGGGTGAGCTATATAAGTACAGTGATGGGACCCTTCTACAAGTCAGAGGAAAGTTGGAGCATCTTAACTCGGGTGGGACTTTGCCAGAGATGACGGAGGATTGGCATCCGGGTTACCGGCAGATGGCGAAGTATGTGATCAAGAAGATTGATCAAAAGCTCCGTGAACGTAGATTGATGAGGAGCTTGGAAAGATTCGTTGGTGGAAGACCATATGGAGTGCACCACAAATTACTGCAACGATCCATTTAATGGGTCATACACTTCAGGTCCACTTTATATTGGTTTTCAATTGTGAATATGTATATTTGTGAATATTGTGCTTTAATGGCTTGATGTAGTGTGAAGGTATGATAATTTTTCAAGAATTTCTCACGAGATTCTAAATCTTTCAAAATATATTATACAAAGGCGCTACAACTATCCCTTATTAACTTAAGGGGGAGCATTAACTTGTTCTATGGCCAAACATCGATTTCATTTTTTACCCAAAGACCGGTTAATCCATTCAATATCCTAAATATTAATGGTTAACATTTTGGATAAGGGGAGAAAATGGGATTAAGGAGACGTAAGTGATACTTGGCTAAAAGATGAAAAAGACTTAACGATTATCCAACTTAATATGTGTAAAGCACGTGTTAAGGGGGAGCGTTTTTGATGAACAAAACACCTAAGGTACAAAACTTTTGATTTCAATATCACGAGTACCTTATTTTCAATGATTTTTCATGGTGGCAATTCCTTCCCAAAACACGCTTAATTCACGACGAATGTGGTGACAAAAGGGTGGTAGGAATAGGTTTAGTCCAATGATTCATCAGAGCCGATGGAATCTTCCCAAGGACAATTCCCTAGATAGAATTAGAAGTCCTAGGAAAGATGGAGAAAGAATGTGAACGTAGCTGAATGCCGACCAAGTACTTAAGCTAGCACTGGAACAATCACAACAAGGTGCTAGTGATGACGTATTGGTAAGCATTGAAGGGGTTGAAGAATGAAAAAGAAATGTAAAGATAAAGGGTGTAAAGAAAGAAGCCCTCCTTACAACTTTAGGCAGAACCGGGTCAATACATATGCTATTGAGGTCATTTTTGCTAATGATTCTCGGTATTGAAGAAAGACATCATGGACCCAGTGATGCAATGCACAACCCTTCCCAGCCAACTCAAATATCTCTCAAAAGGTATTTGTTTTAATCACACGGAGATCAACACGTTATCTATTGGTTTATTCACTCCGAATAGACTGGTATTGAAAAGGTGGCACTCCTCTCCAGCCATCGCTCACTAAATCAAAACGCACAATCGAGTCTAGAGCCAAGAGATCATCAAAAGTCTCATCAGGACACTTTCCATTTATTCCTTGCTTTCTCACACACTGTGAAAAGTAAGAGATTTTCATGAGTCCTACGCAGTATTCCTGTAATATTGCCAGAACATCTGAGTGATACGCAAGTATTACAATGAAGATGGAAATCCTGCTTGAGCCAACATCAAACAAGCTCATGGTAGGTTACACGTGCGGTTCTTTTAGAACCAATCTTGTGAAAAACTAGAAGGAAACAGTGGTTTAATTCTTAATTGAACTTAAACTCGTTCCAGGCCTCTTCGCATTATCATATGATCTTGCTAGAACACTCAGAGTGACTCTTTATTGATCACAGTGACGAGTGGAAATCCTTCTAGTGTTAACATCAAACAGCACTTGGTAGGTGACGTGCAAGATTCTTTATGAATTGAGCTCGTGACAACTGGAAAGCAACGATGGTGAAAATCTTAATTGAAATTCACTTGTTCCAGGTTCCATGAATTGACGGCTTCAAATCACAAGGATAATTTATCCAAGTGATTCACTCTTTATGTTCGCAGTCAGCTTTGGACGGTCGAATAAAGAGAACGGGTTTACCCGCGAAATCCTGTCAGGAAGTTACTTAATTGAAACTATCCGTCACGGGTACGATATCTAATATCGTCCAACGGTCTTCACCGACCGGAGGTAAAATGCTACCGAATTAGAATAAAATGTTCAAAGCCATTTTATTCGTGTCGTTGCTGTGTACCTGTTAAAGACGGTGGCGTTGCTGTGTACCTGTTGAAGACGGTGGCGTTGCTGTGTACCAGTGAAGACGGTTGATGTAGTGATTTTGTATATACTTTATTTTAGGAAAAACAAAGCAACACAAAAAGCGGTAAGTATTAACGAGCGGTTTAGGAAAACCACAAGTTATGACCCTTGATGTGGGTTCGTTCTCTCGAGGAGGCACGTGTGTTGTGTAATGAATGATTGATTATGGTTTTGATTATTAATGAGAAGAAAAGAAGAGAAAATGACGAAGACGAAAAAAAATAGAAAAATAAGGCGAAAACACTACTAGAAAGTTACGACGTAGAACGTGAAAAAGTGCAAAATTTAAAATTTTACCCTAAAAATTCCTAAAAATTACTAAAAATCCACAATAAAATTCTAAGAGTTTACAAAAAATCCAAACTTGCCAAAACCTTTTAATTAATTTAATAATGACTTTTTAATGCTAATTAAAGCCCTAAAAATCACTTTTAAATATTAAAAAGCCCTAAACAAGATTTAATAGTTTGTAAACCTCAAAAATGACCTAATTAAGCTAAAAACTACTTTTAAAAATTTTAAAACCAATTTAAACTATTTTTAAACACTAAAAAACTATTAAAAACTATTAAATCTTAAATTAATTCTAAAAATTAATTGAAAAGCCTAAAAATTATTTGGAAAGTGACAAAGGTCCTATTTTAATGTCTAGTATCTAGGAAAAATGAAAAAAAGTTAAAAATAAAACTTTTAATTTTTATGAATAAAATAATAATAAAATAATCCAAAAAATAAAAAGTTCTCAAATAAATTCTAAAAAATTCTCAAAAATCCTAAATATTCTAACTAAAAAGAAAATATAAATTAAAGTTCCTAAAACCTCTTAATTAATTTTATATTAATTTTTAAAGTTTGATAAAAAAACCTAAAATTAAATAAAATTAAAAATTAAAGTTTTTGAAAACTTTTTTATATGTAAACCTCAAAAATACAAATTAAAACCTAAAAACTATTTTTTTGTATTTTTATACTACTGTTTAATATTTTTTATAGACTTTCTAAATTTAAAAATAGAAATAATCCTAGAAATTAATTAAATTAAAGGAAAAATAAAACTTTTAAACAGAAAAGTCCTAATAACTATTACTAGCCTAGGAAAAATGAAAAGAAGCCAAAAAGCTTAATAAATAAGCTGAAAATGAGCAAATAAGGTACGGCTTATTTAGAAAAGCCCAAAACACAAACACCTTATATATTAGACTTTGCAAGAGTATACCAGTCAAAGACCCTAGGGCAGATGGTTAGAGCGTATGTGTGTGGGAGGAGTGGCGCAGGTTCGAGTCCTGGCCACGTCCTTTTTGGCAAATTAATTTTTTTTTTTTTTTAGCTTTTGAAAACTCAAACAGTGACCTATTAATGACTAGAAAACACAAATCCAACACTTTTTATGCAAGATTAAACAAGTTTAAGAATAAAAACGTGGCCAGGTCTGCTAATACTTCTGATGAACAAGTATGGCTTTGCTTGTGTGATTTGGAAACCAAGAGGAGCTTGGATTCTGCTTGTTTTGTGGTGATTGATGGATACAAAGGCACCCTTGTGCTCTTTGAAGCACAAGGAGTCACAAACAAACTGAAATAACACACTTAGCTCACTCAAATCAAAAACCAAAGCACATTATGGCCATAGCAAGTTTCTGTGATATAAAGACTAGGTCTGGTGGTTGTATAAGCTTTTTACATGCACACTACTGAAATTCAATGGTCCAAATTAAGCACACAAACTCACAACTTAACATACAAACCAAAACAAACCCTGAATCACCCAATATCTTAACAGATTCCAAGATTGGAACTTCAAAATTTCAACCAGATAAACAAAAACACCAAGCAGATTTCTTAGCTACTTTTTTTTTTGCTTTTTAAACACACAAATTGCTTCAAACTTGATCCTAGTTAACCTAAGACTAACATGTAACTCTAATCAACCCTATTTTAACTCTTTAACACCTTTTTAAAAGCACAATCTAATTTTCTATCCTGCTAAAACAAGGATCCAAACACCCTATTAAAACTTGAAAACAAGATTTTTCAAATCAAAAGCCTACTAAATCTATCCAAACTGATTCAAATTGCATCAATCATGCATATAAGCTCACAAGAACACAAATCAAACAACTCTTAACAACAATTATCAAATACTCATTCAAATCACATAAGCCACAACTTTTTCTGAAATTTGAAAAAGGGAACCAAAATCCTTACCTAAGACCCTTACATCCAAGGGTCTTTGTGGTTGCATAACCACCTCCTACCAACTCGGGTTGGTGCTGAAACCTTCAACAAATCAACAAATTACAACCTGAAAAATCAAAAATAGAACAAGAACAAAGTATAGGCTATATTCTGTTTCTTTTTTAATTTTCTTGAAAATCTTTCACAAAATCTTTAAAACCTTACAAACACGTTTTTAAAAACACTCAAACTCAGAAAATCAAAGGGATTAGTCCACTTTCACTTCCCAATTCCTTTAAACTTTCTGAAAATTAAAGCACTTTTCAAAATCTTTTGAATTTTGAAAACTCAAACAACTCTTTAACAATTTTTAAATTGGAACTCAGAACTTAGCATAAACACAACACACACACTTTTTAAAAACATAAAAGGAATTACTCTTGATATCAAAAATACCAAACTTTATTTCTTAAAAAAGGAATTACAAGTGATTAGCTAAAATTCTGGAACAAAGGATATGCACATGCTGCATTCTCTTTAAATACTACTAGATAGAAGATTCTAGTTACAAAAACCCTAAGATATGAATTGCCAAAAAGGCCCTTGAGTCCTTGACTGAAATTTAGTCAAATTCATGCCATGTGATGAGCCAGCTGGTGTTGGTGACATTTGAATGAATCTTGGACGTCCATTTGAGCTTGGGGACCAAGGGGAGTATCTGGATGGTTGGCTTGGTCGGGTTTTGGGGTTGTGGGAAAGAGACGGGTGCAGGGGAGGCTTGGGGAGGGGTCCACAGACCATGTGACACTGTTGGGTGAGGTGGGTTAGCTTGAGGTGAAGTTTAATTAGCATTCTGGACAGTTTGGGGGAATAACCCCTTGATTTGGGCTAGATTGAAACTGGGGTGAGGCTAGGGTTTATGGGGATTAAGAGAAAGTTTAATCTGGTTTGGGTTAAATTTGTTTTTAAATAAGTGTTTAGGAGGGAATGGGGGTTAAGTGGGATTTGACTTTGACCAGGTTTAATAAGCTAAATCGGGTTGGTGGGTTGGGTGGATAATGGGTTTGGGTAGTATTGGGTAAGTGGGTGGGTAGGGCTGAGGTGGCACGTTCTGAGTGGCTGGTATGGTTTGGGCAATTGGCAGATTTGGTCCCCAAGCTTTCAACTCTTCTTCACTTTGTAATAAAAAGCTGTCAGCGCCCAAATAACAAGTGACAACTTTTGGTAAGTTGTCACTTTTGGCACAATTACTTTCTAAAACTTTTCCAAAGGGTTTAACTTGTATATTCTTGATTCCCAAGGGCTGAACTTGTAATATCTTCAAACATTAAGGATTATACTTGTACATTTGATATTTTGAGGGTCAAATGTGACAAGTTCTTCAAAGATGAGGGGCCATTTTTGCCAATCTTCAATTCTTCAAGGGTCTTTTTGCAAAATTCCAAACTTGGGCCCGGTTCATTGTGCGACTTCGTTTCCCGTGTTCGTTTTTGATTGATTCTTGTGTTCTTTTGCCAATTCCTCAATATCCGTACCTAAAAATACACAAGTAACAAACACGAGCATATATTTGGTCTATTTTATGATATTTTATGCATTTTAAGGCCATTTTGGACGATGAGACCATGTATAAATGCAGTCTCATCACTCCCCCATACTAAACCATTGCCGTGCCCTCACGCAATGCTAGAATAAAGTATCGAAGCATCTCCAAAATTTAATTTTATTCACTTTTATTGAAATGATAAACTAGCTACACTACACTATTACTACTACTTGTGTTTTAGACATAATGTATGATTTTCATCGCAAAATGGGACGTTTAGGTTCATAGAACAAGAACACGTGAATGCTTCGTTAGAAATAATTTCATCGTCCTTGATTTTCACCTTAATTCCATGCTAAGCGTGTAACGAGATCATTGTCATTATAAGTTAGTAATGCTAACACTACTCATATGCCCTAATCACGTACTTATTCTCCCATTATTCCTAAGTTGTATCTCTTATATTTTATTTTGTCTTGAATGATCACGAGGATGCATCATTGACTTATGCGATAATAGAGATTTAGGTCTAAAAATAGAGTCCTAACGGTGTAACTAAGACCATCAAATCAATAACCCCTCCTAATAGACAACGATGTTAAAAAATTAAGTTGACAAGAAGAATCGATAAACACGGTTTTATAACGGTTTTGAACATGAGACTTATTACCAAGACTTTTATACGCCCCCTAACGGAAGGACCTTATTATCTTTGGTTTACCTCCATCTTTTATTCAACTTCGCCATGAAGCTTTTATTATGACTTCGGTCTTGCCTTGCCTTTTATTATCCGCCTCATCGGTGGTTTTATTAGCCAAAGACGTATATCCTCACGCTAAAGCGAATTTTGGATCTTTAAAGCTTCGAAGATTAAGGCTTGATTCACTTTCAATTTTGCATAGATTTTAGGCCTTGTGGGGCTTCAAATTGTTTGCTTGATTTAGGTGAGCACTTGAAATCTTATTATTAGGTGAAGCTTTCGATTATTAGGGTGCCAATACTTCAAAACCGTGACGCTGGCGATACCTTAATGTCTTCCCAATTTAATTACACGGAAGCTACTAGAAAAGACTAGAAACCCAACAATCCTAACTAAACCGCTAAATCAATATTTATTAAGCAAAAAATATTTACAAGCGAAGGGAGAATAAGCAATCAACGAGAACACATGAGTTTTTGAAAGAATACGAGTACTCTACGTTTAGCATAGTAATTTATAATTAACTCTATCATTTCTCGTCCTCATTTAAGAGACTTAGCCTAATGTGTAGTTAAGGAATCAAAGCTAAGTGCTCAACACGCACGGTCGAGTCAAAAATTACTCTTATTCTCGCCATCGGAAAACCTACATTCGTGTCTTCAAACACTTATGAAACATGAGAAAAATTTTAAAATTTGGCCATTTTTAGCCTTATTTGCAAGAAAACGATAAACAAAACGATAAACTTTGGAAAGCGTGAAGGTTTGGCAAGGCAAGTATCTATTCACCCCCCCATACTAAAGTTAAACATTGTCCTAAATGTTTCGAGTCTAGGGGTGCAAACACCCCCATACTAGAGACGTAGTCGAATGCCTAATCTAGCATGGAAAGGGTGTAACCAATAAGTAATAGCCGTTTATGAAGTGTGCTATAAACCTAAGGTTAGAACATAAAAGGATATATCATGATGTGGATATTGGGAAAGGCCTCCAAAGCAAACGATCGAGTGCTCCCATGAAACGAACACGAGAGGCTCCAATCGTGAAGATGATGATCTAAAAGACACAATTCACAAACAACCACGGAACAAAGGTTGGAAGGGCACAAATCCCCTCACATTACACTAATTAGAAAGCAATAATATGTACATGGATAAGCATGGGTCTCCCCCATGAGGCACCTTGTTTTTGATAACCGAGTCAAAAGCTCGACTCGAATCCCCATAAATGTGATCATTTAGGGATAATCATGGTTTGGTCAATTTTTGGTGGGGCTTACATGATAAACAAGGCCCAAAAGTACGTGGAGTACTTTAAAAATCCGATAAACGTATACCGGGGTCAAAGATAGCGTCCTCGTTTTCGGATGAAAGACGAAGCAACACAACTCCAACACAAATCCCAATGGGATAGAAGAAAATAGGAGAGAAGAAATAGAAGGGTGGGACAATGGGTAAGTCATAACATTGAGCTACTCGAGGTAGACTCGCACCAATCAAATGAAAAGATTTTCCATTTATTGCATCGGTGGAAGACCGAGATTTCCCTATATAAGCAATTCCAGGATCAAATATCTCGTCCTCGGTGGAGAAAGGGGAGGGAACATAAGGGGCTTCCCCCACACTAAGTCCACACAAAGCATCGTCAAAAGGAGAAGACGAGCTTGTAGTACTCAAGACACGCGGTGATGACGGAGTTAGAATTGTAGAAAAATCTTTTAAATTAGATTCAAAATCTTTTCCTTTTTCATCTTTAAAACTCTCCTTGTGAAAACCCGATTTAATTATGTCAAAAATATTTGGTGTATCTAAAACAATGTTAGTCACACTAAAAATTCTCACATTTTGAAAGCGTTTTGGTTTAGGTGGTGGCAAGTTTTCAAATCTTTTGTCAACAAAGAAAACCTCCCCATCGGGATCAACGTATTCATCATCCGAAGATTCACTCGAGATTGGAATCATAGGCTTAACACTCTTAACCTCCATCGGCGGAGGGGACGGAACTTCATTTTTATCAACTCCTAAAACTCTATTTGAAATCTTTTGACAAATGTTTTTGATGGGATTGACATTGTACAAAGATGTGATTGAATAAACATGAGAAAGAGTGGAGTTTTGGGTTGCATTAATGACGAGTTCTTCCTCATTGAAACGAAGAGTGATTTTTCTTGCATGCACATCGATAAGTGCTCTCGAGGTATCCAAAAAAGATCGACCTAAAATTAATGGAACTTTAGGATCGATGGGAATATCAACAACAATGAAGTCCACGGGATAATAGAATTTCCCAACTTTCACAAAGACGTCCTCGGCAACTCCACAAGCTAGAATCGTAGAATGATCGGCCATCTCGATTGACATTCTTGAAGGAGTGAGATTTGGAAGATTGAGCGATTTAAAAATCTCAAGAGGCATCAAATTAATACTAGCGCCAAGATCGGCCAAGGCGTAGCATTCTTCCATGTCTTGGATAGCACATGGGATTAAAAACTTTCCAGGATCACCGACCTTTTGAGGTATGCGGCTTAGAAAAACCGAAGAACAACTAGACGATTTTTGCAATTTTTCTTTGTTATTCAACATACTTTTGAAGTTCGCGGCAAATCGAGGCATCATGACTAAGGCGTCGGCAAAACTTATATTAAAATGCAAGTCACGAAACATTTTCATAAAAAGTTCAAATTGATAATTATTTCGTTCTTGTGCCTTTTCCTTGTCTCGTCTATATGGGTAGGGTAAAGGTGGTGTGGGTTGGGGCAAATTAGGCATAGGCATCGGCCTTGGAATCTCGGGTTCCATGATGGGTATTGGTTCAACCGTAGGTGTGGTTTGAGCGGTACTTCGTGGGCTTGTAATGTGCTCCTTTTCAACCACGACCTCGGGTTCTTTCTCTTTTTCCTTCTCCATAGAAGTACTTGGACGAGAAATGGGTTCTTTGAAAGTTTTACCACTACGAGTAGTAATAACCTTCAATTCTCCTTTCGGGTTCACGATGGTATCACTAGGAAGACCACCCGAAGAAGAGGGCTTACACATGATAGCTTCAAACATTTTAGCCATACGGTCTTCAAACTTAGATTGCCTAGCATCCGCTTTCAACAATTCTTGCTTAATCTCATGTTGTCCTTGCTCCATTTTTTGTTGATTTTGTTGGAGTCGTGTGACATTTCCTTCCATTTTATTAGCATGAGTTTTAAGTTCATTAGCAAGTTCGGTTTTAAGCTCATTTTTCAATTCGGATCTTAAGCTAACCATTTCACGTTGCATGTTGTCAAACTTAGCATCATTAGCCTTAGCATAATTCAAAAATTCTCCTTGAAGATTTTTAGTGTGAGCATTTTGAAAACCTTGAGTAGGAGTTTGAAAATCACGGTTTTGGTTTTCGTTTGAAATTTGCCCATTTCCACTTTGGTAATTACCCTTGTTATAGTTCCTTTGATTTCCTTGGTAATTTCCACCTTGGTTGTTGTTTCGATAGTTATTAGCATTTTGATTGGGTGGAGCTTGATTTGAACGAGAACCTTGACCGATTTGGTTATAAGTTCCCGTGGCTACAAAAGCATTCGAAGTGTTACCATCCACGGTAATGCACTCGGAAAAATCATGAGCTCCACCACATGAAATACAACTCTTAGCAACCTCTTTAACCGAAGCGGTGTTTGAAGCTTCTTGAGCTTTCCAATGAGACATAAGAGTCGAAAACCTATCGAAAAACCGATTCTCCTCATTTGCTTCATCTTGCAAGGCATTAATGGAACGAGATGATGATGAGCCCAAATTGGCAACACTCGGTGTGTTACGAGGGCTATAGACCTTAGACCTATTTTCTATGATTTTCAAAGCCTCATTGGTCGTTTTGCACAAAAAATTACCACCCGCGGCGGCATTTAAATAATCTCGTTCATGTTCATTAAGCCCATTATAAAAAG
Organism: Glebionis coronaria; assembly: GCA_025667525.1. Classification (NCBI taxonomy): domain Eukaryota; kingdom Viridiplantae; phylum Streptophyta; class Magnoliopsida; order Asterales; family Asteraceae; genus Glebionis; species Glebionis coronaria. The sequence continues at coordinate 74,622,508 of CM046882.1, read as the reverse complement.
TGTCAATTTGATGCAATTCGGAAAAATCATGGTGTGGACATTCATGTAACATTTCTTTAAATCTTTCCCAAGCCATTGAAAAACTTTCATTTGGTCTTTGTGTAAAACGTGAAATCTCGTTTTTCAAATGTGTTGTCTTAGATGGTGGAAAAAATTGATTCACAAATTTAGACACGAGATCGGCCCATGTCAAAATCGAATTCGGCGGTTCTTTCTCAAGCCATATCTTGGCGGGTCCATCTAACGAGTAAGGAAACAGCATCATCTTAATGGCATCGTGTGGTACATCCTTGAACTTGCTTGTCGCGGTGAGACGATTAAATTGCCTAATGTGATAATGTGGGTTGTCTTTTTCGTGACCGCGAAACTTTTTTGCTTGAAGCATAGACATTAAACCCGTTTTGATCTCAAAGTTCTCCGCAAGGATGGCGGGAATCACAATGGCCTCTCCAAAACCCTCGGTGGGTGCTTGAAGCAACTCCATCATAGTACGATTAGCCATGATAGCTTCTTGTTCTATAATAGGTTCCTCACTTGGAGACTCCTCACTAGATTGAGTGAGTGATTTGTTTCTTCGTTTACGAGCACGTCTAGCTTTAAAGCGAGTTTGCATAAACGTCACGTACAACGAGAAGGCGAGCAAAGAAGATTCTTTTTGGTATTTTGTGTTTTTTCAATTTTTTGTGGTTTTTGATTGTATTAACCTTTTTGGAAATTGGTGAATGTATTAAGTAGACAATGAGTCCACAAATCTCCTCACTAATCAAATCTCTTGATTAAAAAGGCCTCAAGGAATGAAAACGATCACGTGGAGTGAACGCCTTCGATGACTTTAGAACGATGGTGGAACACCAAATCGTTCAAGAGGGTTTAATCAATATGAAACCAAGAAAATATATATGATATGTAATAATACTTTGGGCGGCAAAACCCTCGATTCACTCTCAAAATCAAATACGCACAAGCAAGCGGAGGAAACGAGGCGGCGCGAAGCACTTAAGAGCCTTTTTCCTTTAGGTTGTGAAATACAACCGCCTTATACCCACCTTATAGTTTGTATTATCAAGATTAAGTTTCACGAAAGTATTTATCTATTTTTGCCTTTTTCTTTGGTTTGAGATTCGAATACAATGATCGAGTGATGAAATCCCGAATCAAGGTTGTGATTGCTCACGTATTTGGAGTACTTGTGTATTTATTGTTCTACGTATACAATATAGTAATAGTATTCACACAAAAACCGAAAAACGATAATACGTATTAATAGAGTGCTATTAATACAATTACTATATGGCTAATATAGAAAAACAACAATGGTTCAATCAAAACACAACACGCCTCCCCGGCAGCGGCGCCATTTTGATGTAGTGTAAAATTAGATACTTGCTTTAGGAAAAACAAGCAACTAAAATAGGGTAAGCACGACGATTTAGGAAAACCGTGTGTAAATGACCCTAAAGGTGGGTTCGTTCTCTCGAGGAGGCACGTGTGTTGTGTAATGAATGATTGATTATGTTTTTGATTATTAATGAGAAGAAAAGAAGAGAAAATGACGAAGACGAAAAAAATAGAAAAATAAGGCGAAAACACTACTAGAAAGTTACGACGTAGAACGTGAAAAAGTGCAAAATTTAAAATTTTATCCTAAAAATTCCTAAAAATTACTAAAAATCCACAATAAAATTCTAAGAGTTTACAAAAAATCCAAACTTGCCAAAACCTTTTAATTAATTTAATAATGACTTTTTAATGCTAATTAAAGCCCTAAAAATCACTTTTAAATATTAAAAAGCCCTAAACAAGATTTAATAGTTTGTAAACCTCAAAGATGACCTAATTAAGCTAAAAACTACTTTTAAAAATTTTAAAACCAATTTAAACTATTTTTAAACACTAAAAAACTATTAAAAACTATTAAATCTTAAATTAATTCTAAAAATTAATTGAAAAGCCTAAAAATTATTTGGAAAGTGACAAAGGTCCTATTTTAATGTCTAGTATCTAGGAAAAATGAAAAAAAGTTAAAAATAAAACTTTTTATTTTTATGAATAAAATAATAATAAAATAATCCAAAAAATAAAAAGTTCTCAAATAAATTCTAAAAAATTCTCAAAAATCCTAAATATTCTAACTAAAAAGAAAATATAAATTAAAGTTCCTAAAACCTCTTAATTAATTTTATATTAATTTTTAAAGTTTGATAAAAAACCTAAAATTAAATAAAATTAAAAATTAAAGTTTTTGAAAACTTTTTTATATGTAAACCTCAAAAATACAAATTAAAACCTAAAAACTATTTTTTTGTATTTTTATACTACTGTTTAATATTTTTTATAGACTTTCTAAATTTAAAAATAGAAATAATCCTAGAAATTAATTAAATTAAAGGAAAAATAAAACTTTTAAACAGAAAAGTCCTAATAACTATTACTAGCCTAGGAAAAATGAAAAGAAGCCAAAAAGCTTAATAAATAAGCTGAAAATGAGCAAATAAGGTACGGCTTATTTAGAAAAGCCCAAAACACAAACACCTTATATATTAGACTTTGCAAGAGTATACCAGTCAAAGACCCTAGGGCAGATGGTTAGAGCGTATGTGTGTGGGAGGAGTGGCGCAGGTTCGAGTCCTGGCCACGTCCTTTTTGGCAAATTAAATTTTTTTTTTTTTTTTAGCTTTTGAAAACTCAAATAGTGACCTATTAATGACTAGAAAACACAAATCCAACACTTTTTATGCAAGATTAAACAAGTTTAAGAATAAAAACGTGGCCAGGTCTGCTAATACTTCTGATGAACAAGTATGGCTTTGCTTGTGTGATTTGGAAACCAAGAGGAGCTTGGATTCTGCTTGTTTTGTGGTGATTGATGGATACAAAGGCACCCTTGTGCTCTTTGAAGCACAAGGAGTCACAAACAAACTGAAATAACACACTTAGCTCACTCAAATCAAAAACCAAAGCACATTATGGCCATAGCAAGTTTCTGTGATATAAAGACTAGGTCTGGTGGTTGTATAAGCTTTTTACATGCACACTACTGAAATTCAATGGTCCAAATTAAGCACACAAACTCACAACTTAACATACAAACCAAAACAAACCCTGAATCACCCAATATCTTAACAGATTCCAAGATTGGAACTTCAAAATTTCAACCAGATAAACAAAAACACCAAGCAGATTTCTTAGCTACTTTTTTTTTTTGCTTTTTAAACACACAAATTGCTTCAAACTTGATCCTAGTTAACCTAAGACTAACATGTAACTCTAATCAACCCTATTTTAACTCTTTAACACCTTTTTAAAAGCACAATCTAATTTTCTATCGTGCTAAAACAAGGATCCAAACACCCTATTAAAACTTGAAAACAAGATTTTTCAAATCAAAAGCCTACTAAATCTATCCAAACTGATTCAAATTGCATCAATCATGCATATAAGCTCACAAGAACACAAATCAAACAACTCTTAACAACAATTATCAAATACTCATTCAAATCACATAAGCCACAACTTTTTCTGAAATTTGAAAAAGGGAACCAAAATCCTTACCTAAGACCCTTACATCCAAGGGTCTTTGTGGTTGCATAACCACCTCCTACCAACTCGGGTTGGTGCTGAAACCTTCAACAAATCAACAAATTACAACCTGAAAAATCAAAAATAGAACAAGAACAAAGTATAGGCTATATTCTGTTTCTTTTTTAATTTTCTTGAAAATCTTTCACAAAATCTTTAAAACCTTACAAACACGTTTTTAAAAACACTCAAACTCAGAAAATCAAAGGGATTAGTCCACTTTCACTTCCCAATTCCTTTAAACTTTCTGAAAATTAAAGCACTTTTCAAAATCTTTTGAATTTTGAAAACTCAAACAACTCTTTAACAATTTTTAAATTGGAACTCAGAACTTAGCATAAACACAACACACAAACTTTTTAAAAACATAAAAGGAATTACTCTTGATATCAAAAATACCAAACTTTATTTCTTAAAAAAGGAATTACAAGTGATTAGCTAAAATTCTGGAACAAAGGATATGCACATGCTGCATTCTCTTTAAATACTACTAGATAGAAGATTCTAGTTACAAAAACCCTAAGATATGAATTGCCAAAAAGGCCCTTGAGTCCTTGACTGAAATTTAGTCAAATTCATGCCATGTGATGAGCCAGCTGGTGTTGGTGACATTTGAATGAATCTTGGACGTCCATTTGAGCTTGGGGACCAAGGGGAGTATCTGGATGGTTGGCTTGGTCGGGTTTTGGGGTTGTGGGAAAGAGACGGGTGCAGGGGAGGCTTAGGGAGGGGTCCACAGACCATGTGACACTGTTGGGTGAGGTGGGTTAGCTTGAGGTGAAGTTTAATTAGCATTCTGGACAGTTTGGGGGAATAACCCCTTGATTTGGGCTAGATTGAAACTGGGGTGAGGCTAGGGTTTATGGGGATTAAGAGAAAGTTTAATCTGGTTTGGGTTAAATTTGTTTTTAAATAAGTGTTTAGGAGGGAATGGGGGTTAAGTGGGATTTGACTTTGACCAGGTTTAATAAGCTAAATCGGGTTGGTGGGTTGGGTGGATAATGGGTTTGGGTAGTATTGGGTAAGTGGGTGGGTAGGGCTGAGGTGGCACGTTCTGAGTGGGTGGTATGGTTTGGGAAATTGGCAGATTTGGTCCCCAAGCTTTCAACTCTTCTTCACTTTGTAATAAAAAGCTGTCAGCGCCCAAATAACAAGTGACAACTTTTGGTAAGTTGTCACTTTTGGCACAATTACTTTCTAAAACTTTTCCAAAGGGTTTAACTTGTATATTCTTGATTCCCAAGGGCTGAACTTGTAATATCTTCAAACATTAAGGATTATACTTGTACATTTGATATTTTGAGGGTCAAATGTGACAAGTTCTTTAAAGATGAGGGGCCATTTTTGCCAATCTTCAATTCTTCAAGGGTCTTTTTGCAAAATTCCAAACTTGGGCCCGGTTCATTGTGCGACTTCGTTTCCCGTGTTCGTTTTTGATTGATTCTTGTGTTCTTTTGCCAATTCCTCAATATCCGTACCTAAAAATACACAAGTAACAAACACGAGCATATATTTGGTCTATTTTATGATATTTTATGCATTTTAAGGCCGTTTTGGACGATGAGACCATGTATAAATGCAGTCTCATCAACGGTGGTGTTGCGGTGTACCTGTAGAAGTCGTTCCCACATGCTTATGTTTTTCTGCATCAAAGTTTAGCAAAAATTCAAGAAAGTACAAGATAAAGTCTTCCGCTGTACCAAACTCTGAAACTTTCGAGAATTCAACAAAAAGACATAAGTGTGTGGAACATGGAGTCACGAGGAGGCAAAATTCACAAGAAGGCAAAAGATCGCACGTGAAAGGCCAAAAGAACAATGCTCTCAAGCCAAAGCCAAAAAGATCAAACCAACATATTCACAACAAAAGAAAGAAAAGAAGAAAAGACTACGAGCTAAAGAACGAAGACTTATTATAGTATGCTAGGTTTAGAACTTTGTAACGTGGAGTGACCTCCCTTAGGGGGAGATTGTTAGAAATACGTTTTTACGTATATTAGAAGTATCGGTCACTCCACAATATTATTTATGTTGTAATAGCTCGTAGTTAACAAATAGTTATTAGTTACTTATTTAGTTAAGTAAGAACCGGTCCATGGGCTTGTCATGGACCGGCCCAAGCCCAATGTAGCTTGGAAGTATAAATACCCCTTTCCACCATGGAAAGGGGTTGGTTGTTGTCATTTTTCTAGTTTCACTTAATAAAATACACATAGTTTCTCTCTCACTTTCTCTCTCTAGTTTCTCTCTCTAGAAACATCAACCCACTTCATAGATTCATAGGTTATCAATATTCTACAGTGACTGATGCATGTCCTAAATCTAGTTCTTATATGACCAAACCAGAACCTCATACTGCATATAAAGCTGCCCATAGACCCTACCAACACGCCAATAGAGGAAAAAACAAAATATGAGTTCCCTCTACTAAGCAAATGGATTCCCCTGCTAAGTCTAGGGTATCCCCTACTGGCAAAGTTTTTCCCTCTAGAAATATAGGAAGATGGGGAAAAGTTGTAAAAGCCTCAACTCGTTGGGTTTGGGTACCCAAAAGGGGTACTCAATCCAATGGTGTATCTCTAGTATTTGACAAATTATCTTACATTGATACACTAGGTAGATCCAAGTCAGTAATGGCTTGGGTCCCCAAGGGAAACTAAATTTTTTTTCTTTTTGCAGGTGACAAAGCAGACCAGGAATGATAAAGCCTATTGGGATAGTGGATGTTCAAGGAGTATGACTGGACATAAATCCTATCTGTCTAACTTTGTTCCCCTGCATGACAATGATGGTGTCTCCTTTGGAGATGGGCATGGTACAATCACAGGAAAAGGGACTATTGTCACTAATGGAATGACATTTGATAATGTTTACTTGGTAAAAGAGCTAAAGTACAATCTTTTTAGTGTGTCACAGATGACTGATAACAAGAATTTTGTCCTCTTTACTGATACTCAGTGTCTGGTTTTGGGAAAAGAGTTTGTTTTGCCACCAGACACTCCTATTGTACTCAGAACCCCAAGGAAAAAGAACATGTACACCATTGATTTAAAGGACATCACTCTTCAAGACAATGAGAACTGTTTCATTGCCAAAGAATCAGTTGATGAATGCAAGAAATGGCATAGAAGACTTGGTCATCTTAATTTCAAGAACATGAACAAGCTGGTAAAGTTTAATCTTGTTCATGGTCTTCCTTCCAAGACCTTTGCCAATGATCATACTTGTGTTGCCTGTCTGAAAGGGAAGCAACATAGAGCCTCTTGCAAGTAAAAAACAAGTTTGACCACCACCAAGCCATTGGAATTGCTGCACATGGATCTGTTTGGTCCTACTTATGTGGCAAGCATAATGAAGAAATGGTACTGCCTAGTGATTATTGATGATTTTCAAGGTTCACATGGACATTCTTCCTGTTTGAAAAGAGTGACACAGCAGATGTACTCAAAGGTTTTATTAATCAGATTGAACTTTCCAAAAGTATGAAGGTGGTGACCATTAGATCAGACAATGGTGGTGAGTTCAGAAACAAGAAGTTGGACACTTTCTGCACAAACAAAAGAATAAGGAGGGAATACAGTATAGCAAGAACACCTCAACAAAATGGAGTTGCATAAAGAAGAAACATGAAACTTATTGAAGTTGCAAGGACTATGCTGTCTGATTCCAAGCTTCCAGTTATCTTTTGGGCTGAAGCTATAACCACTGCTTGTTATGTTCAAAACAGGGCCTTGGTGGTAAAGGCACATAACAAGACCCCCTATCAGCCGTTCAATGGCATACCTCCTTTGATTGAATTTTTTAGACCATTTGGATGTCATGTGATCATTCTGAACACCATTGACAGTTTAGGTAAATTCAATGAAAAGGGGGATGATGGGTACTTTATAGGTTATTCATTGAACAGCAAGGGATATAGGGTCTTTAACAAGAAGACAAGCAAAGTGACAGAAAATCTCCATGTAGATTTTCTTGAAGACAAGCCTAAAGATGTACAAACAGGTCCTAATTGGTTCTTTGACATTGAAGTTATTTCTAAATCAATGAATATGTGCCTGTTGCTTTGGATAATACTAACATTTCAGGTAGAAAAGAACCAACTGCTTTGGAGAAGCCACCAATGAGGTACATGACTGTTCCCTCATTGTTTCCCAGTGATGATTCTGCTACAAAAATAGATGAAGAAGATGACACATCTCAAAGGAAGGAGCAGTCAATCCCTTCCCCTGCTAAGTCAACTCCTGAAAACAGTGGAATGGCTGAAAGCAGTGGAATCCAGGATTCCCCTACAGGACCAAATGTTTCCCCTGTTGCTAAAGAACCAGTTGTAAATGATGTAAATGATGAAGAAAGAGAACCCCCACTCATTTCTACATCTTCACCAATCACTTTATCTAGCAGTGGAAGTAGAATAATTAGGAATGGAGGTCCAAGTTATTTAGAGCTGCATTCAGCTCACCAGCATCCATCCCTCAGTCATGCAGTATCATTTGGAAGCTCTTTTGAGGATTTCTTTCCCAATCAAGATAGTACTATAGATCCTGATTTGGAAAAGGATGAAACAGAGGTAATCATGAGCATGCATCCTACCTACAGAATCAATAAAGATCACCCCCAATCTCAAATTTTAGGTGATCTTGATACTCACAGACAAACAGGGTATTCAGCAAAGGAACACAACTTCATTGCCAATATTACCATGAAGTTTAACCATGAAAACATGGAATGATGTCTGTTTACTGCCTTTTGTCACAAGAAGAGCCAAAGAAGATTTTTCAAGCTCTCAATGATCCAAGCTAGGTTGAAGCTATGCAAGAAGAACTCTTGCAATTTGACATCCAAGAAGTATGGATTTATGGTAGATTGTCCAAAATGGGCAAGACCCATTGGGACAAAGTGGGTGCTTAGGAACAAAAAGGATGAGAGGGGCATTGTAGTCAGAAACAAAGCCAGACTGGTAGCACAGGGATATAGTCAGGAAGAAGGCATTGATTATGAAGAGGTCTTTGCTCTAGTTGCCAGAATTGAAGCCATCAGATTGTTTCTGGCTTATGCTTCTTTCATGGACTTCACAGTATACCAAATGGATGTTAAGAGTGCCTTTTTATATGGCACCATTGATGAAGAAGTTTATGTGATGCAACCTCCAGGGTTTGAAGACCTAGAACACCCAGACAAAGTTTATAAGGTGAAGAAGGCTATGTATGGACTTCATCAAGCTCCTAGGTCCTGGTATGGAACTCTCTCTAAATACTTGTTGGATAACGGCTTCAACAGGGGGAAAATTGACCAGACCCTGTTTATTAAGAAACAGAATGGTGACTTTCTTTTGGTGAAAGTATATGTGGATGACATCATCTTTGGATCCACAAACTCTCTGCTTAGCTAAGAGTTTGCCAAGTTGATGCAAGATAAATTTCAAATGAGTGTAATGGGTGAACTCAACTTCTTTTTGGGGTTACAAGTTCAGCAGAGGAAAGATGGGATTTTTATCTCACAAGACAAGTATGTTGCTAAAATTGTGAAGAAGTTTGGAATGTGTGAAGGAAAGAAAGTCTCCACTCCCATGGATAAGGAGCATCCTTGGGGAAAAGATGGCCCAGGGAAACCTATTGATGTCAGAAACTATAGGTCCATGATTGGATCTCTCATGTACCTTATAGCTTCAAGACCTGACATCATGTTTGCAGTCTGCTTATGTGAAAGATACCAAGTGACACCCACAGAGTGTCATCTGTTTGCTGTGAAGAGAATCTTTAGGTATCTAAAGTGTCATCCAACTTTAGGACTTTGGTATCCCAAGGAGTCACCATTTGAGCTAGTGTCCTATTCAGATAGTGATTATGCTGTGACAACAATGATAGGAAGTCCACCACAGGTGGATGTCAGTTTTTGGGAAGCAGGCTTATATCTTGGTAGTGTAAAAAGCAGACTATTCTGGCCACATCCACAACTGAAGCTGAATATGTAACAGCTGCTGCATGTTGTGGACAAGTTCTTTGGGTTCAGAACCAGCTGCTTGATTATAGGTACAATTTTCTTAAAACCAAGATATTCATTAACAATAACAGCACCATTTGCATTATTAAAAATCTTGTTTTTCATAGCAAGACTAAGCATATTAAAATCAGACATCATTTCATTAGAGATTGTTTTGAAAAAGGATTGATTGTCCTAGAGGCAATTGATACAGAACTTAATGTTGTTGATCTTTTGACAAAAGCTTTTGATGTAGGGAGGTTTCAGTACTTGGTTACAAGTATTGGAATGATCACTCCCTAAAATTCGATGTGTGACTTGTCTTGTGTATTCAGGATTGTATTATTGCTGTTGTTGTACACATGTTAGTCACTTTTTCTATTATTTTTCATTCCACTGCTTTTGAACAAAGATTCCCCTGTTGGGGTTAATTCCCCTGCTAAGGCAATTTCCCCTACTAGGAGTTTTTCACTTAGTTGGGTTTGTTCTTTTTAAGTGGTTATATATGGTTTTAGACTAACAATGCAGAGATCCTAATGGAGCATACTACATTATGGGAGAATCAGGTATATGCTCTATGTTTCAGGGGAGGTTAGGTCACACCTTTAGAATTTAGGGTATCCTTAGGATACTCATATATGATTCTAGATCATATCCACTGGTGAGTAGGGGTTTGGAACAATGAAGACTTGTTGTATAGCCTGTTAGAGTTCTGAAACCTTGAGGCACTGTAATGTGTACTCAAAATTCTTTATTAAGCAGCTTGCTACCTAATTTAAGATTTTTGATGCATATTGCCAAGACCAACTAACCATAGCAAGGAAATGGTAGGGATGGAGTCTGGGGTATGCTTATTTTATTGTGTTGACCAGGTGCAGGATTGCTTATGTGTTAACTTTTTCTGTTTGGAACTTTGCTGAATGGAGGACTCTTGAGTTTCTATGTATCTAACTTGTTTTTGCAAGGGTGTGCATTAGAGCATAGTTTTTTAGCATTGATCTATTCAGGTTAAGTCTAATACCCTTAGGAAAGTTTCCCCTGCTTTAATTTTTGATACCCCTGCTAATACAACTTTTTCTTGCTTTGCAACCATTCTCCTGTTTGACCGTTGACCGACAATACCGTTGCTCTGCTTATAGACGTTGGGCGTGCTTGCTAAATTTTTGGTTAGGGAATATTTTATTCTTTTCAAAAGATATTTAAGGCGCTTTCTTCGCTGATTGGTAACCTTTTTATTATTAGTTCAACTAAATTACTTTCTTATCAAGATTTATTTCTGATCTTTTTGCAAATTGATAATTTGGTCCAATCACAGCTCTTCCATTCGCCTATATAAACTCAATTCCCTTAACCAGCAGGCCTAACTCACTCTCTCGATCAAATCCCACTATTTTTTCACAAACATAAACCTTTTTACTCTTATAATGTCTTCCACGACTCTCAAAATTGTTGCTAACCATAATCAAATTGCTCTTTTATCTCAAGAGCCTGCTGAATTCACCGATGCTGTTGCTTATCTTAAATCTTGCTATTTCAGGTTAGCTCTTGTAATCAGTCCTAGAATATACACCTCACACATCCAACAGTTTTGGTCTAATGCCAAGATTGAAACAGTTGATGGAGAGGTAACAATTAAGAGCCTGATTGATGGCCATCCCAAGGTGGTTACACTTGCCTCCATTCGAGACAAATTAGTCTTGGATGATGAGGGTAGGGTGGTTGCTTTTAAAGAGGCTGAAATCTTTGAGGGTCTTACAAACTTGGGGTACAACATTTCTGCTGATAAAAAATGTAAATTTGATAAAGGTCAGTTTGCACCCCATTGGAAGTTTTTAAGTCACACTCTTTTGCAATGCTTATCATCAAAAACTACAGCTTTTAATGAATTTGGGAGTCAAGTTGCTTCTGCCCTGATCTGCTTGGCAACAGGGAGAAAATATTATTTTTCTCAAATGATTTTTGAAGGTATGGTCAAAAATGTTACAAGTCATTCAAAATTTTGTATGTATCCAAGGTTTGTTGAAATTTTGTTGGATATGAGGCAACATGGTAAAATTCGTCACAAGGACTATTTTGAAGCTAACCCCCATACAACCAAATTGTTCACCACTCTTGCAGCACCTACCATATAATTTTCTGGAAGAGCAGTTCCCCTTACACCAATCATGATGGACCAGATCAAAAGAGAAGTTGCTTCCAAACCAAGAGCAGCCCAAACCCCTCTTGTTGATGCCCCTGCTAGTAATACCCCTGCCAGTCAACTTCCCCCTGCCAACCCACAACAAGAAAGACGAACCAAAACTAGGTTTTCTAGGTCTCCCTTGCCTGGTAAACCTTCACAAGGAGCAGAGAGGAGAGTCTCCAAAAGGTTGGAGCACACTGGGGGTTTGGCTGCCACTACTGTCTTATCCCCAAGGGATGAGCAGGATAGTGACACCATAAGTAAGTCCTCTCCCTCACTCAGTGATACCCAAAGAGGATAGCAATCTCCTACTAGGGTTGAGAGCAAACTAAAACCACTATCCTTATTGGAATTGACGAATATGTGCATTAGCTTGAAAGAGCAAAATGCACAACTGGTACAAACTGTCAAAAAGCAAGGTCTGGTTATTGATAATTTGGAGACCAGACTTGCTACACTTGAGGGGAGGAGAAGACCAAAGCTGCTTGTTTCTATAGATGATGATGCTTCTAAAAGGGAGGAAGTTCCTCACACAGATGAGTCTACTAAGTGGTATGCATTTCCTAGTGGTCAGGATCTAGGACAAGAGAAGGTGGCAAGTGATGAGAAAGGGAGTAATAAGGGGAGTGCTACAAAAGATATAGCCCAAGCCTTGTTGAGTATGGCAATCAAGAGGAAGCCCTTGCTTCTACAAAAGTTTCCCCTGCTACAATTGATCCCCCTGTTGTAAGTCCTTCCCCTGTTAAACCCATTACTCAAACATTTGCTTAGAAGAACAGAAGGCAACCAGCTCAGAAGGGGATAAAGATTGGAGAAGCTGCACCCAAAGCAAGACCAGCAGTGGATCCAAAAGACAAAGGAAAGAGGAAGATGGTTGAACAGCCCAAGAGGAAGTAAAAACACAAAACACCTGAACAACTAAGGGCTCAAGAGGAACATGATGAACATGTAGCTATAAGAGTACATGAAGAAGAGCTACACATGCAACAACAGAGAATGAAACATATGAGAAAAGGAGCACAACATGAGCAGGAATAGGTACAAATGAGGCCTAAAGAAATGCTTAAACAGGTTAAAATCATGCATAGAGAGCTGGATGACAGTGTCCCTCATGTTAAAGAGTTCCTGGAAGAGTGGGACAAGGAGTTGGTGAATGCTCCTTTGAAAGAAAGGTATGAACTGATTCTTTTGGCCTTCAATTTTCAAAAGGATCATCTGGAAAGAAGAATGAGTCAGATTCAGAAGGAAAAGTATTTGAGGTCTAAGAAGGGGAGGCTGGCATATTACAAGATTATGCTTAAAAGACACAAGAGGTGGACTGATGCTCACTTCAAAGATATGAACTTTGAGGAGATAGAGAGAGCAGCTAGGCCAGTGCTAAGGGAGACAAATGTTGATGACTTCATAGGCATAGGTACTCCTGAAGAGGTTGAGTATCTTAGGAGGAAAGATGAGATGGTACAGAAAGCTAGGAAGACTAGAAAAAGAAAGGGTGAAGGAGTGGCAGTGGAAACAAGACAAGCAGGTGCATCATCACAAGCATGTGCATCATCCCAAGCAGATGCAACTTTTCTAGCAGTTGAAAGATCTGTTCTCAATTCATAGAGAACGGCCAAAAGGTTAAAAAGGATGGAAAAAATTGGTATAGTCACTAAGGAAACTCAGCATCCTTCCAATGAAGAAATAGATCAGCATTTGATTGTGGAAGAGAATGATGAAATTGCACCAAGTGAGTTTGGGAAGAAGTACACCATAGTAGAGTATGTTGTTTATGAGCACAAAGGAATGTCTTGGTGGAAGCTTACAAGAGCTGACAATACAACACAGACCTTTCTAAGGCTAGATCTGTTGTTTCAAACATTAAACAGAGAGGAATTAGATGATCTATGGAAGATTTTGAAAAAGACATTTGTTGCAAATCCTCCTACTTTGGATGGTGTAGAGAAAGACTGGGTGATTTCGGACTACATGCACAGGATGTATGAGCATGAGCTGTATGATCCTATCTTTGATGCAGTGAATGGGGCAAAGATGCTATATTGGAAGCTGTTTACCAATTCTGGGGTTTATGAGGTAGCCATGGAAGGTGTAAGTGTTTATTTTCTTAATCATCGTTATTATCCTTTCACTCAAGAGACCTTGAAAAAGCTAGCACATGCTGATTTAATTGTGGATGCTAAAGAACTTGTTGCTTATGATTTGGTAAGATTAATTCATAGTCAACTTTGGCCAGGAAGTTTGTAAGCATCCTCATCAACTAGCATTTATTCAGAAACTTGTCTTTAGGCTAAAGCACAAGTTTAGGGGAGGATTGTTGGGAATAAATGTATGAGTATTAGTTCCCCTGCTGGTTGGTCAGAGTTCCCCCTGCTAGAGTAAGTTCCCCCTGTTGAATAACAAAGGCAGGGGGATTGGTCCCCCTGCTGGAAGTCAAAGACCCTGCTACTAAGATAAACTTGTAAGAGATTATGGCGCGTTTCAGTTACCACTCCAAGATAGTTTCCTAGTTTGTTAGTAGTGATCTTGTACGTGAGTCCTTGTGCTATAAAAGGACTCACTAGGTTATCATGCAAAACATCTTTCTATGTTCAATTCATTTCATACTTTAAGGTTGTATAACCCTAATACCACTATTGGGTATTCATATATCTTTGATATATTAAAGTTCAACGTTTGATTTAAACACTTGTTCTTGTGCTAAACATTATATTCCGCATCTTGTTTAGTTAATTTGTGTATTGCAAAGTTTCTCTAGTGTTAGTTGGAATTTATTCTTTCTATCACAACCCTTAAACAAGCTAAGGTTTAAGATCTGGGTTTGAGATCAATAGAGTAGTAGGAGCAATAGGAGCAGCAAGAGTAACAGGAGCAGGGAGGAGCAGTTGGAACAGTAGGAGCAGCAGGAGCAGTTGGAACAGTAGGAGCAGCAGGAACAGTAGGAGCAATGGCATACATGGTTGTTGTCTCTTGTTGGCTTGTCGATTATTGTTCCTGTTGGAGTTTCTATTGTTGCCTCGGTTGTTGTTACGGTTATTACATTGATTATTCCCTTTATTCTCCTCCCATTTTCATTTGTATTTATAGCATTTAACATAGCAGCTTTACCTTCTACAGACTGCTCGACCAATTCACGAGCCGTGTTCACTGCTTCATGTAGGGAAGAAGGCTTTGATGAAGTAATGTGTCCTTTAATCCTTTCAAGAAAATCCTTGACATACCTTTTTATTTTCTTCTTCTCATCTGGAACCATTTCAGGACACATTAAGGCCAACTCATGAAACCTATTAGTGTAAGCTTCAATATCATCATTTTTCATTTGTAAGTTCCATAGCTCATGTTCCATCCGAGTTATCTCGGTCTCAGGGCAGTACTCAGTTGTCATCATTATTTTGAACTCGCTCCAAGGGATTTGGTTTGCATTATCAAGACCTAAGGTTTTAATATTTCAATTCCACCAGGTAAGTGCAATACCTTCCAAAGTACTAGCAACATAAATTACTTTATCCTCTTCAGCACATTTGTAAGTTCCAAACACTTGCTCCATCTTTTCAAACCAACGTGTCAACCCAACAACGCCTTCGGTCCCTTTTAAGGAGTGTGGCTTCCAGACATGAAGGTCTTGTGCGAACATCCTTTTGTGCTTGAAGAACCTTCGGCTTAAGTTTGAGTCTCTCAGCTCTTTTCGTATTCAGCAACAACATTCTTTACCCTTTTAGCGATGATTCTCTCCATAGTAGCCCGGCGGGATCTCTTGGGTCCATCAGCCCTACGAATTCTGGTAGGCGGCATGTTTCTGTCAACAACACAATACAAAATTCAGTGTGAACTTGTATAAGTATGCTATTTCAAGATTCATGAAAATGGAGAAAATAAAATAAGAAGAGATTTTAGATATGCATAACTGATTGTCAACAAGGAATGCAACACTAAGGAGTGGAATATATATATATATATATATATATATATATATATATATATATATATATATATATATATATATATATATATATTAAGCAGTCGGAGTTTGGAAGGAGGTAATACGTATCACAATGAAACCAATATAATATTTCAAAATGAAATCAAGGTATGAAATATTATAGAAATAATTAAGGTAAACAATAAGGATTAGAGAGTTACCCGCGCAGATATTGAACAACATTAGCAAATTCTGTGTTTGACATTAGTAAAGCATGAAATATTTTGAATTTCAGTTATAGACCAAGTTTTGTAAATGACTCAGTTCCCTATAACCATCGCTTGATACCAATCTGTGAGACCCCCAGAATCTGACATGGAACAACTAGGCAACGAGGGGATCACACGTCAAGGTACAAGTAACAATGAGTTATAAATGACACAAAAATGACACAAAAATGACGCAATAAAAGACTTATATATTACATCATATTATATCAGAGTTTAAAAACATCGGTCCCACAAGTTTTAAAACATAATAAAGTACCATAACATCATAGTTTAAAGTTTTAGGATAACAAAAGATAAGCGGAAGACTTTGATAACGTCATTTATAATAAAAGCATAAATATATCACAACACAGATCTTTCCAAGCTGCCAACATCCGGCGGTACCTCATCCAAGCACATTAAGCATTATTACCTGAGATTAAAACATGTAAAACCCGTCAACATAAAGTTGAGTTATATTCATAGGTTTAGAAAACTAAGTAATGGAACACAATAGAATTTGTAAAACCAGTAATGGGGGGGATGACTATGTACATACTCCATATTCATGCTATATTATTGCTATTTAGTTCATGAACCGAAGCTTAACTCAATGTAAGTTCCTCTAGTGAGTATCCAGCCTAAACACTCAAGTATAAACAAATGTAAGTGCGTCAAGGTAATCGGGACGGGGATACTCAATCCCGATGGATCCACCCACAACATTCGCGCTTCGCGCAATGCACACATGACAATTAACGGTTCATGATCAGGATAGGAAATTTAAGGCTAGAGACTAAAAGCAATAATATCAATGAATTCATCTGGCAGCATACAGTTCCGGATAGCATAAAGTTTAAAAGATTGTGTTCCAACATGATAATCTTACCCCGTATTTTGAAACAATGAACAAGTAGCTAGAGGGGCTATGAACTCACCTTAGCTATAAGATGGAATCAATACGGAACTGGAGGGCTCAGTAGTAACAACAGAAAATCAAGCAATCTTAAGTCATCCGAGACCTACGATAACGGGACGCGAAAGTTTAGAAAATATGAAAATAAATGTTTATAAAACACTTGAATTAAATGAGTACATAAACCAAGTTATGACCCATGAGAAAAACCATGCAAGGGGTACTTCTAGACTCCATCTAAAAGTATACTTTTACTAGACAATGCTTTCGATAAAAACTGCCGGAACATACCAAATGTACGGGCTGTTTTACCTAGCTTAGACACGTCAAAAGTTTATAGTAATAACTGAGAAGCTCACTTAATATTTATAAAAAGCCATATAAAAAGTTTGTCAAAAGTTTATACTTCTAAGACTCACTGCCCGACACATCTTCGAGTTACAAAAACCGGACAGAATTACGTCTTTGACTCGTAAAACCATTTTGACCTTTCTAAACAACACCGTTTACAAAACCGACACTTGAGTTTGATAACAGACTCACAACCCTAGGTTTATAGTCCAAAAACAGCCTTTGAATATTTTTAAAACTCAACTTATAGTTCCCGAGATTCGATCCAAATATCGACAACAACTTTAAATTGTGCCGATACTCGTCTCCCGGTACACGAATAATCAAACTATCGCTATTTCTAACTCGTTTTAAGTTAGAAGCTCTAATTTATATCAAATCGAATGTAAGAAAAATCTATACAACCCTATCTAACTAGTTTAATAATAAACCAAGTTTAAGGTACCCAAAACCAAC
Source organism: Glebionis coronaria (assembly GCA_025667525.1). Taxonomy (NCBI): domain Eukaryota; kingdom Viridiplantae; phylum Streptophyta; class Magnoliopsida; order Asterales; family Asteraceae; genus Glebionis; species Glebionis coronaria. Next base: position 74,604,861 of record CM046882.1, on the reverse strand, counting down.
CTCAACTTTCTGCCTAAAATCACCACTTTGAAAATCATAACAAAAAACTTTTTCAACACAATCCAATCATTTTTCTACTCATAAAATCATCCTATAATTATCCTCTAATAACCTAAACCCTTGCATGCATCGAAATCAAAAGATCAAATAAAAAACTTTGAGTTTTGAACATCAAAACCATAAAATTTAACCATGATCATCCTAAAAACAATGATCAAACATCAACCCAACTAAGAAATTACCAAAACATAAAAAGTTGTTGCATGTGTATAAATTTTGTATCATTAGATGCACCTTAAAAATGTATGATGTGGTCTTTATTTTGTTTTAGCTAAAACAAGTTTGATGATGATGATTGAGGGTGTTTTGTGTTGGGGTCTCACGGCAAAGGGGAGAAGGAGGTGGTGTTTGTAATTTTTTTTATAAATGGTTATGTGTGTGATTTAGTGGAAGTAAAATAGCTTATATATGATGGTTTAAGTGGAGGGTTAAAGTTGTAAAGTTTGAAACTTTAGGACTAGAAAATAAATACTTTAGTTAAAAGTGGGAAATGACTATTAGTCAATTTTATAAATATTTATGGGACTCGGATTTCGTAAAACTACTTTTGAAAAGTTAAAACGCACCCAAAGTAAGATAATATAGACTCCCGACTCTACTTAGCACGTCATTAAAAGAAAACATCGAAAACATCGAACATTGAAACAATCGACAGTAAACATATGAAATACAAGAATTTATTATTGTGTCCGTTATCGGTCTAGACTTAATACAATGTAAAGATTAATATCTTTAAGTCGAAATATTTAGCCCTCGATTCTCGTGCCGCTGATTCAAGTAAACTTTTATATAAATGCAAGCGGGTGCTTTTAAATCAAAATATTTGATTTAAATAAATATGGAATTATAAAATAAAAATAATTTTATAATTTCGAATAAGTATTAACAATGATTAAAATAACGAATAAGAGTAAAATAATTAACAGGAAAAATACGAGATCTCACATCTAATGTTTCGTCGAGGGTTCAGTACTCCAGGGTGCAGAAAGTTGGGGATATAGTAGTCCGTCGTGAATCGGTCAAGTTCCTCGACTGTGATAGTAGAAGTAATTTCAGATAATTTTTTGACTGTGATTGTACGAACGTATACAGATTATAGTGATTCGTAGATGATTACCTCAAGAATGTATTGCTTCGGGTGGAAGAAAAAGGCTTGATAATGGAAGTTTTTTTTACTAAAGAAAGTGAGCAGTCAAAAGCGGCGCTAGGGGTATATATATAGTCCTTCGAATTACTGTTTGGAGGGAAGTCGGATCTCTGCCACGTGTACTCCACTAGCTAAAACTAACGGTGGAATATGAATGGTTGGGATTTCCTCGGGTTTCGAGGAGATTAGGTAAAAGGGGGGGATATATATTATCCTGGCGGGAGAATTTGAAACCTTCTAGGTTACTTATTGTTGTGATTGCCCACAGTACATATTTCGTTGGCAACTTGGCAGGTTAGTAGTCTAGTCGTCGCGGTTGGACATGCGACCACTAGAATGGGGGGACATGATGACGTATGGTCCCTATTCGGGTTGAATAACACGACCCACGGGTACTAGCCGTATCCATTGGGTATGGATCATTACTTCATAGTGCGCACACAGCCCAGGAGGCCGGTAAGCCGCTGTCGCACAACGGTTTATTACTTAGTCGTGACCTCGTCGCACTGCGACAGAATTAGACAGAATATAATCTATCTTATAGTTATATTCGCCTAAGGAAAAAGGATATACACTTACCTTAGTTATGCGATAAGGATCAAACTATTTTAAGTCATTATCTCTTCCTTAGGCAGCAAGAGTAGGAGAGGCCAGCCAGGACTCTCTCGGGTATAAAAGGAACCCTCGAGGTTCCACAAAGGTACGAGACACAATACTATAAAACCCTCACATATACTCAAACCGATTACTTACTCTCACGTTGGAGTCTAATCGTGGGACATGCGCCCACGGTAATCCCTAACGGTGTCTGTTATTTAGTGTGCAGGGTCTTCAAACAAGATTCACTTTGTGCAAGAGCAGGGGTCCACAAGATCCCGAATTAAGCCTAATTTGGGTCAAGCACGGTCCATCCAACTTTTGTATCAACAGTAACTAATAGTTGATTGATTTCCTTATGTTTTGTCGGGAAAATAACGTAGCCACATTTTTGTATGCAAGGCTGATATATGTACACATGTGCCATCACCTCATTCTTTTATCGCTTCATTATTTTGGTGGATGAAATTGTTTCCCCTTTTAGGCTATGATGAATTTAGACGGGCTACCTAATGGTGAGATGGCGCGTAGCTTAGTTGGGCACTGTGTTAACGTTGCAGCCATGGCACATTTGTTGTGCAGGGTTCATATCTGTTTCATGTAAGGGTGTTGTGCAGGAAGCGCTGCGGTAACTGATTCTTTATTAGTTTCCTTATATTTTATCAAGAAACAATTGTTGCCATGTCTATATATGTGTGGTAAGATGGTGATGTGTTTCCAATGGCTATGATGAATTTAGACGGCCCGCGTATAGGCGAGATGACGCATATCTTGGCTAGAGCAACGTGTTAACGTTGTAGCCATGGCGCGTTTGTCCCCTTTCGTAAAAAAGCTCAGCCTATTATTATTACTTTTATACGTTTGTGGGAGGTGTATTGTGAGGAGTTTTCTATGGTAACTTATACTTCATTGATTTCCTTACGTTTCGTCGGGAAAAAAACGTAGCCACATCTGTGTGTGCGTGGCTAATATATGTACACATTTGCCATCACCTTATTCTTTTATCGCTTCATTATTTTGGTGGATGAAACTGTTTCCCCTTTCGGCTATGATGAATTTAGACGGGCTGCCTAATGGCGAGATGGCGTGTAGCTTGGCTGGGCAGCGTGTTAACGTTGCAGCCATAGCGCGTTTATCCCCTTTTCGCAAAAAAAAAACTCGCCATTGAGCTTATTTATATATATTTCATGAAAGTGTGAACAGAAGACTCAGATCATGTTGATAAATGAAGTGTAGTTGTGTGATGGCCCCAAAAAATAAAACGATGATGCTAGGCACAGAAGGTTATTAGCCTATGATAAGTTTACACAGACGGCGTAAAAGCGAGATTACGTGTACCTTGACAAGGCAATGTACTATAGTTGCAGCCATGACCAGTGTATCTTCTTTTTGCACACTTGATCCTGTCGGAGCCTTTTTCCATTTATTTTATGCCATTGAAATAACGAAGTTTCTAACATGTTGTGTGTTTGTTTTTTTAGTTGGTCTGGGCTTTGTATTTATATTTCGGTTTTTTCAGATTATGATAAATTTAAAAAGGTTGTTTAAAAGAGAGATCGTATGTATCTTAGCATGACAGCATATTAAAAGTTGCAGCCATAACGCGCGTCTCTGTACCCATCTCATGTTTAAATAATGTCGGAAGAAAAAAGCTCTTCGAGAGTGAAGCGTAGGTGTACCCATCTTCTTGTCAAAACAAATATCATAAAAATAGGAAAAAATAAAATAAAATGCAATAACTCTTGAAACACGACTTTCCGAAATGTTTTCTTAACGAAAGATGCAAATTGGATATCAACCACGTCCACGTCGTTCTACACAGAGATATTCTGCATGAGTTACACGTGTATTACCATCACGCCACGTATCACAATGTACACATATACAACGTTACAACACTTGCCACGGTGTCCACAACCTACACGAAAAGCGGTAAACTTGATCTCTTTAACCACCCTATATATTCCATTCACTTTAAATCACAACTCACATAGTATACTCATATATAAACAAATATAATTTCATTTCTGTCAAAAGTTCAAGGAATTTGTATCAACATATAAATGGCTTCACAACAAGATCCTAGAGTGAGGGAGGATGTTAGGGGAAAGGAATTGAGGGCTGAGGAGGCTGCCAGGGCTGCTGCTGACGAGCTTCATGATGTCAACAAACAAAGAGGTGTTAGTGGTGGCACTGGTGAAGTTGTGGTCGAGCACCACGACACGAAAACCGATCAGAACCGTCCTGGTATCATTGGAAGCATATTCAGCACGGTTACTGGTACTTTAGGTGGTGCTAAAGATGCTGTGATTGGCAAGAGCCATGAAGCTACTGAAAGAGAGAGGAGAGCTAGTGAAGACTCAGCTCGTAAAGCCGAGGAATATAAAGAATCCGCGGCTCAGAAGACTAAAGAAGCTAAGGATGCCACAATGGAGAAAGCTGGCGAGTACAAGGACTATACCTCACAGAAAACGAAAGAAACAGCGGATACTGCTGCTCAAAAGGCTAAGGAAGCGAAAGAGAAAACGAAAGAAACAGCAGATGCTGCTGCTCAGAAGACTAAAGAAACCAAAGACTATACCGCACAGAAGACGAAAGAAACAGCGGATGCTGCTGCTCAGAAGACTAAGGAAGCGAAGGACAGGACAATGGAGAAAGCGGGGGAGTACAAGGATTATGCTGCCCAGAAAACCAAAGAAACTGCTGATGCTACCGCTCAAAAGGCAAAGGAAGCGAAGGACACGACAATGGGGAAAATGGGCGAGTACAAAGACTATGCCGCACAGAAAACGAAAGAAACAGCTGATGCCACTGCTCAAAAGGCGAAGGAAACGAAAGACTATACTTTTGATAAGGCAAAGGAAGCGAAGGATTATACTGCAGACAAGGCGAAAGGTGCCAAGGATGTGACAATGGAAAAAACAAAAGAAGGAAAAGATACTGCTGTTGGTAAGTTGACTGAACTGAAGTGTTGTACGAAACCGACAACAACCCGAAGTTCGATAACGCGGAACCGCTAGATCACGAGTTGTATCGAGCACAAGCAGCGAACACGAGAGACTACAAAGAACCGACAATAGTATATGCACACGGAATACCCCCAACTACCCCTTTATTAATAACCCTAATAAAGATTACATTGGGAAGAAGAATTCAATGAACTAGGATCCCCCCTCATCCCTATTTATAGAGATGAGGGGGTAGGCACCTTCCTAATACAAGTTTATTCCTAATCTATATTACCAAGTACACTTAAGTCCCTAACCTATGTTTAATATTACTCCTAATATTCTAACAATTTCTACCTTAGGAGTAACACTTAAACATAACCGATACTCAACACCCTTTACCGGTGTTGGAACCTCGAACCGGGAACCACCTTGTCGACCAGGCATTGTACTTCTGTAATTTCCCTAGATTAGCTTCCATAAACTCCTTCACGTTCTTCTTCTAAGCAACATTACCCTCCGCACCCTCTTGACCAGGTACTCTGGTTACCGTAATGTTTGCCCCCACCTTGATACCAAGGTGTACCTGCTCATTTACCAAGCAGCCCGTGTTTGTCTTTTCTTCAGGTTGTTTGTCCTTCAACCGTCTTTGAGCCACTGCAGCATGATCGTTACTAACCTGAAAAACCTCAACTTCACGACCCACCTGAGCTCCATGCAGTTCCACCTCAAACCGTATTTGAGCCACTGCAACATGATCATTACTATCCTGAAAAGCTTTATGACCCCCCTGAGCTCCCTGCAGTTCCACCTCAAACCAAACACGTTTATCAACCTGTACTCCATGGACTCCTGTTTTAACACCAGGACCAAGTTGTTTGAACCCAACTTGTTTTGAACCTCCATGCTTATGTACATTAAACCCATCAACTTTCTCGATGTTAAACCTTGTTATAGAACAAGCCATTTTTCTTTATCCCTTTGTTGTTTGCTAAACCTTGTGAATAACCTCACAATCACAAACCGACAAAGTGTCTTCGATAATTCGCTAAACCTTGTGATATATTAAACCTCACAATCACGAATACGAAGTCCCCGTTTATAAAGAAAAACCCTTGCTTTATCGATATAACCCTAAGAGAAACCTTCTTAGAAATCGATCAAACCAAGTAACCCTTCAAAAGAACACCCTTTCTTACTCAAATATCGATTGAGCTTTGGAAATTAACCTATCCAACAAATCGACAACCCTTGAATCAAGAAAGTACCCGACTCCTTTTGAAGTAACCCTTGTCGTACTTTTAATTTTGCAAAACCGATTTCTAATATCATAAGAAATCTTGCAACCTCGACAAGTCTTGAATCTTCTTTAACCTTGCTACAAACCTTGTCAAGTTGTTTCCTAACCAACTTTACCGACAAGCCTCACAAGCCGTGTGCAATATACCCCTTGTTGCGTAAACCCTTTCTTGCAAATCGAATTAAACAGGATAACCCCAAACCCTCGATTAGAACAAGAAAACCCAATCGTAAACTTGAAACCACAAGCAAACCACGATCAAACTTGAACCACAAGAGAATATCCTTCTTGCAATCGAATTTATTAGAGAACCCTAAAACCTCGATATCGAACAAGCAACCTCGACCGCCAACTTAAAACCCAAGCGAACCACGATCGAAACTTGAACCACAAGAAGTAAAAATAACCCGCAACAACAAACCTTCAATGTAATCGACTTTTGTAAAACCCCACAAAAACGATACATGAAGTCGTTTTATAACCAAAAACAAAAAAACCAAACTTTGACTTTCTATATAAACAATAAAGAATTTCAAAGATTGTCACCTTTGTAGTAATGAAAGAAAAGTGAAAACAAAACCACGTGGATAGTTTTTTAATATGTCACTTCCGAATTGTAATATGCATACAAACGCGAGATTAGTGATAAACCAATCACGTTGTTTTTGTTCTTTTTCTTTATAAAAACAAACAAACACCCTCACGTTCGTCACCTTATATTCATGCATATGCTTTGTTCACGTGAGTTCTAAATAGAAGCTTAAAAACGATTTGTCTTTTTCTATTCCTCTCGTCCGAAGATCGCTACTCCAAAGCAATCGACCACCGATCGCAATTTTAAAACCAACTTCAAAAACCGAAATCGAACTCGATATTCAACGGACTCGTCACCTCGATCTAACACTCGGACGTCGGAGACCACGACTAACCGTAGCTCTGATACCACTTGTTGTACGAAACCGACAACAACCCGAAGTTCGATAACGCGGAACCGCTAGATCACGAGTTGTATCGAGCACAAGCAGCGAACACGAGAGACTACAAAGAACCGACAATAGTATATGCACACGGAATACCCCCAACTACCCCTTTATTAATAACCCTAATAAAGATTACATTGGGAAGAAGAATTCAATGAACTAGGATCCCCCCTCATCCCTATTTATAGAGATGAGGGGGTAGGCACCTTCCTAATACAAGTTTATTCCTAATCTATATTACCAAGTACACTTAAGTCCCTAACCTATGTTTAATATTACTCCTAATATTCTAACATGAAGGATAAAGCAATGGACTTTTTCACTGGCAAGAAAGAGGATACTGGTGACTTCAGAAAGGTATTTGTTTGTAGCTCCTAACAAATTCGTTCTTTCTCGGATGTCCTATGTCCTGAGTCATCGGATTTTATGTTTTGTTATTGTATATGTAGGGGACATTGGATGAGGCTGAGGAAGATGCTAGAAGGAAAATGGAGACCATGCATTTGAAAGATCAAGGTTATGAGGCTAGGGGCACTGGAATGGACACGACTAGGTATGGTGGAGGAAGCGGAGATGAGGTGATAATGAAGAAAACAACTGTGACTGCTGTGGATCCTGTGGATATGACAGCTGAAGCGTTTAGGCAGGCTGATCAAATGCATGGACAGGCTTTTAATGATGTTGGTCCTATGGATGAAGATGTTGGTGGAGCAAAAGGAGGTGTGCATCGTGTGCAGCTGACTCGTGAAAAGAAGTGAAAAGGCTAGTGTGATCGATATGTGGTGTTCATGGGTGGTTTTTGTTCATGGTAAAATACTTTCGGAGTGGTTGTATAGGTATTTGCTTTTGATGTTTCAGTGTTTACTTGTATGTTGCTGGTATTACTGAGTGAACTTGTTTTCGGTTATGAGCACGACTAGCTCATGACTAGTATAATACACTTGTGTTATGTGTTTTATTGAACCCTTTGGTAGTGGGCATGTTAGCTCATGGCTAGTAATAGCTAGTCAATATAAATGGTCTACTCATTTGATGTTCAATCCCACCGTTTAATACGAACGATGTTCTATTTACGTCATCTTGTACTCTATATGCCTTCAGCCTTCCAATGGTTAAGTTCCTCATGAGGCTAAAAGGTTGTCGCGGTGAAGAACATATCTTAATACGAGCACAAGCTTTCTCGATAGAGGTAAGTTTAGTCTATATGCATGTCGAAGTTCCATTTCCTGAGAACTAGCTAGCCTCGATTACACTGATCATACTGAACGTTCATGTGAATCCTTGGACGGTTACGCTATAGGAGATATACTGCATCAGTTAAAACATAGAAGATAACTGTTTCTTTTATATACTTACATAGTGCTATCGACCTATGCTGGCCTAAAATTACGCAGCGTAGCTTTATTACATTCGTCTAACGATCCCATTTTTTTTATTTCTGTCAAGACATTGTTGATAGCCGCGTCGTATGTTGTGCGAAATGTGAGACCTGAATCATCGAATATACCATATTTGCACGAATGGAGAAGCATTGTTATTTCATGACATCTAGCTAGATTCAGCTACAAGTATCATTTGTTTTAAATAAGTTCTTGTTTGAACATCTTTCTCTTTCTACAGAGTCTAGTGGGGAAATTGTTATACCTCACTGCAAACACATTTGCTGCAAGCTTACTCTCAAAGCTCATGCACAATCATATGGACATGGTAGAAGATTTTGAAATCAAGTGCGAGAAAGGTCAGAGTAACGGAAATAGAGCTCTTTGAAATTGAAAGCGGTATTCCCCCTACAACTTTGCATGGTTTTTGTGACGGGAGGATCACATAAAGGGTACATCCGGATATATTTTCACTTGGTCCATGTGTGTGTTTAGTTGGTGCTCAAAGAAGCAGCAAAGGCAGGCAGAGTACGTAGCAGCACCACTAGCAACATCACGCGCAATTTCGATTGGAATTGAAGAACTTTTGAAAATATTAGAGAAAAACAAATGAACTTGCAATGAATTTTTGGGATACCATGTCAGAGTACGTAGCAGCACCTCTAGGAACATCACGCGCAATTTCAATTGGAATTGAAGAACTTTTGAAAATATTAGAGAAAAACAAATGAACTTAACTTTTGAAAATATTAGAGAAACAAATGAACTTGCAATGAATTTTTGGGATACCATGTCAGCAATAGCAATCACAAAGAACTCGGTTCATCGTACGCCGGAACATCATTTTAACGGGGAAGCAATTTAAGATGATGTGCAACTAGAACTTTGTGAAACGAATGATCAGCTAGCTTTTTCACAAAAACACATCCATAAGAAAAGTTTTAGGAGCTCCGACGAAAGTTGAGCGTTCAACCAAAACGCATAATGAGGAGAGTGAACTGATATGTTTTGGAACACAAAAAGAAAAGGAAGCCTTATACTAAGGGATGAGTAATGAAAGTTTTTTTTTTGCTTCATCTACATATTTGTGGTAAACAAGAAATATGTTCGACGGCTAAGAGATATAGATCTTGGACCAATAAGTTGTGATCGTTTTCATATTGTAATAGTAGCACTACATGTATCCTATAAAAAGGAACAACAATGTAGTAAGATGTATTAGTGAGCTTCCTACAAAAGAAAGTTCATCAAGTGTTTTCAATAAAGAATTCGACAACTGTCCAAATACACCATGATATCCAGATTTCGCTACAAGTTCTGCATGAGACTCACTATAGCTTTGTTGATTAATAAGTTATTGTGCGAGCATTCTTTGCTTTCAACCACGGCTTACCGGTTTGCTGGATCCAAACTGAACAAATGATCAGAAAAGCATTTTTCATATTGTAAGAGCATTTGCGATACTTTACTTCCATTAAATTACTAGTATGTACTAAAATTGCATGTTTTTACGATACAAGGCTGCAAACCTAAAACAACAAAAAGTGATTCTAACTCAATTGCTATCATGGAAACGGGCATTGAGCCTTCGAAGCCAAACTGAGTGTAGTATCATATGAAAAACATCATACCTCTTTGGTGGGAAATTGACCTCGAAATGTCTTTTTACCTGCTTGCCCCTTCTCTGCATTCGCAGGTACTGACTTGTGGAAATCTCCATCAAGATTTTCTTGAGGTTAGGAATGTCTTCAACCTGAATTATGACAGCAAATGATTTCCAGTTCAAGATATCACTAAATGGTGCAACATAATGATCTTTTATGAGTACTGGGACGCAGCCTGTGTATAGAGCTTCAACCATTCTTGGGCTAGCCACCTCATAGCCACTTGGAGAAATGCAATACTTGCTTTGCCTTAGCATGTCAATATATGAAACACCCTTAGGAAGATACTTATGAACTTGTACATCAGGGTCCTTGTTCTCCCAATGCTCCAAGAGAATGGGTCGTATTGGGCCATGAACCCCACCAGCAAAGAAGGCCAGAACATGACGCTGCCTTGGGGATGGCCCACCAGTTACACCATGCATTGTTCCATCATGGAGCAAGATCTCCGGGATGGAAACATCTTTATATGGCTTGAATCCTTCTGAAGTATTTGCATTACATAGCGCCCGAATTGAGTTTGTGAAGAGATTTGGAACAGCCTTAGAAAGCTCAGGCCCCTGCAAGTAACGAAACAAATAAGAATAGTTCAAAGATGGAAATTTTGACTTAATTACCTACGACTGGGTCCATTCGTATTATATTTTATCTAGAACCGGTCAAACGCACCAATTAGAAAAGTTTTGGCAAAAGAAACCGAGTAAAATTGGTGCATGGGTCGAAGATACGTTAACCCTCACCCAAAGCGTCTTCTGTATGCGTAACAGTACCTTGCAGTATGCTCATTAGTATAGTATGCTAATTAGTTTAATATGCTCATTATTTTGACCCACTTATAGTATGTATATATGGATTTAAATTATTTGGACAAAGAACTATTGCAGACAGACCTAACATGTTTTGGCTTCTACAATACTCTGTTAAGTCTGTAATATATTTTTTCTGATCAGATTGCACCATCATAAATTTATAACACATAATCACACGTGACCTTTTTGCTACATCTACTACTTCATATTAAATACGTACCCAATCATGGCAAGCAACAATGAAGTGATCACCACCAAGACTCCGGTTCCAATAAGGGTATTTCGATGCAACAAGATCAATATAATCTTTGAGTGTTCGCTTCATCGGACCCCAATGGTCGCGAGATTTGCGGTCCACTATAAAACGGACCATCATTGTAGAACTCATCGGAAGGAAAAAGATGTGTGCTCTTTCGGGATTTCGTGTTCGAAACTTGGTTGTTTCCATATAGTAAATAAAGTTACCTTCCATAGCATAAATGCTCTTGCAAGGGCCATCATGAAATAGTGGTGGTTCTCCTTCTTCGTATACATAGACTTTGAATCTTTTTTCCATTTCCAAATAGCTCCTATATATGAAAGAAAAAAGTTACTACTATGCATTTTAACCAGTAAACATAAAACTAACTGGTACTGGTTCAATAATAGAGAAAGTAAGTAAATATTACTGTATCTGTTAGGATACAATATGTTCTTAACTATAGGCTTGTGAGGTCCAGCCTTAATTTATATATTTCTTGTTATATTTCTGTCCCTGAATAGTAAAATATCCAAAATTATGGGTTTTAACCCAGCTTCCCTTTGCCTGATATAAATCAGACAAATGTAAAGAAGAGTGCAAACCTATGGAAGAGGGTGGAGTTCCAATATATGGGACCATATGGCGTGTAGTCGGGATCACTGATTTGGTCACCGGTTTGTCCCTCTCTGATTGCAGCTCGAGCTTGCACAAGGCTGGTTTCAAGTTTATCTAATCCAGAAAAGTTTCTTGGAACTTTCGTAATTGTAGGTTGATCATGGTTTCCATTTTTCAGAAGAAAAAGATCTGAGCCATTTATAGTTGTAGCAAAGTTGGGATTTTTCAAAGGAGTAACCTGTCAGATGAAACATTATGCATCAGTGGAGGTTTATATTCTCCAATATTTGTCTATTGTAATAAGTTCCCACTTTGAGCTTATTGTTTATCGTAATAACTTTGGACATAGAATTGATTTACTGTTTTGCATGTTACCTAAAAGTGGAAGAAAGTTAATGAACATATAGTTTAAAATAGTGAAAAATTACAACATAAGATGTGCTTTCCACTTTCAATAGGAATTTATTCGTTATATACTTAGATTTACTAATTCTTACTCCTTTTAGTTGACTTGCCAACGCAATGAGCCAATGACACGAGGAAAGTGGGCACATCCATATCATAGCACACCCACGCCTACTTTTGTAAGTTCTTATAAATTTATTAGCACACATGATTGCATTGTGATCTCTTAAGAGATTATAAACATTTTAGTTAGCCTTACAAATACACCATAACTAAGAACCCAATTCAGCCTCTAGTAACCCATGTGACACAAGACTTATATGCTTTAGCAAACACCAACCATAAGCTTCTTAAACCATATCTAATAGTAGTAATAACCTAAGAACACTGATTATAATTGAAGTTTATCCACAATGGATCCAAAACCAAAGAATTCAAGGCCAAAAAGGCTTGTCTTTATCTCCATTTATACTCCTAATCTCGGTTGCTCTAAATGTCACTTTACAATAAGCTGAATCAAAATATATATTCCAAGGAATGATAGTTGGTTCTATTATGGTTGATATTTCGCATCTCCAATTTGCAGAGAATGCTGAAAAATAGCCTCTCAAGAATATGAAAAAGCCTTTTTCGTATTCTAAAGTGCTTTCAAATATTATCTGTTTGAAACTCCAACTTTATTAAAAGCAAATTCTTATGTAAAAATGTTAGTATCATTAAGGTACAAAATTTTACTTCCATTCTGAAACTTCAGTCAATGTACGTCATCTCATATTCAAGAAAATAGAGTAAATGGGTAACCATGCTTTCAGACGTTTTGACCGACTAATCCACGAGGTTTTAACCTACCCCACACATAATCAAACCAGGTAAAGCCCTCCCTCCCTTATGTGGCCACTTCAAGGATGTGTGCATCTAGGAGGAATTAAAACTGAGACCACACATATTTAAAGAGATAGCCACAAGCCCTTTTACCACTAGGCCGCCTTGAGTGGTTATTGTGATCTATTTTAATCTTATTCAACATGCTAAGTTTTCTAATAAATATGTTACCATAAAAAAATCGAATTTGATAACCTTTCCCGCGTTTTAACCCCAGAATGGTCAATAAAGATTTAATTTCCATTATAAAAATTTTGTTGCCATGTGAAATTTACTAAAACCGTAAACTATTGTGTCCTAGAAGAATTAGAGGTCACAATAATAAAGACATATATCATGACACGCCACGATTTATAAAATTTCATATATCCAACTTGAATTTGTATATGTGAAATGTGAATAATAATAAGGAAACCTGTCATAGCCAAATATACCACTATATTGGGGTTTTGCCATATCGTCAATAAGTCTTTAATATCGGTTGTGAATATTGTGACATTGTGTAGCTTACTAACCCTATACTATTAGTAGAATTATTAGGTCGTATTAATAAAGACATATGGTGACATGGCACATTATGTAAAATTTAAGATATCGAACTTGAATCCGTATATTTGAAATATTAAAAATAAAGAAACCGGTCAATATACACCACGTCTCAAAAGTGTTCCGATCCAACTATGAAATAATAAGTCAAAAACTTATAACTTTATAAATTGTAGGAAGGTACTAATAACCAAAACCGAAAGACATCAAGTAAGACAAAGATGATGACATTTTAAATAGTATTCTTCAATAAAAATAACTTTGGAAGTTAACTAAAAATGTAACAAACAAAGTAAAGGTTGTTTTATTTATAAAAGTGTGTGCATACAGAGAAGAATGTGTCTATGCAACGAAGAACATTGCAAACAATTAATCATCGTTGATGGTTATTTATGTAACAAATCTGTGAATAGTTGCATTTATTTAGGAATAGATAATATTTGAACATCTTTTGTGTCATTCCTGGTCATTTTTTCAGTACATGTGTGTACCTACGTAGTTTAACCACAATATGTTAGGTTCGACATTTCCAAATTCCGCAGCATATAAAATTAGTTCTTAGTTGCAATGAATCCTAAAAGAGTAATAGCTCTTTTTTTCTCAAATTTGTCCATAGATGATCTTTTTGGTTGTCATTTACTTGTGCACACTTTACCTCACTATCAAGAATTAGATCCTTATTTTAAGACAATGTTTACTATTTTTAGGTTATGAAAACATTTATTTATCTATAGTCAAAAGTTGATCCTATCTTAAAAGGATAGAAAGGAGGTCATAGTACAATAACCCCAATTTACTCCTAACTGTTGCTCTATTGTACTGTCACCGTTTCGACGAAAAAATTTGACAAAAAAATGCATCACTAATGTATCATATTGCGGATCTCGCAACACGTGTATCTTGTAGTGCCACGTAGGCCGGTTGGAGAGCAACTCTTCAGTAGAAGTATGTCACCAAAAGGATCCATAAACTAAATTTAGAACTATCACTACTTTTATTAAAACTTTTAAACAAAAAATCATACTTTTGCAAAATGAATTTTTTTTTTTTAACCGTGATTTCTGACACATTGGCCGACTAATCTACGGGGTTTGAGCCCACTGTCACACAGACTCAAACCAGGCAAAGCCCTCCCTTTTCAGAGTTTGGCGTGGCCACCAAATGAAAATTTTAGTCCCAATAAACTCGGTTATCAACTGGACGTTACAATATATACCGCAAACTTGCCAAATAAGCATTTATAACAATCAAAACGCACATAGTGCCAAGCCAACTGTCATAAAGTAAAATTGTATTACAGCCAAGGAGAAATTATATATATTTGTTGCATTTAAATTACAGATTTAACTTAATTTGTTGGGTGTTATTGGCATGCAAAATCATCATCTTAACTAAAAATAAAGGAATTGAAAACAGAATCAAGAAGTTATTATTGCATGCAAACTGAAAGCAAATTCAATGATTCCTAAAATAGAAAAAGTCGAATAAAAAGTACTTACAGGTTGTTGCATGTCCATATCTTCCTCAAGAACACCCGGTGGTGGTGTTGTTGATGGCACCTCCGCCACCTGACCACCGTCCTCCACCGTCCTCCACCGCCGGTCCAACAGATTTTCCGATGAAACAGGTTCTTGTGCAGCAGGTGAACCCCAAGAATGGTTATCAGAATACCCTCCTATATCCAAGTTGGATTTCTTTAAAACCATAAACCCTAAAACAATCATTAGTGGCATTATACATAGCCATAAGATTTTATTCCCAGATGAGGAGTTTCTCCATGGTCCCATCTTGCTATACAAAACCCTGATTTTATTCTAGAAAACTGTTTTCGGATTCATTTACATTAGTGTGAAAAGCCAAAAAGATGAAGGTTTAAGTGAGTGTGTGTTTTTGAAGGTGTTTTTTGTGTGTGTGAGAGTGCTGTTGTAAGAGTGTTTGCATGTAATACGTGTAGGAAATAGTCTGATGTACATTGGTATTTGTTGTTTTTCTTTTCGTTTTGATCCTTTGGACTTGCCTAGTCGCTTGTGTGACGTTTTCCAAAACAAATTTACTTTTTCCAGAAATTTAGCATTTAATTACATGTATTTTAGTTAACTAAGATGCGTTTAGAAGAAAACTTCATACATTCATTATTGTGGTTTATAAAAAAATTTAAAATTTTTAAGAGGTTTAAAAATTTATTCACTGTCAGTATCTATTTTAAACTTGTTTTTTTATAAAGAGGTTTAAAATATTAAACTTTTTTATAATTTAATACATGTGTCAAAAAGGTAGCGACGTAGCTTGTTGCTCGTTTATGTTCTTTTAATATGTAAATAAATTAGCTCGAGTACATAAAAGAAATAAAAAAATCATTACGTTTCAAAAAAAATACATGTGTTTATGTGATAGGTTTATAAAACATTAAAAGGTTTACACATAGTAATGACAAGTTTATAAAACAAAAAATTTAAGAATAAATGACAAAATTCAATTATAAACTTTTTTAAAGTCTAACATAGTGGATGCTCTTATAATGAGATGATCGACGTAACTCTAGCAATAGGGCTGATGCGTAGCGCTTTGAACCATGTATATATTTTTTTAACAGATATATTAGTATAACACAAAGAGATTTACACAAAGATTTAAATATATATTAAATTTATCTAAGATACACTCATCCTTATCTTTCATTTTTTATTATCTAATGGTTCAGATTAAATCCTTATTTTACACTGTAGGAGTATTTTGGTCATTTCATCATTCACTATATAAGCATTTTTTATTCCATTTCTCATAAAAAAAATACACATCATCTCTCACTGTCTCTCTACCTTCGATCTTCTTTATCTCTATACAAATCCTATAACATTAGTGATCCATCATAATGAATCAATCATGAATCCGAAGTGATGATTATGAAGCCATCACGAATCGATCAACGTGATCCATCATGAATTCATCACGAATGGATCCATCATCAGGTTAAAGATCTCTTCTTATTTTAGCTTACATGATTTGAATAAGCTTATTATCATCATTTAAATTTGTAAGCATTCAGTTAGCTTATTTTGAATGAATTATGTGAATTTATTGTTCTTAATTATAAGCTAGCTTATTAGATGATTTATGTGAATAAGTTGATTTGTTTGAATAAGCTTATGAATAAGTTGATTTGTTTGAATAAGCTTATGATTAATATTTTGAATTAGATGAGAGTTATGAATAAGCTTGTTAGTTAGATGATTCGAATTTATTTTGTTGAATTATAAGCTAGCTTATTAGCTTATTTTAACGAATTATTATATTATTTGAATAAAAGAGTTATCAATAAGCTTATGACCGTGTTAATAAGTTGTATTATTAGGAATTTTTATGTTGTCGGTGTAAGTTGAGTTAAGCTTGATGTATTATATTTGATAACTTAGTTATCATATATGATAGATATATGATACATGATATATGATATATGATAGACATATCAAATTTGATACATGAGGTATCAAATATGATGATTTTGACAAACCATAAGAGAAAATCAGGCTTTATAAAAATTTACACAAAATATCTTTAAGCTCTTCAAGCATTCCTTTTATCATATATAATAATGTATATATGATATTGTATATAGATTGGGCATAAAACTCAAAATTGACTATGGATTGCTATGGTAAGTAGCATGTGGCTTAGAGTTGAGAATCAAATATGTTTGACAAGGCTCGATACCATAATCTAATATGTTAGTTGCTTATTATCAGGTTTTATATATGCGAGTTATGAATAAGCTTATGTTACTGTGAGGCATTTTAATATAAGTTGTTGATGTAAGTTTAATTAAGCTTGATGACATACTTGATAGTTATGAATAAGCTTAGGTTTTATATATGACACCTCATTTATCATACTTGATAGTTATATGATATGTGATATATGATAGGCATATCAAATATGATACATGAGGTATCAAATATGATGTTTCTCACAAACCACAAGAAAAAAATAGAGTTTGATATTGTACATGACTTTTTAACACTTTTTGACCTATTGTGCATTTTTATATTGTTTGCTATATAATTTAGTTGTTGATACAATAATGGCTAATATATTCTCCTCAATTCTATAAATGCAAATTGTGCGAACACATTTGATAAGATGAAGTCGTCGTCAAGGCCGAAGAGGAAGTTTTACAAGAGAAAAGTATATTTGGCTGAAAATGAAGAAAATTTATTGAAGATAAAGAATATAGTAATAGTTCCAATAATAAGAATGTTTTGATTTTAAGTTTGAATTCAGTAGACTCTTTTTGTTTTTCCATTTTTTTATTTATGAATTAGTGTTTTAATCATGATTGGTTACATTATGTTTGAAAAAGTGTTTAATCATCAATTGTATGCTCTTAAAAAGTACTCTTTTATATCTAAACAAATGTTTGATTATTGATTCAACAGGCTCTTGTTATAATCATGAAGTTAACAGGCCTTTTGTTAAATCTATCAAACTTTTTATTTGAGTATCAAACATGATAATGCATTTACTAACAAAAAGCAATTTTTTATTTTCTGAACAAGTGTTTAATCATGAATCCATCAGACTCCGTGTTTTTATCATGAATTCAGCATACCTTTTTTTAATGTGTCGAACTTTTTTGAGTATCATGTATGATATTGTATTATCATATATGACAATGCAGTATTATATATGGCAAAATTAAAGTGTTACATGTATATCATATATGATACTAAAAAAAGGTAAAAACTATGTTTCAAGAATATGATAAAAACTTTAACAAAATAACCATATTATCCAATAATTACATCTACAGATGTTTCTCCATTTTCATATTCAACAAAAATGATAATTATTGAGTAGCATTATGATAGGTGTGTAAACACCCATCCTTTTACCACTTAATTACAATAACAACCAGGCCAAAAAGTGTATTTTATGTCATAAATGTCGGAATTATGCGTGGTTTGTGTTTTTGTTGTGATTTTAGGATCAAAATGTTAAAAGGGAAGAAAACACGGCATTCACGGGCTTTTATCGAAGAAAAAGACAAAAGACGAAGTCAAGAAATCAAGAGTGCAAAAAGAACGGAAGTCCAAGACCAATTCTGAAGATTTATCGAAGAAAAAGTCAAAAGACGGAAGTTTACTAAAAGCCGAAGAACTCAAGTCTAATTTATTGAAGAAATTACAAGACGAGTTTATTAATCCCGAGACAAAAGTCGAAGAATTAAGAAGAGAAGGACTAAATGATAATTAAAGAGAGAAGAAAGAGAGGAGGAAGCTTCCTTCCACTAATCCCCTCCTCCCCTATAAATAGACCTCATTAGTCATTTGTTTAGTTTTTGTTGGCTAATAGTGACAATTAGTTCTTCCACCATTTTAATTACTTGTATTTAATTTCATGTCATTTCCTTAATTGTCTTGCACATTTAAATTCCTTTAATTTCAAGTAAGTTTCCTTTTTATTATTGTTAATCTTTACTTTTTCTTGTTAATCTCCTATCTACCTTTCTTGATTAATCTTTAATCTTTATGCTTTATGTTCATGTTTATGTTCTTTAATTTTTATTGATTTAATCAAGTGGGTTTTGATTATTTTGACTATTATTGTTAGTGTTATTGATTTGGTTTGATTGGTATTCATTAGTTGATCATTTTTTGTTAGTCTTGTTTAATCTTTTGGTTGATTTTGATTAGTTTTAATTAGATTCGTAGCTTTTTCCTTTCCCAGTGTTCTTCGCTACTGTTTGTTTTCCAGGTTATTCCGAACCAAGCAAAATTATTCCAGATGAAGGCTTTTTGTTGATTATTCCGGATCAGGCAGTTTATTCCGGATAAAGGAGTTGGTCTAAAATATTCCGGATCAAGGCACTTATTCCGGATCAGCAATACATTCCGAACCAGCAGTTTATTCCGGATAGACCAAATATTCCGGATGAACTTGTTATTCCGGATGAAGTGATTTTACGAATAAAGGTCTCAGTCTAAAAATATTCCGGATCAGTGAATATTCCAAATAAAGCAGATATTCCGAACCAAGCAACATATTCCGGATCAACAACTTCTTCCGAATCAGCAACTTATTCCGGATCAAAGGTGTTCATTCGTAATAACATATATTCCGGATCAAGGGTGTTCATTCAGAATAGCATATATTCCGGATCAAGGTTGTTCATTCGGAATATTCCGGATGAAGGGTTTGATGTGAATATTCCGCATGAAGACTTTATTCCGAATGAGTGTTTTGGCTTGATTATTCCGGATGAGCTATTATTCCGCATGAGGTAAATATTCCGAGTGAAGAAGAATTATTCCGAACGAAGGTGACATTCCGAACGAGTGATTATTCCGAACAAAGGTTTATTCCGAATGAGCTGTTTTTAGTTTATTTTAAGTTTATGTTTTTAAGTTTGAATTTTTAAGTTTTCAGCTTTATTTTTCCTGCCTTTTTACTTAGTCGCACTTTTAGTTTATCTGCTTTAAATTTATTTTAAGCTTGCCTCAGATTAAGTTTAAGTTTGCCTTTAGGATAGTTTTAAGTTCGCGTTGTTTACTTTAATTGTTATTTACTTTTCGTCACGCTTTAATTTCCCGTCATTTATTTCAATTAGGTTTAGATTTAAATTACCCGCCATTTACTTTAAAGTTTGTGCATTATTCCTTTTACTACAACGACACAACATTTGTTTTCACCAAAGACAGCTGAGTCGCACTTGAACCAGTAATCAATTCGATTAGACCACTTCAACGAACTTAATTTTTATACTAGCCAAAAGTCACGTATTAAATGGTGCCGCTGCCGGCTCTTTTCGTAAAGATTAACGGTTTTCTGTGAGAGACGCGTTGCTTTTTGGGATCCGTTCATTCGTGAGCGTTATTTTTCTTGCTCAAAAATTTCAAAAATCCATAAAAATTAAAAAATTTCAAAAATCCAAAAAGATTTTATTTTTATAGTGTATATATATTGTCTATTTCTTTGGTATTGTTTTCTTTTGCTTTTGCAGGTGTATGCGTACTAGATCTTCTACTTATCCAGAGCCCGAGACTCGTGAAGATTTAGCTATGGCAGGTGTGAACAACAACAATAATTCACCGCACCTCAATAATAACAACAACAATGTTCTTCCACAGCCCGATCTTCGGACAATGGAGGAGCTTTGTCAACCCACCATGTTTGGACGAGGAGGACCGATTGCGCCGATGCAAATCACGGCTCCGTAGTTTTCGTTGAAGCATCACATGATACAACAAGTGCAAACTAATCCATTCCGCGGAATACCGGATGATGATGCCAACAAACACCTCGACAAATTCATTACTATTACTCAAAGCATGAAGTTGCCCGGTGCTACTATGGATGTTCTACGCCTTCAACTCTTCCCACATACTTTATCACACCACGCCTAAAAATGGTTTGATCGTCTCCCGAAGAATTCCATTCATACTTGGGATGACATGACTCAACGATTTTTGTCGCGCTACTTTCCACCATCCATGGTCACGAGCCTTCGAAATCAAATCAGCGGTTTCATGCAAGAACCCGATGAATCTCTCTTTGATGCGTGGGAAAGATATAATGTTTTGATCGATCTATGTCCAAACCACAACATGCTCCCTGTGACCTTAATTGATACTTTCTACAACGGTTTGACTTTTCGTGATCGTGATACGATTAATGCAGCCGCCAGTGGCACATTTATGAAAAGAATACCCGAGGAGTGTAGAGAGCTTATTGAGAACATGACTACTCATCACAAAAACTGGGATTCCTCCGTTTCTTCAAGGAACAACCCGAGAGTCAATGTTTCTTCTACTTCAGCAAACCCCGACATGACTGAATTCACCCGCATGATGGTCGAAATGAACAAAAATATCTTGCTCATCGCTTCAAACCAACAACAACAAGTTAAAGCGGTAGCCAATCCTTGTGAGACATGCGGCGGTCCTCACTCATACACTGATTGTCCTTCTACTCAAGGCAATCCGGAAACGTGTATGCGGCTTATGGTAATTATTCACCGGAAAATTACCAAGCCCGACCTCAAGGGGATCGAAACTTGCTAAGTTACCGGTCGAACAACTACCTTCACCCGGTTTTTCTCCTCAAAACCACAATCCCAACAACAATTACAATAGAAGCAACAAAATCCCACCTCGAGCTTCTAATCCTTATCACCCACCCGCTCAACAAATCCCACCCATTAATCAAGATGTTGAAGCCTTAATGAGAACCCAAAGAGAGCAAATTAAGAATCTGCAGAGCCAAATTATCAATTTGAAAGGGGATATCACTAAGCAAGGGAATGACATTAGATCCGAGCTTCGAAATGATATACAATCCTCCTTCAGCAATCAAACGAATGATTTGAAGAATATGCTGGCTAGTTTCTTACCCACCACTCAACCCTCTACTTCGAGTTCTCTACCTCCAAACACCGTCACCAATCCGAGAGCGAATGTGAGTGCTATTACTACCCGTAGTGGAATTACTTTAGTAGGACCATCTATCCCACCCCCAATTACATCATCTACACCTCCTCCACCACCATTTATCCCTACTACTCCCACACCTAGTATTAGTTCCCCACTACTGCCTCCACCTCGTCATGACGATGTACCCAAGAAGAATCCTCCAACCCCACCTTCCACCTTTAACCCTTCAACATCTCAACCTTCACCTTCTACACATCCACCACCCAACCCCAACATTCCTTACCCTTCTCGACTCAACAAGGTTAGAATTTTGACTAAGAATGACATTCTTGTCGCTAACTTTTTGGAAAAGATTGCCGGCATGAAAGTCACCTTTACCCTTGTTGAAGCTCTTGCCCAAATGCCACAATTTGTCAAGATGTTTAAGGAGTTGCTTAGTAAGAAGGAGAAGATGGTCGAGTTTGTTAATACTCGCTTGAATGAAAATTGCTCTGCAATCCTTCTTAAAGAACTTCCGGAAAAACTTGGATATCCCGGTCGTTTTGTGCTACCTTGTACTTTTAACCAAACCGACAAATTTACTGCCTTAGCCGATCTCGGGGCAAGTATAAATTTGATGCCTTCAAGTGTTTGGAAAAAGTTATCATTACCCGACCTTACACCCACGAAGATGACTCTTGAGCTAGCCAATCGCACTCTCGCTTACCCCGTTGGTATTGCCGAAGATGTGTTCATTAAAGTTGGCACATTCACTTTTCCGGTCGACTTCGTTGTTGTTGATTATGAAATGGACCCTCGTATTCCGTTAATACTTGGACGCCCATTTTTTAGAACCGGTAGAGCTTTAATAGATGTGGATAAGTGTGAACTCATCTTAAGAGTCGGGGATGATGCACAGGTTTTTGAAATGTGGAAGCTTACAAGCAAATCCTATGGAAGAGAATCGGCGAATATGATTAATGTGCTCGATGATTTTGTCGTCTACAACAATCCTCTATTCGATTCTTGCAATGATAATCCACTGTTTCAAGATGATGTGGATGATTCTCTCTCCAATTTGGAACCTTCAACCATATATGATTCTCCACCGATCTATGATGCTTATGATGATGATTCTAGTCCCGATGGAGATGATTATGATGATTTTACTTTCGAGTATCCCGACATGCCCACTTATGATGATTTTGATGAGGCCGATACTCTTTCGAGTGATTCTTCTCATGATGAAGATCCTCCACCTACAATATTTGATCCTACTTTGGATGACTACTCATTTGAGGAAGACTTTTCTACTTTTCTTAATACATACTTCCCTCGTGAGAGTGATGCCCCTCCTTTAGACTTTGATGATTATGGTCTTCATCCTTCTACGGATTTGAAGAAAATTCTTTCAAAGGAGAATAAACCGGACGATACCAACATCCGTAGCACGTATGTTTTGACACCTCTTTGTCCACCTTCTGAGGACGAGGTTGTGCATTTTCTTCGCGGATCATCTTCAAAATCTGCTGAGCCTGAGTGTTATATTCCCCTAAAGGAAAAGGTGTTCGACCCCGGTATCGATATTCTTCAGCCATCTCAGTATCCATCTGATGTAATAAAAGGAAAGATTTTTGGAACTACTGGAGATATGCTTGCACCTCTTCACCCTTGCTACCACCGTGCTCCATCTTTGCTTAAGGGAACCTTGCCTACTCTTCTTTGGCTTGCCTTGTTCGCCTTAAGCTTGTGCTATTTGATGGACGAAAACTATGTATTTGATCCCGGTGGATATGTTTCATGTTTCTTCCTATGCTAATCAAGGTCGGGTCAGGCTCACGTGAAGAAATGTAAATCATGCTTATGTTTTTAGAGAGAGAAAGAGATAGAGAGATGGTGGATTTCACACAAAGCTAGAGAGAGAAAATAAGAAGAACTATGTGTAAATTATGAAACCACACACCCTCTCCATCAAAGGAGAGGGTTTATATACCCAAGCCTTGTGATGGGCTTGGGCTTACAATGATGGGCCGGCCTACACATGTTGTAGGCTAGGCTTGGCTTTGTTTGTTTAATAAAGATGTCTAGACTACGAGCTACTACTTAGTATATTGTCGGAGTGACCGAATCTTCCTAAATACGTAAAAACGTATTTCTAACAATCTCCCCCTAAGGGAGGTCACTCCAAACAAGGGTGTTACCCTAGTTACAATAATAAAATAAACCTAGCATACTATGCTTGTCTTGAGCTCGTAGTCTTCATCTTTCTTTTCTTTTTCTTTTCTGGTGAACATGCTGATGTGATCTTTGATATCAATCTTGAGCATTAATCTCTTGCCTTGATCTTGTGCATCCATCACTTGTGATCTTCGCCTCTTCGTGACCTCACGTCCCACATACTTATACCTTAGTAATTCTTGAAAGCTTCAGAGTTCGATACAGCGGAAGACTTAACTTTTAGGCTTTCTTGAATTAGATGAGGTATTAAGTGCATAAAGTATAAGCATGCGGGGACGACTTCTTCTCGGATTCCGCAACGCCACCGTCTTCAAATACCGCAACATAAGTAGACACGAACGAAATGGCTTTGAACATTTCATTCTAAATCAGTAGCATTTTACCTCCGGTCGGTGAAGACTGTTGGACGATATTAGATATCGTACCCGTGACGGATAGTTTCAATTAAGTAACTTCCTGATAGGATTTCGCGGGTAAACCCGTTCTCTTTATTCGACCGTCCAAAGCTGATTGCGAACATAAAGAGTGAATATCCGCATGATTTGAAGCCGTCAATTCATGTTCCTGGAACAAGTGAAATTCAATTAAGAACCGCACCATCGTTGCTTTCCAGTTGTCACAAGCTTGATTCGTATAGAATCTTGCAAGTTACCTACTAAGTGCTGTTTGAGGTTAACTGTAACATCCCGCCTACTCAGACCACAATATTGTCCGCTTTGCCCATAGGCTCACGGCTTTGCTTTGTGGCCCTCATGTAAGTACTTCCCGGCTGGTCACCCAGGCTAGTACTACTCTGACATGAGCACGCTTAACTGCCAGTTCCTAAGAACCCCACGTGCAGTAGACCACAAAACGCGTTGTGTCATGAGAAGGCAAATGTTTTCTTATGAGCCAAGATCTCTCCTTGCCACAGCCGATGTGGGATTTGCCTGGGGTGTCACAATCACCCCCCCTTCGGGACTCATCGTCCTCGATGAGGTTTGCCCCACCATCCTGAACGGCTCAGGAGTGGCTCTGATACCACTTGTAACATCCCGCCTACTCAGACCACAATATTGTCCGCTTTGCCCATAGGCTCACGTCTTTGCTTTGTGGCCCTCATGTAAGTACTTCCCGGCTGGTCACCCAGGCTAGTACTACTCTGACATGAGCACGCTTAACTGCCAGTTCCTAAGAACCCCACGTGCAGTAGACCACAAAACGCGTTGTGTCATGAGAAGGCAAATGTTTTCTTATGAGCCAAGATCTCTCCTTGCCACAGCCGATGTGGGATTTGCCTGGGGTGTCACATTAACACTAGAAGGATTTCCACTCATCACTGTGAACACTAAGGTATCACTCTGAGTGTTCTGGCAAGATCACTAAGATATTGCGTAGAGGCCTGGAACGTGTTTAAATTCAGTTAAGAATTAAACAGCTGTTGCTTTCCAGTTATCACAAGTTTGATTCATAAATAATCGCACAAGTCACCTACCATGAGCTTTTTGATATTCGCTCAAGAAGGATTTCCATCTTCATTGTAAATACTTTCGTATTACTCGGATGTTCAGGCAAGATCATGAAGATTTTGCGTAGGACTCTTAAAATCTTTCTTACTTTTCACAGTGTGTGAAGAAGCAAGGAAATATGAAAGTGTGTCCTAATGAGATATTTGATGATCTCAAATGGCTCTAGACTCGATCGTGCATTTTGGATTTTAGTGATCGGAGGCTGGAGAGGAGTGCCACCATTTCAATACCAATTTATTCGGAGTGAATAAATCAATAGATAACGTGTTGTCTCCGTGTGATTAAAACAAATATCTTTTGAGAGATATCTGAGTTAGCTGGGATGGGTTGTGCATTGCATCACTGGGTCCATGATGTCTATCTTCAATATCAAGAATCATTAAATAATGATCTTAATAGCATATGTATTAACCCGGTTTCTGCCTAAGTTGTAAGGAGGGCTTCTTTCTTTACACCCTTTATCTTTACAATTCTTTTTCATTCTTCAACCCCTTCAATGCTTACCAATACGTCATAACTAGCACCTTGTTGTGATTGTTCCAGTGCTAACTTAAGTACTTGGTCGGCATTCAGCTACGTTCACAATCTTTCTCTAACTTTCCTAAGGACTACTATTTCTAGCTATGGAATGTCCTTGGGAAGATTCCTCCGGTTCTAGAAGAATCATTGGACTTAACCTATCCTACCATCCTTATGTCACCACAATCTTCATCATCGTGAAATAAATGGGTTTTGGGTAAGTAAAGATAACCATTAAAATCCATTTTTGATATAGCAAATCCATTTTGCTCCCCCTTAACATATGCCACGTTATTCGAAAACATTTCTCACATGTCGGGATGAGCCAGCACATTAAGTCAAACCATTTGTGATAATATCCCATATTAAATCACATTTTCTCCCCCATATTAAAAATATTAACCCAATCGATGTTTTTAATATCAATTGATTTAATGAAGTTTTAACAAAGGTTTTGGGAAGAAAATTGCAAGTCCGTTTTATCTTCATGATACCAAATGTATGAGATATGATACCGATTTGTAACATGATCACATATTCACCATATTAAAAAGAATTGACAAGGTTGGACCTGATAGATGAGAACATCATATGATAAGATCAAATGGTTCTTGTCAGCATATGTTGGTCGCCTCGTCATGTCTGAAGTCATCTCTTGACACCACATGTACGATTGGTATTGTAGTCTTGACACCAACTTGTGAACTTGGCACGTTCGGCATTGAAGATTCTGAATGCTTGACAATTGCTCCCCCTCAATTGTTGACCCGTGTTCTATTGAAAGAGCTGTAGTCGTCGGTTGAGTAGTCGCATCGTCGAGGATGTAGATACCAATTGTAGATTGCTATGGTTGTAGAGATGATAGCTTCATAAAAACAAGATTTCTCTTGTTTTAACAAATAAATGCACTGAAACGTACATAAATTTGTGTTAGACCAAGTTATAAAGTAAACTTGATCCCTTACAAGGTTTTAAAGTAAACCTTGCCCGAGAAAATTAATTCCCGTTGTGAGCCAAAGCTTTCATAAGAAATACTTGACTTTAATATGAAAACCGGGTTGCAGTCAGAAATAACTACAAGCCATTTAGGCATGTTTTATGAAATATTTACAACTTTTGTACGAACTCTATTTATGGCACCGTGTCAATATTAATCAACATTTCTAAGGCCGTAAATATTATCGTACCAAAAGACATGCCTTTGAAAAAATAAAGTACAAATATTTTTGGATTTTTCTGAATTTTTCAATTTTTATGGTTTTTATATGGTTTTATATTTTTGTATTTTGCTTTTGTGGATAGAAATATAAAAAATATATTCAAATGATCACCAAGGATACGGAGAATAGTTTTACCACCACTATTCTTTCGCTTCATCTGCCAGTTCCTTTAGAGTCTCAGGCGAGAAAGTTCTCATTCCTAGCTTGTCGGCCAAAAATTCAATTCGAGCGCGATCTAAAGCCTTTGTGAAAATATCCGCCAATTGATACTCAGATCGGACAAAGTAAAGCTCTATTACTCCATTTTCCACTTGCTCCTTGATGAAGTGGTAGCAAATGTCAATATGCTTCGACCGGGAGAATTGAACATTGTTGCAGCATAAGGAAATTGCACTCTTGTTGTCACAGTACATCAGAATTTTGTTGAAACCTAGACCATAGTCGGTTAATTGCGATCTCATCTAAAGAACTTGAGCACAGCAACCGGACATAGCTATGTATTCTGCTTCAGTACTTGATATTGTAGCGCTTTTCTGCCTTTTCGATGCCCAACTGATTAGTCGATCTCCTAGTAGTTGCAAAGTTCCACTCGTGCTACGCCTTGTATCTTGACAACCCGCGTGATCCGCATCTGCATATGCCATTAGTGCAATAGAAGAGTCCTTCGAATACCAAAGTCCCCGATTAATGGTTCCTTTAAGATATCGAAAGATCCTTTTAACAGTAGCTAAGTGTAACTCAGTAGGCCTAGTTTGATACCTGGCACACATACATATAGCAAACTGAAGATCAGGTCGACTGGCTGTGATATACAGAAGAGTACCGATCATTCCACGATAAAGTGTCGGATCAATGGCAACTCCATGTGGATCTGCATCAAGCTTAGATTTTTCCACCATTGGAGTATCCACAGGGTCGCAAGATTCCATCTTATACTTCTTCAGCGATTCAAGGGCATACTTGGATTGATTGATAAAGATGCCTCTGGGACTCTGAGATATCTGAAGTCCTAAGAAGAATGATACCTTGCCCATCATTGACATCTTAAACTTGGAAGACATGAGTGTCCCAAACTCATCCGATAATGTTTGGGTCGAGGCTGCAAATATAATATCATCAACATATATTTGTACCATAATCATATCTTTACCTCGTTTCTGAATGAACAGCGTGGGATCCACCTTGCCTTTATCGAAGCCTTGCGAAATGAGGAATTGTGACAAAAGATCATACCATGCGCGAGGAGCTTGCTTCAACCCATAGAGAGCCTTCTTAAGCTTGTACACATGATTAGGATATTTAGGATTCACAAAACCATCCGGCTGTTGAACATAGACCTCTTCCTTGATTTCACCATTAAGAAATGCCGTCTTTACATCCATCTGATAGACGATCATATTCATGTGGGCTGCATAAGCGAGGAATAGTCTAATAGCTTCCAAGCGGGCAATAGGTGCAAAGGATTCCATAAAGTCGATGCCCAATAACTGCTTGTATCCACGAGCTACTAGCCTAGCTTTGTTCTTCAATATTCCGCCTAACTCGTCGAGTTTCACCTTGTAAACCTATTTCAAAGTGAGTAACTGCACTTGATCCGGGCATGGGACAAGTTCCCATACTTCAAGACGTATAAATTCATTAAGTTCTTCTTGCATAGCTTCTATCCAACATGATTGAGTAAAAGCTTGTTGCCATGTCTTAGGTTCAACTTCAGTGAGAAAAGCATCAAAGTGACAAAACATTGCACTTTCTTGTAACTGACTTCGTGTGGATACCGGACGATTAGGGTCACCAATAATAGAATCTATAGGATGATCCTTTGTCCACTTGCTGTCATGTTCACGAATCCGTGGATTGGAGTAAACTGTAGAAGGAGCTTCCTCTGAGGTGGACGACCCGGCTTGATTAGGGTCGGGAATAGGTACACCGAAGAATGGAAGTTCACGCATTTGAGCGAATTCCAAATCGTGATCATCATCATCCTCTTCATCATCAATAGGCATGAAATGGGTAGTTGAAACAGGTGTTGGTTGAGGATTACTTGTTGATGGTATATCTAGACCAATTGTAGGTGCAGACGTATCTGATTGTGCTTCGGTTGCTGGAGCGACAACTTCGGTTACCGGAGCTATTACCTCAGGTTCTGGAGCAACAATACTGGGAGGAGTAAAGAATTCATCAAAGAAAGGTCGAAACAACATATCCCACTCATTCCTAGTAGGTGGTGTGAATGATGATGAAGTAGGGTTATTTGGGACAAGACCAGAACTAATATTACTGGGTCCCATTTCATGAAGTGCGGGTTCAGATCTGCTTTGCTCAGAAGCCATTGCTGTCAGCTCATTAAAATCAACATTCATAGTTTCGAGGATCTTGCGAAAGTTACGGTTGTAGATTCGGTATGCCTTCTTTGCGGGTGCGTAACCAATGAAAATACCAATATCAGCCTTTGGTTGAAGTTTTCCCAAATTGGCACCATCATTATTTGGATAGCAAAGAGAACCAAATACATGAAGATATGATAAATCTGGTACTTTTTCATGGAGAAGCTCATAAGGTGTTTTACCATGGCGTTTACGAATTAGTGACCGGTTTTGGGTGTACACTGCTGTAGATACTGCATCTGCCCATAAAAACAATGGAGCCTTTGCGTAAATTAACATTGTTCGAGAAGCTTCCATAAGTGTGCGATTTCGCCTTTCAACGACACTGTTTTGTTGTGGAGCGCGAGCAACGGATGTTTCATGAGATATGCCAACTTCTTCATAATAATCACGCAAGATTTGATTCACAAATTCGGTTCCATTATCTGTACGAATGCGTCGGACAGTAGTGTTGAGACGCACTTGAATCATCTTGAGAAATCCGATGATGAATTTAGGTGCCTCATTTTTTGCTTTAAGAAATTTCACCCATGTAAACCGAGAGTAATCATCGACAATGACGAGGATGTACTTTTTGCCACTAAGACTTTCAACACGCATTGGTCCACAAAGATCCATATGCAACAGATGAAGTTTCTCTTGGTTGGTGTCTTCCGTCTTGGGTTTGTAAGATTTCTTAGTGCTTTTCCCCATTGTACACGCGGAACACAAATTATCCTTGTGAAATGATAGTTTAGGAAGACCACGAACAAGTTCGTTTTTCGCCAAGTGATTAATAGCATCAAA
The DNA here is from genome assembly GCA_025667525.1 of Glebionis coronaria. Classification (NCBI taxonomy): domain Eukaryota; kingdom Viridiplantae; phylum Streptophyta; class Magnoliopsida; order Asterales; family Asteraceae; genus Glebionis; species Glebionis coronaria. Next base: position 74,574,228 of record CM046882.1, on the reverse strand, counting down.
GTTAAGATGAGATAACCGTCGATGCCATAACCATGACTTAGTCTTTGATGCTTTGGAGAGAAGACATACGGGAGAAGCGGCCATCATGTCTTGTAGAGACAAAGTATACAAATTATTCCCTCGAGTACCTTTTAATAAATCAACCCCTTCCAAATTACGAATGAAGCATGTATGCTCTCGAAAAGCAACTTCTAGGTTTGCATCACAAAATTGTCCCACAGAAAATAAGTTGTGACCGAGACCTTCCACATAATACACTCTCTAAATAATAACATTCTCAATATGATATTCACCATAACCCATTATCTTTGCAATATAATCATTTCCAAATCGAACCGTACCAAGAAACTTGCTGACGAAATTTCTGAGCTGAGAGCGATCTCCGGTCATATGCTTGGAGCAACCAGAGTCCAAATACTAGAGAACAATTTGGACCACCTGTTTTCAACAACAACAGTAGACAATGCATTGGAAACTATTGGTTCCAGAGTGTTAGCAGATACAGATAAAATATTATCAAAATTGCTAACAGGTTTGTGGCCCTTAGATTTCCTGCGTTTTCTAATGTGAGTTTTAGCACTAACAGGTTTTACTGTTCCAACTTTCTTAGGTTTTGGATTATTCGCGGGCACTACAGTGGGAGTAGACCTAGTCAAAGGGCACTTTGTTCCTACAGTAGTGTTGGTGTTCCTAGTTAAAGGACACGCTTGTGTTTTGGTAGCCTTGGTACTCCTAGTTAAAGGGCACGCTTTCTTCGCTTTAGTGGGAGTGATCCTAGTCAAGGGCACGTATTTCCTACTATAGTGAAAGTTCTACCAGTGGGGCGCCACATCCAACCAACTTGGGTTAACACTTTCCCAGTCGGTTTCCATTCTAATCTATTTTTCCGGGCATACATCTCATTCACATGGTCAATAAGGCAAGAATCATGACGACTAGAAAACATACATTCATTGCAATTCCAACATTTCAAATTAGAATTCACACTAGGCTTAGAACGCTGCACAACCGCAGAGCCTTTAGGTTTAGCTACATGATTCTTTTTATTCAAAACAGAAATAACATTCCTATGATGGGCTTCTACTTTCTTCTTCACTTGACTACTAGATGGGGGCAAGATCCTATCATTCTTCTTGTTTCTTTTAAGCTTAGATCTTTGAGCCTTAGTAGTGGTGCTTACTCCTGTAGAAGGCAACACAGGAATATTAGAAGCTGGTTTTGATTCCGCCTTATCTTTAGTGACCAAAGTTTGAGATGGTTTAGTCCTAGGGTCCTTGTTAAGTGGTGTGACGGCTATAAGGTTCCTTTTGATTGTACTAGAGGACGATGTTGAGATAGTGGCTGCATTATCCACAACATTCTTACCTTTTAGAGTACGAAGTGTGTCCTTTAACTCAGCCAAGACCAGATTTTTATCACAAATTTGTTCCCTCAAATCAGATATTTCCATTGACTTTCGATTCAATTGTTCAATCAATGATTGATTCTGTGCAGTGGTATTAGCACATGCGGGCTTTACTGAATCGAATAATCGTGTATTTTTCTGTTTTAAGTTATCAACTTTGGACAAAATCTTGGAAACTCGATTATCTAGATCTAGTTTAAGATTCTCAGCGGCCTCAAGTACGTTAACACAGTTAAGCTCCTTAGATTTCTCTATGTCTATCGGCAAAGATTGAGCAACCTTGTCACTTGCCTGACACTGTTTTGATTGTAAATTCAATCGAAAATTCTTTTCAAAGTTTGCATCATCGATATTAACACCTTCGAATGACGTTTCAAAGATTTCTTGAATAAATTGTTGCTTGCATTCAAGCGAAATACAATGTGTTTGAATCTCATCAAAACGTTTTGAAAGCGAAGAATATGAATTTTGAAGCTTTAAAAATTCAGCGTCAGATTCGTGACAAGTACTATCTACCACATTATCCACAGATTCAATAGTATGCACAATAGAATCATTATCAACACTGTTATTCACACAGACGGAAACTATATCATGAGACATCACTTGATTCAGAAGCAGATCATTATGGCGTGAAACCGTTCTATTTCAAGTAAATTGTTTTCATAAGCATCATTCATTTCATTGAAAACACGTCTAACTTCTTCTATTTCCAAAAGCAAATCTTGATCAAGATTACTAAGACAAGCTTTAACATTGTCTACAAACGGAACAATTTCATCTCGAAACGCATCTCGAGTGTGCTCAAAGTTCCATTCACCTTTCGTTATGGTCGTGGCCGTCGTACGTTCCAAAATGACCTTGTCAAAATCGGCTAAGTGTTGGTGAACCGCATTTAAGTTAACGGACGCCTTGCTTACCGGTGGAATTAACTTTGTTAAATCCGTTTTGACAAGTGTAGGAGACGTACTAGGAAGATTTTCATTTGACAAACTTTGGGGCACAAGAACTGTCAATTCTGCTAATTCCTTTTGTAAGCGAATGCGTGTCTTTTTCGAAAATTGATCTTTGTTATGTTGATCATAATCAATTGTATGGAATTTTGAAAGCATTTTAGAATGAGTTTCATCCGCAAGTGATTGTGTCTCCTCAGTACTACGAACAAAAGGTGCTTCTTTCGATTTGCCAATTATGGTCATATCATAAAGACCGGGAATATATTCCTGAGCTTGTTTTGCATAACCGGGATTAGGTGGTAAATCTTGAAGACGCTTAAGTTCGAGTTTTTTAAATGATTTAGTTAAAAGATGAACCTTTTCTGTAGAAGCGTATTGTTTTAAAAGCTGTTGTTCTTTGAATTTAAGAAGTTTGGTAGCATTAATTTCTGATTCAACCTTTTTAGACTCGAGAGTTTCGAAATCCATTTTAAGTTTCTGAAAATCATTGACAACCGACTCCTTTTCTTTTAATTCATTAGAAAGATTAGCTTTTAATTATTCTATTTCTTTCAAGTGTTCAATCTTTTCAAAACGAAATTGGTCAAATTCAGAACATGTTATTTTCTCTTCTTGAGGGACCATTTCAAAAGTTTTGACCTTTTCTTTATGCAACGCAAGCTCAGCAGTTAGGGTGGAATTCGTATCTACGGATTGTCTGAGGGCCATATGCATTTGATCAATTATATGTTTAGGTACCATGACCAAACCATGTTGAGCATAAGATGCCATACCCGTCGTAGCATTTGGTTGAGGTTCACTCAAATGTGTAGGATTGGGTACCACATCATTTGAGTTACTAGTTCCCGAATGCTGTTCAAGGTTGTCATTTTCATGCCTAACTTGATGTTGGTTATCATCAATATTATTAGATGTGGTTGGTACCTCACTGACAACATCAGAACCGTAGTGAGAGAGATTAGCAACGAGAGCAGCTTGGGCAGAGTGAATGTCATCACAATCTGAATCATATGCGTCAAGATCATTCGCTTGATAAGCTGCATTAGAAGTGGAAACAACTGCAATGCCTTCAGTATCTGCTGCCCCTGGGTCTGCAAGAAATGCTAACTCCTCTGAATCCAAAATCTTCCCCTTAGACTGAGCATCAACCAAATACATCTTCTCACGAAACCATGCATCATCCCTCCTCCTTTTCGGCTGAGTGCATTCCCTAGCCATATGACCTTGTCCTCGGCAATTGTAGCAAGTCACAACCTTTTTAGGACCAATAGGACTTCCATTTACACTAGCTTGATTGTTCACAGTCCTTGTAGGAGGTCCATATGAATTATGCCTTCCATGAATAGGTTGCACTGTTACTTGACCATCTTGAACAATAGCTTGTTGTCGAGGATTTGAAGAGGTGCGGAGCTGATTGTTTGTTGGTGGAAACCCTCTAGTTGCAACAAGTTTTGACAAGTAGGCGGTGAGATGGTTTAGTACATCAGCTGGCGTATCATTTGGAGTAAAGACCGGTGCTTGGATTGGAGGAAGTTCATTAGAGTAGAAAGCTTGTGCTGGTTGTGCTTCTATTGGAAAATATCCTTGCTGAGGAGTATAGCCCAATGGAGAAGTGTTGGCTTGTGATAGTGATGTCTGATATGGTGGTTGTTGTGGAAAAGATTGTTGATGAACAATTTGTTGATATTCTTGTTGTGACATCATTGGTGGTTGATAAGATGGTTGCTGTGGTTGCTGATAGATGTGTGGTGGTGGCTGCTGCAAGTATGATGGTTGTTGATAAGTATAAGCCATGTATTGTTGAGAAGCATACATTGCAAGTGGATCATGAACTTGAGGTGTAGACAACCGAGCCTCGATCACATGGCATTCGTGTTGTTGAAGAAAAGCTTGAAGTTGATCCACATTGGTGTTATGCAAGTCCTTAGCCAATTTAACATCCGTCACGTATTTTTTCCATTTGGGAGGAAGAGTGTTCAAATACTTGGTGTTCAACTGAAAGGTAGGAATTGCCATGCCATAGATATTGAGCTCATTCAACAATAGGGTAAATCTCAGATAGAAGTCATTGAGAGTCTCCCCTGACACATAGGCAAACTTATCAAAAGTATCATAAAGCTTACACTCTCGTTCTTGTTTGGTTAACGAGGTGCCTTGCATTAGAACACAAATTCTATCCCATAACTCTTTGGCAACTTTATGTTTGCTGACGAGTTTGTAGACATCTGGAGGAAGGGCTTGGAGAATGATGTTTGTAGCATACTTATCACATTTATCTTGAATCTTCATATCTCCAGTCAACTCACCCGTTGTGCGAGGACGAGTAATCGTACCTTCCGTCACTGTACCATAATCTAATGGTCCATTGAGCACGGATGCCCAAATTAGATGTCCATTCTCCTTGTTCAACATATAAAGTTCCATTCGGGAAGCCCATTCCTCATACATAGTCTTCACCAACATTGGTGGACGATTATCCGTACCCGAGAGGATGGACTTATCCGTAAGAGATGTGTACTCCATTTTAATAAGTGAAGATTTACAAAGTTGATCGATCAATGAAATAAAGTAAATGTGTTTGCTGTTGTGCGTAGAAACCGAGAATAATGTTAAAATCCCCTAAATTATGTTCTCGATAAACCAAAAATTCCAAGATGAAATTGCACACTTGAAAAATCTTGGAATACTTGTTGTCCTATCGCAATGCCTAAAGGTAATGCTGTCGCAATGTCCAATCGCAATGTCCAATCGCAATGTCCAATCGCAATGTCCAATCGCAATGTCCAATCGCAATGTCCTGTCGCAATGCCTGTCGCAATACCCCTGTCGCAATACCTGTCGCAATACCCCTGTCGCAATACCTGTCGCAATATCCTGTCGCAATATCACAAAAATGAACTCCAATCGCAATGCCAATCGCAATATGGATCGCAATGTGACAACAGGAAATCCAATCGCAATATCAGTCGCAATACGGATCGTAATACTAAAACCCTAGATATTGCGATGGGAGCTGTCGCAATAGTACAAATAGTGCACGATTTTTTCCACTTTTCTCGGACAAAACACACCAAATTCGTGATTTTAAGCCAAAAAATGATCCAAACACCCAAAAATTTTGTGTTTTTAACCAAAGTAACAATACCAAATCACTACCACAACTATGTAGATGATTTGTATCAAGATCAAACCAAAAAAAACACAAAAAAAATTTTTGGTACTTTTGAAATCGGATCAAAAATAGCCGTGTAAACCAAGAACACAAACACAAAAACTAAGCAATCATCCCATGGCTCTTGATACCATTTGAAGAAATGTAAATCTTGCTTATGTTTTTAGAGAGAGAAAGAGATAGAGAGACGGTGGATTTCACACAAAGCTAGAGAGAGAAAATAAGAAGAACTATGTGTAAATTATGAAACCACACACCCTCTCCATCAAAGGAGAGGGTTTATATACCCAAGCCTTGTGATGGGCTTGGGCTTACAATGATGGGCCGACCTACACATGTTGTAGGCTGGGCTTGGCTTTGTTTGTTTAATAAAGATGTCTAGACTACGAGCTACTACTTAGTATATTGTCGGAGTGACCGAATCTTCCTAAATACGTAAAAACGTATTTCTAACATCACGACTCGGTGAACAAAAATCAAGCGCTTCTTGGGAGGCAAACCAAGTATATATCTTTTAGCTATCTTTATCCTAAGTGTAGGGGAGACCCGTTGGTGTTTGCTATTTCCTCTCTTCTCATATTCAGGGATTCGAGCACTCAATGATCCACTCTTGATGATTTTTGACGACCCGTGATTCCGTGTTTCCGTCTTCCCGGTTCTATCCTAAACTCTTTTCGATTCACTATTTTATATTAATCAATATTAAAATAGGAATCTCGTTAGTTGTCTTTTCCTTAGCAAGATTTAAATAACGTGCACAATGTCCTAAGTGTAGGGGAGTTTACTCCCACATGCTTAAACATTGAGGACAATGTTTATATCAAGTGTAGGGGGACTTCTATCGAAGTTAAGTGGCCTTTTCCTTGTATTTGTCCTCATTTTAACCGGAAAATCAATTTTTCGACACTTTTCAAAATTTTTGATCTATTCTGGCCTATTAGTTTTTCCTGTGTATAGTTATTTTATTTCGTTGCTAGAGTAAATTTTAATAAAGTGGTTTTAATTTTCAACGTTGTGAATCTTTTGACTCAACCCGAGTTTACTTATCTAAGTTTACTCTAGCTAGTATCCTTAACGTGTTTAAGTCAAGTTTTGCTAGGCTTTTATATAAGGATCTTTAAAACGCGAAAGTCTTAACTCTCACGGGTTAAGAACAAGAACTTTTCGCAAGTTCCTATAATTGATCCTAGAGAGTCGTTTATCAAGGGAACTTTAAAATGCGATTTCTAAACTTGAAAAAGTCTAAGAATTTGCAAGATCCTATAGATGACTCGAAAACTCAAAACTTTGATTTAATAGGCTAAGTATCCACGAGTCTCATTCCTTGAGATTTTAAACTGTGGAGAACGAGAGATGATAGAGTCAATTATAAGTTTGGTATTCTTTTGTGAATTTATGTGAGTTAATTATAAGCCTATTCTCCCATCGCTTGCTAATAAATTTATCTGCAATAAATAAGGTTGTACGATTTGAAAAGTTACTTAGCTTCTAGCCCAAGATCATTTAAAAGTTGCTCGGTAATGATTAGAGTTCATAGCCAAGGCATAACTTATTGAAGCGGGATGCGAAGATTCGCGAGTCCGAAAAGGCCCTAACAAGGCATGAGGGCTACATTTTGTTGCTAAAGATCCAAAGTGATGTGAAGAATCATTTATCAAAGATCAATATGAAGGATCGAGACACACGAAGAAAAGCAAATACTCCCCTAAAGAATCATGGAGAAGTCTATCCAAAAAGGCCCTAACAAGGTATGAGGATAAATAGATCCAAGTCCTAAAAGGAGGCGGATCGTTGTATATCAAAATCCCAAATAAAGATTGGAGAAAAATGAAGAAGTCGTGGTCCAAGAATGAAGAATCTCTCAAAACTTCAAGTGAAGAAATTCCTATTATGAAGAGAAGGCCATTATTTCATGAACGTCTCTCAAGATTTGAAGTATGAAGTCGCTGCCAAATATCGGTCCGAGAAAGGTCTCAAATCGCGAAGCGAGTCATGCCAAGATATGAACTTTATGAGGTCCCGAGAAGCAGTTTTAAAAGATTTTGTCCTTTAGCTAACTATTGATTAAATCGTCCCACTTTATCTTCAGCCTAAATAATTATCGAAATAAGTCAACAATGCATCTTCGTGATCATTCAAGACAACAATAAAATATAAGAGATACACCTAGGAATAAGGAATTCTAAGTAAATAATTGTCCCACATGAGTTCGTGTTAGTTTGCTAACTTATAATAACAATGATCTCGTTTTTAAGCTTGGTTTGGAGAATGTGAAAACTTGAGAATGATGATCATTCATGACATTTCCAAAACCCTAAGGTATGTATTTGATTTCTTTACTTACTTTCTTCCTTTGAATGTTTATAATTTTTTATATCTTTAATAAAGGCCAATATGGATTGATTATGATGGAAAATGTAAAACGTGCTTTGTAACTAATGCATTGCATGAGGACATTGCAATGGTCAAGTGTAGGGGATTTGATAGGTGTGTAAACACCCATCCTTTTACCACTTAATTACAATAATAACCAGGCCAAAACGTGTATTTTATGTCGTAAATGTCGGAATTATGCGTGGTTTGTGTTTTTGTTGTGATTTTAGGATCAAAATGTTAAAAGGGAAGAAAACACGGCATTCACGGGCTTTTATCGAAGAAAAAGACAAAAGACGAAGTCAAGAAATCAAGAGTGCAAAAAGAACGGAAGTCCAAGACCAATTCTGAAGATTTATCGAAGAAAAAGTCAAAAGACGGAAGTTTACTAAAAGCCGAAGAACTCAAGTCTAATTTATTGAAGAAATTACAAGACGAGTTTATTAATCCCGAGACAAAAGTCGAAGAATTAAGAAGACAAGGACTAAATGATAATTAAAGAAAGAAGAAAGAGAGGAGGAAGCTTCCTTCCACTAATCCCCTCCTCCCCTATAAATAGACCTCATTAGTCATTTGTTTAGTTTTTGTTGGCTAATAGTGACAATTAGTTCTTCTACCATTTTAATTACTTGTATTTAATTTCATGTCATTTCCTTAATTGTCTTGCACCTTTAAATTTCTTTAATTTCAAGTAAGTTTCCTTTTTATTGTTGTTAATCTTTACTTTTTCTTGTTAATCTCCTATCTACCTTTCTTGATTAATCTTTAATCTTTATGCATTATGTTCATGTTTATGTTCTTTAATTTTTATTGATTTAATCAAGTGGGTTTTGATTATTTTGATTATTATTGTTAGTGTTATTGATTTGGTTTGATTGGTATTCATTAGTTGATCATTTTTGGTTAGTCTTGTTTAATCTTTTGGTTGATTTTGATTAGTTTTAATTAGATTCGTAGCTTTTTCCTTTCCCCGTGTTCTTCGCTACTGTTTGTTTTCCAGGTTATTCCGAACCAAGCAAAATTATTCCGGATGAAGGCTTTTTGTTGATTATTCCGGATCAGGCAGTTTATTCCGGATAAAGGAGTTGGTCTAAAATATTCCGGATCAAGGCACTTATTCCGGATCAGCAATACATTCCGAACCAGTAGTTTATTCCGGATAGACCAAATATTCCGGATGAACTTGTTATTCCGGATGAAGTGATTTTCCGAATAAAGGTCTCAGTCTAAAAATATTCCGGATCAGTGAATATTCCGAATAAAGCAGATATTCCGAACCAAGCAACATATTCCGGATCAACAACTTCTTCCGAATCAACAACTTATTCCGGATCAAAGGTGTTCATTCGGAATAACATATATTCCGGATCAAGGGTGTTCATTCAGAATAGCATATATTCCAGATCAAGGTTGTTCATTCGGAATATTCCGGATGAAGGGTTTGATGTGAATATTCCGCATGAAGACTTTATTACGGATGAGTGTTTTGGCTTGATTATTCCGGATGAACTATTATTCCGCATGAGGTAAATATTCCGATTGAAGAAGAATTATTCCGAACGAAGGTGACATTCCGAACGAGTGATTATTCCGAACAAAGGTTTATTCCGAATGAGCTGTTTTTAGTTTATTTTAAGTTTATGTTTTTAAGTTTGAATTTTTAAGTTTTCAGCTTTATTTTTCCTGCCTTTTTACTTAGTCGCACTTTTAGTTTATCTGCTTTAGATTTATTTTAAGCTTGCCTCAGATTAAGTTTAAGTTTGCCTTTAGGATAGTTTTAAGTTCGCGTTGTTTACTTTAATTGTTATTTACTTTTCGTCACGCTTTAATTTCCCGTCATTTATTTCAATTAGGTTTAGATTTAAATTACCCGCCATTTACTTTAAAGTTTGTGCATTTTTCCTTTTACTACAACGACACAACATTTGTTTTCACCAAAGACAGCTGAGTCGCACTTGAACCAGTAATCAATTCGATTAGACCACTTCAACGAACTTAATTTTTATACTAGCCAAAATTCACGTATTACATTACAAAGTTAAACCGATACATTACCATACAAAAATTTTTAAGATTTAAAACCACTCAAGGGTGGCCTAGTGTCAAAAAGATTTGTGGCTATCACTCCAAAGTGTGTGAGGTCTCAAGTTCAATTCCCACTAGGTGCAAACAACCTTGAAGTGGTCACGCCAACCTCCTGAAAAGGGAGGGCTTTACCTGGTTTGAGTCAATATGGCGGTGGGCTCAAACCCCGTGGATTAGTCGGCCAATGAGTCAGAAATCACGGTTACCAAAAAAAATTACTAAGAGATAAACTATTCAAATATTTAAAACATTTTATGTTGATCTCAGTAATCAACATTTTTGTTGCAAACTTGACACTCGTCTTTGTCATTTTTATGCACATGATCTTGTTATTTCAGTCGGGAATATGATGTTCCCCTTCTTGGCCTTCAGATGATTGAGTTCTTCAAAGTGAATTGAAAACAACTTTCACTACAAAAATAAAAAGATTTGGTTTTAGTTTCAACCAAATTATCAAGTATGATATATTACAAAAGCTGAATTTCAACCAGATTATCAAATATGATATATTACAAAAGCTGAATTTCAACCAGATTATCAAATATAATAATATACACACAACTAACTTTTAATTATCAACTAAGAGATCACATACTTGCTTGTATTTGTTTTCAAGCACATTATCATATTATCATATATGATACCTTCATATATCATATGATATATTTATCATATATGATGTATGGAGGTATCATATTTGATACATTTTTTTAGTGTATCCTACAGTTTCAACACAACTCTCATAATAAGCTTATTCACATAACTCACCTTATGGTTATCCTAGAACTTTAACAAACTCCATTTATAAGCTTATTCACATAACTCTATTCTAATTCATATGCTTATTCATATGACTCTCCTAATAAGCTTATTCACATTAAGCTTAATTATAACACATAAAAAAGCTTAATTATAACAGATCAAATAAGTTAACACATCTATAATCACATCAAAATAAGCTGAAAAATAATAAATTGATAAGGTAAAAAATAGCTATCATCTAATTCATATCAAATCTAAACTCGTATATTAATTCACGTCAAATAAGCTTAAAAATAAGCTTATTTCCATTAAATAAGCTAAAAATATCATGATGATATAACCTAGTGTTAATGAATTGTTGAAGGAGACGATTGAATACGAATGAGATGATGAGATAACAGATCGAGGATGGATCGAAATCATGATTTTTAGATCAGGGGTTATGGATTAAAGATCTATTTATGTGTGTTTTGTGTGTGTGTGTGTGTGTGTATTTGTGTATGAATGGATTTAACGAACAAAGACGGGGGTGGGAGGGATTTGGGAGGTAGGTGGGTGCGATGTGAAAAGACCACAATGCACCTCCGATTTATTATTTAATAAAAGTAGGATTAATTCTTGGTCATTGATTTATATTGCATAGAAGGTGTGGATTGGTCCCGTTGTATCAAAGGAATACAAGGTATCCAAAATAACCCCCCCCCCCCTCTTACACAAAATGTTTTACAAATTGATGTGTCGTATAATTAGTGGCAATAGCAAATTTAGTATTTAATTCTCTCTCTTATGTGCATCCACAAATTCTATGACACGTCATTTTGTAATTCTTTTTGTGTGAATTTCTTTGTGGTTCTATTATTTCTTTTTATTAAATCGTTCGCAAACTTGTTTATTGATATTATTACTGTCGATTATCTTATATTTGTTAATTTCTTTTTATCAATGTTTTGAAAATTAATTTGTAAATTGATTCAGGTGGTTTACCAGATCATCGGGTTACCAGTTCGATCCGAGTCAATCTAATTTTCTATAAAATATTAAAAGAAAACATTACTTCTCTAATGATTAACAAAAGTTATATATAAAAATCATGAAATCATTGAACATTTAAACTATTTATCAACGTAAAAATAAAATTACATCGCAAATAGCATAATTTACATGCTTTATTTGTAAAAAACACGAAAAAAATTAAAATCGGATAGGTCTAACCGGGTTTCAAAAATATAAAACTCATTTTAATATGTCATGTTTTTTTTAACCGAAACTGAATCAACTGATCCGATCAAATCGAACCAAATTTCAAAACATTGATTTGTATTACATCCTTTAGTATTTTAAATTGCAAGGCACATTTTGTTGGAAACTTTAACTAAAGGTTCATGCACGTTTCCACATTAAAGTCCTTACGTCGTATGAAATGACGTAACTCAACTTTCATCATAGTCACTTCTTATTTTTCTAGTTTTTTTATTCAAATTATTTGTATAATCAAAATTTTATTCTTTGAATTATGTGATATTTAACTTTCTCAAAAAAACAAAATGGCCCATCTTGAATATAAATGGTATTGGATGAGAGAAAACTCATAACTCGCTAACGTACACGTACATGGATGGATAATTTCGTCAAATTTTGCTCACAGGTAGGACGTGGGTGAAAATATATACCCATTGTTCAATAGTGGGCGTGTGACGGGTAATGCATACATATCACGAGTGTACTCATTTAAGATATACACGGATGTACCCACCAAAATACCCATAAGTGTATCCTTAAACTTCTTTGTGTTAAAGCAAATCTATTATACTACTTAAATATTTGTGAGGTTGTTGTTATATTATAATACTCAAATCTTTAGAAAACAAAGTACTCTGATAGTTTTATTAAGTTTGAAAACCAAAAAGTCAATACAAAAGACCAAACTTTTAAAGATATATACACGATACATCATATTTCAAACGTGTGATTTGATGTAATGATGTTTAAATTTGCTAGTTTCACATGTGTTTAAGTATTTCGTAAACTTGGTATTTGGAAAATTGAATAGCATCTTAATACTCAGTTTTATAGTTAGTTTTCATAACATAGTTTTTTGATTTTGTTAGTATGGGTATGGGTAAAACGTTTTACCCATTAGTGGGTGGTAGGTGAGTAAAGGGTGAGAAAAAACACTACCTATTATCCCACGATTGTCATAGCTAATATTGAAGAGCTCGTTCATGCTGCTAACCCCACATTGTGGCCTGATTAATAGCTTGTCCATTTTTGTTGGGTTCGTGGTTGTTGCGAAAGGCACAACATTTCTTAAGGAAGTTCAAGATTGGCATTTGGAGAAGGTATACAGCCATGTCATGGATAAAATTAAATTTATTCAAATGATTTGTCGTGTGCAGGAGGAATCTAGTTCAGGGTTAGTGTTTTGGTTTTCTTTTGTAAAAAGCAATGATGACGGTGGTTGCTTTTCCGTAGCGATATGTGTGTATATGATTTTTATCAATGAACGAAGTTTTTTTGGGTTGTATTGTTTTTTTCGTGCTTACAAGTTAATACGTGTGCGAGTTGTAATGTTCTATTTTTTTGTCGCACTAAATACAAGGTATATGAGGCTTTAAACTGTGAGAGCAGTAGTGTTATTGACAAAGTAGCTCAATGAGAACAGTATTGTTATTGAAGATAATAGTAGGCATATAAATTGACACTCTTTGTCTTCTAATGAAAAGAATAACTAAAAAAATACCCTTTTGATAACAAAATATAATGTAAGAATAAACATTTAGTGACTCTTAATTACTTACTCTTTTTTATTTAATACGAGTTAAGTGAAGTCAAATCAATGAAGTGAACAACCCAACTACTTCGTTTGAAGCTTTGTTTCATCTAATTCGAAAAGAGAACAATAACTTGTAAATATATTATAAGAGAAAGGTTTATTTTTTATAGCAGTCATAGAGGAGTTAGGAAAAGTTCTCATGATAGATAAAGATTAAAACCTATGCAGGGGTACGACGTAGCCAAATGGCCATCAATGCACCGGATTGTGAACCCACCATGCGCGAGTTCAATCCTCGTCGTTCTGATACGACCCGTGTATCAAGATAGCTAGCGCCACTAAGCGTGTGCTTGCTCCTTAAGAATTCGAAAAGAGAAACTAGACATGTTTATTGATTAACTTGAATGATTGGTTACATTTAGAACAATAGCATGGTATTTATAAAACATAACAATGGAACCCTAATCCTAAGATAGATAGTAGTGACCCGTTTGGACCGACCCACACCAAATCCTGGCATAACCTTCCCCACTCCTTCGAAACCACCTTGCCCTCAAGGTGATATCTCAAAAACACTCTTTAATCCAGGATCCCAAAGTCTTCGTCGCATTCCACTTTCGTGTTTCAAGTTGTTTTTCTCCTTAGGAGAAAGTAAAGAAAGAGACATTGCAATAGTTTGTGGTTGATTACCTTTAAATGACCACATCTTTCCTTACTTACCAACAACAGCACAAAAGGCGGTTGACCCATCATCCTTCCATGTCGAGCTCAAAACCGATTGATCATGAACAATAGATTCCTTTAACATGGATCCAATTGATGTTTTATCTTTCGTTACCTCGCAACATCTAACCCCAAACTCATCGTGACAGTCGTTTTTTAGATGTAGAAACCCTACTAGTTTTGACACCTTCCTCCTTGTTCGACTCAGAGATAGTTGTTTCCTCGTGACTTTGAACCTATAACCCTGCGTTGAGGTCATTTGGCTTTGCGATGGTTGTGGTAGTCATCTCGTCCTCAAAACGGGCCTCAATGATACGGGCTTGGGCGAAGGCTTCACCTAAAGTCGTAGGTCTTGATCTCCATAGATCTCGTTGTAATGGCAGTTTAAGTCCGGAGGTAAAAAATAAGATACGTAAATATTCAGAGTACTCCGTTATCTGACTTATAAGACTCTCAAACTCACATTGGTATTCAGCGTCAGTACCCATTTGCAAGAGCTTAGATAATTCCTCTTTCGCGCCTCTCTCGCTAACCGATGCCATGAATCGTACTCGAAAATAGTTAATAATATATTATTTTACTGACGAAGAGTAACTCGTCTGTGAACAGTGCAATGAACAGTATCGTGGATAGTGTGATGAATAGTATACTCGTCGATGAACAGTAGTACGTGTCGATGAACATTAACTTTTTTTTATTGGAACCATAAATCAAAAGCCCTCTCAACGAGACCTCTCAATGAAAGCACCAATTGATACGACCCGGTTAGGATGTATTAGGAATCATTTAAAACAATAGCATGGTATTTATAAAACATAACAATGAAACCTTAATCCTAAGATAGATAGTACTGGCCCGTTTGGCCCGACTCACACCAAAGCCTGGCATAACACGTTCGTCCATCAATAAATGGACCATTTATTACGGAGACATAAGATAAACCCTAGAAATTTATTTTATGATAAAAATGCTTTCGATTATCGTATTTTTTGCTCATACTTGCTTTAGTGAGCAAATGTCATATATTTTATAGTAAGCAAATGTCATAAATTTTGTACCGTAACACAAAAATTCATCTTCATCATGATTTCATATGCATATGCCATATTGGAAGTTTATAATATCATGTTGAGAGGATAAAGGTTTGTTGTATATTAGCATGATATTCGTGTAATGTGATGGTAAGTACCCGGTGATAATTTTTTAGGCAGAAAAATGTTACACTCTTACCATCAAGTTTATATTTAAGTTAAGGTTAAAGTTGTAAAAAGTTGGATTAAAATAAAATAAACCCACTAAAAAACTGTTGGGAATCTAAGTTTGTTAGATTCTTTGTATCATAGATTTAAACACAAATCAAGCTGTTAGATAGTAACTTGCCTGTGCCTAGGAGGCAGGCAAGTATCGCAAGACTCATAGAGATCTAAGTCTCTGTGAGCAACCTCAGAGGAGTCCATGTCAAAGACATTGTCAAGGAAGTCGAAGATTACTTGAAGACATACTCATTGGCTGTGATGGATAACCGCCAAGATGTATCAGGGACTCTGAGGGGTTGAGGGTTAACAGGGGTGGCAATACCCTGTTAACACTCAGCACACTTTAAACATACCTTAGTGTGTACGAGACTATGAAGAAAAGGGAAACTGTGTCAGCTCTATTTCCCTAAAGCATTGTGGCAGACTACCAAGAATAGAAGAGCATATTGTGACAGAGGTCTGACAAGTGTCTGTCTAGTGTAGTCACCATCAACCAGTACTTGGAGTCAACCACGTACCACTATAAATAGGTTATGTAGCCTAGCATTAATGTTCAACACTTTGATAAAATTCACACATTAATGCTTAGAACTTATAGAACCAAACAGCTGCGACTGTGTTCATAAGTTAGGTTTAGTTTGTTCAAAGTGTGCACAACACATTGCCATCAAAAGGTGTTATCCATAACACTTGTAATTCTTTATTATACAATAATAAGTATTACGTTTGAAAAGTAATTACGTGTGTTGATTAGTTAAGTTTATTGTTTCAAGCATAGTTTAAGGACTTTCAATTGGTATCAGAGCGGTGTTTGATATTAAAACCTTCATAAACATCGTTCTAAGTTTTATAATCAAGATCCATCATGCTGGAAACAAACAATGCACCACTGTCTTTTGGGAACAACAACAATGCACCACCAACTTCACCAAGACTCACTCCTCCACCTCCAAATGAAGATTATCTACCTCAACTTCTTGACTCAAGAGGCGGATCTCATGTCACCAATGTACCAGTCTTTGATGAAGAAGATTTTGCAAGTTGGAAGAGTCAATTCCTCGTGTATCTCGATGGAATTGAACCATTTCTTCTAGAAATTATAGACAATGGACCTTATGTTCCCATGGCGCTCACCTCTACTGGTGAGAATCCTCTTCCTAAACCTCTCAAGTAGTGGACTCCAGCTGATAGGAAATTGGCAAACCAAGACAAACGTCTCAAGAGAATCATCATATCCTGTCTTCCCAAGCACATCATGAAGTCTGTAATTCAGTGTCTATGAGAACTCGTATTTTCCTCGTATTATTTTATTCTTTTATTCATGTTTCTTGAATTTTACAACATGTTACGTTTTCTTGTATTCTTCATACATGAATCATGAGATCTTGATAATTTTAAATAAATCATATTTAAGTATTTTCTTGATCATTGATAATACTTTATTCGGAATTATAAAAAAATTATTTTATTTTTCCGTATTTGTTTAAATCAAAATTTTTGATTTAAAAGCACCCGCGCACGTTTTATAAAAAGTTGTTTAAAATTTTGTTTTACCTATACCATGTAGGTAACCAAGTCCGAAAACTAGTATAAACGGGTCAAACCTTAAAAATAAAAACCTGCGTTTTAGGATAATATAGTCAAACTTGCGCAGAACGTGCAGGGGCAATAAGGTCATTTTACGTTTGGTTTCAGATCTTGGTAAAACTAGAAAAATGTTCGAAACATTGTTTTGCACTAAATTGCTTTAGACTCCGAGTCTTGAAAATGTCATTTAACGGGTTAATTGATCGGGTCAGACCTAAAAGTCAAAGTTGATAGAAATTTTGAAATATGGTTGTTATGGCTAAAACGGTAAACCCGAGTTTGAAAACCTAAATTCTGATTTTATAACCTTCAAAGAATGTAACTTTCTCATTAATTGGTAGTAGCTATTTACTCGTGGTTGGTATGGGCCGAAAGTAGAGTCTTGAGGCTTTCCAATGGTGTAACTCTCAGGCCCTTAAACCTTATAGGTTAACGGGTTATTTTGTCCCAAGTTTGACTAGTGCAGTTTGACCATTAAGTGCTTACGGGGTGGCTGTTAGTGTTTTGGACTTTTAAAAAGTTCCGTAAACTCTTAGATCGAATGGTTAGACATTCTGGAAACCTCATGAGAGACCCGTTCCAATGGTGAAAACCCCATAGTTTTTGGTCTTATGGATTGGGAGCTACGCCCTTTACAAAACAGCTATACCAGAAAATGTGACTTTACGCCTACGGTTAAATAAATTGTTGGCGTTTTTAGGTGCAAATCACTTGGGTTACTTGATTTGAGACCTTGGGCTATTATGTTATGCATTTTCATACAGGTTGTGTGTCATGAAGGTCATGACCACACTTAAACTCGTTTGGTTGTGCAAGTTATATACATAGTACATTTTTACAAAATATTTTGATACAATTGTTTTATATTTTTATAAAACGCATACTTAAGGTTCATGATCACTCTTATAGGTCGCGGGTATCCCTTGGAGTATTTCTCATTGTCATCTACAGCCCGGTTCTCATATCTGTCACACTTGTACTAAGGTACTCTTGGCACCATTGTATTGCTTTGATTTCTATTTGATTAAATACTTTGATTATGAAATTGGGGTATTTGTATTTAGACCATATGCTACTGATGTCAAGGTGGTATTATGATCATTATAGGTCTTGTGTACTTGTGGAGGCATTGCTTAGGGTGTGCAAGTGTTTAGGTGACGTTAGAAGTAAATTTTAGTGTAAAAAATGAGGTTAAGAATGATAGCAGATTGCTACAGCCATTCATGAAATTTTTCTGCAAATCAGACCTGCAAATTTCTTGATTTTTGTATAGCCTTGGTTGTGTAGTACAATTGGTGAGTTGGGTGGTTTTTGGAAGTGTCCGGATGAGTAAAATATGGTCTTTTTATCAAAACTAGTCAATATCGACATGTGCGCCAAATTTGTGTTTGGGGTCAAAGCACAAAAAGCCAAAGTGTGTATTTTTATGACTTATTACAGTAACATAGGTCAAATGTGAACATTTCCAATTGGTTTCAAGTTAAAATATTTTACGGAATGTAAATGATGGTCAAAATGGTTTTATGCAAATTTTTGTCGAAAAAGTCAAATCTGAGTAGTCTACACTAAAACTGCATTTCCTGTTGATTGGTAACAGCTTTGATAGTGTTTCTTAAAGATTTTAAAAGGTAATAATTTTATCTTTTCAGGGCCATAAAGTTTGAGTTTATAGCTATTTTATAACTCTAGATATGATACAATCTTTACAGCATGTTTCTGAAAATTTAGTGCAACCAATTTGTTAACGTTAATTTTTGACTCAAAGTGTACAAGTGTTTGCTACTTATGGGTTTGATGAGCATTGCTAATGTTTATAAACATGATCATACAATGGGTAAGTAGTGTTTTTAATTCAAAATTGATTCGAGTCAATAGGTTGCAATGCCTTGCGAGTTATAAGATGGTTTATGTACTAATAGTAATCAAAGCATTTTCTAAACGTTATTTTTGTATCTTATAAGTTTTCGCGCCCCGTCATCGTAGGTCTTGGATGACTTAAAGTTTCCTGATTGCTTGTTGTTACTACTCAGCCCTAAAGTTCCATATTGATTCACCTCGTAGCTAAGGTGAGTTCATAGCCCCTTTTACTACTTGTACATTGTTTCTAAACACGGGGTGAGATTTTACATGGTGGAACACATCCATTTAAAAAAACTGTATGCTATCCAGAACTTGTATGCTATTCAGACTTGTATGCTTTCCAACAGTTTTCATTGATATTGTTGCTTATAGTTAATAGCCTTAAGTTTCCTCTCTTGATCATGAACCGTTAATTGTCCCGTATGCTTTGCGCTAAGCACGAATGTTGTGGGTAGATCCATCGGGATTGACAATCCCCGTCCCGATTACCTTGACGCACTTACATTTGTTTATACTTGAGTATTTAGGTTGAATACTCCCTAGAGGAACTTACTTTGATTTAAGCTTCGGTTCATGAACTAAATAGCAATAATATTGGTTTCGAACTATGGTTAATGATCATAACCATTTTCTCTATTTACTTGTTTTACAAATGAATGCTTGTGTTCCACACCTTTACTACTAAACCTATGAATATCACTCAACTTTATGTTGACGATTTTACATGTTTAATCTCAGGTATTAATACTTAGCTTTGCTTGGATGGGAGCTCGCAGGATATTATCGCAGCTTGGAGATTTCTGTGTGTACTTAAATTTTGGTTTATCTAAAAACTGTCAGAAGTTTATCCTATATTCTTTGTAACTATGAGTTACAAAAACATAATTAAATTATAGATTTCCGCTTATAAAAATCTGGGACCTTTGTTTAAAAACTCTGATTCTTTATGATTTAATGTATAAATTTTTATTACGTCAACTTTATGTCAACAATATTTCATTGTTTCTTGTACCATGACGTGGCACCCCCTTACTGCCTAGTTGTTCCATACCTGATTTTGGGGGTCTCACATATTGGTATCAGAGCGATGGTTATAGGGAATTGAGTCGTTTTTCAAAACTTAGTCTATAACCCAAAAGTTCAAATATTTCATGTTTCTAAGTGTCAAACACAGAATCTGCCATTGTTGTTCGATATCTTCCCGGGTAACTCTCTAATCCTTATTATTTACTTCTAATTATCGTTGTAGTATTTCACCTCTTGATTACATTTGGAAATATTACATTATCCTCGTGAAGCTAATTACTCTCCTTTCAAAGCCTTTTTGCTCAATGAATTATCATTGGATATTATTGTGATTACATCTACCCTTACTGTATTTCTTGAATTCTTGTTCATGTAAACTTGATCTTGTTACAATAATTTTATATTGTTATGACGTTACATACTTGTATTCGGAGCGCGTATGCTGCCGACTTTTCATACTCACTTTTCTGAGTACTATTGTTATTTCGTCTATGTGTGATACGACTGACCTCACATACTCGTTCGTTTTGAACCGTCTGTTTTTCTCGAGTCACTGTTACATGTTGTGTGTATTCTTGTGATACCATTGTTTGGGATTAAGAAGTGACACTTTCAATTAAACTTCCGATTTTCATTTTACTACCCTGCGCGTTACTTCCATTGTTAAACTCATTTAAGATATCAGTTGATCTAAATTGCCTTCCGATCATTTGTGATTGGATGTCTTGAAAAATAGACTATCTACCCTTGTGTAGCTCAATGTGTCTCTAGAAAAGACTAAAGGACATCGTGTGAGTCACACATCTCGAAGCATTCCTTGAATCCGTGATGAATAATATCGTGCGTTTTCGTAACCTTGATTGACCTTTACGTCATCGTTTTACGCGACACTCGAATATCGATTAAATATTACTTCATTGACCATTCTACATTTCGACTTCGAATTTCAACGTCCATTTGTACCTTGAAAACACCATCGCCATCTTGTAATTCATCCTCTATTATGTGGCGATTGTTTGGAATACGATTCTACCTCTATAAACTTGTATCTTTCCCTTTCATTAAACCTTCCCACTTTGGGATGCAACTTGTTAATGTTCCATTTCTTTCTCGATATGTCTTGTGATTTTGGAAAATCACGCCACCAAGAGACCTTCCTGCATTGCATCTTGAAATCGAAGACATAGATGTCATGCGCCGTTTTGATTTCTTAGATTATCGTTGGTATTCATAAACCAATTTTATACTACGTTTTTCTTTATATGCGTAATTATATAATCTATTCTCTTTCGTCTTTATGGAATCCACAAGTCATGTGTGTACATAAACTCCGGGTCGTTATGAAGTTTGATTAAATTTCAAGGTGTCGAAAAATATACTTTCTACAGAAAATCTACAGGTAATTTAACGGTGTTTAGAAAATATTTTTATAAAGTTCAGACTTAAAAATATGTTTATACTTGTTGAGACATTCGTTTGGACATAAAATTCGAATCGTAACTCTTAAAAACGAGCAAGTTACGCTCATTTGAAATTTATAAAATTTAAGAACTTATTTTCTGCTTATATGGAAATTATTGTTGCTGTAGAACTGCAGGGGGTAAAATCGTCATTTCTGGTCCGTTTCGGCCTTCGGCCGAAACACGAAAGTTGTCTGAAATGTCATTTTACGGGTTAATTGATCGGGTCAGACCTAAAAGTCAAAGTTGACTAAAAAAAATCTAAGCTGATAGAATTTTGAAATATGGTTTTTAGGCGTTTTGAGTTCGTT
Source organism: Glebionis coronaria (assembly GCA_025667525.1). NCBI lineage: Eukaryota > Viridiplantae > Streptophyta > Magnoliopsida > Asterales > Asteraceae > Glebionis > Glebionis coronaria. The sequence continues at coordinate 74,552,479 of CM046882.1, read as the reverse complement.
TGAGCTTGTAGAACTTTAACAAATGATATTTTACAACTAGCAAACATTGATTGCGTTTGAAGACGTTTAAAAATAGTAACTTTGAGTGCGGGTTATACGTATATATATCATGAACTTTGATATGGAGTGTTTGGATAACACATTTAATGAACGAGTTTTGTTGAAAAAGTTGTGCATTTTTACGCGTCATTATTAACCTGTTAAACTCCTAAACTTTTGATTGAAAACTTTCCTTATATAGAAACTTTCCAAATATATAAACTTTTCGGGTTAGTTTTATTATTCGAAAACTTATATTCTACTTTCTTAAAAGCATATTTATGCCGAATATTTTACTATGTGCACGCATATGGATTCTTTATACTTTCTTATATACATGAGTCATTTGTCATTTCATTTTATCTTTCTTTTCTTCTTATCGCACCACTGATTTGGGTCAAGATTTGAAGTTCTCATTTTCATATCTTTCGTTATCATTTTTGACACGTGTCTCCTGACGATACCATTAAACCTTTTGAAACCTTATCATCTTGCAACCATTTTGCAGATTTTCTTATCAATTACTCTTTGTTACTCTCGTGTTAATACTCGCTATTTTATAAGATATCATAATGTCACCATATAAACTTAAACTGGTATTGTTTGCAAATTATTTTCACATATTGTTCAACGTTGGTCTTATAAAGAATTCATGTAACATCAAAATTTTTGATTTAAACATCTAGCCAGTTATTTTCTTGCGAAAAGTTTCATAAATCATATTAAGTTCTATTTTACAAATGGGATTATATTCATATTTTAAATATATGACATGTAATACTAGTTTGACGAAACTGGCCATCGCATTGCTAGTCCTAAATTATGCATGACCTGATCACCTATGCGTAATTTAGAAGGAGCCATGTGAGGCTAAATCAGTAGTCACCTTAAATATTTTAACCAGAACTAACTTTTTACATGTGTTTCCAAAAAAGTTAGATGAAATAAAGTTTTGAAAACTTTTACATATTATGCGAGTAGCACCCTTTCATGATATAAGCATATATTTCCTTGTCTTTTCTTGAACAAATTACGAGTCTGCGAGTACAAGTTTCTTTATTGAATGTTATATGTTCTACTTATTACCTCATTTTTCTATTATGATATAATTCCCTTTACCACTCGTCTAATTACTAACCATTGATACCAGACTTGAAAGTGTCAACGTTTTGTGCCTCTTCATCGACCAACCTTCTCTATCTATTTTGGTAGACCTTCGAAACATCTCTGGACGCGGATAATGATTTATGACAGAACGTGAACGATAATTTCGTGTATTTGTCATGATGTGTGTTAGACTCTATCGTTTTGAAATTCATTCGTGTGAACCATGTGATGACTTCGCTCTCTCATTGCTAATGTTGCTCATTTTACTGAAATTATTCACAAGTGACTTTTAAGAATTTTCTTTGATTCGAAATTTCATTGTGTGGCTTTTCTCTTTCGATAGTGTATCGACCACCGAGAACTGAATAAGTCGTTGATGGTAACACCAACCACGCTCGTGAATTAATCATTTTCTAGATCCTCCGTTTCTTATTGTCCTTCATCGATGCATCTATTTTATCATGTTCGTTAAGAATTTGTATGGATTTCATTTTATACCCTCTTGTCATTGCTTGTATACTAATTGTTGACTATTATTTGCTATCTAATCGCATTTTGAAAACTCGGTTATGTTCCATGTTTACCATTTGATGCATTAAACGCCTTTATGGATTTCTATAAATTATTCTTAATTTTTAAGAACGTTTTACACACTTTACCAAGTGTTTAAGTTACCAAAATATCTGTTTCAAGTTAACTATCGGATCTATTCATCATCTTTGGTAAATAGTTTTTAAAAGGACGGCATACCTTATCTTTTAAACTATTTGATTATATCATATTTTACTATCAAGTTAATGACATTACCTATGTAATTTATATTTCTATCAATGCTACTAAATTATTTGAAAATTTAATTTTCTCTAATCATAACAATGATTTTAAATAATTTAGAAACTCGATTTTCTCAGATAGTAACGATAAACCTGAGTTTTTAACAATAATTTAATACAATCATCCAAAAGCTCTTAAGCTGATCGAAAAAATTAATTGAACTGAGTTACTTTTACTTTGAAATTCTTATAAAGAAAATACTTAAGCTGAGTTTGGAAGTAATACAAAATCCTAGACTGGAAATTGTAACAACTTGTATTTTAAATATTCATATGTAATTCATTTTTCCCATATATTTCTCATGTAATTAGATTGTTACATTTTAATATTGTCACGTTTTACAGTTTGCACGATTTGCGATTCTTTGTCGATTATCAATCTTAACTCGTTCTAGCGCACCTTCTCCGTTTAAGCAATTCTCGTGTTCACTCCATCTCTTTATATTTCTTCATACTGAACGGTTAATATTTTAATTCGAGTTTGAAATAAATTCTAAAAGTAGGTAAGAAGCTGAAGCGTAATTCCAATTGTTAATATTCATTGGGATTCTCGTCGCGGTGCAGAAATTTCCTGTGAAAGTGAAGAATCAGTTCTAAGCTAGGTATCCACATTTGTTCGCATCTTCTTTCGTCTCCAGTTGAACTCTGAGGGACCAGAGTTCCTTTAGGGGGGTCGACTGTGAGAACTCGTATTTTCCCCGTATTATTTTATTCTTTTATTCATGTTTCTTGAATTTTACAACATGTTACGTTTTCTTGTATTCTTCATACATGAATCATGAGATCTTGATAATTTTAAATAAATCATAATTTAAGTATTTTCTTGATCATTGATAATACTTTATTCGGAATTATAAAAAAAATTATTTTACATTTCCGTATTTGTTTAAATCAAATTTTTTGATTTAAAAGCACCCGCGCGCGTTTTATAAAAAGTTGTTTAAAATTTCGTTTTACCTATACCATGTAGGTAACCAAGTCCGAAACTAGTATAAACGGGTCAAACCTTAAAAATAAAAACCTGTGTTTTAGGATAATATAGTCAAACCTGCGCAGAACGTGCAGGGGCAATAAGGTCATTTTACGTTTGGTTTCAAATCTTGGTAAAACTAGAAAATTGTTCGAAACATTGTTTTGCACTAAATTGCTTTAGACTCCGAGTCTTGAAAATGTCATTTAACGGGTTAATTGATCGGGTCAGACCTAAAAGTCAAAGTTGATAGAAATTTTGAAATATGGTTTTTATGGCTAAAACGGTAAACCTGAGTTTGAAAACCTAAATTCTGATTTTATAACCTTCAAAGAATGTAACTTTCTCGTTAATTGGTAGTAGCTATTTACTCGTGGTATGTATGGGCCAAAAGTAGAGTCTTGAGGCTTTCCAATTGTGGAAATCTCAGGCCCTTAAACCTTATAGGTTAACGGGTTATTTTGTCCCAAGTTTGACTAGTGCAGTTTGACCATTAAGTGCTTACGGGGTGGCTGTTAGTGTTTTGGACTTTTAAAAAGTTCCGTAAACTCTTAGATCGAATGGTTAGACATTCTGGAAACCTCATGAGAGACCCGTTCCAGTGGTGAAAACCCCATAGTTGTTGGACTTACGGATTGGGAGCTACGCCCTTTACAAAACAGCTATACCAGAAAATGTGACTTTACGCCTACGGTTAAATAAATTGTTGGCGTTTTTAGGTGCAAATCACTTTGGTTACTTGATTTGAGACCTTGGGCTATTATGTTATGCATTTTCATACATGTTGTGTGTCATGAAGGTCATGACCACACTTAAACTCAGTTGGTTGTGCAAGTTATATACATAGTATATTTATACAAAATATTTTGATACAATTGTTTTATATTTTTATAAAACGCGTACTTAAGGGTCGTGATCACTCTTGTAGGTCGCGGGTAGCCCTTGGAGTATTTCCCATTGCCATATACAGCCCGGTTCTCATATCCGTCACACTTGTACTAAGGTACTCTTGGCACCATTGTATTGCTTTGATTTCTATTTGATTAAATACTTTGATTATGAAATTGGGGTTTTTGTATTTAGACCATATACTACTGATGTCAAGGTGGTATTATGATCATGATAGGTCTTGTGTACTTGTAGAAGCATTGCTTAGGGTGTGCAAGTGTTTAGGTGACGTTAGAAGTAAATTTTAGTATAAAAAATGAGGTTAAGAATGATAGCAGATTACTACAGCCATTCATAATTGCAAATAAGACCTGAAAATTTCTTGATTTTTGGATAGCCTTGGTTGTGTAGTACAATTGGTGAGTTGGGTGGTTTTTGAAAGTGTCAGGATGAGTAAAATATGGTCTTTTTTATCAAAACTAGTCAATACCGACATGTGCGCCAAATTTGTGTTTGGGGTCAAAGCATAAAAAGCCAAAGTGTGCATTTTTATGACTTATTACAGTAACATAGGTCAAATGTGAACATTTCCAATTGGTTTAAAGTTAAAATATTTTACGAAATGTAAATGATGGTCAAAATGGTTTTATGCAATTTTTTGTCGAAAAAGTCAAATCTGAGTAGTCTGCACTAAAACTGCATTTCTCGTTAATTGGTAACAGCTTTGATAGTGTTTCTTAATGATTTGAAAAGCTAATAATTTTATCTTTTCAGGGCCATAAAGTTTGAGTTTATAGCTATTATAGAACTCTAGATATGATACAATCTTTACAGCATGTTTCTGAAAATTTAGTGCAGCTAATTTGTTAACGTTAATTTTTGACTCAAAGTGTACAAGTGTTTGCTACTTATGGGTTTTATGAGCATTGCTAATGTTTATAAACATGATCATACAATGGGTAAGTAGTGTTTTTAATTCAAAATTGATTTGAGTCAATAGGTTGCAATGCCTTGCGAGTTATAAGATGGTTTATGTACTAATAGTAATCAAAGCGTTTTCTAAACGTTATTTTTGTATCTTATAAGTTTTCGCGCCCCGTCATCGTAGGTCTTGGATGACTTAAAGTTTCATGATTGCTTGTTGTTACTACTCAGCCCTCAAGTTCCATATTGATTCACCTCGTAGCTAAGGTGAGTTCATAGCCCCTTTTACTACTTGTACATTGTTTCTAAACACGGGGTGAGATTTTACATGGTGGAACACATCCATTTAAAAAAACTATATGCTATCCAGAACTTGTATGCTATTCAGACTTGTATGCTTTCCAACAGTTTTCATTGATATTATTTCTTATAGTTAATAGCCTTAAGTTTCCTCTCTTGATCATGAACCGTTAATTGTCCAGTATGCTTTGCGCTAAGCGCGAATGTTGTGGGTGGATCCATCGGGATTGACAATCCCCGTCCCGATTACCTTGACGCACTTACATTTGTTTATACTTGAGTATTTAGGCTGAATACTCCCTAGAGGAACTTACTTTGAGTTAAGCTTCGGTTCATGAATTAAACAGCAATAATATTGGTTTCGGACTATGGTTAATGATCATAACCATTTTCTCTATTTACTTGTTTTACAAAGGAATGCTTGTGTTCCACACCTTTACTGCTAAACCTATGAATATCACTCAACTTTATGTTGACAATTTTACGTGTTTAATCTCAGGTATTAATACTTAACTTTGCTTGGATGGGATCCCGTAGGATATTATCGCAGCTTGGAGATTTTTGTGTGTACTTAAATTTTGGTTTATCTAAAAACTGTCAGAAGTTTATCCTGTATTCTTTGTAACTATAAGTTACAAAAACATAATTAAATTATAGATTTTAGCTTATAAAAATCTGGGACCTTTGTTTAAAAACTCTGATTCTTTATGATTTAATGTATAAATTTTTATTACGTCAACTTTATGTCAACAATATTTCATTGTTTCTTGTACCATGACGTGGCGCCCCCTTACTGCCTAGTTGTTCCATACCTGATTTTGGGGGTCTCACAGTGTCCCACAGCCAAACAAATGTGGACAGACCTTATCCTTGGTCATGAAGGACCCTTTGAAACCAGAGAAACCAAGATTCAGGCACTCAGACTTCAGTTCAATGCTTTCAAGGCACTTGAAGGTGAAAAGGTTCAACAAACATATACAAGGCTGAAGATTCTTCTCAATGACCTTGCTATGAATGACTTCATCATTGGTCAAGTTGAAATTAATGCCACATTTGTCAACAGCCTTCCAAGAAAATGGTTGAGTATGAAACAGACTTAGAGAACCAACAACTCAATCAAGAATGACACCTTAGTTAGCTTTATGGAAAGTACAATTATGAAGAAGGGCTGATTGATACCATATACAAATCAGAGACTGAAAGATTTGTAGTTCAGGGAGAAACTTCCAAAGCTTTGATTTCTACCCTACACCCTCATGACAACGACTCTGATGTTGAAGAAGACACACGCAACAGCCAAGAGTTCTTGACAGACCTTAATGCTGAATTTCATGAAAGAGCCTTGCTAGCTAATCAAATGAGATTCTACAAAAGATCAGGGAGAGTAGGATCAGCTAGCAAACAAACCGACAAATCAAAAGAAACTTGTTTTGCCTGTGGAAAACTTGGACACTTACAAAAAGACTGTCCTTCCACAAAGACATCCTCACCTTCTTATTCATCATCTTCCACCAAACCTTACAAGTTCAAATCACAACACAACAACTCATCTCACCAATTCAACTCCTTAGACAATGAGAAGAAGGATTACAAGAACAAGTATAAGGCACTTAAAGCTGAGTTAGAACAGATGAATTTGAAGCTTGAAGCTCTGTCTAAGAAGAAAGGGGGTGATAAAAAGACAAAGAAAGGTTGGTAGTTGAAGCGTATGATTGGAATGATGAGCCGCTGACTTCAGATGAGGAAGATACTACTAGAGTCAGGGCTTTCATGGCAATAGCTGAGGATGAACCAACTGTTGGGAAAGGAGATGCAAGATCAGGACAACGGGTTGACATCACAATGAAAAAGGTACACAGGATTTTATCTATGTCTGAAAGTGATGAACGCAAACACGTCCTTGATTACACCATTGTTGATTTGCACTTTGTTGAGGAACAAAGAAAGAACTTGCTTGATAAGTTTCACTCTGTTAAACATGAACTGTTAACTGCTAGGGCTGAATGTGAAACTCTCAAACAGGTTAATTTAGAAAATATATCTCTTCAAAACAAAGTTAATAGGTTAACCTTGAAGAATAGTGCCTTAAATGATCAAGTATCTGAATTAAATAACGTTATAGAAAAATGGTTTTGCAGTAGGTTCACTATAGATGAATTGCTTAATGATGAACTACCTGCTGATATTAAAAGGGATATCTCTGCCAAGAAATATAAGTTGAAAATTCTCACCAAACCCAAAGAGATTGTTTTCAAATCTACAGAGACAATTCATATGTCAGATCCCATCTTGACTGATGTCCCTGTCTCTGAAGATGGTTGATTTACCACCCTTACCAAAACTCTCAAGAGTTGAACCCAACAGCTCTTCTAGAGGAGCTAAGGCTGAACCCAAAGCAGATGTTGAGAAACCACCAACTAAGGTATTTGTTGTTCCTGCTAAACAATCAGTTAAGAAAGTTTCCTTTAAGCCTGTCTCAACTAAATCTGTTAACAAAGTTGATTCCTCAACTGAAGAACGCCTGTTGTCATTAATGAAATAAGTAGAACTCTTGAAACAACATATTAAGCCTTCCGCTGAATGTTGTACTTCCCATGAACCTAAGTCTATTCTAGGAGAACCCAAAGGTGAAAGGATAGTCAAACCTTACTGTAATATTTGTAAAAACTCTCATCACATGACCATAGATCATGATAGACAAATGGCTGTTAAGAGAGCTCAAACACCTTCTAGGGATAGACAACATGCTTCTAGGAGACAAATAGGTAACTACAGACCTTATCCTCCCTGTAAATTTTGTGGATTCACAGACCATAACTCAGATGAGTGTAGTGACTTTCCAGGATGTGATATCTGTGGAAGGTTCACCCAGGAGACAGCTAACTGTCCTTCCCATCGTCAAAAGTTCTACAGGAACTCAAGAGTTGCTAATCAGCAATTCAGGGAACCCACTGGAAAGTGGGTTCACCATAGGAACTAACTTGTTTCTATGTGTTTGTGCGGAAACATCTTAAGGAATCGGTATGGTATCTAGACAGTGGCTGTTCTAGACACATGACATGGATTCGACAATACCTGCACAGATACTCAAAGGATTCAGGTCCTAAAGTTGTGTTTGGGGATAATTCTTTAGGCGACACGGAGGGATACGGCTCAGTGAACTGTAATGGGATAACTTTTACAAGGGTTGCATATGTGAATGGTCTTAAACACAATCTTATTAGCATAAGCCAATTGTGTGATGCTGACTACAAGGTCTTTTTTACTAAGACTCAGGGAACCATATTCAACAAGAACAATGATGTGGTGCTTATTGCACCAAGAAGTAGAGATGTGTATGTCATCAACATGGCTACTTGCTCTGAAGATACCTCAAACTGTTTTCTAGCCAAAGCCTTTGAAAGTTTCAATTGGTTGTGGCACAAAAGACTGTCTCATCTCAACTTTAAGAACATCAACAAAATAGCCACACAAAACCTGGTTGATGGTCTACCTTCAGTGACTTTTTCTAAAGACAAGACTTGTTCAGCTTATGTCAAGGGAAAGCATCACAGGTCTTCTTTTAAGACCATGCAATCATTTTCTATTGACAAGTGCTTACATCTCCTTCACATGGATTTGTTTGGGCCTATCAAACCTCAGACCATTAATCACAACAAATACACCTTGGTCATAGTTGATGAGTTTTCAAGGTATACATGGGTTTTCTTCCTCAGAAGGAAAAGTGATGCTGCTGATACTATCATGTCCTTCATCAGACAGGTTGAAAATATGAATGATGTTAGAGTCAAACCTCTAAGAATTGATAATGGTACTGAATTCAAGAATCAACAACTTGAATCTTTTTGTGATGAAAAAGGAATATCACAAAACTTCTCTTCAGTTGCACCCCTGAACAAAATGGTGTGGCTGAAAGAAGAAATAGGACTCTGATTGAAGCAGCCAGAACTATGTTAAATGGTGCAGCTTTACCAAAGCAATTTTGGGGAGAAGCTGTTCACACTGCTTGCTACACCCAAAATAGGTCAATCATTGTCAAGAGACATGGTAAAACTTCCTATGAAGCTTTCAGAAATAAAGCTCCAGACGTCAGCTATTTCCATGTTTTTAAATGTCCTGTGTTCATTTATAACTACAGGGATAAACTTGGAAAATTTGATGAAAAAGCTGATGATGGTTTCTTCTTAGGATACTCTCCCACTGCCAAGGCCTTCATAGTATTTAATATTAGAAGACAAGAAGTAGAAGAAACCTTTCAAGTCAGATTCAATGAAGATGATGATGTCATACAGAGAACAGGAACAGAGGGTGATGAAATTGATTTTAATGAAAACGTGTCCTTCCCAAGTGATGAATTCTTAGAACCAAGACCTCCCTGTCATCATCATCATCACTCCAACACTCTCACTCCTTATGTTCCCGCTTTTGACCCTCTGTCAACACACAACTTTGAAGTTCCTTCGTCTCAGGAACTTGATGAAGAAGAACCACAGCCTTCTTGTAGTCCTTCTTCCTCAACTACTGAAGATGACTCACCAATTCTTCAAATCCCTGAAGACTCTCCTGCTGACAATGAATCTGTACCCCTTGATATGGCTGAAGTTGACACAGATACTGAGGTCATCTTTGAAGAAAGTCCTCCTATTCAGCAGGATGAAACTCAAATAGTGCCAGCTACCCCCACAGATGTCCCTGTCCATGATTCCCCAGCTCCTCAAACTAAATGTTCAAGAGATTAACACATTCTTCTTGTCAACATTATTGGGGAACCTAATACAGGGGTTACTACTAGACAGCGAATTCATGACTCAAAATCAGCCTCAGCCAACGAATGTCTCTTTGCTGAATTTCTCTCTCAAATTGAACCTAAGAGAGTAGCTGAGGCTCTTATGGAAGATGGGTGGGTAGCTGCTATGCAAGAAGAAATTAATCAGTTCAAAAGGAACAAGGTATGGACTCTAGTGCCAACTCCACCTGGTAAGAACATCATAGGCACTAGATGGATTTATATAAATAAGATGGATGAAATTGGAAACATCATCAGAAACAAGGCCAGGCTGGTGGCACAGGGGTATACACAGACTGAAGGGATTGATTATGATGAAACGTTTGCTCCTGTGGCAAGACTTGAAGCCATCAGAATCTTCCTTGCTTATGCTGCATATATGAACTTCAATATGTATCAGATGGATGTTAAGAGTGCCTTCCTCAATGGAGATTTGGCTGAGGAAGTGTATATTGAACAGACTGAAGGATTCGAGAACAGCGAGTTTCCTAATCATGTGTACATACTACACAAAGCCATTATGGGCTGAAACAAGCTCCAAGAGCCTGGTATGAAACTCTGTCTAATTTTTTAACTGAAAATAAATTTGTCAGGGGTTCCATTGATAAAACACTCTTTACCTTCAAGGACAAGAGTGATTTCATCATTGTGCAGATTTTTGTGGATGATATCATCTTTGGGTCAACTAATGTTAATCTTAGTAAACGTTTTGCTAAACTAATGACCAAGAAATATGAGATGAGTATGATGGGTGAATTAACTTACTTTTTGGGTTTTCAAATTAAACAATGTCCTAAGGGAATTTCAATTTGTCAAGAAAAGTATGTTAAAGATTTACTTAAAAAATATGACTTAGCTGATTGTGCATCAGTGAAATGCCCCATGCTTCCACCCAACAACTTGGGTCCTGATGAGTCAGGGGTCTCTGTTAATGAGACTTTATATAGAGGCATGATTGGGTCACTCATGTATTTAACAGCTAGTCGTCCTGATATCCAATTCTCCACATGTCTCTGTTCAAGGTACCAAGCTAACCCAAAAGAATCCCATCTAGTGGCTGTTAAGAAAATTTCCAGGTATCTCAAAGGAACAACCTCCCTAGGTCTATGGTATCCAAAGGAATCAGGCTTTGATCTCAAGGGCTATTCAGATTCAGACTATGCTGGATGCTGTATTGACAAGAAAAGCACCTCAGGTAGCTGTCAAATCCTAGGAGGAAAATTGGTTGGATGGAGTGCTAAGAAGCAAAACTTTGTGGCCATGTCATCAGCTGAAGCAGAATATGTTGCTGCTGCCAGCTGTTGTGCTCAGGTGCTCTGGATGAAGAGTCAATTGGCTGACTATGAGATCTTATATGACAAAGTGCCAATCTTTTGTGACAACACCAGCGCCATTGCCATCTCCAACAACCATGTACTTCACTCTCGAACTAAACACGTTGATATCAGGTATCATTTTATCAAGGATCACATAATGAAGGGAGATATTGAGCTGCATTTCGTTCCCACTGAGCTGCAACTAGCTGATATTTTCACAAAGCCTTTGGCTGAACCTTCGTTCAACAGCTAGTTACTGAGTTAGGGATGCTCAATATCTCAAAGCCTGTGGCTTGATAATTAATGTGTTCATTAAATGTCTGATTAAATATTAAATGTTTTTCACATGAAACTAGGTAGTTACTTTCCAAGTAAATGCTAAAAAACATTCCATATATTTAATTATTTCTTTTTCGAATAACGAGGAGACAAATGGTTTTGAAAGGTCAAGGGACCCACTTGTGCAGACTTTTTCCCACTAGGCATTTTATGTGTTTGAATAACTGTTTCAAAATTTTGAATATAAATATTGTCTCACGTTTCTTCTCACCTACCACTATTCTCATTTCTCACAATCTCATCTCTCTCTAATCTTTCTCTCTCTAAACCCTTCCACCATTTTTGTTTTTCTTCAACCTTGAATCCATGGCGTACCCAGTTCCCAAGGCTTCAAACGTCACCTTCGAACTTAATGAGAGCATCCTTGCTTCTAACAACTCGATTGGATGGCTCAAGGCTCCTAACGATTCCTACACATATCTGGTGAACTTTATGAAGAATTGCGATGTAAGTGAAGCACTCACAAAAACCCCAACCGTCTTCTACCAAGAATACCTTAGGGAATTCTGGTATTCTGCTGAAGTCATTGACGACACCATCACTTTTAGCCTCTCATGCAACGAACACCCTTTCGCCTTCTCTCTCAAAGACTTTGCAAATGTGGCTGGGCTAAGACATGGAGATGAATGCCTGAAGGTTGTAGACAAAAAGGTTGTAAAGGACGCCCTTGCCACACTTAACCCATCCATGATGTAAACCCAGCTCTCACTCCTGCTGAAGTTCTTTCCAAGTCTCCCCTGAAGATCAAATACTTTTCCCCTATGTGGCGTGTCCTCTTCACTCACATAGTCAAGTCCCTGGGTGGTATGCAGGGTTCTCAAGACCAAATGTCTTTTAATCACCAATCCATTGCTTTTGGGCTGATCTAGGGCACAGACGTTGATGTTGGAAGCATACTCTTCTCAAACCTAGTTGAAAAGCTTAAGGGACCAAATCAAGTCAGGGAGAAAAACATCTGATATGTTCGCTTCCTTTCTCTTATCTTCGAAATCCAGCTGGGTGACAGCTACCACAACTCTACACTCACTTCCCTGAAGCCTTATCGTATTACTGGAGCTAGCTACAAGGAGATTGGATCTGAAGATGTGTCTGCTACTTTTCACATGCTGAACATTGCCAATAAACAACCTTCTGTTGTGAAGTCCTTGCTCCTTTCCTATGAGAAGGTGAATACCTCTGATGTGTCTGGCAAGTCTGTGTCTTTAACCTCTGGGCAGCTCACCACGACGTCCAAGGCAACAACTGGTCAACAACCAAAGAAGAAGAAAAACCCATCTTCTTCCCATACCAAAACTGTTGCAAAGGCCAGGGTAAAGAAGACCGTGAACCTCACATCCTCCTCTTTTCCAGAGATTCCTATGGATTCAGAGACTTCAGCTGACCAACAACAAGGGTCTAGTGTCTCGATGTCAGCCGAGACAACATGGAACCCGCCAAATACTGCTGATATCGCACAGGTAATCAGTCTTATCATTTTTAGAGGTCCACAAGCAGCCACTCTCAAATATATGTAGGTGAGAGTGGTGAAGTTAGGGTTATACTCGACCCATAGGAGTTATTGTATGCACTTAGAAATCATTTAAGACTTCTGTACACCCTGTCTATGCACCAGGGAGTGATTCATTTGTGTTTATAAAGCACCTCGATGACCCTGCACCCTCTAGACAGTATTCAGGCAAACAACAATATGAATACATATATGTCTCGACCCAGAGTAGTTGTACCTCACACAGCCTCTTGGTTCCCTCAGAAAAAGAATCCCAAAATTTTTACTTTTAGGGGAGCTGAATAATCATCCTCAGCTCTCCTAGGGGCAGCGTAACAGGCGATCTTTACCTACATATGTTCACACTTAAAAAGTCCCAAAGGTTTCTTAACCTTTTGAGGGGGCTGAATAATCACCCTCAGTCTTCCTAGGGGCAGCGAATGACGATCCTTAACAACATATGTTTCACAATCAAATGAGTCCCAAAGGTTTTAACCTTTCGGAGGGGCTGAATAATCACACTCAGCTTTCCTAGGGGCAGCGAATGGCGACCATTAACCTCATGCTTTTCACTCTTAAAAGAATCCCAATGATTTATCCTTTGGAGTGGCTGAATAATCACCCTCAGCCTCTCTGGGACAGCGAACTGGCGACCATTCACATTATTTATTTCACTGTTACTAATTTAAAACAACTTGTAGGCTGATGTTGTGCAGCCAAACATTGAATCTCTGGATCAGCCAAAAAAAGAAGCTGATACAATGATTCAAGATCAATCAAACGAGGAAGAGCCCATGCCTGATGTTGAAGAGGATGTGCTCTCCTTAGTCGATGACTTCTCTGAACCTGAATCCATGCCTGATGATGAGATTCTCCCTGAGGGGATGATTGAGGAGGAGGAGGATGAAGAAGATGATGACTAACAATCTCTGTCTCCTCCAAAGGAAATCGTTGTGACCACACCAGCTGTTGATACCACTCCTCCTCCCAAGGAAGCTGTAGTAACTCCCACCTCTGCTACCTCTGTCACTACAGTCTTCCAAAGGCTTGCATATGATCCGACAGCTGAATTTCTATTGTTTGGTCATCCTACCCAAACCAACTTTGATATATTGCCAAGGGAGGATGATTATGCACAACAAAGCCTGAACATCCATGATCTTAAACCTGAACATCATCAATCAGATATGGAACGCCTGTCGAGAAAGCTGGACATCATAAAATCTGAAATGCACTCTTTCACTGTCAACTTTCCAAGGATCATAACACAGGCGGTTAAGGATGCAGTCACTGAACCTATCAAGGATGGTACAAGAAAGGGAGTGTCCCAAGGACTTAGTCATTTATCCACACGTATCAAAGATGCCATCGTCACAGAGGTCCCTGAACTTTTCAATACTCATGAGTTAATAATTCATAGAGAGTTTGAAGCTGTACGAAACAGGAAACTTCGTCACACCAACTTTATCATTGATCGTGTTCATCGCAACACAAATGGAAATTGCAACCACCTGCTGAAGATTGCCAGAGCTTCAAGAACCAGGCAACGAGAAATGGCTGCCTCTGTTGAGCAGATTGCTAAGCACTTTCAGGCCCGTTCATCCAAACGTCTGAAAAGACAGGCTGAACGTGAGGGGGAGAAAGAAAAGGTACTTAACCTTGAATCTGCCAAACAAAACTCAGACTCTGTTGACAACACTATCCTTCACCTGTCCCTCTCCAAGTCATCACACCAGTGATTATACCTGATGATGAGGATGAAATTAAGGGGGAGCAATAGACAAAGGATGGAGTTGATTCATCAAAATCCCTGACTCTGGTTAACACCAGCGAGGCTGTGGATGATGGTGAACCAGCTGCCAAGAAACTCAAGTTCACTATTAGCTCCCTACCCAAAGCTGTACAAACCCAAGCTCAGATGGTTTTTCTTAAACAAGCTGAAGAGCTGAAAAACATAAGCGTGGAATCCTCTGTCTCAAAGAAAGGAAAGGAAATAGTTATGGTAGACTCAGACGCCAAACTAAAGAAAATAGCTATGATGCTAGAGACAGGAGGATCAACCACAGACCCATCCCAATTTACAACCTTCACAGCTTCAAATGAGAATCCTCTAACACCTGAAGAAATTGAGAAACAGGCTATTGAATTCAAGAGGCTGAATGAAATCAAGAAAGCCAAGGAGCTTAATGAGGAAACTCTGAGAAAAATGACTCCACTTCAAAGGGAAAAAAAGACAAAGGTTGAAAGAGATGGAAGTCAAACGCACAGAGGCACTGAATAAGGTAAAAGCTGATTATGATGCCTGCGTCAACAACAGGTTTGCACCTGGAAAAATCACCAAGTTTAAGTATACCATTCACAAGTCTACTAACACACCACAAATGATTTTGTGGAGAGATAACCAACAGGAAAATATGAATATCTTTGAAGACTTTAGGTTAAAGCAACTTGGCTTGACTGAATGGTTTGAACTTGAGGCTTTGGCTGCTAAAAGAACTGGAAAGGAAAATTTCACTCTTCTTAAGACCCTCAAAGCTAAGTTTAATTGGGTTAAAGAAACAGCAGCCAAGCTCAAGATAGATCCCCCACCACAGCTGTTTGAACAAGAACCTCCAAAGTCTGGAAAGAAAAGAAGAAGGATAACTCAATTTGTTAAGGAAACCTTCGTTACTGATGATGTTCAAATGGATGGAATGCACAGGGATTTGGTATTACCAAATGGAAACATTGGTCCTATTGATGGTCAGACTTACACTGAGCCTGAAAGAGGTATGGCCTTCATGAACAGGGCTTGTCAATATGCATTCCAGAGGGAAGATGAGCTAGGCTTAGCATCAACCATTCAGCTTATTTGTCTCAAAAAGTCACTTAAAATCAACACAGAGTATTCCAAGGTATTTGCACAATCTTTGCAGGCCGAATTAGATACTAGGACAGACTTAGCTGAAGCTGAAGAAAGAATCAAGAATGATGACTATTGAAGGATTTCACAGCTGAATTTTACCTTCATGTTTTATTTCACTTTTGTATTGTACTTGTAATTTCCTTTAAGTATTAATAAAATCATAAGATATGTTTGTTTAGATCTGTTATGAGTAAGAAGAAGTTGTCATCTCACTTACCTTAACTTAGATAGATCTAGCTGTATTTATGTTAAATTAGGGGGAGATTGTTGGGAATCTAAGTTTGTTAGATTCCCTGTATCATAGATTTAAACAAAAATCAAGCTGTTAGATAGTAACTTGCTTGTGCCTAGGAGGTAGGCAAGTATCGCAAGACTCACAGAGATCTAAGTCTCTGTGAGCAACCTCAGAGGAGTTCATGTCAGAGACATTGTCAAGGAAGTCGAAGATTACTTGAATACATACTCATTGGCTGTGATGGATAACAGCCAAGATGTATCAGGGACTCTGAGGGGTTAAGGGTTAACAGGGGTGGCAATACCCTGTTAACACTCAGCACACTTTGGACATACCTTAGTGTGTACGAGACTATGAAGAAAAGGGAAACTGTGTCAGCTTGTTTCCCTAAAGCATTGTGGCAGACTACCAAGAATAGAAGATCATCTTGTGACAGAGGTCTGACAAGTGTCTTTCTAGTGTAGTCACCATCAACCAGTACTTGGAGTCAACCTCGTACCACTATAAATAGGTTATGTAGCCTAGCATTAATGTTCAACACTTTGATAGAATTCACACACTAATGCTTAGAACTTATAGAACCAAACAGCTGCGACTGTGTTCATAAGTTAGGTTTAGTTTGTTCAAAGTGTGCACAACACATTGTCATCAAACAGTGTTATCCATAACACTTGTAATTCTTTATTATACAATAATAAGTATTACGTTTGAAAAGTAATTACGTGTGTTGATTAGTTAAGTTTATTGTTTCAAGCATAGTTTAGGGACTTTCAAAAACAAAGAATAAATAAAAATATATCAAAATAGATATTCAATTAAATAACACAACATTTTAGAAAATGTTAAAGAAATAAAATTATAAAAAAGATAAATAAATAAAAAGATATTTCGATTTAAAAAATAAAAATTATTTTTTAATATAAAAAAATTGTTAAAAAACTATAAATGGTAACCTACATATTGTTATGAATGGCTATTATGTAAAAGTCAAATATGTTTAGACTTCTTAAATATAGAGTCTCTCAAATATTTTATAATATAGCATAAATAAAAATATGTAATTGATGAGGTATAGTCTCACTTCCGTGCTTAAAGTGAGACAAGTACAACTAATTCCTAATGCTCCGCGACCAAAGCTACCTCAAGTCATAACAGCTCACTAGAGTAGCTAAGGTGATGAAGGCCACTTTAGGTCCAGAGATAATGGCAAAAGGTAAAGCCCTATCAAGGAGCAGACATAAGGCTAGACTCAGACATAGGGCTAGACCCAGACAGGGCTAGACTCAGACAGGGCTAGACCCAGACATAAGGCTAGACCCAGACAGGGCTAGACCCAGACAGGCCTAGACCCAAACATAAGGCTAGACCCAGACAGGGCTAGACCCAGACATAAGGCTAGACCCAGACATAGGGCTAGACCCAAACACAAGGCTAGGCATACACACATAGAGCATAGCCTCCATCGGAGGAAGGACGATCAAACCTGACTTACATAGTACGATAATGTACGAATGGTGCATACGCCTGGACCACGACGAGTACTAGAGGAGCATGAGGACAACTCTGACCACGAAGGACAGACCTGGTGCTCATCAGCTACTCAGGCGCTGCTCCTACAAGACAACTTTGACTCCACAATTTATGTGTCTTGGAGTCACCTCCAAGTAGTATATAAAGAGGTGTTCCTACAGGAACAAAGGGGAAGTTCACACACACACTTCACTACTTACTCTCTCTCTCTAAAATTATCACTTACTAGAATCACATACTTACTCTCACGCCGGAGTTGGTCTCGGATTCAAACCCCGAGGCGAGCTAACGGTGTTGTTTCTTATTTCAGCCTAAGGGATTAAGGGCTAGACTAGGGAATTCTGAAGAATGAAGCTAGGGCTTCACAAGAAGGAGTAGCCACAAGATACTCTGAGGGAGCAAGCCAATGCTTCATTATAAGGAGTAGCCTTAGGATATCCGAAGGATCAAAGATGAAGAAGCTTCTCCGGAAATTTGCTTCAACAGTAATAGATAAGAAAAAATAGAAAAAAAAAATATCAAAACACTGTTAACGTTTGAATTATTAACAAAAACACGTCATATGTACATCAACAGCGGTGTGATGGCACCGCCATAACACAGTCCACACGCCCGCCTAATACTTTCGGTGATTGTAGTTTTTTTTGTCGTGTCGCGTCGTACCGGATGCTCTTAAAGACTACTATACCACGGCATGGATGTGGCCATGTGGGTGAGGTGGGATCAACCCTGATTGAAAGGTGGAAATGTACATCACAAGACTTCATTAGAGTGGTCCAAGTGACATTCTGATCTTGAACATCACAACAGCTTGAAAAAGCAAACAGAAGTGGTATATGTTAATACACTTTTAATATGTACGTTTGGCTTTTATTATAGTACACTAAAACTAAACAATATAAGCAGACAATTCCACCATTCCAGACATAAATCAGTGCAAGAAAATCCATTAACAGAAAGAAATAGGCAACAACTTGCATCAAGTACTAGTCTTGCACCAAAACATGTTATAAATAGGAGTGTTGTAAAACAAAGTATACAAGCCTAATTAATTGTTATTTAATCGCTACAAGACTATTAACCTTGTTGATTTATGTAAAAGCAATCAACGATGGTCAACAACGGTCAAAAGAAGTCAAACTTACTGAAAATATATAAATCTTGCTAAAAATACCATAAGCTCACCAAAAACTTGTGTTTATCACTTAAAGTTTGATTTCAAGAATAATATTGTCGTAAATACATAAAACTCGTTAAAAATACTCAAAACTTGTCCAAAATACTATAAATTTGCTAAAATATCAATCCGATTAATCCCGCCTAAAACGGTTACAAGATGATCGACCGACCGACTAACGATTCACGATTTTTGCACTCGAGAGTAATAAGATTATTTGTACCTATGACATTTTTTTTTATCTTCCTTTTACCGACTTTCATTTGCACTTTTCCAATCTATAATGTAGAAACAAAAACCTCAAGCAAAACAGAAATCATGGCACCAAGTGTTACAGTGAAATAACACAAACCTTGTCTTTGAACACTTTCAGTCTTCCTGCTACTAAACGTTGCCGGTGCCACTAAATACTACAGTGAAATAACGCAACCCTCGTAAACGGAAATTTTCTCGATGTACAAGTTGTACACACATTATTGCTAACTTTGAAGTAAAAAAACCGAGACATAAACATAGATCACATGAAAATTATAGCAACAATATCTACTAAAAAACTGACTTGATAATTTGTGACAACCTTACAGTAATATGTTTCACAACTTGAAAGGTAAAATGAAAAAGGCCGAGAAAATTGATATGCACTGCCGTCCTATATAAGGCAATTATAATTCAAAATTGAACACTATTATATGATGAATTTGGAGTACACAAATGTGTGAAAAAAAATGATTTCGACAGCCAGATTCACAATGAATTACGATAACTTGAATCAAACAACTTGGTAACTCTCGGTTACCAATTGTGTCCTCTGAGAATACTTGGGAGGAGGTCCACCTTTTAGCGGGACAATACTTGCAACCTGCAAAGGAATTATTATCTGATTGGTCCATGCAAGTGTTTATGGAGATTATGTCAAACACAGGTGTCAACCCGTTTACATGAAAACAGGTGTCAATTCAGGTTCTATACTATTGATAATGAATTATATATGTAAAATATAAGAGATAGACTAAAAATGGACCAAATACGTCAGAAGCGGCCTGGTGCTTACTGTTTACCTTATAATTTACTTTAGTAATATCATTTATGTAATCATACTTAATACATTGATTATCTACAAAACTAAATTAAATGAAAATAAATGTGCTAACGGGTTGACCCAACCCATCCTGACCTATTTTGACCGCATCTATAAATTACCCAATTTGAACCTGTTCGTTTTGCAGCATCTGTTTTCGAGAGAATATCCAGCATTGGGATGAGAATTAAAAGAACAGACCAATCCATGGCAGAAACATTTCAGAATATAGTTAAGTTTCCTTATGTTTGGGATACCTAGGGATATCAATTTAATCTTCAAGCAGTAAAACCATGTAAAACAGGGCAGAGACCTCAATCTAGTGAAAGAACTAAGAAATCTGTCACATCTGATGACCACAACTTATCCTTTGCCATGTATTAGACCCTACGCCAGATCCCAAAACGGGTATTCAGTATATTAAGAAAAACGAGACCTACAGTCACCTTAGTGATAGAAGGCAGCCACAAATACTAAAGAAGTTTTATCACTTTACTTATAAATAAATACTCTCCATCGTACATCTGAACCAAGCTTAATCCTCTGCATTCGTAGTGTTTCAGATGAAGAATTATGTGCAATACGAGGAATATGATCTAGTATCTACCGAATTAGTCTACACAATTTCCATCACTACCCAATTTTGGATTTACTTCTTACTTCAAGGAAATAAACATTAATCACATCTTTGTTTCTTCTCAAGGCATGACAAGACACAATCCCAATCTTGTCACCTCCCACTACTCAAATGGTAAGCCAAATAAAAGGTTGGAACAAGACCTTATAATCAATTGTATAGTAAAAACTGTAAGTTGTTGTTGCACAATTTTTTATCAACGAAATCCCATGTTAAAGCTTCATGGGGGTGCTCGAATCAGTCTGAAACTATCATCGGAATACTGAGTTCGATTATAAATAATTAGTCCCATGTTTTTGGGTGACGTATAAAAAAAAACATTAGTTTACACTGGTTGCAATAAATCTGATTATCAAATACTAGTATTAACTATACTGTACTCATTTTATCGATAACAGTCTGAAAACTATCATCGGATTACTGAAAGTTCGATTAGAAATAATTAGTCCCTTGTTTTTGGGTGACGTATAAAAAAATTAAGTTTACACTGGTTGCAATAAATCTGATTATCAAATACTAGAATTACCTATACTGTACATCATTTTATCTATAACTTTTCAGAATTTTATTATAATTTGCTAAATACACGACATAGTTTTGAGGTGATTACTATCCATTCAAGCTAGAGAAGCACATCCAAAATACCATCTCCTCCACCACATTTGGTTTACCCCAGATAATCTGAGTTTTATCATCCAAAATAACAGTCACTTTCAATACACACATCCAAACATGCATCAAATGGTACTTTTTCACACATGATTCTAATTCCCTATGTCAATGCTTCAAGTTGATTCAAGGTATAGATAGATGCAACCCATGTAGAATAGGTGGTTGGCATTGCAAATATTAACTGTTAAACCATAACTGGAAGGGATTCTAAGGATAGAGTGCATACCTTCATGTCACTGAATGTACTTGTTGCCGAGAAGCGTACAGAAATGGGGAAGAATGCCGATGTATCGGCAGGAGGAACAA
This sequence comes from Glebionis coronaria, assembly GCA_025667525.1. Lineage (NCBI taxonomy): Eukaryota > Viridiplantae > Streptophyta > Magnoliopsida > Asterales > Asteraceae > Glebionis > Glebionis coronaria. Next base: position 74,530,951 of record CM046882.1, on the reverse strand, counting down.
CAAACTCCATTGAGCCACTAGAAATTCCATCACAACATTACAAGTTTAGCAAACACGTAATTCAGAGAACTAAAAGGAAAAATAAATTAAAATGATTGGGCACTTGCCTGCGGTTAGAGTTATCAATGAGAAGTATAGACCACTCCAGCATTGAATTTCTAGAATCAAACCTGCATGGGGAACAAATAAAACCTCAAACACAAATGAACGAGTAGTGTTTTGTTTAAGTTTTAATCATCATAATTGACATTTTAGGTATGCATGTATCTACATATGGGTAGCCCAGACAATTATTACAGCGTACGCTAGGATTTTACCTCCATTCGCCATCAATCTGCTTTACATTAGGTGCATCTCTGAGAGCTGGAAGAGGAACCGAAATAACCACATTTTGTAAGTCAAACATTGACGAAGCTTCATATTCAATGCTCACGTAAGTCTCATTTCCAGAAACCGAGGGCCAGCAGTTAACTGGCAGAAGATAAAGTTTGAAGCAGATTAGAGTTAACAGAAACAGCATCCACTATAGAAGGGCATATAAAACTAAGGTAGCTTTTGTCCCGTTTAGTATATTTCGGGACTGTGTTTCTCAAATATTTTGCATACGAAAATAGCTAAAAGTGATAACTGGTCGCAAGTTTCCCTATTTATAGATAATGCATACAACCTAATTTACGTTTTGGCCCAACCTATAAAGATGTCTAAGTTCCACCAATGGGATCAACAAAATCCAAACCGATTAAACATACTACAATATGTTCACCTTCAGACAAAAATCCATTTTTAACCGTTATACAACCCGACCGACCAGCCCATCTTGCTGCCTCTAGTAAAATGAGATCATCATCCAACATAAAGAAACTTACTAGTCAATGGCACAGCTGACTCATCTTTACTTTGCATTCTCCACTTGACGAGACCAAGACCGTCACCAGACTGACCAACAGGAAATGGCCTGTTAGGATCTTTTGATCCCAGAATATTTTCATTGGAGAAAAGGTCTTTGTCGATGTTTGGATGCGTCTTGAATTTAATCTCAGGATTGCCAGCACTCTCAATCTGTACATCACATCATAAGAAGCGTGTCTTTACAGAGGCCACGACAAAAACAGCTTTAAGGGTTAAGCTTTATGCTTAAAACTAAAAAAAATGGTGTGACTCTTCCGCTTTGGAATTAATGCCTAGAGTTACCATAAGCCCAAGCGCAATCATAGAAGCCAATATAACTTTCATGGTACACATGTTAAGATGAAACGGCCAATTAGTAAACTAAAGTCCCTACCTTTTCACATTCACACACACCCACACATTAAGAGGAACAATACACTATATAGGCACTAGATTACACCTTTTTTTTTGGTAAAGAAGGATGATTACCTTCCGAAAAATTACACTACATTACATTACACTTTCTAGACCCTTAGTTACGTCTGCACTACATAAACACATATACTGGGATTTGGCGATTTGGCTATTTGCAGAAGTGAAATGGTAGTAAACTATATATGACATGCGACTAAAGAGGAAGAAAGAAAGCACGGAGTAATAGAATGAGAACCTGAACTTGGATAAACCCATCATCCTGGTTAAGTATTTGAAGAGACAAAGTTCCCTGCACATCGAAGTTGCTGAGACCACCATCTCTCTTAAGTGTCACATTAAGCTTCTCTTCAACTGTCAAAGTGACAGGATCCGTAAGCGAGGGACTAGCGGCTTTGCTTAAATTAGCACTTGGTCTTACATCCTCAACGATCATTTCGCCTTCAGCTTTCAGTGATTCCAGGAACTGGTTTGCCTTATGTGATTTGCCTAGCCTCATACCCATGCCTTTAGCTGGAGTAGTGGCAGCTACAGATGGACGACCTGCGAGAAAAACAAATATCAACAATCAATAAAACTTACAAGTTTGTTGAATGTAATAGGAAGAAATATCATATGCTATACATAAAAGGAACCGTCTTAGTCTTAGATTTTTTAAATACAGATGACAAGTTCATGGCGGACCAGAACAGTTGACTCACGTACCTTATTTTTGAAGATTAAAAAATCATCTAATTTCTTCTATAAAACAATTTAGACCAGTACAAGCATTTGATTGCCTTTTAGGAAACTTTTAACCTGCTTAACTCATTTGACCTACTTCATTTCAAGCTAAAAATTAGCACAACCGTATATAAATAGATGAAAGCATTTCCACCGACCTTTAGGCTTGCTTGAGAAGGAGTCCACGTCAGAGGTTATTCCAAAACCAGAACCGCTTCCAAAGGTGTTACCACTTGATATACCCATATCGTTGCTAAAACCATTATCCATTCTACCCATTGATCCAATTGAGTCCATTGATAAAGACGAATAGCCGCCTTTTACCAGCTTCGCCGTCTCTGACTGCAGAAATGACACAAACCATTTAGCATCAGACATAAAAGCGGAATGGCAATGAAAGTATATAATTATTGATCAGAAACGAATGTAGGTTATTTTGAATAGTCATAATTTCACCTTTTTCTGGTCAATTTCGGTAGCTCTACGAATCATTTCATTCCTTGCATCATCCTCCTTGGTTTGTTTAGCCTCTTTGTACAATCGCTCCTCATGACTGTCCATCTCACAGTATTGCCTGACTTGGGCAACAGTGACATTCTCCTTGTGCCCAAGAGAAATGACTTCATCAAAAGCAAAAATCAGCTCAAAAGCATTCTTACAAATGCCTTCTTCCTCTAAAGAGCCTGAAAACTCAGGGACCTATCCTAGTTAAAGAATCAATATGTAGATATCTCTTTCACAGAAATATAGGGCAGTATATTGTGAAGAGAAAATTAAGGACATGATGAATCGACTAAAGCGGTTCTACCAGGGATTCAACTTAGCTCACTGAAAAACATGTAGATTTTCATATCATTAAGAAACAGTTTTGAGAAGCTAAAAATTAATTTAGCCCGTTTTACTCAGCTCTGGAACAAAGTAATGTCATTGAGCAACATGACACAAATTTCTCATCATTATAAAACAAAAACCAGAAGCAAAGCTTTTCCTAATAGTTTTCAATCATACAAGTTTCACGGTCAGTATGTAGATAGAAATAAACATTTTCCAGGTAAACCCATTTTTTAAGTTAAATTTAACGTGACTATTGCTATTCCATGCTACTTATTATTCTTATTTTCAAGATCCAACAGTAACTTGTATATGCAGCATACACACATACACATGACACAACCCTTCTGTAGATTTATAAAGGATGCTAAGATTTTGGATATCCGCTATGTATAATAAAAAATCAATAACTTGTGCCAGAAAGGATACGACTTTGGAGAGAAGCCTGAGTGTATCAAGATCTTCAAGAATATTACTTTGCTTGTTTGTCACAAGCACCAGATATATACCCTCCATTGGCTGGTACACATAGCGCACATTTTCAGTCTCAACATAAGTATGCTGTTTCCCACTTCCAATAAGCTTAGGAAACGCTGCAAGAAGCCCTTCAATTCTGATCCGAGACATTGGAACGAACGGCCTTGAAACAAGGGCTGCAGAAACGTTATATGACAACATTAAGTTAGCAAAATCTGTTTACAACAACTAAGATAACATCATAAAAGCGACTTATATAAGATAAACTTCACTTATAAAGAAATCCATCCCACTAGTTCTATTTAGACACGAGCCATACGCTACAACTTAAGTCGAAATTTCACCACTGTTACTGCACTGCAAATAATGTACGTTTTCTTTTATGAGAGGTGTGCCTAAGTGGATGTCTAGGGTAAACGAAATTTAAGGTGCTTAGATCCAATGGCGGACATTGAACATTTTGATACAATCCTGGCAATTTATTAATATGATATGCAGAAAATATATGATAATGGTTTATTATGGTGTCTTTCTTTCTTGTTAATTGGGAGAGCTTATTCGACCTCTCGAACCTCGATTACTGATCCAGTTTGTATCACATTTTTTTTTTTGGGGGGGGGGGGGATATTTTGGACATACCAAAATAAAAAAATGGACAATAACTTTGAGACGGAATGAGTAATATTTACACTACACGTCACGACTTTTTTTTTGTGTATGTGTGTGTGTGTGTGTGTGTGTGTGTGGGGGGGGGGGGGGGGGGGGGGGGGGGGGGGTGACCCTGCGTAGATTGAAACATCACTCAATATAAAACACATTTCTGAGGGCTTTCAGTTCAGTATGAAACTTAAGCCTCCATATTGGGTTCATGGTGCATCGTTAAACTTTCCCAACTTCAGTTATTCTGTGTATTAATTCCCAAAAATACATGATTTGATACCCATAAATACGTCAATCAAAATTTAAAATGCGATCGTGCATACAACTCAAAAGATGACAAGATACATTTTCACAGAATAGCCCTTTTCTAAATTTTCACCTCTTTTGTATAAATAAAAACTCTCCCGGACAACCCCCAAACTAAACACAACACAGAAGTTCTCTACTAACATGTTAATAAGCAAACAGAACTAAAAGCTGCACACTACAAGGGTGTTTGTTTCGGCTTATGGCTTCTTTGATTATGAGCTTATGTTTCATAAGCTCATTTTTGTGTCTTATTTTGAACTTTTTCGGCTTATATAAGTTTATTTATGTCATAATGAACTTATATAAACCGAAACGGTTTAAACTAAGCCACAAAAAGTGAGGTTAATGAAACATAAGCCGAAAACCAAATAAGCCGAACATTATTATATCCATACGACATTGCGGAAAAAAGTAGAGATTGAATGATGTATGAAAATAAAGGGATCTGACCTTTTCCAGATTTGCTGACAATCGAGGCTGCTAAAACAACCTATTTAATTATTAATTATTAATAAATAAAAACAAATTAGATAATAATAATTAAAGAAAACACAATGTGATTCAAGAATTTAACAAATAACGAAATTGAAATAATTACCATTGTGACGGAATGATGAATAACTCAAAAAAACCTGTAAAATAAATAATTTAAGATGAATGTGATTAGAATTATGTAAAAAAAAAGTGGTGCTGATTGGATTTAATGATTTATTATATAAAACTATAAAAGGAATAATGTTGTACCTTTGTGAATGAAGAAGAATGGGGGTTGGGGTTTTGTTTCCGTGATTTTCTGAAACAAATAAGAAAAGAAGAAGAGATTTGAATCTCGCAAGATTTTGTTTTAATTAAGCCCTTGGGGTAGGGGGTAGGAGTGCATTGTGCGGTTCGGTACGGATTCTGATAAAAACTACGTCGTATCTGTAATTGCGGTTTTTAAATTTTTAATCCGCACCGTGCGGGTTTTGTGGTTTTTATGCGGTTTCGGATTTGCGATTTTTATGCAGTTTTTGTGAATTTTGCGGATGTTAACCGCACCGCACCACCACTTATAATTTATTATAAGTAATGTGGGTTTTTGCGGTTTTTGTTTCACAAAGTTAGTATTTTCGGTTATAATAATGCATATATTTAGTGTAAACGTACAAATTACTTAGAATATTAATGATAATATGCACTAAAACCCTTATAACACACGTTAAATTATCGATGTGCCATTTTTCGGTTTTATATAACTAATGTGCGGTGCGGTGCGGATTTTGTGGTGCGGTTTTACGGGCAAAACCGCAACCGCACCTCATTTTGCAGTTTTGCTTTTTCTTAAAACCGATCCACCGGTTTTTTTGCGGTTCGGTTTTAGCGGGTTTTTTGCGGTTTGCGGTGCGGTTTCTGCTCACCCCTACTTGGGGGTGTTTGTTTTATGGGTTTAGGAATGGTCCTAAAAGACCCGCTAAGATCAGATCGGATTAAAAACTGATTTAATGTAGGTTTGGTCTGGTCCAACATATTATACTGACGGTTTTATGTAAGACAATTAAATTATGAAACCATGTCAAAGACATAATCTAAACTTACAATGAATGACGAATTGACAAAACAGATACTTATTATGATAATCATATTAAATCTCTTGACAAACACATACTTATTATGATAAAAATGTGTTGGCCAATTGTACGTAAGACTAAATCAGACAACACTAACCAAGGACTAAGTATAACAAAATTTTAGAATGAGAACGGGACTTGAACCAAAATATGTTTGATTTGGTTTGTTTATGGTTCATGGTGTTTGAGTCCAATTTATAATTTCTCACTAACTTATAAGGTGTTCACTCGCTCTTTTAACAAGTGTTACAAATTCAAATCAATCTTAAATTTTTTATCGAGTAAGTTAATGTAGTTTATGTGTCATTACCATCCAACCAAGCATGCCCTAATTTTGTAACACAATGTACCACTAAAATATAAATATAATTTGTGAAACAGAATGTAACACTATGTATGGCACGCGTGATACTTTCAGGTAGTGATGAGGATGTCGAATTTTAACGTCAATGTTTGTAACAACACGTCTCACATGGATAAACTACTAGTACTCCATACGAGCTTTGAGTTGTAGGTTTGTTGATCTCGAAGATATCGAGATAGCCCATTGTAGCGGGAACACAAGAATGCAATATTAAGTCTAAATAATCTTAGCTTTCATGCGTATGTCATACAAGAATGTATCTCAACGCATATTCGAATTTTATGTAGCCTCAACTTCTGATACAATTATGCATATAATGACTTTCTTTAGTTGAATTCATTATAGATCGTGGATGAGACCGACTCATATTGAAAAATCATATTGAACCGGTCAGTTTTTAATACATTTTCGTTCCGATTCGATCTTACACACAATTAAATATTTTTTGCTTTGTTGAACCAGACTAGGTCGAAGAACCAGACCAGGCCGCCCCAAACATGGGTCGAACATTTTAGGATCAAATTGGTTTTCGATCTAGTCAAGTTTCAATCAACTCGGTCTAGTTTTCGAACCATGCTCGTCACTACTTTGAACGATCAGAGTTCCCTCTTACTTAACATATTAAGAACTAGTTGACCTTAGTGTAAACAAACTCACTCTATAATCAAACACATAAAACATACAAATTTATTTTTTTACCCCTTGATTATACATCAAAATTGATTTGTTGGTGGAACTAATCGAGTATCCTAAAGTGTTTAAAACAGAAGTAATTACAGACCGATCAAGACCGCATCGAACTGATCAAAATCAAACTGAACCAAAATCTAATTTGTTTAACACGTTGTACTGAGAACCGGACCAAAATGGACCGGTCTGATTCAATTTGGTCTGCTAAAGAATAATTGATATGAGCTTAATCACTCATATCATTTGTATCTAGAAACGAACAATAATTGCACAAAAACAATGGAAAATGCCTTGTATTCGCTTGTTTCTTGTTTGAATGTGTGTAGGTACCAAGTTCGCAAAAACCGGCAAAACCGACACTAGTTTGATGAAAAGATCAACTAAGCCGATAATAAGTCATTTTATTCACGGATTTATCAATTTTGACGACAAGTGGGTCCCACATTTTCTTAATGGGCCTGAAAAGCCCATTAATATGTTTTGTTATTTATTTGGGCCAAGGCTTAAATCAAAGCCCATTTACAAGAAAATAAGAGACGAATGAAGTGTATTGGGTCCGATTTAGTTTCAAAAGCCCAACAAGAGACAAAGTATGGAACGATTGTAATTTTTTAGTCTTAGAGGCCTATCAACAAAAGTAGAAGACGGTGCAAAGTTTTTTATAAACTTTCTTGGGGTCAGACTTTATGGTCAAAGAAGAAATAAAACAAAGAAAGAAAAGAAACGAGAGAAAGAGAGGAACTAAGAGGGAAGAACTCCACCATCTCAATAAACCCTAGAAATTAGGGGTTTCAATTCGGCTATCAATTGTACACCACGCGCTTGCTATTCAGAAGATTAAGGGAGAAAAGACGCGTGTGATACACGAATATTCCAAGTACTATGCGCCACGTGGAAGAATGATTCGTCACAGCTAGCCTATGATTGGCTAATTCCACTGCCATCAGAAAAAGGGCCAATCACATGCCTCCAAGTCAGCAGCAAACTAGCACAGGATTGGCCACGTTGGCGATCCAAGTGAACAAGGGTGTGTTTCGACCCTTGGATCAAAACAGAAAGGAAAGAGAAGATGGGAAAGATGATCCGACGGTTCAGTATAGCTTCATCACCAACAACCCACCTCTCACCGAGCCTATAAAACCCCACCATTTTTACTCAGAATGGTATCCCTTTCCTTCTTTTCTAGTGTTATAATGGTAGTTTAGATTTAGATTAATTTGTATTATTTTTCTATCTAAGTATTGTAATTCCTGATTTTAATGAAATAAAAGTCCTTTTACTGTTTTGAATAATTTGTTAATCTCAGCTTTAACGTTTTCTGAATACTCTTGAAATCTATTGCTTAATAGCTATTATAACTGAGAGTCACTTGAATCTGCTTAATTAATAAGCTAATTTGAGTGATAGAGTGAGAATAGGGATTTTATACGTTTATCCCACTGATAAACGAGAAAAATAAGGCTACTGGATCGACGTTTATTAAAGTGGTTCGTGATGTTTGTTGATTCGTTATAAGATGGTGGTTTTGGTTCGAGATTCATAGTAAGGTTTTTGATTCATGATGTTTATTATGGTGGTCCGATCGTGTTGTGGTGTCGTTTTTGGATAAGGAAGCTCAGCGCTCTCCTTCTACATCAACGGTTCATCTTCAATAGATGGTTAAGCTATATTTAATTTTTTTTTAGCATACTCTCTAGTGTAAATTCATTATCTGCCATGTTATCTTATTTCTGAGTGTTTAATTTGAATTTGTTATGATATGTTACTTGTGAATCTGCTCAGATGATAGATCTATTTGTTTGATTTTCAGTTTTATGTTTTGTATGAGAAGTATTGGGTTAATCTGTTATAATAGATAGTTTATAGTAGATCTTATAATTTTTGATCTGTTACTGTTCGATTGAGTACTCGCATCTGCTGAACTGGATCTGTTATTAGCTAAGTTTTAAGTTTCATTTAACTGACATGGTACTTGATAGGTTCTCTTTAGTGCGTTTGAATTTTCTAAGTTTCTGATATATTACAAGTCTGCTAGTTGAAATGATTGTCAGTCTAAATTTGTTGTGATTTGTTCATCTTTCATGCTTGCTGGACCTGTTAGTTTGTCTGATTATTCTAGTTAGCTGTTAAGTATGATGAATTTATTGGTTGATCTTCTGCGGTTCGTTGAATATTTGAGTCCTCTAGTGCGTTTGATAGTTGACCTGCTGTTCGTTTAGTTAGCTTCGAGGCTCGATTTGGTTATAGCTTTGTGTAACTCTGATTTTGGTTTGATTTTCGTTTGCTGTCAACTAAATGGATTATCATCTGTATTAAGATAATTTAGGACTGTTTTGGAATTGTTCGATGCTTATTCGTTCATTTGATAATAGACTGCTGATTTTAAACGTAGTTGTTATAGACTGTTATGCATTCAAACCTTAGCTGTGGTTATTTCGTGTTCTTTTGGAATATATTTTTTTTTTCATTTGACTGAATTTAGATGCTGTCTGTTGCGTTTTATTTGAATTCTGAATTTGTTTGAACTGAGTTTCTGTATTTGATTTGGGTTTATGCTAAATCTGTTTGAATTTTGATTATTGTCTGATCTTCTACTGTGTGATTGAGGGTGTTTGGGCTTGCATCTTGTTTTTCTGATCTGTTCAGCCTGACTGGGTTATCTGTGATTGATTTTTGGCTTACTGTAATGCTAGTATTAATGCCTTATTTAAGTTTTTGTAGGAATATTGTTACTGTATATGGAGCTTGTTTGCATTTCTATCTTAACTGCTGCATTACATTGTTTGAATGCTGATATGGATAATTCCTTTTATATCTGCTGATTTATTTAGACTGTGTATCTGTCGAGTATATTGGGAATGAGTTAGGCTAAATTTCTGAGTTTTAAAAAATAATACCAAAATCTTGTCATCCACTGGGTTCGACCTCGTGAACCTCTGATTAATGGTCCAACGACCTTACCAACTGGACTGGCCACACGTTTTGTTTAATTGCTTCATAATGTATTTAATAAACATGTTTTTAAACTGTCATTTGTTTCCTTTAAACGTTTATCTAATTTTTCTAGTGTAAAAAGTCTAATCACTTTTATTTAAGTTTGGAAAATTAAATTGTTTAGTAATAAAAAAAATATATATAAAAAATAATAATAATAATAATAATAATAATAAGAAAAATAAAAAGAAAAATGTTTTTATTTTAAAAGTTTAATTAGTATAATTATTAGATTTTTATAATAGTGGATTTAAAATAGTTTTTTTTTATTAGACTTGTTTTCAAAGTAATTTTTAATAAAGTAAAGTAATTAGTTTAATAAGTTTTTATTAGATTATTTTAAAAATAGAATAAAAAGTTATAATTTTTTAAATAGATTAATCTTTATAGATTATTAAATAGATTAAATTTTTAATAGTGTTAAATTTTAAGTATTTAATTGAGCTTTTAGATTTTAATTTTAAGCGGGGTTTACGATTCATGCACTTTAGGTTTATTTTAAATAGCTTAAAATTTGTAGACTTTAATTTTAGTTTAAAAACCGAAAACAAATTCAAATCAATTGTCCTAATCGAAACGAAACGTCTCAAATTCACTCGATCTTCGTGTACAACGAACTTGGTTCACTCACGTGTTTAATCGTATCCGTCTTTGACTTATTTTTGGTTAATTACTTTTTCCTAAAGGTAATTACCTAAATTTGTCCTATAACGTATATGTGTTAATCCACAACACATCAATAATCGTCGGGTTTTTCATAAAATCGAACCAGACCAGACTAAGCGGGTCGTAGACTGAATATAAGTAAAAGCATGGAGGGAGGACGGGATCGTTCGGTCTAGTCCGGTTTAGTTCGGTTTCTCGCTCCGATCCGGTCTCCCGTCTAGGGATGGCAACAGGACAGGTTTAGGGCGAGGTGACCACACCCATTCTCAATTCTAATTACCAAAGTTATCTCTAAACCCTTCCCGATCTCCGTCAAAGATCTAATCGGGACAAAATGCTCCTCAAACCCGCTTCATATGAATCATGATGTTTTATTTAGGTGCAATTCTCATCTAAAACCGCACCACTTTAAATTTATTATTTTTTTTAAATCATTAAAAATTTAAAAACCTATAAATGATTAACTACTAACAAGCCTTATTATGTTTTCAACAATAATATTATACACCGTCAAAATAATAAGTTATAAATATGACATCAGACATGGTTTTATAATCACAAATTTTCAATTTTATAAAAAAGAAAAAAAAAACTTAACAACACATGAAAAATATTTTTTATTACATAAATACTAACATATATAATGTAAGTATCGATATATTTTTAATGTATTATCTGGATGACGCTCTTTTCCTCAAATCAAATTAAAAACTTCCTTTAAGCCTCAAACCGTCCCATAACCCAATAAACATGCCCCGCCTGACTCAATTAGTTCGAGTTTCAGGTTTTTCTATCGAGTTCGAGTTTTTCTCATCCCTAATGCGCTCCAATATGCTCGGCGCTAATTTAAAATACGTAATACATAAGGTAGATTTTTTTGTTAAAAAGAACGTCCGTTTGGTTTGGAGTCGGATTTTATTTTAGATGTACGTTTATAAAGTGGAGGGTTTAAAAGTAAGTATGATATAAAAGAGAGAAGGTGTAAAATTTAATAAAATAAAATATTTTTAAAAAATAACATCAGCTTTATATATGAATAGTTTAGTTAAAATAAAAAGTATATGTAAAAAAAATAAAAAAAAATCTAACATGTGGCTCAAATTAAAACGTGACCCACATAATTTAACATGGTAACACAATAAACAGAAATCCCAACACCCCAGGCCTGCCTACTTTTATGCAAGTCATATAATAATCTCTCAACCCCAATTTTTGTACCCACTAAGAGCAAAAGGTGTCACGAAGAGCAAAAGGCTCTTCACTTGTGCCACTTCAGCGTCACATTACACCAACTAACCAAAACAAAAAACCAATTAAACACCCCCTCACTCACAACTAGTCTCTATCCTCTTCACTTGGGTCCCACCACTCACCATTTTATTTCTTTTTTCATTTTTCACACAAAATAAAAATTTATTTCATAAAATTAAAAATTAAAAATACTTCAAATAAAAATACAAATACTTAAAAAAATACGGAAAAAAAAACAATACGTAAAAAAATACAAATACGGAAAAAAAAACATCCTAATCATCGACTGCATATTTTGTCGCGATTTTTGTCTGTTTTCTTTCGATAATCGACTTGTTCGGTTCAGGCAAATTGTCGGTTCTGATCGAGAGAAACTCCATCTCTTTGAACTCCAATTCAGCATCGGGTTTAGCTTTCTCGGCTTAGGCTCTAGCTTTCCTCGAGTAGTACATGTCTTTACCGGCATATATTTTGTGAAGTAAAGCCTCGTTTATTTCTCCCTTAGAAGTGGTCGAACCACTACCCGTGCTGCTGCCAGTTGTTTCTGATCGAGTCTTCTTGGCGGGTCTCTGTTTTCCGGCTGGTCGAGCTCGAGGATCTGGACCGAATACGGAGGTATGATCATTTTCGTCAAGACCCTCGGGTGCGTCCCATTTTGAGTAGTTTTTAAGCACCCTCCACACATGGTCAAGCGTAAATTTTCTCCCCCTGTTACAAGCCGAAAATTCAAGTTTTGCAGCATGAATCACGTCATCTTCGTTTTGACCGCTTTTCTTGTTAAGACCTTTGAAGATAGCGTGAAACTTTTGAACATCGGGGTGCATCCTTGACCATTTCCCTGTCAACATATTCTTGGCACGACGATTTGCGTTACGACCATTGAAATCGTCATAAATCGTGTTCCAAAAATACTCTTTAGTTTGATAAGGCCCCCGATCTTTATCTTCTGAAACGCCGACCCAACACTCGGCCAGTATGACCTCCTCAGCAGGTGTCCACCGTTGGGGTGTCGACTCCACCAAAACATCAGCTTCGTCATCGATGTCGTCTTCGTCTGCGGACAAATCAACTGCGATATATTTTTTTTACCCCCGTTTTCCTTTACGAACTACTATTTTTTTGTGGTGGAGGTTACGGTGTTGGTATTTTGAATTGTGTTTCAGGGACTTGTTGACTTTGAGATGGATTAGGATTAAACTGCGATTGATTAAACTGAGATGGGTTAAATTGAGATTGTTGCAAAGCTAGTAGTTGATTATAGTAGATTTGTTGGGGTGACAAGTTTGAAAAGTATTGATGCGAAAATGGTGGGAGGGCTGCGAATTGACTGGATCCTTGGCCGGACTGCGTCGCCGGAGAAGAGGACGACGATTGATTCGGATCCGTGCTTTGGCTAAGAAGTTGCGAGTAGGAGAGGTAACCGTTTGGGAAGTTTGACATTTTTTTTGTGATTGTAAGTGTAAATTTGTGAATGTATTGTGTGTGTATATTGTGAATATAGTGTGTGTATATATAGGAAAATAAATAAATTAAAAAAAAAAAAAATTATAAATGTTACCGTTGTGAAACGGTATTAACATGGTGGGGCCCACACTTTTTTCTTTTTCACTTCGTTGAAACATGGCGAATAGGGACGGCGAAGAGGACCCCTGGTGTCACGGCGAGCACCGGCGAGGGTGCCACCTAGAACCGGCGAACCCCCCTCGCCGTGACACCATTTGCTCTAAGTTATACCAAACAATTAAACATGACTTTAACTTTTATCCTAAGATGAAAACCGAGGGCTCGTTTAGTTTATAGGGTTTAGGCTGAAACCAAAGTTTGCGTGTTTGGTAAGCAAATATAGCATTTAATGTCGATGCAGAAAAAGCAACACAAATGATAGGTTTGTTCTCTTTTAACCATTTCTTTTTATTAATTCTATTTCAAAAATTTATTTTTACATTTAATAATATTTTTAAAATATATAAAGTATATTTATTATATATAATATATTATTTTAACTTATGTTATTTTTTCTCTCTTAATTTAATTCAAAACCTATACTAACTCAATCCTAAACCACCCATTTTATAAACTCACGCTTAAAGTAAAACCCGACTTCAAACCAAACGGACCATGAATAACCAAACGCTTCCTTAACCCCGATAAAATATATTAATAACCCACGCATAAGCTTGAACAGCCTCTAATCATATGACATTTTTTGTAATCATTCTGTAATATACTGTAATTAATAAGAGTTCACACTTTCACCAAAAAAAAAAAAAACATATTAAGAAAATTTATATTTCTGTAATCATAATTGATTAATTGATACACTAATTACATATAAGAAATGCAAAATTATGGGCAAAGAGTTTTGGCGTTCAACTCAACCCGCGACCTGCTAATTTACCATATCCCTGACCCTACTATTAAGCACAAACCAGCCTCCTCTAAACCAGTAATATTAGCCGCAACTCCATTGTTTACAAGGTATCCCGGTTGAACGCATAGATAGAACATAAATATACACAAAGTCTCGGCTTCTTGAGTCGTTCTATCATTTTACATCTATTTCACAACAGAACGCGAGTATGTTCATAATTTGTATCAATTGCCTTTACATGTACATTCACCATTGACAAAACAATGGAATCCTGAAGCATCCCTGACATGAATCTCCCTCTTGGTCACGGCTGAAACATACTTAAAGAAAGTATGGCAATCCCCACAAAGAAGGATATTTTTCATAACCCGAACAGGCGTTCCTTTAGTCATTAAAAGACCATAAGTGACTGCTAGCTTTGCACTATGGTAATACAAGAAATCCCTTTTGTGATGCTCCTCCACTTCATGAAGCACAAAACTGGTATCGGGTACATATCCAGCTTTCAAACATTTTAAGACTAATATATCTAGACCACTGTAAATGTCTTTGAAATGGGTATGCGATTTATCTCTTGCGTAAAATGAATGAACCTTGTTTTCATGAATAATCCAACTTTTTCCGGGACGTTTTTGGATACCCTTTTCTCTCATCTCTTCCCGTATCGTTTCAGAGCAATGCCATCTCCCGGATGCTGAATATAAATTGGATACAAGTATATACGTAGATGGATCATTTGGCTTCTTAGAAAGAATTTCCTTTGCAGCCCTTTTACCAATATCTGTATTTATAGACGTTCGACAATTATCAAGCAAAGCTTTCCATACGAAAGTGTTTGGCTCAAATGGCATTTTTTTTATAATGTCTTCAGCCTCTTTAAGTAAACCCCAGTGACCAAAAACATTAACCAATGAAACATAATGCTCTGAAGTGGGTTCAATGTTGTAAGCAGTCTTCATGGATTGAAAAAATCTATAACACTCGTTAACCTTATTCGAGGTTGTGAAAGTGTAGGCCGAGACTATCAATAGGGTTGTGATCGAATCAGGTTTTATGTTTGCCATCTTCATCTCTGCCCATAGATCCAAGGCCTTATCTCCTTGCTTGTTGAAAATATATCCAGACATCAAACTGTTCCAAGACACAATATCGAGTCTTTTCATGTTATCAAAAACCTTAATCGCAGCCGCCATGTTGCCACACTTGCTATACATTCCAATTAATGCATTTTCTACTTTAATATCACACAGCATACATGATCTTAAAGCACTCGAATGTATTTGTTCACCAATTCTATCAAACCCTAGCGTCGCACATAGACCAAGGACTGTAGTTAATACCATTTCATCAATGATCATAGTATTTTCAGATTGACCTTTAAAGAATAAAGATAGTGCTTCATATGGATTTCCGTTTCTAGCATACCCGCAAATCATTGATGTCCAGATAATCGAACTGTTTTGGGTTATTGAGTCGCTGTTAAACATTTCTTCCGCGTCAGTCATTCTTCCACACTTTGTGCACATATCAAGCAATGCAGATTCAACACGCTCGTTAGACCCAAATCCAAATTTTAGAACAAAGCCGTGTATCTGTTCACTAGCACTTTTATCCTCATGCAACCCGCAAGCATTCATAATAATAGCCAATGAGTATTCATCCAACTCAACAACTTCTTCCAACATTCTGCAAAACATACGCAGAGCTCGTACCCCTTCACCATTTTGGCAAAACCCTGATAAGAGAGTATTATACGAGACACAATTCCTCTCAGGCATTCTATCAAAAACCTCCTCCGCCATATCAACAAGTCCCGAATCCATGTAAAAAGATACCATTTGTGTCCATGTTATTACGTCTTTAACCACCATTCTATCAAACAAACTCACAACATTCTTCACATTCCCACATTTACTATAAAATCCAATTAACGCATTACCAACACTCAAATTCTTTTCCAACCCAAACTTAATCGCACGAGCATGAACTTCACGACCTTCCATAACCGCACCAAGTTCATTACACGCACCCAAAACAGCCGAAACACTAAAATGATCAATCCCAATCCCATCCGTCCATACCATCTCCCGAAACATCTCCAACGCTTCCCCAAACATAAACCCTTTCACCAAACACGACACCACCGTATTCCACGACGAAACATCTCTCACCGACATCCCCTCAAACACCTTAACAACCAAATCCAAACACCCACATTTCCCATAAAACCCCATCAAAGCATTCATAACAAAAACATCATCCTTAAACCCCATTTTGACAACCAACCCATGAATCCCAGACCCCAATTGAATATCGAAAACCCGACCACAAGCCGTCAAAACCGCAACAAAACTATACTCATTCGGATCAACACCACACCTCATCATCTCAACAAACATCTCAACACCTTGATACTCATTCAAACACTTTGCAAGCCATGAAACCATGGAAGTAAAAGTAACAACATCAGGGTTCTGCACATTTTGAAAAACCCTGTGAGCATAAGAAGATAAACCCAGTTTGAAATAAGATGTGATAAGGGTGTTGAGAAAGTATGTGTTTGGGGGGTGATTTTTGAGTATCTGAGCATGTGTGGAAGTTGCTAAATGAATGTTGTTGGTTTGGACTGATTGTTGGAGTAAAATAGGGATGTTATTGGGTTTAAAGTGTGGGGTTTTTGTTGTGATGATGGGTGGTGGTTTTTTAACAAGATGAGAGGGTGGTGATGAGGCTGAGATGCTAATGGCACCACCACCAGCAGCAGCCATGGATTAGACAAGAAGTGGATTTTTGTTTTCCACAAATGAAATTTTCACTTTTAACAAATATGACAGATAATCATTTTGAAAATGTTTGTTTTTACAAATTTAATTATTTGACAAAATGACTAAAATAATAATCAATTTTTTATTTTTATCATCAAAACACTATTTTAACTCATGTTCATTTTAAAAATAAAATAAATAAATAATCTAATTTCAAATGCAATTTCAAACACTCTTTAATATTATTGCTAAATTTTAAATTTAAGTCAAATAATATTATATATTTGTTTAATTATCTGAATGATTTTAATTGTTTATTTTTTAATATATATTAAATTATAACAATAAAAATGAATAAGTAGCTTAAATGTATTTTTAAAAATTAATATTTAAAAAAAAGCATTTCAATCTTGAAATTTAACCCGTATAAGTGTAATCGAGTCAAGCCGATCTCAAGCTTTATAGGGCTTGAATTTGGCTTGATAATACAATTGTTCACTTGAGTTTAGTTTGATAACTTGTCAAAATTTAACAATCTGGGCTTGAGCCTGACTTGATAAAGTTTAATAAAAGCTTGAGATTGATTTGAATAAAGCTTGAATGTGTATAAAATTATCTCTTTTATAATAAAAAAAACTCATCAATAAAAAACATATATATAAAGTAAAACAAACAAAAACCATAACTCAAAAACAAATTCGATTTATTTAACATTAATAAAACCAAAAATAACATAATCGTACACTCTTGGTTTTAAAATGCGTTTTGCAATCCAATGCGATTAAGGTCCCTAAAACTATTGCGTGATGTGATTGCTAACGCAATTACGACACCCTCGTATTAAAAAAAGTACAAAAAATATTTATACGTATTATATTTCACCAAGTACCAAGTACATGTAATAAAATTATAAAATTAAATAAATTATTTAAAATGATAAGCTAAATTATAAATTTAATCAAAGAATATATTATTTATTTATAAAATAAGCCTTTATAATTAAGTTAATACTTAAATTAAACATAAGTTGCTTATGTGAATTAATCATAAAAACGCATTTTGATAAAGCTTGAAAAAGCTTGATAATAGTTCGAGCCGAGCTATCAAAAGCTTAAATTTGATATATATTTCAAGCTATTTTTTGGTCTTGAGCTTGATAAAAACTTGGCTTGATCGAGCCAAGCTCGAGCTCGAGTTGCTTGCTAAAAGTTTGGCTTGATTATAGCCCTAGTTACCCGTATCAATAAGGTTATCACGTTAATTCTTTGATTTCACAAAAAAAAAAAACTTTATACGCAATATGTATTTACAACCTTACATGACACATTAAATTGTTGTTTTAGAATCACAAATTTTTTATAAATCAAAGTGTCATATTAATATGTGGTTATTTTTTTCTTCTTTCCAAATCATATCATACTTTAAACTAAGGCTGGGGGAATGATGCAAAAAACCTACGAGTGGGGTTGATGTGGCAAAAACCCACGCGTGGGTTGCGTATCCCAGAAAAAAAAATTTCACCAACGGTAGGTTTCATACCCTTCGTAAAACACACCATGTGGGCCCAAGTTCACTTTCATTTAATTATAAATACCCCCATTTGACCTATTTCAAAACACACAAATTTTTTATTTTCTCCATTCTTATACATCTTCTTTATTCTTTCAAAATTTTCAACATGGCAAATATGGATGAATATACGTTTATGTTCCCAGATCTAATGATCGATGATGAAGAGACTTTGGTGAATATCCCTCGTGTCCGGTTGCTAGCAAGAACGACGTCATTTTTTCAAAATAGACGACAACCAGGAGTGCCTAGAACCCGATTAACCGAGATCGTTATGGTGCCCATGATCGTTTAGTTGTCGCGTTTTGTTGAGATACGCGGTCGTTTAGCCATCGATAAATGCGTGAGCCTATCCGGGGCACACACTCAACATGAAGAACACACTTTTATTTACGTTTATTTATTTATTAATTAAACGTTTAATAAAAACTTCACCATTATTCAATTAACGGTAGTTAAATTAAGTAACGGGTTTTAATTAATTTATCGTGAGTGTGTTAGTTAAAGTTATGGGACAAAAAAGTCGGTTCTTGGAACCTTAGGCCATAAGTTGGTCGTATAATACCCTAGGGTATTCTAGAATATTTTGGTTTGCTAATTAAGTTAAGAAATTACCTTAATTAGGTTTGTATGGGTTGTGCCTTAAGATTTGAGGAGGTCGAGACTAGTATTTATACACATCTCCATACCTCACAAATTTTGTCTCTCTCTTTCTCTTGTTCCGTCCGATCGCAACACACACACACACACTAAAACCATACAATTTTTCCCTTAACCCTAGAATCACTTAAAGGTTAAACCTTTACAAGATCAATTACCTTTTGGTATTTTCTTGTGAAGTTTTTAAGCTTTTAACTAAACACTAGATTATTATATCTAGGTTTTTGGTCCCCTTGTGGTTCGTCCAAACGCAAACCCTAAGATAGGGTTTTTCGGTGATTTTTCCAAGTATCTTGTAACGTTCTATAAACCGATCCTTACGTAATCCCAATTAGGGTTTTGGATCTAGGGTTTATAGTTACAATATTAATTGAAGTGAAGTTACTACTAGCATCGTAGTGATTGTTCGTTTGATGTGTCGTGTGAGCAAACGATAGAGGCGGTTATTTTACCGTTATAAGTTCAAGATCAAGATCATTAATTGATTGCTTCAACTAATTTAAGGTTGGTTTTAAATTGTTTATTATTATGTGTTAATCATGTTTGTTTCTACTAGATCCATTCCGCTGCGTACTCGTAGTTAATGGTTTAACTAGTTTTCAAATCCCAACACGTTTTTCAGTGACGACCCGATCTACGACGCACGTGCATTCCGGAAGACATTCCGAATGGATCGTTCACTTTTCAACGATATAGTTACGGCTGTAACTGTTCATGATCCTTACTTTAATGCAAATATCGACTGTACCGGAAGAGAAGGCATTGCTCCATTGGTGAAATGCACTTCTGCAATTCTTCAATTAGCATACGGCATTGTTCCAGCCTTTTAGATGAATATCTGCAAATCTATAAAAGAACTTCACGGGAGAGTCTTGATCATTTTTGTACTGCTATGGGGGTATGGGCCAGAGTATCTGAGAAAACCCACGGTGAGTGACTTTGAATTACTATATCAACATCACGAAGAGAAGCACGGTTTTCCGGGGATGCTAAGAAGTCTAGACTGCACGGATTGGGAGTGGTTTGGTTGTCTGTACGCCCATAAAGGGCAATATGTTAGGCGTGATCATGAGTCGAATCCGTTCATTTTGTTGGAAGATGTTACGTCGCAAGACTTGTGGATATGGCATGCTTTCTTTGGTATTTATGGGTCTAACAACGACATTAATATCTTACAGCAATCCCCATTGTTTAACGATTTGAAAACAGACGAGCGCCAGAGGTCCCTTTTACGGCTAACGGCGTTACTTATCCATTTGGATACTATCTTGTAGAAGGGATGTATCCCTAGTTAGTTCCACTCGTTAAGACGATTCCAGAACCCTCTGACGATGACCACAATTGAATATTGTATAAAAAGAAACATGAATCGACAAGGAAAGATGTGAAACGCGCGTTTGGTGTTCTGAAAAAGAAATGGGCCATAATCGTCAATCCAACACGTGCGATGAGAAAAGAAAGAATTATTAATATGATGTATGCATGCATCATAATGCATAATATGATTCGTAAACACAAAAGAATTACGATAAGTCCCAGATGGTATCCATGAGAAGCAATCCGATTTAAATGTTTAATTTTTATTTTATTTTAACGTCTTTAATGTTTTTATTTATTTTAATGTTTTAATGTTTTTATTTAACCGCGCGTGTAGTTTTTAAATTTAATGGAATAAAAGTATTTATTTTAAAAGTGATAATGGAAAAATGAGATGGAGGTGAGGTAAAGGTGTTTTTTTCCTTAATCTATATACCCTATAAAGGGTGTATACCAATTGTTGAAAGTTGAAAGTTAAAAACACTAACACATATGGAAATGTTGAACAACTCGTGGTTATCACTCTCTCTATGAATGAATGTCAAAACTGGCAAGTAGAATCTAAAAACTGGTAAGGCAAAGAAGGAAACAATGCTAAAAAATTTAAAAACTTAATTTCTACGCGTAGATTCCTAGAATAGTTCCATACATATCTTCCTTCCCTTACACGCTCCTTCCCACTCTTTTATATTTCATCCCACATGTGTTAATTCATCAAAACCAAATCATCAGTTCCACCAATTCAAAAAATCTTCCCATCATTTCATCGGTTATAGCTCTTGATCCCACTCTGTTATATTTCATCCCACATGTTTTTCTAACACGCTCCTTCCAACTTTGTTATAGCTCTTGAATTAAACTTTAGTTTTTGTTAGTACAAACATTACGATGTTTTGTCGATATAATCTCTTTGTGTTTTGTTGATGAAAAACGTATAATTTGCAATACATTATATAAAATGTTAAGGTACTCGTAATCACGCAAGAATACATTTATATACTTCTCTCGACATCTCCAAGATCGCATTCGGCATGAATCACTCAAGGTATGAATAAACATGTCATTAACCTAACTAAGTGATTAAGGATTAATATTTTCTTAAAACTCACATTTAATCAAATGTGACAAAAGATTTTAATAAACTTTATTTTTAAGAAAATGTTTTAATAAAAAAAATGGAAATTTGAATTTAGAATATTCCAAATAATATTCCCTAAGGCATATTCCACAGAATATTCTTTAATTTAATTTGGCATATTCCATATGCCAAAGAAATATTCTTTGAGGGTATAAACTACCCCAGATGACATATCCCCACTAAAGGACAAAAATGCACAGACTCCAAGCCGGAGGTTCCTTAAAGGAACCCGCGGTTCCTTATTGATAAGGAACCGCGGGGGTACTTAATGTAACACCCCCAAAATAGGCCCAGGTGAAGCACACGAGTTTTTGGGCATGTTACGTCATGATTATCTGAGTCTTGATCCGAGAGAACAACTTCTATGCCAAATATCACAACGCAGACTCCAAATAATCATACAGTCAAGTACCTGAGAATACATGCTTAAAACGGTCAACATAAAGTTGGTGAGTTCATAAGTTTTATTAAAAGGTTTATGACACTTCAAAAGTTTATAAAGTCCGATACTAAAAGTTATCGTAAAAGCGTTTAGAAATCCAGAGTTTCGCAACAAAAGCAATGCTTACCACAAAGTTCAATCATAAATCAACATTTGGCCAAAAGCATTACAGCCAACATAAATAATTCAGTTCATAATCAAGGTTCATATCAACATCACATGCAAGATTCATAACAAGATCAGATACATAATTCATATCAAGATCACGTATAAGAAGCATATCAATATCATACAAGATCATATCAAGATTCAAATTTCAAGATCATTACGTGATCATAGCAAGATTCAATTCTAGATCAATACAAGATCATAGCAAGATGGATCACAAGAGCAATTCAAGTTCAGAATCATAGCAAGCAATGGACCGCAAAAACATAGATAAGATATGCAAGACCATCATGGGAGATATGACGTCAAGCATATTGGGTACAACACAGTGTTTACGATAGCACTAAGCTCATGAAACCGAACTATGGCAAGTACGCCGAAACATCGCGCGCATGAAATACAAGTTGCCCTGGTAGGTGTCTAACCCAAGACCACCTAGCACAACATCAAATGGTATACGTCCGTTTGGCAGTGGAGATTTACAAATCCCCGGACGGAGGTTGCCAAAACCTCAATAGATCTATCCATAACATCAGGTTCACTTTACCGGTCATCCAGAAGTGATTAACGGTTCATGAAGGGGACTAAGAAGAACGTGGGTTAAAGTTCCTTAGGCATATCCATAAACCAACTTCAACGAAGTATACAACGAGATCACATTTTGCGTCCAAGCAAGTGACAAAGCATTATCTCATATATAAACAATATCTCAGTGAAGTATTCTTATACAAGCACAGTTGCATCCATTAGCAAATAACAAAGCATTATCTCTCCCCAAATAGATTAAGCATATAACACATATTAAGAGAAGAAATTACTCACTCACATATTCACAATATGCAGCATAAACAATTCTTCATGGGTATAAACACATATGCATCGCAAACAATACTTGAGAAGTATAACCACGTATGTATCACAAACAATCATCAAACGTATAAACACGTATTTGACATCAACAAGCATGCCTCTCCCCCAAAAGAGATTAAAACTTTTATAAAATGATTCCAAAAATAGAAAGAGGGGGTATGAACTCACCTTAGTATGCAAAGATTCACAACAAGAATATGAAAATCACAGATGCAACAAAGCAAGACGCGACCTAAATATATAATGCTAGATTAGGTCACAAACGAATAATGCATTCGTGTCACATGCACATGTCACCCTTTACCACGGTTTTAGTTATAAATATATGATCAAAATATTTGTCGGTGTAAAACTCGACCAAACTTCTAAGCAAAGAAGATGTCGTCTCGACTCGATAAAATTCGGCAGCCTTTCGACGTCACATGTATATTTACCATTTTAGCCAACTCTCAACTCACGTTAATTAATACTCGATAATCGCTCTCAACCTCAAACCTTGCTTGCTGTTTTAAATTTACTCGATACAAAACCCGCTCCTATATTATTTGTACAACAATAATTTACAATTTAAAAACTTTACAAGATAAATTAAAGATCCTAGCAACTTGATAAATTAAAAATGGATTTTAATGTTCACCCTTCTATCCTACGTGATATTCTATTTGCAAAAGCTTTTGAAAAGACCTTTAGGAAAACAGTCGGTGCAAAAGAAAGGGATACCAACTTTGTCAGCTTTTTGAAAAAGAATATATTTTCCATTTCTCTCGTCAGCTTATATAAAACTAAAAATGTACAACCAAGCTTTCATCTCTCTCTCTCTCTCTTGCGTTAACAACAACAAGCCATACCAGTTTCTTTTTGCTATTTCGCACCTCTCTCTCGTCGACAACAGTAATCTCACCACGACCAAACTCACAACAAAAGCTCACCTTGACTCACACAACAACTCTCACAGATTTATGTTTCTTTCATCTAAAACTCGCTTCAAAACGAGGGACCTTGACGTGAAAACAAACTCATACAAGGCATGCCAACATGTTTTGACTCGACACCCACGCTCACAGTTCTTGTAGCCTTCGCCATAAAACCCTCGACAATGTCTCGAGAATCTCTCACAACTAGAAGCTAACATCAAACAATCTCTCACAACATTCTCTCGTCAAACTCTCATAATTTTCGACTCATATTAATAAACCCTCACAAACGCTCGCAAAACTCTCGCAAAGACAAAATCTCACCACGTATAACACTCGCCTCACATTTGCTTATTATCTTTACGACTCAAAACTCGGTTTGACACATACAAAAAGACATACCAGTGTGAGTTTAAGCAACGCATATCAACCTTAACGTAAACCCATTTCAAACCTGTTCTTTTAAACCTTTTCGAAGTTACAACGTCGCGTTTAAAGGGTTTGCAATTCATATCTTTGAAAGTTTAGTTTTCCGAAAACGGTGGTAAAGACGACACATACGCATGTAAAGAAACGCAGTAAAAGAAAATGAAGGTAAACAGGGTAGCTCGAAGAGACCTTGTCGAGCTCGTGAGTATGGTGTGACTATAACGAGATGATGAACCACGCAAACCGCTGCAACCTAACTCGAGCTAATCCTTCGAACTAGTAAGAGCCACGTGACAAAAACCGTACTCACTTAGCAAACTAGAACTCCAAACCCGCTTGAGCTAGTGACCCACTGACCCTCGTGAACACCGTACTCACTTCGCGAACACGAACTATAAACCCAAACTTGAGCTAAAACCTTTCAGACTAGCAAATCCACGTTGACTTGTAAGTCGCGTCTACAAAACCCGTACTCGCTTCACGTGTGAAACTCTCGAACTGGTGAAACTCGCGTGAACACAATAACCTCGAATGACGCAACCTAGAACAATCTTCACAGGTAATGTTTTGTAAGTGAATGTATGTGGTTATTGGTTGTACAAGTTTTAGAAATAAATGATGAAGGTTTTCATGTGAAATGGAGATTTAAGGTAGTAACAATGGAGGTTTATTCTTGTTATTTTTGATCCGAAAGTTGAGAGAGAGAGAGGGTGTGAAATGCGTTTGTTTGTGTTTATGCGTGTGTGAGTGTTTGAGGTGCAGGCATGTGGTTTTCAAATGTAAAATGGGTATGTACCATGTAAGGCTTTGTATGTGTAAGTTGTGTGTGTGCAAAATGGGAAAGCAAGACAAAAAAAGAATAGGACTTGACCATAACAAAATGAATTCACGTCTATTGCACGTGTTTCGTGAAGTTTAACCGTGGTTAACAAGGATAAAGTTATTTCTAGCTATGGTTAGGAGGAATTCGAAAAGTAGAAAGTGTTAGGTTTAGGATAGAAAATATGATGAGTGGATACCCAATGTGGTATGTAGTTTAATTAAAATTTGAAGTATTGGGTAATAGTAGGATAAAAGTGTTCATTGGGGGTATTTTGATTTACACAATGCGTCGAATAAGTAAACTGATCCTAATTATTTTTACGGAGAATAAAACGATTAATCACGTCTCGTTAAAATAATTAATACAATTAGTTAAGAGAAATAATTATGAAAATAATTATTTGCACGGTATTTATATATACACAAACGTTGACAGCAGTTAAACTGTAGATAGCTCGCAAAATGCGTCATAGATAAATCATACACACATTATGCATACGTATTGGAATTAAATTTTCAGATACGTCTGAATATTTATCGTAATAATTTACACAACCAATAGTGACACACTCACAGTGTTCACAACAACCCAGACTGAGCACAATCAAATCAAGATACACGCCAACATACGTTATTTCACAAAATAAGGGAATGCTTCTCGGATAAATAGCAATTTACCACATAGTTGACTAAATAAAAGGTCAAAGGGGTAAAATAGTCATTTAACGAGCCACGAAATTTCTCGGGTGTTACACTTAAGGAACCACAGGTCTTTATAGCCGTTGCATTGTTGTCCTATAAATAGTGGATCATTTCCAGCTTTTCTTTCAACCCTTTTTGCACAGTTTCTTCAAAAACATCTTTAAACTCTTTGATTAGTTAGTTTAGATTAATCTTATTTAAGATGTGATTCTCTCCTTCAATCCTCTCATCCTCTCAAGTGCAAAGAGAAGAACACTTTCATTACCATGAAGTGTTGGGTTCATAACATGATGAAGATCTCTCCTTCTAGATCAAATCATTGTTTTCCTACTATGTATATGTAGAAGATCCAAGTGTTGGGTTCACTTGGATGTGTTTGTAAGGGTAGAAGATCCAAGTGATGGGTATCCTTGGATTAGGTGTTAGTTGTGTATATCCAAGTTTGTTAATACTTGGATATAGTGTTAGAGTCATAGATCTAAGTGTTGTGTGCTTAGATCTATATGGTTTATGTGTTTAGGCCATAAAACACAAGGTTTGTTATGTTGGGCCATAAAACATAACTAATGTGAAGATTGGTGTAGATGGGTATAGATTGGTCCTACCTAAGATTAGGACTCGACATCTAGCCTTGTGTCGGAAAATGGTGAAGTGGGCGACGTGTGTAGATTGGTCCTACCTAAGATTAGGACTCGAATTTTAGCTTAGAGTCGGAAATTGGATAAGCAACGTTGTGTATGGTTTCTCCACCTTAATGAGTTTGTTGACTAGTGAAGTAACTCTCGAGTAAGGTGTACTCGAGGAGTGGAGTAGGGCGAAGAGGAGCTTCGTGACCGAACCACTATAAATCACCGTGTCGGTACTTTCATTTACATTTATGTCTTTACGTTTTTAGATGTATTTATAGTTGCATACTTGTTGTTGTGTGTTGTGTGCATCTCATAATCTAAACATCTAAGTTACGGAAAAGCTAAGGCTTAGTACGTGTGTGCTTCATGTTTAGATTATGGTCAAGTGTACATCACTTAGTCTAAACATCCTAGTTGCGGAAAAGATTATGCTTAGTATGTGTGTGCTTAGTGTTTAGACTATTGCTTGATGTACTCTTGATTTGATGTATTTGTGTGTTTCCTTACTTATAGTTATTATCTATTACAAACATATCTCATACTTAGTCAAGATTGATCAAGAATTTGATACAAAAGATTGTTAAAGTTTAACATGTAACAAATGGCATCGTCCACTGTAGGCGGTTCCTTAAAGGGACACGCGGTTCGCTATCAATAAGGAACCGCAGGTATGTTTAAAGAACCGCGCACAGTGGGTTTATGCGAAATGTTTTGAAAAGTAACTAGAAACTATTCAACCCCTCCTTCTAGTTTCTACAATTGGCATCAGAGCGTGGTTATTCAAGATCTTTGAAGTATATTGTATTTTAAAGCTTGGATCGATCTTTGCTCTCTTTTTCAAAACAAACGGTTTTGAAAATAGAAACGATCTTTGTATCAAATTGTTCATGAAGAGTGATTACTTATGAAATATGTTTTGTTGTTTCATTCGTACAAGTTTTGGTGTCAAATAAACTTCGTATAATAGCTTGATAACAAATCTTTTCATGTTTGGAATTATAAAAATCTTTTGTGTCATAATTAACTCTAAAATACGAGTTCTATGTGTCTAAAATGATTTTTAAATGATTTTTTAGAGTCCTATGTCCTTCCAAAAAGTTACCAAATGATTTTGGCCAAAAACTATATTTTTTCCTACTGACCGCGGTTCTTTAGTTGTTCCTCGTGGTTCCTTATCAAAAAGGAACCGCAGTCAGTCCGACTCAGATTTTTGCAAACTTTGAAAAATCATATAAAATCAACCGTAAGTCCGTAGAAGTCGTGCCACCCGTCATTTCGAGCGTAATTGAATTTCCTTTCTATTAAGAATGCTTCCAAACCTTTATTAAAACTTTAAAATTTAGATGTTTTCTAAGTTCCATACTTTATCCAAAGTATTGAGCGTAGGTTTGTCGTAAAACTTGTGTTTTACTCTTTTCTATTAAGTTGGACATATCTTGTTGGTATATCTTTGAAAATTGATATATTTATAAAGTGTTGAACTTAATTAAATTTTGAAATGGGTCGAAAACTATTTTCAAATAAAATCAAGCTATGCATACTTTGGTGTATCTAACACTGAAAACGAAGACGAATGCTATAAAACCCGCATGCTTTTACCATGAATAGTACCCTTTAGATCGTACGTACATGATTATAACTTTTCTTTTATAGCACGTTTACGTTTCATGAATAAGAATTACAAGTATTACGTACGTGTTATAACACGATAAGTATTTATTATGTATTAACTCACGATAATTATTCCAATAATAATTATAATCACGAACATACGAACATGAAATCATGAACGTAAATTAATCACGAACTAATATTACGTATGTAAATATATTTATTACGAACACGAATAACTAAGTCACGATCGTAAACTAATTAGAACACGTAATTTACGAACACGAGAACACACGAGATCACACTATTATTTATACACGGAAAAAGGTACGGGTTACCCCATGTGGGCCCCCCATGCCGCGGCTACACCAAGAGAAATGGGCAAAGCCCATAATTTTTACTAAACATGCAAATTATGGAAAATGTATTTTCATTTAACAAGATTTAGAAAAATAACTAAAAAAACCCTAAAAATCCCTTTTCTTCTTCCTCTCTTGGCCGCCGGGTTTTATCATCACAAAGGGGTGTCCGGGTTGATTTTGATCTTGGAATTATTGCAAGGATTCGTGTGTGTTCATCCTCATTTGTTTCACGTATTCGGTATAACTTTTAACCTTTGCTTTTTATGTTTTGATTATTTAAATCACATAAAATCATGATGTTTTTAATTAACTAATTAAAAACAAGTATTTTAAACATGTTCTAATCATGGGGTTAAATCAAATCATGGGTTTAGGGGTGTTTGTGGTCTAGCCGACGCTTAACCGAGCCCCATAGGGGTCTCGGCTTGGCTTATATCACACCACCGAGACCATATGGTCTCGGTATGGTGGTGGTGGTCCCATGGCAGCAGCAAAACCAAGGGGAAATCCGACTTAGGTCGGGGTATGGTTGTAACACCCCCAAATTTATACAACTCAATACAGCGGAAGACTAGTTGGTGTTACGGGATAGCACATTACTCACATCATAGACAACGCATAAAAATCGCGTCGTTTATTAATAAAGCATTTCCATTCATAAATATCAAAGTTACATCGGTCCCAAGTCATTATATTTCATACAAAGTTTTACAAAGTATTTGAATGGAAAAATATTGTTTAAGTGCGGGCCATGAATTCTTGTCGTCTTCCCGAGAATTACCTTCAAGTACCTGAGATAAAACATGTTAAGAGAAAAGGTCAGCGATAACGCCGAGTGAATTCATAGAGTTTAATAAAATCCATCAATATAATATCAGTATAAGATTATTACTGAAAATCATTTTGTACAAATCATTTTGATAGGCCATAAAATAGCCAAAGTCATTTTATACAAACCCTTATCGAAAATCATAATATAGGCATTTGCCTTAAAAATCATTATACGAGCCAATGTCGTGAAAACAATCATACAATACGTCTTATAACGTTGTATGAAAATAAAAACCGTTATATGAATATGGTTATGAAAACCAAAACACGAATATAATATCAATAGTATGACCCTGTATTGCTAGTCAGGCAATACATCGTAATTCGGAGCGTCTATTAGTATTTCGTTAATTCGGATTATTATAAGCCGCATGACATTGTTACCTTACTAAACCAACAACGGGTAGCTAACCCGATACCAATTTTGCCCATCTAAAGTAGTGTGTCGTCACAAAGGTCACGCTATGGAAATCTTCTCATACATAAATTCGCTTACCAATCAATGTGGCACAACGGGGATCAACCGTCAAGGCGCGAACTGGGGTGATCGTCCCCAAATAGTACTATTAAATGCATAAGCGTCTACCAACTCCCGGTAGTTCACAATTCATGCTAATGGGACTTTTAGTGACATAACCTAACTTTAATAATCCATTTTTATTTCATCTATCGGGTCCTTTAATCATTTATCGGGTCATACAATCGGGTCATTCAATCATTCGGGTCCAAAATCAATAAACAAACAATCGGGACAAATGGTGTCCTATTTTATAAAAACTAACATGTTATCTCCCTCGCGGGTTTATAAAACATTTCATAAAAACATTTAAAAGAGTGCGAGGCTATGAACTCACGTTGATGTGGGAAGGTGGGTTATCGGCAATTCGGACGTACGGTACGTGCTTCAATCACGGAAACCTAGACAAATAATAATCGGTCTTAGACTCATGTCCAGTGACTTTATAAAAATAACAATTATGTATACATATGATGATTTTGTACATATGATGATGATCAAGTGGGTTTACATATTCTCGTTTACTCATTTTAGAGTTGTGTATCGATAACTTTTATACAAGTTTACTAGTTTTACCCATTTACGTGTCTTAAGTCTAAATAAGCTTATTATAAGTTATTTAACTTATTTTAATCCATTTTTTACTTATATTATCAGTACATACACTTTCAAGTTGGGCCCAAATGGGTTAAGCCCAATAAGTTCTTTTTATGGGTGTTTATCTTATTTAGTCCAATTATTAGCCCAAGTATTAGTCCAATATGTTTACTTAGCTCGTTAATGTCTGTATGCCCTATAGTTCGGGTTTTATTGGTTATTACTTGTTATACATGTCTATATATCAGTATATAAGTTTTGTAAAGTTTTCATTAGACGGGTCCAACCATCTAAGTTTTATTTAACAAAAACGTTAATTTTACGGCAATAGCCGAAAAAGTCGTAAAAATCATGTTTATAGTTTTATATCTTATAAAACATAACAAGTTACCATTTTTATAAAATGTCCACTTATTTATCATTGTACATATTTTTATAAATAAAATTCATGAGTTAGTGGGTTTTAATTATAATTTATACTATTAAAATTTGAGTGCTTATATAATAGTATTATTCTTTAATTTCCAAAAATCTGATTTTTATCTTCACTTTCACCAAAACTGCCATATCTTGAGTTCTACATGGAGATAGAAGCTCCAATTTTTATCACATAAACTACATGATATGTGCTACATTTAACTCTTGTATAGCTACTGTTGAATCATCCTTTAAGTATTTTCTAAAAATCGTCCAAAACAGTAACCTCAGATTTATACCCTAAACTTGTTTTGATCATATCTCACTCATTATTTTGATTCCATTGCATGGCCAACTCTCACATGTGTACAAGACCCATAGCTTACTGTATATCAATTCTAATTCATCATTTTATCAGTTTACCATATGGTTCTTTACTGTTTTATACAGCCATCAAATTTAACCAAGATTTTAACCTTGTTTCTTATGGTTTTTCACCTTTTTAATCATGTTTATCAACAACAAATCCCCACATAACATTTTTATCATCATATAATCATCATATACATATACAATAGGAAATAAAATACATGTTTACATAATCAAATTAACAAGAAGATGAGGAGGACAATCTTTATACCACCATGATGATGTAGGTTGATCAAAACATGGATTTTTGATGGAGAAACTTGTGCATAGCCAAGACCATCTTCAAGACCACCATGCTCCATGAACTCCTTGTGGAAAATCAGCCCCAAGACACCATGAATACTCCTCCTTGGATGTTATAACTTGCACCAATCAATAGGGCTTCAAAAGGGCATCAACATGTATATGAATAACATAGGATTTTGTGGTTAAATTTGATCAATGATGGATGTTTTTGAGAGATATGGGACGAACTAGAGAGAGGGTAGAGAGGATTTTGAGTGGTATTGCATGGTGAAAATGAAAGAAATGGTAAATGGCAAGTGGTTTTGTTGTAAGGTAGCTTAATGTTTAAGCTTAAGACATGTGTAAGGCTTGTTAGCTACTCTTGACACCTCATGGTGTTAAGTAGCTAGTTGTGGCCGGTTTTGGGGGTGGGACAAGTGTCCCACTTGTCTCATCCCCATTTATTTACGGGTACTCCTCGATTCTAGTTTCCTCGATTTGCGTGCCCTCGGGTCGTTTTACGAAAAATGTTTTTATAAATTATGAATCAACGTCACAAAACGAATCCAATAAAAATTGTCTCATAAAAAACGGAGTTCAAAAACGTAAATACGTAATCCTAAGGTTTCCGGTTTAGTCGTAAAGGACGTTAAAATAAAATCGTAAGTCCTAATCTCTTCTCGTAAATTTGTGAGTTTATGAACTAACACAAATTTAAAACTCCAAAATAATATTTACGGATAAATTTATTTTCTGAATTGTCGGACTGTCACCAAAGACGGTGTATGTAAACGTAAGCACGTAACGTAGAATCCTCCGGTTTAAACGTAGTCGATGCTACTTCAAGACGTAAATCCAAATTTCTTCCCAAAAATAAGTGAGTTCATATTGTAACATTAAAATAATATTTTCAAATAATATTTGAGAATAAAATATCAATCGTAAATTGACGGATTGTCACAGCATTTACCCCTAAACAGGATCTTTGTCCTCAAAGATCATCTTACCTTACTACTCGCTTCTTATAGAGTTAAAACCATGTGGGTATTTCCTCCACATTCGGTCTTTTCTCACAAGGGCAATTCGTTACAATACGCGAGTTTCATCAAACATAACTACAGGAATAAGATCAGGCTTAATGTTGACTTACTTTCTCTATCCATGATGTTCACGGGTTTTTGATGAATGCAACTTTTCGCCGATTAAGCTTTACTAAGAACAATCAGATTTTCACTTGATAGATATTCCATCAAGTTCAATTTACGAAACATAATTCACGCAGTTCTTGAAGTCCTAGGGTAGATCCAGCTTATATGCCTTTCAATCCCAACTTTTACATCATCTCAATGGTCCCATTCAACGGGGACTTGTATCCCATGATTTGTCAGATCATGAATTCATTTTTTTTTCCAAGTTCAAAAATTGTGGCATAACTTCGCTACCCATTTGGCACTTCAAGATCTATATTTCACATTCACATAACCTCTTGCCCACTACCGGCAGTCAATAATCAAATCCTAATTTCAACAATCATTTCAGGTTTCGCGGTTCGAGTATTTTGCAAGGTTAGGTTCGCCATCATAGGAAACCTTAAACCTAAAAGACATGTCCAACTCACAATGGGTGTATGTCGGATGTCTCCATCTCAACTCTTGCTTACGGATGCTCTAAGATTCAGATCCTAACAAGATTCGATCTCGATCCTAATACGATAATTATCAATGATAATCCTTCCAAAGGAAAACGATTATACGGTTTATTACCAAAGGTCAATCATTCAAACATAGAACATCGCTTATATTACTTTGTATCGTTACTTTACCTCGTCCCTTCGATTGGGGTGGTACATAGTACTCTCATCAAGGTTCGTTCTCAATGATTTCTGAGCAAATCTCTAGAAATTCGATGCGAAGCGAGGATCTTGATAAAGATGTTCGATACAGGCACACTATGTTTACATAACTCTTTTGCATTTATCATTAACGGGAATGATATTAGCAGATTTGGTCAGTCTGTCGACGATGACCCAAATCGAATCAAATTCAGATGATGACCTTTGCAATAGCTAGACGTTTACTGATGTATGAGGCGATGTCTGCCTTCATAATTGCCATCAGTACAACTTCTTCAGACAAAGATACTTTTAGTCAAAAATGACATACATATAATACTTATACTTACAAATTCCAACACAACTAATTCTAATAATCTCCATATTTAGGCAACCACAAGTGGTCTTTTAAAAGCATTTAACGCTATCGGCTTCTCAATTTTAATGGTTCACATTAGCCGTGAAACCCTTCACTATTTATATTATCCTTTTTACAAACATTGTTTATTTTATTATTCTTTTATATTGTTTAGCAATTTATTTTGCACCTTCATTATTAAGGAACATGTCCTAACTGGTTCTTTATCTTTTCTACACAATGCGTCGGTATCTATATTCACCTCTCATGATGATATAATTATCATGTCCATAATTCACTCAGGTATTCTTTCTATATTATGCATCAGCAATTACGTTCACCTTTCTGATGAAATAAATATCACAACCGTATTTATTCAAAATTCTTTCTTCATATCTTCTATGTTTTAGTTTCGTCTTTACTATTATCTTTATCTGTTTTACTCAATCCGACGTCTAAAGCGTCGATAATTATTACATGTAAATTAACAATAATTATTTAGTTCTTATGAAAACGTAAACGTAAAAATTTTAAATTTCCTAGTTCGACCAATTATATAAAATGTTCAAAATAAATTTGAATTTAATTAACAAGATTTTTGTTGATTTATCGAAAATAATTAAAATAATTAATAAGATCCGAAAATGTTCGAGAAATCTTTGTTTATATTTTGGTCAAAATTTTCTTAGTTGAAAAGCAAAAATTGTTGTTTCAAATTTCAACTTATGGTTTAAATGGTTTTCCTCAATCCTTTTTAAGTTATCTGGAGGTATACACAAACATTTACCCCTAAACAGAAGTTTAGTTAAATGGTTTGTGTATAAGGGAATAATCCCTGAAAATCCCTTGTTAAAACATTCGTCAAAACATATTTCCATTTCTTTTTGGTAAAATCCAAAGTCTTAAAAGGGCTCTTAATTTTTGAAGACTCTATATGCATATATCTTACCATTATTAATCCAACGGTCATTTTATGTAAAGGATTAAGTTTTTAATCCCTAAGCGTTAATGGTTCTAATCTTTGAAAAGTCAATATAGCTTCCATTATCTATTAATCACACGGTCAATTAATATAAAGGATTTAGTCTTTAATCACATGTTAAATATTTAAGGTACATGTTTTCATTGTTCGGCCAATTCAGGGCAATCTATAATTAATTATTAACTTCATTCTTATTCTGGTAAACAAACAAAGGGTCCTTAATGATCACGAGCATGAATTTATCAAATTACAGCCTACACACGTGATTCGCCAAATTTATGAATGCTACGTGTGCATCAGTCAATCCAAACGACATAACATGAAACTCATAATCTTCATTACAAGTTATGAATGTAGTGATTAGAATAGATAATCTTTTTCGCAGACGCGAAGTTGATGATAACCATGCCATGGATCAAATCTTTAAAACATACACTAGAACCTTGTAAATGATCGAACAAATCTTCCATTTCGAGTTATGGATATTGTTTTCGATTTTCAATTTACTCAGTCACAGTAATCTATAAATATAAGGAATGATAACACCATAGCTCTTCAGGATGACAGGCTAGGTAGAATAAAATCTTTCTCCGACAACTCTCTCAGTTGTACGGTAATTCCTTAAATTCAGATGGTGCTGACATACAGTGCACAAGCCACAAGTGCAGCACCGGGAATATAATCAATACCAATTTCCACTTGCCTTAATGGCGAAAGTCTAGGTAATTCACCAACAAATACTTCCTAAAGTTTCAGATAACATAAACATCTTTTAATAAATTCATATTAAGTTCTTCTAGATTATAATATCTATGACTAGTTCACAACCATTCATGGTATAATTTTAAGTCTAAATACAGGATACAGCCACCTATCGGGGATTATTTAAATCACTTTTGATAATCAACATCTTATCATTTAGGGGAATTCTATTCGAGTTCCCATCAATTAAGACAATGTCGTCATGTCATAATCAATCAATCCATTCTACTGGCATTACCAACTTTCCAGTTTTATTGCCGTCGATAAGATGTGAACTTCTCAAAAGTCTTATAATAACTCATAATCCTTCACAATTTCAGGGATATCTGGAGACACAACTACTATTAAAAGAGTAAGGTCAACGCATAATCTATGCGAGAGAATTTCAAATCAGATGTAGACGAAAACATTTAACGAATATGAATATATCCATGTTTTCATAATTTGAGTACGCATTCGAAAGCTCCTCGGATCGTTACCCAGGCCATTCAAATGAAATCAAATCAAAAGAAATGATAAGAACGTCGATACATCCAGTCGGGTATCAATACTCGGTAATCAAATACTTTTCCTAAGAATCTCACTACGGGAGAATTGGACAAGAAGGGAATATCAATTGTCAAATAAGACAAGTTCCACAGATGAGTAAATTCAACTCAGAAGAATAGATGCTACAGGCACATATGTAGGTGTCCCTAACATTATGTCCCTATTTTTCACTTCTTGCAGATCTCATAAAATTTAATGTTTCACAATTTTTAAAGAAAATGTAGTGTTTATTCATTAGTTTTATGGTGACTACTAATCAGCCTTGCATGGTCCATTCCAAATTGTATGTAGGCGCGCAACTATATACAATTTCAAGATTAACGATGCAATACTCAGTTCGTCAAAATTTTTATCATCATGTTTATAATAAAAACATTTTCATTCTTAATTCTTAAATAAGAATCAAAAATAAATTTACAAAGATTTTCTTTGTTATGAAAACAATTAAGCTTTCCAAGGTGTTTTATAAACAACTTCATTTCGATATCAATCACTTATAAATCTCACTTTGAATAATCCTTATTGTGATGAAAATTAAATTTTCTCAAAGGATACTGTTTTAACTTTATAAAAACAATGTGTGATCTGCAAAGGAGTGATGAAGAGTTGTTCACCAAGAACTAACTAAAATATATCAGGAAATGAGCTGAGCCAAATAATCATGAGGTTCATGACCTTGATGGCACTCAAAAGAGAATAATCCACAACGTAACTCAATTCAAGATGAGTACTTGTTCAATGGTTGCATCACTAATGCGAGCATTAGGATGAAGCAATAAGAGATAGATATTATCGATACATGTAGAATTTAGCAATCAAAGGTAGTCTTTTCATTAATCACAAACAAGTAAAAATTGTACCGTAACACATTACGCGTCACTATGTCATACAATTCTCAGAACTCATCCTACCAACTGATGTCTTAGTTAAGTTAGGGATTTTTAAAAGATACCATAATGAATACTAATCTACAAGAGTCATTAGGTGTTCCACATGTCCCAGAAGATCCATCGGTCTCAATTCAGAAGAAGATTTCTTCAATTTATTTCTTGGACACTGGGCATCCTCGTCAGTGGACAATGGCTTAGAAACAACCCTTAACACAACTAACAATCATTTAAAACCTCATAATTCAATCACAGAACTTAACGACTTATATTAACAATCTCATATTTCATACGAGTTAAATTTTACTTTATTCAAGTTTTAACCAATTTTATACTCAATGCGATATTCTACCTCATTCTCCAATACTTACAACCTTATTCTTAGGCCTTAAAAGGGCAACATAAGTTCCATATGATCAACACTTAATTCCAATCCTATAACTCCTTTATCAATAACAATTATCAAATGAGTCACTAGTAGGAAATGACTCGATCAGTCAATTAGACTTCTCGGAAAGGTACTAGTGGCATGAGGCTTCTGGGTAATGGTTCCAATTACAGCCTCAAGTGCAACATTCACCCTTTCGATTTCAATTTAAGAATTGGATGACAACGAATCAGATGACATCTTTCTAGGTGGTAACGTTTCGTCAAACTCCACTCTATAAGGAAAGATCGTCATGACATCGATATCAGATTTAATCTCGCTAATTCCTCTTCAATAACACAATCAACTACTATCTACATTTCTACGAATATTAACCATTTGTTGGGATCATAAATATCCACAACTTGGTTTAGATCTAGGATAGCTAGAATTCCTACGAGAATATCTTCGATTAATTAACTAGGGGATTTAGGATTTCTTGTGACAATCTACGTCGTATAAATACCTCGTATAAAAATCAAAATAATCATCAAACAATCATGTAATAAAATTACATCATATATATATATAATCCAAGTTATATATATATTAAAATAACACTTCTCAGTCTGGCCTTGTCGGTAACTCGGGAATTCTTCGGCACCGTTATAGTCAAAAGATTTTTAGACATTTTTAGAAAAATGTTTATAATTAAAAGATTTTGAAATGTTTTATTCAAAACCTTAGTTTTAAAAATCTTTCGTTCTCTATAACGAGAGCTCTGATACCAAACTGTAACACCCCCAAATTTATACAACTCAATACAGCGGAAGACTAGTTGGTGTTACGGGATAGCACATTACTCACATCATAGACAACGCATAAAAATCGCGTCGTTTATTAATAAAGCATTTCCATTCATAAATATCAAAGTTACATCGGTCCCAGGTCATTATATTTCATACAAAGTTTTACAAAGTATTTGAATGGAAAAATATTGTTTAAGTGCGGGCCATGAATTCTTGTCGTCTTCCCGAGAATTACCTTCAAGTACCTGAGATAAAACATGTTAAGAGAAAAGGTCAGCGATAACGCCGAGTGAATTCATAGAGTTTAATAAAATCCATCAATATAATATCAGTATAAGATTATTACTGAAAATCATTTTGTACAAATCATTTTGATAGGCCATAAAATAGCCAAAGTCATTTTATACAAACCCTTATCGAAAATCATAATATAGGCATTTGCCTTAAAAATCATTATACGAGCCAATGTCGTAAAAACAATCATACAATACGTCTTATAACGTTGTATGAAAATAAAAACCGTTATATGAATATGGTTATGAAAACCAAAACACGAATATAATATCAATAGTATGACCCTGTATTGCTAGTCAGGCAATACATCGTAATTCGGAGCGTCTATTAGTATTTCGTTAATTCGGATTATTATAAGCCGCATGACATTGTTACCTTACTAAACCAACAACGGGTAGCTAACCGGATACCAATTTTGCCCATCTAAAGTAGCGTGTCGTCACAAAGGTCACGCTATGAAAATCTTCTCATACATAAATTCGCTTACCAATCAATGTGGCACGACAGGGATCAACCGTCAAGGCGCGAACTGGGGTGATCGTCCCCAAATAGTACTATTAAATGCATAAGCGTCTACCAACTCCCGGTAGTTCACAATTCATGCTAATGGGACTTTTAGTGACATAACCTAACTTTAATAATCCATTTTTATTTCATCTATCGGGTCCTTTAATCATTTATCAGGTCATACAATCGGGTCATTCAATCATTCGGGTCCAAAATCAATAAACAAACAATCGGGACAAATGGTGTCCTATTTTATAAAAACTAACATGTTATCTCCCTCGCGGGTTTATAAAACATTTCATAAAAACATTTAAAAGAGTGCGAGGCTATGAACTCACGTTGATGTGGGAAGGTGGGTTATCGGCAATTCGGACGTACGGTACGTGCTTCAATCACGGAAACCTAGACAAATAATAATCGGTCTTAGACTCATGTCCAGTGACTTTATAAAAATAACAATTATGTATACATATGATGATTTTGTACATATGATGATGATCAAGTGGGTTTACATATTCTCGTTTACTCATTTTAGAGTTGTGTGTCGATAACTTTTATACAAGTTTACTAGTTTTACCCATTTACGTGTCTTAAGTCCAAATAAGCTTATTATAAGTTATTTAACTTATTTTAATCCATTTTTTACTTATATTATCAGTACATACACTTTCAAGTTGGGCCCAAATGGGTTAAGCCCAATAAGTTCTTTTTATGGGTGTTTATCTTATTTAGTCCAATTATTAGCCCAAGTATTAGTCCAATATGTTTACTTAGCTCGTTAATGTATGTATGCCCTATAGTTCGGGTTTTATTGGTTATTACTTGTTATACATGTCTATATATCAGTATATAAGTTTTGTAAAGTTTTCATTAGACGGGTCCAACCATCTAAGTTTTATTTAACAAAAACGTTAATTTTACGGCAATAGCCGAAAAAGTCGTAAAAATCATGTTTATAGTTTTATATCTTATAAAACATAACAAGTTACCATTTTTATAAAATGTCCACTTATTTATCATTGTACATATTTTTATAAATAAAATTCATGAGTTAGTGGGTTTTAATTATAATTTATACTATTAAAATTTGAGTGCTTATATAATAGTATTATTCTTTAATTTCCAAAAATCTGATTTTTATCTTCACTTTCACCAAAACTGCCATATCTTGAGTTCTACATGGAGATAGAAGCTCAAATTTTTATCACATAAACTACATGATATGTGCTACATTTAACTCTTGTATAGCTACTGTTGAATCATCCTTTAAGTATTTTCTAAAAATCGTCCAAAACAGTAACCTCAGATTTATACCCTAAACTT
The DNA here is from genome assembly GCA_025667525.1 of Glebionis coronaria. Taxonomy (NCBI): domain Eukaryota; kingdom Viridiplantae; phylum Streptophyta; class Magnoliopsida; order Asterales; family Asteraceae; genus Glebionis; species Glebionis coronaria. Next base: position 74,490,605 of record CM046882.1, on the reverse strand, counting down.
GTTTTGATCATATCTCACTCATTATTTTGATTCCATTGCATGGCCAACTCTCACATGTGTACAAGACCCATAGCTTACTGTATATCAATTCTAATTCATCATTTTATCAGTTTACCATATGGTTCTTTACTGTTTTATACAGCCATCAAATTTAACCAAGATTTTAACCTTGTTTCTTATGGTTTTTCACCTTTTTAATCATGTTTATCAACAACAAATCCCCACATAACATTTTTATCATCATATAATCATCATATACATATACAATAGGAAATAAAATACATGTTTACATAATCAAATTAACAAGAAGATGAGGAGGACAATCTTTATACCACCATGATGATGTAGGTTGATCAAAACATGGATTTTTGATGGAGAAACTTGTGCATAGCCAAGACCATCTTCAAGACCACCATGCTCCATGAACTCCTTGTGGAAAATCAGCCCCAAGACACCATGAATACTCCTCCTTGGATGTTATAACTTGCACCAATCAATAGGGCTTCAAAAGGGCATCAACATGTATATGAATAACATAGGATTTTGTGGTTAAATTTGATCAATGATGGATGTTTTTAAGAGATATGGGACGAACTAGAGAGAGGGTAGAGAGGATTTTGAGTGGTATTGCATGGTGAAAATGAAAGAAATGGTAAATGGCAAGTGGTTTTGTTGTAAGGTAGCTTAATGTTTAAGCTTAAGACATGTGTAAGGCTTGTTAGCTACTCTTGACACCTCATGGTGTTAAGTAGCTAGTTGTGGCTGGTTTTGGGGGTGGGACAAGTGTCCCACTTGTCTCATCCCCATTTATTTACGGGTACTCCTCGATTCTAGTTTCCTCGATTTGCGTGCCCTCGGGTCGTTTTACGAAAAATGTTTTTATAAATTATGAATCAACGTCACAAAACAAATCCAATAAAAATTGTCTCATAAAAAACGGAGTTCAAAAACGTAAATACGTAATCCTAAGGTTTCCGGTTTAGTCGTAAAGGACGTTAAAATAAAATCGTAAGTCCTAATCTCTTCTCGTAAATTTGTGAGTTTATGAACTAACACAAATTTAAAACTCCAAAATAATATTTACGGATAAATTTATTTTCTGAATTGTCGGACTGTCACCAAAGACGGTGTATGTAAACGTAAGCACGTAACGTAGAATCCTCCGGTTTAAACGTAGTCGATGCTACTTCAAGACGTAAATCAAAATTTCTTCCCAAAAATAAGTGAGTTCATATTGTAACATTAAAATAATATTTTCAAATAATATTTGAGAATAAAATATCAATCGTAAATTGACGGATTGTCACAATGGTGATGGTTATGGGTCCGGTTCAGGGGTTTTAGTCATGGGTCCGGTTTATGAATCATTTTTTTCAAGGTTTATGATTTTTACAAGTTATGTTATTTTTTTAGACTTAAACTAAATTAATTAAAAGCATGACATGATTAATTTAATTTACATGACTTAGTTTATTAATTTAATTATTAATTCATGAATTTTAACCCAAGTATTTATCTTTAATTAGAATATATAATTAATTAATTATTAAAACCATGACTTATAATTAATTAATTAACATGACTTAGGTTATATTATTAATAGTTAATAATACATGTTTTAACCTAAGTATTTTACCTTTATTTAATTAAAATCATGTTATATTTAATTAAATACTTTAACCTATAGTTTATTTAATTTACATGTAATAATTAATAAACTATACTATATAATCACATGACTTAGAATAATAATCAGAAAACACTTAAGCTTATATAATTAGCTTAATTAACCAGCTTATATCTATTTATGGAAACTTTCTATTTTTAGAAACTTATTTCTTTAAGGCAACTAATCTATTTATGAACACTTTCTATTTTTAGAAACTTATATATTTTAAGCAGTAATTCTATTTTTGGAAACTTTCTATTTTTGGAAACTTTCTATTTTTGGAAACTTTCTATTTTTGGTAACTTTCTATTTTTGGAAACTTTCTATTTTAGGAAACCTGCTATTTTTAGAAAGTTACTTATTATTACACAACAAGTATAATAATACATGAAATACAAGTAATACTTAATCAGAATAGACAGAATATACGATAAACGCAGTATAAAGCTTAAAACAGTAAAACATGACATGAACATATAAAACAAGCTAAGATATGATATAAAACCAGTTACGTATTCAGTAATCAGATACTTATACACGTATGTATTTATGTAGCATTAGTGATACCGAAGTAGGACCTTCTTCCGTTCGTCTTCTTCGTTCATTGGACATAAGGTACGGATTCTCCGTCCTTTCAGTATGGACATTCTTTCCTTATCAGGATTCCCCATATCCAGCCAACTGTTTTCCCTAGTATATGTTTATATGTTTGATTGCTTATGTTTAATTAGAATACCTAAAGCCATATACATGCATGACCAATTTCACCTAGTTATGGAGGTACCATAACCATAACACTAGAGGCACTGGTGTTATGACTTCCCCACGGTGAAGTGATTGCTCGTGACGTCCCTTCAGCTTTTGGCCATATTATTATATTTATCATGTGGGCCGTATAGGTGCATCTTAGTTACATGTTTTCAACAGATTACTCAGTGTGAATGTGGTGTGTGCCTTGCATCCTTCACAAGGAGCTGATCCCTCCTACCCAAAACCAGTATATTAAATTAGAGGCAGCCCCTCTAATTTGCATGACGAGGTCACCCCTCCAAGTATTCATGCACATGGATAATTCATGACCTATATTGGCTAATGGTAAAATATGTTAAACAGTTTTTACAAGATAAACATAAGGCTTTTCAAACTATAAAACCAGTTTTACTAAGACTTAACCGGGTTATCCAGGACTTAGTTTCTTCCGCTGTTTCATGCTTATATGCTTATATTATTCATGCTTTACTTGTACATTCATGCATTGAGCGTATTGCTCAGCCGTTTTCCTTTTCATGTTCCCAAAACGGCAGGTACTCAGGGACGCTCGTAGACTTTAAACGTACGTGCATATGGGCTGGAAGCTTTCTAGCCTTCTTTACTTTATGCATTTATCTATACTTTGATACTCTTTCCATGGACATTGTTTAGTCCTTTCATTTGCAGTACTTATGTTTGTGTGTGATGAGCTTTACTTTTGGACTACCGATGTTTGATTCCGGTATTTCCTTTTATAGTCATGTAATGTTTAGACATTTATCCTTGTATGCTTTGATGACACGCCATAATCACGCATGACATTCCATTTATCAAAATGGGGTGTTACAAATGCTTTTGTGCTTTTTCTTTTATCTTTGGACATTCTTAAGTGATCATTACTATTGGTAGTAGTGTTACTTAGTTGTCTATTTATGTGTGCATTGCATATAGGATTAACATCTCTTGGTTTATAAATGTTACATAAACGTTTTGTACACCTTGGCATGTTCTTTAACACTTATAGGTTTGAAAGCTTTGGGAGCTTGTCAAATCTATTGATGTGGGTCGTCTTACTCGATCATTGTGTTATTAGTTCAAGTAGATTAATGTCTCACTATAAAACATGAAACACCCTTTGAAAATCTTCGCTATTTTCTCTTAAAGAAGTGTCTGTGGGAATCAAGAAATATTTCAATTAAATATCAATTCATTATTCAAACTATGATTGGTATCATTATCGAATCTAATTGACATGTTTTTAAGTGTAGACATAAATGTGGTATATTAATAATATACATCGGATCATAACTCACACTTGTGTTGATGATGACATATTGAATCTACTTGTTCAAATTATTAGACATATTTGTCTAATAATTGCTTATAATGCACAATTAGAGGTGGAAACGAGCCGAGCTGCTCGTGAAAAGCTCGGGATAGGATCGGTAAAAAGCTTGAACGAGTCGAGCCTAAACGAGCTCGAGCTCGAGCCTAAGTTGCAGCTCGTTTATTAAACGAGCTCGAGCCCGAGCTTTACGTACAAAGCTCGTTTTGGCTCGCGAGCCTAAACGAGCCTAATGTTTTATATACGAGCTTCTTAACGAGCTTAAAACAAGCTTATTAACGAGCCTAATTTAGGTATATTAGGAGCCGAGCTCGAGCCAAATTTTATGTTTACATTGCAAAATAGCCGAGCTCGAGCCGAGCCCGAGCTTGTCTACCATACCACGAGCCGAGCCCGAGCCTAAATAATAAAACTCAAAACGAGCCGAGCTCGAGCTCGAGCTTTGTAAAACTTAAACGAGCCGAGCTCGAGCCCTGGCGAGCTCGAGCTCGGCTCGGCTCGTTTCCACCCCTATGCACAATAGAGTCGGTTTGACAACTTGGATGTTTCATCCGAAATAGTCAAGTAATTTACATTGCAATGCAATTTGTAAATGTGTCATTTCTGAAAGACCAATTAAGAGTGTTCCTTTGTTTTGTGTAAACATTGTTTATACACTTCAAAGTTATTGGCCTAAAGTTCTATTAAGGTAAATAACCTTAACTAGACTTATTTGACAAGTTACGCAATGGTGCATTCTTTACCCTCATTAGCTTGTGCATTATGTCGTCATACATTTTTCATCCTTGCTACACTTTATTAGACAAATGTAGGAATTACATTTTGTCAAACTTGAGAATGACTACTAGAGAATTTATGCACTAGAATATTAATTTAACCTAATGGTTGAATTACTTCTTTGTGGGAAGTTGGGTTATTATATAACTCATAAAAACGGTCGTGCTTAGCCTTAATTGAGCCCCTCTAGTGATAGTCTCATACTCATTCTCTAAATTGATTAAATGGCTCTTCCTAAATATGACTAATGATAGTTTACTTTGATGAACTTTGGATGTCATTAGGAGTCTTTTTCTTTTGTAGCCATTAGGTTTTTCTTCACTTTCCTCCTACGTGCTAAGTGAACCTATGTGTTTTTCCTTGGTGTGTGTTCTAGTTTTTATTGCTCTTAAGCATGGCTTTATGATAAGTTAGACTAGATGTGACACCCCAAATTGGTCAAATGCAACGGATATAATATTTCGGTGTCACGTGGGTGGATCAAAAGCAAATAGTACATAGAGCATCAGATAAAAGATTATCAAACATTTATTACATGACCAGGAGTGTAAATCGTTATTAAAATGGTTCTGACATAAATAAAATATTGTTTATGAGTTCCATAAGAAAATTCCCAGATGTTTGCTAAGATGCTGTCTACTCAAATGTTGCGGTCCATGCATATAACAACTACCTGCTTCAAATACCTGAGAAAAACATGCTTTTGAGGGTCAACAAAATGTTAGTGAATTCATAGGTTTAATTAAATGGTTTGGATATAAATAGTCACTGAAACAGTAATGCACAAAGCATTAATGCTTAAAGGTAATTATCCTGCCTATTGCCCGAAACTGACACTTGACATAGTTGAGCCCTCAACAAATGAGAGCACTTCGTCTTCTAAAAAGGCACCCATCAATAAGTACTGACATGGTAAACACCTGTTGTCCCGGTCAAGGCACAGTGAGCATGACTCACCCAAGTGGGGATGGTCAATCCCAAATAGATCTATTTAAATCATTCAGGTAATTCCATAATTTTAACAGTTTCAGTTCACGGGTCTTGAGGAATTCTACAATAGGCACATATAATCAAAAGTTGATAAAGTTCAGTCTATATCCATAAATAAGTTGCATGTTTTCTCCCCTAAAAAGGATTTAAAAGTTTGTCAATATATGTGAAGTGGGGCCATGAACTCACCTTAGTAATACAGTAATAGTCACAAGAATCTGAAGTAATGCCCAACACACAGTCAACAACCTAAATAATTATACAGTCTCAGTAAAAGTATAACAGGTTGTACAAAAGTTACTGAAACATCAGCATATGCTTCTACTGGTTTTAAGCATTTTATTATAATATCCGTAATTTGGTTCATAGTTGTACAAGTTATAGTTGTATTTACTTTAAGTAGAAAATAGATAATATAGTTAAAGTAATTAATCTGTTTAATTAATATCTTCGTACTTGTACTATTTATAAAGTGATTTAAACATTTATAAAAGGAGTTTTATATATATTTAATGTGAAGGAAAAATAAATATAATTAATACATTTATTTTTATAAGTCAACCATATTTAATTTATACCTTATTTATAAATAGTGTTTATAAAATGTATAACATTTTAATTTAGTTCAGTGCTCCCGATATCTGTATAATCATTACATTATAAGTTTGGGAAAAATATACGAGTGTTGGACCTTTATAATTAGTTAAGTTTTTACCTTTTTACTATTAACGTTATATATGTAATTAGGGTTTAATTCAAGTTTAGGAAAATTATGTCTTGATTAGATATAATACCCGCGGCAATATTAACATAATATTCCTAGGGTTCGTTAAACTTTCAAATAATGGCAAAACAAGTCCCTCCCTAGTTATACGTGTAACTAGGGTTTATAAAAGTTTCACAAGTTGTCAACTTTGGTCCTTACAGTATTCGGTTATATTTTAGGTTTAGCATAAGTTTCTTAAACGCCCCCTAGGGCTCGAATAAGTTTCGGCTTGTGTCAAAGCAGCCCCCTAGGGTTAATGTATGCACACAAGTTACACAACAGCCCCTAGGGCTTGGTTTAAGTTCGAAAATAGTCACAAAGGGTCTCTAAGGTCCCAGTTAATTACAAAAGGGGCCCAAAGAGTAACTTAGTTTAATACAAGTTTTCCAAAAGGTCAAAATAGGTACTCCAAGTTTTGGACAAGGCTCAAAAGGCACGAAAAGTGTCTAGGGCTCGTAAGTAGTTTGCAAAGTGGAAAGTTTAGCCCTTGTGGTTCAAGTTATGGCGCGGTTATATATAACCGAGACCCTAGACTATCCCTTAGGCCATGTTTGGTCCTTGTATTTGCTTTATGTCTCGAAAACTATAGCTAAGTTTCATAACTTGTCATTTTCGGCATAGGAAAGCATTATTTACAATAATGGCCCAAAAAGTCTCCCACTACTAACACATTAGATGCTTAATGGGCTAAGGTGGCCCATTAATGGCTCGGTTATAATTATAGGGCCTAGTGGGCTTGTTTTTGGGCTTAGCTAATTATTTAGGGGACTAATCTTAACCTAACATGATGTAACCAAAATAATAATTTGGCTTTTTAGGCTTACATCACACGACTTATATTATCTTATGGCTTAGATGGTCTGAGGCTTATGGCTTATTCGGATTAGCAACATGTGGGGCTTGGGTTTCCTACTAGATCTATCATTTCCATGCTTCAACTTAAATCATGAGAACTTAAGTCAAGTCGTGACTTATACTCGGCATGTAATAAATAGCCGAGAGGTATAGAGGTCTTAGCCAAGCATTTAGTTCTTAGGGAGTAGACTAGATTAGTACTCATTTATCTATTTAAGCATGATACACTTTTAACATGATCATGCCAAAGGGTTGTTTAGTACACTTTACGTGTGCATGCATTTTGTTCCCGTTTTTCCAAGGAGTTTGCGTGAATGCAATGCATACGAAGTAAATATAAACGAGAATGGATAGGAGGTGAGTACTTACTTGTTTAAATAGAGGTGGTGATGATGGATCAAGTAGTAACCTTGAGTTATACGATTTGTAGCTTAGCCGTGACCTAAAGTAGGATTAGGAAGACTTCCTAGTCAAGGCTTGAGTATACCGTGACCTTCTTTCTTCTTCAATGCACCTTGACTCAATTCAATGCCATGAGAGATTATGTGAGAATGATTGGGAGTAAATGCTTAGGATGTGTGTGTGTGTGTTCATCCGAAAGTGGTAAGTTATAGGAGGTTGTGTTTAAGGTTGTTAGATAAGCACAAGTTGTGTGAAGTTTGTGTGGCTTGGGGTTTTGCTACGTCAAGAGAGAAGCAAGAAAGGGGGGTTCCCTATGTTTGAGTACAAGACAATCTAGTACCTTGAGATCCTATTACTAAGCCATTAATGGAAAGGATGTACATTGGCCTTTGGGTTGGGGTCTAGCCGTCGGATTGTAAGGGTAAAAGGGCATGTGATGTTTAAACTTGGAAGCTTTTATGAGAGTGTGTTTGTACAATGTGAGAAGAGTGGTATTCGGCTTGTTTGATGGTTTAGGGGAGACAAGAAGTACCATCCTTAATGGGAGGATCCTAGTACTAATATTTGTTAAGGGGATGTTTAAGATTTGTTGGTGTGTCTATGCCCTAGCCGTATATATACATACAAGTGGGGGAAAAGGTTTTGTCATGTAAATATCTCCAAGTCAATAAGTAGTATAAGGTGTTTAGGAAGGTCATTGCCAAAGTATACTACGCTATATGGACAATTCGTGTGATATGGGGTTACATAAACGAAACGTGCTCACTTTTAGTCACATTCTTATGTATAAGATGAAGATATGGTTGAATATTTAGGGCAAGGTAAAATGTACAAGTTAAATTTTTCTAAACCAAAGTATATGGTCATTGTTAGGTGTTTAATGTGTAGTTTTAAGAAGGTCAAGGAAGATTAAAACGCGTCAGCAGTCTCATATAATTAATAATAATATATTGAAATGAACAGCGTGATGTAATAAAAGGCTGATGCTTCATTAAATAATGAGGTGAGATTACATTGCGTCCAATAGGATGTGCACACTAGGTGACAAGGTCGAAGGTAAAAACAGGGGTTTTACAACACATTCCCGTTATTTTAGCTTTGTCCTCAAAGCTTAGATTAACATCATTGGTCAGGTGAACAAGTGTGGGTACTTGGTCTTGAACGAGTCTTCTCGTTCCCAAGTAAACTCAGGACCCCTCCTCGAGTTCCATCGTATTTTGACCAACGGGATGCGGCTATTCTTCAACTTTTTAACTATTCTTTCCATGACTTCCACTGGTTCTTCTATGAACTGGAGTTTGTCGTCAAAATGTACTCCTTCCAATGGCATGGCTAGAGGCTCATCAACATAGCACTTCTTTAGGTTAGACACGTGAAAGGTGGAGTGCACTCGACTCAATTGTTGGGGTAACTCCAGACGGTAGGCGACTTCCCCGATTCTGGCTATCACTTTAAAAGGGCCTACATAACGTGGGTTCAGTTTCCCACGTTTACCAAAACGTACTCCCTTCCAAGGTGACACCTTGAGCATGACACAATCACCTACTTCAAACTGCATAGGCTTTCGTCTCTGGTCCACATAGCTCTTTTGTCGGTCGCGGGCAGCTTGGATTCTTTGCTTTATGAGGACTATCTTGTCAGTAGTTTCCTGGATTAGTTCCGGTCCTGTGAGTTGGAATTCGCCTACTTCTGCCCAACACACTGGGGAACAACATTTCCTACCATATAGTGCTTCGAAGGGGGTAGCCTTGATGCTAGCATGGTAACTATTATTGTAGGAAAATTCCACCAAAGGAATGTAATCGACCCAACCATTCCCAAAGTCAATCACGCATGCTCACAACATGTCTTCTAGGGTATGGATTGTTCGTTCGCTTTGACCGTCAGTCTGCGGGTGGTAAGCAGTACTAATATCTAAGCTTGTTCCTAAAGCTCGTTGGAAAGCCTTCCAAAAGTTGGACGTGAACCTACTGTCCCGATCACAGATTATTGAGACGGGTATTCCATGCTTAGTCACTATCTCCTTAAGATATGTCTTGGCTAGTTTTGTCAGGGAGTCAGTCTCCCTGATGGGCAGAAAGTGCGCAGATTTGGTGAGTCGATCGACGATTACCCAAATAGTATCGTAACCGTGATATGACCTTGGAAGCTTGGTGATGAAGTCCATAGTGATATTCTTCCATTTCTACTTGGGTATCTCCGGCTGAACCAACAAACCGAATGGTCTTTGGTGTTCGGTCTTGACACGAGAGCAGGTCAGACATTTCTGGACGTAAGTGGCGATGTTTGCCTTCATGTTTGGCCACCAGTATAACTTCTTCATATCCTGATACATCTTTTCAGATCCAGGATGTATGGAATACTTGGATTTATGGGACTCGTGCATGATTACGTTTCTCAAGTTCCCATAACAAGGTAACCAACTCCTCCCATGCAAACACAGGATTCCATCTGCTCTTGGCTCTAACTTTTCTTTGGTGAGATCGGCCCTAAGCATACCTCCAATATCTTCCCTCTCGAGGTTTTTAGGCTTCTGAGCTTGTGTCTGAGCTTTTAGAACTTGCTTGGGTAGGTCCAGGCTAATCGTTACGAATAGTGCTCGGACCCTCATAGGAGGATCGGTCTCCTTACGGCTTAGAGCGTCAGCAACCACGTTTGCTTTACCGGGGTGGTATTTGATCTCGTAGTCGCAATCACTTAGCAGTTCAATCCAACGACGTTGCCTCATGTTTAGCTCCTTTTGATCCAATATGTGTTGCAAACTCTTATGGTCAGTATGCACCGTGCACTTGGTTCCGTACAGATAGTGTCTCCATATTTTTAAAGCAAAAACCACAGATCCAAGTTCTAAATCATGAGTAGTGTAGTTCTTCTCATGTTTCTTTAGCTACCTAGAGGCGTATGCGATCACCTTAGTTCTTTGCATCAATACTGCACCCAAGCCTTTGTGTGACGCATCACAATATACCACGAAGTCGTCGTTGCCCTTGGGTAAAGCCAGAATAGGTGCACTGCACAACTTCTCCTTGATTAGTTGGAAATCCGACTCTTCTTTTTCTCCCCAGTCAAACTTTATTCCCTTCTGCGTGAGTTTTGTCATTGGTTTGGCTATCTTGGAGAAACCTTCGATGAATCGACGGTAGTATCCGTCAAGGCCTAGGTTGGCGGATTTCTGTTGGTGATTTAGGAGGTGCCCAATCCTTGACAGATTCCACCTTTGCTGGGTCTACATGAATGCCGTCGCTGTCAATGACATGGCCGAGGAATTGAACCCTGGGAATCCAAAATTCACATTTGGAGAACTTGGCGTACAACTGTTCCTCCTTAAGTACCTTCAGAACTTAAGTAAGGTGTTCCCCGTGCTCATGTTCATTCTTAGAATAGATGAGTATGTCGTCTATGAATACTATCACGAACTTATCCAGATAGGGTCTGCACACACGATTCATAAGGTCCATGAAGATGGCAGGAGCGTTGGTCAACCCAAAAGGCATGACCTGGAATTCGTAATGGCCGTAACGAGTCCTGAAAACGGTCTTTGAAATATCCTCCTCCCTGACTCTCAAAATTGATGGTACCCAGATCGCAGATCAATCTTAGAATACACACTTGACCCTTGTAGCTGGTCGAATAAGTCGTCAATGCGGGGGAGTGGATAACGGTTCTTTACAGTTAACTTATTCAGTTCTCTGTAATCAATGCACATTCGAAAAGAACCATCTTTCTTTTTGACAAATAAGGCTGGAGCTACCCATGGTGAGGAACTAGGTCGGATGAATCCTTTGTCAGATAATTCTTGAAGTTGTTCTGCTAGTTCTTTCATTTCTGATGGTGCCAATCGATAAGGAGCTTTTGCTACGGGTGCAACCCCTGGGATCAAGTCGATCTGGAATTCCACCTGTTGGACTGGTGGTAGACCTGGCAATTCTTTGGGAAAAACTTCGGGGAAATCCCGGACGATAGGTACGTCCTTGATTTGCTTCTTTTCGAGCTTGTCTTCTTCATCTATCTAGGAGATATGCGCCAAGAAGATGGGACATCCTTTCAACAAATATCTCTAGACTTTTGTACATGAGATAACACTGAGCCTAGTGTCAGCAAGGTCAGTATTACCGTCGCCTCGGATGATTAAGGTCTTATTACCCCATGGCAGGCGGACTAGTTTCTCGACGCAGACGATTACTGCGTGATACTTAGCTAACCAATCCATACCAATGATGACATCGAAACTGCCTAGGTTTACTGGGATTAGGTCAATATTGAATGGGTGATTGGAAAGGTTCAGGGTACAACCCCTAACGATAGTGTCAGCCTCTATGATCTTACTGTCCGCTAATTCTACGGAGAAATGGCGGTCTAACGTAGAAGGGATAACCTGTAGTATGTTACTAAATTCAGTAGAAATAAAGCTTCTGTCTGCTCTAGTGTCAAATAGAATGGATGCGTAACGATTGTTTAGTAAAAACGTACCAGCAACAATGTTGGAGTCTGGGTTGGCTTTTGCATTGCCTACCACGTATACTCTGGATGTGGATCCTCCATTGCTTTTGTTCTGATTAGCCAACTTGGGGCAGCCTGGTCTCACATGTCCGGGTGCTCCACACTCATAACATACAACTCCTTTCTTTGGACCATTGTTACTTCCTCCTGTAACATTACGGTTTCTCGACTGTCCATTCCCAGATCCACGGGCATTAGATTCGCCTCGATTATTGTTTCTAGCAATAGGGTTGGGTCGGACCTGAGTAACAGCATTCACCCGGCAATCGCGAACAAAATGGCCAACTTCTTCACATTTGTAGCAAGGCTTGCATGGGCTACCCACCTTGTTATGGAAATGGCACCTCGTACACATAGGTTTGGTACCTTCGTAAGCCTTTGGGTCGGTGAGGGAGATTGCACTATAAATCTGTTCGGCGTTTTGCCTCTTTGGAGTTGGGTGGTAATGACCGCGGACATTGTCGTCCATCTTTCTCTTGTTCTCAGTATTTCTCTCGGAGATGGTGCGGGTTCTCTTGTTGATCAATTCGGTAGCAAATTCCATGGCCTTCTCGACGGTAGTGGGCCGTGAGGCGAGGACGCTATCATGGATGGCGTCCGGGAGTCCTCCAACATATTTCTCAATCTTTTCCTCCTTCTCAGGAGACATCCTAGTACACATGAGGGTCAATTCTTGGAATCTCTGGTTGATCCCATAGCTCGACTTCCAGCTTCTTTATTTCTCCCCTCGGGCAGTACTTTTCCGTCATCCTCTCTTTCAGATTTGTCCAGTTCAGAGTGTAAGCAGCGTCATGCCCCAGAGTAGAAACCACAGAATTCCACCATGTGAGCGCATTTTCAAGCAGTGTGCAGGTGGCGAACTTGACTTTGTTCTCGTCGGCGCAGTCGCTGATGCGGAATACGGTCTCTAGTCTTTCAAACCATTGCATCAGCTCTACCACGCCTTCATTGCCCCGATAGTAGGATGGCTTGCACTTGAGGAAGTCAGGGTAAGAGCAACCTCTGGTGGTATTGTTATTCCTACGGTTATTGGAATTTTCGCTATCGTCCATGTTTCGGCTAGCTGCCATAGCGGTGGCAATACCTTGGTCAATCAATTCCCTAAGTTGGGCAGTGGTGACGTTATGGGTGGCATCGTCATTAGGGAGATTATCAGTAGGGTTATTAGCAGGATTATTAGCTGGATTATTGGCAGGATTATTGGCAGGATTTTGCCTAGTGATAGCCATTTGTCTGTAGTCATACACAAAATGAAATCGTTAGCTTCAATGTTAGTACAATTATATATTATTCGCACGAGCAAACCTGTATACAATATTTACAACAAATTGGATAACCTGTCAGATTTCAATGATACAACACATGATATAACAAAAGAGAGTGAGTACATGTCATTTCTTGAGAGAAAGTAAACATAACATCAGGCACAACCGATCCAAGACAGAAGCACAGTGTCTGGGATGGTGGTACGCGTAGTCTAAAATGAAATATATACAGACACCTATCTAAGAGAATACGGTACAGATAGGATACAAAAGCTGCATGGAAATAAAAGTACATGAAATCCTATATCACGATAGCTGGGATGCAACCCAAAACTTATCATGATGTACATGAAATCTAGTACATCTAATCTACGCTGGTCTAACAAATCCAGTGGAGGTGCCTGGCACAGAGGGTGCTGGTGGAGCTGCTGGCGCTGGCATAGCGTCCTGTAAGGCGATCATAGCAAGTCGGGTCCTCTTGACGTGGCGGAGAGTCTGAACTAGCTGAGCTCTGAGGGTATCCAAAGCTCCTCTAAGGTGACTTGTCTCTGAAGTAACTCCATCATGACGAAAAATCGCCAAGTCAAAGAACATAGATAATGACTGCTCCTGGGCTGAGAGGGAAGCATGGGTCTGTTATTGTCGGCTCTCCAAAGTGTAGATGCGGTGGATGGCGTGGTCATACTCCGTCATGAGCCACTGTAGGGCATCATAAACTGTAGTCCATGTCCCTCTGGCAACTTTGGCTTCTGCCCAGGTAGTCCAAGTCAGGGAATCCAGACGCTCTCGTAAGATCGAGCGCTCAGCCTGACTAGCCGCTAGTAAACTGTGAACATCCGCCATGTCCTGAGCATGCTGAGCCGTCAATGCCGCTATCTGAGCCTGGACAGGATCCACCTGTCTAGTCCCAGATCCCTCTCCGAGCACAAAGATGGAGGTGGGGGTCGTCTCGTACCTCCTCTTACGAGGGGGTAGAGATCCAGAAGCGTAACCCTTGAGAGATGACGAGGGTGGTAAGGGCGACATGGTATGAGTCACCGGGTCTTCATCCTCGGCAGGGGGGGATCAAAGTAGTAGGCGGGGAAGCAATAGTTGGAACTACTCCATCAGGCTGACTGTCCTCAGACTCGGAGGCGGACAACCACCCCAAAAGTACGGATGTCGACGATGTCATAGTAGCTCTGAAAAAATCATCATTTTTAATTGACGTAAGTGTATGCTTACTCAAGTTAAAAGTTTTAAATAATATCTTTATGTTATAATGGCTGTAGTGAGTATTCCCTTGACATCACATGTTAGGGTTTAGTTAATACTTATCAGCTCATTTAACCAGAGGTTATAATTAATGCACACATAGGTCACATAAGAAATGCATGCTCTACGTCCTATATGATTAACTATTCTAGTCCCAAAAGAAACCCCAAAGATTTTTAAAGTAGTTATAGTCTAGTTTATATAAAAATTTTATTTTTATATTTTATAAATTTTCTGGGTCTGGTTCTCTATAACTTTCGCTCTGATACCATTCTTTGACACCCCCAAATTGGTCAAATGCAGCGTATATAATATTTGGATGTCACGTGGGTGGATCAAAAGCAAATAGTACATAGAGTATCAGATAAAAGATTATCAAACATTTATTACATGACCAGAAGTGAAAATCGTTATTAAAATGGTTCTGACATAAATAAAAGATTGTTTATGAGTTCCATAAGAAAATCCCCAGATGCTTGCTAAGATGCTGTCTACTCAAATGCTGTGGTCCATGCATATAACAACTACCTGCTTCAAATACCTAAGAAAAACATGCTTTTGAGGGTCAACAAAATGTTGGTGAATTCATAGGTTTAATTAAATGGTTTGGATATAAATAGTCACTAAAACAGTAATGCACAAAGCATTAATGCTTAAAGGTAATTATACTGCCTATTGCCCGAAACTGACTCTTGACATAGTTGAGCCCTCAACAAATGAGAGCGCTTCGCCTTCTAAAAAGGCACCCATCAATAATAAGTGCTGACATGGTAAATACCTGTTGTCCCGGCCAAGGCACAGTGAGCATGACTCACCCAAGTGGGGATGGTCAATCCCAAATAGATCTATTTATATCATTCAGGTAATTCCATAATTTTAACAGTTTCAGTTCACGGGTCATGAGGAATTCTACAATAGGCACATATAATCAAAAGTTGATACAGTTCAGTTTATATGCATAAATAAGTCGCATGTTTTCTCCCCCAAAAAGGATTTAAAAGTTTGTCAATATATGTGAAGTGGGGCCATGAACTCACCTTAGTAATACAGTAATAGTCACAAGAATCTGAAGTAATGCCCAACACACAGTCAACAACCTAAATAATTATACAGTCTCAGTAAAAGTATAACAAGTTGTACAAAAGTTACTGAAACATCAGCATATGCTTCTACTGGTTTTAAGCATTTTATTATAATATCCGTAATTTGGTTCATAGTTGTACAAGTTATAGTTGTATTTACTTTAAGTATAAAATAGATAATATAGTTAAATTAATTAATCTATTTAATTAATATCTTCGTACTTGTACTATTTATAAAGTGATTTAAATATTTATAAAAGGAGTTTTATATATATTTAATGTGAAGGAAAAATAAATATATTTAATACATTTATTTTTATAAGTCAACCATATTTAATTTATACCTTATTTATAAATAGTGTTTATAAAATGTATAACATTTTAATTTAGTTCAGTGCTCCCGATATCTGTATAATCATTACATTATAAGTTTGGGAAAAATATACGAGTGTTGGACCTTTATAATTAGTTAAGTTTTTACCTTTTTACTATTAACGTTATATATGTAATTAGGGTTTATTTCAAGTTTAGGAAAATTATGTCTTGATTAGATATAATACCCGCGGCAATATTAATATAATATTCCTAGGGTTCGTTAAACTTTCAAATAACGGCAAAACAAGTCCCTCCCTAGTTATACGCGTAACTAGGGTTTATAAAAGTTTCACAAGTTGTCAACTTTGGTCCTTAAGGTATTCGGTTATATTTTAGGTTTAGCATAAGTTTCTTAAACGCCCCCTAGGGCTCGAATAAGTTTCGGCTTGTGTCAAAGCAGCCCCCTAGGGTTAATGTATGCACACAAGTTACACAACAGCCCCTAGGGCTTGGTTTAAGTTCAAAAATAGTCACAAAGGGTCTCTAAGGTCTCGGTTAATTACAAAAGGGGCCCAAAGAGTAACTTAGTTTAATACAAGTTTTCCAAAAGGTCAAAATAGGTCCTCCAAGTTTTGGACAAGGCTCAAAAGGCACGAAAAGTGTCTAGGGCTCGTAAGTAGTTTGCAAAGTGGAATGTTTAGCCCTTGTGGTTCAAGTTATGGCGCGGTTATATATAACCGAGACCCTAGACTATCCCTTAGGCCATGTTTGGTCCTTGTATTTGCTTTATGTCTCGAAAACTATAGGTAAGTTTCATAACTTGTCATTTTTGGCATAGGAAAGCATTATTTACAATAATGGCCCAAAAAGTCTCCCATACTAACGCATTAGATGCTTAATGGGCTAAGGTGGCCCATTAATGGCTCGGTTATAATTATAGGGCCTAGTGGGCTTGTTTTTGGGCTTAGCTAATTATTTAGGGGACTAATCTTAACCTAACATGATGTAACCAAAATAATACTTGGGCTTTTTGGGCTTACATCACACGGCTTATATTAGCTTATGGCTTAGATGGTCCGAGGCTTATGGCTTATTCGGATTAGCAACATGTGGGGTTGGGGTTTCCTACTAGATCTATCATTTCCATGCTTCAACTTAAATCATGAGAACTTAAGTCAAGTCGTGACTTATACTCGGCTTGTAATAAATAGCCGAGAGGTATAGAGGTCTTAGCCAAGCATTTAGTTCTTAGGGAGTAGACTAGATTAGTACTCGTTTATCTATTTAAGCATGATACACGTTTAACATGATCATGCCAAAGGGTTGTTTAGTACACTTTACGTGTGCATGCATTTTGTTCCCGTTTTTCCAAGGAGTTTGCGTGAATGCCATGCATACGAAGTAAATATAAACGAGAATGGATAGGAGGTGAGTACTTACTTGTTTAAATAGAGGTGGTGATGATGGATCAAGTAGTAACCTTGAGTTATACGATTTGTAGCTTAGCCATGACCTAGAGTAGGATTAGGAAGACTTCCTAGTCAAGGCTTGAGTATACCGTGACCTTCTTTCTTCTTCAATGCACCTTGACTCAATTCAATGCCATGAGAGATTATGTGAGAATGATTGGGAGTAAATGCTTAGGATGTGTGTGTGTGTGTGTTCATCCGAAAGTGGTAAGTTATAGGAGGTTGTGTTTAAGGTTGTTAGATAAACACAAGTTGTGTGAAGTTTGTGTGGCTTGGGGTTTTGCTACGTTAAGAGAGAAGCAAGAAAGGGGGGTTCCCTATGTTTGAGTACAAGATAATCTAGTACCTTGAGATCCTAGTACTAAGCCATTAATGGAAAGGATGTACATTGGCCTTTGGGTTGGCGTCTAGCCGTCAGATTGCAAGGGTAAAAGGGCATGTGATGTTTAAACTTGGAAGCTTTAATGAGAGTGTGTTTGTACAATGTGAGAAGAGTGGTATTCGACTTGTTTGATGGTTTAGGAGAGACAAGAAGTACCATCCTTAATGGGAGGATCCTAGTACTAAGATTTGTTAAGGGGATGTTTGAGATTTGTTGGTGTGTCTATGCCCTAGCCGTATATATACATACAAGTGGGGAAAAAGGTTTTGTCATGTAAATATCTCCAAGTCAATAAGTAGTATAAGGTGTTTAGGAGGGTCATTGCCAAAGTATACTACGCTATATGGACAATTCGTGTGATATGGGGTTACATAAACGGAACGTGCTCACTTTTAGTCACATTCTTATGTATAAGATGAAGATATGGTTGAATATTTAGGGCAAGGTAGAATGTACAAGTTAAACTTTTCTAAACCAAAGTATATGGTCATTGTTAGGTGTTTAATGTGTAGTTTTAAGAAGGTCAAGGAAGATTAAAACGCGTCAGCAGTCTCATATAATTAATAATAATATATTGAAATGAACAACGTGATGTAATAAAAGGCTGGCGCTTCATTAAATAATGAGGTGAGATAACATTGCGTCCAATAGGATGTGCACACTAGGTGACAAGGTCGAAGGTAAAAACTGGGGTTTTACACTAGAACATTAGGATTTGCTGAATTGGAAAAATTCCCTTATCCTCCAAAACACACCCTCTGTGGGGGATTCTTTATAGAGACCGCGACTCCATATCTGTATGGAACCGCCGGTGGAGAAAGGAACCGCGGACAGACACCTTCCAAAATGAGTTTTCTAAAACTTCCCAATTGTTCCAACACCCTTTGGATCTTTGTTTAAAACCTTTAATCACTCCCAAAATATCTTGTGCTTTCTCTTTTTAACCCAAAGCATTTTGGCATCTCTTTCACGCCAAGCAAAATATATTTCTCACAAATGAAAGCCTTGATTATCCATTATTTTCTAAAATCTATTTCAATCCAAATTCACCGAAGAACACACCAAATTAAATATTTTCTCCTTCTAAGGAAATTGATTTTGGAAACTCTCTATTTCACCACTTTCCTTTTGTGTTCTTACTCTATCACATGATTATGTCATGCATCATGGAACATATTGTCATTGTTGTCAATATCAACATCTTGTCATGTCTTATATCTATGATGAGTTGAATTACAAGATTATCACAAAGCCTTATCCACCAAATTCCGTCACCACCTTGTCTTTCATTTAAGCATGTGGATTGCTTATTGCTAAGACATATAATTTAAGCATATCTTAGAATTCTAGTGTAACTAAGATTAAAATTATGCTTAAGGTTTAGGCTTGTGTTTCATACATCTTTGTATGATCTTTATTTTCTTGTATTTCCTTTCATGTTTT
This sequence comes from Glebionis coronaria, assembly GCA_025667525.1. NCBI lineage: Eukaryota > Viridiplantae > Streptophyta > Magnoliopsida > Asterales > Asteraceae > Glebionis > Glebionis coronaria. The sequence goes on along the minus strand of CM046882.1, from coordinate 74,471,341 downwards.
TCAACATGATTTGTCTTTGGGTCTTGGATCTCGTTTTCCTTGTGATCTTTCTTTTCTTCTTTATTTTCTCACTCGGTTGTCAAGGAAGGTTAGATTTAAATCTAATTCCTCTCCTAGTAAGATTGACAACTTAAATATTTCTTTTGAAATATTCAAGTAATTGTAACTTGTAAGTGCAATAGTTAAAAGTCATATCCGAAGGATTGACTTTCAAGCCATTTAGCATCTTATGTTAAATTGTTTGACCAAGTGATTTTCTTTTGAGTCGATAATCGTTTTTGGGCACCCACTATCCACGGTTCCTCAAATAACCTAGCGGCTCATTATTGATAACGAAATGCGGACCTATTTAACGAACTGTGGCCAGTGAGTCCCTTTTGTTCGTTTTAGTCATTTTCACTTTTGTCAAGTTCTCTTGAAGATTCCTTCTTTTCTTCTCTTTTGAGTCTCTTCTTTCGTTTTCTTTCACGACTTCACTATCACCTAATAAGGTATAGTAATCTTGAATTATTTTGTGAAGTTATCCTTAACTTCTTTGTTGAGTCTCTTTCGATTTATTTTAATCATGCCTCTCTAAGTTGAGTATTTCTCTTCTATTCTTTCTAAACTAAGTCGAGTCGAGCCTCAACCTTTCCTCGTCATGTAATGTTATTTTAACATTCACAATGATTGAGAAGAGCTACAAAACTTTGAGCATGTAGTTTATCGTATGTTAAACACCATCCATCTTGGTCTTTCTATTCTTTGGCTTATTTGATCTCTTTATCTATATCATTGAGTCATCTTTTTGGTGTCGACATTCATAATCATCCTTGCCTATAATTTCTTATATCTAGTATTTTTCCTAAGCATTGATTTATCCTCGCTTTTGGTTTTTCTTTATTTTTTTACCTTGATTCCCGACTTAAAGCTTTTAGAGCTTTCTAAAGGAATTATTTTTAAGGTAAAATATGTCTTTGATTTGAGATTTTTTTGTCTCTCTTGTTGTTGAGAGTTGATTGCGGTTAAAATTTACAATTGGATTGGATGATTCCAATAATTCTAAGTTTTTAACCTTTTTGAGAGGATCTTGGTTAAATCTTGAATTTTCTTGGGTGATTCCAAAAATTCTAAGCTTTTAACCTTTTGACATATTATCATTACAATTGGTATGGATGTTTCTTCTCTACCTCTATTCCATCAATTATGATTTGATCTTGTCAAAATCCTCTCCTTGGACTTTTTTTATTGATAGCATCGCGTGCATACTTCTTTCTTCAATGCTTGTCATTGTTTGTGCAAACAATTTGTTTATCGTCCTTATTTTCTTTTTCATCATAGTCATTCTTCCTCTCTTTTAGACTATGTGGAATTGTTTTTATTGTCCATGTCATACTCTCTTTAGTTTGATATTTTTTCCATGATATTAAAGTGGAGTATGTCCTCTCGACAATTTTCTTTCTTTTATAAATTGGACATCTCTTTTCTTTCTTAGTCCTCTTTATATATTTTTTTTGGTGTCACCAAAATAAGTTGGGTTCTCTTTTCTATCTAATATCCCTCTTATTTTTCTTAACTTGTCATATTTTTGAGACTTCTAAAAGTTAAGTTTGTTTTAGCTTTCTCTTGAGTCCCTCTCTTTGTACTCAAGATGTTTAAAGCTAATTTCGCTTGGGTGACATTGTTATACATATATTCTCTTGTCCACTAACTTTGTTTTGTAGGACTTTTCTAACCCTTCTTTGTAGCTTGTCACTATCCTTGCTTCATTGGTGCCTCAAGCAAAGGGGAGCTCATATCAAGGGGGAGCATTTGCAATATTTCTAGTCATTAGATTTGTGATCGTTGACTCACTTAAATTGCATTCATCGAACTTCTTGCAAGTAATGAATTTTAGAATCTCGAAGATAAGCATTTTATTATGCATGGAGTTGGTTAACCTATGTTGATTGAAGACTTCACTAGGATGACGCAAGCTCAATATCTTTAGATGATGGGTCTACGGTTTGGATTCTCGCTTCTCAACCGACAAACACAATGGATGATTAGTTTTTTTAGATGCATGTTCTATCGAAGTCGATCCTCTTCTTCTACAAATAAAGGCTACCTTTCGGATGCAAGCTCTCGTGACGTCAATTCTTCTCTTCTTCAAATGACGTGTTATCGATGATTACCACTTTGGATGTGTGCTCTCTCGACGTTGATTCTTCTCTTCTTCAAAGACGTTGACTACCTTTTTGATTCGACAAAAGAGGGAGAAGTAAGTGTAAACGAGTAACTTATACAATTCAATATTCGTTGCAGTTTACTTGTTTGTCATCAACAAAAAGGGGGATATTGTTAGTGCAAACATTACAATGTTTTGTCGATATAATCTCTTTGTGTTTTGTTGATGACAAACGTATAATTCGCAATACATTATATAAAATGTTAAGGTACTCGTAGTCACTCAAGAATACATTTATATACTTCTCTCGACATCTCCAAGATCGCATTCGGCATGAATCACTCAAGGTATGAATAAACATGTCATTAACCTAACTAAGTGATCAAGGATTAATATTTTCTTAAAACTCACATTTAATCAAATGTGACAAAAGATTTTAATAAACTTTATTTTTAAGAAAATGTTTTAATAAAAAGAAAATGGAAATTTGAATTTGGAATATTACAAAGAATATTCCCTAAGGCATATTCCAAAGAATATTCTTTAATTTGAATTTGGCATATTCTATATGCCAAAGGAATATCCTTTGAGGGTATAAAGTACACCAGATGGCATATCCCCACTAAAAGAGAAAAATGCACGGACTCCAAGCCGGAGGTTCCTTAAAAGAACCCGCGGTTCCTTATTGATAAGGAACCGCGGGAGTACTTAAGGAACCGCGGGTCTTTATAGCCGTTGCATTGTTGTCCTATAAATAGTGGATCATTTACAGCTTTTTTTCCAACCCTTTTTGCACAATTTCTTCAAAAACATCTTTAAACTCTTTGATTAGTTAGTTTAGATTAATCTTGTTTAAGATGTGATTCTCTCCTTCAATCCTCTCATCCTCTCAAGTGCAAAAAGAAGAACACTTTCATTACCATGAAGTGTTGGGTTCATAACATGATGAAGATCTCTCCTTCTAGATCAAATCATTATTTTCCTACTATGTATATGTAGAAGATCCAAGTGTTGGGTTCACTTGGATGTGTTTGTAAGGGTAGAAGATCCAAGTGATGGGTATCCTTGGATTAGGTGTTAGTTGTGTATATCCAAGTTTGTTAATACTTGGATATAGTGTTAGAGTCATAGATCTAAGTGTTGTGTGCTTATATCTATATGGTTTATGTGTTTAGGCCATAAAACACAAGGTTTGTTATGTTGGGCCATAAAATATAACTAATGTGAAGATTGGTGTAGATGGGTATAGATTGGTCCTACCTAAGATTAGGACTCGACATCTAGCCTTGTGTCAGAAAATGGTGAAGTGGGCGACGTGTGTAGATTGGTCCTACCTAAGATTAGGACTCGAATTTTAGCTTAGAGTCGGAAACTGGATAATCAACGTTGTGTATGGTTTCTACACCTTAAGGAGTTTGTTGACTAGTGAAGTAACTCTCGAGTAAGGTGTACTAGAGGAGTGGAGTAGGGCGAAGAGGAGCTTCGTGACCGAACCACTATAAATCATCGTGTCGGTACTTTCATTTACATTTATGTCTTTACCTTTTTAGATGTATTTATAGTTGCATACTTGTTGTTGTGTGTTGTGTGCATCTCATAATCTAAACATCTAAGTTGCGGAAAAGCTAAGGCTTAGTACGTGTGTGCTTCATGTTTAGATTATGGTCAAGTGTACATCACTTAGTCTAAACATCCTAGTTGCGGAAAAGCTTATGATTAGTACGTGTGTGCTTAGTGTTTAGACTATTGCTTGATGTACTCTTGATTTGATGTGTTTGTGTGTTTCCTTACTTATAGTTATTATCTATTACAAACATATCTCATACTTAGTCAAGCTTGATCAACAATTTGATACAAAGGATTGTTAAAGTTTAACATGTAACAAATGGTATCGTCCACTATAGGCGGTTCCTTAAAGGGACACGCGGTTCTCTATAAATAAGGAACCGCGGGTATGTTTAAAGAACCGCGCACAGTGGGTTTATGCGAAATGTTTTGAAAAGTAACTAGAAACTATTCAACACCCCTTCTAGTTTCTATAGTTTTTGTTTTGGTCTAGCAGGCTCACACAATGGTATCACGTGGGATCAATTATTTTTGCAAAAAAACAATTTCATCTCCACCAGCTCTAAATGGGTGAATCGTCTCTGTTTGTTACAATGGAAAACATATATATTCTTCAATCAGGTTTGTTTTATGCTGTAAATTACGCAAATGGATTTTGTTTTATTCAAGAACAAAAAATCCTATTGGCCGTTTGAAAACATATGTTGTTATTATATCTTTGTGTAGGTGATAGATTTTTGTTGACGAGCAAATGGTTTTAGGAGTCTTATGAAAAACTTTCTTGATGAGATAAATAAAAAGAGGTGCACACAATATGTATATTGATTTAATGACTGCATTCGGGTATGGCAAACCAAATATTGTGTGACTTTCATTATCGCCATATCCCATTGGAACAGAGACTCAATTCACTTACAATTTTATATCCCGATTTCGATTTGGTGACTTGATTGCAGGTGCTCGATTCGCTAGGGTTATTTTGTACATCTTACTGCGAGGTGTTCCCCTTTTTGGAAGGTATATCTTCAATCTATTTTTTACTAAAGCGAACTCTTCATTTAATAGATAAAGAACTATGCTTCAAATAATCGGGACCTCGGTTTTGGCGTTCCCCTGTTTGGAATGTATGAGCTCCTCTTCTCTTTCGATAACAACAGTTGAAACGATGATTTCTGCACACTTTGCCAAAAGGAAAGACATAAAACATTCATGTCGATAGAGATGTGAGAAGGCGTCGCATAGTCAATCGCAAAAGCATATCTGTTGGTGAAATAATTAGTCCAATTTTGCATCATATGAAGGTAAATATTTTTATTTGGTTGCCTTATATATATATATATATATATATATATATATATATATATATATATATATATATATATATATATATATATATATATATATATATATATATATATATATATATATATATTATAAAACTCACATTATTATTGAAATATATAAAAACTTTGTAATCATATTTGACATATGAATTTCTCAAAACGGGTCACCGTGTCTAATTTGCCACCTAAATATTTAGAGACTGTTTCTTGATGTACCTTTACTATGTAGATGTGATGGAGGTATGAGTTCAGCCAAAGCCGCTTTCGAGAGAGACACTAAAGAGAGTTCTTTTATTTACTTTCTTGAAGGTGTTTTTTATGAGTGTTCATTAACCAGAATTGGTTGATACTTGCAGGTCTTAGCTTTCAAAGCTGCTAAAAAACAAAGAATCATGGTGAACATGATATCTGCACGTAATGAAGAACTCACACTTTGTTCCAAATTTTTCTTTTTTTATTATTATATATTCCTTGTGCACATTTAATTTGGATGATATATATTGTTTGCAATTATGTTTTTCCAGCACCATTAAGATTTTGTGCTGCTAAAGCTATTCGTTTCATTGATATGCGGATTTATTACTCATCCGAAATGCACCCTTACAGAAAGAAAAGAACTATTGGCAAGTGAGGGTCGATCTTTATGCACAACTTTGCATGCATGATTGTCATATCTAGTGGAAAGTATAGTATTCTCGGAGATGAATGTACATATTTATTGGGCACAACTAAGACACACTTTTTAAATTGTTATAGGAAAGTGTTCATTTGTTATATGCAAGTCTTTGTAATTGTTAAGCGAAAGTTATGAGTTTGGGTTGGTCAGCATCTGATCATTTGAACCTTGTTTTATTCCACCAGGTAAGACAACTCCAACCAAGAGGTCAAGAAAGAAGAAGGTGAGAAATACACCATATTTATCAAATTAGGAGCTTCATTACTAGACATTTTATTCAAGCTACTATAGAACTAGATGGCATTATCTTCTATAATATGCTTCAAACTAATATGTTGTTGTCATCATCTACTTTTTTCGGGAAAACTCTTATGGTATGGCTTCTATGGAAAGCTTGCAACTTTTTAACGCTGGTGCATTCGAAAAATTATAAAGAGATTTTGGTAGATATATGTGAGCACAAACTTGCGCTGAATTTGTCTTATCTGAATTTGTTATTTTTAGGTAGTTTGAGCTGTTGAAGAATGTGATTAATGATAAGCATTTTGTGTAAAGAAGGGAAGAATATTGTATTTCCTTTATTATTAAGTAAAATAAATATATAATTGTCATTTGATTATGAGAAAAAATATTTTGATAAATGGTTATTTAACTTGGATTGTAGGCTTGTGGGTCTATCTCTGTACATGGTTATGAAAAATATTATTTGAAACATGTCTTACACTTAAACATCTTATGGTATCTAGCTAGATGTAGCTCACATTACATGCGCATATTGTAGTATTTATGCACACTTAACATATAAAATGAAAACGCACAATATTCGTCCCTTTGATTGTCCTGACGTGCAAATAAAAAGCTCATACCAATGGAGTGGGGGTTTTAAAAACTTGTTTGAAGTTTTGAACTAAGCTACATTTGTGTTACTATTTAATGTATGTATTTAATTGATTCACTTGTGTTGGACAAAACTTGTTTGAACTAAGCTATATTTGTGTTGCTATTGAATGTATGTTTTTTTGATTGAATTACTTGTGTTTATATTGGTAAGTATAAATTTGTAATCTATTTTAAATGTGAGTGTTTATTTGTCGAACTCTTTTCTTGCATGATCGGCTTTTGTTGCATTGTCTAAAACAATATTATGTAAAACCTCAAAGGTGTTGCTGGATGCAGTCAAAGATTTCGGTCAATGAGTCTATACATAAAATGTTGGGTACCAAAAAGTCTCACGTGATGATGTGTACGACATATCACTTAGAACTACAAAGGTATTAGTTAAAGCAATCAAATAGAATTTTACGACCGTTACACAAAACACTTAACACAATATTGCATATCGTTTATTATCTAACGCTAGAAAGTCCCGCCGGTATACGCAGATACTCGCCTAGTACCCTTAAATGAGTTTTTGTTGAGTTTGATGGAATAAAAGTATTTATCAACAAGATGTACAAAACATTAGCCCTAAGTACATTAGAATGTGACCAAATTAACTTATTTCTAATAGGCACAAAATATATTTGTCCAACTTACAAATCATGAAACAAGAGGAATCCTAAACCTAACGATATACAGGTACTAGCAAAGCACTACCTTTGTTAAAAAAAAAAAGTGCCGCACCCAGATTAATGTCCAAAAAAGACGGTTGGCTTTTGATACTATGTAGACTAATGATTGAACAACGATATTACTAATGATCGAACAACGATATTACTTCATAATAAAAGGGAATTGTACAAAGCATATAAATAAACAAGTTCGTTCAAAAAAAATAAAAAATAAATAAACAAGAAATAGAAGTGACGTCCTAATCTTATATGGGCTAAATGGGCCGACAAATTGGGCCTTATTTAACCTTACGCTAAGGGTATGCCTTGGTGTAATAAATCTTTTGCCAATTCTGCGTTTGCTGCTTCTGTGGGATGAAATCCATCCCAAAACACATAAGATGTTGCATTTGAGCATGTACCAATTGATCTTGAATTGCATAGTACAGATGTAGCAAGCATCCCAGTTCCACAACAACCCCTTCTTGACTCAAAAAAACCTACACAACATTCAATCAGTTACTATTATGACTTTTGTTTACTTCAAGGTAGGGTGACAATTCGGGTCGAGTTCGGGTTGTCAGGTTGGCGGGTAAAAAATCCTATCCCAAATCTGACCCGTTTAAATAATCGGGTCAGCTATGTCAACCCTAACGTATTTACACATAACTCGAAAAACCCATTTAATCTATATATATATATATATATATATATATATATATATATATATATATATATTGGGTTGACGTTAAATAAGTTATATGGGTTGAATAGGTTAAACGGGTTTCGCGTTGACCCATTTAACAATTTTTATATACCAAAATAGGCAAGTTACACGTGTTAACATGTCAAATGAGTTTAGGTTCGACTCGTTTAACCATGTTAACACCTATGATCAAATATTAATCATTTTGAATATAAGGAAAAAAAAATCATAAAGGGATTGTCGGGTCGACCCGCTTATTTTAATTCCAAACCAAACCTAACCTGTTTAATAAACGGGTCAGACAAATCGACCCAAACCTGACCCAAGATTTAGTATAAATTGGTTGAATGATGAAAGTGACCCGGTTTGCATTTCTAATTTAGAAAATTCCTTAAGCAATGAGTTCTTTATCATACACATTGTTTTCAGGTAAATTTGAACAGACTCTTTCATCCATAATAAAAGGAAACTAGTTTTGATTTGTTAACAACCCGCCGTAGATGGCCATCTTGCCATGTTTATGAAACTTTAAATAAGAAGAAATTGTGAAATGTTAAAATGATACCATTCTCAAATGGCTCTCTGATCAAAGTAAGGAGGGGATTGTAGACATCAAAAACCACAAGTGTGAGGTCCGGGTGATTTTTAACTAGCTCTAGAGATGTGGCGTTTAACTTCCTGTTAAACATCATAGCGTCCTTGTTTAGCCTTGCAACACACTTGTTTCTTCCCCTACCAAATAAAGTGATGGCCATAGGCAAACATCCGATTGGCGGTAGTCCTGTTACTCCAAACTTTCGTACCCCTAAACTGTAAAGACTCTGCACACGAGAAGCAATGTTAAGGCCGGATAGTATGATGGAAGTGTAATTGGTGCTATTTGACTCACAACAATCACAAATTATGTGTTGTTTTGACCGATTAACCAAGTACTGATTTACTATATCGATCACCACTCTATACATTTTGTCACTTACAACTAAATCTAGTAAATAAGTATACTCATAAAAGTAATCACCATGCAAAATGTAATTTCTCATAACGCCATACACACTTGTGTATATACCAAAATGACCCCTAACATTGCTAAGTACAGTAATTCGGCGAAATCTCAGAATATATGTTTACTTTTTACAAACTTTGCTAAACTGAAAATACTGGCAATCTGATGTTACCACTTACCAATTTGTATGACAATTAGTAGAAAAGTATATATTCAGTAGGTATTTAGAAAAACTTTACATGCAATTAATAATGGTTTAAAACTCCTGTTATTCTGTTAAAGAACATAAACTTTTTATGACTACTGATTAACACCGTTAGTAACACAACCATAATACTACGTTACTAATCAACATAGCTTTTGTTTTGGTTGCTGGTAAAAAGTGCAATGGTAGTGATAATGGATGCGGATAGAAAGTGGATATATACCTCGACGAAGTTTGAGTAATCATTCAAAAGCATATTTGAAAATTGTGAAGGTGAATGTAGTGCTCTCAACAGGGGGTTAATGTAGTAATTCTGGAGGAAATCACTACTTCCTGCACTTAAAATATGAATTCCCTTCGAAAATATGATCTTGGCTCTCTCGTTTCCAACCATTTCCACCACTTGGTTTTGCCATTTTTCATAATTCGATAGTTGACGTGGTAATGAAATTGCTTGCTACAAGATATCAACAAGAAGTAATTAGAAAGACAAAAAGCAACTATTACTTTCGGTCACATTTCAGAACGGGTCTATTGCAACAATCTTGGTCAAATATATATGATTATTTTCACTGATGAACATTGTCTAAATGATTACCGAATTATACTACTTTAACAATATGCAAGATCTGTAAACTTTGTTGGATTAACTAAGAAGGTTTTGTGCAAAAAATCGTAAACTGTATTTTAGAATTTTTTCACATTTACTCATTAGAGATGAAAACACAACTTTAATCGACTAATTCATACGTGATTAAGCTGGATTTTCCAACAAAACGTTTATAATAAGAAATCAGATAGAATAATTACATATAAGAGCGATGTCCTATCATAATATCCAGATCCGGCAGATGCAAAGTTTGCGCCTCTTGGGAGGAGTGTTTCATTGGTCGTATCCAGGTACGGTTGTGGGTATGTATCGAAGATTAGGTATTCAGCTGTTCATACAAAGTTCACTAATCAGTTAAAAATCAAACAATGATACATCTGTGTTTAGTTAATTCACCAGTTTGGTATTTTAACTTCTAAATTCTAATTTTTAGTAGTGAAAAAATGAAAATGGCATAATGTGGTTATAAAACAAACTGCATATACATACCATCAATCACTATCATTTAATTTACCGTTGTCCTAACAAAAAAAGACTCAAGACTGTGATAAAATTACCAAGGAAATCAATTGCTAATTTCCCATTGCAGAATCGTCCAGTAGGCGCGTGAGTTATGAAATCTCTTCCATAAGGAAGAAAGTTTGCTCTAAGCAAAGTGGAAAGACGGTGGTTGTTGTTTCCAACGTCCACGATAGAATCACCGAAGATGCATAACGCGGGAACAATAGGTTCATCGGCGTTGATCTTAATCAAGAGGAAAAACACGACAATGCATTGTAAGATTACGAGCCTAGGCCTGAAAGACTCCATTTCTGTTACTCACAAGTAGATGAGTCAATCATATCCACATTTGAGCTCCATTTAAAGACCATATCCTTAATTTCTAACCATATGTTACCTGAAAATACTCATCTGGATCGTAAAGACCAAATCTTAACTTGTACATCTAATCCATATATAGTAAATTAACAAAATTGTAGTCTACGGATAAACTGAAGCCACATAAAGTTTGTTTTAACATTATACAGTTACTTTTGTAAGTTATTTATTTAGGAAAATTTGCAAAACTGAGATTTAATATCACATATTTCTAATTTGACTCAACATTGTATTTTTGTAAAGTGACAAGATTGTTCTCACTTAATGCGAAGGGTAAAAGCCACAAATACATCACGTACTATATGAATGTCACCATTATACATATGAGACCTTTTTATGTACAAAATTCACACCGAACCTGTTGTAGTGGGTTGCTCAATGACGTGGCAAAGTCAACTCGGTTTGCTTTGAATTTTTGCTGACTGGAATGCCACCTCACTTGGGTTATTTTTACCCGATCCATTCAATCAATCCAACCTGAGGCTTTTATTCGATCTCTTTACTCATTTTAACAAACACAATCCTAAAACATGAACCCTAAATCCTGTAAGTTTTATGGACTTAAATTTTAATAGTCGTGTGTTAGGATGGAACTCGGGATTACGGGATTGCACACAATACGTAAAGAGTTAATTTATTAATAAATGTATTTTATATATTTATTAATTAAATCGAGCTTTAAACATTTAACAATCGTTAAGAATAGTTAGTAACTAACGAATAACGTAGAATAAACTAGAAGAGAAAAGAAGGTTCCGGAAACACCCCTTGTGGTGTATCCGATCGGTGCAACAAAGGAAGGGAAAAGGAAAAGATTTTTTTCCTAATTTGCGTTTACTAATCTTGGGCTTTAAGTTTGGTGACCCTACGTAAACACATAAGGTTATTGATATCCCTGATAGTTTTTCGCCCTCTTTTTCTCTCCCTATTGTTACGACCGGCCGAGACTTCCCTAAGGGGTATTCGGGTCGATTTTCCACTTCACATTTAGCTCGTTTTATACGTACTAGTATTACGGTTAACTGGTTATTTACTTGCGTACAAGAACGTAATATAATCTCACTATAGAATATATCTTGGATAAATTAACAAAACGGTAAGGGGTTAATCATTGATCCTCATGAACCCTAATTGGTGATTCGTTCTTGCTCATTGGAATCGGATAGCTAAAATGTACGTAACCCTAATTCGATTAATTAGGAATGTGTTATTATTATGACCTTGTTTTAATCGTTTCCGCTATTACGTGCTTTGATCTTTATTATGTTTTTATAATTGTTATGAACTTCATAAACCTTCAGTCGCATCAATAGCCGTTTTAACATGTTATTACTATCGATATCTAAAGATCTTTAACTAATAATTGTTTTGAGTTAAATTACATGTTTGTTGGTTTCTTAAACTTTTTTGAGGGTTTTGTAGGTACCGGTTTTAAGACGATTTAAAAAAAAAATGAAACCCTAAAATTTGCATGTTTTGATCTTTGATAAATTGCATGATTAAATATTATGTCATGTAAATTAAGGTTATGATCCATAGAGAGTTAATTGTTATGTGATTTGGGTGGATCCATGATGAACATGCATGTTTTCATGGACCATAAAATTGTATGTGGTAATTGTTACGTATGTGCTACATGTTTATTTTGATTCAATAAGTGTAGAATTAGGGAAGACTTTTATATGAACATAAAAACCCTAGATTTTAAACTTATTGAATAAAATCGTATGCATGTGGCTATTTGATTTATTTATTGCACATATAAATTGTTATTATGTGTTTATAATTTAGTTTTTTTTGTTTGCCTATTTGTTTATTTGAATTACATGAATTGTTGTAAACAAGGGTAATTTTTTTAAAAAAATAACATGGACTAAATCATACTAAAATTATGTTTTGAGATCTAAATTACATTAAATTGCGTTGATTGGTAATTTACAATAATAATTAGAAAGGCCCATCGAATTTGACAAACTGTGTGGTGGATATAACGCGTTGCTGGTCATGTACCCGACTAAGGAAGGAGGTTACACCATTGTCGCTGACCAAATTCCCGGCTCGCTTATGCTTCAAATTGGAGTTACCTACGATTATTTATTTGCACAATTACTTAAGGTTGATTTGCCGCAAATTCACATCCAAAACACACTGAATAAGGTTATTGCTTTGTGCTTTAGCTGAGTTCTAGAAAAAGACGTTGTAAGTTTTGTTGCGGGTAATTCTTTAATTGGTTTACTAAATGTTTTATCAAACTTATGTTATGGAGATGTATGCATGCTTCTCCATACATTGATTTTGACATCAAAATTTATACCTTAAAATTTAAGTCAAATTCCATCTAATTGACGAACACTTGAAGTTATAATGCCGTCATGTGAGACCATGGACGAGATTGTGATGGAAAGAAAACTTTCGTGATTGAATGAGACTTCACATGAATACTTTTACGTTTTTTAGATTAGACGTTTTAAATAAGTTACTTAGTGAGATCTAGAAACTTAAGGCATTAAGAGGGGATGAAATATGTTTACAATGCAACAAGTTTTGGCAATGTAAGTCCCTAAAAGATCTAGAAATTAAAAATTGTTTGTCAATTAATTGTTCGCCAAGTTACCATGTTGAATACATTCATTACTAGCAGATCAACTGATGTAATGGGTGTATGTCAATATAGGTTGAAGGAAAATACTATGGTTTATTTTTATTTATCGGGGTAATTTTATTTTCTTGAAAGTAATATCGAAAATACTAATATTTGAACTTATTTATGTAGGATTGGCTCAATCCGATAACAACAACACTTTAAGTTCGGCGTTCAAGACTTTCTTTGAGCGTCAAGAACTAACTGGTCAAAACTTCAATGATTGGTACCAATCACTAATACTTGTCTTGAGAGTATCGGGTACTTATGATTACTTGTACACGCCAGTCCTTACGGAACCCGTTGAGGGGGCTTCTGATATGGAAAAGCTACTATACAAAGGTGAATCAAGAACCATAATGATGTGGATTTCTTAATGCTTGGGAAAATGTCACCTGCACTTCAAAAGAATTTTGAGCAATATCCTCCAAAAACAATGCTTGAAGAGCTCAAGGCAATGTTTGAGAAGCTTCAAGCTGTGAAGATCTACGATTTAATAGATGCTTTGCACAACTGCAAACAAACCCCAGGGAAACCCGTAGTGCTCACTATTTTGAAATGAGAGGTTTCATGGACCAATTAACTGCACTTGGGAAACCATACGACGATGAGATGACGATTAACTTAATCAGTAGGTCCCTTAACAAAGATTTTAGCGATTTTGTTAGAAATTTCAATATGCATTACGCGGGGAAGACAGTGAGTGATTTGCACGTAATGCTCATTGACTATGAAAAGGGTTTAAAGGACACGGCGTTGAACTCTACTCCTCAAGTACTTAACATACAAAAGGGTAGAGTAAGCAAGCCAAAACTGCAATCGAACAAAAAGATGAAAGGCAAAGGCAAAGGTGATAAAGGAAAACAAGTTGTGACTTATCAAAAGCCTAAGCAAAACTTTGCTAAGAAGAATCAATCTCAAAGGATGAAACTTATCACCACCGCGACGCCAGTGGTCACTGGAAGAGGAACTGCCCTCTGTATGAGTAAGAAAAAGAAGTCTGAGTACGGTGTTGAAGCTTCAGGTAACTTATTTATGATTGAATTGTTTAATTTAACATATAAATTAAATTCCTGGGTATATGATACGGGATGCGGTATTAACATTTGTAATACGCTAAGATGGAAAGGAAGCTATCCTATGGAGAGTAATACCTGCAAGTGGGCAATGGAGAACAAGCAGCTATTGAAGCCATAGGAGTGTTTAATTTAGTTTTACCTTCGGGTTTTGTACTAATCTTAAAAAAATTTCATTATGCACCTTCTATTGTTAGAGGTGTTATTTCTTTTTCTTGTTTGTTGGATCTTGGATTTATTCACATTATTGATAGTAATGGAATTTCTGATTTTAAAGATGGTATTTTCTATTTCAATGAAATTGCCGTGAATGGTGTGTTTGAAATTAACATGCATGATAATGTTTCCAAGTGTAATAATAATTTTGTCTTTAGCATGAATAAGAAGGGAAAGTTAGACTCGGACTATTCTTATCTTTGGCATTGTAGACTTGCCATATTAGGAAGACACGCATACAAAAGCTTCAAAGTGAAGGTCTTTTGGAAAATATCAATGATGAATCATTTGATAAATGTGAGTCTTGTATCTCTGGAAAGATGACCAAAAAACCTTTTAATAATATTGAAAGGGCTACTGATCTACTTGGCTTAATACACACTAATGTATGTGGACCACTTAGACATGTGTCAAGGAAAGGTGATAGCTACTTCTTAACATTTACGGATGATTTTAGTCGTTATGGTTATGTTTATTTACTTAAACATAAACATGAGGTATTTGAAAAATTCAAAGTGTTTAAAGATGTAGTAGAACTGCAACTAGAAAAGAAGATTAAAGCTCTTCGTTTTGATAGAGGTGGCGAGTACTTAAGCGAAGAGTTTAAAGATTATCTAAGTAAGAATGGTATTGTTCAGAATCTTACTTATCCTTATACTCCACAACAAAATGGTGTATCCGAAAGGAGGAATCATACATTATTAGATATTGTGTGATCTATGATTAATCTTACGACTTTGCCATTATCCTTTTGGGACTATGCCTTGGAATCTGCCGTGCGTATTCTGTAACACCCCAATTTTACCTTTACGTAGCAGAACATTGATTTGGGGTATTACTTCATAGAACACAAGTCATAATGATAGAAAACAACTCAAAAGAGTGACAAACTCAACTTTCTTTATATATAAAAAAAATTCAGAGTTTTATAATATGAGGTTCCCAAAATCTAAGATAATAATTTCAAGCTTATGCCTCTTCATGCCATCCTCATGCTGCTCCATACTAGCATTCTTTAAAACCTGAGATATATGCTTAAAGACGACACAAAGGTTGAGTGAATCCATAGATTTAAAATCATTTTGAATACAAGATCCTTTTCCTAAGATACGTTACTATTCGCTCACATAAAACAATCAATTATTATTGCAGTAGCTCGTACCCCGCTACTTGACATACCGGAACCCAACAAATTACCCTTAAGCAGACAGTCTACAAAACTCATGTATTAGCAAAATAAAGTGTATCCGTTTAGCCTATGTCAGAGCCATCAACATTCCAGCAAGTGCGACTTTCCCAGATAGGGGATGTTAGTCCCTAAATAGTACTATTCACAATATTAACGTTCACCTTCTAGGATGATTAATGGTCACGATTAAAAAGGTACATTTAAAGGCAACATTAAACGTAGTGTCAATAATCATATCTGAGAAGCATACCAAAAATACTTGTATTCCTGTTTAACATATATCTCTCTCATGAGTTTTCAAATCATTTATAAATTAGATCTAGTGAGGCTATGGACTCACCTGGGATCCATAAAGTCTGAGCTATATCAGATATATTTCATTCACAGATAAACATCTTGATCACACAAACCACAACTTGGTCTTATAAACAACATCTTGATCTCACACAAACCTGGATTGACACATTTTTGTATAGTATCAAGTCTTTAATCTTTAGTTCCATATTTCTAAGTATTGGTTATATATTCTTTTTTTAATATTTGGTTGTAATTCTAGCATCATTGTTAGGGTCATCATACTCAGAAGTCATTCTATAAACGTTTGAGGATCGATGACACTTTAAATCGTAAACCCAACCACTCAGTCAAAACGTAATATAAAGACATCTTTGTACAAAGCTCCCTACTAACATGATACTTTCATTACTTTCTCATATTCATAATTAATCTTCTTTAGTTTCAAAATTGACAAAAATAGTCCTTCAAGTTATACTTTAGTATAATTACACTTTTAACCCCTAAAGTATATAGTTTTAGTATTTGCATTTTAAACCCTCAATATTTAACTTTAGGACCTCAAGCTTACCGTATTTATTCACATATATTTAACTTTCACAAAATGACACGTTTGGTCCAAAATATTAAACAGTTTCAAAAATGACACTATACTTGTAAAAATCACTAAACAACCTCAAAAATGGACCAAATGATCTAGGATTTTTAAAAAAAGTTTCAAAACATGTTTATAATCATAATAACAACATTTCTTTGGGATTATATCATTTTAAATGGGTTTTTGCTTATTATTTCATGTAAATTACAAAACTAGGGTTTTAAGACATCTTTAACTTATAACTTCCATTTAAAATGATCAAATGACTTAATTTCTTTTATATTATCTTTCTAACATTATTTTGGCATTATAAAAACTCTAATAAAGTATTATAACAAGATCAAAGCTCACTTAACATAAGAATTACCTAGGTAGCTCCAAAATGGCTCCTTATGGCTTCCTATGAACACTACTTGCTATTAAAGCTTCAAAAGCTTCGATGGCTTCCTTTTAGACCTGGTTTTTGGTCTTATGGGATGTACTAGGACATATAGATAAGTGGAAATGAAGAATGGGTAGGAGGTTTTAAGAAAGCGGGGTGCAAGTATAAGCTTAGTCCATACGTCCCTATTTATAGTGTTTCCGACACTTAGGCTCCAAGTTTAACTTTTAAACGTGTACATCAGCTATCTTAGTGACTAAGGGATGCTAGGTAAGGTCTACGAAAGTTTTAGGAGTGACTATACAAGCTAGTTTCAAGTAAATATTGGGTAATTAAGCCTAATGACTTTCTATCTTGGATAATTAGGGTTTATATCCTAATGTAAGCTTATTCTAAGGCTTATATCATATGTCTATGAATTCTAGGGATTATACATTCTTAGTTTAAGGGTTTGTATAAGTTGATCATATTCTATGGATAATTATAGGAGCTTAAGATCCTATGCTTTGATAACTTGTACCTTATGCTTTATTAACTTATACTTTATATTTAAGTAAATGTATAACCTTAATACGATACCTAGTTGAGTTTTATAATTAGTTGCAAAAGATTAGACTCAAATAAGATGTAAAATAGATTTTATATGCTAATCTTGGTTACTAGGTCTTAATTTTTAATTAGCCTTGGATTAGTGAATATTAGTATTTTGTGATTAATTATATTTCATATATATGATAGATTATAATTAGTATAGGTTTTTTTTATAATAGTACATAGATATTATGTAGTTATATTATTTAAAATATTGTTTACCAAAGGTTTCTAGGTGGTGATCTAGACTATTATGTACATTTACTTGTACTTAGCTTTGTATAGTTTGTTCTTACCATTCTTAGGTATTATTATGACTTAATAGTGTAGTTTATAACTTGTTTATAATCTATAATGATTTATTCATATGTATTCTACATTCATAGTTTACTATTCTTGAGTTTACAACTCATTTAAAGGTATTCTAGGGTTTCTAAGGGAATTTAGGGCTTCATAGTTATATTTGAGATGTTCTTATTCATAATGTACTTATTAAACTAATTTTAGATCTTAGACTTGATACATATACATTGTATTTCCAACATATAGGAATATGTTAAAGTGGGAGTTCAGGTTGTGAAAAACAATTCATCTTACCAAGTAAGGCATAAAAAACAAAAATTTCCAGCTAAATTTCATACTCATATAATCATAGTACATAGCATAGATGTGAAATTTATGGGTTGTCATAATCTCTCCCCCTTAAATAAATCTTGTCCCGAGATTTAATGGTAACATAACATATCAAGGGCAAACATAGCTTTTAGGTGCTCAAATTCTTTCTTAGAATTTTATTCACATATAAAGAAAATAGCTTTACTGTTGGTATTTTAGTTTTAAATCAATCTCTTTTATCATCATTTTCATCAAAATGGTTATATGAAATGTCATTCATGATTTAGTGTTCAAAATCATATTATTATCTCATAAGAATTCAGTTTATCACTAAATAGAATATGCAAAACATATCATTTAATCACATAAATCTTTCTTAGATTCGGAAATATGAAAAGGATTATGATTATTACTGAGTTCTTTGGGAAACTCAAGTCACTATGTCAAAGCTTAATTCAAAATCTTAAATTGATTATCGCATTATTCAAAATCAATTTGGGTAATTGATAGAGAAAAGATCCTTCTCAAGTAGATACTGTTTAATATGGTGTAGTTTCTCAAAAATAATCTCTCGGATTATCTTAAATCACCATTTTAATCGAGCAGATACCTAATTATCACAATTAATGTTTTACAAAGCTCCATTCTAATATAATCTTTTCAATTGTTTCATGAATTATTTTAGGTTTCGTAGGTTGAAAATCTCCAACTTTATCCCAACAGATACATGCATGACACTTCTTTCGATAAAGTGCTTCAGATAGTATTGCTTTTATTCTAGCATGACAACTATTGTTACATGGGAAATTTTACCAATGATAAGTGTCCTTCCAAATTTATGACACATACATGGAGTATGTATTTTAGTATTTGGATAGTTCTTCCACTTAACACATTAGTATACCTACTTTAAGCATAACATACAAATTTTGAGTATACTTTTAGGATCAAGATGTGAAACATTCGTCACGATTTTAGATGATAGATATTGATACTCTATGTCGACAGATTATTTCACATATAACCTCGTTAGAGTTTCCATATTATCAATTTCCTAGATAGGAATAAATCTTACAGTTTTAGTAAAATAATCGACAATGACAAAAATGGCATCATGTCTACTTGAAATAACAAAGTCCTTATTTTCCAATTTCCATGGAGTAAATTCAGTTTGAACTAGTAAGTCAGATGACTTAATATTCTGCTTTAAAAGCATAATATAAGGATTTTATAGTTTCTTCGAGCTAAATTTCAATTTCTAGGTATTTACAAGTTCCAAATTTTAAGACGAATATTGACGTATCTTCTAATATACTATGTAGTAATATACGTAATCTCTCATTTAGTATTCTAATGTTTTATTAGGTCTATAATTGTCTTATATCAAATATTCTTATAAATTCTTACTAACATAAAGATGCGTCCAACTTTATGTAAGGAAGAAATCATAAATTTGGTGATTTAGATTTATTCATTTGACTGAAGAAGCGTCCTAATTCAATCAAATAAACAAAATGTAAATCATTGACTTAGAAATTTCTGTCATAACACGAATATAGACTAATGTTCTAGTATTTAATATATTTATTACACCCTTAAATTTCCTTCTTACGTTGGCGTATGTAAGACGTTTTGTATATGATATCTAAGAATATGATTTTCTAGAGACGAACGAAGTTAAAACAGAAGACGATATTTTATTCCTTTCAACATGTATATAAGATACATGATAATTCTATCGAACATATAATTTATAAGGCCACTTGACTTTAAAACTCCAAATCCATCGACCTACTATGTTGAAAATCTTACACCGGATGGTGCAAACTTCTTTGTGATGCATAGTGCATTTCTTACATAGAAGAAGGTTTCCATCATATTCACCGTAGGCTGGATTCTAGTTTACTTGAATTTTATACACGTTCTTTCATTGCTGAATTTATGCTTAATATTTTTCTGATTTCTGAACAGGATTGTGCTTCATTACCTTGTTCATTAACTCCTTGGGTTAGTGGTAAATGACTTTTTTCAATATATTGGGATTTTAGAAGTGGTAATCTTTCTTCAAAATCTTCGATAAAATTCCTTAATAAATTTTTCTGACAAAATCTTCTGATGGAGTCTTTTTAATAGAATTTCAGATGAAATTCCATGAAAAAATCGTCTGATGAAATTTTATGATAAAATCTTCTGGTGAAGTTTTATGATAAAATCTTTTGGTGAAGTTTTATGATAAAAGCCTTTATCATTTTATAGGATCAAATACAACTCTACTAACATTTGAAATTTTCTCGTGTATGTCTTGAGGTTTATTTCCTTTTATCATTAGATAGCATAGTTCTTCTTTCATCTTTTCGATCATCTTTCTAAGAAATATTTGAAATTTAGTCAAGCGATCTTATGTACTTCTTTTATCTCAATGGATTGAGCCTAAAGAATTTACCAAGATAACTGACGAATTGCTATTTTCTTATAGCAAGCTTCATTTTATAAATTTCAAATACGATTAATATGATAGAAAACTGAATTGGCTTTTTCAATCCAACGGGTGATACTAATAGCATATTTTCTTCCTTGGATATCAAAAACTATCGAGTCTTCTTCTAGATAATATTTCTTATTGACAATGTGTAATTGCAGGATTGCAGTCACGTCATCGTTATTCCTTTGTCAACTACTTTTAGGGTTTAGAATGAAGGGTAAGAATAGTAATAATTCAGAATCCAAGGTATACTTATATCAAAAAACATTTGTCACATATGTATATGGATACATATATATGCTTATCGAACACAAGGTATATCTTTTGGGTTTATATAGGAAACTTACAATGTTGATTATCATTCATATCCGAGGATAATAAATCCAACTATAAAAATATGATTTCAAAGTTTACAATGGATTTATAAAGATATGTATCATATATAATTATAACATAATTTTTCCATGATATGGAATGGAGGAATATAACGGAAAATGTAAAAAATCATCTTATAGAACAAGATTCTCTTTTACATTTCATATATTCTACAAAATTACCTTCTGATAGACAAAAGTCGAGAATAGAATATTTATAGAAAACTTTAGAAGTTTCCTTACTCTTTCTTCAAACTTGCAGGTTATATTCAACTAATAATCATCATTATCATAGAAGATAACAGAAATTCAAAAAATATATACTTTATCAAGCATATGCTTTTTCCAGAATTGACACAGTTTTATTCATAATCATTTGTGAGGAAACCAAGAAATAGGAATTTATTACTTTTCATAAACAAGTATGGAATAACAGGATTTGATGAGAAATACAACATTAACAACTTGTCGGTTTATACTTACAAGACAAACTTCACTGTTAATATAAAAGTAAAGACATAAAGTTAAAAGTATTTACAACTTATTAATCTAATGTCTTTATTTATCCCTCTTAAGTTCTTTGACGGCATAAAAAAAGACTTTGTATGTTGGCTCGATGTCTAATTTGAATGTCCTTAATGATTAACTCTAGGGTAGAAATCTTCAGTCGAGCTTGAACAATTTCTTCATCGTGTATCATTTGTCTTCTCTGCAACTTAGCCTTAACTTCTTCAAAATCTTCTTCTAAATTCTTAAAATCTGGTTGTATAATTCTTCGGCCTTTCCTAAGCCCTTCAACGTTATCTTCAAGATCTTCAATACGCTCGGGAGGAAGTTCTTTCATATAGGGTAGAATATCTTTAATTTGTTGTTCATATGTACTTTTGGGTAAGTTTTCGGATATAGGTGATGGTACATTAATAGGGTAAGGTGATGGAAAATTTTGTTGTCGAGGTGTAAAATTTATTTCTTCATTATATGCTCGTGTAACTTGCATATAGGGGTCATCATCAAAATGTAAAACGGATTTTGGGATTTTCTGATCTTTGGGTGTATTCTTTGAAGTATCATAAGGGTTATTTATCGGGAGATTGGAAATATATTTTGGGGAATCATCAGAAATACTTGCAGAATGATAATCTTGGGAATCCAAGAAAATGATAATAGGAGGAAGATAGGGATACATATTTCTGGAGACGTCGATAAATCCTTATTTATTATGTATATTAAATATAATATTACTTAATTATAAGTATAATCTTTATACTTACACATAAACATGGTATCCTTACACATTGTTTTGAAAAGTAGCAGGTATAGGCATTTACATCATTCTTGTAGCAGCACTGGCTTTTGGCACGGAGGACTTTCTTGAAATTATTTTTAAAATTAGTTATAGTAATTATTTTAATTCTTGTTCTCTATAACCATGGCTGTGAGTGCTAATATGTAACACCCTCATTTTACCTTTACGTGGCGGAACATTGATCTGGGGTATTACTTCATAGAACACAAGTCATAATGATAGAAAACAACTCAAGAGAGTGACAAAATCAACTTTCTTTATATATAAAAAATTCAGAGTTTTACAATATGAGGTTCCCAAAATCTAAGATAATAATTTCAAGCTTGTGCCTCTTCATGCCATCCTCATGCTGCTCCATACTAGCAATCTTTAAAACCTGAGATATATGCTTAAAGTCAACAGAAAGGTTGAGTGAATCCATAGATTTAAAATAATTTTGAATACAAGATCCTTTTTATGAGCTACATTACTATTCGCTCACATAAAACAATCAGTTATTATTGCACGAGCTCGTACCCCGCTACTTGACATACCAGAACACAACAATTTGCCCTCAAGCAGGCAGTCTGCCAAACTTATGTATTAGCAAAATAAAGTGTATCCGTTTAGCCTAGGTCAGAGCCATCAGCATTCCAGCAAGTGCGACTAACCCATATAGGGGATGTCAGTCCCCAAATAGTAATATTCACAATATTAGAGTTCACCTTCTTGGATGATTAATAGTCACGATTAAAAAGGGACTTTTAAAGGCAGCAGTAAACGTAGTGTCAATAATCATATCTGAGAAGCATACCAAAAATACTTGTATTCCAGTTTAACATATTCCCCCTCACGGGTTTTCAGATCATTTATAAATTAGATCTAGTGAGGATATGGACTCAACTGGGATCCATAAAGTCTGAGCTATATCAGATATATTTCATTCACAGATAAACAGCTTGATCACACAAACCACAACTTGGTCTCATAAACAATAGCTTGATCTCACACAAACCTGGATTAACACATTTTTGTATAGTATCAAGTCTTTAATTTTTAGTTCCATATTTCTAAGTATTGGTTATATATTCTTTATTTAATATTTAGTTGTAACTCTAGCATCATTGTTCGAGCCATTATACTCGGAAAGCATTCTGTAAACGTTTGAGGAGCGAGGGGACTTTAAATCGTAAACCCAACCACTCAGTCAAAACATAATATCGAGATGGAACATCTTTGTACAAAGCTCCCTACTAACATGATACTTTCATTACTTTCTGATATTTATAATTAATCTTCTTTAGTTTCAAAATTGGCAAAAATAGTCCTTCTTGTTATACTTTGGTATAATTACACTTTTAACCCCTAAAGTATATAGTTTTAGTATTTTCATTTTAAACCCACAATATTTAGCTTTAGGACCTCAAACTTACTAATATTTATTCTTATATATTTAACTTTCACAAAATGACACTTTTGGCCCAAAATGTTAAATAGTTTCAAAAATGACACTATACTTGTAAAAATCACATAACAACCTAAAAAATGGACCAAATGATCTAAGATTTTAAAACAAAGTTTCAAAACATGTTTATAATCATAATAAAAACATTTTTTCAGGATTATAGCTTTTGAAATGGGTTTTTGCTTATTATTTCATGTAAATTACAAAACTAGGGTTTTAAGACATCTTTAACTTATAACTTCCATTTAAAATGATCAAATGACTTTATTTATTTTAGTTTATCTTTCTATCATTATTTTGGCATTATAAAAAATCTAAGATAGTATTATAACAATACCAAAGCTTACTTAACATAAGAATTACCTAGGTAGCTACAAAATGGATCCTTATGGCTTCCTAAGAACACTACTTGCTATTAAAGCTTCAAAAGCTTCAATGGCTTCCTTCTAGACCTGGTTTTTGGTCTTATGGGATGCCCTAGGACATATATAGAAGTGGAAATGAAGAATGGGTAGGAGGTTTTAAGAAAACGGGGTGTAAGTATAAGCTTAGTCCATATGTCCCTATTTATAGTGTTTCCAATACTTAGGCTCCAAGTTTACCTTGTAAACGTGTACATCAGCTATCTTAGTGACTAAGGGATGCTAGGTAAGGTCTATGTAAGTTTTAGGAGTGACTATACAAGCTAGTTTCAAGTAAATCTTCTATTTGTGGCTAATATTAGCTCACAACATATTATGGATTGGTTTGGTGATGTGTAGCACACAAGTATGCATCACCTACTTGTAGATATCTCAAAATATCAATTAGTACTTATTATAAGTTTAAAAATTGGAGGGAAAGTGTTTGAATGCATTTTTGGAAGGAAAAAGCTAGGCGGATCAAAACTAGGGCTTGTAACTATTAACTTTGTAATTTTGGTGATTAAGGGTTTAAGAATGTGATTAGTGATGGATTAGGGTTTAATTAGGGTATATAAATTGTAATTAAGAAGTTTGGGTCTTTGGTTTGAAGTTTAATAAAGGTTTGATGTGAAATTGGAAAGAAAACTTAGGCGGGTTAGGATTTCTAATGATTTACGATTAAATCTTAGTAAAAGTGATTATCCTTCAATTAGATACTGATGTAAACTTAATTTATACATCCCATTTGTCCTTAATGTGTTCACGAAGTCCCTACATTAGCTTTACTAAGTTATTCTAAGTAAACATGTCTAATGGGTGAAACTACCCATTTTGACCTAATTTACAAGTCATGCATTGAAATATTGTACCTTTTGCTTTAGGGTACTTGTACAGTGTCTTAATATAATATTATAACCTTAATGAAGTGCTACAAGTGTTTGTAGATTGTCCTAAAAGACTAGATAGTGATTCTATGTAGATTTCTTAATATAAGGGTTTTTAGATCATTAAGCCTAATGACTTTCTATCTTGGGTAATTAGGGTTTATATCCTAATGTAAGCTTATTCTAGGGCTTATATATTATTTGTATGACTTCTAGGGATTCTACATTCTTAGTTTAAGGGTTTGTATAGGTTGATCATATTCTAGGGATAATTATGGGAACTTAAGATCCTATGCTTTGATAACTTGTACCTTATGCTTTATTAACTTGTACTTTATATTGAAGAAAATGTATAACCTTAATATGATAACTAGTTGAGTTTTATAATTATTTCAAAAGATTAGACTCTAATTCAATGTGAAATGGATTTTATATGCTAATCTTGGTTACTAGGTCTTAATTTGTAATTAACCTTGGATTAGTGAATATTAGTATTTTGTAATTAATTATCTTTCCACTATATGATAGATTATAATTAGTATACTATTTATAATATTACATTGATATTATGTAGTTATATTACTTGAAATATTGTTTACCAAAGGTTTCTAGGTGGTGATCTAGACTATTATGTACATTTACTTGTACTTAGCTTTGTATAGTTTGTTCTTACCATTATTAGGTATTATTATGCCTTCATAGTGTAGTTTATAACTTGTTTATAATCCATAATGACTTATTCATATGTATTCTACATTCATAGTTTACTATTCTTGAGTTTACAACTCATTTAAATGGATTCTAGGGTTTCTAATAGAATTTAAGGTATCATAGTTATATTTGAGATGTTCTTATTCATAATGTACTTATTAAATTACTTCTAGATCTTAGACTTGATACATATACATTGTATTTCCAACATATAGGAATATGTTGAAGTGGTAGTTTAGGTTGTGAGAAACAATTCATCTTACCAAGTAAGGCATAAAAAGAAAAAATTCCCAGCCAAATTTCATACTCATAAAATCATAGTACATAGCATAGATGTGAAATTTATGGGTTGTCATATATTCTAAATATGGTTCCCGCGAAGAAGGTAAATAAGACAACATATGAAATATGGCATGGCAAAACGCCATATTTGTCTTATTTAAAGGTCTGGGGTTGTGAGGCGTATGTGAAACGTGACTCTACTGATAAACTCCAACAATAATCTGTGAAATGTATCTTTGTAGGATACCCTAAGGAAACTATGGGTTACTACTTTTATTTCCCACTTGAAAACAAGGTTATTGTTGCAAGGTATGTAGATTTTCTTGAAAGAGATCTCATATCTCAAGAATTCAGTGGGAGAAATTATGATAATAAAGAGAGTCATATAGATACATTGCCTTCTGAAAATACTAGTGAAATAATTCCTGTAGAGCCAAAGAGTCTGGGAGTTCCACCGAAATTAGTTGATCTCCGTATGTCCAAAAGGACTATATGTGCACCAAGAAAGATATGCCTTAACATAGAGGATGAAGATGATGAAGTAAGGGATCTTGGAGAACCTGCTAATTATAAATCCGCCATGCTTGATCCTGAAAAGGTTAAGTGGACTAGTATAATAGATGAGGAAATGAAATCTATGAAAATAAATGATGTTGGATTCTTGTAAATCCACCACCAAATGCTAAAGTAGTGAAAAATAAGTGGATATACAAGAAGAATACTGACATGGATGACAAAATACAATCCTATAAAGCTCGTTTAGTAGCTAAAGGTTTTATTCTAGCTTTTGGCATTGACTACGAGGAGAAATTTTCTCCGGTAGCAGAGTTAAGAGCTATTGGGATTCTCATAGCTATAACAACATACTATGACTATGAGATATGGCAAATGGATGTTAATACTTCCTTCTTGAACGGTCGTTTATATGAGAAAATCTATATGCAGCAACCTGAAGGGTATGTTGATCCTAAGTATCCAAAACGCGTGTGTAAACTTCAAAGGTCTATTTATGGTTTGAAGCAAACATCACGTCAATGGAATAAGCGATTTGATGAAAAAATAAAAAAGTTTGGATTTGTTCAAAATGGTGATGAGCCATGTGTATATCACAAAGCTAGCTAGAGTGATGTAGTGTTCCTAGTTTTATATGTTGATGACATATTAATCATGGAAAGTAACATTCCAATACTTAAAGCAGTTAAGAATTATCTTGGTAAATGTTTTTCTATGAAGGATTTGGGAGAAGCTGCATACATTCTGGGAATTAGAATCTATAGAGATAAGAGTGACTGGTTAACTGGTCTTAGTCAAAGTGCTTATATTAACAAGATATTGAAGAAGTATTTATGGTTTGAAGCTGTTGGGCCAATGAAAGTTTTAACTATGGCCCAGTCTAGATTTGTTTAAATTAGACTAAGTCTTACTGGTCGTTGAGAGGACCAGCGACAGAGACCAGACCAGCGGAAGGCAAAGCCTCAACTGGCACACCAGGAACATTCAAGTCAAAAACAACGTCAGATAAGTCGAAGACAATCTGAAGTCATACTTACCAGCGATTATGAATAGCTGGGATGTAGAAGTAATGTGCTGGTGTTCAAGGATCTCTAAGTTGACAATACTCAGAGATCACTTAAAAACCCTAGAAGTCTGATACAAGCAAATCTTGTCTAATCCTTTTATAGTTTAGGCGGGAGAATCTACAAAGTGTTTTGAGCGGGACAAAACAAGAGATTCAAGATAAAGCCTAGTACGACCTAGTGGGACAAAAGGTGAACAGTTGGCAGAACTGTTCACCTAAAGTAGTTTAAAGGTATGTCTCGATTTGGACATGCATTTAATACGTTGTACTCTTCCACTCAGAAGATGACACGTATCAACTACTCCTACTAAGGAAGCAACCTCGTACCACTATAAATAGGAGGGAGAAAGAAGAGTTATTCAACCCTTGTGCTTGGATAAATTATCTAAGTTCTTTCTCCCTTTGGAACCTCTAAGCCCTCAGCTGTCTACCAACGACTCATAGGTTCTCTTGTAAACTTGAGACTCGAATCAAGTTTACTCGTTCTAGGGTTCATTTCTTATTGTTATTCAACGGGTGTATTCATAGAACTTTGTAATACTTTGTTTATAATAGTTAATAAAGCATTACGCGTTTGAAAAGTATTCGTTGTGTATTTATGTTTATACGAGTTACACTTTCGACAATTGTTATATTTTGGGACTTTCAATTGGTATCAGAGCGGTTTGATTTATAAAAATTTTTATAAACCGTTCTTGTTCTTAAAATCAAGATCCTAATATGACTGAAACTATGCCTCCTATACCACCACCCTTTGGTCAAACTAGTCGAGGTAACACTTCGACCAACGCATCAGCCACCACATCTACTACCATGCCTACACCGGTTGTAAGCACTAGTAATAATGATGATGACCTTCCCTAACTTCTTGATGTTCGTGGGGGGTCACATGTGTCCAATGTTCCAGCGTTTGATGAAGAAAATTTCTCAATTTGGAAGAGTGAATTTCTTATATATTTAGATGGCTTAGAATCCTTCTTGATAGAAATCTTAGAAAATGGTCCTTATGTACCACTGACCGTTTCCTCTACCCCTGAGAGACCCATTAAGAAGCCTGTTAAGCAATGGTCTCCAGCGGATATACGTCTGGCTAACCAAGACAAGAGACTCAAAAGTATCATAGTCTCTTGCCTACCCAAGAACATTATGAAGTCCATAATCAAATGAAACTCTGCTAAAGAGATGTGGACTAAATTAGTTCTAGGGTATGAAGGTCCAGAGGAACAAAAGAAACCAAAATCCAAGCCCTTAGACTCAAGTTTAATGCTTTTAAAGCTTTGGAAAAAGAAACTGTTGCTCAAACTTATACTAGGCTTAAGATTTTGTTAAATGATTTGGGAAACAATGGAGTTTTTCTACCTAAGGCTGAGGTTAATGCTACATTTGTCAATAGTTTACCTAGAAAATAGCTTAGCCTAAACCAGACCATAAGAGCAAATAATGGTATCAAGAATGATACTCTGGCCCAGCTGTTTGGTAGATATAATTATGAAGAAGGGCTAATTGACTCTATCTACAAGTCAGAGACTGATAGGTTTACCACAAATATCACTGGTTTAAAAGCTCTTGTTTCTAACCATTCTTTTCAGGACAGTGACTCTGACATAGAAGAGGAAACCAGAAGCAGTCAAGAATTTCTTAATGAATTGCATGCTAAGTTCCATGACAGGGCTCTTCTAGCTGACTAAAAGAGATACTACAAGAGATCTGGTAGAGTTGGAGCTGCTGAAAAAGAGATTTTGTTACCCTTTTTATTTTTACTTTTATCGTTCCTCGACTCACTCGAATTGAAAGCCAATTAATCGTTACGACTTAACTTTGTTTTTGGTAAAGATATTTTTGTATTTTTAAGCTAAAATCTATTTAAAAGAAAACCTTTTTATCTAATGTGAAAATTAATCTAGTTAAAACTATTTAAAATAAAACCTATTTTAATTCTATTTAAATCTAATTTAAACTAATTAAAAATATAAAACTTAAAAACTAATAATGACTTTTAAATAAAATCTATTTAGAAAATAAAACTAAAACCTAATTAATTTTAAACTAAAAACTTTAATTAAACTAAATTTAAAACTAATAAAATTTAAACTAATTTTAAAAGTAATTAAAAATTAAAATGTTTTTTTTATCTTTTTATCTTTTTTTGAAAACTGAAAATTTAAAGTAAACTTTTTAATTACTATTAATTAAAATCTAATTAAACTATAATTAAACTAATTAAAAGCTGCCACAAATTAAATATCCTATATTAAGAATTTATTGCGAACTAATAAACAAAAAGGTGTCCAGCTCAGTCGGTTAAGGCGTTGGGGAGCTGTGCGAAAGGTCTGGGGTTCGAGACCAGCGAAGGACGAAATTCTGCTAATTATTTTTTTTTAACCTCCACTTTTTGGGATTGAATTTTATGGACAAATTACACCCTCAGACCAATTGGGTCTGAGGTGCTATCAACAATTTAAACACAGAAGGCAGGAAACCAAAAAGTTGAAACCAGATAAGCAAATTCTCCAAATAAGCTATAAATGCAAATAAGCTATAAATCTAACGAAAACTAACTAAGCTAAGCAAACATAAGCAGAAAGACTAGATAGGGAAAATAAACAGAACTCAAATAAGCTAGTTATACCGATTAAGCTAATGCTAAGCAAATAAGCTCAAACCACACCAAACAAATAAGCTGAAAGACCAATTAAGCTAAAATCCAAATAAGCTATACTATAAAAGCATAATCTAACAAGCTACTAAAACTCAATATTCTAAATTCTAAATATATGAGCAATAAGCAGGAAATTCAATAAGCTACTAAAACACTATATCTAAATAAGCAGATTCGAAACCTATACGCTATAACTGATTAGCAGATTCAAACACTCTCACAAAACTAACCAAAAGCAGATAAGTAGTCCTAACAACTTACAGCAATCTAAGTAACACTACCCAAATAACCCAATAAATAGAAAACAAAAGCAGATCCAAATGCAAGGTTAAACAGATATCCAAAACTAACACTAAAACAAATTAAACAAGCAGATTAAACAAGTTTTAAACTAAACTTAATAAATTATAAAAAGAACAAGAGAATGAGAACCTTGAGTCGAAAACCTTTGAGCCGAAGTAACGCGCTGAGCGCACTTATGAACCGGATCGAATCAAAGCAAACACCACCTTCGAATCAATCAATATCATCTTCGAACCCAAACAACACAAAGCCTCGATCCAACAATACTTCACGAACCAAATTTGCTTCGAACAGTATTTATATATAAATTTTTTTATTATTTTTTTTTTTTATTATTATTTTTTTTTTTTTATTTTTTTTATTTTTTTTTTAACCGAATGTGAAAGAAACAGTAATATAAAAGAAATTAAGGCAGATTACTAAATAGAAAATTAACAGGAATTTAAATTTAGACTAAAATTAAATGAGACAAATAAATTTAAAACTGACTTTTCATTAATCTTAAATTAAGAATTACAAGACTGAAAGAAAAAATTACAAGATGAAATTTAAAACCCTAATCTACTTTTCTGGAAATTAAAAATAAAGAAAAGCTTGATAAATTACATGAAGAGAGGGGTTTATATAAGGTTTCCCCGAACCTTCTCGAACTCCTTGGTGAGCACGGAGTGGAATCCTGACCTTTAATTTCTTCTTCTCTTCTCTTTCTTTAATCGAACGGTGGAGATGAATCTTCCCTCACACGGATTGCCAAGGTGGCAATCCTTGTGTTTCTTTTGTGCTTTTTCTTTGGCCTATGATTGGTTGATTAAGGAGGGTGAGGTTTTTGAACCAATAAGATTAAGCCACGTAGCTCAGCATCCCATATTCATCTTCCGAAAAAGTGGGGGAATTAATTCCCCCACACGTGATTATCACGTGAGATCAAAAGCCCCATATCAATTTGACTTTTCGGGTGATTAGGGTTAGGAGCAGTAAAGGTTACAGGTTTTTTTTTTTTTGGGTTGGGGTAAATGGAGAAGAAAGAGTAAACATAGGTTGTATCGTATTATTTTTTTTTTTTTTTTTTTTTAATTAATGTGAGAGAAAATGGGAAATCGTTTGGATATAAATGTGAGGTGATAAAAGAAACGTTTTATTTGTTGAATGTGTTGGGGAGACACGTTTGATGTCAAGTTGTGTAGGCTGACCAGACTTTTGTAAAAGTGAATAAAAATTCACTCTTAACCGTCTCATTGTAATTGGGCTTTGGAGCTCTTCTCATTTTAATTCATAGTTGGGCCATTTGTGAATTTTGGGCCTTTTTATCAAAGGGTAATAGCATGTTTATTCACAATTGGGCTTGTAAGCCCAATTGCTCCAATGTGGGACCCACTTGGCCGTAAACTCGATAAATGATATAATCCTCTAAAGTCGAGCTCGGTTTTGGCTGCCTCGATCATTTTTTTTTTTTTTTTCTTTTCAAATTTACGTTGACTTAGCCGGTTTCCGTGATCTTGGCACACTTTTGGCCTTTGACTCGGTCTTCGTCTCTTTTTGGACTTTTCTTCAACTTTTGACCGTGAAATCCCGTGTTTTCTCTTCTTTTGATCATTTGTACCTATTTAACACACAAAACACAAAACCACGCGTAATTCCGACATTTATGATAATAAACGCATGATTTGGTCTTGTTTTTCCTTGATTTTAGTGGCAAAAGGATAAGTGTTTTCACACTTATTAAATCCCCTACACTTGACCATTGCAATGACCCCATGCAATGCATAGTTTTAAAGCATAAGTTACATTTTTCTCATAATCAACCCATCTCGGCCTTTATTATAATTACTACTACTACTACTACGACGAAAAGATAAAACTTTTAAAGGAAACAAAAGCTATAACAATTTTATTAACTTGAAAATTATTTGATGGAAGAAACTCGTAAAGAAATCTAAGACTCAGATTAGGGCTTTGGTGTAATGAACATTAATCATCCTCAAGTTTCACGTTCCCCAAACTAAGCTTAAAAACGAGATCATTGTTAATATAAGTTAGCACAACTAACACTTACTTATGCGGTTTAATTATTCACTTAGACCCCCTTATTCCTACGGTGTATCTCTTTTATTTTATTTTTGTCTTGAATGATCACGAGGATGCATTTTTGACTTATTTCGATAATTTATTAAGGCCGAAAATAAAGTGGGACGATTTAATCAATAGTTAGCTAAAGGACAAAATCTTTTAAAACTGCTTCTCGAAACCTCAAAAAGTTCATATCTTGGCATAACTCGTTTCACGATTTGAGACCTCTCTCGGACCGATATTTGGCTTGTACTTCAAACTTCAAATCTTGAGAGACGATCTTGAAATTATGGTCTTCTCTTCATTTTGGTATACATCTTCATAAGGAGTGAAAGATGCTTCAAACGTTGACCACGACTTCTTCATTTATCCTCTTCTTTATTTAGGATTTTGATATACAACGATCCGCCTCCTTTTCGGACTTGGATCTATTTATCCTCATACCTTGTTAGGGTCTTTTTGGATAGACTTCTCCATGATCTTTAGGGGAGTAATTGCTTCTCGTCGTGTGTCTTGATCCATCATATTGATTTGGAAAAATGATCTTCACGTCATCTTTGGATCTTTAGCAAAAAAAGTGAATCCTCATGCCTTGTTAGGGCCTTTTTGGACTCGGGTATCCTCATGCCTTGTTAGGGCCTTTTTGGATAAGCCAATCTTCGCGTCCCGTTTCAATAAGTTATGCCTTGGCTATGAACTCTAATTAATACCGAGCAACTTTTAAACGATCTTGTGCTAGAAGCTAAGTAACCTTTTAAATCGTACAACCTTATTTATTGCAAATATATTTATTAACAAGTGATGGGAGAAAAAGCTCATAACTAACTCACATAAGTTAATGAAAGAATACCGAACTTATAATTAACTCTATCATCTCTCGTTCTCCACAATTTAAAATCTCAAAGAATGAGACTCGTGGATGCTTAGCCTAATAAACCAATTAAGGTCCATATGGTTAAGGATACTAGCTAGAGTAAACTTGGATAAGTAAACTCGGGTTGAGTCAAAATATTCACGACGGGCCTAATATATCAAAGACATCTAAACTTATTAAAACCATTTTATTTATTTATTTATTTTTGACTTTATTCTTGAAATGGAAATTATTACGATGCGATAATAAAAGGAAAGAAAATAAATAAAAATACTACTAGGCCAAAATAGATCAAAAATTTGAAAAACGTTGAAAATTTTAAAAAAATTTCCGGTTAAATGGGGTCAAATTCATGGAAAAGGCCACTAAAATTTCGATAGAAATCCCCCCTACACTTAATATAAACATTGTCCTCAATGTTTAAGCATGTGGGAGAATAAACTCCCCTACACTTATGACATTGAGTACGTTGTTTAAATCGAGCTAAGGAAAGGACAACTAAAGTGATTACATTTATTCGTTTTATTTATATACAAGATTTAATCACAATAGCAAAAACTTATCGAAGGAACCGGGTACTTGGGAACACGGGATCACGGGTCGTGTCAAAAGTACCAAAAGTGGATCATCATAGCACACGTACCTACACATCACAACACACAAACAACCTACTTGGCTCCCCCCTACACTTATTGGTGGACATGGATGAAGGTGAAAAATCTAACCTAGTTAAACGATGCTTGATTTTTTCTTCACGAGTCTCTAGCTCGACTCGATTTCCCGAATGTCATCATTCAAATGGGAAAATCATGGAAAACCGAGATTTCCAAGGGAGGAAAATCTCTCCATGATAGAGGGTGAAACAAAGTCATATAAGGCATACCCCATGAGAATCCACCCGGGTCAAACACATAATTTCCATCACAAAAGGAAATAAACCCCGAGGTGGTACGCAAGTCATAGAAAAGTGGGGTATCCTTAGGCAAAAGTCTCTTACTAGGAAGGGTAAGGTGGTATGACAATGAAAGCACAAAAGTCTCTATTCCCGGATCAAACACCGGTTCCTTAATGGGAAAATAGCAAGAGGTGTCGACATTTAAGCTCAAAATATCATCAAAATCCATAGTGGGAAAGTCATCCTCTTCCAAACTTGATGTGAAAACATAAGTATCGTCGGAGTCATAGGAAAACTCTTCCTCATGAGGAAAATAGGTATTTAGAAAGATATCTAAATCCTCCTCAAATGGAATAACCTCTAAAGTAGGTATGATCTCTAAGAGTGGAGGATCCTCCTCAATAGTCATGACCTCTAAAATTGGAGTATAGAAGTCAAAGGGAGTCTCCATGGAAGAATCACTCATAGAGATATGAGGTGCATTAAGATCGTGGGGTGGGTTATCAAAATTAATGAGATCACTTAAAGAAGTGTCATCATCGTAGGTATCAAAGATTGGTTGATCACAAATGGGTGGGTCAAAAGTGGGTGGGTCAAAAGTCGAGTCGTCTAAGCCGAAGATAGTGTGATCACTTGAAGAAGTGTCATCACTATAGGTGTCATAAATAGGAGTTTCAAAATTTTGAGGCTCTAAGGGAAGGGATGAGTTTATCACAAAATCATTTTGAGTAGACTTTTCAATTCCAAAAGGATTTATAAAAATCTCGTCATCATTATAATTAAGAACATCAATCATATTGACCGACTCTTTTCCATTTGATTTATTTGTGATTTTCCCCATTTTAAAAACTTGTTGTTCATCCCTAACCCTAAGAATTAACTCCCCTTCGGCTACATCAACTAAGGCTCTTCCGGACCTTAAGAATGGTCTACCAAGTATTAACGGAATACGAGGATCCATCTCATAGTCGACGACGACAAAATCCACGGGAAAAGTGAATGTACCAACTCGAACAAAAACGTCTTCGGCAATACCAACGGGGTATGCGAGAGTTCGATTAGCTAACTCTAAAGTCATACGAGTCGGTACAAGGTCGGGTAATGACAATTGTTTCCAAACCGAAAGTGGCATAAGATTGATGCTAGCGCCGAGATCCGCTAAAGCCATACAATCATCGATTTGAGGAAACGAGCAAGGTAACACGAATCGTCCGGGATCTCCTAGCTTTTCGGGAAGCTCTTTGAGAAGAACCGCGGAACAATTCTCATTTAAACGGGTGTTAACGAGCTCAACCATTTTTTCCTTCTTATTGAGCAAATCTTTAAACATTTTGACAAATTTTGGCATTTGAGCAAGTGCTTCAATAAGGCTTACGTTAACATTCACATTGGAAATCATTTTCAAAAAATTAGAGACATGAATGTCATCTTTGTTGAGCACTTTAGTCTTGCCTAACCTAGATGGATAAGGAATATTAGGCTTAGGTTGAGAAGGAGAAGGACTCGCTTCTTGAACAATCGTAGGGATAGGCTCTTTCGGCAATGGAGGACTAGAACTAGGAGTGGTAGTGGGCGGAATCACCGGAGGGGGAGTAGGATTACTCATTATGACCTCCGGGCCTTGTCTCTCCTTTATGGGCGAAGAGATGGAAGGTCCCACTAAAGTGGCTCCACTTCGAGTATTGATAGCACTCACATTAGCACGAGGGTTAATCTCGGTATTGGATGGTAAGGCACCTTGGGGTCTAAGGGTTTGCAACATAGTCAAAAATCTCTTATCGTTGGACTCTTGCATTTGTCTAGTCGATGCTTGCATAGCTTGCATGATTTTCTCATGTTCGGTTAATTTTTGTAGAACCAAGTCCATTTGAGGGTTTTGCATATTCATTTGGTTGAACCCTTGATTGTTAACCCCTTGATTAGAAAAACCGTTATTATTGTAAAAACCTTGATTTTGAAACCCTTGGTTTTGACCATTAAAATTCCCTTGATTAGCATTCCCTTGAAAATTACTCATTTGAGGACCTTGGTTCCTATTTTGGTATTGGGTATTTTGGGCGGGTGGGGGTGGTCTTTGAGGTGCTACAAAACCCGGGGGAGCCAAATAATTAGTACTATTGTAGGGCAAATGGTTAACATCAACATTAGGTTTAAATTGAACCCTCTCATTAGCATTAAAAGCACAAACTTGTTGTTGTTGATTATAAACCTTGTCACAATTGAAATATGAATGTGGTCCACCACAAGTCTCACACGTTTCACTATTATCTTTCACGGCATGCACATGTGTAGTGAGGGCATCGGTTCTTAGAGCAAGGGTTTTCACAATTGAAGTAAGCTCCTTAATTTGATCATTCACCTCATTATTACTCGTACTAGCACTTGCCATATTAGCCCTAACACTTTTGGTTTGCACTTTTGCCTTGTTCTCAATAATGGCCCAAGCCTCGTTCATGGTTTTCACAAGAATATTGCCCCCCGCGGCACTATTAAGTGAGTCTTGGTCATTTAGAGTTAAACCATTATAAAACGTGTTGATTTGATGAACTTTAGTAAAACCGTGTTGTGGACATTTTCTCAAAAGATCTTTAAAACGATCCCAAGACTCACTAAACGTTTCCCCATATTGTTGTTCAAAGTTGATTATTTCATTCCTTAAGGACGTGGTCCGTGATGGTGGGAAAAAGTAGTTAATGAACTTGGTTTCTAAGTCGATCCATGTGGTAATACTTTGGGGTGGTTCCTTATCAAGCCAAATCCGGGCTTGTCCCTCGAGGGAAAAAGGAAAAAGTTGGAGGCGAACGGCCTCTTGTGGCACCCCATTGTATTTGACGGTATTTGCTAATTGGATGAATCGTTTGATATGAGCGTGTGGGTCATCATTAGTACGACCTAAAAATGGTGTAGCGGAAACCATTCGAATAAAATCCGGTTTAAGTTCAAAATGATTAGCTCCAATGGTCGGCACCACAATCGCATCATCGTTTCCTTCAACGTGAGATTGAAGAATCTCAATCATTGGTCGATTATCCGTTGCCATTGTTATGTCGAAAGCTCGATTCTCGGGATCGGCTTGAATGACGGTCTTTTTGTTTTTCTTCTTCTTCTTTTTGGAAGAATTAGAAGTATTTGGTACACCACTTGGTATGTATGTACGCGCGCGAGTGCGCATACAATTAAAACTTTGGAATGAGGTAGGTGACCTCGGTCGACTTTGAGAGGAAAAGGATTTTCCCTCTCGAGGAGCAATAGTAAAAAAACTACAAAAATATATACTTAAGTACTAATTGAGTCGGCAAACCAATAATCGGTCGTCCCTCTCAATATACGCACAAGCAAGCGGGGAAACGAGGTGGCACAAAGCACTTAAAAACCTTTTTCCTTAGACGGCCTTTTATAGCGCGTCGCCTTATACCCACCTTATAGTTTGTATATATCGAGTTCAAACGTCTTACTAGTATTTATCTATTTTGCCTTTTTATTTCGTTTAGGATTCGACTACAATAGTTAGGTGATGAAATCCCAACTAAGGCTTATTTGAAAAGTAGGTAAATTATTGTGCTACGTAATATATTATAGTAAAAGAAAAATCTTTTTGTATTTTTTTTTTTAGAAAAATATATATTCACAAGAAAAATCGAAAGAAATCGAACTAAAAATTAACACTAATACGTAATATTTTTTGTGTAATACTTTTAGGAAAAAGTATTACTTTTGGATTTTTTAATTTTTTTTTGTTGCAATTCTTAGGAAAGAAATTGCTTTTGTGGTTTTTTTTTTTTTTTTTTTTTGTATTTTTAAGTTTTTGATTTTTTTGTATTTTTGATTTTTTTTTTGTGCAAGAAAATTAACGTTCAAGAAGAACGGATCCCAAAATCCAAACGTCTTCACGAAAAATCGTCAATCGTACGAGCGAAGCGGCAGCGGCGCCATTTGAAAAAGAGATTTTGTTACCCTTTTTATTTTTACTTTTATCGTTCCTCGACTCACTCGAATTGAAAGCCAATTAATCGTTACGACTTAACTTTGTTTTTGGTAAAGATATTTTTGTATTTTTAAGCTAAAATCTATTTAAAAGAAAACCTTTTTATCTAATGTGAAAATTAATCTAGTTAAAACTATTTAAAATAAAACCTATTTTAATTCTATTTAAATCTAATTTAAACTAATTAAAAATATAAAACTTAAAAACTAATAATGACTTTTAAATAAAATCTATTTAGAAAATAAAACTAAAACCTAATTAATTTTAAACTAAAAACTTTAATTAAACTAAATTTAAAACTAATAAAATTTAAACTAATTTTAAAAGTAATTAAAAATTAAAATGTTTTTTTTATCTTTTTATCTTTTTTTGAAAACTGAAAATTTAAAGTAAACTTTTTAATTACTATTAATTAAAATCTAATTAAACTATAATTAAACTAATTAAAAGCTGCCACAAATTAAATATCCTATATTAAGAATTTATTGCGAACTAATAAACAAAAAGGTGTCCAGCTCAGTCGGTTAAGGCGTTGGGGAGCTGTGCGAAAGGTCTGGGGTTCGAGACCAGCGAAGGACGAAATTCTGCTAATTATTTTTTTTTAACCTCCACTTTTTGGGATTGAATTTTATGGACAAATTACACCCTCAGACCAATTGGGTCTGAGGTGCTATCAACAATTTAAACACAGAAGGCAGGAAACCAAAAAGTTGAAACCAGATAAGCAAATTCTCCAAATAAGCTATAAATGCAAATAAGCTATAAATCTAACGAAAACTAACTAAGCTAAGCAAACATAAGCAGAAAGACTAGATAGGGAAAATAAACAGAACTCAAATAAGCTAGTTATACCGATTAAGCTAATGCTAAGCAAATAAGCTCAAACCACACCAAACAAATAAGCTGAAAGACCAATTAAGCTAAAATCCAAATAAGCTATACTATAAAAGCAGAATCTAACAAGCTACTAAAACTCAATATTCTAAATTCTAAATATATGAGCAATAAGCAGGAAATTCAATAAGCTACTAAAACACTATATCTAAATAAGCAGATTCGAAACCTATACGCTATAACTGATTAGCAGATTTAAACACTCTCACAAAACTAACCAAAAGCAGATAAGTAGTCCTAACAACTTACAGCAATCTAAGTAACACTACCCAAATAACCCAATAAATAGAAAACAAAAGCAGATCCAAATGCAAGGTTAAACAGATATCCAAAACTAACACTAAAACAAATTAAACAAGCAGATTAAACAAGTTTTAAACTAAACTTAATAAATTATAAAAAGAACAAGAGAATGAGAACCTTGAGTCGAAAACCTTTGAGCCGAAGTAACGCGCTGAGCGCACTTATGAACCGGATCGAATCAAAGCAAACACCACCTTCGAATCAATCAATATCATCTTCGAACCCAAACAACACAAAGCCTCGATCCAACAATACTTCACGAACCAAATTTGCTTCGAACAGTATTTATATATAAATTTTTTTATTATTTTTTTTTTTATTATTATTTTTTTTTTTTATTTTTTTTATTTTTTTTTTTTAACCGAATGTGAAAGAAACAGTAATATAAAAGAAATTAAGGCAGATTACTAAATAGAAAATTAACAGGAATTTAAATTTAGACTAAAATTAAATGAGACAAATAAATTTAAAACTGACTTTTCATTAATCTTAAATTAAGAATTACAAGACTGAAAGAAAAAATTACAAGATGAAATTTAAAACCCTAATCTACTTTTCTGGAAATTAAAAATAAAGAAAAGCTTGATAAATTACATGAAGAGAGGGGTTTATATAAGGTTTCCCCGAACCTTCTCGAACTCCTTGGTGAGCACGGAGTGGAATCCTGACCTTTAATTTCTTCTTCTCTTCTCTTTCTTTAATCGAACGGTGGAGATGAATCTTCCCTCACACGGATTGCCAAGGTGGCAATCCTTGTGTTTCTTTTGTGCTTTTTCTTTGGCCTATGATTGGTTGATTAAGGAGGGTGAGGTTTTTGAACCAATAAGATTAAGCCACGTAGCTCAGCATCCCATATTCATCTTCCGAAAAAGTGGGGGAATTAATTCCCCCACACGTGATTATCACGTGAGATCAAAAGCCCCATATCAATTTGACTTTTCGGGTGATTAGGGTTAGGAGCAGTAAAGGTTACAGGTTTTTTTTTTTTTGGGTTGGGGTAAATGGAGAAGAAAGAGTAAACATAGGTTGTATCGTATTATTTTTTTTTTTTTTTTTTTTTAATTAATGTGAGAGAAAATGGGAAATCGTTTGGATATAAATGTGAGGTGATAAAAGAAACGTTTTATT
The DNA here is from genome assembly GCA_025667525.1 of Glebionis coronaria. Lineage (NCBI taxonomy): Eukaryota > Viridiplantae > Streptophyta > Magnoliopsida > Asterales > Asteraceae > Glebionis > Glebionis coronaria. The sequence goes on along the minus strand of CM046882.1, from coordinate 74,430,481 downwards.
TGTTGAATGTGTTGGGGAGACACGTTTGATGTCAAGTTGTGTAGGCTGACCAGACTTTTGTAAAAGTGAATAAAAATTCACTCTTAACCGTCTCATTGTAATTGGGCTTTGGAGCTCTTCTCATTTTAATTCATAGTTGGGCCATTTGTGAATTTTGGGCCTTTTTATCAAAGGGTAATAGCATGTTTATTCACAATTGGGCTTGTAAGCCCAATTGCTCCAATGTGGGACCCACTTGGCCGTAAACTCGATAAATGATATAATCCTCTAAAGTCGAGCTCGGTTTTGGCTGCCTCGATCATTTTTTTTTTTTTTTTTTCTTTTCAAATTTACGTTGACTTAGCCGGTTTCCGTGATCTTGGCACACTTTTGGCCTTTGACTCGGTCTTCGTCTCTTTTTGGACTTTTCTTCAACTTTTGACCGTGAAATCCCGTGTTTTCTCTTCTTTTGATCATTTGTACCTATTTAACACACAAAACACAAAACCACGCGTAATTCCGACATTTATGATAATAAACGCATGATTTGGTCTTGTTTTTCCTTGATTTTAGTGGCAAAAGGATAAGTGTTTTCACACTTATTAGCTGCCAAAGTTGACAAATCCAAGGTGTCATGCTACACTTGTGGAAAAACTGGTCACTTTTAGAAAGATTGCTGGTCAAACAAAACCTCTTCTCCGAGCTTTCCTTCATCCAACAGTAACCACAGCAACAAAAAGAAGTTCTCTCCATCAACTTTCAAGCAAACTTCCCACTCTGACTCAGAGGGAAATAAGGACTACAAGGTCAAGTACAAAGCATTGAAAGCTGAGCTGATGAAACTCAACCAAAAGGCTGAAGACGCAGCAAAGAAAAAGGACAACAAAAAGACTGAAAAAGGTCTGATTGCTGCTTCATTTGACTAGGATGATGAACCTCTTACATCAGAGGATGAAGGAACCACTACTGTCAGAGATTTTATGGCTGTCACAGATGAAGAACCTGTTGTTAGAAAAAGCGAAGCTAGATCAAGACAATGGGTGGACATCACCATGAAAAAGGTACAAAGATTGCTTTCTATGCATGAAGGTCCTGATAGAGACCATGTCAGTGACTACACCTTAGTTGACCTCTACTTTATGGAAGAGCAAAGAAAAAACTTGTTAAAAAAGTTCCATAGTCTTAAATCTGAGTTAAATCTTTGTCAATCTGAGTTAACTAATCTCAAACCTTTTGTGAATCTTACCAATCAACTTCAAAATGAGGTAAGCAAACTTTCCATAGAAAATGAGTCTTTAACTGATGAAAACGCTGAACTCGGAAGAACCATAGAAAAATGAAATCTGGCTCAATCCACTGTGGAGGAAATAGTTGTTGAAGCCATTCCAGGTGATGTAGTTCAGGCTATAGGGGGAAGGGTAGGTTCAAAAATCACATACATGTGCCCAAAGTCAAATTTGTCCCTTCAGATGTCTCTTCTCCGTCTTCCACCTCTGTGGATGAGAAAAGCTATGACAAGGAATCTGATGTACTAGCATTACCCAAACTCGCTGGTGCTAACCCATCTGATTCCTTGCTAGGCCCAAAACCTTCCACTAAAACCTCTGGGACTTCAAATCTCAAAGTCGATGATAAAGCGCACAAAAAGGATTTTGTGGCAAAAGACTCTGCCAAACCCACTCCTCCCCCTGAAGAGCTTTCACCCACCAAGAAACTTCGCCTCACCCTGATGGAAGAAGTAAAGGGTTTAAAAGAACAGATCAACCCTAGAGTTAACAGTCCATCTGTCATCTCTCTTGGTGAAGGATCAAGTAGCTCAAAGGGGAGAGCTTTATTCAGACCTTGCAAACATTGTGGTTTCAAAAATCATTCCTCTGAGGACTACACTAAGAAACCTAAATGTATCACATGTTGAGTCCACTGAACACACCTCCAGAGAGCATGAGGAGACCATTGTTGTTCAAAGAACTAGAACCCAATTAAGGTCAAAAACTCCTCATAGTCCCTCTAGGAGACCTGAACCTAAACCCAGAGATAACTCTCAAGGTTACAGACCAAATCCTCCCTGCAAGTACTGTGGTTTCTATGACCATCACTCTGATGAGTGTGAATATTATCCCGGATGTGACATTTGTGGAAGCATGCATCATGAAACCAGAGACTGCAACCAAAGAGAGGGAGACAGGAACCAGAGAAGACCAAATGTCGCTGGTCAGCGACAGTATGGACCCACTAGAAAGTGGGTTCATGATCGAAACTAATCTGGATCTATTATATCTATGCAGGCATACTTGAAGAAATCTGTTTGGTATCTGGATAGTGGGTGCTCCAGACACATGACAGGGGTTAAACAATATCTACATAGATATAAGAAGGAGTCTGGTCCGAAAGTAGTCTTTGGAGATGACTCCTCAGGGGCTACTGAGGGTTATGGCTCAGTGGATTGCAATGGTATAACCTTCACAAGGGTCGCTTATGTCAATGGACTGAAGCACAACTTAATCAACATTAGTCAACTCTACGATGCAGGTTTCAAAGTTCTGTTCACCAAGACCCAAGGAACAATCTTCAATCAGAATGATGATGTTGTTCTAATTGCACCTAGAAGAAGGGATGTGTATGTTATTGACATGACATCATGTCCAGAAGGAAAGAACACATGTCTCTTTGCCAAGGCATCTGATAGTAAAAATTGGCTCTAGCATAAGAGACTTTCCCACCTTAACTTCAAGAACATCAACAAACTGGCTAAGAATGATTTAGTTGTTGGGCTTCCATCTCTGACCTTCAACAAAGACATACCCTGCTCAGCCTGCGAAAAAGGGAAGCACCATAGAGCCTCATTCAAAACAAAACAATCATTCTCCATAAATAAGTGCCTCTATCTTCTTCACATGGACTTATTTGGGCCAGTAAAACCACAATCCCTCAATCACAACAAGTATACACTAGTCATTGTGGATGAATTCTCTAGATTCACATGGGTATATCAGAAGTGATAATGGCACTGAATTCAAGAACCATGCCATGGAAGCCTTTTGTGATGAAAAGGGAATCTCATAGAACTTTTCAAACCCAAGCACCCCTGAACAAAATGGTGTCGCTGAAAGAAGAAACAAAATTATCATAGAGGCAGCCAGAACTATGCTCAGCGAATCAAGACTTCCAAAACAATTTTGGGGTGAAGCTGTGTACACAGCATGTTACACACAGAATAGATCCATTATTGTGAAGAGACACGGCAAGACCGCTTATGAAGTGTATAGGAAGAGAACCCCTGATGTAAGCTACTTCCATGTCTTTGGTTGCCCTGTTTTCATTCACAACTACAGAGATCATCTAGGTAAATTTGATGAAAAGTCAGATGATGGACTCTTTCTTAGATACTCTCCTACCTCTAGAGCTTTTAGAGTATTCAATATTCACAGGCAAGAACTTGAAGAATCCATTCATGTTACCTTTGATGAAGCAGATGCTGTCATTAATCACACCAACTCATAAGAATGTGACATTGATTTCAATGAAGTCAAATCATATCCAAAGGATGATTTCTCAAATACCAAGGAATCACCTAAAGTATGTCACAAGGACCTTCTTTATGTTCATGCGTTTGATCCTCACTCAATCTCTGACATCACTCTAGAGGTTGCTGATACTCAGATTTTACTAGGTTAAAAAAAGTTCGTTTCTCGGTATCTTCTCGAATTGATTTCCGGTTAAAATGTGCGACTCAGTCGTTTTTGGTAAAGAATAATATTTTTGGTTGTGGTAAAATAAATGTGCAAGACTTTAAAATAAATGACGAGAAATTAAATGACGTAAAATTAAAACTTAACGAAAAGTAAATTAACAATCAAATAAATATGCAAAACGAAATTAAAATAGACTAAAAACAAAACGAGAAAATTTGTCACTTTTACTAAAGCAAAATATTAAAATAAAACAAAACAAGCTTGATTGGAATCCCTGATCGGAATATCCAATCGGAATATTAAAATACTAATCGGAATAGAGAGGCAGCCAATCGGAAAACATAAACCCTAATCCGATCAACAGATCGGAATATGGTAAAATTGCCCAATCGAAATGATGGGAAAACAAGGGTGATCGGAATGAGGCCAAACTAATGGATCCAGGTCGGAGTGTTATGCAAGAAACATCCAATCGGAATGTATCAAAACCAAGCAATCGGAATATATGAACTTGAGTCAAATCGGAATGTTTAGCAAACCTCCAAATCGGAATCTCAACAAACCCCACCGTCAGAATATCTAAACCCTAATCCGATCAATACGATCGGAATAATGGCTGCAAATCGGAAAGCACAAACCCTAATCCGATCTTGATGATCGGAATAAGGGGGTGATGATCGGAAAGCCAAATCGGAAAGGGGTTTACCCTTTCCGATTACCTTTTGATTTGAAATAAGCAAGTTATAAGCTATAGGAATAAGCTCAAACTAAAACTTGAACGAATCCAATATGAAAAAGACTAAATAAGCACAAATAACAACTTATCCAAACTTAAAATAAGCAATCTTTTAAATCAAACTATAAAAAGATGAACTTTTTAAGAAAACTTTTAAAAAGTAAATAAGCTAAACACAAATTAAGCCAATAAGCATGTCAAGCTCAAAGCTTAATCCATATAAAAACTCATGGATGAATAAAAGGATGAACTTTTTAAGCACGAAAACATCAAGATCAACACGGATCAAATATATTTCGCACCAAAAGTAAACTAAAATCAAGAAAGGAAGATGAAAGATTAAACAAGAAAAGTAAAGATTCAAGAACAATAATAGAAAACTTTCTTGGAAATTAAAAGGAATTAAAAGGTGCGATACAAGGAAAATTAAAGTGCCAGGAATTAAATTGTGCAAAGTATGAAAATGGTGGAAGAGGTGGGTTGTCAATCCACCCAACAACTATGAAATGGAGACTATCTAATCTATTTATAGGGAGATTAGGGAGGAGCTTAGGAAGCTTCCTCCCTCTTTCCTCTTTTCCTTAATTGCACACTTAAGTCCTTTTCTTCTTAATATTTTGTTAATCTTAGACTTAATGACTTTGTCTCGGGATTTCTTTGAACTCGTCTCGACATTTCTTCATAAATAAGACTTGAGTTCTTCGGCTTTTGGTAAACTTCCGTCTTTTGACTTTTTCCTCGATAAATCTTCAGAATTGGTCTTCGACTTCCGTTCTTTTTGCACTCTTGACTTCTTGACTTCGTCTTTCGTCTTTTTCTTTGATAAAAGCCCGTGAAATTCCGTGTTTTCTCCACTTTTCACCTTTTCGTCCTAAATCACAACAAAAACACAAACCACGCATAATTCTGACATAAATGACATAAAATACACGTTTTGGCTCGGTTATTATTGTAATTAAGTGGTAAAAAGGATGGGTGTTTTCACACCTATCAAATCCCCTACACTTGACCATTGCAATGTCCTCATGCAATGCATTAGTTACAAAGCATGTTTACATTTTTCATCAAAATCAATCCACCTTGGCCTTTATTAAAGAGATAGAAAACTATAAACATTCAAAGTAAAGAAATCAAAAACATACCTTGGGTTTTGGAAATGTCATGAATGATCATCATCCTCAAGTTTTCACTTTCCCCAAACCAGGCTTAAAAATGAGATCATTATTATTATAAGTTAACAAACTAACACGAACTCATGTGGGCTAATTATTCACTTAGACTCCCTTATTCCTAGGTGTATCTCTTATATTTTATTATTGTCTTGAATGATCACGAGGATGCATTGTTGACTTATTTCGATAGTTTATTAGGCTGAAAATAAAGTGAACGATTTAATCAATAGTTAGCTAAAAGACAAAATCTTTTAAAACTGCTTCTCGGGACCTCATAAAGTTCATATCTTGGCATAACTCGCTTCGCGATTTGAGACCTTTCTCGGACCAATATTTGGCAGCGACTTCATACTTCAAATCTTGAGAGACGTTCATGAAATAATGGTCTTCTCTTCATATAGGAATTTCTTCACTTGAAGTTTTGAGAGATTCTTCATATTTGGACCACGACTTCTTCATTTTTCTCCAATCTTTATTTCGGACTTTGATATACAACGATCCGCCTCCTTTTTGGACTTGGATTTATTTATCCTCATACCTTGTTAGGGACTTTTTGGATAGACTTCTCCATGACTTTTGGGGAGTTTTTGCTTTTCGTCGTGTGTCTCGATCCTTCATATTGATTTTCGATAAATGATTCTTCACATCACTTTTGGATCGTTAGCAACAAAATGTAGCCCTCATGCCTTGTTAGGGCCTTTTCGGACTCGCCAATCTTTGCATCCCGCTTCAATAAGTTATACCTTGGCTATGAACTCTAATTAATACAAAGAAACTTTTAAACGATCTTGGGCTAGAAGCTAAGTAACTTTTCAAATCGTACAATCTTATTTATTGAAGATAAATTTATTAACAAGCGATGGGAGAATAGGCTTATAATTAACTCATATAATTTCACGAAAGAAAACCAAACTTATAATTGACTCTATCATCTCTCGTTCTCCACAATTTAAAATCTCAAGGAATGAGACTCGTGGATGCTTAGCCTATTAAATCAAAGTTTTGGGTTTTCGAGTCGCCTATAGGATCTTGCAAATTCTTAGACTTTTTCAAGTTTAGAAATCGCGTTTTAAAGTTCCCTTGATAAACGACTCTCTAGGATCAATTATAGGAACTTGCGAAAAGTTCTTGTTCTTAACCCGTGAGAGTTAAGACTTTCACGTTTTATAGCTCCCTATATAAAAGCCTAGCAAAACTTGACTTAAACGCGTTAAGGATACTAGCTAGAGTAACTTAGATAAGTAAACTCGGGTTGAGTCAAAAGATTCACAACGTTTGAAAATTAAAACCACTTTATTAAAAATTTATTCTAAAAAGGAAATAAAATAACTATACAAAGGAAAAAACTAATAGGCCAAAATAGATCAAAAATTTTGAAAAATGTCGAAAAATTGATTTTCCGGTTAAAATGAGGACAAATACAAGGAAAAGGCCACTTAATCTCGATAGAAGTCCCCCCTACACTTAAGATAAACATTGTCCTCAATGTTTAAGCATGTGGGAGTAAACTCCCGTACACTTAGGACATTGTGCACTTTGTTTAAATCTCGCTAAGGAAGAGACAACTAAAGAGATTCCTATTTTAATATTGAAAAATATAAAATAGTGAATCAAAAAGAGTTTAGGATAGAACCGGGAAGAAGGGAACACGGAGTCACGGTTCGTCAAAAGTCATCAAGAGTGTGTCTTTGAAGCTCTAATCCCTGCACATGATAAGAAAGAAAACAAGAAACACCAACGGGGCTCCCCCTACACTTATGGTAAAGATAGATAGATAATTGGGTTGCCTCCCAAAAAGCGCTTGTTTATATTAACCGAGTCACGAGCCTGACTCGTCCCCAAATTAAATAGTCCATGGGGAAGCCTCGAATGTAATACCGGGATCAAAGACCTTGTCCTCGTTCCCGGTTGACATCAACAAAGGAGAGGCGGGGGGATAAGTCTTGTATGGGAGAAAAGTCCTTTCAACATACGTAAAGTATGTGAAATCAAGATCCACGGGAGGTGGGGTGGGTAAAGTAAGCACATTGTCATCCCCCAAAGACAATGGAGGCTGAGCATTCGGCAAAGCCGTAATGTTATCAATGATAATAAAATCAATGTCACCTCCCGGGTCAAAGCACTCATCCTCCGTAATAGTGGCTAAAGGGGAGGATGAAAGGTGCTCGGGAGGGGGACTTGGGTCAATACCTTCCTGAAGCAAATGATAAAGAATAATATCCCCCCTTCATGTCATCGTCATCAATACCTGGAGGTATGGAGTGAATGTCGATTTCTTCCAGCAATGGGTCATTATCTTCAACGGGAGGAATAGATGGAGGCAAAGACTCAGAGAGAGGAGGATAAGTCAACTCTTCGATTTGAGCAATAAGAAGGTGCACTTTCCGTAATCTAGCGCGAAGAAGCACGTCTTCCACCTTATCCACAAGATCAAGTTCATCGGTGAACTTCTCGTAAGCCGGAGAGAATAAATCGTCATCGCCCGCATCTCCCGGTGGAGATTGAGAAATTTCAAAAGTGAAATTCTCATTGCGGAGAGAAGAATCGTCATCACTAGGATCGACCTCTTTCGTAAGAGCAACGTCGTCCTGAAGCTCCATAGCAGGTAAGTCACAAACCTCATCATCCAATAATTTGTCGAGACCAACATCACTAAGCTCATTCAACGAATCTAGATCCTTAGACGCAGTAGGAACATCGAGAGTAGGAGCAGCAACTTCAGAAGATTGGTTGAAAGTGTAGACATCATCGTCGTCGTCATCATCATAATAGATGGGACGAGTCCAGTTAGGAGTGACGTAGTCGGCTAACTCTTCTTTGATAACCTTCACGTCTTTAAGAAGCTCATGCAACAACTTTTGTTGTTCATCTCCCCGAGTATGTTCAATTTCACCAATTCTATCCCACGCTGTAATTAAACATTTTGGTGTAGAAAAGAAGGGAAAACGACTAAATTGGCTCAAAAAGGTGTCGGTGGTTTTCAAGGTTTCGTCCACATCAAGCAAAGGTTGCTTTTCCGGATGCAAGTCAGCTCGAAGTTGAGCTATACTTTCTAGAATGCCATTCAAAGTAGTGAGTTGTTGATCAAGACTAATTTGCTGAGAGGATTGATGATTGAGGGTGTGATGTGGGGGCTCAAAGTTATAGACACTAGGATGATAGCACAGAACTTTCTCAAAGACTTGCGACGGATCACAAAAAGAAGCATCGTGAGGGCCCCCACAAATATAGCACCATGGGTATGGAGAGAAACTGGGTGCTTCTTGTGGATAGCTATTACCATTGTCATAATTGTAACCCGGTTCTTGCTCGTGACCATACGGGTATTGAACCGGGCACGAAACATGCCAATGAGAATCGCTTCCACAATAGATGCACGGGGGAACAGGAGGTGGATTCAAAAAGGACGAATTAGTCGATTTGCACAAAGGACAAAATCCGAATTGTGTGTTGTCGATATCGTTTCCGCACCGCCCACATGTACACCATTGACAAGAGTCGTTCCCGTATAATCGTCTCCCACACCAGACGCAATGGACATAAGAATCCATAAAGAAAAATAGATAAGCAAGAAGAATATTTTTGGTGCAAAACTTTGAAAAAGAAATGCTTTTTATGATTTTTCAAATGTTTTTGGGATTTTTGAAACTTTTTGACACGAAAAATAACGTTCACGAGTGAACGGATCCCAAAATCCAACGCGTCTCTCACAAAAAACCGTTAATCTTCACGAAAAGAGCCGGCAGCGGCGCCATTTGATACTCAGATTTTACTAGGTTAAAAGAAGTTCGTTTCTCGGTATCTTCTCGAATTGATTTCCGGTTAAAATGTGCGACTCAGTCGTTTTTGGTAAAGAATAATATTTTTGGTTGTGGTAAAATAAATGTGCAAGACTTTAAAATAAATGGCGAGAAATTAAATGACGTAAAATTAAAACTTAACGAAAAGTAAATTAACAATCAAATAAAAATGCAAAACGAAATTAAAATAGACTAAAAACAAAACGAGAAAAATGGTCACTTTTACTAAAGCAAAATATTAAAATAAAACAAAACAAGCTTGATTGGAATCCCTGATCGGAATATCCAATCGGAATATTAAAATACTAATCGGAATAGGAAGGCAGCCAATCGGAAAGCTCAATCGGAAAACATAAACCCTAATCCGATCAACAGATCGAAATATGGTAAAATTGCCCAATCGGAATGATGGGAAAACAAGGGTGATCGGAATGAGGCCAAACTAATGGATCCAGATCGGAATGTTATGTAAGAAACATCCAATCGGAATGTATCAAAACAAAGCAATCGGAATATATGAACTTGAGTCAAATCGGAATGTTTAGCAAACCTCCAAATCGGAATCTCAACAAACCCCACCGTCGAAATATCTAAACCCTAATCCGATCAATACGATCGGAATAATGGCTGCAAATCAGAAAGCACAAACCCTAAGCCAATCTTGATGATCGGAATAAGGGGGTGATGATCGGAAAGCCAAATCGGAAAGGGGTTTACACTTTCCGATTACCTTTTGATTTGAAATAAGCAAGTTATAAGCTATAGGAATAAGCTCAAACTAAAACTTGAACGAATCCAATATGAAAAAGACTAAATAAGCACAAATAACAACTTATCCAAACTTAAAATAAGCAATCTTTTAAATCAAACTATAAAAAGATGAACTTTTTAAGAAAACTTTTAAAAAGTAAATAAGATAAACACAAATTAAGCCAATAAGCATGTCAAGCTCAAAGCTTAATCCATATAAAAACTCATGGATGAATAAAAGGATGAACTTTTTAAGCACGAAAACATCAAGATCAACACGGATCAAATATATTTCGCACCAAAAGTAAACTAAAATCAAGAAAGGAAAATGCGAGATTAAACAAGAAAAGTAAAGATTCAAGAACAATAATAGAAAACTTACATGGAAATTAAAAGGAATTAAAAGGTGTGATACAAGGAAAATTAAAGTGCAAGGAATTAAATTGTGCAAAGTATGAAAATGGTGGAAGAGGTGGGTTGTCAATCCACCCAACAACTATGAAATGGAGACTATCTAATCTATTTATAGGAAGATTAGGGAGGAGCTTAGGAAGCTTCCTCCCTTTTTCCTCTTTTCCTTAATCGCACACTTAAGTCCTTTTCTTCTTAATCTTTTGTTAATCTTGGACTTAATGACTTTGTCTCGGGATTTCTTTGAACTCGTCTCGACATTTCTTCATAAATAAGACTTGAGTTCTTTGGCTTTTAGTAAACTTCCGTCTTTTGACTTTTTCCTCGATAAATCTTCAGAATTGGTCTTCGACTTCCGTTCTTTTTGCACTCTTGACTTCTTGACTTCGTCTTTCGTCTTTTTCTTCGATAAAAGCCCGTGAAATTCCGTGTTTTCTCCACTTTTCACCTTTTCGTCCTAAATCACAACAAAAACACAAACCACGCATAATTCCGACATAAATGACATAAAATACACGTTTTGGCTCGGTTATTATTGTAATTAAGTGGTAAAAAGGATGGGTGTTTTCACACCTATCGGTTGCAATTACTGAATCTGTCACTCCACCACCCACAGAAGAGAATGCTGATCTTATCTCACCAATATCTCACTCGGATGAAGAGATTATGGATGAATAAATAATATGTAATGAACCTCTAGCATTTATTGAACCTGCTGTGACTCATGAACCCACAGAGACTCCTGCTCCTCAATCCAAATAGAGTAGGAACCAAGATATTCTTCTGGTGAATATTCTTGGTGAACCCTCTGAGGGAGTCACCACCAGAGGAAAGTTGAGATCTCTGGAAACCGCCTCAACGAATGAATGCCTTTTTGCTGACTTTCTCTCTGAAGATGAACCAAAGAACGTGGCTGCTGCTCTACTGGATGAAGGTTGGGTTGTAGCCATGCAAGAAGAATTGAATCAGATCAAGAGAAACAAGGTGTGGACTATGGTAAAAGCTCCAGCTGAAAAACAAGTAGTTGGAACTAAATGGGTCTATAGAAACAAGAGGGATGAAGCTGGCATGATAGTTAAAAACAATGATAGGCTTGTGGTGCTGGGGTACAATCAATCTGAGGGTATTGATTATGATGAAACTTTTGCACCAGTGGCCAGATTGGAAGCTATCAGAATCTTCCTAGCCTTTGCAGCTTATATGGGGTTCACAGTATACCCGATGGATGTAAAGAGTGATTTTCTTAATGGTGAGCTTGCAGAGGAAATATATGTCTATCAACCCCAGGGTTTGAAAGCAGTGACTATCCTGATCACGTCTACAGACTTCACAAAGCACTCTATGAGCTGAAACAAGCGCCTAGAGCCTGATATGAAACTCTGTCAAAATTCCTTCTTAAAAATAAATTGTCAGAGGTACCATTGACCAAACCCTGTTCACCTATAGGTCCAAGGGTGATGTCATTTTAGTACAGATTTATGTGGATAACATAATTTTTGGTTCAACCAACATTACCTTGAGCAAACAGTTTGCCAAATTTATGACCAAAAAGTATGAAATGAGCATGATGGGGGAACTAACCTTTTTCTTGGGTTTTCAAATCAAACAAAATTCAAAAGGAATTTCTATTTGTCAAGAAAAATATGTTAAAGATTTGCTCAAGAAGTATGATCTGTCTGATTGTGCATCATTGAAATGCCCCATGCTTCCTCCCAACAACTTAGGAGTTGATGACTCAGGGGTCTATATTAATGAGACCTTATACCGAGGCATGATTGGGTCACTGATGTACCTCACAGCAAGCAGACCAGACATACAATTCGCCACATGTCTTTGTGCTAGGTACCAAGCTAACCCCAAGGAATCCCACCTTGTAGCTGTTAAAAGAATTTTCAGGTACTTAAAAGGATCTCCCTCCCTGGGTCTCTAGTATCCAAATGGATCAGGCTTCGACCTCAAAGCCTACTCTTACTCAGATTACGCTGGGTGCTGCCTTGATAGAAAGAGCACCTCTGGGAGTTGTCAAATCCTTGGAGGAAAGTTGGTATGCTGGAGTGCAAAGAAACAAAACTCAGTGGCCATGTCATCAGCTGAAGCTGAATATGTAACTGTCGCTGGTTGCTGTGCTCAAGTTCTCTAGATGAAAATTCAGCTGGCTGATTATGGGATCAATTATGAAAAGGTTCCCATATTCTGTGACAACACAAGTGCTATTGCCATCTCCAACAATCCGATACTTCATTCCAGAACCAAGCATATTAACATCAGGTATCACTTTATCAGAGACCATATTTTAAAAGGTGATATTGAGCTTCATTTTATACCCACTGAATACCAGCTCACTAATATCTTCACCAAGCCTCTGGCTGAGCCAAGTTTTACTAGGCTGGTTGCTGAGCTGGGTATGCTCAATATTGGTAAACAAATCTGATAAGTGATCTCTGTCTCTAGGAATTTAAGGAAATTGAATGTAACGAGGTAGTTACATTCTAATGAGAGTTAATATATTCTCATATTTAATTCAAATGATTGTCCTTCAATGTCAACAACTTTCCCACTTTCCAAGGGGACAGAAAAAATCACATGAAGGGTCAAGGGGTCCCACTTTTTCTTAAAAGGCAAACATTTGCATTAAATGCTTTAAATTGAAAAACGGCAAAACCTTTTTACAAGCCCTTGACTCATTTTCATTGTATCACATCATTCATATTTTTCACACACACAATACTATTCATCTCCTTCTAATCCTCCAAACCTTCAGTTTAAACAACAATGGCGTCTTCATCAACAAACCCCTCATTCACCGTCCAGGCTGCATCTAACGTAGACTTTGGGATTAACGATGGAAAGATTGCGCTTAACAACTGTGTGTTACTCCTTGAACACAACAATCGCCTTTATACACCATTGTTAACCTACTTGAAGAACTCTCCTATTGCCGAAGCCATCACACGAGAACCCTCAACCTGCTACTCCTAATACCTAAAGGAGTTCTGGTATTCGGCTGAAGTAGATCCGACTTCTTCCCACATCACTTTCCACCTTTCCACCCATCCTCAACCTCTCACCTTCGACTTCACAACCTTTGCCAAGGTCATTGGACTTCAAGGCAATGAAAACATGACCGCTGTACCCACCAGAGCCACTATGAAGAAGGCCCTGGCAACTCTTAGACCTCGAGATGATGAAGATAAACCCTTCTCCTCCATCGCCTTCCAAAACAAATCGCTGATCAAGGTGAACTACTTCTCGCCCATATGGAGGACGCTGATGCTATACATTGTTAAATGTCTAGGGGAAACCAGGGATCACATGATCAGTTAAATGCATCTCAGCAGGCAATTGCTTATAGTCTAATTTGGGGATTAGATATAGGGATTGCCCTCATACTCTATACCGATCTCATTGCCAAGCTTGAGAACAAAGGGAAGAAAACCCGTCTGGCAACCATCTGCTATACCAGATATCTCTCTCTCTCTCTTTATAGAGGATATTCTTTGTGAAACCTACACCAATGACGAACTTCACTCTATTGCTCCCTATGACATCATTGCAGCCTCTCTGAAGACTCATTTATAAGATGAGGTGCCTCTCACCAGGAACATGTTAAGAGTTGCTAGTATGCTTCCTGCTGGAGAAGAGGAGCCCTTGATCCCTCCACCAGAGGTGAATGCTGAAAGTTTGGCAGACAAGTCTTTGTCCAAGACCTCTGTGCAGTCTACTTCTCGGCCCAAGGCGCTGAAGGAAAAGAAGAAGAAAAGGAAAGACACCCCCCTTTCATTTGAAGCCCCTTCTGTTAATCCATCCAAAAAAAAGAAGACCAAGAAACACCCATCCCCTACTCTGGAGGATGAGGATAGAGAGCCCATCGCTGACAAAGAACCTGTGTCTAGCGTCTCCAAGTCAGCAGAGACTTCTAAGAACCTTCTTGACGATGATATCTCTCAGGTATTAGTCTGCCCTTCATTTTTTGAGGTTCACAAGCAATCACTCTCAAACATCTGTAGGATATGGTGATGAAGTTTAGGTATGCCTTAACCATAGAGTGTTTGTGTCAGCACCTAGATCTCTTAGGATTATCTGTACACTATGTCTTGGCACTAGGAAATGATTCATTTGTACTCATAACGCACCCCGATGATCCTTCACCCTCTAGACTGTGCTCTTGCCAATAACAACTTGAGCACACTATAGGTCCCGACCCATAGTCTCTGCACTTCACGTGGACTCTGGGTCCCCTCACATTAAAAGATTCCCAAAGAATTTATTCTTTTGGGGGGACTGAATAATCACCCTTAGTCTTCCTAGGGGCAGCGATAAAAGGCGACCTTTACCTTCAAATATTTCACAACTAAAAGAGTCCCAAGGAGCAATCCTTCAGGGGGAGCTGGATAATCACACCTAGCTATCCTAGGGGCAGATAAAGGCGACCATTCCCATATCATATTTCACAACTAAAAGAGTTCCAAGGAGCAATCCTTCAGGGGGAGCTGGATAATCACACCTCCTAGGGGCAGCGAACTGCGACCATTCACCTCATATTATTCACAAATCAAAAGAGTCCCAAGGAGTAATCCTTAAGGGGCAGCTGGATAATCACACCCAGCTATCCTAGGGGCAGCGAATGGCGACCCTTTAACATATTTTTTTTTCACAATAAAAGAGTCCCAAGGAGAAATCCTTAGGGGGGGGGGCTAGATAATCATACCCAGCTTTCCTAGGGGCAACGAATGCGATCTATAACTTCATTATTAATTCACACTGGTTACTAACAAATCTCATAACAGGCTCATAATCTTCATGAAGAACAACATAACAATGATGCTTACTCCATTGCTGATTACGATAATGTTGATGCCTCCACCATTGATCTAGATGCCATGTCAAACATTGATTCCATGCCCGAAGATGAAGTCTTTATCATTGAAGATGATCTTACTATTTTATACTTTTATGACATGGACGCTGATGATGACCAAGTCACATCTGAGCTGAGGCCCATTTCCTTCCCATCAATGATTAATGTTCAGGAACTGGATGCTAAGCAGTTATGGGAACAGCAGGCCAGTACACCAACCCCAGTCTCCTTACCCACTTTGCCAAATGTCATGGAACCGGGTGCAAAGAAACACTTGGAATATTTTCAAAACCTCAAGCCTATCCCTGTTCCAAGAATGAAAGATGTTCAAGAACTGTCGCTGAGGATCTATGGTTTAAGCGGAGAGACATCAGCATCACAAAGCCTAAAGTTACAAATGATGTTATCCTCTCTGAGATACAAACTCTCACCCATGCTGCTGAAGAACTCACCACAAACTTAGAGACTTCCCTAATTTCATATGTGGAATCCTCTCTAACTTAATTGCTTCCGCAACTACTGGGTAACACCTTGAAAACTCAACTACCAGTGGTTTTAAACAAGAGTCTACAGCAGTATATGCCTTTAGTCCTCACAACAGCAGTTAAGGCAAATGTCGTTGCCATTGCCAAGGCGTCTGAACCTTCTAGGCAACTTCTTCAGGAGCTATTACAGGAGGAACTTAAGGAAACTTGTCTCTTCGTACATCAAGAATTTGTTAAGTTCCATAAAGCTGGATCAGGCACAACTACTGCTGATGCTATGCCTGAGGGGGAGAATTCAGCTACCTCTACCTCTGAAGAAAAAGAAGATGATGCTCCACCTAAGGGGAGCAACCACATAAACAACCACAACCCACAACAGAGATCCTTACACCAAACCCCATCATATCTTTCAATCCAATCACTAAGGTGGCAAAGGAGAAAGGGAAAGGCATTGCCATTGAGGTGTCAGTAATAACCCTGCACTCTCTCCAAGAAGAAGGAGGATCCACTGCCAAACACTCTGATCTTAACAAATTCAAAAGTGCGGATGAACCACCACTAACCCTAGAGCAGGCAAAGGCTCAAATCATGGAACAAAAGCGGTTAGCTGACATTAGGGCTGCTGAACTCAAGAGCAAAGAGGCTCTGAACAAACTACTCTCACCAGCTGTAAAGGAAGCTCAGTTGAATAAGTTAAAAGAACTTGAAGCCAAGAGGATAAACCTTTAAAAGGAGTATGAGAGATTAGTAAACCAAAGAGCTGAGCCCGAACAAATAACCAAGTACACTTGCTACACTGATAAAGACAAGAAAGTAGTGATGACCTTATACAAAGAAAATCAAATAACCAACTACGAAGTCTTCAGTGACTTTAGACTCAGAGACCTGGGCCCCTCTGAATGGTTAGAAGTGTTTTCTCTTGCCCAAAAGAAGACTGGGCCTGGTGCTGCCCAAATGATGAAAACTATACAAGCTAAGCTTAATTGGGTAAGAGACACTGCTAAGAAGCTGAAGCTACCTCTGCCTCCCCAACTATCACAACAACAACAAACTCAAGGAAAAAGAAAAAGGAAAACCCCAATGGGGCCCCTAGTAGAGAAGCTGGTCACTGAAAATGTTGTGGTAGATGGAATGTACAGAAACCTTGTACTTTCAAAAGAGATTGCTAAGCCAGT
This sequence comes from Glebionis coronaria, assembly GCA_025667525.1. NCBI lineage: Eukaryota > Viridiplantae > Streptophyta > Magnoliopsida > Asterales > Asteraceae > Glebionis > Glebionis coronaria. Next base: position 74,413,423 of record CM046882.1, on the reverse strand, counting down.
GGGTGGCCAAGTCTACTCCGAACCAGAGATGGGATTGGTATTCATGAATAGGAAATGTGAATACTGCTTCCAGAGAAAAAATGAGTTACACTTGGCCTCAACCGCACAACTCATCAAACTCAAACAAGACATGCTTAGGAACTGCAAGGAAGCCAGTGATTTTGAGTTCGAGATGGAGTTAATCATTAACTCCAGAGCTGATAAAGTCGAAGCTCAAAGAACTGTGGACCAAGGCCTCGATCGTTGAAGAATCTTTTGTTTTTATTTTTACACCTCTGAGTGTCCATGTAATAGACTAGGTTCTTTTTGTTGAATAAAAATCTGAGGTATGTTTGTTAAAATTATGTGTAAGAAGAAGCTGTGTACTCATTTATAATAATTCTAGACTTAGTATAATTTGTAAACAAATAGGGGGAGATTGTTGGGCCAATAAAAGTTTTAACTATGGCCTAGTCTAGATTTTTTTAAATTAGACTAAGTGTTACTGGTCGCTGAGAGGACCAGCGACAGAGACCAGACCAGCGGAAGGCAAAGCCTCAGCTGGCACACCAGGAACATTCAAGTCAAAGACAACGTCAAAGAAGTCGAAGACAATCTGAAGTCATACTTACCAGCGATTATGAATAGCTGGGATGTAGAAGGAATGTGCTGGTGTTCAAGGATCTCTGAGTTAACAATACTCAGAGATCACTTAAACCCTAGAAGTCTGATACAAGAAAAGCTTGTCTAATCCTTTTATAGTTTAGGCGGGAGAATCTACAAAATGTTTTAAGCGGGACAAAACAAGAGATTCAAGATAAAGCCTAGTACGACCTAGTGGGACAAAAGGTGAACAGTTGGCAGAACTGTTCACCTAAAGTAGTTTAAAGGTATGTCTCGATTTGGACATGCATTTAATACGTTGTACTCTTCCACTCGTAAGATGAAACGTATCAACTACTCCCACTAAGGAATCAACCTCGTACCACTATAAATAGGAGGCAGAAAGAAGAGTTATTCAAGCCTTGTGCTTGGATAAATTATCTAAGTTCTTTCTCCCTTTGGAACCTCTGAGCCCTCAGCTGTCTACCAGCGACTCATAGGTTCTCTTGTAAACTTGAGACTCGAATAGAGTTTACTCGTTCTAGGGTTCATTTCTTATTGTTATTCAACGGGTGTATTCATATCACTTTGTAATACTTTGTTTATAATTGTTAATAAAGCATTACGCGTTTGAAAAGTATTTTGTTGTGTATTTGTGTTTATACGAGTTATAAGTTCGACAGTTGTTATATTTTGGGACTTTCAGAAGCAAACATCACGCCATGAGATGGATGCATCAACACCTGAAGAGGTGTCATACATGAAGAAAGCTCCTTATGCTTCAGCTGTAGGATCTATAATGTATGTTGTAAGATGCACTAGGCCGGATGTGGCATTTGCTCAGAACTTAGTCATTTGTTACCAACAGAATCCTGGGAAGATCCACTGGGTTGCTGTGAAACATATTCTAAAGTATTTGAGGAGTACGAGAGAAATGTTTTTTGTGTTCGGAGGAAAACCAGATAAAGAATTGAATGTTATAGGTTTCTGTGATGCGTCTTGGCAATGTGATAAAGACGATACGAAGTCTCAGACGGGTTACGTGTTTGTCATTAATGGAGGAGCAGTTGACTGGATGAGCAAAAAGCAGACAACAATTGCAATGCATGCTACTCAATCTGAGTACATGGCTGCTTCGGAAGCTGCAATGGAAGCTGTTTCGATTAGGAAGTTTATTAAAGATCTTGGAGTGATGCCTTCAATCAAAGAACCTATTGATATGTATTATGACAATGATGCAATCATATTCGCCAATGATTCTGGAGTCATGAAGGGCGCAAGACACTTTAAACGAAGATATCACCATGTTCGAGAGCAAGACGAGGCTGGTGAAATCAGATTAATAAAAGTTCACACAAATGATAACGTAGCTGATACTTTTACTAAGGCTTTTTCTAAAGGAAAGGTCATTGAACATGCCAAAGGAATTGAGTTTCAATTAGCTAGTGAATTCATGCAAATCTATGATTAGTATTTGGATAAAAGATGTTAGACCTAATTATTTAATGAAATAAAGTATTGGTTATGTTTATTCTTGTTATTTAATTTTATGTCCTATTTTACATGTTTTAATCGATGAATATTATTATATTCTAAATATCTATTGTCGGTTAATAATATGGGAGTATTATTAAATTAAAACAAATCTAAATCGTGATAGAATATGCTTGAAAGTATATTGATGTGTTAACATATCAAATTTAGGTGATATTCAATGAATTGAATATACGACTTATCCCAACTATATGATTATACTTTACGGATATTTGTCATCAAGTAAATCATAAATAGTTATTCTTAGACCTGAGATACCAGGAAACTGTCATGAATCTAGTGCATTTCTGTGAAGTAATCTAACGCTATACGTAACTGGTGGCCATAAGGGTTATTTTCAAAAGTGTTGCAAAATTCATAAGTTTTGCTTGTAGTCAATATGGGATTTGTTTCCTTCAAATTCATTGGAGTTTAATACAGCTGGGCCTCTCGTGGGATTAGTAAGATGTTTGTGTGGCCGCACCCAAAGTTGTTCTAAACTATGTTTAGAAGTTTTAGTAATCTTGCTTAAGCAGATAAACGAGAAACATAATAGTTAATTAAAGAATGATGTAACACGAGTATCATATATGGTATAACAATAGTATCATATGTGATTTAAAACTAATATCATATATGATTTAATAATAATTTGTGATTTAACACTAGTATGTATATGATCAAACACTGTTATCATCTACGATAATTCACGCAAGTTTTAACAACGAGAAAAAAAGCAAAATTTCTTATTCCTTCTAAAGTATATCATAGTGCATATTTTTATAAAGATTATTAAATGTTCGCCGGTATTATATATTTTCTTCGTTTAACACTTAACAGGAGATATTTAAATTATAATAAAATAGATAAAATAATAAAATATTATTAATCCTATATATATTAGATGAGATGAAGATAAATGGCAGGGATGAGTACAACCACGAAAAAGAATGATATCCAAAATAACTCTCCTCACACACACTTGACTTAATAAATATCCTTTCTGTCTCATAATTATTGTCTACTGACAAAAAATACAGTAAGAATAAGAAAAGCATCTATCATTACAGCTTTTCTTTTCTTTTACTTTTTGAACAAAACAGTTTTACCCTTAATCAATTATTTATAAAAAATTAATGTTTGTAACTATTACTGCAAGTGAGTGTAATACGATAAACTTAATCAGTATTTTTTATCTATTTTTTAAAGTGTACAACTAATTTGGGACAATCCAAAATAGAAAAATAGACTATAATTAAAGGAGTATACATTTTTGTAGACAAACCGAATAAATGGAGCAGTATTTACATACTTTTAATTTAAGAAATTAAGGCTACACCTTGGTGTAGTAGATTTTGTGCCAAGATTTGGTTTGCTGCATCTGAGGTATGAAAGCCATCCCAAAACACATATTCTGTAGCATTTGAGCACGTACCAATTGATCTTGCATTGCAAAGTATGGACGTCTCAAGTATCCCAGTTCCGCAACAGCCCCTTCTTGACTCATGAAATCCTACACAAGATTGAATTGGTTAATGTTGTGGAAAATTGAGGTAGCGTTACCACGATGGAATGATAGAAAGATTTGAATGCCTCATCCAATGTCAAGGGAAAAACTAGATGCCCTTTCCTTTGATACAATGCAATGGCTTATGACCTTCAAGATATAACTTTATCTACAAGGAGAGCATATCAAAAAGTGGCCCTCAAGTTTATTTCTAGTTTCGGAAAATCATTATAAATTGTACAATACTATATAATCAAGGTATATTGTATCATTTCTTCATAAAACATAGATATAAAGTGTTAAAAGGTAAACCTGATTGGACTCGTTCAACTATACTGAGAATGGCTAGTTTTAAAACGTTTAACAAACTGGGCGCATATTGCCATATATAGAAAGTTGAAATTATAAGCAAAATTTAAATTTCAAAATGTTACCATTCTCAGCCGGTTTTGTGATCATATCAAGGAGAGGATGGTAGACATCAAAAACCACAAGTTTGAGGTCCGGAAATCTTGCAATTAGTTTACTGGATGTGGCGTTTAACTTCTTGTTAAACACCACGACATCATTGTTCAGACTTGAGATACAATTGTTGCTTCCCATACCAAAAAGAGTGATGGCAGCTGGTAAACATCCTGTTGGTGTAAGTGTTGTTACTCCAATCTTTCTTACCCCTAAACTGTAGAGATTCTGCACATGACAAATGGTGTTAATTAGTTACTGTGAAAACATGTTACACCATAAGTTATTCTCGTGATGACACAAACTTGAACAAGTTTGCTCCAATGAAAAAAAAAAAAACTATATTTTTTCAAAAGTACTTTATGTACTTACTGAAATTGAATTTGAGTTAGCATTGTAGTATGCCGACCAAGGATCCCATCATAGTCAGTTTTATCTAACAAGATCCCATTGAGGGTGATCTCACTCTATGGTCACCGTTCTATCCATTCTTTTTGCCATTTAAAATTGTACTAGTAAATATAGTTAAGGTACATAGGGATGGCCTTTTGGATGCCATTGCATATTTCGGGTTACAAAACTAGTACATATGTGTGTTTATTCCCAAATGACCACTAACTTCGCAAAAAAGTAACATTTTAAGTAAGCTAATTTTGCCAAAAAAAACGAGAATGCTAGACAAAAGATTCTTTCGCGAAAAGATACTTGTCATGCATTGATACAAAGATGTGAATCTATAATGAAGAGAGAGAATTCATTAAGATGGTGTACGTTATTGGTGACAAGTCATTTTTCGAAAGTTTTTTTTTATAAAAGTTTGGTAGCTATTAATAATTAAAATAAATATTGGTTTTATATATTATGTATAATTATATAAAATTTCATGGCTACTGATACCTCATACCTGCACGAATTTGGAGTATGTTTTCATAAGCATATCTGAAAACTGTGAAGGTGTATGTAGTCCTCTCAGTATGGGATTGATGTAGTAATGCTGGAGGAAATCACTATTTCCTGCACTTAAAATATGAATTCCACCAGAAAAAATGGCCTTGGCTCTCTCGTTTCCAACCAATCTTACCACTCGCTTTTGCCAGATTTTGTAATTTGATACTTGTTGTGGTATTGCAATAGCTTGCTACAATTAAAACGCGTCACATTCAAATATCTATTTCTAAATACATATGGTATTTTTTAATCAATAATCAATGGTCAATGATTACGGAGTTCTATTATGGTAAAGATAATGCAAGTATTTTAGTTCCTTTTTTTATATCTATTCGAGAATACGAAGGTTTTATGTATTGAAAGTAAACTTTTCATGCTACTTTCAGCCTCTTTGACTCATGCTCACTCATCCGAGCCTTCAGACATTCGACTAATTAAGTTAATTTTTTGATGTTACCATATCACTCGCTACAGATAAAAGTAAGCATGAATCGACTAACACATACGTGAATAAACGTGAATTGCTGCAAAAACGTCTACAAGAGAGATTATGAAAGAAATATTACGTATAAGTTTGATGTCATTTCATAATAACCAGAACCTGCGGAGGCGAAGTTGGCTCCTTTTAGGAGGAGAGATTCGTTGGCCGTATCCAAGTAGGGTGGTGGATATGTATCAAAGCCAAGGTATTCAGCTGTTTATACAAAGTAAAACGAAAGAATAAAAAATCAGACGTCAATTGTGTTGTGTTTAGTTAATTCTAGTTTTGGTCAACATACCAATCTTTTCAAATATTAACTTTTAATTTCTATCATTATATAACTTTTAATTTCTATCATTATAAGCATCTAGTATTAGATGTTAGTTGTTATTTCGTTTATAACGAGTCCAAAATTAGTTAGCTAGAATATTGGTTGTTATTTCGATCATGTACAGGACCTAGACAAACAAAAATGTGTGGCCTAAACATCCACAAGATCTAATAGTTATATATACACGGAGGCCTAAATAGATAACAGATATAGAGACCAGAGATCTTCCATAATCTGAGACTTAAAATGGTTTCTTTACTAGCTTTAGTCTTTGAGACACCCCTGTGATCGACCAATAATAAAATCAAGCGAGACCAAACGTTACTTACATCTTTATAGCTATGGTAATTTTTTAGCAACAATGAAGTGAAAAAGAAACCATTGTGGGTTATTGATTAAATCACATGTACACAAATCAATCTTTATCATTTAGTTAATATGGTCCTAACAAAAAGTTATTTGAGACCGTGATAATTACCAGCGTAATCAGCTGCTAGTTTTCCATTGCTGAACCGGCCAGTAGGCTTATGAGATATGAAATCTCTTCCGTAAGGAAGAAAGTTTGCTCTAAGCAAAGTGGGGAGGCGATTGTTGTTTCCAACGTCCATTGCAGAGTCGCCGAAGATGCACAATGCAGGAACAAGAGGATTTCCATTGATCTCAATTAGAAAGACGAAGACAACAACGCATTGTAAGATTAGGAGCCAATGCTTAAGATACCCCATTTCTCCCTCCCTCATATAAATGAGATAATCACAATCATATGAGCTCAATATAAAGACAATCTTCCTAAATCCTAACCATAAGTCACCTAGAAATAATCTTCTTTATCGTATTATTGACAAAAATATAACCCATCGATATAAAATAAACTAAACCTTCGTATATATTAAAATCAAATTTTACTTTCATATAATAGTTCAAACAGTATATGCAAGAATTGCCCAATTAAGTAGTTGTGAGTTCGAGTCTCACATGTGATATCTATCTTATACGGTTTATAAGATAGTTTGCCTGTCAAAACATAATACTAAGAAGAGACGATTTCACATCAGCCTATTAAAACTCTTATCACGCAAATGTACATATTATATCAAATATACTAAACGTTATACACAATAAAAGTATGCTTTAATGTTAGCGGAGACTAGCTCCCTACATAATCGTATATCTAGGTTTCTTCGAATCATGCAGAGCAGGTCAAACAATTAAGTAGAACTACTTATAAAAACATGCAACTTAAACATATCACGTGCAATTACAATGGGTTTCGCGAAGTTTTCTTGTTTTTCACATATTTTATTTTCAGTTTTGTGCAACACTGGAACGATTTGGAGATGAACATTTTCATCTAAAGTGTAGCTTGGGCAAATAAGGCAAACACACAAAGAATGTTGTGGAAGATTCGAGATTAAGGAGTAAGGAGAGACGATGACATTAAAAGCATTGTGTATGTACCTGAGTAGGTCCCACATGTACTATCCAATGATTTGCAAAAATGACAAGTGTCACCAGTCGAATAGGCTAATTAACTAATTGATACTCCCTTGGGCTATTTTTTAGGTGCCCATATGGTTTTGGTCCTCTTTTTAAAATAGCCCTAAATAAATACTTTAGTCTAAGATAATAATTATCAATTAATAATATAATACATGATTTATAAGTGATTATTAATTAATAATATAAAATGACATTATATTAATAAAACTTTACCATAACTTGATAATTGTATAATTAAATTAAAGTAATTTAATTAAACCATGGTTAATCATGTAATTAATTAAATAAGCTAAGTTTTTAATTAATTAAATTAGATTGATGTCATGTTTAATTTCATGAAGAATTACATAAAATAATTATTATAGTCCATAGTTAATTTAATTAAATGAGATCATGTTAATTTCATGAATAATTAATAAAATAATTTTATCTTAAGTCTCAAATTAATTAACAAATTTCATGACCAAACACATCTTTGTGTTCGGTTCAACCGAGCCTCACATGACAAGCCCCATTCTTGTTTCTTTTCTTTTTATGGCCGATCAAACAGCCCTTTAAGATATATAATTCGTTTTCTATTTCTCGTGTATTAATATCTGTGACGTAAGCTCGTTTTTTAATTTCGTGATAAGTCTTGTCGTGTTTTTATTATACGTAATTACTTGTCTTAAATAAATAAATAATATACGTGTGATGCCTTGGTTACCAATCGGGCTATTCGTTTGCTAGTCAGAATTTCGGGTATTAAAAAAAAAAGGGAAATACCCAGTCGGTTTGGGGTATAACAAGAAAAGGGGGGTATATAAGCAACCCTAATCCCCAAATCTCTTTTCATAAAAACTTTCGCCTCACAACCGATCCAGATATGTCGAGCTCGGAGAATGATGAAGTGTTTCCTTATGAGCCTGAATTCAATCAGATCGTAAGTTTGATTACCAATAAATTCAAAAGTGTGTTATGATCCCACATCGGCCATGTATGGGAATGGTTGATGGTTTATAATGTCCAGGTAACAAGCTAGCTTTTTGAGTGAGTTCTACACTTGGGACTTATGACCGATTACGAGCCTAGTATGGGATAGGTTCGTATCAGGCTGTATGTCTTTTAGTCAGCTATCCTTGTTTACGCTGTAGGAAACAGAGTTGATGGTTCCTACTGCCTTTCTTGTGATGTAGTTTTAAGGCTGTACTTATCTGGATTTGGCTGTATATCCTCCACATAATTCTGATTTCTGAAGCCTATTATACAAAGCCATGTATCTGCAATGAGTTTTGAGTATATAACTACTACTAAACTAATGGTTTGTGTTTGTTTTGCAGGGTTGTGATTTTTCTGTACGTGACGGTACGTTCTATCGCTAAATTTTAGTAATTTATTTATCGTAGCCAACTACATGTCTATCTTTGTTGCTGTCATGTATATTATCAAACTATGAAAGAGTCATCACATGAGACTGAACGTTCTTTTATCAACTTTTGCAGGAAGTTGCGGAGAGAGCATATATGGTGGAAAGTTTCCAGGTGAGAAATTTAGAATTTACTCTGTTTGGTTCTTGATGGTCTTGTGTCCTAGCTTAGGTCTTTGATGAATTTCGTTATAATTGTTCCAAAAGTGTGTCCAAATTATTAAAATTAGCTCTAATGTATGAATATTTTGTGTGCCTTTGTTTCTAGATTTGTTTAAAATCTTTGGCATGTAGTTAGAGTACAAAGTATATGTTTTTTATCGATCATGCAGATAGTTTCTGTAATATGCTTTAAATTTTTGGTGTATATGTTGTTGCCATATCCTGAGTAGCTGCCTTTGCACTGTTACCGTTACTTCTCGATTTGATCTCCACACTTTCTTATTATGAATGTGTTAAAAGGAACCACTTGTTGATAATATCACCTTTATTTTCTGACGGTCAACAAGGGGCATAAGGACTAAAATTGAGAACCCATGGAAACTTTATTGGTTTGCGGCTGAATGAGTAGTTAGAAGCCACCTGTTTTTTCTTATTTGCATAAGAACACTTTAATAACACTTTGATTTGATGTTTAATCCAGATCTTGTATGACCAGATTTTAAATGTATGTACACTTCATTATATAATGGGATTTGAACTGCTGATCTGTCATGATTTTTTGAATCCGCCAATTTAACTGTTCTTATAGTATCTTCCTCTACTTAAGGTTTGACCATTTGATTTTTTTGTTAATTGCTAATAATGACCGGTTATGGTATTTCAGATGAATCCTCCAAGATGAAACATGATGCCCCTGGTCTTTTAACAATGGCAATTGCAGATCGTGATTCACGGGGTTCCTTATTTAACGTGACGTTTGGTGCTAATCGTCATCTTGACAGGTCTGTTAGTCTTAAAGTTACAATCTTTTTCATTTGTAAAGTTTCAAGGTTCTGTGTCACATATTTGTCCTTTTAGAGTTAAGAAATTTTACATAGAAATGGATTGGACAGGAACTATGTTATATTTGGAAAGCTTGTGCAAGGAGGTGATGTATTGAAAAAGATCGAAAATGTGGGTGATGAAAATGGAAGACCGATGGTGACAGTAAAGATCATTTATTGTGGTGAAATAAGTGAGGGCGAGAATGTTTCATCAGAGGTCCACAGCCATGAAGTAAAAAAGAGTAAGAAGTCTTCAAAAGGGAAGAAGAGGAAAAGATATTCTTCTTCTGATTCAGATAGCTCTTCAGACATGAGATCAGAATCTTCTGATTCTGATAGTGATTCTGACTCTGATATATCATTGAGTGATGATAGGCGCAAGAGAAAGAAGAGATCATCTAGAAAAGATCGACATAGACGTAGTAAAAGGAGAGATAAGAGGAGTGAGAAGAAGCGTGAGAAGAAGCGCAGGAAGCGTGATAGGAAGTCTAAAAGCCAATCAAAAAGGTAGAAATAACTGTATAAAACCTTAAGTTTTCAATAAATAGAATTGTTGAATATGTGAATGACGTTTCACCCTAGCTGATGGTTCCCATCTACGATTAGCTGTTGTAGATGGATGACAGCTATGTTGATATTGAATTGAAGCTTACATACAGTTGTTCTCCTTGAGAAGTTTGTTATTTGCTCACCTCGTTTGATTACCCGCAAAGTTCTATAAAACCGACTGGTAACCATTATATAATACCCGCAAATGGTTTCTGATATTGATAAGATGGGCACAGAGGTAACTTAGAGTTTTGCGCAAGGAAAACATTTCTAAGAGTTCTGGACTATGCAAAAAGGATATTCTTACATTTTTGTAACCTGATAGAGCTCCTGCTATCTTTTTTTAACCATACCTGTCTGTTTGTAACAATGTCATGATTGCGTTCAACTCTTTTTTATTCTTACTTATGTTTTATGCTTTTTATTTGCTTGTTGCGGAAATTTTTCTGCATGCCGGTTATTAATTGTCTGTCTTGTTACAATTTCAGGACTTCCAGTGCTGCAATGGTTATGATCCCACCTAAAAAGCCTTCGCTCAGTCCACATTTGATGGCAGAGAATCAGCTCACCGGTGTTCTTGGGGAGTTTCACGCTTACAAAATTCTGTATGACTATTGTGTTAGAAAAAAGAAGCGCTTCACAGCTGAGTGGCTCAATTTTGATGGGGAGAAAAAATTACCATACGATATCGTGCTGCATTCTCCAAATGCATCGCCTCATTTCATACAAGTAAAATCAACTACACGCCGTGTAGAGGACGACAGGGGTTTTTTTTTTAGTGAAAAAGAATATAAAATGGCCGTGTCAATGGGTGATGAATACACGATCATGAGAGTCTGGTTGTCAGTTAGTAGGGAGGAGGCTCTCTCATATCGCCTTTTCAATGATCCCGCTCGCCTGATAAACCTCAAGATAAATCTTAAGATGGGCGAGGGTAATGAGATTTTGTTCACATAAGCTAGGAGGTCTGTACTTATGTTCTATGTATCTTGTTACTAACTAAATTATATGCTTACTAGTTGAGTTTATTGTACGACTTATATTGTTTGCTAAATTGTGCATACGAAGGCCGGAGATGCTGCCAAGAAGACTAGAGCGATGGAACCACCAGAACTTCGTGCTATTTAGGCTTTCGGGTTACCGTGATTCAACTTCTTTTAGTTTGTTAAGTTCTGTTTGTTTCTGGCAGTTGCATGGTTTTGAGATAAATCTTTTTTCTTTTTAGAATTTTAAGTTAGAAGAATGAGAAGTGAGCTTTATTAGTGATTTTGGTAAAAGGATTTGTCTTTGAATGTTATGCAAGTTATGGTCTCTTTCCCATTTCTCTATTATGTTTGTTTTGCCACAAGCTTTATTTGTGCATGAGTGATGAAGCACCGACCGGTTCTGTTCTCAGTCGAAGTAAAATTAGAAATAACCATCTATGCCAATAAATCTGCTATACACTATGAAGTGTAAATTAATGAAAAACTCCAAGCTGCTCAATAGTAGTTGACACTGATAATGATCTTTATGTTAAATAATATATTATCACCTTTAACTCCATCAAAAATGACAGAAAAAAAAAAAAACATATTCCCGCGCTTAATCTAAGTCTGCATAATGTTTATTTTCATCGACAGTCTATCCCCATACTGGTTTCACAGTCTCTTGACCGAGACTGGCAAGGGTAAGAAGTCTTTCAACAAAACCACCGTGTCACTGGCTTTAGACGGCAGTGGCACTTTCACACTTTCCAAATTTCTGATACTGCCTTGATAATCTATTTTTACTTCCCTTGAATATCCACATCTAACTCTTCATTCATCGTCATATTGTAAACAACTGATGTGATCATCGGCATCATTTCACCTTTCGACATTAAACCTGGGTCAATGAGCGACTGCCCCGCCACCACCATCAATGACTGCCCCACCATCGTCATCACCACCACCGGCCACTGCCCCACCACCATCATCATCACCACCACCACCTGCACCACCACCATCAGTGACTGCCCCACCACCGTCATCACCACCACCACCACCTCCTACGCCTCCCCCTGGAATCGCCCTTCCACCGCAATCTAACGAGCCTACTAGTTTGCCCCCATTACCATCTTTAACCCCACCAATAACCTCATCATCTCCACCAAGAAACCCACCACCCCCTGGGCCCACAACAATTTCATCCATTACGCCTTCAGATGGATCAATACTACCACCAACCAATTCAAAAAACCGTCTGATAATGGAGGTCTTGGTACGGGTGGGATAGTTACTAGTTTCTTGTTTGATCAAACCAGCAGAAAAAAGTTTATGGACTATATGATATACCGAACTCACCTCAGTCAGTCAGGTATATTGTATTGATTACAGAGTAATGTGTTCGTCCGTATCAAGTTTTACAGTTTTACTAATGCCTTATGATTTGTGACAGTTTGGGTCTACTAAAGATATAACCAATAGCACTTGGGACGGAAACTTGTTCATGTAGTTTCATCAGGATGGTGGTGGATTAGGGAATTTCATCTTGTGGAGGCTACAAATAGGTTCTCGCCACTTAATTTGTTGCGGTCGGGTGGATTTGGTTTTCTATACAAGGGGTATCTAGCTGATGGGACGCAAGTGGCAGTAAAGGAGTCAAAGATTGGTGCTGGACAAGGGGAACACGAGTTTAGTGCTGAGGTGGAAATTATTAGTTTGGTTTCACTTGTGGGGTATTGCGTATATGAGAATAAGAGGTTGCTTGTTTATGAATATGTTCCTAACAACACACTTTACTCATACGAACCTATCCCCCATACTAGGCCCGTATCTGTTTATAAAACACACTAAAAAAACCAACCTAGCTTGTTTGAGGATCAGACACCTAGGCTTTATGAACCATCAACCAATCCCATACTTGGCCGATATTTACTTCCACCTTCATGTCTTAGTAACTAATTCTGCTGAAAAGTTTGTTTAGCTAACCACATAATATTGCTGATACGTGTCCGTGTTTGTTTAACTAAGTTGCAATTACCATTGTAGTATCAGAGATGGTTTTAGATTGGCCAACACGGGTTAAAGGTTGCTTCTGGTGCAGCAAGGGGTCTTGCATACCTACATCAAGACTGTAAGTACTAGAAAAACGTAGGACATTAGAATAACTCTTAAATGGTAACGTTGTAAGGTATGCAAATTAATTTTATCGCTATATTCACTTTATACAGGTCATCCACGGATTATTCATCGAGACATCAAATCATCTAATATTGGCTCGGGTATGTCCTTCTGTCATAAATTCTATTTTGTACTGTTAACTATGCATTTAGTTTATTTGTGTGCCACAAACATGAGAAATTTTGTTAGATGCAAACATCAAAAATGTCCCACAAACACAGAGAAATTTTGAGGACAAAGGTCAATGTGTGATGGTGACTCCAAATATGTTCAACCCATAAATGCTGTTAGATGCAAACTCTCCCTATTAGTTTGATTGAAATTCCTTTTCTTTACATTCAGATACATGGCGCCTTACGTGGTAAGTTGACTGAGATATCAGATGTCTTCTCCTAGTCTTTTGGAGTGGTTCTCTTGGAACTTATCACTGGTCGAAAATCTGTGGATGCATCTCAGCCGTTGGGGGATGAGACTCTTGCTGACCGGGTAAGTTACTGTCAAACGGATTAATTCCTTATCATGATATACTTGAACTTACAATAAGTTTATAAATAAATTTCTATTTTATTGATTTTTCAGGCTCAGCCCAGAGCCCCTCCCCCTACTCCACCACGTACCCCACAAGCCGCTGAACCCACTTCAAATTCACCACCACCACCAGCCCCGCTTCCTACTCCACCACTTACCCCTCCATCTGCGTATTTTTTGTCACTGCCAGGAGTAGCAGTCTCTCCATCACTTTCAGACGTTTCAATACCACCCCCAAGAAATTCAAATTACAATGATTCGAGTCCTAATATACCGTCTGGAAATGGAGGAAATGTAGGTATTGGTACTGGTGGGATGGTTGTAATTGGTGCGGTAATAGGCGTGGTACTGCTCACGCTTATTGTATTAGTTTTGTGTTGTTTGAATAAACGGAAGAAAAAGATTGCTGAACATAATGGACTTTATGAGATATCTCCCCGTTCAGGTAACTGGTACTTCTGATTGATTATTCACAATTCTTAGCGCTTACAGTTTTGAGGTACGCTTATGATCTGTGACAGATTCAGGTCTACTAAAGATACGACCAACTGCAGGCGGGACTGGAAGCCAATCTGCGAATCAGTTTGTTTACTCTGCACAGTTTACTTATGAAGATCTTGTGGAGGCTACAAATGGATTCTCGCCACTTGATTTGTTAGGTTCGGGTGGATTTGGTTTTGTTTACAAGGGATATCTAGCCGATGGAACTGAAGTAGCAGTAAAGGAGTTGAAGATTGGTGGTGGACAAGGGGCACGTGAGTTCAGTGCTGAAGTGGAAATTATTAGTCGGATACATCATCGTCATTTGGTTTTGCTTGTAGGGTATTGCGTTTCTGAGAATAAGAGGTTCTTTGTCTATGAATATGTACCTTTTGTGGTGTCGGAGCTGGTAGTGTTTAGGTTACTGCTGATGCAGAATTGGAGGTAGAGCATGAACGCTGGTTGTACATAGTTTACAAGAAGACTTGGCTGCTGGTACTTTGGAGGTTACAACTGGTGGTAAAAAAGTTATAGCTGGTGAATCTAATGTCTGTACACTTCTATCGTTATAGAGGCCATCCACAAATCATTCCTTGAGATATCAAATCATCGAATATTGTTTTGGATAAAAACTTTGAAGCTCGGGGTAGGTCTTTTTATCAGTGTTTTATTTGTACTCTTGTGTTTTAGTGTTGGTTTTTGAGCTTGATTATGTGTTTTCTTCCTTACGTCACAGGTTTCGGATTTTGGGCTTGCCAAATTAGCTGCTGGTATGTGCACTCTCGTGCAACAACACGCGTAATGGGCACTTTTGGGTATGTCATACGTTCTCCATTGATCATTTGACCATGAACATAGCTTTAAAGACTTCTTTTCTAGAATATCTAGATACCAACATCAATGGTATTAGCCATTAGTCTATCCATACTTTGTAATGGTTAATAGTAGTCGTTACTGGTAGATAAATGGGCAGATTTGGATTTCAAACTTGTCACTTCGAATGATTCCCTATATAGGCCGGCCTAAATGTTTTCTAATTACAAACCCTCCTTGTTTTTCAATTCAGCTTACCATTGGTTCCGTTTTAGGTACATGGCACCTGAATATGCTTCAAGTGGCTTTTGACAGAGAATCTTGTTGAGTGGGTGGTTCTTTTGGAACTAATAACGAGTCGATTTTCTGTTACGATAAATAGATGAAACAATCGCGTTTCCAATAGCGGCTTCAGCAAAATCTGTGGATATATCTTAACCGTTGGGGGATGAGGGTCTTGTTGAGTGGGTAAGTTGATATCACACAGGATGCATCCTTTTCATGGCAACACTTAATAGTGTTCAGTGATGCACTTGAAACAGAGGACTTTGTTGGTTGATCAGAGACTTGGTACATACTTTGTTGCAAGTGAGATGTTTCGCATGATTTGAAGCTGAAGCTGCAGCTGCATGCATACGACACTCAGCTACAAAAAGACGACCGCGCAAGGGGCAGGTATTTCAGCTTAAAGTATATTAATATTTTCCAAGAAGATCAAGGATTAATATTTAACCTCATAGTCAAAGGTAGACAATTAAATAAGCATTTTCCTTTAAACATTTTCAGATTGTGCGAGCTTTGGAGAGTCCGGAGACCCAAGATTTAATCAATGGGATGAAAGTTGGTCAAAGTGAAATATTCTATATATACTAGTCTTTTAGGAGAATGGAGTTTGGAAGTGAAAAATATCGATCACATATTGAAAGCCAAGATCCAGCACAAGCAATATAAGTTCTAGAATTGTCTTTAAAATCGTAAAGAACGAGTCTTTTAATTAAGGGATAAGCATTTGAAAATGAAATCAGCCCACAATTCTAAGGTTGGAATGGTGAGTGATCTTCACCTTCTTGGTCTTGGTCTTGGTCTTGTTCTTGTTCTTGTTCTTGTTCTTGTTCTTGTTCTTGTACTTATGACCATCATGGTAATCACTAGAGAGATGGGATATTTGCTAGCCGCAGAACGCTTGATGATCAAATCCTTGAGCCTATCCTCCTCAAGGTATTTGAGCTGAGACTCTTTTAAGTAAAGTGTCATCCTAGACCCACGAAAAGAAGGGCAATAGGTATCCCTAGTTATGGTGAATGATCCTCCAGCATGCGTCTCCCAGGTATAATGAAAATCATGGGGGTGTTTGGTTCTGACCACAACTTTGTCAGCAACCAAAAAAGCAAAGTAGAAGCCGAAACCAAATTGACCAATCCTGGTGACATCATCACCAGCTGCAAAAGCTTCCATCAAGTCTTTGGTTCTGGATCTTCCAATGGTACCCAGATGGTAGGACCACAAATCTTTAAAAATAGTTGCAGGGTTATTTCATCTTGTGATGATGGTAACATTTAGGTAACATTCAAGAGTTGGTAAAAACTAGTAGTACTCACCAGGCCAGGTCATTCCAGGACCATTGTCGACGATTGTCAACGTGTTTTCGGTCTTATTGGGAATAATTTGGATGTAAGGTGGTGGAATGTTGTTCACGTTGTTCGAGTTCTGGCGAAGAACCTCAGTGGTCTCATATTGAAGTTTGTCCAGAGCCTAAAAGGGGTATACACATGTTATTGCAATTTGCAGCAAATGAATATAGATGACAGATCAAGATGACTTGGTTTTATCATTCTTATGGCGGGCTATAAAAGACTAGAAGTGAAACATAAACGGGGCTTGATTATTATGATTAAAAAAAAAGAAAAAAAAGAAACTTAAATCACTCTGATCTATCAATGTATAAATACTACTGTAGTAGAGTATTAATGCTATTATAAAGCACAAGCAGATAGTATGTATATGCAGTAGAGTTAATTCAACATGTGCCAAAAGATTTTTAAAAAGAAAAATAATAACAAAATGTTTTATCTAAATTGCCCCTAAAATCTAAACATGTTTTATAAACATATTCAATTAACATATTATAAACAACAATTTAATAAATGCATAAACAGAAAATTTAATAAAGAAAAAGTGGAGACCGACATACATAGGAAGAGTTACAGATAAGCTGATAGAAGAAAAATCTCCTTATCACTTTGATATGATTCAGATATGATTAAGACCAAGCAAAGCTCAGTGGTTAATCAATCCTCCAATCAACGAGGAAAGCTAGGGATTAAGAATAGCTTTCGATGAGGATCGGTAATTGTGTATACGAAACAGTGACTAAGTGACAGAGAGAATTGGAGAAGAAGAAGTTTATATCATTTCATTCATATGTTTAGTATCACTGCAATTGCCTATATGTAGCTTGAACATAACAGAAAATTACATAAAAGACCCTATAAAAATAGATATAACATAAAGTACCCCATACTCGAGTTAGGCACATAACAGTACCCTCCCTTCAAAAGATCCTTGACCTCAAGGATCATAAAAGTCGGAATCAGTCTTCCAAAATTTCCTCGTCGATGTACGTATCTTCTCCCACTTCCGCATAACTAACCACCTTTTGCTCCAAGGATCAATACATGAGACAACAATCACATCACCCGAGATAAGGTCCTTCCATTTCCACTTCACTGACCACTTATTCACAATTTCATTTTTGTTCTTCATGAGCAGTTCTTTTAGGTAATAAGTAGCAAGATCTTCTGTAGTGATGTTTAATACATTGTGCTTAAGTGGACTGTTGCAAACGTCAACAGATATGATATTCAAGAAAGTGGAACGAGCAACCAAATTTATTGTGAATTCCTTCTTCATAACAGAAAGTTTTACTTCATTTTCAATCTGAAACTTATCTTCCTTGGTCTTAATTTTAGTACCTCTTATTCCTTCACTGCTTTCTTCATTTAGTGATTCCTCCACAATGGTATTATGGAAAACATCACAAATATCATTTAGAATTTCATTACGAAAGTTGCCCCATGTTGCCTCCCACACACTAATCATTATGTGTGATTTCATAACAAAATGGATCATCTCTTCCCATAGAACTTGACACCTCAAAAAAGTCATAACAACTTGAACCAATTGCAGATTGTTGCCAAGTGACACACATGAATTGTCATCACCATCATTAGGCCAGGACACCATTAAAGCTGCACCAAGAGTAGCATTTTGTGAAACTTCAACACTTGCTTGTCTAAAATCACTCGCTTTATACAATAGTTGATCATACACCAACTCCACTTTCCCATGAACCTCCGAGTTAACTTGTACATCCCAGCAATGTAACGAGTCTCGTATCCTGTAATTTTGATAAGACAAGTGTATGTTCCAGGGTGCCCCAATCAAAACACTTTCACCTAATAAATCAATAGCTACAAGCGGATTCCTTCTTTGAGTTTTCTTCTCTTCAATTTTTTTTGTTTTGAGCAGGGGGTTTTGACAAATAACTCGAGGTTGAGCCTTCATTCCACCTTGTAACCTTTTTGAACTCCTAAACTTTCTGCCAAGGTAACACCACTTAAGTGACCCACTATCGTACTTACAATGGAGTTCGACTCTTAACACTAATGAACGAGTCTTGATCACATGAAAAGCTCCATGTTCAGTTAAACCATGTTGAATTTTTCTGCACTTCTCAAATGAACACAACCTTAAACCTGGTTCCCATTCAAACACTCCAGTAACATCAGCAATCAAATCACTACTTGATTGCCTTGTTAGAATGTTCTGTATCACAGCTTCAAGGCAGGCTATCTCAATGCCATTTATACCAGCTTGTTTCGTTGCCAAGCTAACATCCTTTTGTTCATAACTATCGTTGTTAATTTTCAAAGGCGAATAAATAACCTGCATCCAACTTGTGTCCCATAATAATTGTAGTGTATTACTTCTTAAGTAACATGTGACTTGTAACAATTCATCAAGAGAACAACCTGTCACTCCTCTTTGTACAGTTTTGATCATCCAATCACTACAACATTGATACATAATCTGCTCACCATAAGTTAACAAGTTGTATCCCACATACCTTTTCAATGTTTCGCCACGGCCTTCTATACAGTTATCTTCATTTTCTTTCTCCGCATTTTTCATATCTGGTAATTCCAATTCTAATTCTTCATTTTTTGCTTTACAGCTAACATCTTGACTATCTTTTACATCCTCATTACCAGTTTTCGTGGTTGCATCAACAATATTTTCATCATGATTCTCCATAAGTGCTTTTCGATCCATACCATTTTCTGCAATTAAGATCTCTCCATACTGATCTCTGGTGTGAATTCCAATGTGTGCATCAGGTTGCAAACACTCGTGAGAATATGTGTCCATAGAAAAAATTCAACACTCTTATTGAGTTCTTCAAGATGTTCTTCTGTTGGTATGTTTTGGGTGGGTAAGGGGGGTTTTCTTATAAGCTCGTTTAGTTTTCTGGCTTCAAGTGTCGCTTCGTGAAGCTTAGCCAAACAATAGGCCTCATGAATGGTTTTGGGTTTAAACAACTTAACCATACACCGGAGATCTTCATTAAGACCATCAATAAAACAACTCAGGCTGTACTTTTGTGGGAGTTGTAACCGACTGAGTACGTCAATGAAACAGTCATGATACTCCGTAACACTCGAAATCTGCTTCAACCCGTTTAACTCATGAAACCAATCACCTGATGTGAAATTTACCTTCCCATTCGACAATTCATTAAACACCTTATTGCCACTCCTATATTCACGTTTGACATTTCAACAAACGACTTGCGAAAAATCCCAAAATTCTTTTTAGGAATTTCATCAAACACATTATGGGCAACCTCTACCTTCTTTAACTCATGATGAAAATCATGGTTTCTACTTCCTAAAGCAAGTGTTTCAACATTCATTTTCCTTATTTCCACTCCAATATTACCCTCATATCTCCGTTTAATATTTCCAGCCTCAAATTTTTCAATTTGTTTTGACATCTTAGAAACTAGATTCTCTATATTAGATATATGCATAAAACTTGACTGCTGACTTCGATCAATTCTATCAAAAACATCATTCACATAAGATTCGAGACTTACCTACATTCGCTGGACCTCCATCATATAGCAACAGAAGCGCAATTTCGATTTCTTTTTTTTTTCGTTGCTGATTTCAAAACCCTTATGATGAAGTACCGAGGATCGTACAGCTCTGATACCAAAGGTGTATGATGGCTATCTTCCACGACATGGTTGAAGAAACTATGGAAGTCTTCACGGATGATTTCTCGATCTATGGTGCTTCTTTCTCTCATTGCCTTGCCAATTTAGAACGTATGCTCAAACGGTGTGAAGACACTCGTCTCGTTCTTAATTGGGAAAATTGCCATTTCATGGTAAAAGAAGGCATTGTGCTTGGACATAAAATCTCAAAAGCCGGTCTCGAAGTGGACCGTGCTAAAGTTGATGTCATAGCCAAATTACCTCCACCTTCAACCATGAAGGGTGTGAGAAGTTTCCTTGGTCATGCGGATATTCTTTGTGAAACCTACACCAGTGACGAACTTCACTCTATTGCTCCCTATGACATCATTGCAGCCTCTCTGAAGACTCATTTATAAGATGAGGTGCCTCTCACCAGGAACATGTTAAGAGTTGCTAGTATGCTTCCTGCTGGAGAAGAGGAGCCCTTGATCCCTCCACCAGAGGTGAATGCTGAAAGTTTGGCAGACAAGTCTTTGTCCAAGACCTCTGTGCAGTCTACTTCTCGGCCCAAGGCGCTGAAGGAAAAGAAGAAGAAAAGGAAAGACACCCCCCTTTCATTTGAAGCCCCTTCTGTTAATCCATCCAAAAAAAAAGAAGACCAAGAAACACCCATCCCCTACTCTGGAGGATGAGGATAGAGAGCCCATCGCTGACAAACAACCTGTGTCTAGCGTCTCCAAGTCAGCAGAGACTTCTAAGAACCTTCTTGACGATGATATCTCTCAGGTATTAGTCTGCCCTTCATTTTTTGAGGTTCACAAGCAATCACTCTCAAACATCTGTAGGATATGGTGATGAAGTTTAGGTATGCCTTAACCATAGAGTGTCTGTGTCAGCACCTAGATCTCTTAGGATTATCTGTACACTATGTCTTGGCACTAGGAAATGATTCATTTGTACTCATAACGCACCCCGATGATCCTTCACCCTCTAGACTGTGCTCTTGCCAATAACAACTTGAGCACACTATAGGTCCCGACCCATAGTCTCTGCACTTCACGTGGACTCTGGGTCCCCTCACATTAAAAGATTCCCAAAGAATTTATTCTTTTGGGGGGACTGAATAATCACCCTTAGTCTTCCTAGGGGCAGCGATAAAAGGCGACCTTTACCTTCAAATATTTCACAACTAAAAGAGTCCCAAGGAGCAATCCTTCAGGGGGAGCTGGATAATCACACCTAGCTATCCTAGGGGCAGATAAAGGCGACCATTCCCATATCATATTTCACAACTAAAAGAGTTCCAAGGAGCAATCCTTCAGGGGGAGCTGGATAATCACACCTCCTAGGGGCAGCGAACTGCGACCATTCACCTCATATTATTCACAAATCAAAAGAGTCCCAAGGAGTAATCCTTAAGGGGCAGTTGGATAATCACACCCAGCTATCCTAGGGGCAGCGAATGGTGACCCTTTAACATATTTTTTTTTTCACAATAAAAGAGTCCCAAGGAGAAATCCTTAGGGGGGGCTAGATAATCATACCCAGCTTTCCTAGGGGCAACGAATGCGATCTATAACTTCATTATTAATTCACACTGGTTACTAACAAATCTCATAACAGGCTCATAATCTTCATGAAGAACAGCATAACAATGATGCTTACTCCATTGCTGATTACGATAATGTTGATGCCTCCACCATTGATCTAGATGCCATGTCAAACATTGATTCCATGCCCGAAGATGAAGTCTTTATCATTGAAGATGATCTTACTATTTTATACTTTTATGACATGGACGCTGATGATGACCAAGTCACATCTGAGCTGAGGCCCATTTCCTTCCCATCAATGATTAATGTTCAGGAACTGGATGCTAAGCAGCTATGGGAACAGCAGGCCAGTACACCAACCCCAGTCTCCTTACCCACTTTGCCAAATGTCATGGAACCGGGTGCAAAGAAACACTTGGAATATTTTCAAAACCTCAAGCCTATCCCTGTTCCAAGAATGAAAGATGTTCAAGAACTGTCGCTGAGGATCTATGGTTTAAGCGGAGAGACATCAGCATCACAAAGCCTAAAGTTACAAATGATGTTATCCTCTCTGAGATACAAACTCTCACCCATGCTGCTGAAGAACTCACCACAAACTTAGAGACTTCCCTAATTTCATATGTGGAATCCTCTCTAACTTAATTGCTTCCGCAACTACTGGGTAACACCTTGAAAACTCAACTACCAGTGGTTTTAAACCAGAGTCTACAGCAGTATATGCCTTTAGTCCTCACAACAGCAGTTAAGGCAAATGTCGTTGCCATTGCCAAGGCGTCTGAACCTTCTAGGCAACTTCTTCAGGAGCTATTACAGGAGGAACTTAAGGAAATTTGTCTCTTCGTACATCAAGAATTTGTTAAGTTCCATAAAGCTGGATCAGGCACAACTACTGCTGATGCTATGCCTGAGGGGGAGAATTCAGCTACCTCTACCTCTGAAGAAGAAGAAGATGATGCTCCACCTAAGGGGAGCAACCACTTAAACAACCACAACCCACAACAGAGATCCTTACACCAAACCCCATCATATCTTTCAATCCAATCACTAAGGTGGCAAAGGAGAAAGGGAAAGGCATTGCCATTGAGGTGTCAGTAATAACCCTGCACTCTCTCCAAGAAGAAGGAGGATCCACTGCCAAACACTCTGATCTCAACAAATTCAAAAGTGCGGATGAACCACCACTAACCCTAGAGCAGGCAAAGGCTCAAATCATGGAACAAAAGCGGTTAGCTGACATTAGGGCTGCTGAACTCAAGAGCAAAGAGGCTCTGAACAAACTACTCTCACCAGCTGTAAAGGAAGCTCAGTTGAATAAGTTAAAAGAACTTGAAGCCAAGAGGATAAACCTTTAAAAGGTTTATGAGAGATTAGTAAACCAAAGAGCTGAGCCCGAACAAATAACCAAGTACACTTGCTACACTGATAAAGACAAGAAAGTAGTGATGACCTTATACAAAGAAAATCAAATAACCAACTACAAAGTCTTCAGTGACTTTAGACTCAGAGACCTGGGCCCCTCTGAATGGTTAGAAGTGTTGTCTCTTGCCCAAAAGAAGACTTGGCCTGGTGCTGCCCAAATGATGAAAACTATACAAGCTAAGCTTAATTGGGTAAGAGACACTGCTAAGAAGCTGAAGCTACCTCTGCCTCCCCAACTATCACAACAACAACAAACTCAAGGAAAAAGAAAAAGGAAAACCCCAATGGGGCCCCTAGTAGAGAAGCTGGTCACTGAAAATGTTGTGGTAGATGGAATGTACAGAAACCTTGTACTTTCAAAAGAGATTGCTAAGCCAGTGGGTGGCCAAGTCTACTCCGAACCAGAGATGGGATTGGTATTCATGAATAGGAAATGTGAATACTGCTTCCAGAGAAAAAATGAGTTACACTTGGCCTCAACCGCACAACTCATCAAACTCAAACAAGGCATGCTTAGGAACTGCAAGGAAGCCAGTGATTTTGAGTTCGAGATGGAGTTAATCATTAACTCCAGAGCTGATAAAGTCGAAGCTCAAAGAACTGTGGACCAAGGCCTCGATCGTTGAAGAATCTTTTGTTTTTATTTTTACACCTCTGAGTGTCCATGTAATAGACTAGGTTCTTTTTGTTGAATAAAAATCTGAGGTATGTTTGTTAAAATTATGTGTAAGAAGAAGCTGTGTACTCATTTATAATAATTCTAGACTTAGTATAATTTGTAAACAAATAGGGGGAGATTGTTGGGCCAATAAAAGTTTTAACTATGGCCTAGTCTAGATTTTTTTAAATTAGACTAAGTGTTACTGGTCGCTGAGAGGACCAGCGACAGAGACCAGACCAGCGGAAGGCAAAGCCTCAGCTGGCACACCAGGAACATTCAAGTCAAAGACAACGTCAAAGAAGTCGAAGACAATCTGAAGTCATACTTACCAGCGATTATGAATAGCTGGGATGTAGAAGGAATGTGCTGGTGTTCAAGGATCTCTGAGTTAACAATACTCAGAGATCACTTAAACCCTAGAAGTCTGATACAAGAAAAGCTTGTCTAATCCTTTTATAGTTTAGGCGGGAGAATCTACAAAATGTTTTAAGCGGGACAAAACAAGAGATTCAAGATAAAGCCTAGTACGACCTAGTGGGACAAAAGGTGAACAGTTGGCAGAACTGTTCACCTAAAGTAGTTTAAAGGTATGTCTCGATTTGGACATGCATTTAATACGTTGTACTCTTCCACTCGTAAGATGAAACGTATCAACTACTCCCACTAAGGAATCAACCTCGTACCACTATAAATAGGAGGCAGAAAGAAGAGTTATTCAAGCCTTGTGCTTGGATAAATTATCTAAGTTCTTTCTCCCTTTGGAACCTCTGAGCCCTCAGCTGTCTACCAGCGACTCATAGGTTCTCTTGTAAACTTGAGACTCGAATCAAGTTTACTCGTTCTAGGGTTCATTTCTTATTGTTATTCAACGGGTGTATTCATATCACTTTGTAATACTTTGTTTATAATTGTTAATAAAGCATTACGCGTTTGAAAAGTATTTCGTTGTGTATTTGTGTTTATACGAGTTATAAGTTCGACAGTTGTTATATTTTGGGACTTTCAGAAGCAAACATCACGCCATGAGATGGATGCATCAACACCTGAAGAGGTGGCATACATGAAGAAAGCTCCTTATGCTTCAGCTGTAGGATCTATAATGTATGTTGTAAGATGCACTAGGCCGGATGTGGCATTTGCTCAGAACTTAGTCATTTGTTACCAACAGAATCCTGGGAAGATCCACTGGGTTGCTGTGAAACATATTCTAAAGTATTTGAGGAGTACGAGAGAAATGTTTTTTGTGTTCGGAGGAAAACCAGATAAAGAATTGAATGTTATAGGTTTCTGTGATGCGTCTTGGCAATGTGATAAAGACGATACGAAGTCTCAGACGGGTTACGTGTTTGTCATTAATGGAGGAGCAGTTGACTGGATGAGCAAAAAGCAGACAACAATTGCAATGCATGCTACTCAATCTGAGTACATGGCTGCTTCGGAAGCTGCAATGGAAGCTGTTTCGATTAGGAAGTTTATTAAAGATCTTGGAGTGATGCCTTCAATCAAAGAACCTATTGATATGTATTGTGACAATGATGCAATCATATTCGCCAATGATTCTGGAGTCATGAAGGGCGCAAGACACTTTAAACGAAGATATCACCATGTTCGAGAGCAAGACGAGGCTGGTGAAATCAGATTAATAAAAGTTCACACAAATGATAACGTAGCTGATACTTTTACTAAGGCTTTTTCTAAAGGAAAGGTCATTGAACATGCCAAAGGAATTGAGTTTCAATTAGCTAGTGAATTCATGCAAATCTATGATTAGTATTTGGATAAAAGATGTTAGACATAATTATTTAATGAAATAAAGTATTAGTTATGTTTATTCTTGTTATTTAATTTTATGTCCTATTTTACATGTTTTAATCGATGAATATTATTATATTCTAAATATCTATTATCGGTTAATAATATGGGAGTATTATTAAATTAAAACAAATCTAAATCGTGATAGAATATGCTTGAAAGTATATTGATGTGTTAACATATCAAATTTAGGTGATATTCAATGAATTGAATATACGACTTATCCTAACTATATGATTATACTTTACGGATATTTGTCATCAAGTAAATCATAAATAGTTATTCTTAAACCTGAGATACCAGGAAACTGTCATGAATCTAGTGCATTTCTGTGAAGTAATCTAACGCTATACGTAACTGGTGGCCATAAGGGTTATTTTCAAAAGTGTTGCAAAATTCATAAGTTTTGCTTGTAGTCAATATGAGATTTGTTTCCTTCAAATTCATTGGAGTTTAATACAGCTGGGCCTCTCGTGGGATTAGTAAGATGTTTGTGTGGCCGCACCCAAAGTTGTTCTAAACTATGTTTAGAAGTTTTAGTAATCTTGCTTAAGCAGATAAACGAGAAACATAATAGTTAATTAAAGAATGATGTAACACGAGTATCATATATGGTATAACAATAGTATCATATGTGATTTAAAACTAATATCATATATGATTTAATAATAATTTGTGATTTAACACTAGTATGTATATGATCAAACACTGTTATCATCTACGATAATTCCCGCAAGTTTTAACAACGAGAAAAAAAGCAAAATTTCTTATTCCTTCTAAAGTATATCATAGTGCATATTTTTATAAAGATTATTAAATGTTCGCCGCTATTATATATTTTCTTCGTTTAACACTTAACAAGAGATATTTAAATTATAATAAAATAGATAAAATAATAAAATATTATTAATCCTATATATATTAGATGAGATGAAGATAAATGGCAGGGATGAGTACAACCACGAAAAAGAATGATATCCAAAATAACTCTCCTCACACACACTTGACTTAATAAATATCCTTTCTGTCTCATAATTATTGTCTACTGACAAAAAATACAGTAAGAATAAGAAAAGCATCTATCATTACAGCTTTTCTTTTCTTTTACTTTTTGAACAAAACAGTTTTACCCTTAATCAATTATTTATAAAAAATTAATGTTTGTAACTATTACTGCAAGTGAGTGTAATACGATAAACTTAATCAGTATTTTTTATCTATTTTTTATCTATTTTTTAAAGTGTACAACTAATTTGGGACAATCCAAAATAGAAAAATAGACTATAATTAAAGGAGTATACATTTTTGTAGACAAACCGAATAAATGGAGCAGTATTTACATACTTTTAATTTAAGAAATTAAGGCTACGCCTTGGTGTAGTAGATTTTGTGCCAAGATTTGGTTTGCTGCATCTGAGGTATGAAAGCCATCCCAAAACACATATTCTGTAGCATTTGAGCACGTACCAATTGATCTTGCATTGCAAAGTATGGACGTCTCAAGTATCCCAGTTCCGCAACAGCCCCTTCTTGACTCATGAAATCCTACACAAGATTGAATTGGTTAATGTTGTGGAAAATTGAGGTAGCGTTACCACGATGGAATGATAGAAAGATTTGAATGCCTCATCCAATGTCAAGGGAAAAACTAGATGCCCTTTCCTTTGATACAATGCAATGGCTTATGACCTTCAAAATATAACTTTATCTACAAGGAGAGCATATCAAAAAGTGGCCCTCAAGTTTATTTCTAGTTTCGGAAAATCATTATAAATTGTACAATACTATATAATCAAGGTATATTGTATCATTTCTTCATAAAACATAGATATAAAGTGTTAAAAGGTAAACCTGATTGGACTCGTTCAACTATACTGAGAGTGGCTAGTTTTAAAACGTTTAACAAACTGGGCGCATATTGCCATATATAGAAAGTTTATAAGCAAAATTTAAATCTCAAAATGTTACCATTCTCAGCCGGTTTTGTGATCATATCAAGGAGAGGATGGTAGACATCAAAAACCACAAGTTTGAGGTCCGGAAATCTTGCAATTAGTTTACTGGATGTGGCGTTTAACTTCTTGTTAAACACCACGGCATCATTGTTCAGACTTGAGATACAATTGTTGCTTCCCATACCAAAAAGAGTGATGGCAGCTGGTAAACATCCTGTTGGTGTAAGTGTTGTTACTCCAATCTTTCTTACCCCTAAACTGTAGAGATTCTGCACATGACAAATGGTGTTAATTAGTTACTGTGAAAACATGTTACACCATAAGTTATTCTTGTGATGACACAAACTTGAACAAGTTTGCTCCAATGAAAAAAAAAAAAAAAACTATATTTTTTCAAAAGTACTTTATGTACTTACTGAAATTGAATTTGAGTTAGCATTGTAGTATGCCGACCAAGGATCCCATCATAGTCAGTTTTATCTAACAAGATCCCATTGAGGGTGATCTCACTCTATGGTCACCGTTCTATCCATTCTTTTTGCCATTTAAAATTGTACTAGTAAATATAGTTAAGGTACATAGGGATGGCCTTTTGGATGCCATTGCATATTTCGGGTTACAAAACTAGTACATATGTGTGTTTATTCCCAAATGACCACTAACTTCGCAAAAAAGTAACATTTTAAGTAAGCTAATTTTTCCAAAGAAAACGAGAATGCTAGACAAAAGATTCTTTCGCGAAAAGATACTTGTCATGCATTGATACAAAGATGTGAATCTATAATGAAGAGAGAGAATTCATTAAGATGGTGTACGTTATTGGTGACAAGTAATTTTTCGAAAGTTTTTTTTATAAAATTTTGGTAGCTATTAATAATTAAAATAAATATTGGTTTTATATATTATGTATAATTATATAAAATTTCATGGCTACTGATACCTCATACCTGCACGAATTTGGAGTATGTTTTCATAAGCATATCTGAAAACTGTGAAGGTGTATGTAGTCCTCTCAGTATGGGATTGATGTAGTAATGCTGGAGGAAATCACTATTTCCTGCACTTAAAATATGAATTCCACCAGAAAAAATGGCCTTGGCTCTCTCGTTTCCAACCAATCTTACCACTCGCTTTTGCCAGATTTTGTAATTCGATACTTGTTGTGGTATTGCAATAGCTTGCTACAATTAAAACGCGTCACATTCAAATATCTATTTCTAAATACATATGGTATTTTTTAATCAATAATCAATGGTCAATGATTACGGAGTTCTATTATGGTAAAGATAATGCAAGTATTTTAGTTCCTTTTTTTATATCTATTCGAGAATACGAAGGTTTTATGTATTGAAAGTAAACTTTTCATGCTACTTTCAGCCTCTTTGACTCATGCTCACTCATCCGAGCCTTCAGACATTCGACTAATTAAGTTAATTTTTTGATGTTACCATATCACTCGCTACAGATAAAAGTAAGCATGAATCGACTAACACATACGTGAATAAACGTGAATTGCTGCAAAAACGTCTACAAGAGAGATTATGAAAGAAATATTACGTATAAGTTTGATGTCATTTCATAATAACCAGAACCTGCGGAGGCGAAGTTGGCTCCTTTTAGGAGGAGAGATTCGTTGGCCGTATCCAAGTAGGGTGGTGGATATGTATCAAAGCCAAGGTATTCAGCTGTTTATACAAAGTAAAACGAAAGAATAAAAAATCAGACGTCAATTGTGTTGTGTTTAGTTAATTCTAGTTTTGGTCAACATACCAATCTTTTCAAATATTAACTTTTAATTTCTATCATTATAAGCAATCTAGTATTAGATGTTAGTTGTTATTTCGTTTATAACGAGTCCAAAATTAGTTAGCTAGAATATTGGTTGTTATTTCGATCATGTACAGGACCTAGACAAACAAAAATGTGTGGCCTAAACATCCACAAGATCTAATAGTTATATATACACGGAGGCCTAAATAGATAACAGATATAGAGACCAGAGATCTTCCATAATCTGAGACTTAAAATGGTTTCTTTACTAGCTTTAGTCTTTGAGACACCCCTGTGATCGACCAATAATAAAATCAAGCGAGACCAAACGTTACTTACATCTTTATAGCTATGGTAATTTTTTAGCAACAATGAAGTGAAAAAGAAACCATTGTGGGTTATTGATTAAATCACATGTACACAAATCAATCTTTATCATTTAGTTAATATGGTCCTAACAAAAAGTTATTTGAGACCGTGATAATTACCAGCGTAATCAGCTGCTAGTTTTCCATTGCTGAACCGGCCAGTAGGCTTATGAGATATGAAATCTCTTCCGTAAGGAAGAAAGTTTGCTCTAAGCAAAGTGGGGAGGCGATTGTTGTTTCCAACGTCCATTGCAGAGTCGCCGAAGATGCACAATGCAGGAACAAGAGGATTTCCATTGATCTCAATTAGAAAGACGAAGACAACAACGCATTGTAAGAATAGGAGCCAATGCTTAAGATACCCCATTCTCCCTCCCTCATATAAATGAGATAATCACAATCATATGAGCTCAATATAAAGACAATCTTCCTAAATCCTAACCATAAGTCACCTAGAAATAATCTTCTTTATCGTATTATTGACAAAAATATAACCCATCGATATAAAATAAACTAAACCTTCGTATATATTAAAATCAAATTTTACTTTCATATAATAGTTCAAACAGTATATGCAAGAATTGCCCAATTAAGTAGTTGTGAGTTCGAGTCTCACATGTGATATCTATCTTATACGGTTTATAAGATAGTTTGCCTGTCAAAACATAAAACTAAGAAGAGACGATTTCACATCAGCCTATTAAAACTCTTATCACGCAAATGTACATATTATATCAAATATACTAAACGTTATACACAATAAAAGTATGCTTTAATGTTAGCGGAGACTAGCTCCCTACATAATCGTATATCTAGGTTTCTTCGAATCATGCAGAGCAGGTCAAACAATTAAGTAGAACTACTTATAAAAACATGCAACTTAAACATATCACGTGCAATTACAATGGGTTTCGCGAAGTTTTCTTGTTTTTCACATATTTTATTTTCAATTTTGTGCAACACTGGAACGATTTGGAGATGAACATTTTCATCTAAAGTGTAGATTGGGCAAATAAGGCAAACACACAAAGAATGTTGTGGAAGATTCGAGATTAAGGAGTAAGGAGAGACGATGACATTGTATTTTCATTTGATAGTTTAGATTAACTGTTTTCTTTTTTTTACGCTGGTTTCTGATTCGACATTGCGAGCCGACTATTTAATTTTCTCTCTTTGTGTCCTGGGATTACTCGGCTCGCAATGTCGAGTCGAGAATCAAGTTACCAAAAAAGAACGGCAATAAACTTTAAGAGAAATACTGAAGGGAGCATCAACTTAATCAATGTCGAATCAACTTATTCGATGGTCGCAGTGTGACAATGGATGTCTAACCTGCATGTTTTTAATAAAAAAATTAACAGATTACTCTCTTTAATCATTTATCACATCGTAAAGTCCAAACCAAACAGGGGAACCTAACTTGGATGTCATGATCGGTCTTTACATATATCATACTGGAAGAACAGAAGAAAACTACAATACACTTTGGCTAGTTAATTAGGTTGCGGTTCGTTTAGGTGCTCATTGCCTACTGCTACTTTTGTTCTTCATTTCATTTTATTACCCTTCCTCTCGTTGGCTGTGTTTGAATGGCACTCTGTCCTTTGTACTTGTTTGTTTAATATAGAAATGCCTATGTATGCCTACATGCTACACAAAATGCGATTTTTAATTTATCCTATCATCAAGAGGATGACCGATGAATGGTATAAAAAAGGACACCATTCCGATGATATTCAAGAAAGAAAATAAAACAGCATTAAGAGCCCAGCATAAATAAATATATGTAAGAAAACTTTTAAAACCGGGAAAATCAGCATAATATAACCATTAATAACAAATGAATTACAGAATGGTATCTTAGTTTTAAACAGATTACACTCGCAGGCAGACAAACATCACTGTATAGTTCCTAACATTCAGATTTATAATTTTCAAGAGAGTTTTATTATCTCTTTGGTAATTTGTTACAACATAACTTTCATCATTATCAGTAACATAACTCAAGTATAAGATATTACAATACGATATGTTTGAAGCTTGACATCGTCTTGTATCCCTTTCAAGAATTTTTAACCCATCCAAGAGAAGGGAACATAGAGTACTATCTATCTATTGCGAAACCTCATATCTCTTGTAACTCTTTACTTTCTTTTTTATCCTTTTAAATATCCTTTGATACACTCATCACTCTTTACACTTTGTGTTCCTTGCAAAGTCTTTTAACACACCTTTTACACTTACGATGCTTTACAATGTCCCGTCATACATTTTGATCTCTGTTCACCACGCAAACAGTATCCGTTCACCACGCAAACAGTATCCGTTCACCACGCAAACAGTATCCGTCGTACAATCAGATTTCTGTTCACCACGCAAACAGTATCTGTTCACCACGCAAACAGTATCCACCTTTTGTTAGATCTGGAAACTAGATCTGAATGTAAAACTTTTTTAACCATTACTTTGTGACACATATACACGGCCTATACAGATTAATCATGGCAAAAAGTCATCAAAGAGTTGTAAGTGATGAACTTAACTCCGTGAAAACCTCTTACGCATGATGAATAATTTTAGGCTTGCAACATATTTGCCACTAGATGCTCATCCCATGAGCATAGACTTTCTTAAACAGAGGAATCAGGGTGTAGTAATCTTTCAGCTATTTTTGATGGGAAGGATAAAGGGTATCATCGCACTATTTGACTAGTGCAACACAAAAGATGAAAATATTGGACAAATAAGGATAACACAGGGAGAATATTTGGGGGAAGAATAAGATGTGTGGACAAGAAGGGCAAAGGACGAAGAAAAGAAAGCGGCGGCTCAAGAAAACATTGCTAGAATTAGGGTTAGGGTAAGTATGATACTTGGTCACATCATGTAGCGGCCTACATATATAGAACAAATTGTACTATAAAATATCAATTATGTGGGCTCAATGTGACGCATGCTAGGCCGTTCGATTGAGTGTCTAGAGATGTCCGAATATTGTGATATGATCATGCTCGTGACTCCATTCAATCACAAAAAGATATTTTTTTTTTATTTTATTCTTTTTTTATTACAATATTTTTCAACTAGTTGATAGGGGTGTTAAAAAAGACTAAGAAACCGACGAACCGAGCCGAACTGTTCAATCTGAAACCGGAAAAATCCGAAACCGAAAAAATCAAACCGAAAAAGGCCGAAACTGAAAAAACCCGCTCATCACGGGTCGGTTTCGGTTTTTACTTTTAGAAATCCGCGGTTAACCGAACCCAACCGTGTATATTATAAATGCTTTTTAGGCTAAATATTCAAATAATCGTTTAAGTATTAACCATTTTATGACGCCACTCTTATTTAAAAAAAAACTTTTTAGCTCCTAATGTAATTAAGTTTTTGTAATAATTTTTGTGTAAAAATTAATTAATGTAATCGTCATATATAAACGAAATAATTTTTATACGATTAAATTCGATTATATTACTTTTATATAGCTTTTATATACTCGATATTATTTGATTATACTAAATGGCATATTATGTTCTACACCACGTTATTCTTTATAAGGTTAAATTCGATTACACTTAAAAAATGGTTAACCGCGAACCGAACCGGGGGTAACCGCTCACTTCGGGTACCCGCATGTCCGGTTACCCGCCTAGTGCGGTTCGGTTTCGGATAGTAATATTAATTACCCGCCCCGCGACGGATAGTTAAAATCTTCCAACCAACCAAACCGAACCGACCCGTGAGCACCCCTACTAGTTGGTAAAAAATTTGGGTAAAAGATAATAATACCAACATACTTATTTAAATGTATCGATTCTAAACACTTACTAATTTATCGTTGGATTTTAAAAATAAATTTTCATATTTGTTCCGTTTTCACCAATATGATTATAAAATAACTATATTACTCATGTCTTCTTTTATATAAGAGGAATCATCCCTGCTGCAAACTGCATGTAATAATAACTACTGTAAAGTATAGATGGAAGGGCTATTTTTATAAAATATAATATTTAAGGGTGCTAAATGTAAATGTAAAATGTATTTACTACTTTACAGTAGGTATGATGGCTGCTGTTGACAGCAGTGATGTTAACCCCTTTATATATTTACATATTATCACATTCACCGTACGAAGAGTTCCAGAAAAATAACTTCTTAAATTTATTAAGAAAAAGAAATGATACTATTACATCTAGGGGTGTGATTCATGCTGATTTGGTCGGTTCAAGTCAACTCGTGTTAAGGCTAAAAAACTCATACCCGACCTCGAGCCTATTTAGAACTCAGATCACTCTGGTGCGGGTCAATTTGGGTCGGATCAATTTGGGGTCAGGTCAATTCGGGTTCGAGTCAACTCGGGTATAACGAAAAAGTATAAAAAGTGATTTATTTAAGTATTAATACAATGTAAAAAGTGTTATTCGAGTCAAGTTGGTTGGTTCGGGTCAAGTCGGGTTAAGGCTAAAAAATATAAACCCGAATTTGAGCCTAATTAGAACCCGACCCGACCCGAATAGGTTTATTCGTGCTCGGGTTCGGGTCGAGTCGATTTTTTCGACACCCTTAATTACATCTTCTACAAATGAAAAACAAATCCACCATTATATCACGAATCAAGATCTTCATATTCAAAATCACTAATTCATCATAATGAACATCATACATCATGCATCAACATCATCATAAGTAAGTATCGTCGATCCTGCATTTGATTTTTCATCAACTTCATTGAGCATCAACATCAATTTTGTATCACATAGCAATTTTGCATCATCATTGTCTATATCATCACGAGACACATATTGCATCATGTTCTTCCTCAAAGTGCATCATATTTAACCTAGGTATGCATCATCTTCAACGTGATCTGCATCATCTTCAACCCGATATGTGAATATAAGACTGCATCATCTTCAACCCGATCCACCTCTCGAGATCTGCACTTTCGAATGGTATAAAACATATAGATCCTCACATTGCATCATTTTCATTTATATACCTTATTTTTTGATTTAATTTACCACAAATAAAAACATAAAAAAGGATACATAAAACGAAATTAAATGGCAAAAGATCTTTGTTTATAAAATTGGTGTTGATTAGAACAATCATTCGTACTAAGAAAGAAGAATAGTAAATGTGTCCCTGAGTTTCACTTGCAAAAAAAATGGGCGTTTAGTTGAAAATTAAATAAAATGGAAAAAGACAAAAGGTATTTTAGTCATTTAAAGGGGTAATATAGTCATTTTAGGGTCATATTGGTGAAGACGAGACGAATTTAAAAGTTCATCGTTAAAGTCCAACGATAAATTAGTAAGTGTTTAAAGCCGGTACATTTGAATAAGTACATTGGTATTATATTGCTTTTACAGTTGAAACTTTATGTTATTTCAACTGAAAAATAAATAATAACAATAATAATAAAATATGATGCTACAGAAGATGAAATAAACCAATTTACAAGCGCTAGAGCGATTAATAAAAATATAATCAAGAAAATGATGCATGGCTCTAGAAAAAGGGGAGAACATAAAAAGGTTATAATTGTTCAACCTATTACAGTATATAATAATAGGCAAAGTATTCGCGCGATACGATTACGAGTAATCCGTAATCAAAACTTTTGATGAACGATATGTTTTAATTACGTATTTTTGATGCCAACGATTTTACACATGATAAAGAGTTTAGAGATTATCTTTATTGTGCGCCATTTTATATTAAAGTGTCAAAACATGTGCGTCACAATACAACAACACTACGAAATAGTAGTAAGTGATATTGCGAAGAAATAGTATTATGAAGTTGTAATAATTTATAGTGAAATGTCCTTGTAATGAAAATGATACTTTGGAATATAATAGACTAAATTCTTAACTCATAACTTATTTGTAGGTAATAAAAATCATAATGAGAACAATATATTTTATGTTAAAACTGTTTTGGTGTATTGGGATTTATTGTTTGTATTTGCCATTACGTGCAAAATATTACAGAAGAGTATTGTTTCTTGAATTCTTGTTTATAAAAGAGTACTAGTTACAATACTCGCGCACGCGTCGTTTTTTTTTAATTTTTTTATTATACTTAACGTTTTATAAGAACTTTATTAATTGAAACTGGCGGTTCATATCTCGTGTGCATATGTTCATGTTATTTGTTAAATGAAAAAAAACCAACACTCAGAAACGAATTTTACTAAGATATATTAGCAACATGCTTCCTTTTGTAAATAATACTAATAAGATTATGAGTTGATTTGTCTTGAAGTAACCTAAACAACTGCCCAGAAATTCAGTTCCAAGTAGTCTCTACATATTTAGAGAAGAATCACGAACACATTTATATAGAAAAACAACATTTCACTCTAATTTCTCTTGTTTCTTTAACATAGTATGTTACTTCCTTGTAGCATCAAATTGAGTATTAAAATGACAATACTCAAAATATATAGTAGTATGTAATAATAATGACATACCAGATGGTTTAAGGTTGGTAAGTCTTACACGGACCTATGATGTGCTACGGTGCTACCATTAATATGATTACATGCAACTATGACTTTGTAGACACCCAAAATGACTTCTTCAATTCTCTTTGTCGTCAAGTAGGAATAATAAATCAAGTGTGCATTTATATATTTTCAGCTCGAAACTTCAAAATGACACATGCCAACATAGAAATAAATATGTATTAAAAAGAATTATTAGCGAAACAATGATGAATAAAACGGTCTGTTATTCAAAACTCATGTAAGAATACCATACGGGCAATAGTAATGAAAGGATGATCAACACTAATCGACCACTTTCCTTCCAATTTCCAATGTAAGAGATGATAACCAAATCAGGGTATGAGATACTCCATATATACACATGCTAATTGGTTTATGACTAAAAGATACATGGAAAGGATTCTTGCATCTTTAGCTGTTAACATACTAAGAGCATATGTTTACATGTAAGTAGAAGCATGGGGAAAATTGATTAACATGTTATACATACAACTAACAACTCCTGTAAAGAATAAGGACAATCGACAGGAAGAGAAAAGTTTCCAAGTTAACATCACGGAATTGTATGTATACTTTCCTGGTTGTTGCGGGCTAAATTTAACATCTTGCTCTTAATCTAGGTTGCAGATGATTAGGTTACAACGTTTGGATGTGGTGAAAATGATTCTAGTTATCCAAATATTTTTAAGGTTAAATCATGAGTTGTGCGTCTAAACAGATCACCAAAGGTGTTTCTAAATACGAGTCCACATCAGATTGTTTAATTTCGCATAATGGTAACTCCTTAAATAATCAGAATTTGTAGTTGCACAGATACATTACCGAAATTTTATTACTTAAAAAACATAAGCACATTTAAACACTATCTCAAGTTTCCTATTTTGCAACTACTACTCTAATCAACTCATAAAATTATATAGGGTTGCTTACGGTTGCTTATTAGAACTAATTGAACGGGCTGTTTAGGATTGCTTAGCTAAATTTTGGATTTTAACGATTTTCTGCAATACTTACAACTACTAAACTTTCTCGTTGACAAAAACACGCCTATAAAAGAATATTGTCTACACGATGACATCGTATGACCTTTTAAAGTCAACATAGGCTCTGGAATATAATCAAAACTCTAGGCTGAGAAAAAAGTTAAATAGTAAAAATATAATCAACGAGAACAATTATGGAAGACTCTTTTCCAATTATTTCAGTGTAGCAGACACAATTATCACAACTTACTCCGAAACGTAGTCCTAAACACCCTGCCTAAAAATGCTTTATACATCGACCTTAAAACACTAAAACATTGCAGGGTATAAATATTGGTGTTCCATTACTTCATTTATTTATATTCATTACCGCTGCCGAAAAAAGTCTCGTCATTCATTTTCTAAACATAGTATAGAACAAAAAAGTTCGATCTGACCAGTTTTAATATCTACAACCATTTCATATTCACACAACCTGCTTTCACCACAAAAATTCAGAGCTCAAAGTATCAAAAGTTTTAGAGCATAATTTTATTGTTTAGTGATTATACATGTGACTATCGGACGTCTCATGACGATGTTCTGTCTTTTTTGTAATCGTTATCTCGGTCCTGCTCTTCCACGTTTAAATCCACGTCTATCCTTGCTGCTCTTTCACTCATTACTACAGAAACGGATGACAACACTTAGCACTGATATTTAATACAATGCTAGTACTCTTATATCTTTCTATTTATTCAACTAATACTGATAAAATGTTGACACCCGACAATAAGCAAAGTAAAAAAACTGAGAAATATCTCTTATAGTACCACCACAACTATTGTGGACTACATATAATGCAAACATGTAATATCTCCTTTCATGAAAATTGTAGTATTTTCCTTGTACATGGGTTAATTTAAGTGTGGACTATCTTTTGAATCTTCCAAAATTTTCCTTTGAATAAAGACAAAATACCGGTACCATCTGAATAAATATGTTAACTATTCTATAGTGATTATAATGGGCAGAAACCTAATTCAAGAAACATATGTTAGAATTTCCATGAGATAAAATGAGTAGAATCGAGAAATTTTGTGACTTGTGGGTGGCTTAAAACACGTTTTGGTTCCTCATTCTTACCATAGGAACACCCAAAAAGCAGTGTTTAACAACCATATGCACTTCACCAATAATGTGAAATCGTTGACGAAGGAGTATATCAAAATTTCTATGAGTACTTCCGCCTACTGAGTTCTCTATTGGTAGTATTTTTTTATTCAGCAACCATAACTAAATAGCCTAATATATATAAGAGAGAATTACAAAAATCGTCCCTTTGATTTGCCAAATCCTACATATTTAGTCCTTATGTTTTTTTCATCGGATTACGTCCTTGTGGTTTCTTTTTCCTACATATTCAGTACACTATCCACATTTTTAATTAAATAGAAAAAAAGTGAGGGGTATCTTGGTCTTTTCCTAGCCTTTCCTATTTTGAACATTGACTAAGTGAATGCAAAAGGGCTATTATATGAAAACGCTAACTTTAACATTAATGATGTTTTAAGCTACAAGACCATATACATTTTTTTCCAGATCATACTTCTACTGGAAACAAATCTCGTCCAAATTGACCAAAGAAAGACCACTGGAAATAATGAAAGAAATTATGAATTGAGCTCCAAGAAATATACATAATATGATACCTTGTACATCTTTGTTTCTAGATCACGAAGCTGAATACAAATGGCCAATTCATAATTGACCAAAATAGACCACTAGAGCTCAATCCATAAGATTCCAAATCTTATGCCCAAAAATCGTCCACTGAAAACAAATTTCGTTTTAAGTTTCACGGAGCTCAGTTCATATATTTTATTATTCCTCGTTTCACGGAGCTCAGTTTATAGAGTTTAACTCAACCACTACAAATCACTGATATCACCATGAAGGCCTTATATAACCACGAAATTTTTTTATAAGATGAGGGTTTCGATCTTGTAGGTTTGTTACATCAGGTTCGAGGTTGTTTAAGGTGAGGATTTCGATCTGTGGAGGGTTTCGATCTGTGCTTGGTCTCATGATGTTGTGAGTGATTTCTGGGTAAGGATACATATGAGTGATTTCTATGATATGATTGGGGATTCTTATTTCTGAGTGATAATCGTGGGTTTCAGAGTGTGATTTATGAAGATGATGGTGATTTTTGTTGGTTTTGATCTTTTCTAGGTGAAGCAGGCATGTTTGGAGGTTAAAAGACCGAGAGGTAAGGTGTAAGATTTTGCAAAGACCAAAATACCCCTCATTTATTTGTGTATTTAATTAAGAATATGTTTTGTGTACTGAATATGTAGGAAAAAGAAACCACAAGGACGTAATTCGATGAAAAAAAACATAGGGACTAAACTTGTAGGATTTGGCAAACCACAGTGATGATTTATGTAATTCTCTCTATATAAAAATATGCATCAAGAAATTTGTTAGAAGCTCACAATTTGAAGGTTAATTAGTTTAACTAAAACCTGATAATCCCATAAGTACTAATTGCTAATAACAACAACCACATTTCAATAAATATTCCCATATTCGCAGCTACAAATAGTCTTTCGTAATCTAGATTATTGAACTTTAAAAAATAAAACATTTAAGGTGTTGGTGTGAGCTGGCATTTTTTTCAATAAAAAAGACAATGATTTAGCAGTTTTGACGAATGTGTACGTGTAATTTAACATAAAGAAATTAAAAATCTCCTATAAGTCTTTTTATATCTTGACAAATCATCAAGTTTTGCAAAATATGAATAAGGTAATAGGCTAAAGATATTAAGCATGCTACAATAATTAAATTACTTTGTTCCTTTTATTCTTTTTTGAGTGTTGGATATGTTGTTGCTATTGTATTTACAAGTGTATGTGTAATTTCTTGTTTATGGCCATAATGATCAAACCAAAAGAAATGACATTTTCCTACCTAAAATAGTAATTAGAAGACATCGAGCACATGTAACTTTGGAGAAATTACCTACTTATTCACTTGAATCATCAATCGAATTAAACATGTCATCTTCTTCCATTGCTTTCGGCTTTTCACAACCTTAGCATGCGTCAGTTCGATAATCATCTTCTTGTGTAACTCCAAGTTGTCTAAAATTCCATCCAGATCTTCTCAAGCTCCAACATCTGCTGGCGTTTCCTCCCCTCAATCTTCTCGTAAATCTAACAAATAGAAATAAAACTCAATCTCAAAACCACTATTCAATAACAAACATATTTGTGACTCTTGTTGGAACAAATCATAATCTAAACTTACTCAAACCCGAAACCCATATAATCTAAATAACATCAATATATATCTTAAAAGGTATCAATTTTGTATATATACAACCATTAATTAAGCTAAATACCTTTTCTTTTATAGCAGCAGACCGTAACGTCACCGACGCGGCCATTTGAGTTCACTTGTTCAGCCGTTCATTATCCACCAAAGCCTCATGAATGTAAGTAGAACTAATCAAGTAATTCAATATTATAAACCAACAATTTAAAATCCAAACTTAGTCAAACCCAAAATCCTAAATTTAAAAACTCATAAAATTAGTTGCAAATAAATCCTGAAAACCTCATTTCATATTTATATATAATAAAGATATGATGAGACTTACTATGAAGACCACTGCGCAAGGTTAATCGGAAAAATCAAAGACACGCCGAAGAGTTTCCATTGTTCTTTTTTCAATATAACTATAGTGTAACATAACTTTCTAAATTTATTTAAGGTTGTTGGTTTTTATTTCAGGATTCGAAGTGGAATAATAGGGTTGGGTGGAATTGTGGTTCGACAATAAAGCCTGGTGATTTTATTCTTATAAATTTACCTAAGTTGTTTTTATTTATAGATTCGATGAATTTGATGATGCCATTGTTTACCCTTAAACTTTTGTACTTATTAGACCCCTTTTTTTAAAGATTTATTTTTTATACTTTTGTCACACATAGTTTTGTACTCAATTTTACAAAAGAAATATATAAAACGAATTTACATAGATATTTAATCAAATAAAAAATATTTAGGTTTTTTTAACTAAATATATTAAAAAAACATATATAATTAAATTAAATTATTACTAATTAAAGGAAGAATTGATTTTTTGGACGGATGAAATTCCCACTAAA
This sequence comes from Glebionis coronaria, assembly GCA_025667525.1. Lineage (NCBI taxonomy): Eukaryota > Viridiplantae > Streptophyta > Magnoliopsida > Asterales > Asteraceae > Glebionis > Glebionis coronaria. The sequence continues at coordinate 74,371,717 of CM046882.1, read as the reverse complement.
CATTTTGCTTTACTAAGTAAAAGATTCATAATTAGTGCGTATTTTATGTAACTTACAAAAACTTGTAAGAACTTGAATAGAGTAGTAGCTTGTGAATTTTATCTTTCAAAAAAGTTATTTATATGAAAACTTTTGTGAATAATATTGTGGAAATTTATACAAAGATCTTTAGCCAACCTCCTATTTATTTTATTAACAACCTCAAGTTATAACTTCAAATGTTATACTTGGTTTGTGATCAGTACGAATACAAGAGAAAAAGAATCAACATAGAGTGTTGATGCATGGACCTAATAAGAATACCTAAAGATAGATCTAAGCTTATGTGTCGCTTTGTGATTGGTGAAATGCAGGTGCCCACTATTTCATATTTTCTCTTTCCTCATCTTAGCTTTTCATTTTGCCACTTGTCTTTAATCATGTGATTAGGCCTATTTTTAGGCATATAAATTAGGTTCGTTTATCATTTTTCATCAACATACGATCTCTAAGATTGAGATCAATACAAACATCAAGAACCAAACGATTACAGAGAGAGATATAACAAAAACACCACACTATGTGAGATTGTGTAAGATAATGATCTCAACTACCTAACCTAAAGCTATATATACTACTATCTTGCATCCATGTCCCTGAACTATTGGAATAATAACAAATCAGTCCATGCCCTTATATAAACCAACAAATATAATATAAATAAAATAAATTACCTTACTTACCCTTTAAGTTCCACAAATGACAGAATAGTCCCTGAACAAGAGTTAGGATATAAGTAGTATACATCAAGTATACTTTTAACATTCCCCCATAGACTAACTCTTGTACATAGCATACAAGCCCAACATATCACAAAACTTATTGTGATCTTGAACACTCAACCCCTTAGTGAAAATGTCAGCAACATTATCCTCTAACTTAATTTCACAGTCTTAACAAAACCATCAACAACTTTTTCTCTTAAAAAGAATAATTTAATTTTAAAATGTTTTGTTTTCTCATGTAAAATAGGATTAGTAGCAATTTGAATTGCACTATCACAATGTAAAGCCACAGGAAGAGAGATATTAACACTCAACTCAGCCAAAATTTTGTGTATCCATATTACTTCACAAGTAGCAATATTCATAGCCCTATATTCTGCCTCAGCAAAGGACGCAAGCATAGATTATTTCTTACTTTTCCAAGACATAAAACACTATCCAAGAAACACAGAATACCCAGTTACTGACCTTCTTGTAGCCTTATACTTAGCCCAGTCAGATTTCGCATATACACTAAGGTCAAGGTTACCTTTAACAAAGGAAAAACCCTTACCAGGTGAATTTTTCAAATATCTTTAAACTATAAAAGCAAGTTTTAAGTGTGACTCTAAAGGAGCATGCATAAACTGACAAAGAACATGTACAACATAACTGATATATGGTCTGGTATGAGTCAAGTAAATCAACTTAGCAACAAGTTTCTGGTAGTTGTTAACACCAACCAAAAGTTTATCAATAATAATTTGCTTATCTTTAATAGAAGTGACTATTATCTTAATAGGAGTACCACAGGGTTTACATGCAAGCATGTCAAACTCTGCAAGTACTTCTAGACAATACTTCTTTTGAGTCAAGTATAAACTATTATCTAACTCAATTACCTCAATACCTAAGAAATACTTGAGCTTTCTAGGATCCTTTATAAATTATAAGAAACTTAAAACCAAGAAATTTCTTAATATTCTCATATTCAGCTGTGTTATTACCAGTTATGACAATATCATTAACATAAACTAATAATGCAAGAAACACACCATTTTTATTCTTATTAAATAATGAAAAATCATTTTTACTTTGCACAAAACCATTCGCAGTTAACACAAAATTAAGAGTTTCATTCAATTTTCTGGGTTCCTGACCCATACAAAGATTTAACAAGTTTGCAAACTCTTTTTATCATCCTTATCAAAATATCCTTCAGGAAGAGTCATATAGACATCTTCCTCTAATTCACCATATAGAGAGGCATTTTTTAATGTCAAGCTGAAAGATAGGCTAATTAAAACTAACATCTATAGTGAGTAAATATCTCACTATAACAATTTTAACAACAGGAGAGAAAGTCTCCTCATAGTCAATCCCCTCTTTCTGATTATAGCCCTTAACTACAACCCTAGCTTTATACCTCTCAACCTTTCCACTAGACAAGTATTTGACTTTATTCACCCATTTGTGTCCAACTGCTTTTCTCCCATGAGGAGGTTCAGTAATAACCCATGTTCCATTTCTGTTTAAAGCCTCTATTTCAAGATTCATAGCTTCTATCCATCTATTATCTTTAATTGCCTCAACATAAGTGTTAGGTTCTTTAACTATATCAAGACTAGTGGTAAAATTATAATTCTCAGTACTCAACTTAGAGTAATTCACATGATTATCAATATTATACTTCACTTTAGTATTAACCTCAAAATCTTTAAACTTAACAGGCATACTAGACATTCTAGTAGATTTCCTAATCATATGCTCATGATTGTCTGGACTAACCCTAGGAGAATGAAATTGTTCATTAAACTTTTGGTATACTGTGTCATCACCCTCAAAAGCTACATTTTCTTCAAGTGTTGCACTTTCCAAGTTATCACATATGGCTTCTTCTGGTGTGTTATCACTAGGATGCCCCACATCATCCTTCTCAGCAACACCAGTATTCTCAGTACCTCTTTGTGATAACTGGTGTTTACCTTCACTCATTTCAGCCACACTATCTCTCTTATCATCATAGGGTTCATTTGACATATTATCCTCTAGATCAACTTTGAAAAAATTTAAACCATTTAAATTTTCAACTTCCAACTAAAAATCTTTATTTTCAGACTTGTTTTTGAAAGGAAAAATTGTTTCATAGAATTTAACATCTATGGAAAAAAATAATTTTCTGGTTTCAAGACTAAACAACTTGTAACCTTTCTTATCATTAGTATAACCCATATAAATATATTTTTATGACCTAGAAGAGAATTTATCAGTATTATTTAGCACTGTTGAGAAACAAAGATGTTGTTCCCATATTAATTCACTTCACCATGGTTAATTATAAGAAATAAAGATGAAAAGATATGAATTCTAGAGAGAGAAAGTAGAGAGAGAGATGATAACTATGTGAAATTATGTGAGAGAAAAATGAAATGGCTTAACCTCTCCTAACATGCTAGGAGGGGTATATATAGCCGTGCCTACATGTGGCATAATGGGCTATATGTTTGATTGGGTCGGGCTTGAATAAAATGCTTAGTACCTTGAAAGAGGCCTTTTAAGCTAGTCATCAAGCCCGTATTACATGACTATTCTACTACCTATTATAACGTTCTAATAAACAATACATTATAAACCTATGACCGATCATTCTTGTTTGACTCAATATTTTGAGGCTAACTGTAAAACCCGCATGCTTTTATCATGAATAGTACCCTTAAGATCGTACGTACTAGAGTAAAACTTTCTCTTTATAGTACGATTACGTTTACGTGTTAGGATTTTACGTATTATGTACGTGTTAGAACACGATAAGTATTTATTACGCACGAACACGCAATAATTATACAAACAATAATTAATCACGAACATGCGATCATGAAATCACGAACGTAATTAAATCACGAACTATTATTAATTACGTATATATATTTATTACGAGCGTAAATAAATATATTAGATCACGATAATTACGTAACAAGAACACTTAAAACGCGAACACAAATAATCACGAACGAATAATTTAACATCGAGACACGGAAAAAGGTACGGGTACCCCATGTGGGGCCCCCTACCCGCGGCTACAAGGAGCAAATGGGCCAAGCCCATTTGTAATTTTTACTAAAGGGGGTTAAGGGATTTTTACATTACTCAAAATCACTTTATAGAAGATTTTAGCAAAAACCTAAAACCCTCCTTTCTTATTCTTTTTTTGGCCGCCACCCTCAAAACACCACAAGGGGGTGTTTGTTGATCTTGGATCTTGGAATTCTAGTTGGTGATCGTGTTTGTTCTTCGTCCTTTTGATCCACTTATGTCACACCCCACCATGGCGGAATATGGGGCGCAACGTATGGATATCATCACAACATGGCGTGTCTATAGAGATAACTATATGAAATAAGAAATGTCATAAAATGGAGACACAAAGTCATGACAATATCTCATCAGACTCAGGAGTCTAGGTAAGTAGGTAACAGTCCTACCGCTTACCCAAGATAAACAAATAACATAACCAAACAAATATATGTGTGCCACAGTATCACTTATTAAAAGAACAAATAAAAACTAAGAAGGAAACGGGGATTCTCCTTCTATATGCATTCCTAAGCTTCTCCAATCCTAGCCACTTATGTTCTCATGCTTAGCCATAGTATCACCTGAAAGAGACACTAAAACACGTCAACATAAAGTTGGTGAGAGTCATAGGTTTAGACTCCAACGCTAAATCAGTTACAAGCTGTGAATAACAACCATCAACATAATAACATATGGACAATGTGCTACAATTATGTATTAACAACTAGCATTCAAGATCAATCATTCCAAACCAAAATCCAAGGCTCCTACCTTGCCAAACAACATGGTACCATAGATGATCACACTATGTACCTATCCCAAGGCCACTACCTTGTCAAACCACAAGGCCACTACCTTGTCAAACCACAAGGCCACTACCTTGTCAAACCACAATAACTGAGACGACACGTGTCCCCCGATCCAAATCATACACAATCAAAAATCACATAGCAGTTAATCACATAATGTACACACAAGTCCATCTAAAATCACAAACACATTCACAGCATCAATTTAGAAAATAACTCAACACAGTGTCTCTTACATCCCATCTGGAAGTCAAAATCAATAGTAAACATGGGACTATGAAACTCACCTGATTGCTTCTTCACAAGTCCTCGCACTAACAACAAGCTAACAGACCAAAAACACGAAATCAATACACGAACCAATCACTAAGATGGCTCATCAACCTATGATGGACATCTAGCCTATTCCCATATAAATACCTCATAGATAAGCTCTAATCACCCCATTACCCTTCCTTAACAAGTCCCTAACTTGGTTAAGTTTAATAGCTATCCCGTTCATAATTTTACACAAAACAGTCCCAGTTTTAGGTCTTAAAACTTTAAGTCAAACGTCCACTTAAACATACCCATGGTTTCTGTAAAAGGAATATTCACACTTTTATACATCTTAGCTAAAACCTCCCACTTGCCCTAACCTTAAGGCTACAGTTAAGGCCCAGATATATGTGTATATATTGCTACCTATCCAGAATTCACTGATTTTAAACGTATGAAAAGTTCATTACCATTAGAGGGTCTTACCCTAAACCACAATCTTAAGTGCAGATCCTTACTACAATATATAAACCATCTCTCATGTTCGTGAGAAGATCCCAATGCAACCCTAAGTACCCCAAACAACCCAAAACTTAAAAAGAAAACAGGCTGATTACAAAACCGTTTTGACCTCCGACTGTTGTAACCTGTTTTTGACCCACTTCCCGACTTCCAAGTTAGTTCTCGTTTCCTGAATTGGAAAGCCACTTCAATTACCTTTTCAATAATACTTGGATCGCATCTAGAATGTTCCTAGAACTCCCGATATGATCAAAACAATTGACTCAAAATTCTGCCCAGTTTTTAAAAACGGGTTTAATTAATTTAACCTAATTAATTACCCATAACCCCATTAATTACAAACCCTAAACCATCTAATCATTATAATATCATTAAAATACAGATTCTTATTAAAACCCTAACCTAAATCCATCATAAGCTGATTATGTAAACATTAAAAACAATTAAATTCAAAAAGGGATTACGAAAGTTTACCTTTGATTTATGAAAACCCTAAATTTTGATGAAGAGCCCTAAAAATTCTCCATAAACCGTCGATCATTCTTTTTCTCCAGGTATTTTATGTTTTATTTATTTATTAGATAACCTTATATAGTGTGTACATAAAATCCTAGTCCAAGTATAACACCCAACTTTCCTTTTTTTTCCCTTTTTCTCTTTCTTTGGTGCGTCTAAACCGACCCAAGCACCCAATAAATTCGTTTTTTTTTATTTTTATTATTTAATATTATGTTAATAATATTACCTTAATTTTCCTTAATTTATTTCAGCTCCTAAAGCTTCCAAAACCTCAAAACCGTAAAACTAGTCAAATTTACGCGTTTTACCGTAAAAGACGTAAAATATACACTTTTATAAAAAATCTCAAATTTTTAAATAAACTTTATAACTAAGTCTTAAATGACTTAAAACCATCCCGAAAAATAATCATATGGATAATTACCTCACCCGAGACCTCTAAATGCTAAACCGTAAATCCTAAAAAAATACTATTACTATAATACTTATACGTATACGTAAACACCACAATATCACCATTTTCATTTCATAGTCACCACTTGTGAGCTTATGAACATGAAATAACCGTTCCTCGATTTACTTATGAGTACTCTATACTTATAAACGATAACCACACCAACCTCGTTCACACAAAATAAACACGTAAACACACAATTCAAGTAAGCACACATAAAATAACCTAAAAGTAAGACAAAGTGACAAACCCAAAACCACGGTTGTCACATCACTCCCTCCTAATAAAAATATCGTCCCGAGATTCACTCCCAAACTCAAACTTATTCTCAGCAAACAAACGAGGATGCATATCCCTGATAAAACCTTCACGTTCAAACGTGAACTCAGTTTACACGAAAATAATCTCAACCAACAACACATGAGCCTTAACCGTCCGCGAGGAAACTTATCAAAACCATAAAGTTATGTAACCAAATTAACTAAATCTCGCAACTCATCAAACAAGAACTGTCTTGAAACCAAGTTAGGAGCCGTCACATAACTCAACGGGTTTAAAACTGTCACCCCGATTTCAGTCTTACTCATAAATACCATAAATCAAAACTCATCAAAATATAACCACGTATAATAAGGTCTAAAGAACTCTCAAATTCCTTCCCAACTCATCTCTATGTTAACCCCCAAGTGTTCATTACCGCAAAATACCCAAAACACGAGTTTAACCCATGTTGTCCGAAAATTAACCTTGAACTCAACACTTGTACAATTAATTCGACCAAGCTACTGACTTCCAATTACAAAACTTTATGAACATTTGAAAATTATGTTCCGAGTACATAATTTTAGGCTTTTGAATCACCCAAAAACCTTTAAAAACGAATAAGTTATGACCAAAACGATTTTTCTCAAAATCTGCCTAGGCATTAGCGACAGTTTCTAACAGTTAGCGACATATTTTGACAGTTTAGCAACAGTTTCTGCCTACTCCGATTTATACAAAAAAAATGATTTTTAAACCCTAAAACCCCCCATTAATTACCAAAACTAGAACCTAATTTATTTTAATTCCAGAAAATTAAAACTCTATTAATTACATGATTTTAACATATTTCACTAAATAAGAACAAAATTTTTAACTTAAGAACAATAACTTTAGGTGATCAAAACCAAAATATTTTAAAATAACCGAGTCATGCTTATATGTTAAAGAATTTATATTCTACCTTATTTGAAACATGATCCCGACACTTCCTTATTTCATCGACTACCAACAACTATTTTTTTTTCAATTTGCAAGTTCTATTTTTTTTATCATGTATAACTCGAAACAAAAGACATCGTTACCCCAAAAAGAAATCTCCACCATCTCAAAATCCTTCACGCCAAAAGTACCGTACAAACAAACACGTGAAATGAGGACCTGAGAAATGCGCTACTACAGAAGTTGAACATCTCAAAGAGAAACGAGCTAGCAACCATCCCAAGAATACAACCGGTAAGTAGAAAATAATTTTACATACATAGGCATAAGCGTACATACACTCAAATCCATCCAACATATACTATACAAGCATGTATTAACTCTCTTTCATGCAATCATACTTGAAAGTCCGGTGGTGTTGTGGCACATATATAATTATGTAGGCCTCCATAATTATACATGTTCCCTTTCACCAATGTACTCCCTCCTATGATGACACTTATAAGAAATTAATACTACACATAACACATAATCCAACAACTCACAAGCACATAACCACACAAGATAAGATCCAAAACCCCATGTATTAAAATAACATAGCCAATGCACGAAACACATAAACTCGTAGTCCAGCTGAACCAGCGTAGACAGAATTCAAAATGTATAAAGAACATGAAAACATAATTAAGCGAAATCCAACAATGACTAGCGTATACGACCATGGTTCCACCCGCACTAATCAAAACTCGTAAAGAAAATAACATGTAGTTAAGCATGAACCATAGTAGTTCATAACCTAACAAATACTGCGAAAATAATATTCAAACACATCAATTACTATAAAATGCACACATACTCCTATGACGCCTATATGCAGGGACCCTTAAGCTATAGACTAGGCTACACGACTAGGCAACCTAATTCTCTATAACCATTGTCTCTGATACCATTCTGTCACACCCCACCATGGCGGAATATGGGGCGCGACGTATGGATATCATCACAACATGGCGTGTCTATAGAGATAACTATATGAAATAAGAAATGTCATAAAATAGAGACACAAAGTCATGACAATATCTCATCAGATTTAGGAGTCTAGGTAAGTAGGTAACAGTCCTACCGCTTACCCAAGACAAACAAATAACATAACCAAACAAATATATGTGTGCCACAGTATCACTTATTAAAAGAACAAATAAAAACTAAGAAGGAAACGGGGATTCTCCTTCTATATGCATTCCTAAGCTTCTCCAATCCTAGCCACTTATGTTCTCATGCTTAACCATAGTATCACCTGAAAGAGACACTAAAACACATCAACATAAAGTTGGTGAGAGTCATAGGTTTAGACTCCAACACTAAATCAGTTACAAGTTGTGAATAACAACCATCAACACAATAACATATGGACAATGTGCTACAATTATGTATTAACAACTAGCATTCAAGATCAATCATTCCAAACCAAAATCCAAGGCTCCTACCTTGCCAAACAACATGGTACCATAGATAATCACACTATGTACCTATCCCAAGGCCACTACCTTGTCAAACCACAAGGCCACTACCTTGTCAAACCACAAGGCCACTACCTTGTCAAACCACAATAACTGAGACGGCACGTGTCCCCCGATCCAAAGCATACACAATCAAAAATCACATAGCAGTTAATCACACAATGTACACACAAGTCCATCTCAATCACAAACACATTCACAACATCAATTTAGAAAATAACTCAACACAGTGTCTCTTCCATCCCATCTGGAAGTCAAAATCAATAGTAAACATGGGACTATGAAACTTACCTGATTGCTTCTTCACAAGTCCTCGCACTAGCAACAAGCTAACAAACCAAAAACACGAAATCAATACATGAACCAATCACTAAGATGGCTCATCAACCTATGATGGACATCTAGCCTATTCCCATATAAATACCTCATAGATAAGCTCTAATCACCCCATTACCCTTCCTTAACAAGTCCCTAACTTGGTTAAGTTTAATAGCTATCCCGTTCATAATTTTACACAAAACAGTCCCAGTTTTAGGTCTCAAAACTTTAAGTCAAACGTCCACTTAAGCATACCCATGGTTTATGTAAAAGGAATATTCACACTTTTATACATGTTAGCTAAAACCTCCCACTTGCCCTAACCTTAAAGCTACAGTTAAGGCCCAGATATACGTGTATATATTGCTACCTATCCAGAATTCACTGATTTTAAACGTATGAAAAGTTCATTACCATTAGAGGGTCTTACCCTAAACCACAATCTTAGCCCAAGTGCAGATCCTTACTACAATATATAAACCATCTCTCATGTTAGTGAGAAGATCCCAATGCAACCCTAAGTACCCCAAACAACCCAAAACTTAAAAAGAAAACAGGCTGATTACAAAACTGTTTTGACCTCCGACTGTTGTAACCTGTTTTTGACCCACTTCCCGACCTCCAATTAGTTATCGTTTCTTGCATTGGAAAGCCACTTCAATTACCTTTTCAGGAATACTTGGATCGCATCTTGAATGTTCCTAGAACTCCCGATATGATCAAAACAATTGACTCAAAATTCTGCCCAGTTTTTAAAAACGGGTTTAATTAATTTAACCTAATTAATTACCCATAACCCCATTAATTACAATCCCTAAACCATCTAATCATTATAATATCATTAAAATACATATTCTTATTAAAACCCTAACCTAAATCCATCATAAGATGATTATGTAAACATTAAAAACAATTAAATTAAAAAGGGATTACGAAAGTTTACCTTTGATTTATGAAAACCCTAAATTTTGATGAAGAGCCCTAAAAATTCTCCATAAACCGTCGACCATTCTTTTTCTCCAGGGATTTTATGTTTTTATTTATTTATTAGATAACCTTATATAGTGTGTACATAAAATCCTAGTCCAAGTATAACACCCAACTTTCCTTTTTTTCCCCTTTTTCTCTTTCTTTGGTGCGTCTAAACCGACCCAAACACCCAATAAATTCGTTTTTTTATTTTTATTATTTAATATTATGTTAATAATATTACCTTAATTTTCCTTAATTTATTTCAGCTCCTAAAGCTTCAAAAACCTCAAAACCGTAAAAATAGTCAAATTTACGCGTTTTACCGTAAAAGACGTAAAATATACACTTTTATAAAAAATCTCAAATTTTGAAATAAACTTTATAACTAAGTCCTAAATGACTTAAAACCATCCCGAAAAATAATCATATGGATAATTACCTCACCCGAGACCTCTAAATGCTAAACCGTAAATCCTAAAAAAAATACTATTACTATAATACTTATACGTATACGTAAACACCACAATATCACCATTTTCATTTCATAGTCACCACTTGTGAGCTCATGAACATGAAATAACCGTTCCTCGATTTACTTATGAGTACTCTATACTCATAAACGATAATCACACCGACCTCGTTCACACAAAATAAACACGTAAACACACAATTCAAGTAAGCACACATAAAATAACCTAAAAGTAAGACCAAGCAACAAACCCAAAACCACGGTTGTCACAACGTATTCGGTAAATCCTTTTTAAACCTTTTATTTTGATTTGATCTTTTATTAATCAAGAACATGTTATGTTTTTTTTTACAAAAACCTAATTAAAATCATGGATCTAACATGAATTGGGATTTAATAAAATCAAAAGTAATGTTTTAAGGGGTGTGTGTTTTGGCCGCAGCCTACACCGAACCCAAGGGGGGTTTCGGTTTGGCCATCCGACCACCACCGAGACCATATGGTCCCGGTTGGTTGGTGTGGGTCCCACGGCAGCATCAAGACAAGGGGTACCCCGATTTGGTTCGGGGTACGGTGTCGATTTCATGTTCGGGTCATGGTTTTGATTCTAGATCCGGTTCATGGTGTATGTTTAGTTTTATTTTTTATGATCTTATGTTAAAAATTAAATTAATAAAATGACATGATTAATTTAATAACATGACTTAAGTTATTTTAATTATTAATAATCATGAAATTAATTAACCTAAGTATTTTTATATTTTAGACTTATAATTAATTAATTATTTAAAAACCATGATTATAATTAATTAATTAAAATGACTTAGGTTATATTATTAATAAATAATAATACATGTTTTAACCTAAGTATTTAACTTTATTTAATTAAAAACATGTTATACTTTAATTAAATATTTTAACCTATAGTTTAATTTAATTACATGGAATAATTAATAAACTATACATTATATCATATGACTTAGAAAATAATCATGAAAACACTTAGGCTTATATACTTAGCTTATTTAACCAGCTTATTTCTAATTATGGAAACTTTCTATTTTTAGAAACTTAATTAAATAAGGCAGCTAATCTATTTATGGAAACCTTCTATTTTTAGAAAATTATTTATTTCAGACAACTAATCTATTTATGGAAACTTATTTAATTAAGGCAGCTGATCTATTTATGGAAACTTTCTAATTTTAGAAACTTATCTATTTTAAGCAGTAATTCTATTTTTTTAAACTTTCTATTTTTGGAAACTTTCTATTTTTGGAAACTTTCTATTTTTTGGAAACTTTCAATTTTTGGAAACTTTCTATTTTTGGAAACTTCTATTTTAGGAAACCTGCTATTTTTGGAAAGTTACTTATTATTACACAGTAAGTATAATAATGCATGAAATACTAGAAATACTTAATCAGATTAAACAAAATATAAGATAAACATAATTTAAGGCTTTAAACATGTAAAACATGGTAAGAACACATAAAATAAGCTAAGACATGACATAAAACCAGCTACGTATTTAGTAAGCAGATACTTATTCATGTATGTATTTATGTAGCACTAGTGATACGGAAGTAGGATTTCTCTCAGTTCATCTTCTTCGTTCACTGGACATAAGGTACGGATTCCCGTCCTTTCAGTATGGACATTCTTTCCTTATTAGGATTCCCCGTATGCAGCCAAATGTTTTCCCGTAGTATAAGTTATGTGTTTGATTTGCTAAAGTTTAATTTAGAATACCTATAGCCATATACATGCATGACCAGTTTCACCTAGTTATGGAGGTACCATAACCATAACATTAGAGGCACTGATGTTATGACTTCACCACGGCGGAGTGATTGCTCGTGGCGTCCCTTCAGCTTTTGGCAATTTATATTATATTTATCATGTGGGGCGTATGGGTGCATCCTAGTTACATGTTTTCAGTCAGGATTTCATGGTGAATGTGGTGTGTGCCTTGCATCCTTCACAAGGAGCTGATCCCTCCTACCCAGAACCAGTATATTAAATTAGAGGCAGCCCCTCTAATTTGCATGATGAGGTCACCCCTCCAAGTATTCATGCACGATGGATTTTCATGACCTATATTGGCTAATGGTAAAATATGCTAAACAGTTTTCATAAGATCAACATAAGGCTTTTCAAACTATAAAACCAGTTTTATGAACATGTTCCAGGTTTTCCAGGACTTATACAATTCCGCTGCTATTAAGTCTTTATTATGCTTAGTCATTCATACTATGTCTATATCCGTGCACTGAGCGTTATGCTCAGCCATTTTTCCTTTCATGTTCCCAAAACGGCAGGTACCCAGGACTCGAGCATTTGGAGGACGTGCATAGGATGGAAGCTGCTAGAGACTTCTTTTCCTTCTTGCCCTCATATACTTATGCATGTTTAGTCTTTCATTCATCTCTTTTGCTTTATTATGTTTTGGGCTTATGTTTGAGAACCGATGTTTGATTCCGGTTATCCCTATGGTCATGTAATGTTTTAGACATTTATCCTTGTATGCTTTGATGACACGCCATAATTACGCGTGACATTCCATTATCAAAATGGGGTGTTACAATTATGGTATCAGAGCCAAGGCTTCGACCTGTAGGCTCTAAAACTCGACCTGTGACTAATGGGTGGTCACCAGAAGCTTCTTAAGCCAACGTTTGTTATTCCACGTATTGATGTTTTCAGCGCATTGTTGTTTTAACCATGATGTATTCAGCACCTTGAGGTTTTAACCTTGATGTTTTCATCGATATTGTTTTACTAATATGGATGGAAAACCGTCATTCATATTTAGTTATGTGTCATTGTTTCATGCATAATGTTCCTCGTGAACTGTGGGTATGTGGACTGAACCCCAGTAGTTCATAATTAGTCACATAAAATTTTTTTCTGATAAGTTTTGACAGATAAGTTTCATTTATTTATGTTTCATGTATCATTGTTGCAGGGATTATGACTAAGTAATGGTTGGTACAGGACTGGCCCTATTTAGTCGCATGTGCTTTTATCGAAACTTTTAACTTTGGGACCGACCCATAGGCGTCCCCTCGCCATGTCTTTTGTTTTGGGACCGACCCATAGGCGTCCCCTCGCACATATAAAAGGTTTTTATAAGCTAACACTACGCATTCATGCACCGTTTTCATGCATAATTTTTTTCTCATGATTTATTGGCATAATATTTTTTTCATGTCCCCTCATAAGTTACTATGTTTTTTATGTCAAGTATGTTTTCATACTGTCATGGTTAACTTTGGTTTCATGCTGATTATGTTATACACTCCTTTATGATAGATCATTTTATGTTCCTTCATGATAATTCCGTCTTCATGTTGATTACGTCTTACACCTCTTTTGTTATTTATGCTTTCACGCAAGACATTGTTGGATTTCATTGAATTATGCTTTCATGATAGTCATGGTTGGTTTTCATTGATCATGCTGTCAAGCAAATCATCGTTGAATTTTGTGTAACCACACTTTAACGTTTCTCTATGCAACCAGAATGAGGTATATACTGGCATTGCCAGGTTATCATGATGGTTTCCTAACCGTTTAACCGATATACTTTCTTTAGATCATGATAAATGATCGACCTAATACCGATCATTTCATGTGCATTCCACGTGTATTCCACGTACCGTATTTCATGTGTATCACACGTACCTTAATCCATGTGTATTTCACTTGCAATACTTCACGAGTATTCGCTAGTCGATTCTGAATCACCTCAGGCGTATTTTCAATTGCTGATATTCTACAAGATTGCTGATGCCGCTCATAACTGGGAGATGTTACTAAAGGTTGATGCTGCTGACGTTCGGAGACGCTACGAGATGCGGATGCTGTTCACAACCTAGAGATCCGACAAGACGAAGACAAAGGCGTCAGAGCAAAGCAATCGGATGAGAAGATGCTTCACCTTCAGACGATTTCCATCAATCATTGTCCCTAATTCTTAGTTACATGTCACACGTCATTCGGCTGTCATTTCAGCCATATGAGTGCAAACCGGTACCAGCCGGCCACTCAGCTGAATAGTTACATGAATCACGGTCATGAGAATGACCATCATGGAACTGACAGACAAGACGATAGTAACCACTACTATGACAGAACTATCCTAGAAATCGCAACCGAGGCTCCGGCCGCGGATGTGATCAGACATACAAAGGATCAGTAGTCCAACCGATCCGCCAAGTCTGGCATAATAACCTAATAATGTAGTTCTATTGAATTACGTCTCGAGACACATGTCAAGACATCAGTCAAGACACATATCTCACGTATACTTTCTGAAGGCACATGTCAAGACATCAGTCAAGACACATGTCTCACGTATACTTTCTGAAGACACATGTCAAGACACCAGTCAAGACATATGTCATGCTTATAGTTCCAAGAAACGAGTCAAGACACATGACTCACGTCCAACTATGGAACATTTCTAAGAAATTTAGGGTACCCTCCAAGGGTATATCCATTTTGTTATGCCAGGTATTGATCAGGCCACAAGAATTTCAATACCATTACCAGCACATCAGTGAGAACTGTCACGTTACCGATGTCACTTTCATTTCTTTCATCATAGTTCATATATTCATGGCCATGAAGGACGCCTTTCGTATTCCCACGTATACGAAGGTTTTCCTTCAGCTTAATGATCAGATCCAAGCTGCTAACGCATTTTCCTCGGACAGACACGAGATGAATTTTATCCTAATTATGGACTACGAACAGCACACCATGCTATGATTCATAATTATGTATAGTAATGTTCAGGCTCCTGAATACATTCAGCTTGATTTTTCCATCAGGAAAATCTGTACAAATTATCTATGCTTTCCAAGCACGTGCTTTGTTAGTCATGATTACTAAAACTTTCTAGTTGTCAGTAAGACACGACTACTGAAGTCCTTTTACGGATAGCCAGTCGATTATTCCAAAATCTTCCCATATATTCCAGAAGAACCTTCAAGGAGAAGGACGGTACCATGAGATTATGTGTCGACTACCGTCGATTTAAACAAATCACCATTCATGACCGTTATTCTCCTCCACATATTGACGACATGTCTAACCAACCGTATGGTGTTAAGCACTTTACAAGATCGGATTCATGATCATGATGCCAACAGTGATGAGTGAAAGAGCAGGACATGTCCATGACTGCTATTCGTACACGACTTGGTCATGCTAAATTCATAATTCTGTTTTAATCTCATAAATGCTCCAACAACATTATGGACTTAATAAATAGAGTTTCCATGAACTCATAAACAAGTTCATCAGTGTTTTCATTGAGGATAACCTGAATTCCTCTAAGTCTAGAGAAGAACAGGAGACCATATCTGCTCTATGTTGCAAATTCTATGACAAGAGAAATTTTACCTGGAAAATTTTCCAATATCAATTTTGGTCGATTACAGTGACACGCTGAATCACATTGGTTTCTACGGTTAATCTTACCATGACTCTGCTTATGCGTAAAAGATAGAAACCTACACTACATTAGGTGTTCTAGAAAATCCTACGCTAGGATAAGTCTGGATTCAGAGACTCAGAGTTTCGCAACCTTCTATGTATCAAGTTTCTACGAAGTAGGATACAGTTACGTTCATATCTTCATACCTGTTATACAAACAGGCTAAGATAGGACACCAACAGACTGGTATGTTTTCATCATCTGAAATTGTGAATCGAAAAGGGATAAGATCTCCATGGATTTTAGTTACCAGATTATAGCAAACTCAGAAGAAGCATGATGCTATCTGGGTTATTGTCAACAGTTTGATCAAGTCTGTAGAATCCTTACATCCGTACGGATTTCAGAACCAACAGATTTATCGGACACATTCCACGCCAAGGCTCATCCAACCACTTGGTAATCCCTCAGCTATCGGGTCAGACAAAGATTCGCAATTGTGCTCCTCTTTTACTTCATGTCCTTGTTCTAAGTTCACGACTTGCTTTCACGCTCGTGTTCATGACACTATTCATGTTCATGATCGTATCTTGCCTTACGATTTTACGTTCATTTTTCTCATTCTGGGAAGTTTTGCAAGAACTTGAGAGACCAGACCCAAGTTTGGTATAACTCCCTATCCTCAGATAGACGTTTCACCGTCATATTCCACGTCTCACCTTGTAGCGTTGGCGTTACCGCCATTGTATTCTATGATCACGATATGTTTCACATGTCATGTTCATTCCACGTTCCTCATATCATGATCAAGATATGTTATGTATCATGGATCACGATATATTTACTCATACTACACTCGCCATATCTTCACGTAGCACGTTCAAAAATTTTCACATATCACGTTCAAAATTTTTCACGTACTACGTTTCTTTATGTCTCGCGCATCGTTTCTTCAGTTAAGTCAGATTGTCTTGCATCGTAACGTTTTAGTTGCCCTTACACGTTAAATTTTTTTTCCCTCAATCGATATAGGGGATCTACCTTAAGTTGATAACCAAGAACTTCTTCGTATTTAAAGTCAAGGTCAGGAGGACCAAGATTTATCATTAGTGTCAGGATCTTCTGAAGGAACCGTTCCAAGAGGGAGGCCACTTGGAAACGGACAAGTTCATCCGGACTTTTATTCGTTTTTCTCTTATCAACTAGATATGTCCTTTCAGTCACGTCACGTTCCATGTCCTTTCAAGACATGTCACGTTCCGCGTTCCTTCTGCCAGGAAACCCGCACGTTCAATTATCTTACATACACTCTCAGTTTGATTAGGGTATGTTTCTCTTTCAGTTAGGTTACCTATAATTCGGGGACGAATTATTCTTTTTAGGGGGGAAGAGTTGTAAAACCCGCATGCTTTTATCATGAATAGTACCCTTAAGATCGTACGTACTAGAGTAAAACTTTCTTTTTATAGTACGATTACGTTTACGTGTTAGGATTTTACGTATTACGTACGTGTTAGAACACGATAAGTATTTATTACGCACGAACACGCAATACTTATACAAACAATAATTAATCACGAACATGCGATCATGAAATCACGAACGTAATTAAATCACGAACTATTATTGATTACGTATATATATTTATTACGAGCGTAAATAAATATATTAGATCACGATAATTACGTAACGAGAACACTTAAAACGCGAACACAAATAATCACGAACGAATAATTTAACATCGAGACACGGAAAAAGGTACGGGTACCCCATGTGGGGCCCCCTACCCGCGGCTACAAGGAGCAAATGGGCCAAGCCCATTTGTAATTTTTACTAAAGGGGGTTAAGGGATTTTTACACTACTCAAAATCACTTTACAGAAGATTTTAGCAAAAACCTAAAACCCTCCTCTCTTCTTCTTTTTTTGGCCGCCACCCTCAAAACACCACAAGGGGGTGTTTGTTGATCTTGGATCTTGGAATTCTAGTTGGTGATCGTGTTTGTTCTTCGTCCTTTTGATCCACGTATTCGGTAAATCCTTTTTAAACCTTTTCTTTTGATTTGATCTTTTATTAATCAAGAACATGTTATGTTTTTTTACAAAAACCTAATTAAAATCATGGATCTAACAAGAATTGGGATTTAATAAAATCAAAAGTAATGTTTTAAGGGGTGTGTGTTTTGGCCGCAGCCTACACCGAACCCAAGGGGGGTTTCGGTTTGGCCATCCGACCACCACCGAGACCATATGGTCCCGGTTGGTTGGTGTGGGTCCCACGGCAGCATCAAGACAAGGGGTACTCCGATTTGGTTCGGGGTACGGTGTCGATTTCATGTCCGGTTCATGGTTTTGATTCTAGATCCGGTTCATGGTGTATGTTTAGTTTTATTTTTTATGATCTTATGTTAAAAATTAAATTAATAAAATGACATGATTAATTTAATAACATGACTTAAGTTATTTTAATTATTAATAATCATGAAATTAATTAACCTAAGTATTTTTATATTTTAGACTTATAATTAATTAATTATTTAAAAACCATGATTATAATTAAGTAATTAAAATGACTTAGGTTATATTATTAATAAATAATAATACATATTTTAACCTAAGTATTTAACTTTATTTAATTAAAAACATGTTATACTTTAATTAAATATTTTAACCTATAGTTTAATTTAATTATATGGAATAATTAATAAACTATACATTATATCATATGACTTAGAAAATAACCATGAAAACACTTAGGCTTATATACTTAGCTTATTTAACCAGCTTATTTCTAATTATGGAAACTTTCTATTTTTAGAAACTTAATTAAATAAGACAGCTAATCTATTTATGGAAACCTTCTATTTTTAGAAACTTATTTATTTCAGGCATCTACTCTATTTATGGAAACTTATTTAATTAAGGCAGCTGATCTATTTATGGAAACTTTCTATTTTTAGAAACTTATCTATTTTAAGCAGTAATTTTATTTTTGGAAACTTTCTATTTTTTGGAAACTTTCTATTTTTGGAAACTTTCTATTTTTGGAAACTTCTATTTTAGGAAACCTGCTATTTTTATTATTACACAGTAAGTATAATAATGCATGAAATACCAGAAATACTTAATCAGATTAAACAGAATATAAGATAAACACAGTTTAAGGCTTTAAACATGTAAAACATGGTAAGAACACATAAAATAAGCTAAGACATGTCATAAAACCAGCTACGTATTTAGTAAGCAGATACTTATTCATGTATGTATTTATGTAGCACTAGTGATACGAAAGTAGGATTTCTCTCAATTCATCTTCTTCGTTCACTAGACATAAGGTACGGATTCCCGTCCTTTCAGTATGGACATTCTTTTCTTATTAGGATTCCCCGATGCAGCCAAATGTTTTCCCGTAGTATAAGTTATGTGTTTGATTTGCTTATGTTTAATTTAGAATACCTATAGCCATATACATGTATGACCAGTTTCACCTAGTTATGGAGGTACCATAACCATAACATTAGAGGCACTGATGTTATGACTTCACCACGACAGAGTGATTGCTCGTGGCGTCCCTTCAGCTTTTGGCCATTTATATTATATTTATCATGTGGGGCGTATGGGTGCATCCTAGTTACATGTTTTCAGTCAGGATTTCATGGTGTGTGCCTTGCATCCTTCACAAGGAGCTGATCCCTACCCAGAACCAGTATATTAAATTAGAGGCAGCCCCTCTAATTTGCATGACGAGGTCACCCCTCCATGTATTCATGCACGGTGGATTTTCATGACATATATTGGCTAATGGTAAAATATGCTAAACAGTTTTCATAAGATAAACATAAGGCTTTTCAAACTATAAAACCAGTTTTATGAACATGTTCCAGGTTTTCCAGGACTTATACAATTCCGCTGCTATTAAGTCTTTATTATGCTTAGTCATTCATACTATGTCTATATCCGTGCACTGAGCATTATGCTCAGCCATTTTTCCTTTCATGTTCCCAAAACGGCAGGTACCCAGGACTCGAGCATTTGGAGGACGTGCATAGGATGGAAGTTGCTAGAGAATTCTTTTCCTTCTTGCCCTCATGTACTTATGCTTGTTTAGTCTTTCATTCATCTCTTTTACTTTATTATGTTTTGGGCTTATGTTTTGGAACCGATGTTTGATTCCGGTTATCCCTATGGTCATGTAATGTTTTAGACATTTATCCTTGTATGCTTTGATGACACGCCATAATTACGCGTGACATTCCATTATCAAAATAGGGTGTTACACTAACAATCTCCCCCAATGAGAGGTCATTCCCCTTCTACATTTGGAGATTCGTAGAGATTATTAATCTTGCGATAAGTGAGTCTTGAACATGTAATAGTAGTCTTGTTCCTTCATGCTGTGATCTTTGAGCCTTTTTCGTTGTCTTTCGACTTTGTCTTTAAACTTGAGATCTTCAAATCATCCTTGACTTGCCTTTGCCATCTTACGATCTTGTGTCTTCATCCACATGCTCACACTGTTTATCATCTTGAAAGCTTGCTTTGGTCATCAGAGTTGTGTAAGTCTTTAGCTTTCTTGATTGTTGAATATGTCTTTGGGCATGAGTATGTGATTTTTGAATCTTCGACTTTGCTGAGCACATTGTAACGCCACCTTCTTGATACAAAACATAGACACGGGACTGAATGGCTTTAACATTCGTCCTAAATCGGTAGCGTTTTACCTCCGGTCGGTGTAGACCGTTATACGATATTACATACCGTACCTGTGATTAGGTAGATTCAATTAAGAACCTCTTTGACATGGT
Organism: Glebionis coronaria; assembly: GCA_025667525.1. Taxonomy (NCBI): domain Eukaryota; kingdom Viridiplantae; phylum Streptophyta; class Magnoliopsida; order Asterales; family Asteraceae; genus Glebionis; species Glebionis coronaria. The sequence goes on along the minus strand of CM046882.1, from coordinate 74,350,606 downwards.
TTCGCGGTTGTACTAACCGTTTTTTACTCGACCGTCTCAAAGCAAGACTGCGAACATAAAGAGTGAATCAATTGGATAAATATCCGCTTGATTAAAGTCGTTAATTCAAATTCCTGGAACAAGTTTGATTCTTAAAGAATCTTACCATTGTTGCTTTCCAATTGACACAAGCTTGATTCATAAATAATCTCGCAAGTTACCTACCGTAGCGCTGTTTGATATTGACGCTGGAAGGATTTCCATTCGTCACTATGAATATTAATGAATATCACTCTGAATGTTCTGGCAAGACCATAAGGATATTGCGTAGAAACCTGAAACGAGTTTGAATCGATAAAGAAACAAACCACTATTGCTTTTCAGTTTTACATATGTTCAATTCATAAAGAATCTTACACATGACCTACCGTAGTGCTGTTTGATGTTAACACTGGAAGGATTTCCACTTATCATTGTGAATACTAAGTAGTATCACTCTGAGTGTTCTAGCAATATCACAAGGATATAGCGTAGGACTCTATTGTTCGTCATCCGTGTGTCCTAACGAGATTTGATTGATCTCTTGGCTCTAGACTCGATTAGTGCACTTTTAGTGGTCAGAGGCTGGAGCAGATGCCACCTATTCAATATCAAATTTCTCGGAGTGAGAAAGTCAATAGAATTCGTGTTGATCTCCGTGACAATAAAACAAACTTCTTTTGAAAGAAGCCTGAGTCAGCTGGGGAAGGGTTGTACATTACATCACTGGGTCCATGATGTGTAGTCTTCATGATGTGTTTACCCGGTTTCTGCCTAAGTTGTATGGAGGGCTTCTTTCTTTTCACCCTTTATCCTTACATTTCTTTTTCATTCTTCAACCCCTTCAATGCTTACCAAGACATCATCACTAGCACCTTTTTGTGATAGTTCCAATGCTAGCTTCAGTACTTAGTCGGCATTTAGCTACGTTCACATTCTACTCCATCTTTCCTAAGGACTTCTAATAATCTATTGGATTGTCCCTGGGAAGATCCCTACGGTTCTGGTTGGATCATAGGACGTATGCCTAACCACCCTTTTTGCACCAATAACGTCGTGAATTAAAGATGTTGTGGGTTTGAGATCGTACCATGAAACCATAAAATTTCAAGTGCTTTCAAGAAATGCTCCCCCTTCACACGTGCATCGATAATCGAAAGTGTTATGCACATGTGGGTAAGAGTTAAAGTGCTTGAGTCTTAGATCACATTTTAATCACATTTTCTCCCCTATCTCTAATATATAAATCTTTTTATATTATAGATACCAAATTTGATTAAAATATATCGCGAAAAATAGTCCTGAAAATATTCAGAAAAAAATGTGTCTTACTAGCTTGAATTATTTGGAACGCTCCCCCTCAAAAATTGATCTAATTGAATTTTCATTGTGAGGATGTGATCCACATTTTGCTTTTTGAGGATAGGAGTTGTTGAACGCACAATTTTTGAAAGATTTTGAATAATCATTGAAAAACTCTTGAAAAAATTGTGTTCAACGCTTTTTGAAAAATCACAAAATTCTAAATTTTTGAAGAAATGGATTTTCAAAAGCATAAACTTGAGTTTATTCACTTTGAATGTCTTAACGAATCTACTCAATCGTACACTCCCCCGTGAATATAGATCCGGGTTGCAATCTAAAAATGATTACAAGCCATTGTGTTGTGCTCAAAACATTGAATGTTTTGTGACAAGCTCAAACCATGATAGATTGCTCTACCTGTTGTTAGGATAAGTTATCTTTAAAGATATACTTACCTTTATTTAAAGTTTGAGTTACAGTATGAAATTTAACTATAAGTCGTTTACATGAGCTTAAAAACTTGGAATGTTTTTAATGAGAGCTCATGACCGAGAAAAATAATTTTCCGTTGTTAAGGATAAGTTATCATTTATGATCAACTTTCCATTCTTTGAGGCACGAGTCACAATATGAAGTAATTGTAAATCATTTAAATGACATGTTTTGAAAAATATTTACAACTTTCATTCGAGCTTTATGTACACAACCGTGTCGTTATTGAGCGACATTTCTAGGTACGTCCATATTATCGAAACTGAAAGACATGTCGAGAAGAATATTTTTTGTATTTTGAAAGGTTTTTTCATTTTTTATTTTTTTATTATTTTTATATGGTATTTACGTTTTATTTTATTTTTCTATTTTCTCAAGTTTTTCGAAAAAAAATCCAAAATAGACTGTTCTACAACAGAAGAAGGTGATATCGAATGTACAGAATTGGAACCCTTGGAGGAAGAAGTGGGTTCAGAATCCATTGAGGTACCTGCAATCAAAGAAGAAGAGTTTGCACTAATACTAGTGTTAGGAGTAACAAATTCCCTATTGACATGAAGAACACTCACATTAGTGTTGGAGCAGGTATCATCACTCTTCTCTATGGGAATCCACTTAAGACCAACTTCCTTGAAGATCCGACCCGTTGGTTTCCACTAAAAACTAGGTTTAGGAGTAGTTTTCTCTGGCACAACGGAAGACTTCTTTGGAGAGAAACTTTGTCCTTTTCTGATCCACGTTTCAGATTTGTTGTCATTGCTTTTCTTTGCGACGGGTTTGTATCTCCTCGTTATCTTATGGGATTCTGCATTCTTTCTATGTGCAAAGGCACGAGATTTAACCTCATAGAGGTATTGCAAAATGCAATGGTCATGATTTCCATAGTGAATGCCCTTTTTGCACGTTGGGCATGTAGGGAATTTGGAATTCACGAAAGGCCATATGTACCTAGGATTTGCTGATTGTTCAATCACAGTGTTCGGTGCACGGCTACTCATTGATGGTTGCCATTTCCTAGGTTGGTGGGAATGGATCCTAGGTTTTGGTTGACTACCATTAGGAGTGTGTTGAACTTTAATGGTTGTTGGTATACTAGGTTGGAATACACTGTGTTTTCTTTCTGAATCTTCCCTTTTTGCTTAGCATCATCTAGGTTGTTGGTATGAACTAAGTTATTTGAACCTACAGATTTCTTTGTGGACACAAATGTCACACGCTTGGGGTTATTCCTAGAAGTGCTAGGTGCATTCACATGTTTGGGTGTAGCAAAAGTGTGCTTTCTAAATGGAGGAACATAGGGTGATATGAATGGTTTTAGAACACCTGTTTGCACATCAGTCTTAGGGGGTAACCTAGATTTTACATGAGAAGAATTGGAGAAAGGAGTCGGTTTTCCTAAGATAGATGGATTTGGATCCTTGTAGGCATTGGGTTGTTGAACAACATGTTTCACAACTTTAGGTTCCATAATTTTCCCACCTATTTTGGCAATGAGTTTCTTCAACTCTGCTATCGCTATGTCCTTTTCTTGCAACTGAGCTTTCAAGTCTGTAATTTCCATACTCTTTTCGTTCATTTCTCGACACAATGCGGAAAGTATTGCTTGCAAGTTATTATCATTTGGACCTTTTCGGACTTTGTCTTGAGACGAAAGTTCAAGATAATGACAATGTTTTTTTAAGGAAATCAGTTCTATGTTGAAGTAACTCAAAATCCTTTTGATCAACATTATCTTTGTGTTTCGAAAGCTCAGTTTCAAGATGATCACACTCTTTGGTCTTATCAAGATATTTGCATGCAATGTCAGAATATTATCTATATATGCACAAGATGTGAGAGCAACACACAAAATATCTTTGGAGAGATATTCTTGCAAGAGTAGATCATATGCTATAGAAAACTCGTCTCTTTCAGGTTGATGGTCATCAATTTCTTTTTCAAGAGATTCAACATATTTCAAATCGTCAAACATTTCTTGCTCTATTAACGTTTCAAATTCCAAAACATGTTTCTTTGTTCTTTCCGCAAGCGGAATCAAAATAGTTTTCACAAGCATAGTTATATCGTGAGGAATTCCTTTATCGCCTTTCAAAAGTTCACGTTTTTTCCAGTCATCGTCAACAACCTTTTTGAAATTTTCAATGTTACTCTTAAGAATACTAAGTGCTTGCTTACTCTTGCTGATAGAAGCTTTATGCGGCAAGTACCCAATATATTTTGAAACATTAGTTTTCTTAGTGGCAAAAACTTGTCTCCATTTTATTCTTCTTTTGTTCACATTCAAAAAATATTTGCTCACGAGACTTCTGTGTTTGCGGTTTGAAAAGTTCATAAATACTGTTTTCATAAGCATAATCATATGGTTTAACAAATTCTCTATTAACTTTTGATCTACTCTCTTCTGCCAAGTCATTTGTCTCTTCACTATCAGGCCTAATAACAAGGCAATCAAGATCGGTCCATTGGGACTCATGAAGATAAAGATGCTGATTTTCAGATTGAGCTTGCTCGAGGTACTTAGGATTTGCAAAACTAGGTTTACCCTTGAAAAACGAACGAGTGCCAACATTCTCATGGTTTGAATTGATTGATTTGTTTTATAAACAATTTTCTTATAAAAATAAATTTGAGTTTCAAGTTCCACCATTTTGCCTATGTCTTTTGCTTGTTTAGTTTTGAAATCCTTTTCCAACTATTCAACCACTGCTTTCTTTTCATTAACAAGTTTAATTTTATCCTCTTGAATAAAACCATTTACTTGAGTTAGCTCATTAACTTTAGTGGTAGCAAGATATGTGTTGTGACGTTCATTACCTAAAAGGGTGTGACAATTACATTTCTCTTGTTCAAGTAATTTAAGAGTCTCGTTGTAGTTATTTTCAAAAACGTCCTTTTGGTTATTAATGACACGACTTTTGTACCCGTCAAGCTCTTTCTGTAACACCCCACTTTGATAAGTAGACCGTTACGCGTAATTATGGCGTGTCATCGAAGCATGCAAGGTAAATGTACTAAAACATACATGACCAAAGAGAAAACCATAATCAAACATCGGTCCCCACATAAGCCCAAAACATAAATAAAGTAAACGATATGAGAAGGACAAAACAAGTGTCCAAATAAACATAAGTATAAGAAGGCAAAAGGAGAAGAAGTTTATGGCAGCTTACATCCTATGCACGTCCTCCAAATGCTCAAGTCTGTCCATGGGTACCTGCTGTTTTGGGACATGGAAAGGAAAGTAACGGCTGAGCAATATGCTCAGTAAACGGATATATGACATAGTATAAATGGCTGAATCATAAATAAGACTAACAAGCAGCGGAAATGTGTAAGTCCTAGAAAACCTGTAACATGTTTATAAAACTAGTTTCATAGTTTTAAATGACTTATGTTTTCATATGAAAACTGTATTAATTAGCTAATAGCCCATATAGGTCATGAGGTTACACTGTGCATGAATACTTGGAGGGGATACCTCGTCATTCAATTAGAGGGGTTGCCTCTAATTAATTAGTCTGGGTAGGAGGGATCAACTCCTTGTGAAGGATGCAAGGCACACATCGCGTTCACCCTAAAAATCCTGTAAAACATGTAACTAGGATGCACCTATACGCCCCACATGATAATATAAATATATGGCCAAAACTGTAAAGGGACGCCACGAGCAATCAGTCCACCGTGGGGAAGTCATAACACTGGTGCCTCTAGTGTTATGGTTATGGTACCTCCATAACTAGGTGACACTGGTCATGCATGTATATGGCTTAGGCATTTAAAACTAACATAAGTAATCAAAACATATAAAACATATACTTGGGAAAACAGTTGGCTGCAAACGGGGAATCCTAATAAGGAAAGAATGTCCATACTGAAGGAAGGAAAATCCGTACCTTGTGTCTAGTGAACGAGGAAAGATGAAAGGATGAATACTCCTACTCCGACCTCACTAATGCTACATAAATAAGGGACATGTATAAGTCGTTTGATTACTAAGTACGTTACTGCTTCTAGCATGTTCTTAGCTTGTTTTATGTGTTATTATCTTGTTTACTGTTTTAAATGATATACGCATTAATCATGTATTTCATGTATTTTGATTAAGTATTATCTTGTATTCTTGTATTATTATACTTGTTGTGTAACTTTCTAAAAATAGCAGGTTTCCTAAAATAAAAAGTTTCCAAAAATAGATCAGTTTTTAAAAACAAATTAGTTTCTAAATATAGAAAGTTTCCAAAAATAGTAAGTTTCATGAAATAGAAAGTTTTCATATTAAGAATTAAGATGGATAAATAAGCTAATAATATAAGCTAGTGTTTACTGGTCAAAAGTCATAAGTTATGTAATTAATACTATAGTTTATTAATTAAATGCCATGGTAATTAATAAACTATAGGTTATAAGATTTAATTAAATAGAAGCATGATTTAATTAAATTAGTCTAAATAAAATACTTAGGTTAATGATGAATTATTATATTTAATAATTATAACCTAAGTCATGTTTTATGAATTAATTATAGTCCATGTTTTAATAATTAATTAAGAACTATAGTCAAAATTAAATGGTAAAATACTTAGGTTAAAACATGTGTTATTTAATAAATAAGAAAACCCAAGTCATGATTAAATTAAATTAATTATAATTAGCATGTTAATTAATTTAATTCTTCTTGTAAAAAAATATAACTTGTAAAAATAATCCCGTGCCCGATCTCGTGTTTTATTTAAGCCGCAACATGAACCGAACCAAAACAGCCCCTGTTGGGAATAAAATGTAGCCAGTACACTTGGACGCTGACAAGAAGAAAACAAGCGTTGATAAGAAGAAAACAAACGTTGACAGATCAAGCATTGACAGGAAGAAGTCAAGCGTTGATAGGTTGAAGACAAGCACTGATAGAAATATATGGTCTACGCATATTATGTTTCTAGTTTGTTTCTAGTAAAGATAGGATCAACAATGTATTTTCTATAACTATCTTTACCTAGAATAGCTGATACGTAGACTCTTGTACAAGGCTTCTTATGTCTATAAAAGAAGATCTTTAGGTTATGTTTCATATAAGGTTTTCATACGTTTAACACTTTCATTGTAAGCAAGTTTGTTATTATCAATCAAGTGAAAGTTTGTTTTACTACTGTTTGTGTGTTCTTGTTTGAGTGTTAATTCCGCATAACACTTAAATTGTTTTATACATAAACAAAGTTTCTCTACGTGTTTAACTTGATCTAATCTCGTTTACACAAGCTAAAACGATCTAAGTTTGGGATCAACAAGTGGTATCAGAGCGTGTTGAGAAACTTTAATCTAAAAGAACACAAGAACCCTAAATTACCAAAAACCCTAATTTTCACAAAACCCTAAAAACACCATGTCTACCCCAGAAACAAACTCCCCCTCCTCCTCAAACCACAACATTAAGATTCCCATGCTAGATGCAGACAATTTTGAGCTATGGAAGTTCAACTTTGAGCAATATCTACAAATCCATGATTACACCCTATGGGAAATCATTGAATATGGAAACACATTCGATAAAGCTCGAAAGATTGCAACTTCCATAGCTACAAGAACAGCTGTTCAAGGATGCTCTAAAGCAGATAGAAAAGAAAAACCTGAAGATGGTAGAGCTGTGTCTGCTGAGGACATAGCAAAGAGAAGGGTTGATATGAAAACCCTAAGCATTCTGAAACTCTCTTTGGGACAAGAAAATCAGCACAAATACAGAGGTTATGAGTCTGCAAAAGACCTTTGGGCAGCCTTTGAAGTTGCCTATGGTGGTAATGCTAATATTGTTGAAGAGAAAAAGAAGCAACTCTTACATGAGTATGCTGTTTTTAAGGCTCAACCTAATGAGAAGCTAAGTAGTGTGAGAAGCAGACTTCTTGACATTACAAGCAAGCTGTCCTTCATGGGGACATTAATTGGTGATGTTGACATTATTGCCACTTTTCTTAAAAGCCTTGGTGATGCGTGGAAGATTGAAGCAAGATCTATACTTGCCAATAACACTCACAAAAGTTCTACTTTTGATGATATCTACAACAAACTGAGGCTGTTGGAGAATGAAACTCTTTTGAGCATGGAAGTAAGTCTACCAGTAGTTAGCCTTCTTCTCACATAGTGAAGGTCAATTTGATCAGAAGGATTCATACATGCAACCAGTTACAGGATCAACATGTGTCAACGTTGGATCATATCCTATCAACGCCTCACATTCAGACGCTAACACATACAAAATTGACTCACCAAGAGTTAAGCCTGCTGGTATTGATCTGGATACTGTGTGTGCATACATTGCTTCATTGCCCAATGGTTCAGTGATTACATATGAGGACCTTGAGCAAATAAGTGATGAGCATTTGGAGGAGATGGATATTAAGTGGAATATGGCTCTTTCAAGTATAAGAGCAAACCGATGGAATAGAAGATCTCATCAGAATCTTGGAGGATTTATTGCCAATATACACAAGAAGGTTGATACCCCACTTGTTCAAGCATGTCTGTTTGCCTGTTTTCTGTCACAACAGGAACCCAAGAAGATTTTTTATGCTCTCAAAGAACCAAGTTGGATGGAAGCAATGCAGGATGAGCTTCACCAATTTTCTATTCAGGATGTTTAGGATCTGGTTGATTGTCCCAGATATGTAAGACCTATTGGGACAAGATGGGTTCTTAGAAACAAGAAAGATGAAAGAGGCATTGTGGTAAAAAAACAAGGCACGTTTAGTGGCTCAAGGATATACACAAGAGGAAGGGATAGACTATGAGGAGGTCTTTGCACCAGTTGTAAGGATTAAGGCTATAAGGATCTTTCTAGCCTATGCTTCCTGCATGGGCTTTACTGTCTATCAAATGGATGTGAAGAGTGCTTTCCTTTATGGCACAATTGTTGAGGAGGTTTATGTAATGCAGCCTCCTGGTTTTGAAGATCCAGAGCATCCAAACAAGGTATATAGAGTTAAGAAAGCTATGTATGGACTTCATCAAGCCCCAAGAGCATGGTATGGCACATTGTCCACCTATCTGGTGCAAAATGGATTCAAAAGGGGCACCATAGACCAGACCTTATTTACAAAGAAGACTGGTAAGGATGTCTTACTTGTTCAGGTTTATGTGGATGAAATCACCTTTGGTTCATCAAACCCAAAGATGAGTGAAGACTTTTCCAAGCTTACGACAGACAAATTCAAGATGAGTGCAATGGGGGAGATGAACTTCTTTCTAGGGTTACAAGTTCAGCAGAAAGAAGATGGTATCTTCATCTCTTAGGATAAATATGTAGCAGAAATCTTGAAGAAGTTTGGCTTTTCTCCACATGAGAAAAGGGCTAGTACTCCTATGGATAGAGAGCATCCTTGGGGAAAAGTTGGAGATGGAAAAGATGTGGATGTCAGGCACTATAGATCAATGATTGGTTCATTGATGTATCTCACAGCCTCAAGACCTGACATTATGTTTGCTGTGTGTGCATGTGCACACCATCAAGTGACTCCCAAAGAATGTCACCTTCATGCTGTCAAGAGAATCTTTAGGTACCTTAGATGTTATCTAGATCTTGGATTATGGTATCCAAAAGATTCACCATTGGAGCTTATTGCATATTCAGACAGTGACTATGGTGGTGATAAATTTGATAGAAAATCCACAACTGGTGGATGTCAGTTTCTTGGGAGTAGGTTGATATCTTGGCAATGCAAGAAACAAACAGTGGTGGCCAATTATACAACTGCAGCAGAGTATGTTGCTGCAGCTGCTTGTTGTGGACAAGTCTTGTGGATTCAGAACCAGCTGTTGGAATATGGGTATAATTTCATGCATACCAATATTTTTGTAGACAATAACAGTACTTTATGCATTATTAAAAATCCTGTACATCATTCTAAAACAAAACACATAGAAATTAGACATCATTTTATAAGAGATTGTTTTGAAAAGGGTTTAATACAACCAGATAGGGTTGACACATAAGAAAATGTGTCTGATTTATTAACTAAACCTTTTGATACTAGAAGGTTTCAATACTTGGTAACAAGTATTGGAATGATCAATCTCACTTAATATGTGTTTTGGGATCTTTTTGTAAACGTATGTACAGGATATGCATTGTTATTGGTCTTTTTGAGAAATTAGATTTCCACTATATTTGTCTAACGCTGACAAAGGTCCTTTTAACGCTGATAAGTGTTATCGTGACGTTGTCAGCAACATGTTAGTTTTGTGGTTTTTGATCTAAGTGTGCAGGCGTTGTTAGCATTGTACCATTGGATACAGAGTTGCTTATGGATCCTTAGAGAATCATTGGAGCATGTTTCAATTTATGGATGATGGTTCGAATATTTATATTCCTATCTTGACATAAATTTTTATTTACATGCATATTATTTAGCAACTTGGGTATCACAGTTTAAGGGGAGGTTTTAGGAACCTTTAGGACTTTTGGGTATTCTTATAATACTCTTATCACAATTCTAGATTGTGTCCACAGGTGAGTATGAGTTAGTTTACTAAATCATGAGGCACTGTAGCATGCAAAGTTGACATACTATGCATGCTGCCAAGACATTTTTGGCCTAGAATTGGTTGTGGTCTGTTGGGAGACTTGGGAATGATTTATAATGGGTTTACCTGGGAGTTACAAGGAAATTTATGAGATAACTTACTTGTTAAGAATTTTGGTTAGCAAGGGACACTAGAGGACTGCTATATCTATCTTGCATAAGCAAGTGTGCATAACTGGACAGTGCTTGCCGCCCTATAATAATTATCAATTTATAGGTTATCTTCACTAGGATAAATTACTTTGTTAAGGTCCTTTTTCATTTTTATTACTTTTATTTTTGGACGCTGACAAATGTTTTTCCAAGCGTTGTTATGATCAATTTAGACGCTGACATGGCTTTGGCAAACGTTGACAAGAATACAGCCGTTGGGCGTTGATGGGTTATTTTTGACCGTTGATACTCATTGGGACCTACCCACTTGTTATTTTTGACGAAATTTGGGGCCATAATTTTGGGAGTAGATAACTTTTAATTAATGCACAAGATAACTTATTTTCTTTTCAATATTTTCATCATTATATTTTGAAAATACTTGCCTTATTTTTGACCAATCACATGTGCCTATCTCTCCTATATATTTGGCTCATATTTTTAAACAAGGTACTTCATATTCTTGTCTAACACTTTTTCTCCTATAATTCATCTTTCATCAATCTTTAACAAACAGCTTTCTTCAACAATGGCACCAAAGTTTAAACCAAGTGACTTGGTATTGGGATTCAGGAGTCAGCACAACATGATTACTTATTTGGAGGCTGATGATACTTTGTTTCCACAATACACTCAGATGGTGGCGTATTTGAATGCATCTCCAATTAGGTATGCACTTTCTCATGCTCCTCTCATCCCTGTCACTCATACTAAACAGTTTTGGAATACTGTCAGTTCCTCAACAATTAATAATGTGACTACATTATCAGCTATTGTTCATGGGCGTACTTGGGTGATTACTGAAGCCTTGGTTCGCCAGGTTTGCATCTTAATGATGCAAATGGTATAACCACCCTTCCCATCAATGAAATAGAACAAGGACTTCGGGCTTTGGGGTATCCTTTCCCTGATGAGGGAACTTCAAATAAATATCATAAACAAGAGTTTCCCCCAGCCTGAAAGTACCTCATACATGTCATCCTTTAATGTTTGAGTCTCAAATGTACTGCACATAATGAAATTAACAGATCAATTGCTAGTGCAATTGTATGCATTACAAATGGGCAAAAGTTTAATTTTTCAAAACTGATTTTGATGGCATGTGTAAAAACAAAGGGAATAAGATGACTTTGGCTTATCCCAGATTTTTGCAAATGGTTTTTGATGTGCAAAATTACTGCACAAGGGATCATGATGATTTTATGTGATCCCTGTGCAAAAGAAAGCTATTTTTAGTAAGATGAACTCACCCCCTCACCGTGACCTACCCCTCACCCAAGCTATGCTTGCTGTTATTGCAGCAGCACAACCCCAACCAGACCCACAACCACAACTTGACCCAATACCAGAACCTTTGCCTTCACCTCAACACATGGAAATAGACCAAGAATCCTTCAACGTCGACACGTTAAATGTTGGCGTTGACACAAGTAATCCAAACGTTGACACCTTTCCTTCACAGACCCAAACACCCCTTAACCTTCAAACTACCACCCAATCCACATCATCTTCTACCCCACCTGAATATAGGTTGCAAAAATGCCCAAGAACTACTAGAGTGTTCTCCTCTAGTGGTCCTAGCCATGTTGCAGAGAGAACCACCACCACAAGTGTGGTTGGTGCTATGGATGAGGCTGGGACTATTGGTACTCGCTCAGATGCAGGCCAAGACAGTCCTAACATCTTTAAGACCTCATCCATACCCCATGACTCTACTTTGGGAGGTCAAATACCTATTCTAGAGGAGGGCAGATTAGAACCATACACAATGATGGAATTGACGGCTGTCTGCATTAGCTTGCAAAAGAAAAATGCAGACCTGGTACAAACAGTCAGTACACAAGGCCTTGAACTCAAGCAATTGAGGGAGAGGATTGTTGTTTTGGAAACTGCTGAGTCTAGGAGAATGCAGACAAGAGTCCTTTCATCAGGGGAGGATTCTTACAAAGGGGAGGAAGCTGCTAAAGAGCCTGTTAATTTGAGTGATAAAGGCTCACATGAAGCTGCTACAGAGCCATTTGATTTGAGTGGAAAAGGCTCATATGATGGAGAATCCTTGGGTGTTGCTGAATCCCTTACTGAATTGAAGAAGCAATCAGGTTTTGATACATCTCTGGTTACTCCTACAAACTTGAACTTGTCTTTTACAGCTATGATGGAGCAGTTTACAAGAGGCGCTGAGACAAGTAATTTGGGCGTTGACAAGCAAAATTTGAACGCTGACACACCAAGCGCTGACAAGAGTAAATTGGGAGCTGACACAAGGAATTTGAGCGTTGAAAGACCTGCAGATATGGTTGATGTATTCCAGTCATCAGCTATCATCAAAGAAGTGTTTTCACAGGTACCATTATCATCTTTACCCCTCATTGATCCATTAGATAAGGGTAAAGGAATCATGGTAGAAGTAGAAGTTCCAAAGGATGCAGCCCAAGTAGAGTTTGATTCAAGGTTGGCTGCACAACTCGTGGAACAAGAGATGAAGAAGGTTGGTGAATCACCATTTGTTGCCACTTTTGAGGAACAAGAAGGAAGTGATGAAGGAAGTTCAGATTTAAGTGTGATGATAATTGAACAACCAGAAAGACTTGAATATGGTGATGACTTGGCAAGAGAGAAGCTTAGAGAGTTAAAATTGCAAATATACTATGATATGCCAGAAGTTGCTCAGATGTACCATGCTTGGGAGAATAGGATTATGGAGAATCCAGATTTGACAATTTCAGACCAAATTTGGGGATTGGAGATTCTTCTAAGAGTTCAAAGAGACTGCAATGTAATTCTTAAGCATAAGGCTAGCAATGTTTTCTCACTGCTGAAGGGGGATAGAAGGGAGCTTTACTACATGTTACTCAAATGTCATGGAACTAGATGGACCTTCAAGAAATTGTAGGGATTATCCTTTGATGATTGGAGTACAAGGCTTATCCCATTTGGGCAAGAGTGCAGGAAATGAATACTCTTAGACTTCTTTCAGATGAGAGGAAAGAAGAAGTTGCAGAAGAGATGGAGATTCAGAAGGCAATGATTGTTCCAAGGCCTTTGAAGAAGGGAGTTCCACTTGAGTTTCCTAAAGATCTAAATAAAGTGGTTCCCAGTGAAGCTGTTCTTAGAAGGAGCATTAGGCTCTCACCCATGGAAGCTTCAGATATGGTACAAGTGTTACCTCTTGATGCTAGAAACCCTATCATTAGCTATGAGGAAGATGCAAGTGGGTTTTGGAAGATTGGCAGATATGGGAAAGAGGTACACACATTTACTACTCTTATGTTTCTCTTTGCAAGTATGGATAGGGAAGACTTGGCAGACCTTTGGAGGTTGTTGATATCCAAGTATGAGACTGAAGCTCCTACTTCAGTCAATGGAATAAAGCTTTGGTCAACATTCAAGAGAATGTGTGCACCAGAAAAAGATTATCCTGTTTGGAAGGATCTTGAGGATGATATCAGTGGTCTTCAATGGCGTTTGTATTCAGATGCTGGTGTGTATTATTTGAGCTCTACAAAGTTTGCTGAGTATCTTCTTGTAGATGCTGAGTATCCCATGTCCAAAGAAGTTTTGGACAAGATGAAGACAACACAGCTGGAGATTAACTATTCAAGTGACGTGGCCAAAGATTTGATTAGACATGTTTATTACCAATATGATAAGAAGAAAACAAACGTTGACAGATCAAGCATTGACAGGAAGAAGTCAAGCGTTGATAGGTTGAAGACAAGCACTGATAGAAAGATATGGTCTACGCATATTATGTTTCTAGTTTGTTTCTAGTAAAGATAGGATCAACAATGTATTTTCTATAATTATCTTTACCTAGAATAGCTGATACGTAGACTCTTGTACAAGGCTTCTTATGTCTATAATAGAAGACCTTTAGGTTATGTTTCATATAAGGTTTTCATACGTTTAACACTTTCATTGTAAGCAAGTTTGTTATTATCAATCAAGTGAAAGTTTGTTTTACAACTGTTTGTGTGTTCTTGTTTGAGTGTTAATTCCGCATAACCCTTAAATTGTTTTATACATAAACAAAGTTTCTTTACGTGTTTAACTTGATCTAATCTCGTTTACACAAGCTAAATCGATCTAATTTTGGGATCAACAGCCCCGACAGTGGCTACCCGGCCTAGCCGGTTGCCACTGTATGAGTAGAATCACCATCGACTGACGCCAGTGGTTCCCCCTGCTTGGGCTAGATTTCCTACTGCTCGGCCAAGACAGCCACCTGCTTAAGCCGGTGGTGGTGTTGCTGCTGCATCGAGACCTACACCCGAACCAATCACCACCCCGACTCGTTTCGGGGTCCTTTGTCCCTGCGGCCAAGCAACCAAGACCATGCCGAGACCCTAGGGTCTCGGCTGTTGGTGCGAAACAAACCAAGCCGAGAGCTTGGTTGCTCTCGGTTGGGTGCCGGCCGAACCAAAACCCCTTTTTTCCATGTTTCTTGTATTGATCCATCATGTTTAATTATGTTTTTATTTTCTAAACTCATGAACATAATTAAAAGAAATAATAAAAATAAAACGATGAAGGTTATGGTGATACTGAATGCGTGATTTGAAAAGAAATAAGAACACGAACACGATCAACCCGAAATCAAAGATTAAAATCAACCAAACACCCTTGGTGTTTCTTGTGTAGCCGGCGGCAAGAGGAAGAGAGAGGGCCAGGGTTTCTAATTTTTTTGTAAAAATTCTGTTTGATAAATCCCGTGTTTAGTTTTCTTTAGTTAACCAATAAAAATGGGCTTTGGCCCCCTCTTGCCTCCTTGTTCGCGGCAACCATAAGCCCACAAGGGCAAACCGGGCTTTTTCATGTTTAATTAATTTACGTGTTCGTTCGTGTTTATTAATCGTTCCAGCTCGTGTTAAATGTTCGTTATATATATATTACATACATATATCGTGTTCTAATAGTCGCGTTATAATTATTATACGTAATAATTATCATGTTCGTAAATGTTCGTGATTATAATTATTATAATCAATAATTATCGTGTATTATCACGCACTTAATAATTATCGTGCACTAACACGTACGTAGTTTCTGAATTTAATGTTCATGACACGTGTACATGATATAAATGGAAAGTTTTAATTGGTTCATATGTTTACGTAGTGTACTGTTCATGGCATTTATATGCGTGTTTTACAACTCTTCCCCCCTAAAAAGAATAATTCGTCCCCGAATTATAGATAACGAATAAGGCTGAAAAGAACATGGACGCGACATGACTGACAAGGACATGGAACGTGACACGCCTGAAAAGAACATAACAGAATTATGGAAGGATGAGAGGATAAAATCCGGATGGACTCCTACGTTTCCAAGTGGCTTCCCTCACGGAACGGTTCCTCCACAAGATCTTGACACAAATGATAAATCTTGGTCTTCATGACCTTGACTTGACAATACGTAAAAGTTTCTGGTTATCAACGTAAGATAGATCCTCCTGAATTTGATCGAGTGGATAAGAATTAACGTGCAAGGGAAAATGAAATGTTACGATGTAAAATAACCTAGACTAGCTGATATTAGTAACGTCTTAGCAATGATGCGGGAGACATACTGAAACGTAGTACGTGAACAATTGTGAACGTGATACGTGAACAATTGTGAACGTGATACGTGGAGATATGGTGAGTGCAATATAAGAAATATATGGTAGACAATGATACATGCAACATATCGTGAACGTGATATGAGAAACGTGAAATGAACATGACATATGAAACATGAACGTGATATAACTGAGGAGGTAATGCCAAACGACATAAGGTGAGACGTGGAATGTGACGTGAAGTGTCTGTATGAGGATATAAAGTTATACTAAACTTGAGTCTGGTCCCTCAAGCTTTTGCAAGACTTTCTAGAATGAGTTGTGAAACGTTAATCACAAGCCAGAATACGATCATGAACGTGAGTGCGAAAGCAAGTCGTAAAATTGGACAAGGACATGAACGTAACAATGAATACGAACGTGCACCTCTGTCCAGTCTGATAGTTGGATGTGTATTAAGTGATCAGATGATCCTTGGCTGGAAAATGTCTGATTATTTTGCTGACTGTGAAATCCTTGCGGATGAAAGGATTTGCAGACTTCATCAAACTGTTGATAACAACCAGGCAGCATAATGCTTCCTCTAAGCCTGCCGTAGCCGGGCAACACAATCCATGGATATTTTGTCCCTTCTCCGTTCACAATTTCCAAAGGTGGAAATAACTCCTAGCCTGTTGGTTTCTATCTTCGCCTGCTGGTATATCAGGTACTTAGATATAAGCGTAACTGTATCTTGTTTCATAGAAACTGGATAATAGAAGTTTAGAAATTTTTTAGTCTCTGAAATTATACTTCTATTAGCGTAGGATCCTCTTGAACACATAATTTAGTGTAGGATTCTCTCCTTTATGCGTAAGCTAATTCATGGTAAGATTAATCGTGAGAATCATTGGATTCAGCGTGTCACTATAATCAACCAGAATTTGTACTAAAAAAATTCAGGGTGAAATTTCTTCTATCGTAGCGTTTGTAACATAGAGTGAATATGATCTTCGTGCTCTTCTCTAGACTTAGAGAAGATTAGATTGTCATTGATGAAAAAGATAACGAATTTGTTTATGAGTTCATGGGAATCTCAATTTAGTAAGTCCGTATGCTGTTGGGGCATTTATAAGACTAAAACAAAATCATGAATTTAGCATAACCAAATCATGTACGAATAGCAGTCATGGAATGTCCTGCTCTTTCACTCGTCACTGTTGTCAGCATGATCGTAATTCGATCTTGGAAAAGTATTTAGAACCTTATAGTCGATCATACTCGTCGTTAATACGTGGAGAAGGATAACGGTTGTTAGAAGTAATTAAAGTGATGGTCATATAATTATCGTTGCGAAGCTCGTGAAGAATGTTATTTAATGATGTCGAGAGTTTTTAGTTATTATTGTTTATGTAACGGGATTTAGTCCCGAACACACAAATGAGGAAGGCCTCCTAAACATTTCCTACTTAGTATAAAAGGCCTCCTATGCCTCATTTGTGTGTGTGCTTTTCCATTTTCATTGTTTTAGAGAGAGAAAGGTGTGTGTGTTTCTCTCACTAGGAAAACACCAAACTTTGTATTTCTTTTCTTTTCTTCATCTTAATCTAATCTTTTTTTTGGTTTAATCATCATCATGTTATTTGTGTTTGGTTAGTCGTGTAATTTAGTTCTACAAGTGGTATCATTAGCCAAGGGATTCGTAGTTAGCTTTGGTGTTGATTTGGAGTTGATTTGGTGTTGATTTCGTGGGTTTTTGGTTTAGGTTGTTCGAATCATTTGGAATTGGTGGTTTATAGCTTCATGGTGATCGTCTATTGGTTATCTGTGGTTTTTGTAGGAGTATTTGCTTTATGGTTCTGTCTCGGCTTAATTTTAGACACTGGTGTTTATCCGAATTTTCTTTTTCGGAATAGGGTTTATGTTATTCCGAAGAAGTTAGGTTATTCTGAATTGGTTATTTCGGAAAAGGGTTTTATTTTCCGAAGAAGAGCCATTTTTCCGAAGATATCATCATTCCGAAAAAGTCATAATATTCCGAAGAACGACCATATATCCGAAGAAGGTGACATATTCCGAAAAAGGTAAGTTTTTCCGAAAAAGTCAATTTCTCCGAAAATCTATTATTTTTCCGAAAAACCAAGTTTATCCGAAATTTCATCGTTTTTCCGAAAAAACCAATTTATTACGAAATAATTTTATCCGAAAATATCATTATTCCGAAAAAGTCTCGATATTCCGAAGAAGGGCCATATATCCGAAAAAGGTGACTTATTCCGAAGAAGGTCCTGTTATTCCGAAAAAGCTATTTTTCCGAAAAAGTGTAATTTTTCCGAAGATCCTCTTTATTCCGAAAAAGTGTAATTTTTCCGAAGATCCTCTTTATTCCGAAAAAGTGTCATTTTTCCGAAAATCCTCTTTATTCCGAAAAAGGGTCATTATTCCGAAGATCTCAGATTATTCTGAAAAACCGCAAATATTCCGAAAATATTTTTCAAAAAATGTGTTTTTGTGTGTTTTTTGGCCTCGGAATTTTTGGTTTCAGGAGAGCTCATTTTTAGGGGATTTAATCATATTTAGGGGATTTTTACTTCAACACTCTACTTTCTACGAATTGAGATCCTGTTCTTCACACGACTTATACGATGACGTCTCAACCAGATATTTATGCTACGGGTACTGAGAATCGTCCTCCCATGCTCACGAAGGAGAACTACACTACATGGGCTAGTCGTCTCCTTCGTTATGCAAAATGTAAACCTTTGGGAAAACTGATTGTCAACTCGATTCAAAAAGGTACGTATGTTAGAAGAACAATTCTTGTGCCTGGGGACCCTACGAATGCTAACCCAGTGGCTGACTCTAGTTATGAGCAAACGGATGAAGAATTAACTGAGAAGCGGAATCCAAACAACTCGATGCCGATGATCAAGCAATTCAAGTTATTCTCATGGGACTTCCTGAAGATGTTTATGCTGCTGTCGATAGTTGTGAAACCGCACACGAGATGTGGCTTAGGATTCATAAAATGATGAAGGGGAGTGAAATCGGTTTACAAGAAAAGGAAACTAAGTTGCTTCGTGAATGGGAGAAATTTACGTCTACTGAAGGGGAACAAATTGAACCTTACTATCATCGGTTTTCAACCCTCATGAATCATCTTAGAAGAAACAAACATGAACCTGCACAAATTGCTGCAAACATCATATTTCTTGATAATCTTCCTTCTGAATGGTCACGATATGTCACTCTTGTCAATCAAACCAAGGATCTTCATGTCGTGGACTACACTCAAGTATATGATTATTTGAAGATGAATCAAGATGAAGCTAACGAAGTTAGGGCTGAAAGACGTGCCAAGACACAAGATCCATTGGATTTTATGGTAAACTCTCCATCATCTATGTCATATCCCATGGTACCTTACCATCAACCCTCATCAAGTAACTTCATGCCACAACAACAACAACAACTCACCCATTATGGATATCAACCTCCTGCTGCTGTGAACTACTTACAACAACCCATTGCCTGTTTTGATGACATCACCGATCCTACTCATGCGATTAATACTGGTCTTACACTTCTCGCAAAGGCATTCAAATTTACCATTAACCCCACCAACAACAATCAGAGAATCTCCTCGAACACTCGAAATAGGCAGATTGCTCAACCTTTCATGAATGCGAATCAAGATCGCCAATTGGTAGCTGCTGCGAACACAGGGACACAATATGGACAGAATGTTGGGAATGCAGGAAATCAGTATGGACAAATCCGTGGTCAGAATCCGAATGTTCCAAATGTAGGTAATCAGAATGGGTTAATAGTTGTGCCAGCGGTTGGTAAACATATGGGAAATATTGTGGCTGCAAGAGCTGAGAATACTGGTACGGGAAATGGAAACAACAATCGTCAGGTTCAGTGCTACAACTGCAGCGGATTTGGTCATTATGCTCGAGATTGCACAGCCAAAAAGAAGAGGGATGCTGCTTATCTTCAGACTCAGCTTCTCATAGCCCAAAAAGAAGAGGCAGGGATTCCACTTCAAGCTGAGGAATTTGATCTCATGGCTTCGATGCAGAATATGATGAGGAAGAAGAGGTGAATGCCAACTACATCTTGATGGCTAACTTACAGCAAGCATCTAACTCAGGAATGCAAGTTGACAGAGCTCCCGTTTATGATTTAGACGGTCCCTCTGAGGTACATCCACGCTTTGATGATAATGATATATATAGTACGTCTAATCAGGAGGAGGAGTATACTGAGATGCTTGAGCCCTACATTGAGACACACGGGGATCGAACGAATAATAGTAATATTAGTTCGAATGAGCCAAGTGTGGACCTTAGTGTAGATTAAGTTGCCCAGCCTACAAACCTTCCTGATGCGAGACATGCGTATTATAAATCTCTATTTGATAAGCTTGCTAAGGATGTTGACCATGCTACGGTGGTTAATAATAAGTTTAGAGAAACTAATGCCAATTTGGCCACTGAGCTTGCGGGATATAAGGAACGGGAGAAAAGTTTTGAAATTCATCAGACTAAAATTAAAGAACTTGAACAAGCTCATGCTACATCGGTTTATCAAGAAAAATGCACCACTAAGAAATTAAATGCATTACATTTAAGTATTGCTAAAAAGATAAGCGAATTGAATGATGAAATCAACTCTCTTAATAAACAGCTTTCAACTGAAAAATCTATTGTTTCTGATTTAAAAGAAGAAAGGAAAAAGCTGAAACATGATTTAAAAATTCGAGAAGATGGGCTTCTTGAGGATTTTTGCAAAGCTCAGGATAGGATTAGAGAATTAGACAACCTTTTAGTAAAACATGGCCAAACTATGCAGACGATAAATATGCTCGCCCCAAAAGTGAATGAGCTAAATTACACTCGATAAAAATTGGCTTTAGGTTGTCCTCTTCCTCCTAATCCCGGATATCTTAAGCAAGTTCAGGCCACTAATGAAACCTTATATAATGGTAGTGTGCCCTTGCCTGATGAGCATGATCCTCCTAGTGTGCATGATTCCGAGGAAACTACTGAACTTGCAGTAGAGACTCGTTTAAGAATGAAAAAGCTTGATAAATAAGTGACATCCGTTTATTATCCGAAAGTTAATCCTCCAACTATTTTTGTTCGGTCTAAAACGAGTTCTGAAATGCTTTTGCTACAAAGTGAGGAATTGTCTGATGACCCTTCTAAACCGAGTATCACACGCCGATTTCTAAACGAGCTAAAAGACAACTTTGTCATACTTAAACGTGTTGTTAATTCAAAAATCACTGGTGGAAATTTTATATTACCTGTTTCGATTGAGGTCCAGAAAATTCTTCAAAATGATATTAATCCGATTATTAATCAAGTTGATGCTCGGTTAGGCAATTTGGAAAATGCTTTTTTAAAAGAATTTGCCAACTTTGTTGAAGACTTTAAATCTTTGGCGAAGGAAGCTCATGAATCTCTTGATAAAATAAAAGTTTTGAAAAACGATCTTGAACGCCTCTCTAAAGCACGTGATTGTATTGATAGTATCCCTATTGAGTTAAGTACCTCTGTGTCACATAATGAAAACCTTCAAACTGAGCTTGATCTTATGAAAGAGAAAATGGAATCTTATGTCATTAAAAAGGATAAAGAATTCACCGATCTTTGGAATAAATTTGTCAAAAATGTGATGAATGCAAATATGACAAGATTTCATATGAAAAAGCTTACAATGAAATGCAACAAACTATCGCACGGTTGCAGGCTCAGTTAGGAGGGGTTAAGGAAACGAATTTGGCCTCTTCAGGGTTAGAGAGTGCTAGTGATGGTAATGATCAGAAGCTTAAGGATAAGATTGTAGATTTAGAATCTATTGTTGTTTCATATAAACGGCCTGTTGAACAAAGTAAGTCCGTCTATCCGAAACTTATTGATAAAATCTGTGAGAACTGTAAGTTAAAGGCCTTGTTAAAAGATAAGACGTCTGAGCCTAGCTCGATTGTGGACTCGATGATCCAGAAACCAGCAACCTCGGGACCCACTCGTATTGCTGTAACACCGTTTCCCAAGGCTGCTGGAATGAAAGATGCTGTTATTGCCCCAGGAATGTTTCGCGTTAGACCTTCCTCTCAAACTAGGGTAGATATCTCTGTGCCTAGCAATCAACGTAAAGCAAGAGTTAGGACAAAACCGACCACTATCGCTCAACCACAAGTCATTGATTTAAAAAATGCTAATTATAACAAGCGTGTGTTTTTTACTACAGGAATGAACAACTACACTAAGAACAGAAGGCCACAGCCTACGAGCAATACAAGGAATGATAGGGTCCCTTTTTGCCTCTAGAAGTAGTCGTCCCAAGGTTAATAATGTGGAAGTAGAAGAACACCGTAGGAATTTACCGTTTTTTTATTCATAATCAGAAACTTAATTCTTCTGAATGTAATGACTTTAAACTTGCTATTCGGAATGAAAAATCTGAAGTCATTTGTGCTAAATGTAATAAATGTTTCTTTACTTTTAGTCATGATGTTTGTGGTTTGACTAAGAATGGTTTGAACTATGGTGGTTACACTCGACTTAACAAGCTTTCTATCAGCGAACCACATAGCACTCCTAAGGCTAAAGTGTATGTTCAGAAAAGCAGGTAGGGTCCACTGAAAGTCTTGTTACGCCTAGAAGTCCTAGATTTACCTCTAAGTGGTTGCCTACTAGAAGATATTTTGCCTCTAATGGTCATGTTATTGATACTAGTAGATCTCATACTGACAGTGAAATGTCGGTATGTGATATGGCTTGATTATTACCTAACCATACAGGAACCTATTTCTTCGGTTGCCAAATTTTCTCTTCTCTTATCATTGGCAGGCTGTTGAAATTTGTCTTTGGTGCGTGGACTCGGGCTGTTCCAAACATATGACTGGGAATCGAAGTCTTCTCAAGAACTTTGTGTGGCATTTTATGGGAACTGTTCGATTTGGAAATGATTATGTTGCTGCAATTCTAAGCTATGGTGATCTTCATTGGGGAAATATTATCATCACCAGAGTATCTTTTGTTGATGGCTTGGGACACAATTTGTTCTCGGTTGGGCAATTCTATGATTCAGATTTGGAGGTAGCCTTCAGAAGTCATACATGCTTTGTTAGGGATCTTGAAGGAATTGATCTGTTAAAAGGAAATCGTACCACAAACCTTTACACCATTGATCTTTTTCAAATGTCTGCTGCATCTCCAATTCGTCTCATGGCCCGGGCCACTTCAACAAAATCATGGTTATGGCATCAAAGGTTATCTCATCTCAATTTCGATGCCATCACCTAACTTGCAAAAGATGATCTTGTTACCGGTCTTCCAAAGTTCAAATATACTAAAGACCATCTTTGTCCATCATGTGAGCAAGGTAAAAGCAAGAAGAAGCCTCACAAACCCAAACCTGTCCTAAATTCGATGAATAGGTTGCATCTCCTTCATATGGATTTGTGTGGCCCGATGAGAATCAAAAGCATTAATGGAAAGCGGTATGTCCTTATGATTGTGGATGATTATTCTCGTTACACATGGGTTCATTTTCTTGCTTCGAAAGATGAAGCCCCTGATGTAATTATCAATTTATTGAAGAAAATATCAGTGCTACTTCAAGCCACTGTTATCATTGTAAGAACGGATAACGGTACAGAATTCACCAATCAGAAACTGAAAGCTTATTTTGACGAAGTTGGGATTTCTCATCAAACTTCGGCTGTAAGAACTCCAGAGCAGAATGGAGTTGTGGAACGGAGGAATAGTACGTTAGTTGAAGCTGATCGGACGATGCTTCTCTCCTCCAGTGCACCGTTATTCCTTTGGGCTGATGCTATAGCAACTGCATGTTATACTCAAAACCGCTCCATTATTCACACCCGCTTCAACAAAACACCTTATGAGATCATTAATGGAAGAAAACCAGATATTTCATTTTTCCATATCTTTGGTGCTTTATGTTATCCGAAGAATGATCGTGAAGATATCGGTAAACTTGAACCTAAAGGTGATATTGGCTTTTTCATTGGTTACTCTTAAACTGCTTGTGCTTACAGGGTTTATAACCGAAGGACAAGAAAGGTAATAGAGACTATGAATGTTACCTTTGATGAACTCTCGAGTATGGCCTTTCAACATAGAAGTTCACATCCTGAGCTTCAAGGTCAGACTTCTGGACACGTAAGTTCAGGACTCGCGCTTCAATTTGCACCGTCAGCAATCTCCTCGTTACAACCTTCGGAACGTGACTTGGAAATTTTATTCAGACCAATTTATGATGAATATATGGAGGGTCCTTCGTCATTTGGTGTTCCTCAAAATGCCCCGGCTGCACCTGCTACGGTAGTTCCAGAACCACCAATTGCATCTACACCAACGGCATCCGTTTTTGCACCATATACGTCAACCTCAACCATATTGACTCCAAACATTCCAACCACTTCTCCGACTGCTGACGCAACTCCACAACATTCTCAGCAAATTCCTAATCATGGTCATCTTCAGAATGAAATTGTTGTTGAAAATGCAAACAATGCGATGCTCAACGAACATGAGTTTGTTAATCCATTTACGGCTTCCACATGTACTACTCAGCCTTCAACACCATATGTGGATCCGTCGAGCTTGCATCAAGTTTCTCATACACTTCCACATGAACACAAATGGACTAAGAATCATCCTTTGGTTCAAGTGATTGGCAATCTCTCACGACCAGTCTCAACACGAAATCAACTGCGTACTGACGGTGATATGTGTATCTATGCACTTTCAGTCAGCACAATGGAACCAGCAAGTGTTAAAGAAGCAATGACCGATGCATCATGGATTGAGTCTATGTAAGAAGTACTCAATCAGTTCATCCGGCTCGATGTATGGGAGTTAGTACCTCGACCGGACAATATCGATCCCCTTACCCTCAAATGGTTATTAAAAACAAGATGGATGAAGAGCAAACGGTCATTAGGAACAAGACTCGGTTAGTTGTGAGAGGTTATAAACAAAAGGAGGGAATTGATTTCGTAGAATCCTTCGCCTCGGTTGCTCGGATGGAAGCTATTAGGATTTTCTTGGCATACACTGCACACAAATCGTTCACTGTGTATCAAATGGACGTAAAGACGGTTTTCTTGCATGGGTCGTTAAAAGAAGATGTGTACGTCTGTCAACCTGAAGGTTTTATCAACACCGAACATCCAAGCCATGTCTACAAGTTGAAAAAGGCAATTTATGGTTTGAAACAAGCACCGAGGGCATGGTACGACGAATTATCATCATTTTTTTCTCCAAAATCACTTCAGCAAAGGAACCATTGATCCAACGTTGTTTATCAAGCACTACAGCAACGACATATTGGTGGCTCAGGTCTATGTAGATGATATTATATTTGGTTCTACTAACCCAAAATATTCCATATTATTTGTTGACCTTATGCAAAGTCGATTTGAAATGACCATGATGGGGGAAATGACGTTTTTTCTTGGTCTCCAAGTTCACCGATCCCCCCGTGGAATTTTCATATATCAGGCCAAATATGTGTTTGAATTAAATAAATTTGGAATGGAAAACTGTGATCCTATTGGTACTCCAATGGACACTAAACACAAGCTTGATTTGGATAAGAAAGGGACATTTGTAGATGCTACAAAATACCAAAGTATGATCAGGTCCCTTATGTACTTAACCTCAAGTAGACCGGACATTGTGCATGCTACTTGTTTATGTGCTCGGTACCAGGCTAAGCCAACCGAGAAGCACCTCAAGGAGGTTAAAAGGATCTTTCGTTATCTCTGGGGAACCATTCACATGGGTCTCTGGTATACGAAGGCTTCTGGTTTTAATCTCATTGGTTTTTCAGATGCCGACCATGCAGGATGTCATGATTCATCCAAGAGCACTTCCGATGGAGCATAATTCTTAGGCGAGAAGCTAGTGAGCTGGTCCTCAAGAAAACAAGATTGCACGGCGTTGTCCATCGCGGAAGCAGAATATGTGTCACTATCCGTGTGTAGTGCTCAAGTCCTTTGGATGAGAACACAACTCACGGATTATGGCTTACACTTTAACAAAGTGCCTATCTATTGTGACTCACAATCAGCCATAGCCATATCCTGCAACCCGGTCCAACACTCCAAGACCAAGCACATAGCTGTCCGATTCCATTTCATAAACGAGCATGTGGAAAGAGGAACGATTGAACTGTATTTTGTCAAGACGGACTACCAACTAGCCGACATCTTCACCAAAGCACTTTCTCAAGACAGATTTGAATTCTTGGTTCGTCGACTTGGTATGCGTAGTTTCACTCCTGATGAACTTGAACGTATTGCACTTCGCAGTAACCTTGTATATATCTATCAGAAAATAAAAATACAATAATATAAAACCTATAAAAACAAAATAAAAAATGAGAAAATCTTTCAAAAATACCAAAAATATTCTTCTTCGACATGTCTCTCAGCATCGATAATATGGACGTACTTAGAAATGTTGTTCAATAACGACACGGGTACATACATAAAGTTCGAATGAGAGTTCAAATGTTTTCAAAACATGTCTTTTCTATTTTCTTCTCATAATGGCTTATAGTCACATGTCAGACTATAACCCGGTCCCCAAAGAAAGGAGAGTCTTTGACTTATCCTCAACAACGAGAAATTAGTTTTTGTCGGTCATGGGCTTATATCAAAACATTCAAAGTTTTAAGCTCATGAACACAAGGAAAATGTTCATTTATGTACATTATTCCTTAACAACGAGAAAGTAAGTTTTCTCGGGTTTTTAAGCACAATTTTCAAAGTATTTCAAAACTGTGTGCTCATATACTCCCCTAATTTTAATTAGAATTTCATTTCGAGGGGGAGTACAAACTTTCATGCAACATTATTCTCTCCATGTTTCATCACTGGTTTCATAAAAATTTCAATGTCATGCAATTTTTGAGGGGGAGAATAGTGATTAAAATGTGTTATCTTGGATAAGATCTTTGATATAAGTGCTTTCTCTTCCTAATATGTGTAAAAAAACTTTTTATTTTATGATGCACATATATAGGGGGAGCGTTTTGGTGATACAAAAAACCTTCAAGGTGTAAACACTGATTTCATCAACACCTTGATTGCTTTTTCAACAAGTTTTTCTGGTTACGATATCTATACCCTTCAACACATTAATTCACGACGGTATTGGTGTCAAAAGGTGGTTAGGTATTCGTCCTATGATCCAACCAGAACCGGAGGGATCTTCCCAGGGACAATCCATTAGAATTTAGATGTCCTTAGGAAAGATGGAGTAGTTGAGTGTACGGGAAAAATGCCGACTAATGACTTACGCTAGCACTGGAACAATCACAACAAGGTGCTAGTTATGACGTCTTGGTAAGCATTGAAGGGGTTGAAGAATGAAAAAGAAATGTAAGGATAAAGAGTGTAAAGAAAGAAGCCCTCCATACAACTTAGGCAGAAACCGGGTCAATACATCTACTATCAGAATCATGTTGATGATTTCTGGTATTGAAGACAAAGCATCATGGACCCAGTGATGCAATGCACAACCCTTCCCAGCCTACTCAAGCTTCTCTCAAAAGAAGTTTGTTTTATTGTCACGGAGTTCAACTCATTTCTATCGACTTTCTCACTCCAAGATAGTAGATATTAAATAGGTGGCAGTCTGCTCCAGCCTCCGATCACCAAATAAACGTGCACTTATAGAGTCTATAGCCAACAAGATTCATCAAAAAATCTCATTAGGACACTTATTTCATATATCAATTGTTGTTCATCATTAGAACACAAGCGATTATTACAGAGTCCTACGCTCTATCCTTGTGGTATTGCTAGAACATTCAGAGTGATACTCTCTAGTATTCACAGTGATGAATGGAAATCCTTCCAGTGTTAACATCAAACAGCACTGCGGTAGGTCATATGTATGATTCACTTTGAATTAAACATATGCTAATTGGAAAGCAACAGTGGTTTGATTCTTAATTGATTCAAACTCATTCCAGGTATCGACGCAATATCTTTATGATCTTGCCAGAACATTCAGAGTAATACTTTTCAGTATTTACAGTGACGAACAGAAATCCTTCCAGTGTCATCATCAAACAACACTACGGTAGGTAACTTATGTGATTCTATATGAATCAAACTTGTGTCAACTGGAAAGCAACGGTGGTTTGATTCTTAATTGATTCAAACTTGTTCCAGGATATTGAATTGAAGACTTAATCAGCAGAATGGAACTGCATGATTCACTCCTTACTATGAATTATCTTTCGATATATTCAAGTATTGAGAACGGCTACCACAGCCGGAAACCCTGTCAAGGAAGTTCTTTGACTTACCTAATCACAGGTACATTATTCTTACTGTATAATGGGAAACCGGAGGAATGCAAACGGTGGCGTAACATCAAGAGTCGTAATTCAAGACCACATGCTCATGTAAATGAAGAAAGCTCAAGAACATCTAAAGACAAAGACTTCCGCTACTCTGAGGATCAAGGTAGATTGTTAACAAGCCTTCAAGTCAATACAAAACATGAGTATGTGGGGAAAGACACAAGAACACAAGCTGGCAAAGTTTCAAGATCAAGTCAAGGCAAAGATCAAAGATCCAAGATCACAAGTCATGAAAGGATCTATGAAGAAACTCTCAAGACATCGAGCTTCAAAGTCTGCAACAACAAAGAAGTGAAGTCACATATTACATGACCACCCATTAGTGGGAGATTGTTAGAAGTAATTAAAGTGATGGTCATATAATATATCGTTGCGAAGCTCGTGAAGAATGTTATTTAATGATGTCGATAGTTTTTATTTATTATTGTTTATGTAACGGGATTTAGTCCCGAACATACAAATGAGGAAGGCCTCCTAAACATTTCCTACTTAGTATAAAAGGCCTCCTATGCCTCATTTGTGTGTGTGCTTTTCCATTTTCATTGTTTAGAGAGAGAAAGGTGTGTGCGTTTCTCTCACTAGGAAAACACCAAACTTTGTATTTCTTTTCTTTTCTCCATCTTAATCTAATCTTTCTTTTTTTGGTTTAACCATCATCATGTTATTTGTGTTTGGTTAGTCGTATGATTTAGTTCTACAACGGTCATGAATGGTGATTTGTTTAAAACAACGGTAGTCGACACATAATCTCGTGTTACCGTTCTTCTACTAGAAGGTTCTTCTAGAATTTATATGGGAAGATTTGGGAGTAATCGGCTGATTATAAATAAAAGGAACTTCAGTAGTCATGTCATAAATAATAGCTAGAAAGTCTTCGCAGCCATGGGCTAACAAAACACATGCTTGTATAACATAGATAATTTGTATAGATTTTCCTGATGGAAAACCATGTTGAATGTACTCAAGAGCCTGAACATTTCTATACATAATCCGATCTAAATGACGACCAGTCGTAGCATGGTGTGTTGTTCATATTCCAAAATAAGAATCATATTAACTCGCATCTGTCCGAGGTAAGTGCGTTAGCAGATTGGATCTTATCATTAGACTGAAGGAAAAACCTTCGTATACATGGGTGGTACGAATGGCGTCCTTTATGGTCATGGATATATGAAATATGAAATCAAGAAATGAAGGTGTCATGAAGCAAACGTGACATATCTCACTGGATGTGTTTGCCTGTCTCACGTAGAACGAACCTTGCGTGTCCAAACGCGAATAATACGCCGGTGATGGTACTGAAATTCTTGTGGCCAGATTAGTACATGGAACAACAAGATGGATATACCCCTTAGGGGTACCCTGAATTTCTTAGGGTTGTTTTAGAAGATAGACGTGAGTCAGGCGTCCCGACTCGTGTCCTGAGAAAATGTGCTTATGGCATGTGTCTTGACTGATGTTTTGACATGTGTCTTCAGCAAATGTACGTGAGACATGTGTCTGGACTAATGTCTTGACATGTGTCGCGAGGTATAAAACGGATAAAATTTGAAACTCTTAGGTTATCATGCCAGAATTGGGGGATCGGTTAGACTGTTGACCCTTCGTATTTCTGATCACGTCCGTAATAAGTGTGTAAATACTTATCCTTTTACCACTTAAAACAATGAAAATCGAGACCAAAACGTGTAACTAATATTGTAAATGTCATAGTTATGGGTGGTTTGTGTTTTTGTTATGAAATAGGTATAAAATGTCAAAATGAGAGAAAAAACGGTGTTTCACGATCATTTATTGAAGAAAAAGGCAAAATAAAAGGTTAAGAAACATCAAAACGACCACGAGATTGGAAACAGCACGAAATTACGAATCCAACGGTCCCGACCTCGCATCGTAACTCCTCAAGGTTTGTTCCCAATGAATTTTTCAAGTTTAATTAGTTTTTAAATTAAATTAATTAGTTTTTAATAAATAAATAATTTAAAAAAAATTATTTCCGAAAATAAAAATAAAAAAAATAAAATAAGTTTTTATTAAAATTAAAATTAATTTTTGTAATATTTATTATTATTATTATTATTATTTTATTATTATTTTTTTTTATATTTTTTTTATTAGAAACAAAAAGGGATTTACAACAAATTGGATGGGAGTCGAGATACTATCTACGCTCCCACCCCTTTAGCAATAGCAAAACCTATTCTATGGAATTTATGTACAGCAGCACGCGCTCCAGTGTCTTGAGCCTTAGAAAATCTCTGGATTCGCTTCAGCAACGCAACTGCATCTTCCTGTAACTCACCTAGAGAAGAAAAAGAGAAAGGAAGAAACCCATATCCGAGAGCTGCACACTTAGCCAAATACTTGCATCATTTACGTTGTGCATCATCAATCACAGCTCGGCCTGGAACAAAGTCATTCATCCCTATACGAGTCAAAGGAGAAGAGCCAGTCAGATCAACGCACACATCTTTACCTCCATCCCAAGAATAAAACAAAATATATGCCGGACGTAAGGCATTATCAGGTCCTCCATCTAATCCGATATTAACTTCCTTTCTGACAGATATCCCTGAACGGTAACATATATCAGCAAGAGTATCACGTACCAAATTGTGACGATGCTTAATCCCAACGATGCCAGCACACGATACCGCATGATCCCCAAATATATCCCCATCAAATACTCTCGAACAAGCTGAACAGGGCTTCAAAACAGAGAACAAGGGAATACCTAAGCGATAACATAAAACACATCGATAAGACCTCTCGTTCATAGTCTGACCTAATCCCGGGATAGGAACCGTCCTAAGTCAGTCAGACGTATGATCCTCCCTCTGAGATGCCCATAAAGCCAACTGACAAGCAGATAAAGCGAAAGTGGATTCTGCATTCTTTATTATTATTATTACTTTATTACAATCAAAAAGGGATTTACAACAAATTGGACGGGAGTCGAGATACTATCTGCGCTCCCACCCCTTTAGCAATAGCAAAACCTATTCTATGAAAAATATGTAAAGCAGCGCGTTCTCCAATGTCTTGAGCTTTAGAAAATCTCTGAATACGCTTCAGTAGTGCAACTGCATGATCCTGTAACTCACCTAGAGAAGAGAAAGAAAAAAGAAGAAACCCATATCCGAGAGCTGCACACTTTGCCATATACTTGCATCGTTTACGTTGTGCAACATCAATGACAGCTCGACCGGGTACAAAGTCATTCATCCCCGTTCGAGTCAAAGGAGAAGAACCAGTCAAATCTACACAAACATCTTTACCTCCATCCCACGAATAAAACAAAATACCTGCCGGACGTAATGCATTATCATGCCCTCCAACTAATCCGATATTATTATTATTATTATTATTATTATTATTATATTTTTATTTTATTTTTATTAAACTAGTCAAATAAAGGGTCAAGGTGTCAGGCCACTTTGCAAAGAAGGGGTAAGTAATATATTTTGCAAGTATATACTTGAGAGGCTACCCAACCCAGTGGTCACATCTCATCCACTAAGTTTTGGCACAAAGGGCGCGAGCTCGATTCCTGGCAATAGCTAAAGTTGGGGATTATATACCCAGTGCCACGTGGCAC
Organism: Glebionis coronaria; assembly: GCA_025667525.1. Classification (NCBI taxonomy): domain Eukaryota; kingdom Viridiplantae; phylum Streptophyta; class Magnoliopsida; order Asterales; family Asteraceae; genus Glebionis; species Glebionis coronaria. The sequence goes on along the minus strand of CM046882.1, from coordinate 74,318,514 downwards.
CACCTAAGTGGTCCACGTGGCAACCGGTTCAGACCGATCTGAGACAGACCAGACCGGACCCGAACCAGACCGGACCCGATCCTGACCCGAACCGGACCCGGTTCAGACCTGGTTCAATCCGGTTCAGACCGGCAGACGTCAGCTGACACGTGGCGGCGGCTGGCCAATGCCAGCGCGCCACGTGGCACTGACTAATAATAAATATTGCAGGTGTAAGGTTGTAGGTGGCGGCGACGGCTGACCAGTGGGAGCTCGACACGTGGCGTTACAGGAGGATCGGTATGAGGTGGCAAGTGTCAGACTGACGTGTGAGTCTGACACGTCAATACGAGGTTTCAGAATGTCAGACGTGGCAGAGCATAGTGGCGGCTGACCAATCATGTGATGACACGTGGCGGCGGCGCCGCCACGTCAGTACCAGGTTGCAGAAATTCAGTCCGAGGTGTCAGTTTTAGGGAGACTGTCCAATGGGCGTGTGCCACGTAGCGTTTTCGATGATAACAAAGTTGGAAGGTGTGTGGCATGCAATGATTAAGCATGTGTGATCCAAGCTTCTTCTAGAAGCGGTATTAACAAGAAAAAAAGAGCCAGCTGTCCTCAAATACTACTTAGCCTTCAAGGAAATAGATAGGGAAATGACAAAAATACCCCCATTGTTGGCTGCCTATATAAAGCCCCCACTCTCTTTGTATTTCAGGTTTTTTTTTTGCTTGTAGTTTTTTTTCACATAGTAGCTTAAGTTTGTAATTTTTTTTCTTTCAAGTCTTGTACCAAGCTTTTCTATAACCTTTTTCATAATTAATAAAATTCAACTTTTAGCTTATTCTCATTCTTCATTTCTTTTTATTTTCTTTATAATCTATCTTATTATTTGGGATTAGTTTTTATAACTTTTTCATAATTAGTTAGATTTATATATAAGTTTGAAATAATTCATTTTATTTCAAGCTTATTGTTACCTTATTTTCGTAGATCTAGCTTATTGTTGGAGGATTTATTTAAATAGCTTTTTAGCTTTTTAAATCTCATAAGTTCTAAGCTTAGGCTTACAACTTATTTATAATCTAGTTTTTTAATTAATTACTTTTAGTTTATATCTTTTAATTTTGTTAGATCTATTAGTTTTAATTTTTAAAAATTAAAAATACTTTCATAAAACCAAAAAAATAGTTCTATTAGTTTTTTATACTAATTAGTTTAGATCTATAAGTTTCAGTTTCAAAGTTAAAGTATTCTTATAAAACCAAAAAAACTAGTTCAGATCTATTAGGTAATTGATAAAATAGTGTAGATCTATTAATTTTTAGTTTAAAAATTATAAAATTGTTATAAAATATAAAAAAATCTAGATCTATTAGTTTTGTTCGAATCTCTTCATATAATATATGTAGTTGCTTATTATTCTAACCTCTTGTGTCATTGTGAACTTGGCAAATCGATTTATCAAGTTTGGTAAAGAGCTTATGGTTGATTAACTTGGTTCAAGTTTGATTTGGTTGGCCGTGTACTTTACGGGTCAGGATACGCTTAGCTTTAGTTTGATTTGGTTGGACGTGTACTTTACGGGCCGTGTTTTGTTGCTTTTGGGAGGCCGTGTACTGTACGGGCCATGTTTTTTTTATTATGATGATGTTGTTTTAGAGCGTTATCTTCGGACCACGGGTACCAAAGTGTTAGTGCAAACATTACGATGTTTAATCAAGATGATCCCTTTATGTTTTGGTGATGACAAACGTATAACTCGCAATACATAATGTAAAATGTGTAAGGTAATCGTAATCACTCAAGCATACTTATGTATACTTCTCTTGACACCTTGAAGATTACATTCTTCATGAAAGACAAGAAGGACGCGCGGTTCTCTTATAGAACACGCGGTTCCTTAGTGATATCGAACCGCGAGAAGATATAGAACCGCGGGCAGTCAAGCCGGTTTAGGCTTACTCAAGATTTTTGGAAGCTTCTAGAAGATGGAGGAAAACTAATAAATTCAAAATTCAAATTTTGAATTTACTTCTAGAAGATGGAGGGAAGAAAATAAATTCAAATTTCAAATTTTGAATTTGGGCTCCAAGAATATAAGGTGCATCCTTTTATCCAATGGGTAGTCCAATCTTTTATCCATTGAATAAAAAGGTGCTCTCCAAGGCAAGAGTTGGCTATAAATAGAAGACTATTCTCTTCCATTTGACTTGAGGAAAAACACATAAAAACCTTCCAACATCCCATTCCTCATTTGCCACATCCTCCTCAAGAGAAATGAGAAGAACACTTTCACCCTTGTGAAGTGTTAGTGTCTAGAGTCATAACATGATGAAGATCTCTTAGATCAAGTCATGATTATAGTCTTCCTACTATGTATATGTAGAAGATCCAAGTTGTGGGTACACTTGGATGTGTTTGTAAGGGTAGAATATCCAAGTGATGGGTATCCTTGGATTAGGTGTTAGTTATGTAGATCTAAGTCTTGTTAGTACTTGGATATAGTGTTAGAGTTATAGATCTAAGTGTTGTGTGCTTATATATATATGGTTTATGTGTTTAGGCCATCAAACACAAGGTTTGTTATGTGGGGCCATAAAACATAACTAGTGGGTAGATTAGGTGAAGATTGGTGTAGATTGGTCCTACCTAAGATTAGAACTCGACATCTTGCTTAGTGTCGGAAATGTGTAAGCGACGTATATGGTTTTTTCCGCCTTGAAAGGAGTCTTGTTGACTAGTGAAGTAACTCTCGAGTAGGTGTACTCGAGGAGTGGAGTAGTGCGAAGAGGAGCTTCGTGACCGAACCACTATAAATCATCGTGTCAGTACTTTCCTTTACATGTATGTCTTTACCTTTGCAGATGTATTTATAGTTGCATACTTGTGTTGTGTGTCTTTGTGTGCATCACATAATCTAAACATCTAAGTTGCGGAAAAGCTTTGGCTTAGTACGTGTGTGCTTGATGTTTAGATTATGGTCAAGTGTGCATCCCTTAGTCTAAACATCTTAGTTGCGGAAAAGCTATGGCTTAGTACGTGTGTGCTTAGTGTTTAGACTATTGCTTGATGCACTCTTGATTTGATGTGTTTGTGTGTTCTTACTTGTAGTATTTATCTTACAATCAAACACATCTCATATCTAGTCAAGATTGATAAGCAATTGATACAAAGGATGGTTAAATCTTAACATGTAATAAATGGTTTCGTCCGCTGTCGGCGGTTCCCTAAATGGACCGGCGGTTCATTATTGATAAGGAACCGCGGGTACACATAAGGAACCGCACACAGTGGATTAAGCCGAAATGTTTTGAAAACTAACTAGAAACTATTCAACTCCCCCCCCCCCTTCTAGTTTCTATAATTGGTATCAGAGCGAGGTTATTCAAGATCGTTGAAGTATATTGTACTTTAAATCTTGGATCGATCTTTGCTCTATTTTTCAAAACAAATGGTTTTTAAAATGAAAACGGTTTTTAAAAATAGAGACGATCTTTGTATCAAATTGGTCATGAAGAGTGATTGCTTATGAAATGTGTTTTGTTGTTTCATTCATACAAGTTTTGGTGTTAAATAAACTTTGTATAATAGCTTGAATTAAATCTTTTCATGTTTGGAAGTATAAAAATCTTTTGTGTCACAATTAACTCTAAAATACGAGTTCTATGTGTCTAAAATGATTTTTTAGAGTCCTAAGTCCTTCCAATAAGTTACCAAATGATTTTGGCCAAAAACCCCATTTAGTCCTTTGGACGCGGTTCTTTATCTATTCCCCACGGTTCCTTATCAACAAGGAACCGCGGTCAGTCCGACACAGATTTTTGAAAACTTTGAAAAATCATATAAAATGAACTATAAGTCCGTAGAAGTCGTGCCACCCGTCAATTCGAACGTAATTGAATTTTATTTCAATTAAAATTTCTCCCAAACCTTTATTCAAACTTTAAAATTTGGATGGTTTCTAAGTTCCATACTTTGTCTAAAGTATTGAGCGTCGGTTTGTCGTAAAACTTGTGTTTTACTGTTTTCTATTAAGTTGGACATCTCTTGGTGATATATCTTTGAAAATTGATATATTCACAAAGTGTTAAACTTAATTAAATTTTAAATGGGTCAAAGACTATTTTCAAATAAAATCAAGCTATGAATACTTTCTTGTATCTAACACTCAAAACATAGACGAATGCTTTTATGTGTTAAGCTAATTGTTTGTGTGTGTTTCCTTGTATGTTATTACTATATGTAGACATTATTAAGTTTTCCTTGCTATTTGTAGTAGTATTGCTTATATGTCTAGTCTCTTGTGCCTTGCTTGGTATTTATTAGTATCTAGTTTTTCCTAATTAGTATGTATGCTAGATTTCTTGCATTTTAGTTGCAACATTATTTGTGCCTTGCATATAGGATCAACATCTCTAGGTTTACATATGTTATATAAACATCTTATACACCTCGTTATGTTTATTAACACTCTTAGGTTTGAAAGCTTTGTGAGCTTGTCAAATCTTTTGATGTGGGTCGTCTTACTCGATCATTGTCTTATTAGTTCTAGTAGATTAATGTCTCACTATGAAACATGAAACACCCTTTGAAAATCTTAGCTATTTTCTCTGAAAGGAGTGTTAGTGGGAATCAAGAAAGATTTCAAATATATGTCAATTCATTATTCAAATTATGATTGATATCATTATCGAATCTAATTGACATGTTTTTAGTGTAGATATGAATGTGGACTATTAATAATATACATCGGATCATAACTCACACTTGTGTTGTTGATGGTACATTGAATCTACTTGTTCAAATTATTAGACATGTTTTGTTTAATAATTGCTTATAATACACAATGGAGTCGGTTTGACAACTTGGATGTTTCATCCGAAATACCCAAGTAATTTACATTGCAATGCAATTTGTAAATGTGTCTTTCTGAAAGACCAATCAAAAGTGTTCCTTTGTTTTGTGTAAACATTGTTTATACACTTCAAAGTTATTGGCCTCAAATTCTATTAAGGTAAATGACCTTAACTAGACTTGTTTGACAAGATTTGCAATGGTGCATTCTTAACCCTCATTAGGTTGTGCATTGTGTCGTCATGCAAGTTTCATCCTTGTTACATTACATTAGGCAAATGTAGGAATTACATTTTGTCTAACTTGACAATGACTACTAGAGAATTTATGCACTACGATCTTAATTTGACCTAACGGTTGAATTACTTCCATGTGGGAAGTTGAGTTGGTGTATAACTCGTAAAAACGGTCGTGTTTAGCCCTAATTGAGCACCTCTAGTGATAGTCTCATACTCATTCTCTAAATTGGCTAAATGGCTCTTCCTATATATGACTAATGATAGTTTACTTTGATGAACTTTGTATGTCATTAGGAGTCTTTTTCTTTTGTAGCCATTAGGTTTTTCTTAGCTTTCTTCATACGTGCTAATTGAACCTATGTGTCTTTCCTTTGTGTGTGTTCTAGTTTTTATTGCTCTTAAGCATGACTTTATGATAAGTTAGACTAGAACATTAGGATTTGCTTAATTGGAAAATCCTCCTTCACCACCTAAACCAAGCCTCTGTAGGCGGTTCTTTGAATAGACCGCGGCTCCATATCAATATGGAACCACCGATGGAGATAAAGAACCGCGGGCAGAAGCTCTCGAATTCGGGTTTTCTGAAACTTCCCAATTGTTCCAACACCTTTTAGAATCTTTGTTTCAAACCTTTGATCACTCCCAAAATATCTTCGGCTTCCCTTTTTAACCCTTTACTAGTTTGGATCATCCCCTCACCCTTTTAAACCCTCCTTGTTAGCCATGTTCTTCACACCTCAAACCATTCATCCTTACCCCTTAAACCACCCATTACTACCATGGTTTCTACAAGAACCTCCAATTCATCCAAAACCTCCTCTTCAAAGAGGCACCTCAAAATTAAGATTAAGTTACCCAAACTTAACTCTTCACCCTTTCACGCACCTAAGAATGAGATTGTGCCCATTCTCATCTCTTCATCACCCTCACCACCTCTTGCTCCATGCAAGACTACCTCAACACATGGCACCAACCATTTACATGGTTCTACCTCCTCTTCATTCCAATCTAGAATGAATGAGCTAACCTGACCCTTCACTCCTAGTACTCTCTTGGATGTGACTACCCAACCTCAACCTATCCAAAGCGTTCCCATTGAGAATGACTTTGTTGAACCCTTGGTGACTTCACCTTTTACCCCACCAGATTCACCCACATCACCCATTTCACCTTTGGAGAACATAACTCCCCCTTAAACTTTCACCACCACATAAACGTCACAAGGCATTGCAAAAACATCTCTTACCCACACTCTCATTCTCCACCAAATTCCGCCACCACCTTGTCTTCTAATTAAGCATGTATATTACTTATTAATAAGACACTCAATCTAAGCAAATCTTAGGATTCTAGTGTAACTAAGATTAAAATTATGCTTAAGTTTTAGGCTTGTTTTTTCATACATCTCTGTATGATCTTTATTCTCTTGTATTTCCTTTCATGTTTTTCAACATGATTTTTCTTTGAGTCTTGGATCTCGTTTTTCTCGTGATCTTTCTTTTCTTATTTATTTTCTCACTCGGTTCTCAAGGAAGGTTATATTTATATCTAATTCCTCTCCTAGTAAGATTGACAACTTAAAAATTTCTTTTGAAATATTCAAGTAATTTTAACTTGCAATTGCAATTGTTAAAAGTCATATCTGAAGCATTGACTTTCAATCCATTTAGCATCTTATGTTAAATTGTTTGACCAAGTGATTTTCCTTTGAGTCGATAATCGGTTTTGGACACCCAATGTCCATGGTTCCTCAAATAACCTTGGGTCTCATTATTGATAATGAAACAAGGACCTATTAACGTACTACGGCTAGTGAGTCCCTTTGTTCGTTTTGGTATTTTTCTCTTTTGACAAGTTTTCTTGAAGATTCCTTCTTTTCTTCTCTTTTGAGTTTATTCTCTCGTTTCGTGAAGTTATCCTTAACTTCTTTGTTGAGTCTCTCTCAATTATTTTAATCATGCTCTTCTAAGTCGAGTCTCTTTCTTCTATCCTTTCTAAACTAAGTTGAGTCGAGCCTCACCCTTTCCTCATCATGTAATTGTTCTTTGAACACTCACAATGGTTGAGAAGAGCTACTAAACTTTGAGCATGTAGTTTATCGTATGCTAAACACCACCCATCTTGGTATTTTTAGTATTTGGCTTATTTGATCTCTTTCTCTATATCATTGAGTCATCATTTTGGTGTCGACATTCATAAGCATCCTTGCCTATAATGTCTTATATCTAGTTTTTTTTAAAAGAGTCGATTTATCCGCTTTTGTTTTTTTTTGTTTTTTAATGTCAAAAGTGTCACTAGGTTGAGAAATTTTTGTTCTTCTTTTTAGAGAGTTGATTGTGGTTAAAATTTACAATTAGTATGGGTGATTCCATCAAGATCCTCTCCTTTTTTTGGGATTGATAGCATCGCGTGCACACTAATTTCTCCAATGCTTGTCATTGTTTGTGCAAACGACTTGTTTATCATTCTCGTTTTCTTTTTCCATCATAGTCATTCTTCCTCTCTTTTAGACTATATGGGATCTTATTTTTTTGTCATTGTCATACTCTCTTTGATTTGGTATTTCTTGCCAAAATATTAAAAGTGGAGTATGTTCTCTCGACCATATTTTTCTCTTAAATTGGACATCTCTTTTCTCTCTTAGTCCTCTTTATATATTTTTTTTTGGTGTCACCAAAATAAGTTGGGTTCTATTTTTTTTCTAATAGCCCTCTTATTTTTCTTAACTTGTCATATTTTTGACACTTCTAAAAGTTAAGATTGTTTTAGCTTTCTCTCGAGTCCTTCTTTTTTTTACTCGAGTTGTTTAAAGCTAACTCTGTTTGGGTGACATCTCATTATGCATATGCTCTTGTCCACTAACTTTGTTTTGTAGGACACTTCTAACCTAATTTTGTAGCTCGTCACTACTCTTGCTTAGTTGGTGCCTCAAGCAAGGGGGAGCTCATATCAAGGGGGAGCATTTGCAAGATTTCAAGTCATTACATTTGCGATCGTTGACTCACTCAAATTGCATTCATCGAACATCTTGCAAGTAATGCATTTTGGACACTCGTAGATAAGCATATTATTATGCTTGGAGTTGGTTAACCTATGGTGATTGAAGACTTCACTAGGATGACGCAATCTCAATATTTTTGTATGATGGGTTTATGGTTTGGATTCTCGCCTCTCAAACGACAACCACAATGGATGATTAGATTTTTGGATGCATGTTCTCTCGAAGTCGATCCTCCTCTTCTACAAATGAAGACTACCTTTCAGATGCAAGCTCATGTGACGTTAATTCTTTTTTTTTCAAATGACGTGCTTTTGATGACTACCTTTTTGATTCGACAAAAGGGGGAGAAGGAAGTGTAAACGAGTAAGTTTCACATTTTACTATGCGTTACGGTTTACTTGTTTGTCATCATAAAAAACGGGGAGATTGTTAGTGCAAACATTACGATGTTTAATCAAGATGACCCCTTTATGTTTTGGTGATGACAAACGTAATACATAATGTAAAATGTGTAAGGTACTCGTAATCACTCAAGCATACTTATGTATACTTCTCTCGACACCTTGAAGATTACATTCGTCATGAAAGACAAGAAGGACACGCGGTTCTCTTATAGAACACGCGGTTCCTTAGTGATATCGAACCGCGAGAAGATATAGAACCGCGGGCAGTCAAGCCGGTTTAGGCTTACTCAAGATTTTTGGAAGCTTCTAGAAGATGGAGGGAAACTAATAAATTCAAAATTCAAATTTTGAATTTACTTCTAGAAGATGGAGGGAATAAAATAAATTCAAATTTCAAATTTTGAATTTGAGCTCCAAGAATATATGGTGCATCCTTTTATCCAATGGGTAGTCCACTCTTTTATCCATTGGGTAAAAAGGTGCCCTCCAAGGCAAGAGTTGGCTATAAATAAAAGACTATTCTCTTCCATTTGACTTGAGGAAAAACACACAAAAACCTTCCAACATCCCATTCCTCATTTGCCTCATCCTCCTCAAGAGAAATGAGAAGAACACTTTCACCCTTGTGAAGTGTTAGTGTCTAGAGTCATAACATGATGAAGATCTCTCTAGATCAAGTCATGATTATAGTCTTCCTACTATGTATATGTAGAAGATCCAAGTTGTGGGTACACTTGGATGTGTTTGTAAGGGTAGAATATCCAAGTGATGGGTATCCTTGGATTAGGTGTTAGTTGTGTAGATCCAAGTCTTGTTAGTACTTGGATATAGTGTTAAAGTTATAGATCTAAGTGTTGTGTGCTTAGATCTATATGGTTTATGTGTTTATGCCATAAAACACAAGGTTTGTTATGTTGGGCCATAAAACATAACTAGTGGGTAGATTAGGTGAAGATTGGTGTAGATTGGTCCTACCTATGATTAGGACTCGACATCTAGCCTTGTGTCGGAAAATGGTGAAGTAGGCGACGTTGTGTAGATTGGTCCTACCAATGATTAGGACTCGACATCTAGCTTAGTTTCGGAAATGTGTAAGCGACGTATATGGTTTTTTCCGCCTTGAAAGGAGTCTTGTTAACTAGTGAAGTAACTCTCGAGTAGGTGTACTCGAGGAGTGGACTAGGGCGAAGAGGAGCTTCGTGACCGAACCACTATAAATCATCGTGTCGGTACTTTCCTTTACATTTATGTCTTTACCTTTGTAGGTGTATTAATAGTTGCATACTTGTGTTGTGTGTCTTTGTGTGCATCACATAATCTAAACATCTAAGTTGCGGAAAAGCTTTGGCTTAGTACGTGTGTGCTTCATGTTTAGATTATGGTCAAGTGTGCATCCCTTAGTCTAAACATCTTAGTTGCAGAAAAGCTATGGCTTAGTACGTGTGTGCTTAGTGTTTAGACTATTGCTTGATGCACTCTTGATTTGATGTGTTTGTGCGTTCTTACTTGTAGTATTTATCTTACAATCAAACACATCTCATATCTAGTCAAGATTGATAAGCAATTTGATACAAAGGATGGTTAAATCTTAACATGTAATAAATGGTTTCGTCCGCTGTCGGCGGTTCACTAAATGGACCGGCGGTTCGTTATTGATAAGGAACCGCGGGTACACATAAGGAACCGCACACAGTGGGTTAAGCCAAAATGTTTTGAAAACTAACAAGAAACTATTCAACCCCCCCCCCCCCCCCCTTCTAGTTTCTACACAAAGTTCTCTCCTTTTTATTTTTCTAGATTAATCGTCTTAGTTTAATTAATTAGATTAACATAGCTTAAATTGTTTAAAAAAAATTATGTTTTTCATAAAATCGGTTTAATTAGTTTTAGATATTATTATTGTTTTAAAATATATATTAAAAGGTTTAAAAATTAGTTTTCATTTAGATAAACTTATTATTAGTATAAAGTTTACACCTTTTTGTGATTATTAAGATTATTATTATATAAAGCTTCTAGCTTTATCATCTAAGAGATTAATAAGCTTAAAAGGTTAAAGCTTTACGCTTTATTTTTAAGTTTATTTTTGTAATTTCTTTTTTTTGTCACTTTTTTTGTTATTACGTGCTTGCATTTAGATTAATTTCGCATTTAGCATCATTAATATTTTTAATTATAGTTTAGTTATGTTGAATCTATATTTTAAATTGTAGTTTAATTATATTGCATTTTAGATTAGTTTTATGTGAATGAATTGCGCTTTTATTTTTATATATTCCTTAGCCTAAACAATTTTCCCTATTTTAGTTTAAATAGACAATAGATACCAAGCAAGCTATTATTAACCAAAAACAAATAAATATTGTGTTAAGTTGTAAATTAATTCGAGTCGATTCGAGGATAAAATGATATAAAAAAAGGTTATTAGTCAGTGACCGGTATCCAGTTGTGGTTGCTAGAATAGTTGTTGTCACCTTAGTGGTTACTATCGTCTTGTCTGTCAGTTCCATGATGGTCATTCTCATGACGGTGATTCATGTAACTATTCAGCTGAGTGCCCGGCTGGTACCGGTTCCCACTCATATGGTTGAAAAGGTAACTGAATGACATGTGACATATAACTAAGGTAGGGACATGGACTGTGATGGAAATCGTCTGGTGGTGAAGCATCTTCTCGTCCGATTGCTTTAATCTAACGTCTTTGTCTTCGTATAGTAGGATCTCCAGGTTGTGAACAGCGTCGGCATCTCTTAGCGTCTCCAAATAATCATCAGCATCAACATTTAGTAACATCTCCATGTTATGAGTGGCATCAACATCTTGTAGAACATTAACAAGTGGAATACGCCTGAGATGACTTAGAATCGACTACTGAATACTCGTGGAGTGTTGTAAGTGAAATACACATGGATTACGGTACGTGTGATACACATGTTTAACACCCCCAAATTTATACGCAACGGAATACATCTTTGGGTGCTAAACAATGATACAACAACACATAATTTATAAAGAACGACTCGAAAAGAGACGTTTCAAATTTATCGTTCCTAAAAAATTTATCAGAGTAGCGTAGTCCCAAGTAATCGTTACCAAAAGATAAGTTAAAACAACATATTAGTTTGTTTTAAAATGGAATGATAAATAAATCAAAGAGTTTGAACAACAAAAGCAGTGCACAACTTCATTCCCGTGACCTCCAAGCTTCCACTTCTTGATTACCTGAAATACATGTGAGTAAAACAATCAGCAAAAATGCCGAGTGAATCTATAGGTTTATGAAATCAATTTGAACACAAGCAAAGATTATAAGTTTGTGGCATGCTTATAAGCATCAAATAATAATTTGCATCAACAATGATAATTGTATATAGCATAAATTGCAATAAGCTCATGGAACCGAGCCCTTAGACACTCCCATATCAGTCTAATAAGACGAGAGATTTATTAATTGTCGGTTACCTCCAGATTATTCGTACATTGCCGTATACCTGACTTCTCAATACAATATGCTCAAACAGTGTGGAGGTCGGGCCTAAGCTTCTATGACAAGTCCACAAAAACTGAACCGGGGCGGCTTCCCCCATAGGTCTATTAATTGTACTAGCGGTTAACCCATCATAGGTTAATTAACGGTCCATAATTGAGGTTTTAACAAAGGCAATCACTTAATGCAATTTAAAGGCAACCACGGGTCCATTCATAAAGGGACAAAGCATACCATAAAAATCTTGTGTTCTAAGTTTATAAAACATGTATTCCCCCTCGCGGGTTTAAAATTATTTAATAACTAGTATAAAGCGAGGCTATAGACTCACCTTAGCCAATAGTGGTAATGAGACGATCGCCGATGATAGATGATGCCTTTCAAACACGAGAACCGCAACCTATCAAATGAGGTGAGTTCATTAATAATAGACTCGAGAAATAACCCATACATAAGAATATAAAACTCGACTCATATAATCACGACAAAATCGAGAGAAAACGATACAAGTGATACTATTACACTCTCCTATATTCATTTTATTGTTATATGCCTTTAATAAAAATCTGTCGGAACATACCGAATGTCCAAGCCGTTTTCCCATACTTAGACATATCAACTTTTAATGATACTACTCAGAGAACTCACTTACTATATGTCGAAAGTCCTCCCAAGAGCCCATTAAAAGATTTTACTTCTAAAGTTCCCTGCCCGACTCATCTTTGAATCACAAAATCCGGACAGTTTAGCGACCTTGACTTACGAAACCATTTTGACCATTCTAAACAACTTCGTTTGTAAAACCGCCACTTGATTCTAAAAATAGACTCAAAATGCTAAACTTGGAGCCTGAGAACAGCCCTTGAATCCTTTTGAAACTCATTTTATAGTCCCCGAGATTCGATCCAAATATCGACAACAATTTCCGGATTGTGTCAACACTCGTCTCCCGGTACACGAAAATCAAACTAGTGTAACTTCCACCTCGTTTGGAGTTGGAAGGCCTACTTTATATCAAATCGAAGCTAACGAAATTCTCTACAACATAATCCCATCATATCATCCTATATTCAGACTTAAGACCCTCGAAAATGGCCTCAAACCTACTGCCTAAAATTGACTATAAAAATCTCTTACAAAATCAAGTTTTTGATCAAAACCAACAACTTTTATCATCATTCTAACATCCTAACATCACCATAAACCAATCCTAACACTTGTATCATCATCAAAATTAAAAACCCAAAAATTAAAATTAAACTTTTTAACCAAAACATTACATAAACATCATTTGATCATCATCTCTAACACATGCATGATCAAAATCACCACCTAACAAGCCTAGTTTTTTTTATCAAAATTCAAAACTCAATGCATGTAAGTAAAAATGGTATCATTAGAATCACCTTTCAAAAATAGGAATGGGACTTGTTTTGTTTTTGGATGGATCAAAGTTGATCATAAAAAAAAATTGATGGAATGGATGGTGGTGGTGTAGGCCAAAATGGAAAAGAAAGAAGAAAGATGGTGTTTTTGTTTTAATGAATTTTTTTAAATGCATTGTGTTAGTGGAAAACATATATATAGTGTAAGGTTAGGGTAGTTTTTGCCAATTTGTGATAGTTTTGGTCCAAAATGTAATAAAATAGTTTAAAAGGGTAAAAATGTAAATTGCAAATTTTTAAATATTTACGAGACTCGGGTTTCGTAAAAATACTTTTTAAAAGTTTAAACGCACACGAAAAATAATAACATAACGACTCAATACGTAACTAAAACGACATCGTCGAAAATATTAAATATCGAAACGATCGATAATAAAATATAAAATTTTTGGCATCCGTCGGTATCGCGATCACTAGTAGTCCTCGTTACTCGTCAAAATGTTAAAATATAATATTTAATATCGGTTTCAACTTAAACCGTTAAACATAATAATATTTAACGTTATAAAATACTTCAAAATAATTGAAAGTAGAATTAAATTATAACCTTATTTTTACGGGTTTTACATCCTCACCACCTTAATGGAGCGACGTCCCGGCGCTCAACTCGCCTCATACACGAGTTGTTCACTACCCGGAAAGAGGAGGGCATTCCTTATAAAGAAGTCTTCACGTTCCTACGTGAATCTCGATCCACGATCTCCACTGGTTCTTTTACAAAACGCAACTTGTCGTCAAGTTGTATCTCACCAAAAAGGAATAAATAAATCCTTATCCACCAGTCACCCGTCAAGCTCGACACATGAAAATTTTATGAATCACACGAAGCTCATTCGACGACAAGAATAGATGACAGGATTTTCGGGTAAGTCCAGTTAAAAGGAATGTTGCAATTTAAAGGATAGCCACTGGCCAGATAGCCATGGACACACATCAAAAGAACTAACAAGAAAAACATTTTCGTCATCGGAGGGTGCTCACACGCGGGTCCTTACTCAAAAGATAATACAAAGACACCATCTCACTTTCGCCAACGCGCATTAAAGTCTCAATAAACATCGTCGTTGAAAGTCAAAAAGATATTACATAATATGTATTCTACATGATCGAATGTCATCGGATGACAACTTACGATCATTTGACTAGATCACACACCATATAAGTACATAAAAGAAAATGCCGAACATAAACATCGAGTATAGATCTCCACCATTAATCATCGAGAAAACCTTGAACGAACCCTTGATAATAACCACTTGATCTCTAGAGTCTTCCCACTTGCGGTGTCGGCTTCAACATACTCCTCGAGGTTGTAACAAATTTATTAACTCCATTCATTAAGAGATTCGGTCCTCAATCATTCTACAAGTACACGCATAAATCCTGGTGTCACTTATCATTTCTTCTTATACACTGCTTCCCGAGATTCATTTTAAACTCAGAATAAAATAGTGATCTTCAATACGAGGAACAGAACGAGATATAAATGATTTCAATAAACGCATAAACGGACAAGATGTGGTAAAATGATTTAAGGTTAACGATCGACGAGGGATCTCGACTCACGTAACCGTAAAAAATAATAATTCACAATACCAGAAAAATGAGAGCGAAGAATAAATTAAATATTAACATTAAAATAACGTTTGTCACAATTATCCGTCCTGAATTTGTATTACCTTAAAACTCAGTTGAGGTACTTTCTTGATAAAGATGATATATTAAAAATAGAAGTTAAATAGCTTCGTAATTTATTTTGGTTGTCTTAAGAAACTTTGTAAGAATAACATGAATTTATTAATTAAACTCATATTGATGGTTACAATTAGAAAATATAATTTCCAAATTAAATCACTATTAGGAATATAAATTAAACTGGCAATTTCATTACATTAAAAGTAAAGTATGATAAATCACTTAGTTCAAAAGATATAGTATAATTTCATGTTAGACATTAGTTTTAGTTATACAAAATATGATGTATAAATTTGACCTTTTACTTGTAATGGTTATTTCGATAATTGAAAATCATTGGAAAATGTATAAAAGTTCCATAAAAAAAAATTTATAATACTTTGTAGAAATACATAAAGATGTTTATTATTTCAAAATAACATGGGATATATTCGGGTTTCGAAATGTGACAAGATAACAAACGAATACGAATGAAAATAATAGTCTACAATTAATACGAAATCAATGGTACAAAAGAGAACGAAGCAATGTCGTATGAATTCTTAAAGAGAATAATAAAATAAAGGCGTTGATGGTAAGACGATAAGAAATGATAGATTAAACAAGTTGTCAATTTTATTAGTGCGGTTGATGGTTCACCAATATCAGCTCGTTAACTTAGCGGTGGTCGATACATGATCAGAAAGAAGATCCATACAAAAATTTTAATCAAAGAAAATTCCTAATAATCACTTGTAATTAAAACAAATCAAATGAACGATGTTAGTGTTTAAAGAGAGAAGTCAAAGCACGGTTCACAAGAGTGGATTTCGAGACAAACGAGAGTGACGGACGTCATCCCGGATATACGGAAATCACTCTAATGATAATTCATTATTCACGTGCGGAGACATTCCAAAGATCTACCCAGTCGCATAAAGAAGATTGGACGAGAAGGAAGGATAAAACATCGAGACTTTCACGTCATTTACCAACAATCAGTAATTAGACGCACAATCAAAAGAAATCAGTTATAAGACAAAATGAAGTAACAAGTGGAAAAACAATCATCGAGTAAAAACGTACTTAAAATCACGTAATTCGTTTAACGAAAGGTAAGAAAACATATGCGGATGCATAGAAATTGTGCTACTTGCATAAAATATAAAGGTTTTCAAAACTTCTTTTCAATTTATTTATCTTTATCATAAATACAAGTAAAAAGTTGATTATTATCAAGATTTTTAAGTGGACTACTATTTAACCTAGCATGGCTCCTTCTAAATTAGACATAGGTGATCAGGCCATGTATAATTTAGGAATAGCAATGCAGTGCTCAATTTCGTCGAAAAGTATTACGTTTCTTATGTTTATATAAACCATGCCATTTGTAAAATGGAATTTAAAAATACTTTATAAATTTATAGGATACAAGTAATTTGTGAGATACTTAATAAGCAGCTTTTAATCTTACGATAAGTATTTTATAAGACCAAAGTAAAAATAATTGGTGAAAATAATCGTAAAACAATATCAGATTTATTTATAATATGACATTATGACAACGTATAAAGTAGCCAAAGGTTTGCAAAAAGTAGCAAATAGTAGCTCATAAAACAATCAATGAAATGGTTACTAGTTGTTAATGTTTCAAAAGGTTATAAGGTTTAGACGGAAACGCCATGAGACACGTGATAAAATAAAAAAATATCGATGAAGAATGTGAAGACAAAACTTCAAAACTCAACTCAAATCAGTGGAAGGTTAGAAGAAAACGAAAATAAAATAACATCGAATGACAAATGAGTCATATATATGAAAAGAATAAAACAATCCACATGTGTATTCTATGTAAGATACTCGACACAACATACTTTTAAGAAAGTATATTATTCATTTTCAATTTACACCATTTATCCGGTAATTACTAATCCTTTAATGTTTCTATTTTAAACACTTTCACATGCAACTAGTGTTCGTAGTTGTAAAATAATATTTGTTAAAATTTTACGATCTCAAATGAAATCAAAACTGCTTAGAACGTTTAAAACCCATGTTCCGAAATCTTTTTATCAGATTTAACTTTTAATATGAGCCGATTAATTGACCCGATAAACGACATCTCCAAGACTCGGAGTCTAAAGCATTTTGATACAAAACGACGTTTCAGACAACTTTCTAGTTTTACCCGAGACCTGAAAACCAATGTAAAATGACCAAAATACCCCTGCAAGTTCTGTGCAAGTTTAACTATTTTATTTTTTTTAAAAAAGAATGTTTTACTTTTAAGTTGTGACCTGTTTATACACCCCCTGTAGTTGCTCCATTAAATATATTTTTTGACACTTTTTAACAGCTCAAAATATATATACATATATACACACATGTCTTGTGGATTTTATAACAACGAAAAATAAATCTCATAATGAGCATCAAATAAAAAATATAGCATAATGAATGACACAATATGCTTCAAGGTATCCAACACAAAATTTA
Source organism: Glebionis coronaria (assembly GCA_025667525.1). Classification (NCBI taxonomy): domain Eukaryota; kingdom Viridiplantae; phylum Streptophyta; class Magnoliopsida; order Asterales; family Asteraceae; genus Glebionis; species Glebionis coronaria. The sequence continues at coordinate 74,300,932 of CM046882.1, read as the reverse complement.
GGAAGCAAAACGGTGAATAATGTTCATAATTTAAGTTTTAAGGTGCAATGTAGGCAAATCCCCTTGGTGCCACGATTGTCCAAAAACACAAAACATAACAAGAAAAGAATGGAACATTCATAGGTTGCGTTCCGAGAGCAAGAAGGTTAATGAAAAACAAATGATACAATTTTATAGAAGTAAAATCGTATTCCAATCTAGCGCCATAATCTAGACGATGATTTATAAAATGACGATGACGTTACCAAGATATAAGTGAACAATACACTTCGGAGTCGATACATATAAATGTCAATAAATAGCGGTTAGTCTATTCCAAGGACACATTGAGCTACACAATGGTCTGGAGATTACGTTAAAAGACGTCCAAGCACAAATAGCCGGAAGACGATTTGAATATCTATATAGATATCACAAAGGGTTAAACAATGAAAGTAACGCGCGTAGATGAAGTTATGTAAGGTCATAAAAAAATGAAATAGGATAATTTCCAATAATTTAAATAAATGTAGAGAATCCTTCAAAATAATTGCAGGAAAAATTCCAAAAATTTATTTAAGTAAATCATTAATAAATGATAACTCTTATCGAAAAGTTTAACAATATCAATATATATATCGATAAAGGATTATAGTATTTATTTAGAAATACTTAGCAATAAGGCATACATAATAATGTATACTAAAGTTGTAATCCCAGAAGTAGATTGAACCTGAAGTCACGCGAAATCATGTGCACCGACTCTTTGAAAAAAATAAAAACGACAGTTATAGTTTAGGTTTTTAGAAAAAGACCTAGTTCTCTATAACTCATGGCTCTGGTACCAATCTTTAACACCCCCAAATTTATACGCAGCGGAATACATCTTTGGGTGCTAAACAATGATACAACAACACATAATTTATAAAGAACGACTCGAAAAGAGACGTTTCAAATTTATCGTTCCTAAAAAATTTATCAGAGTAGCGTAGTCCCAAGTAATCGTTACCAAAAGATAAGTTAAAACAACATATTAGTTTGTTTTAAAATGGAATGATAAATAAATCAAAGAGTTTGAACAACAAAAGCAGTGCACAACTTCATTCCCGTGACCTCCAAGCTTCCACTTCTTGATTACCTGAAATACATGTGAGTAAAACAATCAGCAAAAATGCCGAGTGAATCTATAGGTTTATGAAATCAATTTGAACACAAGCAAAGATTATAAGTTTGTGGCATGCTTATAAGCATCAAATAATAATTTGCATCAACAATGATAATTGTATATAGCATAAATTGCAATAAGCTCATGGAACCGATCCCTTAGACACTCCCATATCAGTCTAATAAGACGAGAGATTTATTAATTGTCGGTTACCTCCAGATTATTGGTACATTGCCGTATACCTGACTTCTCAATACAATATGCTCAAACAGTGTGGAGGTCGGGCCTAAGCTTCTATGACAATTCCACAAAAACTGAACCGGGGCGGCTTCCCCCATAGATCTATTAATTGTACTAGCGGTTAACCCATCATAGGTTAATTAACGGTCCATAATTGAGGTTTTAACAAAGGCAATCACTTAATGCAATTTAAAGGCAACCACGGGTCCATTCATAGAGGGACAAAGCATACCATAAAAATCTTGTGTTCTAAGTTTATAAAACATGTATTCCCCCTCGCGGGTTTAAAATTATTTAATAACTAGTATAAAGCGAGGCTATAGACTCACCTTAGCCAATAGTGGTAATGAGACGATCGCCGACGATAGATGATGCCTTTCAAACACGAGAACTGCAACCTATCAAATGAGGTGCGTTCATTAATAATAGACTCGAGAAATAACCCATACATAAGAATATAAAACTCGACTCATATAATCACGACAAAATCGAGAGAAAACGATACAAGTGATACTATTACACTCTCCTATATTCATTTTATTGTTATATGCCTTTAATAAAAATCTGTCGGAACATACCGAATGTCCAAGCCGTTTTCCCATACTTAGACATATCAACTTTTAATGATACTACTCAGAGAACTCACTTACTATATGTCGAAAGTCCTCCCAAGAGCCCATTAAAAGATTTTACTTCAAAAGTTCCCTGCCCGACTCATCTTTGAATCACAAAATCCGGACAGTTTAGCGACCTTGACTTACGAAACCATTTTGACCATTCTAAAAAACTTCGTTTGTAAAACCGCCACTTGATTCTAAAAATAGACTCAAAATGCTAAACTTGGAGCCTGAGAACAGCCCTTGAATCCTTTTGAAACTCATTTTATAGTCCCCGAGATTCGATCCAAATATCGACAACAATTTTCGGATTGTGTCAACACTCGTCTCCCGGTACACGAAAATCAAACTAGTGTAACTTCCACCTCGTTTGGAGTTGGAAGGCCTACTTTATATCAAACCGAAGCTAACGAAATTCTCTACAACATAATCCCATCATATCATCCTATATTCAGACTTAAGACCCTCGAAAATGGCCTCAAACCTACTGCCTAAAATTGACTATAAAAATCTCTTATAAAATCAAGTTTTTGATCAAAACCAACAACTTTTATCATCATTCTAACATCCTAACATCACCATAAACCAATCCTAACACTTGTATCATCATCAAAATTAAAAACCCAAAAATTAAAATTAAACTTTTTAACCAAAACATTACATAAACATCATTTGATCATCATCTCTAACACATGCATGATCAAAATCACCACCTAACAAGCCTAGTTTTTTTTATCAAAATTCAAAACTCAATGCATGTAAGTAAAAATGGTATCATTAGAATCACCTTTCAAAAATAGGAATGGGACTTGTTTTGTTTTTGGATGGATCAAAGTTGATCAAAAAAAAAATTGATGGAATGGATGGTGGTGGTGTAGGCCAAAATGGAAAAGAAAGAAGAAAGATGGTGTTTTTGTTTTAATGAATTTTTTTAAATGCATTGTGTTAGTGGAAAACATATATATAGTGTAAGGTTAGGGTAGTTTTTGCCAATTTGTGATAGTTTTGGTCCAAAATGTAATAAAATAGTTTAAAAGGGTAAAAATGTAAATTGCAAATTTTTAAATATTTACGAGACTCGGGTTTCGTAAAAATACTTTTTAAAAGTTTAAACGCACGCGAAAAATAATAATATAACGACTCAATACGTAATTAAAACGACATCGTCGAAAATATTAAATATCGAAACGATCGATAATAAAATATAAAATTTTTGGCATCCGTCGGTATCGCGATCACTAGTAGTCCTCGTTACTCGTCAAAATGTTAAAATATAATATTTAATATCGGTTTCAACTTAAACCGTTAAACATAATAATATTTAACGTTATAAAATACTTCAAAATAATTGAAAGTAGAATTAAATTATGACCTTATTTTTACGGGTTTTACAACATGGGATACGGTACATGGAGTACACGTGGAATACGGTTCATGGAGTACACATGGAATGCACATGAAATGATCGGTATGGGGTCGATCATCCGATATGATCTTAAAGGATAATAATTGGTCAAACGGTTAGAAACCGAACTGGAATGAGCATCATGATATCCCTGTAATTCAAGCATAGACATCACTCTGGTTGCATATAAAAACGCTAAAAGTGTGGTTAAAAGAAATTCAACGATGATTTGCATGAAGCCATGATTAATGAAAACCAATCGTGACTATCATGAAAGCAGGATTAAATGAAATCCATCAATGTATTACATGAAAGCATACTCAACACGATTAAAGCATAGTCAAAAAAAGAGACGTAGGACGTAATCAGCATGAAAACGAAATCAACATAAAGAAACATGGAACAAAATTAACATGAAGAAGCATAAACATTGTAAAACCCGCATTAAAATACCATGAACAGTACACATGAACAGTGAACATACAAAAAATACGGTAAAATTAAAACTTTCCATTTATAAAATGACGATGACGTTACCAAGATATAAGTGAACAATACACTTCGGAGTCGATACATATAAATGTCAATAAATAGCGGTTAGTCTATTCCAAGGACACATTGAGCTACACAATGGTCTGGAGATTACGTTAAAAGACGTCCAAGCACAAATAGCCGGAAGACGATTTGAATATCTATATAGATATCACAAAGGGTTAAACAATGAAAGTAACGCGCGTAGATGAAGTTATGTAAGGTCATAAAAAAATGAAATAGGATAATTTCCAATAATTTAAATAAATGTAGAGAATCCTTCAAAATAATTGCAGGAAAAATTCCAAAAATTTATTTAAGTAAATCATTAATAAATGATAACTCTTATCGAAAAGTTTAACGATATCAATATATATATCGATAAAGGATTATAGTATTTATTTAGAAATACTTAGCAATAAGGCATACATAATAATGTATACTAAAGTTGTAATCCCAGAAGTAGATTGAACCTGAAGTCACGCGAAATCATGTGCACCGACTCTTTGAAAAAAATAAAAACGACAGTTATAGTTTAGGTTTTTAGAAAAAGACCTAGTTCTCTATAACTCATGGCTCTGGTACCAATCTTTAACACCCCCAAATTTATACGCAGCTGAATACATCTTTGGGTGCTAAACAATGATACAACAACACATAATTTATAAAGAACGACTCGAAAAGAGACGTTTCAAATTTATCGTTCCTAAAAAATTTATCAGAGTAGCGTAGTCCCAAGTAATCGTTACCAAAAGATAAGTTAAAACAACATATTAGTTTGTTTTAAAATGGAATGATAAATAAATCAAAGAGTTTGAACAACAAAAGCAGTGCACAACTTCATTCCCGTGACCTCCAAGCTTCCACTTCTTGATTACCTGAAATACATGTGAGTAAAACAATCAGCAAAAATGCCGAGTGAATCTATAGGTTTATGAAATCAATTTGAACACAAGCAAAGATTATAAGTTTGTGGCATGCTTATAAGCATCAAATAATAATTTGCATCAACAATGATAATTGTATATAGCATAAATTGCAATAAGCTCATGGAACCGAGCCCTTAGACACTCCCATATCAGTCTAATAAGACGAGAGATTTATTAATTGTCGGTTACCTCCAGATTATTGGTACATTGCCGTATACCTGACTTCTCAATACAATATGCTCAAACAGTGTGGAGGTCGGGCCTAAGCTTCTATGACAAGTCCACAAAAACTGAACCGGGGCGGCTTCCCCCATAGATCTATTAATTGTACTAGCGGTTAACCCATCATAGGTTAATTAACGGTCCATAATTGAGGTTTTAACAAAGGCAATCACTTAATGCAATTTAAAGGCAACCACGGGTCCATTCATAGAGGGACAAAGCATACCATAAAAATCTTGTGTTCTAAGTTTATAAAACATGTATTCCCCCTCGCGGGTTTAAAATTATTTAATAACTAGTATAAAGCGAGGCTATAGACTCACCTTAGCCAATAGTGGTAATGAGACGATCGCCGACGATAGATGATGCCTTTCAAACACGAGAACTGCAACCTATCAAATGAGGTGCGTTCATTAATAATAGACTCGAGAAATAACCCATACATAAGAATATAAAACTCGACTCATATAATCACGACAAAATCGAGAGAAAACGATACAAGTGATACTATTACACTCTCCTATATTCATTTTATTGTTATATGCCTTTAATAAAAATCTGTCGGAACATACCGAATGTCCAAGCCGTTTTCCCATACTTAGACATATCAACTTTTAATGATACTACTCAGAGAACTCACTTACTATATGTCGAAAGTCCTCCCAAGAGCCCATTAAAAGATTTTACTTCAAAAGTTCCCTGCCCGACTCATCTTTGAATCACAAAATCCGGACAGTTTAGCGACCTTGACTTACGAAACCATTTTGACCAGTCTAAACAACTTCGTTTGTAAAACCGCCACTTGATTCTAAAAATAGACTCAAAATGCTAAACTTGGAGCCTGAGAACAGCCCTTGAATCCTTTTGAAACTCATTTTATAGTCCCCGAGATTCGATCCAAATATCGACAACAATTTTCGGATTGTGTCAACACTCGTCTCCCGGTACACGAAAATCAAACTAGTGTAACTTCCACCTCGTTTGGAGTTGGAAGGCCTACTTTATATCAAACCGAAGCTAACGAAATTCTCTACAACATAATCCCATCATATCATCCTATATTCAGACTTAAGACCCTCGAAAATGGCCTCAAACCTACTGCCTAAAATTGACTATAAAAATCTCTTATAAAATCAAGTTTTTGATCAAAACCAACAACTTTTATCATCATTCTAACATCCTAACATCACCATAAACCAATCCTAACACTTGTATCATCATCAAAATTAAAAACCCAAAAATTAAAATTAAACTTTTTAACCAAAACATTACATAAACATCATTTGATCATCATCTCTAACACATGCATGATCAAAATCACCACCTAACAAGCCTAGTTTTTTTTATCAAAATTCAAAACTCAATGCATGTAAGTAAAAATGGTATCATTAGAATCACCTTTCAAAAATAGGAATGGGACTTGTTTTGTTTTTGGATGGATCAAAGTTGATCAAAAAAAAATTGATGGAATGGATGGTGGTGGTGTAGGCCAAAATGGAAAAGAAAGAAGAAAGATGGTGTTTTTGTTTTAATGAATTTTTTTAAATGCATTGTGTTAGTGGAAAACATATATATAGTGTAAGGTTAGGGTAGTTTTTGCCAATTTGTGATAGTTTTGGTCCAAAATGTAATAAAATAGTTTAAAAGGGTAAAAATGTAAATTGCAAATTTTTAAATATTTACGAGACTCGGGTTTCGTAAAAATACTTTTTAAAAGTTTAAACGCACACGAAAAATAATAATATAACGACTCAATACGTAATTAAAACGACATCGTCGAAAATATTAAATATCGAAACGATCGATAATAAAATATAAAATTTTTGGCATCCGTCGGTATCGCGATCACTAGTAGTCCTCGTTACTCGTCAAAATGTTAAAATATAATATTTAATATCGGTTTCAACTTAAACCGTTAAACATAATAATATTTAACGTTATAAAATACTTCAAAATAATTGAAAGTAGAATTAAATTATGACCTTATTTTTACGGGTTTTACAACATGGGATACGGTACATGGAGTACACGTGGAATACGGTTCATGGAGTACACATGGAATGCACATGAAATGATCGGTATGGGGTCGATCATCCGATATGATCTTAAAGGATAATAATTGGTCAAACGGTTAGAAACCGAACTGGAATGAGCATCATGATATCCCGGTAATTCAAGCATAGACATCACTCTGGTTGCATATAAAAACGCTAAAAGTGTGGTTAAAAGAAATTCAACGATGATTTGCATGAAGCCATGATTAATGAAAACCAATCGTGACTATCATGAAAGCAGGATTAAATGAAATCCATCAATGTATTACATGAAAGCATACTCAACACGATTAAAGCATAGTCAAAAAAAGAGACGTAGGACGTAATCAGCATGAAAACGAAATCAACATAAAGAAACATGGAACAAAATTAACATGAAGAAGCATAAACATTGTAAAACCCGCATTAAAATACCATGAACAGTACACATGAACAGTGAACATACAAAAAATACGGTAAAATTAAAACTTTCCATTTATAATATATTTCACGTGTCACGGTATTTAATAACATGTAGTTACGTATATATTATAAATGTGTTAAGTACACGACATATAAAAATCACGATGATTAAACATGAACGTACACGTAAATAATTGAACTCGGGAAAACTACGGGTTTCCCTGTAGGCTCCCTTTGTGCCACGGCTAAGACAAGAGAAAAGGAAGGATGGGCTTTAGCCCATGACCCAACTTAAAATCCATAATAACAAAACTCCAGGGAAACATTAAACATAATTTAGGTTATAGGAAAAAGTTCTCCTCTTGCCTCCTTTTTTCTCTTGCCGCCGGCCACCTCAACCATAAGGAACAAACCGGACGATTTTCATTGTTGATTTATTTAGTGTATGTGATCGTGATCTTATTTTCTCCTTCCACAAGTTCGGTATAATCAAACACCTTTTCTTTTCTTTTATATCTTATTAAATTCATGTTTTTATTTAATTAATCTTAAAAACAAGTAATTAAAACAAGTGGGATTAATTAAAACTTGGAATTAAGGGGGTGTTTGTGGGTGTTTTGTTCGGCCGAGCACCAAACCGAGAGCATGGGGTTCTCGGTGGAGTTTTTTTTGCCCAACCGAGACCCCATGGTCTCGGTGTGGGGTTCTTGTGGGTCGAACGCAGCAAGGGAACCCCGACCACACGTCGAAGTGGGGTTTGTGTTGAACCGAGTGCCAACCGAGACCTATAGGGTCTCGGTGGAGCTTTTTGATGCTAACAGTGGGAACCGAACAAAAGCAGGGGAACTAGTCACAACCTGTATGAACCGGCAGAACCGCCAGTGGGAACCGGGTCCGACAGCGGTTAGCCGCGGCTCGGGCAGTGGTAAAACCACTCGGACAGTGGCAACCGACTAGGCCGGGTTAGCCACTGTCAAGGGTGTTTGGCTCGGCTTATATGTGACTCAGGTTTTGCGCTCGGGTTAAATTTTAATACACGGGTTCGGGTTTCGGGATAAAATATTAAAATCAGAAATATGTTTAATTAAATTAATTACTAGACTTTAATTTAATTAAATTCATGACTTAGGATTAAATATTAAAATTAATATTTCATGTATAACCTAAAGTATTTTACTTAGCTTAATTTAATTAAAACATGTATTATTAATTAAATTCTTATAACGTGTTTAATTAATTAACCAGTTATTTAATTAATAAGCTATAACTATGACTTGTATTATACTAATTAAACTTTACTTATTATTAATAATCCAGCTTATTTCTAATTATGGAACCTTACTATTTTTGGAAACTTTCAATTTTTGGAAATTTACTATTTATGGAAACCTGCTATTCTTAGAAAGTTACTTAGTATTACAATACAAGTATTATAATACACTATTACATGAATAATATACAACAGAACATCAGTATAACTACAGATAACACAGTAACACACTAAAACATGACATAATACGTATAACAAGCTAATAACACATAGAACCAGTAAAACACATGTAATTCAGACAACTCATACACGTTCCCATTCTTATGTAGTATTATCCGTCAAGGCGGAGTAGTTTCTTCAGCATTCCCATTAGCTTCTACTGGACATAAGGTACGGATTTCCCGTCATTCAATAAGGACAACCTCTTCCTTTATTAGGAGTTCCCGTATGCAGCCAACTGTTTTCCTCAGTAGTTACAGATTAAATGCTTATGTTTTATTAGTTACCTTAGCCATATACATGCATGACCAGTTTCACCTAGTTATGGAGGTACAATAATCATAACACTAGAGGCACAAGTGTTATGACTTCACCACGGCGGAGTGATAGCTCGTGGCGTCCTTTTCAGTTATTTGGCCATTATTATATTATTATTATCATGTGGGGCGTATGGGTGCTTCCTAGGTTTAGTTTTAGTCAAGATTTCATGGTAAATGTGGTGTGTGCCTTGCATCCTTCACAAGGAGCTGATCCCTCCTACCCATTACCAATTAATTAGAGGCATCCCCTCTAATTTGCATGACGAGATCACCCCTCCAAGTATTCATGCACGTTGTTGACCTCATGACCTATATTGTCTTTTGGTATATTAAACTAATACAAATTTTCATAAGTAACATAAGCTATGTTTTCAAAACTAAAACCAGTAAACATGACATACGTCTAGGTTTTCCCAGGACTTATTCATTTCTGCTGTAATTCATGCTTTATACGCTTTATATGCTTTCATTCCTTTATGTCTTTACGTTATGCTATATATCCGTGCACTGAGCTTAAGCTCAGCCGTTTTCCATTTCCATGTTCCCAAGCGGTAGGTACTCAAGGTCGCAAGTAGTAACTTCAGAGTATGTGCATTCGGATTGGAAGCTATCCGGCCTCTTTTATCTTATGCATTTATTCCTACTTTTTCATACTTTATTTCTTTTGGACATTGTTTAGTCCTTTCATTTACAGTACTTAATAGTGCTTGCGTGTGAGTTACTAGACTACCGATGTTTGATTCCGGTATTTCTATTTATGGTCATGAATGTTTAGACATTTACCTTGCATGCTTTGATGACACACCGTAATTTACTATAGCATTCCATCTTAACAAATAGGGTGTTACAATTATGGTATCAGAGCCCAAGGTTTCGACCTGTAGCTCTTAAAAACATGACCTATGACTTATGGGTAGTCACCAGCGTCTTCCTAAAACTGACAGTTGGTTTTCAGGCATTCATTCATTTTCATTTCATTTTCATGCATTCATATCATTGTTGCAGGTTTATGACTAAGTAATGGTTGGTACAGGACTGGCCCTATTTAGTCGCATGTGTTTTATTGAAACTTTTTACTTTGGGACCGACCCATAGGCGTCCCCTCGCTATGTCTTTTGTTTTGGGTGAACTGACCATGTGCGTTTACCCTCGCGCATATAAAAGTTTTTATAAATTGCATCATGCATTTTAAACTGTTTCATGCATTATAAACTGCTTCATTGATTTATACATTGTTCATGTATTTTTATGTTCATCTCATTTCAGATTTATGATTTATGTTGCATTTTGTTTTAAACTGTCAGATGGTGAACACACGCAATGCTCAAGAGTTGGCTGCAACTGTCAATGTAGCTCTACAAGCCATCCTTCCCTAACTTCGCAATGAAATCAGGGACGAAGTTCATGCTGAAATTCAAGCTCAGGGCGTTCAGTATGGCCCTCATCTTGAAAACTACTACAACAACAACAATCCTCCACCACCACCACCTGTTACTCTCATGACTTGGTTGGAGCGATTCAACAAACAGCGACCCCGTTCGTTTGAGCAGCCTGACAACCCTAATGAGGCTGAAGCTTGGATTTCTCACATCAAGAAGATATTCGATGCAATGGGTTGTGACGGTGTTTTCAAGGAAAGACTAGCTTGCTATAAGTTTGAAGGTGATGTGCTGCAGTGGTGAAAGTCTGTCAAGCAGGCCAATGGTGGTGATAATTGGGTTGCACTGCTGACATGGGACCAGTTTAAGGAGCTCTTCCTTAACCGGTACTTTCCACATGCTGAACAGGAGAAGCTTAAGCGGGATTATCATAATATCCGACAGGTTGCTGGGGATAATAGCAACGAATTCATGCAGAGGTTTCTCTGTTTGGCTGGTTTCTTGGGAGCAGCAGTTGGTACTGCTGAGGAGCAAGCTGAGAAGTTTCGCTGGGCTCTTCGCACTTCGGTCGCCACCATTTTGGTTTGTGCTACATTCACTATAGTAGCACAGGTGGACGATGCAGATCGTAAGCTTGAGATGCTTCAGGAACGAGAGGAGTTTGGTGATGACAGAGCAGTGAAGAGGTATCTTCAATCACCAATTGTAAACCATTCATCTCCATCAGTATATTCATTTTCATATCATCTTCTGTTTAACTTTATATTCCAGGCAGGAGACTGATGGCCGTAAGCCTGCAGCCGCTCAGCAGCAAGCATCTAAGGGAAACGGTCAGAACAACGACTGTTCTGGTTCTGAGAGGCGTGGCGGTAATGATGATTACCGTAACAACGCCAATAACTCGAACAACAGCAGGTCCCTACATTAACTTTCTTTCATGTTAAACCATCTTATGTTATGGTATTCTGACACTCCAACAATTTTAATTCAGGAACAACAACAACGGTAAGGATCAGGACCGTAGAGGTTCACAGTCTAACCGTTCTACCTCATCTGGTAATTTTCAAACCTTCTATGTAATCATGTTTATGTTCCACGATCATGTCTCATGCATGTAATCCTGAAATAGGATCTCAAATAACTAGGTAGCCTGTTGGAGGATTCACGCATCCTATATGTCCTACTTGTTCGCGCAGACATTCTGGTATTTGTCGCTGAGGTACTGGTGGTTGCTTCAAGTGTAGCCAACAAGGCTATCGGCAGAAGGACTGTTGCCAGGGTGAGATAGAAGGCACCTCTGGACATGCCGACACCAAGCCACCTCCTACTTCTGGTCGCGTGTTCACTACTACTAGAGACTAGGCGAACAAGACTTCAGGTACCATCACCGGAAATCTCTTTAAGAATGGTTCGGCAGTATGTGTTCTATTTGATACTAGAGCGACTCATTCAGTCATATCCACTACTTTTGTTGTACGTGTTAGGATTTCCCCTATGCCATTAGATAATGCCTTATGCATTTCCACGCCACTTAGGGACTCTGTACGAATCACTCAAGTATACAGAGATCTTCCCCTAGAATTTGACGATAAGATCCGCAGAGTTGACGCACTTCCTTTGGACATGTGCGATTTTGACTTGATTTTGGGCATGGACTGGTTATCCAAACACCAGGCTACGATTGACTGCCACACTTATCAGGTTATCTTCGGTGATGTTAAATCTCCAGAGTACATACACCGTGGTTTTTTGCCAGGGAGGTCAGTACAAATTATTTCATCCATGGAGGCGCGTGCGTTGCTATCACACGGCTGTTAGGGATTCATAGCCAATATTCATGACATTTCTGCCGAATCTTCATCGATCCAAGATAAGCCTATTGTGTCATAATTTCCTGACGTCTTTCCAGATGAACTTCCGGGCATACCACCTGTTCGTGAAGTCGAGTTTAAAATTGAGCTCATTCTAGGTGCAGAGCCAATTTCCAAGGCTCCTTATTGCATGGATCCTATAGAGCTTAAGGAACTAAAAGATCAGCTGCAAAAACTTCTGGAACGAGGTTTCATCCGTCCCAGTGCATCGCCATGAGGTGCACCGGTACTGTTCGTGAAGAAGAAAGACGGCAGCATGTGTTTGTGTATAGACTATCGTGAGCTGAACAAGATCACGATCAGGAATCTTTATCCTTGCCGCGAATTGATGACCTTTTCAATCAACTTTAGGGCGCCAAGTATTTCTCCAAAATTGATTTGAGGTCCGGCTACCATCAGTTATGGGTTAAAGAGTAGGATATCTCTAAGACTGTTTTCCGTACACGTTATGGGCACTACGAGTTCATAGTCATGCCATTCGGACTCACTAATGCTCCAGCTGTCTTCATGGATTTGATGAACCGTGTCTTCCATGATTTTCTGGACAAGTTCGTTATCGTGTTCATTGATGACATCCTGATTTTCTCCAAATCCAAGGAGGAACATGAGGAACACCTTCGTACAGTCTTGTAGCTTCGTCGTCAAAAGCAGTTGTATGCCAAGTTCTCTAAGTGTGAGTTATGGTTAAGCAAGATGGCATTTCTGGGCCATATTTTATCTGCAGAGGGGATCACCATGGATCCTTTAAAGGTTGAAGCTATCACCAAATGGCCGAGACCTACGTGTGCAACTGAGCTCAGAGGTTTTCTGGGTTTGGCTGGCTACTACCACAGGTTTGTAGAGAACTTTTCACGGTTAGCCTTACATTTGACTAAGCTAACGAGGAAAGGAGAGAAATTCGTCTGGACGGAAGAGCGAGAGAAGAGCTTTGAAGATCTTAAGCAGAAGTTAGTGACTGTACCTATTCTTACTCTCCCATCTGGTTCAGGTGGATTTTAGATCTATAGTGACGCTTTAGGAAAGGGTTTAGGCTGTATTCTCATGCAACATGGGAAGGTTATTGCATACGCATCATGACAACTGAAACCTTATGAATAAAACTATCCCACTCATGATTTAGAGCTTGCAGCAGTTGTTTTCGCATTGAATATCTGGAGACATTATTTGTATGGTGAATCATGTGACATATTCACCGATCACAAGAGTCTCAAGTACATCTTCACCCAGAAGGAACTGAACATGAGACAAAGCAGATGGTTAGAGCTATTGAAGGACTACCCGAAACCAACATTTAGTACCATCGTGGTAAGGCGAATATAGTGGTAGATGCTCTAAGCAGAAGGTCGGGTATGATTGCTGGCATTTGGATTGCAAAGGAGATCATCCGTGACCTAGAGATGACTGATATTTAGTTTTGTGTACGAGGACAGCACGGTTACTGGGCTAATCGAGAGTGGAACCAGACTTACATTCTAGGATCAAGGAAGCTCATAAGGACGATGGTGAGATCTGGGCTATCATTCAGAACCTTGATCAGTAGACGGAGTTTCGTGTTGACAATGACGTTATCTTATGGCAGGGCACTAGACTAGTGGTTCTTGATGACTCTACACTCAGGGAAGCTGTGCTGACTGAAGCTCACATCTCTCTATTTACCATACATCCTGTTTCTACCAAGATGTACCACGACATCAAGCAACACTTTTGGTGGAGTGGTATGAAGCAGGATGTTGCCACTTTCATTTCTAAATGTATGATATGCCAGCAGGTTAAGATCGAACACCAGAGAGCTAGTGGGTTACTACAACCACTAGATATTCCAACATGGAAATGGGACAAAATCACCATGGATTTTGTTACTGGTCTTCCTGTGACTCAGAGGAAGAATGACGCATCTGGGTTATTGTTGATAGGTTGACTAAATCTGCTCTTTTTCTGCCGATCCACAAGGAGCATCCGGTCAGCAGATTAGCAGACACTTTTTAGAAGGAGATCATGAGACTGCATGGTACTCAATCAGAAATCATCTCTGACAGAGATCCCCGTTTTACATCGCGTGTCTGGCAGAGTCTGCAGAAACCTTGGGGCACCAGACTTAGGCTCAGCACTTCCTTTCATCCTTAGACCGACGGACAGTCGGAACGTACCATTCAGACATTGGAGGACATGCTGCGGGCGTGTGCTCTAGAGTGGTCAGGAAGTTGGGATGATTATATCGTTCTAGTAGAGTTTGCATACAAAAACAGTTGGCACGCTAGCATCAAGTGTGCTCCTTTTGAGATGTTGTATGGTAGGAAGTGCCGCGCCCCAATCTGTTGGGATCAGGTGGGCGAATGACTGCTTGAGGGTCCAGAGATGATTGAGGTGACTAATGAGAAGGTCGTTGTCGCTAAGTCAAAAACTCAGGAAGCTCGTGCTCGTCAGAAGAGCTATGTTGATAAACGTCGTAGAGATATATCTTTAAACGTAGGTGGTCACGTTTTCCTCAAGGTATCACCTGCACGAGGAGTTAAACGTTTTGGAATTAGAGGGAAGCTCAGTCCTCGCTTCATCGGATCATTCGACATCATAGAACGCGTTGGTGAAGTCTCATATCGTTTAACGTTACCGCCTTAGCTATCACACGTTTACAACGTGTTCCATGTGTCCTTACTCAGAGGATACAACTATCATCCAGTTCATGTTGTCCAATATCCGCTTGATCAGATTCGAGAGGATCTTTCATATGTCAAAGAACCCAAGAGAGTTCTTGAACAACAAGATCGTGTCATGCGGAGGAAGACGATCCCTTTCGTCAAAATCCTCTGGAGGGATCATCCTGAGCGGGAAGCCACTTGGGAGACAGAGGAGTCTATACGTACTTCTTACCCTCATTTCCAGTTCTAGTTCGGGTATGTTTTTCTTTCAGTTTATGTTTCTCCAATTCGAGGATGAATTTTTGTTTTAGAGGGGAAGCGTTGTAAAACCCGCATTAAATTACCATGAACAGTACACATGAACAGTGAACATACAAAAATACGGTAAAATTAAAACTTTTCATTTATAATATATTTCACGTGTCACGGTATTTAATAACATGTAGTTACGTATATATTATAAATGTGTTAAGTACACGACATATAAAAATCACGATGATTAAACATGAACGTACACGTAAATAATTGAACTCGGGAAAACTACGGGTTTCCCCGTGGACTCCCTTTGTGCTGCGGCTAAGACAAGAGAAAAAGAAGGATGGGCTTTGGCCCATGACCCAACTTAAAACCCATAATAGCGAAACTCCAGGGAAACATTAAACATAATTTAGGTTACAGGAAAAAGTTCTCCTCTTGCCTCCTTTTTGCTCTTATCGGCGGCCACCTCAACCACAAGGAACAAACCAGACGATTTTCATTGTTGATTTATTTAGTGTACGTGATCGTGATCTTATTTTCTCCTTCCACAAGTTCGGTATAATTAAACACCTTTTCTTTTCTTTTAATTATTATTGAATTCATGTTTTTATTTAATTAATCTTAAAAACAAGTAATTAAAACAAGTGGGATTAATTAAAACATGGAATTAAGGGGTGTTTGTGGGTGTTTTGTTCGGCCGAGCACCAAACCGAGAGCATGGGGGCTCTCGGTGGTGTTTGTTTTGCCCAACCGAGACCCCATGGTCTCGGTGTGGGGTTCTTGTGGGTCGAACGCAGCAAGGGAACCTCGACCACGCATCGAGGTGGGGTTTTGTGTTGAACCGAGTGCCAACCGAGACCTATAGGGTCTCGGTGGGGATTTTTGATGCTAACAGTGGGAACCGAACAAAAGAAGGGGGAACCGGTCACAACCGGTATGAACCGGCTGTGAATCGATGTGAACCGGCAGAACCGCCAGTGGGAACCAGGTCCGGCAGCGGTTAGCCGCGGCTCGGGCAGTGGTAAAACCACTCAGACAGTGGCAACCGGCTAGGCCGGTTAGCCACTGTCAAGGGTGTTTGGCTCGGCTTATATGTGACTCGGGTTTCGTGCTCGGGTTAAATTTTAAAACACGGGTTCGGGTTTCGGGATAAAATATTAAAATCAGAATTATGTTTAATTAAATTAATTACTAGACTTTAATTTAATTAAATTCATGACTTAGGATTAAATATTAAAATTAATATTTCATGTATAACCTAAAGTATTTTACTTAGCTTAATTTAATTAAAACATGTATTTTTAACTAAATTCTTATAACGTATAGTTTAATTAATTAACCAGTTATTTAATTAATAAGCTATAACCATGACTTGTATTATACTAATTAAAATTTACTTATTATTAATAATCCAGCTTATTTCTAATTATGGAAACTTACTATTTTTAGAAACTTTCTATTTTTGGAAACTTACTATTTATGGAAACCTGCTATTTTTAGAAAGTTACTTAGTATTACAATACAAGTATTATAATACACTATTACATGAATAATATACAACAGAACATCAGTATAACTACAGATAACACAATAACACACTAAAACATGACATAATACGTATAACAAGCTAATAACACACAAAACCAGTAAAACACATGTAATTTAGATAACTCATACACGTTCCCATTCTTATGTAGTATTATCTGTCATGGCTGTCACACCCTCAATTTGGCCCACGTGTACAATTACACGAGGATGTGACTATCATGACAATCAAGAGACATAGATACAAGAATGACTAAGAAAAGTCATTTTCATTCATAAAACATAAAGATAAGATTTGTCCCAAGGAAACTGTTTTACACACCATGATAACATAAATCAAGTTTCCAAATGTCATACATTCAAATCAAGTCTCAAAAGTAAATCATGATAATTTTTATTAACTCCATAGCACACCACGTCACTCCTCCGCCTTGACACCTGAGAAAAACATTGCTAAAACGTCAACACAAAGGTCGGTGAGTTTAAAGGTTTAAGTATAAGTAGTGTTATGAACCATAAGATTTTTTTAGGCAACCGGCAAATAAACTTATAACAAATACAAGATTATCATCAAATAGCATACGTTCATGATATCCTACGTCTAAGCTCATGACACCGAAGCGTTAACCGTACCAACAAGTTTATATAAAAGAGCCCAAGCAAATACTACCCCAAAGTATTCGTAACACCTCAAATGTAATTGTATCCCATTTGGTCACACAACCAACATTAGATAGGGAGGCCAATCCCAATAGATCTATCCATAACATTTGCGCTTACACAAAGTAATTAGCGGTTCATGATAGTGGGCTAAAGCATATAGGGGTATCGCTACTTAGACATCATGTAGGCACGTATGAGTTTTAAGGTACATATGTTCATCCGTAAAAACAAGCAATGTTCTCACCCCAAAGAGTTAAAAGCAATTAAAAGTGGGGCTATAAACTCACCTCGTGAATCAAGAAAATGGATGAAAATGCAAAGGAGCTCGAGAATACGACCACGCTATCAACAACCTAGTTAAACGTAGTTACCGTGTTACGACTTCTAAAATTATATCAATGAAATGCATGACAACCTAGTTTGTGCTTGACGATATATTTTGTTTACGGAAAACGCGACGTTAGTACATGGGTATTTATAAACGGGTTTTTGGGCTTAGCATTATAAGATTATAAGCAAAATTTAGTTTGGGCTTATAAATACTCGGCTAACCCAAACAGCCAAACACCCTAAGCAGACATGGGCTCGACCCCTTTTGGTTTTCATTACCCAACCCGGCCCAGTAACTAGGCGATACAAACAAAGATTAGGGGGAGGGGGGCACGTTTCACTTATCTTGTCTGTTTTGGTTTACACGTCTCACACACACATATTACTTCCACCGTCCCATCTCTCTCTCTCTCCTCACTGATTATTATCTTTGGCCAGTTTTTACCAAAGTATGATCCATTTAATCCTATATCTGATTCATATACATCAAAGGAGTGTTCATGATCATCTATAAATCATGAGACATGGGTTTCATCCCCACATCATCCTTAATCTGATTCTAGGTGGCTTCCCAAGTGTTCTTCTTGTTAGATCCGGTGATAAATCAATACAAAGATAAGTTTAACTCCTATTCATTAAAGAAAGCGTTTTATGTGTTCTTGATTATAACTTCGAACATAAAGGTGTTTCATTGGTTTAAAATCACAAGATTCATTCATCTATCAAAGGGTTTTGCTCGGATTTAATTAATCTAGAGATTAGGGTTTCGAACTAATATGGGGTTTTGATATATCTAACGTTTAATTACACTTAATTAATGTCTATGTTCATAAAATCTTGTTAATTATATCATATAAACCGATTTATGAAATTAGGGTTTCGGTCAAATTGGGGGTTTGTTCAATACTCGGTTTTAATCTAATTAACTAGTAAATTTGTGTTTCGATTAAGTTTAATTAGAGTTTAAATATATTTATTAAAATTAGGGTTTGACAAATTTGGGGGTTTTTGTATCCGTAACTTAATTAGAGTCTAATTGATGTTTCTGAAAAGGAATAATTATCAATTTCATGTTTTGATTGATAATTAGAAAATTAAGGTTTCGGCCGATTATCTCTATAGGATTCGAATGAGGTTTTCGATTATTATTGTTACCAATTGCTAATTTGTTACTGATTTTACATTATTAACAATAACATGAGAACAAAGGTCTCGGCATAGTTTCGACAATGGGTTCATGTGTACTAAAGTCATTTGTCCAAGTGTATAATGAGTTTTAGTATGGTATTTAGAATGGTTTCTAAATGCTAACACTCTTATTTCATGTTTTATAGGTGTATTTGGTCAAGCAACAACTAATATGATACATAAGGATGAGGGAAAAAGCACAAAAGACTCAAAATGGGGGTTCTTGGTTTTGGCTTGGTGATTTTCAGATGGACAAGAATGTTGGAGCGTGTTTGGCTCGGCTGGAAATGGGTGCTTCGATTGTTGTTCAAGTACCTTGCTCAAACTTCTCCTTGCTTAGCCCAGGTTTATTGAAATGTGTTTTTGTTTATGTTTTTAAGACTTGTGAACCTGGACTTTATTTAAGCTTGTATTCTTGGCATAGGGTTAATCCTAATATGGAATTGTTAGTCTTGTGACATACCTATAAATGGCATTTTCAGCCTATGTGCTGGACTGGTGTGGTGAGTGGGTTTATAAATTGTGATTTTCCAGTTTGAGAGTTTGACTTTGGTTGACTCATGCATATTCTCAGATTCTATCAATATAAAAGTTTGGACATTTTAGTTTCCTTTGTTAATTTGTATCATATATCCACTGTCCAATTTCATCCCAACAAGGGTACATTAATGACATTCGGCCCATCCTCACGGTTTGATAAGTTTTTGGTTATTATGATAACACTCGATTCCGAATAGTAATTCGACTAACATAGATGGTTTAACTTAAGATTTTAGTACGTACACGACTACACAATGTTGTGACCAACAAGAAAGTGGACTCGCGTATTATCGATAGTTAAAATACATTATAACCGACACAAACCGATAGTACGTTTAAACGTCGTTCATAAACATGTCAAATGGTTACAAGAAAACACGTCATTATAATAATATTAAGACGTGAAAATTTCGAGTTGTTACATTCGCTCTCCCTAAAGAGGTCTTTGTCCGTAAAGCAAAACAAACGATACGTTTTATGTCGAAATTGCATTAGTAAACAAATGAGGGTATTTCTCTTTGAATTGGTCTTCGCGTTCCCAAGCAAATTCGGGTCCTCTACGTGCATTCCAACGTACTTTAACAATAGGTATACGACTTTGTTTGAGTCGTTTAACTTCTCATTCCATAATTTCGACGGGTTCTTCAACGAACACGAGTTTGTCGTTTAGTTGGATTTCGTCCATTGGTATAACGAGTGTCTCGTCAGAGAGGCATTTCTTTAGGTTACAAATGTGGAAAACATTATGCACACGACTAAGTTCTTGAGGTAAGTCCAAATGATAGGCAACGTCACCAACGCGTTGAATAATTTCGAAAGGTCCAATATACCGTGGGTTTAGCTTTCCTCGTTTACCAAAGCGGATTACACCTTTCCATGGTGCAACTTTCAACATTACTCGATCTCCGACTTTAAATTCCAAAGGCTTTCGTCTCTTGTCGGCATAACACTTTTGTCGATTGCGAGCTGCTTGCATACGACTCTTGATTTGGACGATTTTCTCTGTTGTCTCGTGAATAATTTCCGGACCGGTAAGTTGTGCGTCACCAACTTCCGCCCAACAAACGGGTGAACGACACTTTCGACCGTAAAGTGCCTCAAACGGTGCCGCTTTAATGCTAGTGTGGTAGCTATTGTTGTACGAAAATTCTACTAACGGTAAGTGTCGATCCCATCCGTTTCCAAAGTCGATTACATACTCGTGAAGCATATCTTCCAAGGTTTGGATGGTTCTTTCGCTTTGGCCAGCGGTTTGAGGATGATAAGCCGTACTCATGTCCAATTGCGTTCACAACGCTTCTTGGAGAGATTGCCAAAATCTCGAGCAATATCGACCGCCTCAGTCCGATATGATAGAATTGGTATGCCGTGCTTAGCAACGATTTCTTTCAAGTATAATCGTGCCAATTGATCCATTTTGTCGTTTTCTTTCATAGGGAGAAAGTGTGCGGACTTCGTTAAACGATCAACGATGATTTAAATGGTGTCGTAACCCGTGGACGTTTTAGGAAGTTTGGTAATAAAGTCCATAGTAATTCTCTCCCGTTTCCATTCCGGGATCCTAGGTTGGACTAGTAATCCGGAAGGCTATTGGTGTTCAACCTTAACTTTGGCGCAAGTTAGGCATTTACCAACATAAGTCGCGATGTCGGCTTTCATGTTTGGCCACCAATAGAACATTTTCATGTCATGATACATTTTGTCCTATCCGGGGTGGATCGAATACTTGGACTTGTGTGATTCATGCATGATTAGAGCTCGAATATTACCGTAACGAGGTAACCAACTTCTATTGTCAAGACACAATGTCCCATCGCACGTGCAACGAGGTTCTTGGTGATCATTCCACCGGCTTCTTCTTTATCGATGTTTTCTATCTTAATAGCTTCTCGTTGGGCTTCTAAGATTTTTGCGGGTATGTTTAAGCCAATAGTCATCACTAAGGCTAGAACTCTTAGAGGTCGCTCACTAGGTTTTCTACTCAAGGCATCGGCTACAACGTTAGCTTTTCCCGGGGTATAGCGAATGTCACAATCGTAGTCCCCAAATAGTTCCTACCAACGTCGTTGTCTCATGTTGAGTTCTTTTTGGTCCAAGATATGTTGAAGACTTTTGTGATCGGTGTAAACTACACACTTAGTACCATAGAGGTAGTGTCTCCAAATTTTGAGAGCAAAGACAACCGCACCTAGCTCCAAATCGTGAGTAGTGTAGTTTTCTTCATTTGATTTTAGTTTTCGAGATGCGTAAGCAATGACCTTTTTCCTTTACATGAGAACCGCGCCTAGACCTTTAATCGAAGCATCACAATATACTTCAAAGTCTTCACTACCCTCGGGTAATGCGATAATGGGCGTGTCACAAAGTTTTTGTTTGAGAGTTTGGAAAGAAGTTTCTTGGTCGTCTCCCCAAATAAACTTCTTGTTCTTTTGAGTCAATTCCGTCATAGACTTAGCGATTTTCGAAAATCCTTCAATAAATCGTCTATAATAACCGACAAGTCCAAGGAATTGGCGAATCTCCATAGGAGTCGTAGGAGTCGCCCAATCCTTTACCGCTTTGATCTTAGCGGGATCCACGTGCATACCACTACTATCGATCACGTGTCCAAGGAATTGTACCGTGTGAATCCAAAATTCACACTTTGAAAATTTGGCGTATAATTTTTCTTGTTTTAACAATTCCAAAATTTTCTTTACGTGTTCCTCGTGTTCTTCCTTATTACGAGAGTAGATAAGGATATCGTCAATAAACACGATCACGAACTTGTCCAAATAAGGTTTACACACGCGGTTCATAAGGTCCATGAATACCGCGGGTGCATTGGTTAACCCAAATGGCATGACTTGGAATTTAAAGTGACCGTATCGGGTTCGAAACGCCGTCTTGGTAATGTCTTCTTCTCGAACTCTAACTTGATGATAACCCAGACCTAAGGTCAATCTTTGAACAAATGCTCGAACCTTGAAGTTGATCAAACAAATCATCGATCCTTGGTAAAGGGTAACGATTCTTTATAGTGAGTTTGTTCAATTCGCAATAGTCGATGCACATGCGGAACGGTCAGTCCTTCTTTTTCACAAATAAAACCAGGGCTCCCCAAAGTAAGGAACTCGGTCTTATGAATCCTTTGTGTGTAAGCTCTTTTAGTTGATCGGCTAATTCCTTCATTTCGGCGGGCGCTAGTTGATAAGGTGCTCTTGCAACGGGTGCGGCTCCGGGAGTTAGTTCGATGTGAAATTCTACTTGACGAAGAGGAGGTAATCCGGGTAAGTCTTTGGGAAAAACTTCGGGAAAATCACAAACAATTGGAACGTCTTCAATTTTCTTCTCCTTCAGTTCGGCTTCGTTTTTACTAGTAACTTGAATAAGGAAAATAGGACGACCTTCTTCGATGTACTTTTGAGTTTTAGTACATGAGATGACGTTTAAACTAGCCCGGCTTTTCACACCGTTCTTTTCATCGAGGATGGTTAAGGTTCAGATTCCGTAAGGAATACAGACTTATTTTTCGTGGCAAATTTTCTCCGCATGGTACTTGGATAGCCAATCCATAACAACGATAATGTTAAAGCTTCCAAGTTCGATAGTTAAAAGGTCGATGATGAAAGAAATGTTTTGGAGGCTTAGGGTGCAACCTTTAAGTACGGTTTTTGTAGTGATCGATTTACCATCGGCTAATTCCACATTATAGTCGACATATAACGGGGTGGGGTTCACATTTAATAGTTCACTAAAGGCAATGGATGTAAAACTTCTATCGGCACCGGAATCAAATGATACGGAAGCATAGATGTTATTGATAAGGAACGTACCGGTGACCACGTTGTTTTCTTGGATAACTGCTTTGTCACATAAAGCGTACACACGTCCCGGTGCTCCCGTTTGATTCCCATTGTTTCGACCATTCGGATTTCCATTATTTTGACGAGGTTGTCAACGAGCTTGGTTGTTGTTGTTGTTGCCTCGGATTTGGTTTCCTCGGCCTTGAGTGGTAGCTTTAGGACACCTATTCTTAAAGTGACCTTTTTCACCACAACCATAGCAAGTGACATCGGCGTATTGAGCATTTGGAGTTATAGGAGTCCGTTGGTTCGTGGGCTTTGGCACACTATGAGAATCCTTGGCGAAGTGACCGGGTTTCCCACAATTGTGACACGTGCCTCCACATGCACCATTGTGGTGTTTGCCACACTTACCACAAAACGATAGCTTTCCTTGGTAACCGGATCCACCGTTCACATTGAACACTTTTACCACATCTTGGCGTTTGTTAGGGTGGTCACCATGATTGGGGAAATTGTTTCCTACCCATTTCCGTTTATTATCACCACTCTCCAAGGTGACGGAGTCCATCAAACCATCCGCCATTTCAATGGCTTCGTTCAAATCATTGTGTTTTGAAGAGATTACATCTCCTCAGATTGAAGGTGGTAGTCTAACGATGAATCTTTCCACGGCTCGTGTCTCATTTGGTATCATTTCGGGACACATCAATCTCAACTCTTGGAATCGTTGAATGTAAGCCATCAAGTTAACTCCATGTATAAGGAGGTTCCACAACTCGGCTTCCAATCTTTTCATTTCATTCCTAGGGAAATACTTTTTGAGAAGCATTCCCTTGAAATGAGCCCAAGGAGTAGCATTGGTCGCTTCCAAACCTACGGATTTCACATAAATATTCCACCAAGTCAATGCAGCATCAACCAAGGTGCTAGAGCTAAACTTCACTTTGTCACCTTCGGTGACATTTCTCACACTAAATTGAGATTGAAGTCTCTCAATCCATCGTGCAAGGCCCACGGCGCCTTTGGTGCCATTAAAAGTGCTAGTGAAGCATGAGCGGAATTCCTTGTATGAGCACGTACGAGTAGGGGGTATCGGAGTTGGCACTTGATTCGTTTCTTCTTGCGTGCTTGGATTAGTCTCGTTGGCGGCAGGGGCGGTGGCAACTCCATCGGCTATCATCTGGCTCAATACCAATGGGTCGATAGTGATGGGTGCGGCCGGAGTCGGGTCGACTCTATTCTTGCGAGTTTTAGGTGCCATAGTCCTATAACCGTAAAAAAGTTTATGGTAAGGTTAGTATCACAAGTTCACGGTTAGAGAGTACAAGTATGTCACAAAACACAATATCGCAAACATGAAGTGATGATCAACAAGTTATGTAGTGCACAAAATAATCCATTCCATCATCAAATGAGTACAAAGAAATCACCACATAGTCTTAGGAGTTTTAAAGATCACAATCACATGAAAAAGGAAAATTTGGAATGACGTGCACATAAGTAAACTAAGCATAATCCTAGTAGAAACGATGCTCGAGAGTCGCGATCCTCTCGGACATGTCGATCAAAGCTCTATGCAAAAGGGTACACAATGCTCCAACCTCATAGTGTTGGTCCTCAATTCTCCTAGCAAGTCCCGTGTAACGGTCGGGTGGAGGTGGCCATTCCTACCTAAGTCCGCAATAACCGCCTCGTAGCAAGCCTCGAGTCTCACCAATGACTCGTAAGATAGTCCACCCATGTTGCGAAGCACATGGGTCACCTTGCTTCGCAAGGTAGCAAGTCTCGTAAAACGGTGAGGGGGCATCCCACGTGCCTCGGCGGCCGTGGAGCATTCGACTCCATTTAAGCCGCACGGTGGGGGTGGCATGGGCATAGTGGGTCGAAGAGGGGCATCGTGCCTAGGAGGCACTCTCACGGATGGTGGCTTTGGAGACTTGCGGATCGTGCGAGTGGGGTCCAAGTGTCTTGCGGCTAGTCTTTTCCCGAACATAGATGGCCTCATGAACATCCTCGCGGTACGGTGTTGGCGAGGGGCCCTTGGTGCATGAGATGAGGAGGTGGAGGGAGGAATCATCGGTGCCTTGCCCCGTCTTGTGTAGGAAATGATTGGTGGTGGTGAGGAGCAGTAGGTGCACGAGCACTTGGCTCTCCTCGAGTGGATGATAAAGGTGAGGTACCACTAGTGGAGGACTCGCGTCGTGCTCTATCCGTGGATGAACTCACGAGGTACATCGAATCTTCGGGCGAGGTAGACATGTCACTACCAAATTAAAAAAGGCATGTGTAAGGATAAATCAATTTTGCAATATGTTGTAACTTTAGTTTGTCATCGCACACACCATTTAGCACAAAATTTTCAAGACATGTTGATACAAGATCAATATTGTATTCGCATAGCATGGCACAAACCATTTAGCATAGGGTTTTCAAGTAATTTCGAAATAGTATCAATTTTGCATTCACATAACATGGCACAAACCATTTAGCATAGAGTTTCAAGTAGTGTCGAAATAACATTCAATTTTGCTTTCATATAGCATGGCACAAACCATTAAGCATATAGTTTCAAGTAGTGTCGAAATAAAATTCAATTTTGCATTCATATAGCATGGCACAAACCATTAAGCATAGAGTTTCAAGTAGTGTCGAAATAAAATTCAATTTTGCATTCGTATAGCATGGCACAAATCATTAAGCATAGTTTTTCAAGTAGCGTCGAAATAAAATCGATTTTGCGTTCATATAGCATGGCACAAACCATTTAGCATATAGTTATAAATTACGTCATTAAGTACTTGTAACGATGTAATAGTGTGGTAATAAATGTAACGAGGTAATATAACGTAATTTTAACTTACAACTTACTTGTGTCGAAGATGTGAAGTGGAGTGTTCTATGGAGATGGAGATGTAGTTATAGTCTAGTGTTACTCTTTTTCCAAAATTTTGTTTTTAACCAAAAATCTTTGTAAAATTGATTTTTATAAAAGTAACCTAATTTTCTATAACCATGTCTCTGATACCAATCTGTCACACCCTCACTTTGGCCCACGTGTACAATTACACAAGGATGTGACTATCATGACAATTAAGAGACATAGATACAAGAACGACTAAGAAAAGACATTTTCATTCATAAAACATAAAGATAAGATTTGTCCTAAGGAAATTGTTTTACACACCATGATAACATAAATCAAGTTTCCAAATGTCATACATTCAAATCAAGTCTCAAAAGTAAATCATGATAATTTTTACTAACTCCATAGCACAACCACATCACTCCTCTGCCTTGACACCTGATAAAAACATTGCTAAAACGTCAACACAAAGGTCGGTGAGTTTAAAGGTTTAAGTATAAGTAGTGTGATGAACCATAAGATTTTTGTTAGGAAACCGGCAAATAATCTTATAACAAATACAAGATTATCATCAAATAGCATACATCAATGATATCCTACGTCTAAGCTCATGACACCGAAGCGTTAACCGTACCAACAAGTTCATATAAAAGAGCCCACGCAAATACTACCCCAGAGTATTCGTAACACCTCAAATGTAATCGTATCCCATTTGGTCACACAACCAACATTAGATAGGGAGGCCAATCCCAATAGATTTATCCATAACATTTGCGCTTACACAAAGTAATTAACGGTTCATGATAGTGGGCTAAAGCATCTAGGGGTATCGCTACATAGACATCATGTAGGCACGTATGAGTTTTAAGGTACTTATGTTCATCCGTAAACAAAAGCAATGTTCTCACCCCAAAGAGTTAAAAGCAATTAAAAGTGGGGCTATAAACTCACCTCGTGAAACAAGAAAATGGATGAAAATGCAAAGGAGCTCGAGAATACGACCACGTTATCCACAACCTAGTTAAACGTAGTTACCGTGTTACGACTTCTAAAATTATATCAATGAAATGCATGACAACCTAGTTTGTGCTTGACGATATATTTTGTTTACGGAAAACGCGACCTTAGTACATGGTTATTTATAAACGGGTTTTTGGGCTTATCATTATAAGTTTATTAAGCAAAATTTAGTTTGGGCTTATAAATACTCGGCCAACCCGAACAGCCCAACACCCAAAACAGACATGGGCTCGGCCCCTTTTGGTTTTCTTTACCCAACTCGGCCCAGTAAATAGGCGATACAAACAAAGATTAGTGGGGGCACGTTTCACTTATCTTGTCTGTTTTGGTTTACACGTCTCACACACACATATTACTTCCACCGTCCCATCCCTCTCTCTATCTCCTCACTGATTATTATCTTTACCCAGTTTTTACCAAAGTATGATCCATTTAATCCTATATCTGATTCATATACATCAAAAGGAGTGTTCATGATCATCTATAAATCATGAGACGTGGGTTTCAACCCCACATCATCCTTAATATGATTCTAGGTGGCTTCCCAAGTGTTCTTCTTGTTAGATCCGGTGATAAATCAATACAAAGATAAGTTTAACTCCTATTCATTAAAGAAAACGTTTTTATGTGTTCATGATTATAACTTCGAACATAAAGGTGTTTCATTGGTTTAAAATCCCAAGATTCATTCATCTATGAAATGGTTTTGCTCGAATTTAATTTATCTAGAGATTAGGGTTTCGAACTAATTAGGGGTTTTGATATATCTAACGTTTAATTACACTTAATTAATGTCTATGTTCATAAAATCTTGTTAATTATATCATATAGTCCGATTTATGAAATTAGGTTTTCGGTCAAATTAGGAGTTTGTTCAATACTCGGTTTTAATCTAATTAACTAGTAAATTTGTGTTTCGATTAGTTTTAATTTGAGTTTAAATCTATTTATTAAAATTAGGGTTTGAAAATTTTGGGGGTTTTGTATGCGTAGCTTAATTAGAGTCTAATTGATGTTTCTAAAAAGGAATAATTATCAATTTCATGTTTTGATTGAAAATTAGAAAATTAAGGTTTTGGCTGATTATCTCTATAGGATTCGAATGGGGTTTTCGATTATTATTGTTACCAATTGCTAATTTGTTACTGTTTTTACATTATTAACAATAACATGAGAACAAAGGTCTCGACATAGTTTCGACAATGGGGTCATGTATACTAAAGTCATTTGTCCAAGTGTATAATAAGTTTTAGTATGGTATTTAGAATGGTTTCTAAATGCTAACACTCTTATTTCATGTTTCGTATGTGTATTTGGTCAAGCAACAACTAATATGATGCATAAGGATGAGGGAATAAGCACAAAAGACTCACAATGGGGGTTCTTGGTTTCGGCTTAGAGATTTTCGGATGGACAAGAATGTTGGAGCGTGTTTGGCTCGGCTGGAAATGGGTGCTTCGATTGTTGTTCAAGGACCTTGCTCAAACTTCTCCTTGCTTAGCCCATATTTATTGAAATGTGTTTTTGTTTATGTGTTTAAGACTTGTGAACCTGGACTTTATTTAAGCTTGTATTCTTGGCATAGGGTTAATCCTAATATGGTATTATTAGTCTTGTGACATGCCTATAAATGGCATTTTCGGGCCTGTGTGCTGGACTGGTGTGGTGAGTGGGTTTATAAAATATGATTTCTAGTTTGAGAGTTTGACTTTGGTTGACTCATGCATATTCTCAGATTCTATCAATATAAAAGTTTGGACATTTTAGTTTCCTTTGTTAATATGTATCATATATCCACTATCCAATTTCGGCCCAACAAGGGTACATAAATGACATTCGGCCCAATTCTCACGGTTTGATAAATTTTTGGTTAAAATGATAACACTCGATTCCGAATAGTAATTTGACTAACATAGTTGGTTTAACTTAAGATTTTTGTACTTACACGACTACACAATGTTGTGACCAACAAGAAAGTGGACTCACGTATTCTCGATAGTTAAAATACATTATAACTGGCACAAACCGATAGTACGTTTAAACGTCGTTCATAAACATGTCAAATGGTTACAAGAAAACACGTCATTATAATAATATTAAGACGCGAAAATTTCGAGTTGTTGCAAAGTGGAGTACTTTCTTCTGCGTTTCCGTTAGCTTCTACTGGACATACGGTACAGATTTCCCGTCCTTCAGTAAGGACAACCTCTTCCTTTATTAGGATTTCTCGTATGTAGCCAACTGTTTTCCCTAGTAGTTACAGATTAAATGCTTATGTTTTATTAGTTACCTTAGCCATATACATGCATGACCAGTTTTACCTAGTTATGGAGGTACCATAACCATAACACTACAGGCACTAGTGTTATGACTTCACCACGGCGAAGTGATAGCTCGTGGCGTCCCTTTCAGTTATTTGGCCATTATTATATTATTATTATCATGTGGGGCGTATGGGTGCATCCTAGGTTCAGTTTCAGTCAGGATTTCATTGTGAATGTGGTGTGTGCCTTGCATCCTTCACAAGAAGCTGATCCCTCCTACCCATTACTAATTAATTAGAGGCACCCCCTCTAATTTACATGACGAGGTCACCCCTCCAAGTATTCATGCACGTTGTTGACCTCATGACTTATATTGGCTTTTGGTATATTAAACTAATACAAATTTTCGTAAGTAACATAAGCTATGTTTTCATAACTAAAACCAGTAAACATGACATACGTCTAGGTTTTCCCAGGACTTATTCATTTCCACTGCAATTCATGCTTTATACGCTTTATATGCTTTCATTACTTTATGTCTTTATGTTATGCTATATATCCGTGCACTAAGAGTTATGCTCAGCCGTTTTCCATTTCCATGTTCCCAAACGGAAGGTACGCAGAACAACCTCTTTACCTTATGCATTTATTCCTATTTTTTCATACTTTATTTCTTTTGGACATTGTTTAGTCCTTTCATTTATAGTACTTAATATTGCTTGTGTGTGAGTTACTAGACTACCGATGTTTGATTCTGGTATTTCTATTTATGGTCATGAATGTTTAGACATTTACCTTGCATGCTTTGATGACACGCCATAATTTATTGTAGCATTCCATCTTAACAAATGGGTTGTTACAAACATAATCAGCATGAAAACCAAGTTAACCGTGATAGTATGAAAACATAACTGACATAAAGAACATAACCATTAATGAGGGGACATGAAAGAAATATGACTGTAATGAAATGAAATATAAATAAATCGCTGGTGTGGACGACCATGGGTCGGTTCACAAAACAAAATTCACATGCGTAAGGATGAACGCCTAAGGGTCGGTTAATCAAAACAAAATTGACATGAGCAAGGGTGAACGCCTATGGATCGGTTCACCAAAACAAATTCGAATGAAAAGCACATGCGACAAAATATGGTCAATCATGTACCAACCATTGCTTAGTCAAAATACCTGCAATAATAATACATGAAAATAAATAAGTGAAAATTAACTGTCAAAACTTAACAAAAAAAATTATGTGACCAATTATGAACTACTGGGGTTCAGTCCACATTAGCCACAGTTTACGAGGAACATCATGCATAAAACAATGACACATAACTAAGTATGGATGACGGGTTTTCAATCAATATTTGTAAAACAAAACCGATGAAAACATCATGGTTAAAACAACAAGGTGTTGAAAATATCAATACGTGGAATGACAAGCGTCGGCTTAGGAAGCTCCTGGTGACTACCCACCAGTCACAAGTCGAGTTTTAGAGCCTACAGGTCGAAACCTTGGTCTCTGATACCATAATTGTAACACCCCACTTTGATAAGTGGACCGTTACGCGTAATTATGGCGTGTCATCAAAGCATGCAAGGTAAATGTACTAAAACATACATGACCAAAGGGAAAACCGGAATCAAACATCGGTCCCCACATAATCCCATAACATAAATAAAGTAAATGATATGAGAAGGACAAAACAAGTGTCCAAATAAGCATAAGTATAAGAAGGAAAAAGGAGAAGAAGTCTAAGGCAGCTTCCATCCTATGCACGTCCTCCAAATGCTCAAGTCTGTCCATGGGTACCTGTCGTTTTGGGACATGGAAAGGAAAGTAACGACTGAGAAATACGCTCAGTGAATGGATATATGACATAGTATAAATGGCTGAATCATAAATAAGACTGAAAAGCAGCGGAAATGTGTAAGTCCTGGAAAACTTGTAACATGTTTATAAAACTGGTTTCATAGTTTGAAATGACTTATGTTTTTATATGAAAACTGTATTAATTAGCCAATAGCCCATATAGGTCATGAGGTTCCACCGTTCATGAATACATGGAGGGGAGACCTTATCATGTAATTAGAGGGGTTGCCTCTACTTAATTAGTCTGGGTAGGAGGGATCAACTCCTTGTGAAGGATGCAAGGCACACATCGCATTCACCTTGAAAATCCTATAAAACATGTAACTAGGATGCACCCACACGCCCCACATGATAATATAAATATATGGCCAAAACTGTAAAGGGACGCCACGAGCAATCACTCCGCCGTGGGGAAGTCATAACACTGGTGCCTCTAGTGTTATGGTTATGGTACCACCATAACTAGGTGACACTGGTCATGCATGTATATGGCTTAGGCATTTAAAACTAACATAAATAATCAAAACATATAAAACATATACTTGGGAAAATAGTTGGCTACAAACGGGGAATCCTAATAAGGAAAGAATGTTCATACTGAAGGACGGAAAATCTGTACCTTGTGTCCAGTGAACAAGGAAAGATGAAATGATGAATAGTCCTACTCCGACCTCACTAATGCTACATAAATAAGGGACATGTATAAGTTGTCTGATTAATGAGTACGTTAGTGGTTCTAGCATGTTCTTAGCTTGTTTTATGTGTTCTTATCTTGTCTACTGTTTTAAATGATATATTGTATTAATCATGTATTTCATGTATTCTGATTAAGTATTATCTTGTATTCTTGTATTATTATACTTGTTGTGTAATAATTAGTAACTTTCAAAAAATAGCAGGTTTCCTAAAATAGAAAGTTTCCAAAATAGAAAGTTTCCAAAAATAGAAAGTTTCAAAAAATAGATCAGTTTTTGAAAATAGACTAGTTTCTAAAAATAGAAAGTTTCCAAAAATAGTAATTTTCTTGAAACAGAAAGTTTCCATATTTAGAATTAAGCTGGATTAATAAGCTAATAATATAAGCTAGTGTTTACTGATTAAAAGTCATAAGTCATGTAATTAATAGTATAGTTTATTAATTAAATGCCATGGTAATTTAATAAACTATAGGTTAAAAGATTTAAGAAAATAGAAGCATGATTTAATTAAATTAGTCTAAATAAAATACTTGGTTAATCATGAATTATTATATTTAATAATTATAACCTAAGTCATGTTTTATAATTAATTATAGTCCATGTTTAAATAATTAGTTAATAACTATTGTCTAAATTAAATGGTAAAATACTTAGGTTAAAACATGTGTTATTTTAATAAATAATAAAACCTAAGTCATGATTAAGTTAAATTAATTATTATTAGCATGTTAATTAATTTAATTCTTCTTGTAAAAAAATATAACTTGTAAAAATAATCACGTGCCCGATCCCGTGTTTTAGTTTAAGCCGCAACGTGAACCGAACCTGTTGGGAATAAAATGTAGCCAGTACACTTGAACGTTGACAAGAAGAAAACAAGCGTTGATAAGAAGAAAACAAGCGTTGACAGATCAAGCGTTGACAGGAAGAAGTCAAGCGTTGATAGGTTGAAGTCAAGCACTTATAGAAAGATTTAGTCTACGCGTATTATGTTTCTAGTTTGTTTCTAGTAAAGATAGGATCAACAATGTATTTTCTATATTTATCTTTACCTAGAATAGCTGATACGTAGACTCTTGTACAAGGCTTCTTATGTGTATAAAAGAAGACCTTTAGGTTTTGTTTTCATATAAGTCTTCATACGTTTAACACTTTCATTGTATGCAAGTTTGTTATAATCAATCAAGTGAATGCTTGTTTTACAATTGTTTGTGTGTTCTTGTTTGAGTATTAATTCCGCATAATACTTAAATTGTTTTATACACAACAAAGTTTCTCTACGTGTTTAACTTGATTTAATCTCGTTTACACAAGCTAAATAGATCTAAGTTTGGGATCAACAAGTGGTATCAGAGCTTGTTGAGAAACTTTGATCTAAAGAACAAAAGAACCCTAAACTGCCAAAAACCCTAATTTTCACAAAACCCTAAAAACATCATGTCTACCCTAGAAGCAAACTCCTCCTCCTCCTCAACCCATAACATCAAGATTCCCTGCTAGACCTAGACAATTTTGAGATGTGGAAGTTTAACTTTGAGCAATATATACAAATCCATGACTACACCCTATAGGAAATAATTGAATATGGAAACACATTCAATAAGGCTCAAAAGATTGCAGATGCCATCCAACAAAGAACAACTGTTCAAGGTTCTACTGAAGAGGATCGAAGAGAAAAACCTGAAGATGGTAGAGCTGTCTCAACTGAGGATATAGCATAGAGAAGGGTTGACATGAAAACCCTAAGCATTCTGAAACTCTCTTTGGGGCAATAAAATCAGCACAAATACAGAAGCTATGAGTCTGCAAAAGATCTTTGGGCAGCTCTTGAAGTTGCTTATGGTGGTAATTCTGATACTGTGCAAGAGAAAAAGAAGCAACTCTTGCATGAGTATGTTGTTTTGAAAGCTCAACCCAATGAGAAGCTAAGTAGTGTGAGAAGCAGACTTCTGGACATCACAAGCAAGCTATCCTTCATGGGAACAGTGCTTGGTGATGTTGATATTATCTCCACTTTTCTTAAAAGCCTTGGTGATGCATGGAAAATTGAAGCAAGGTCTATAATTGCTAATAACACTCACAAAAGTTCTACTTTTGATGATGTTTACAATAAACTGAGGCTGATAGAGAATGAAACTCTTTTGGATCATGGAAGAAAGTATACCAATGGAAACATGGCCTTCTTCTCACATAGTGAAGGTCAATTTGATCAAAAGGAGTCATACAAGAACCCAGTTACTGGATCAACCTGTGTCAACGCTGGATCATATCCTGTCAACGCCTCACATTCAGACGTTGACACATACAAAATTGACTCACCAAGAGTTAAGCCTGCTAGTATTGATCTAGATACTGTGTGTGCATACATTGCTTCATTGCCCAATGGTTCAGTAATTACTTATGAGGATCTTGAGCAAATTAGTGATGAGCATTTGGAGGAGCTGGACATAAAGTGGAATATGGCTCTTGCAAGTATAAGAGCAAACATATGGAATAGAATATTCAAGAAGAAGATGACTTTTAATGCTAAGGATACTGCTGGATTTGATAAATCCAAGATTGAGTGTTACAATTGTCATCGTATGAGACACTTTATGAGAGAATGTGGATCTCCAAGAAGATCCGATGCTGGAAAACCCTCAAGCCAAATCATTAAGGCTCAGGATCCCAAAGCCATGGTTGCAACGCAAGAAATTGATGGTGTTGGATGGGATTGGAGCTATTTGGCTAAGGATGAGGAAGAGAATAAAGCTTTGGTTGCTGAAATGGAAGAAGAAGAGCATGTTCACTATGCTCTCATGGCACACTCCTCATCTTCATCAGACAATGAGGTATATGATGATGCTTTTTGTAGTAAGGGTTGTCGTCTAAATACTGAAAGACTTAATAAAGAAGTTTTAAAATTGTCAACAGATGTGGGTAATGAAAGATGCAAGTTGTCTAACTATCAACTTGCTCTTACTCAAACTGAAAAGACTGTAGCTGAGTATAAGAAAATGGAGCTTGACCTAAAAGATAAAATCAATATCTTAAAACATGATTTAAATGCTAGTACTGATATTAAAAACATCATGGAGAGGGTCAATGCTGAATTACATGCTAAGTTAGATGAGGCTATCAAGAATAAGGATACTGTAGATCTTAAAATTCAGAGATTTGATAAAGCCTCACAAACCCTAGGAGAATGTGTTAGTAAACAACGAGATTCTAGGGATATGACTGGGATTGGGATGAAAGAGTGTGCTGGTGTTCCACCACCAGCAGGGGACTTCTATGGTGTCCAAAGAAAGGACTTATCTTGGACTGGTTTACCAGAACTCCAAGAAGAGGAATTTATTCCTCCACCAAGAGTTCTTACCCCAGTAGAAGAATATAGGCAAAAGTTGACTGATTTGGACCAATGGAAGAAAGCCAACCCTACCTTGTTTGTTAAGGGTGGCATGCTTAGTGATAGCCCAAATGAGTCTACACCTATCAAAGTAACAAACCCAATCACTGGCAAGACTGACCTTGGCGCAAACGTTGTTAGAAAACCTAGTATTAAATATGCAGAAATGTATAGAAAAACTAGGTCACCAAAAAGCCAAATTAGTGATGATGGAACAGGTTTCTTTTCTTCTAGACCTAGAGTTATGTCTAGAAAAGCCTGTTATACTTGTGGAAGTTTTTCACATTTAGCTTATAAGTGTGTCAGTGCTTCAAAGGTCAACGCTGATGAAAAGTCAAACGCTGTCAAACCCAAAACTTTTGTCCAGCAAAGTCCACAAGTTGTTAGACCAGCCCCATTCTTTACTAAAGGGTCTAATACTTATGGACAAAGACCTTTTCAGAAGACCAATACTTGGTCTAATACACAATGGGTTCCTGTAGCAAACCCTAGGTTCAACACTAACAAGGGTAATTTCAGTGTTGACAAGACCAAATCAAACGCTGACAGAAACGTTGCCAGACCAAATAATGGTAAATATTTGCATCCAAAGGGAAAAGGGTCTAAAGCTTATTCTAGCTTGACATGGAGACCTAAGCAAGATCAAAACCCTAATTCAGATGGGATTTCTATGACCTGTAACAGATTTAATTATATTTCAAAGGTCATAACAAAACCAATTGGGGTTAACTGGGTGTTTAATCCAAAAAGGGATGAACAAGGGGTTGTTATGAGGACTAAGTCTGTTCTTGTTGAACAACCAAATGAATCCAAGTCTGCTCAGGCTTGGGTTCCCAAAGAAAACTAATTTGTTTTCTTTATGTGCAGGGCATTCAAAAGCAGGTTAATGATTATGGCTATTGGGATAGTGGATACTCTAGGCACATGACTGGGAAGGAAGATTATCTCACAAACTTCACTCCCATTAAGGATGGTGAGAATGTTTACTTTGGAGGCGGATATGGAACTATCACAGGCAAAGGAACTCTTATCACCAACAATTTACGTTTTGAAAACGTGTTTCTGGTAAAAGAACTTGATTATAATCTGTTTAGTGTATCACAAGTTTATGATAACAAAAATAAGGTTCTTTTCACTGATACTGAATGCTTGGTGTTGAGCAAGGATTTTAAAATACCAGATGAGAAGTTAATTGATTATAGAACACCTAGGCATAAGGACATTTATAATGTGAATATTAATAGAATTAGGATATAATAACTTGTCATGTCTTTATGCTAAGGCTTCAGTTGATGAGAGTAATCTTTGGCATAGGAGATTAGGGCACATTAATTTTAAAAATATAAACAGACTTGTGAGACATGGTTTGGTTGATGGTTTGCCTGAAAAGGCTTTCCACAATGACCACTCTTGTGTTGCATGCCTTAAAGGCAAACAGCACAAGGTCTCATTTAAGTCTAAACAGGTGCACTCTAGTTCTAAACCACTTTACTTGCTACATATGGACCTGTTTGGTCCAACTAATATAGAAAGCTTGAATGGTAAATCTTACTGTTTTGTCATCACTGATGATTTTTCTAGGTTTACTTGGACTTTCTTTTTAGCTTTGAAAAGTGACACTACTGATACTTTAATTAACTTTATTAACCAAATTGAAAAGAGTCTGGTAATAAAGTTAAGATGCTTAGAAGTGATAATGGTGGTGAGTTTAGAAATAAGCTGTTGGATGATTTATGTGCCAAGAAAGGGATTACTAGACAGTTTAGCGTAGCCAGAACCCCACAGCAAAATGGGGTTGTTGAGAGAAAGAATAGAACCCTCATAGAAGCAGCCAGTACTATGTTGGCTGATGCTCACTTTCCCATTGCCTTTTGGGTTGAGGCTGTGAATACAGCTTGTTATGTTCAGAATAGAGCATTAGTCAACAAGATTCATAACAAAACACCTTATGAGTTACTTTGGGGATGGAAACCTAATATTGGTTTTCTTAAACCTTTTGGTTGTCATGTAGTTTTGCTGGACACTAGTGATGCCTTAGGTAAATTTAGTGCTAAAGGTGATGAAGGCTACTTCATGGGTTATTCAGTGCAGAGTAAAGGATATAGGGTTTACATTAAGAAGGAAAAACGTATACTTGAAAAAGTACATGTTAGGTTTTTAGAAAGTAAACCTAGTGATCCTATAAGTGGTCCAAATTGGTTATTTGACTTGGAACCTCTATCTAGGACTTTGAATTATATGCCTGTTACTAATCTAAACATTGTGAACGTAACTTCAAATGTTGTGGAAGAACCAATTGTTAATGTTTCAGGTACACAGGTTAATGAAGAGGTTGGATCACAAACAGACAAATCATCACCCATACTTGAGTATGTTACTATTCCCATATGGACAGATGCATTTGTTGCTGTTGCTGCTGCTGGAAAGGAAAATGGTGGTCCCCAAGTATCACCAGTTGACAACATGCATGATCTTTAAGGCGCTGACAAAGGAAAATCTGGCGCTGACAAGACAACTTCAGACGTTGATGTCTCAAACGTTGACAACCATGATCCAGGCGTTGACAGCTCTCTTGACCATATTTTCTCTTCCAGTTTTGAACAAGGTGAACCTTCAAAAAGAAATTGAGAGGTTCATTCAGATATTGAAGAAAGAGAGTCTGAAGAAGATATTGGTAACATGGAAGATGAGATTGAAGACAACACACATTTTGAGGGAGGAGTGCTTACTTCTACAATCAAAAATCACCCCTCTTCTCTAATTATTGGTGATGTGATGTGTGACAATCCGTCAATTTATGGTTGATATTTTATTCTTGAATATTATTTAAAAACATTATTTTAATGTTACAATATGAACTCACATATTTTTGGGAAGAAATTTGGATTTACGTCTTGGAGTAGCATCGACTACGTCTAAACCGGAGGATTCTACGTTACGTGCTTACATTTACATACACCGTCTTTGGTGACAATCCGACATTTCAGAAAATAAATTTATCCGCGAATATTATTTTAGAGTTTTAAATTTGTGTTGGTTCATAAACTCACAAATTTACGAGAAGAGATTAGGACTTACGATTTTAATTTAACGTCCTTTACGACTAAACCGGAAACCTTAGGATTACGTATTTACGTTTTTGAACTCCGTTTTTGATGAGACAATTTTTATTGGATTCGTTTTGTGTCGTTGATTCATAATTTATAAAAACGTTTTTCGTGAAACGACCCGAGGGCACGCAAATCGAGGAAACTAGAATCGAGGAATACCCGTAAATTAGTGAGGTGGGACAAAATACATTATCCCACCCCACTAATACACATGGGATGGCACAACATGACACCACATCAAAGATGTGGCATCATGTTAACTTGTAGCTTACAAGTGTAAGCACTAGCTTAACACTTAAGCTAGTTTCTTCCACTCATCCCACAAAAACAACTAGCTACTCATAACCACCATTTCACTCATGCAAACCACTCTCATCCTCCCATTTCTGTCTCAAAAATTCGTCCTACTCTCACCCTAAATAACCCATTTGATCTTGATTTAACCATGAAATCATATGTTATTCACACATATGATGAAAACCCATTGAAGTTATGAAGATTGGAGGTGATCTTAACATGTAAAAAGGAGTTTTCAAGGGAGTTTGGGGCTGATTTCTCAAGGAGTTTTCATGAAGAACAAGGGCTTATTTTTGGAGGAATCTACAAATACTTGGTGATCCTAGAAGTGGTGTTGATATCTCATAAGATTGGTTACCCAAAACCATGTCTTGTTCATCCAAAAGCTCATCATTTCATCATCATGGTGGTATAAAGATTGTTCTCCTCATCCTCTTGTTATTTTGATTATGTAATCATGTATTTTCTTTCCTATTGTATATGTATATGATGATTATATGATGATAAAAGTATTGTGTGGGGATTTGGAGTTGATAAACATGCTTAAAAAGATGAAAGACTATAAGAAACAAGGTTAAAATCTTGTTTAAATTTGTTGGCTGTATAAAACAGTAAAGAATCAAATGATGAACTGATAAAAATGGCATAGATTAATGGATTTACAGTAAGCTATGGGTCTTGTACACATGTGAGAATTGGCCATGCAATGGAATCATTGTAATGAGTGAGATATGATCAAAACAAGTTTAAGGTACAAATCTGAGTTCACTGTTTTGGACGATTTTTAGAAAATACTTAGAAGATGATTCAACAGTATCTATAGAAGAGTTATGGAGCACATATCATTTAGTTTATGTGATAAAACTTGGAGCTTCTATCTCCATATAGAACTCTAGATATGGCAGTTTTGGTGAACTTGAAGATAAAAATCAAAATTTGAGAATTAATGTTTATTATTATTATATAAGCACTCAAAATTATACTGTATAAAATGTAAAATAAAAACCCACTAACTTATGGATTTTATTTATATGAATATGTAAAAGGTTAAATAAGTGTATAAATTATAAAAATGGTAGTGGAATAATACTTATAAGTTATAAAACTATAAAACATGATTTTTACGACTTTTTCGGCTATTATCGTAAAATTAACGTTTTTGTTAAATAAAACTTAGACGGTTGGACCCGTCTAATGTAAACTTTATAAAACTTATATACTGATATATAAACATGTATAACAAGTAAAAATCTATAAGACCCGAACTATAGGACATACGGACATTAACGGACTAAATTAACGTTATTGGACTAATAATACAACCAAAAATGGACTAAAACACTTATAAACTTATTATTGGGCTTAACCCATTTAGACCCAACTTGTAAAGTATAGATACTGATAATATAAGTATAACATGTATTAATACAAGTTAAAGAACTTATAATAAGTTTATTGGACTTAAAACACGTAAATAGGTAAAACTAGTAAACTAGTAAGAAGATACCAATACGTAAACACTAAAATGAGTAAAAGAGAACAAGTAAACCCACTGGATCATCATATATATAAAATCATCATATGTATACATAATTGTTATTTTTATAAAGTCATTGGACATGAGTCTAAGACGAGTATTATTTGTCTAGGTTTCCGTGATTGAAGCACGTACCGTTCATCCGAATTGCCGATAACCCGTCTTCCCACATCAACGTGAGTTCATAGCCTCGCACTCTTTTAAATGTTTTTATAAATGTTTTATAAACCTGCGAGGGAGATAACATGTTAGTTTTTATAAAAATTAGGACACCATTTGTCCCGATTGTTTGTTTATTGATTTTGGACCCGAATGATTGAATGACCCGATTGTATGACCTGATAAATGATTAAAGGACCCGATAGATGAAATTAAATGGATTATTAAAGTTAGGTTATGTCACTAAAAGTCCCATTAGCATGAATTGTGAACTACCGGGATTTGGTAGACGCTTATGCATTTAATAGTACTATTTGGGGACGATCACCCCAGTTCGCGCCTTGACGGTTGATCCCCGTCGTGCCACATTGATTGGTAAGCGAATTTATGTATGAGAAGATTTCCATAGCGTGACCTTTGTGACGACACGCTACTTTAGATGGGCAAATTTGGTATCGGGTTAGCTACTCGTTGTTGGTTTAGTAAGGTAACAATGTCATGCGGCTTATAATAATCCAAAACTAACGAAATACTACTAGACGCCCCGAACTACGATGTATTGCCTGACTAGCAATACAGGGTCATACTATTGATATTATGTTTGTGTTTTGGTTTTCATAACCATACTCATATAACGGTTTTTATTTAACTTTATACAACGTCGTAAGACGTATTGTATGATGTTTGACATTGGCTCGTATAATGATTTTTAAGGCAAATGCCTATATTATGATTTTCGATAAGGATTTGTATAAAAT
Source organism: Glebionis coronaria (assembly GCA_025667525.1). Classification (NCBI taxonomy): domain Eukaryota; kingdom Viridiplantae; phylum Streptophyta; class Magnoliopsida; order Asterales; family Asteraceae; genus Glebionis; species Glebionis coronaria. Next base: position 74,259,408 of record CM046882.1, on the reverse strand, counting down.
GACTTTGGCTATTTTATGGCCTATTAAAATGATTTATACAAAATTATTTTCAATAATAATTTTATACTGATATTATATTTATAGATTTTATTAAACTCTATGAATTCACTCGGCGTTATCGCTGACCTTTTCTTTTAACATGTTTTGTCTCAGGTACTTGAAGGTAATTCTCGGGAAGACAACAAGAATTCATGGCCCGCACTTAAACAATAATTTCCATTCAAATACTTTGTAAAACTTTGTATGAAACAATATGACTTGGGACCGATGTAACTTTGATGTTTATGAATGGAAATTCTTTATTATTTAACGACGCGATTTTTATGCGTTGTCTATGATGTGAGTGATGTGCTATCCCGTAACACCAACTAGTCTTCCGCTGTATTGAGTTGTATAAATTTGGGGGTGTTACAGTTTGGCATCAGAGCTCTCGTTATAGAGAACGAAAGATTTTTAAAACCAAGGTTTTGAATAAAACATTTCAAAATCTTTTAACTATAAACATTTTTTTAAAAATGTCTAAAAATCTTTTGACTATAACGGTGCCGAAGAATTCCCGAGTTACCGACAAGGCCAGACTGAGAAGTGTTATTTTAATATATATATATATAACTTGGATTATATATATATGATGTAATTTTATTACATGATTGTTTGATGATTATTTTGATATTTATACGAGGTATTTATACGACGTAGATTGTCACAAGGTACCCTAAATCCCCTAGTAAATTAATCGAAGCTATTCTCGTAGGAATTCTAGCTATCCTAGATCTAAACCAAGTTGTGGATATTTATGATCCCAACAAATGGTTGATATTCGTAGAAATGTAGATATTAGTTGATTATGATATTGAAAAAGAATTGGCGAGATTAAATCTGATATCGATGTCATGACGATCTTTCCTTATAGAGTGGAATTTGACAAAACGTTACCACCTAGAAAGATGTCATCTGATTCGTTGTCATCCAATTCTTAAATTGAAATCGAAAGGGTGAATGTTGCACTTGAGGCTGTCATTGGAACCATTACCCAAAAGCCTCATGGCACTAGTACCTTTCTGAGAAGTCTAATTGAATGTGTGAGTCATTTTATACTAGCGACTCATTTGATAATTGTTTTTGTAAGAGCTATAGGATTGGAAATTAAGTATTGATTCATATCGAGCTTTTATTGCTCTATTAAGGTTTATGAATAAGATTGAAAGTATTGGAGAATGAAGTAGGATATTGCATTGAGTAAAAGTTGATTAAAACTTGAATAAAGTAAAATTTAGCCCATATAGAATATGAGATTGATAAGAGGAAGTCGTTAAGTTCTGTGATTGTATTATAAGGTTTTAATTGATTATTGATTCGTGTTAAGGGTTGTTCCTAGGCCATTGTCCACTGACGAGGATGCCCAGTGTCCAAGAAATAAATTGAAGAAATCTTCTTCTGAATTGAGACCGATGGATCTTTCGGGACATGTGGAACACCTAATGACTCTTGTAGATTAGTATTCATTGTGGTATCTTTTAAAAATAATCCTTAACTTAACTGAGATATCAGTTGGTAGGATGAGTTCTGAGAATTGTATGACATAGTGACGCGTAATGTGTTACGGTACAATTTTAACTTGTTTGTGATTATTGAAAAAGACTACCTTTGATTGCTAAATTCTACATGTATTGATGTTATCTATCCTTTATTGCTTCATCCTAATGTTCGCATTAGTGATGCAACCATAGAACAAGTACTCATCTTGATTTGAGTTACGTTGTGGATTATTCTTTTTGAGTGCCATCGAGGTCATGAACCTCATGATTATTTGGCTAAAGCTCATTTCCTATCATAGCGTAGTTAGTTCTTGGTGAACAACTTTTCATCACTCTTTTGCAGATCACACATTATTTTTATGAAGTTAAAACGGTATCCTTTGAGAAAATTTAATTTTCATCACAATAAGGATTATTCAAAGTGAGATTTATAAGTGATTGATATAAAAATGAAGCTGTTTATGAAACACTTTGGAAACTTAATTGTTTTCATAACAAAGAAAATCATTGTAAATTTATTTTTGATTCTTATTTAGGAATTAAGCATGTAAATGTTTTTATTATAAACATGATGATAAAATTTTGACGAACTGAGTATTGCATCGTTAATCTTGAAATTGTATATAGTTGCGCGCCTACATACAATTTGGAATGGACTATGCAAGACTGATTAGTAGTCACCATAAAACTAATGAATAAACACTACACTTTCTTTGAAGATTGTGAAAAGATTAAATTTTTATGAAGATCTGCAAGAAGTGAAAATAGGGACATAGTGTTAGGGACACCTACATATGTGCCCGTACTATCTATTCTTCTGAGTCGAATTTACTCATCTGTGGAAATTGTCTTATTTGAAAATTGACAATTCTTTCTTGTCCAGTTCTCCCATAGTGAGATTCTTAGGAAAAGTATCTGATTACCGAGTGTTGATACCCGACTGGATGTATCGACGTTCCTATCATTTCTTTTGATTTGATTTCATTTGAATGACCTGGGTAACGATCCAAGGAGCTTTCGAATGCGTACTCAGATTATGAAAACATGGGATATATTCATATTCGTTAAATGTTTTCGTCCGTATCTGATTTGAAATTCTCTCGCATAGGTTATGCGTTGACCTTACTCTTTTAATAGTAGTTGTGTATCCATATATCCTTGAATTTGTGAAGGATTATGAGTTATTATTAGTCTTTTGAGAAGTTCACATCTTATCGACGACAATAAAACTGAAAAAAAAAGTTAATAGTGCCAGTAAAATGGATTTATTGATTATGACATGACGACATTGTCTTAATTGACGAGAACTCGAGTAGAATTTCCCTAAAAGATAAGATGTTGACTATCGAAAGTGATCTAAATAATTCTTGATGGATGATTTTATCATGCATTTAGACTTAAAAGTATACCGTGAATGGTTATGAACTAGTTATAGATATTGTAATCTAGAAGAACCTATAATGAATTTATTAAAAGATGTTTATGTTATCTGAAACTTTAGGAGGTATTTATTGATGAATTACCTAGACTTTTGCCATTAAGGCAAGTTGAAATTGGTATTGACTATATTCCCGGTGTTGCACCTGTGGCTTGTGCACTGTACGTCAGCACTATCTGAATTAAAGGAATTACCGTACAACTGAGAGAGTTGTCGGAGAAAGATTTTATTATACCAAGCCTGTCATCCTGAAGAGCTATGGTGTTATCATTCCTTATATTTATAGATTACTGTGAACTGAGTAAATTGACAATCGAAAACGATATCCATAACTCGAAATGGAAGATTTGTTCGATCATTTACAAGGTTCTAGCATATGTTTTAAAGATTTGATCCATGGCATGGTTATTATCAATTTCGCATCTGCGAAAAAGATTATGTATTCCAATCACTACATCCGGTACTTGTAATGAACATTATGAGTTTCACATGATGTCGTTTGGATTGACTAATACACATGTAGCATTCATAAATTTGGTGAATCACGTGTGTAGGCTGTAATTTGATAAATTCATGCTCGTGATCATTAAGGACCATTTATTTGTTTATAAGAATAAGAATGAGTTAATAATTATTTATAGATTGCCCTGGATTGGCCGAACAATGAAAACATGTACTTTGAATATTTAACATATGACTTAAGACTTAATTCTTTACATGATTTAACCGTGTGATTAATAGATAATGGAAGCTATATTGACTTTTCAAAGATTAGAACCATTAACGCTTAGGGATTAAAAACTTAATCCTTTACATAAAATGACCGTTGGATTAATAATGGTAAGATGTATGCATATTGACTCTTCAAAAATTTAGAGCCCTTTTAAGACTTTGAGTTATACCAAAAAGAAAATGGAAATATGTTTTGACAAATGTTTTTACAAAGGATTTTTAAGGGATCATCCCCTTATAACCAAAACATTTAACTAAACTTCTGTTTAGGGGTAAATGTTTTTGCATACCTTAGGAAAACTTAAGAAGGAATGAGGAAACCATTTAAACCATAACTTGAAATTTGAAACGATAATTTTTGCCTTTTAACTAAGAAAACTTTGACCAAAATATAACTAAAGATTTTTCAAACATTTACGAATCTTATTAATTATTTTCGATAAATCAACCAAAAGTCTTGTTAATTAAATTCAAATTTATTTTTGAACATTTTATATAATTGGTCGAACTAAGAAATTCAAAATCTTTACGTTTACATTTCATAAAAATTGAATACTTAATATTTAATTAGTTATAATAATTATTATTTAATTAATTGTAATAATTATCGACGCTTTAAACGCCGGATTGAGAAAAACTGATAAAAAAATGATAGATGAGACGAAACTGAAACTTAGAAAATTTAAAGAAAAGTGAACGTAATTACTGACGCATAATAAAGAAAGAATATCTGAATGAATTGTGGACATGATAATTACATCATCATAAGAAGTGAATATAGATACCGACGCATTATGTAAAAGGATAAAGAACCAATTAGGATATATTCCTTAATAATGAAGGTGCAAAATAAATTGCCGAGCAATATAAAAATAAACGATGTTTGTAAGAAGGATAATATAAATAATAAAAAGGGGTTCGCGGATAATGTGAACCATTAAAATTGAGAAGCCGATAGCGTTAAATGTTTTTAAGGCCACTTGTGGTTGCCTAAATGTGGAGATTTTGAGATATAGTTATATTGGAATCTTGTAAGTATAAGTATTCTATTTATGTCATTTCTGACTAGAAGTATCTTTGTCTGAAGAAGTTGTACTGATGGCAATTATGAAGGCAGAGATCGCCTCATACATTAGTAAACGTCTCGCTATTGCAAAGGTCATCATCTGAATTTGATTCGATTTGGGTCATCGCCGACAGACTGACCAAATCTGCTAATTTCATTCCCGTAATGGTAAATGCAAAAGAGTTATGTAAACATAGTGTGCCTGTATCAAACATCTTTATCAAGATCCTCGCTTCGCATCGAATTTCTAGAGATTTGCTCAGAAATCATTGAGAACGAACCTTGATGAGAGTACTGTTTACCACCCCAAATCGAAGGGACGAGGTAAAGTAACAATACAAAACACTAGAAGTCTTGTTTTATGTTTGAATGATTGACCTTTGGTAATGAACCGTATAATCGTTTTCCTTTGGAAAGATTATCCTTGATAACTATCGTATTAGGATCGAGATCTAATCTTGTTAGGATCTAAATCTTAGAGCATCTGTAAGCAAGAGTTGAGATGGAGACATCCGACATACACCCATAGTGAGTTGGACATGTCTTTTAGGTTAAGGTTTCCTATGATGGCGAACCTAACCTTACAAAATACCCAACCCGCGAGATCTGAAATGATTGTTGAAATTAGGATTTGATTATTGACTGCCGATAGTGGGCAGGAGGTTATGTGAATATAAAATGTAGATCTTGAAGTGCCAAATGGGTAGCGAAGTTATGCCACAATTTTTAACCTTGGAAAAATGAATTCATGATCTGACAAATCATGGGATATAAGTCCCCATTGTATGGGACCATTGAGATGATGTAAAAGATTGGTTTGAAAGGCATATAAGCTGGATCTACCCAAGGACTTCAAGAGATGCGTGAATTATGTTTCGTAAATCGAACTTGATGGAATATCTATCAAGTGAAAATCTGATTGTTCTTAGTAAAGCTTAGATCGGCGAAAAGTTGCATTCATCAAAAACCCGTGAACATCATGGATAGAGAAAGTAAGTCAACATTAAGTATGATCTTATTCCCGTAGTTATGTTTGATGAAACTCGTGTATTGTAATGAATTGTACTTGTGAGAAAAGACCGAATGTGGAGGAAATACCCACATGGCTTTAACTCTATAAGAAGCGAGTAGTAAGATGATCTTTGAGGACAAAGATCCTGTTTAGGGGTAAATGCTGTGACAATCCGTCAATTTATGGTTGATATTTTATTCTTGAATATTATTTAAAAACATTATTTTAATGTTACAATATGAACTCACATATTTTTGGGAAGAAATTTGGATTTACGTCTTGGAGTAGCATCGACTACGTTTAAACCGGAGGATTATACGTTACGTGCTTACATTTACATACACCGTCTTTGGTGACAGTCCGACATTTCAGAAAATAAATTTATCCGCGAATATTATTTTAGAGTTTTAAATTTGTGTTGGTTCATAAACTCACAAATTTACGAGAAGAGATTAGGACTTACGATTTTAATTTAACGTCCTTTACGACTAAACCGGAAACCTTAGGATTACGTATTTACGTTTTTGAACTCCGTTTTTTATGAGACAATTTTTATAGGATTCGTTTTGTGTCGTTGATTCATTATTTATAAAAACATTTTTCGTGAAACGACCCGAGGGCACGCAAATCGAGGAAACTAGAATCGAGGAATACCCGTAAATTAGTGAGGTGGGACAAAATACATTATCCCACCCCACTAATACACATGGGATGGCACAACATGACACGCCATCAAAGATGTGGCATCATGTTAACTTGTAGCTTACAAGTGTAAGCACTAGCTTAACACTTAAGCTAGTTTCTTCCACGCATCCCACAAAAACAACTAGCTACTCATAACCACCATTTCACTCATGCAAACCACTCTCATCCTCCCATTTCTCTCTCAAAAATTCGTCCTACTCTCACCCTAAATAACCCATTTGATCTTGATTTAACCATGAAATCATATGTTATTCACACATATGATGAAAACCCATTGAAGTTATGAAGATTGGAGGTGATCTTAACATGTAAAAAGGAGTTTTCAAGGGAGTTTGGGGCTGATTTCTCAAGGAGTTTTCATGAAGAACAAGGGCTGATTTTTGGAGGAATCTACAAATACTTGGTGATCCTAGAAGTGGTGTTGATATCTCATAAGATTGGTTACCCAAAACCATGTCTTGTTCATCCAAAAGCTCATCATTTCATCATCATGGTGGTATAAAGATTGTTCTCCTCATCCTCTTGTTATTTTGATTATGTAATCATGTATTTTATTTCCTATTGTATATGTATATGATGATTATATGATGATAAAAGTATTGTGTGGGGATTTGGAGTTAATAAACATGCTTAAAAAGATGAAAGACTATAAGAAACAAGGTTAAAATCTTGTTTAAATTTGTTGGCTGTATAAAACAGTAAAGAATCAAATGATGAACTGATAAAAATGGAATATATTAATGGATTTACAGTAAGCTATGGGTCTTGTACACATGTGAGAATTGGCCATGCAATGGAATCATTGTAATGAGTGAGATATGATCAAAACAAGTTTAAGGTACAAATCTGAGTTCACTGTTTTGGACGATTTTTAGAAAATACTTAGAAGATGATTCAACAGTAGCTATAGTAGCGTTAAATGGAACACATATCATGTAGTTTATTTGATAAAAATTTGAGCTTCTATCTCCATACAGAACTCTAGATATGGCAGTTTTGGTGAACTTGAAGATAAAAATCAAATTTTGAGAATTAATGTTTATTATTATTATATAAGCACTCAAAATTATATTGTATAAAATGTAAAATAAAAACCCACTAACTTATGGATTTTATTTATATGAATATGTAAAAGGTTAAATAAGTGTATAAATTATAAAAATGGTAGTGGAATAATACTTATAAGTTATAAAACTATAAAACATGATTTTTACGACTTTTTCGGCTATTACCGTAAAATTAACGTTTTTGTTAAATAAAACTTAGACGGTTGGACCCGTCTAATGTAAACTTTACAAAACTTATATACTGATATATAAACATTTATAACAAGTAAAAACCGATAAGACCCGAACTATAGGACATACGGACATTAACGGACTAAATTAATGTTATTGGACTAATAATACAACCAAAAATGGACTAAAACACTTATAAACTTATTATTGGGCTTAACCCATTTAGACCCAACTTGTAAAGTGTAGATACTGATAATATAAGTATAACATGGGTTAATACAAGTTAAAGAACTTATAATAAGTTTATTGGACTTAAAACACGTAAATAGGTAAAACTAGTAAACTAGTAAGAAGATACCAATACGTAAACACTAAAATGAGTAAAAGAGAACAAGTAAACCCACTGGATCATCATATATATAAAATCATCATATGTATACATAAATGTTATTTTTATAAAGTCATTGAACATGAGTCTAAGACGAGTATTATTTGTCTAGGTTTCCGTGATTGAAGCACGTACCGTTCATCCGAATTGCCGATAACCCGTCTTCCCACATCAACGTGAGTTCATAGCCTCGCACTCTTTTAAATGTTTTTATAAATGTTTTATAAACCTGCGAGGGAGATAACATGTTAGTTTTTATAAAAATTAGGACACCATTTGTCCCGATTGTTTGTTTATTGATTTTGGACCCGAATGATTGAATGACCCGATTGTATGACCCGATAAATGATTAAAGGACCCGATAGATGAAATTAAATGGATTATTAAAGTTAGGTTATGTCACTAAAAGTCCCATTAGCATGAATTGTGAACTACCGGGATTTGGTAGACGCTTATGCATTTAATAGTACTATTTGGGGACGATCACCCCAGTTCGCGCCTTGACGGTTGATCCCTGTCGTGCCACATTGATTGGTAAGCGAATTTATGTATGAGAAGATTTACATAGCGTGACCTTTGTGACGACACGCTACTTTAGATGGGCAAATTTGGTATCGGGTTAGCTACCCGTTGTTGGTTTAGTAAGGTAACAATGTCATGCGGCTTATAATAATCCAAAACTAACGAAATACTACTAGACGCCCCGAACTACGATGTATTGCCTGACTAGCAATACAGGGTCATACTATTGATATTATGTTTGTGTTTTGGTTTTCATAACCATACTCATATAACGGTTTTTATTTAACTTTATACAACGTCGTAAGACGTATTGTATGATGTTTTTACGACATTGGCTCGTATAATGATTTTTAAGGCAAATGCCTATATTATGATTTTCGATAAGGATTTGTATAAAATGACTTTGGCTATTTTATGGCCTATTAAAATGATTTGTACAAAATTATTTTCAGTAATAATTTTATACTGATATTATATTTATGGATTTTATTAAACTCTATGAATTCACTCGGCGTTATCGCTGACCTTTTCTTTTAACATGTTTTGTCTCAGGTACTTGAAGGTAATTCTCGGGAAGACAACAAGAATTCATGGCCCGCACTTAAACAATAATTTCCATTCAAATACTTTGTAAAACTTTGTATGAAACAATATGACTTGGGACCGATGTAACTTTGATGTTTATGAATGGAAATGCTTTATTATTTAACGACGCGATTTTTATGCGTTGTCTATGACGTGAGTGATGTGCTATCCCGTAACACCAACTAGTCTTCCGCTGTATTGAGTTGTATAAATTTGGGGGTGTTACATGATGTCTCCTTTTCAAACTAGAAGATTTCATCAGATTCTTGGAGGATTTATTGCCAATATTCACAAGAAGGTTGATACCTCTCTTGTTCAAGCATGTTTGTTTGCCTGTTTTCTGTCACAACAGGAACCCAAGAAGATTTTTTAAGCTCTCAAAGAACCAAGTTGGGTGGAAGCAATGCAAGATGAGCTTCACCAATTTGCTATCCAGGATGTTTGGGAGTTGGTTGATTGTCCCAGACATGTCAGACCTATTGGGACAAGATGGGTTCTTAGAAACAAAAAGGATGAAAGAGGCATTGTGGTCAGAAACAAGGCACGTTTAGTGGCTCAAGGATATACACAAGAGGAAGGGATATACTATGAAGAGGTCTTTGCACCAGTTGCAAGAATTTAGGCTATAAGGATATTTCTAGCCTATGCTTCCTGCATGGGTTTTACTGTCTATCAAATGGATGTGAAGAGTGCTTTTCTTTATGGCATAATTGTAAAGGAGGTTTATGTAATGCAGCCTTCTGGTTTTGAAGATTCAGAACATCCATACAAGGTATATAGAGTCAAGAAAGCTATGTATAGACTTCATCAAGCCCCAAGAGCGTGGTATGGCACATTGTCCACCTATCTAGTGGAAAATGGATTCAAAAGGGGCACCATAGACCAGACTTTATTTACAAAGAAGACTGGAAAGGATTTCTTACTTGTCCAGGTTTATGTGGATGATATCATATGTGGCTCATCAAGTCTAAAGATGAGTGAAGACTTTTCCAAGCTTATGACAGACAAGTTCAAGATGAGTGCAATGGGGGAGATGAACTTCTTTCTAGGGTTACAAGTTCAACAGAAAGAGGATGATATCTTCATCTCTCAAGATAAATATGTAGCAGAAATCTTGAAGAAGTTTGGATTTTCTCCATATGAGAAAAGGGCTAGTACTCCTATGGATAGAGAACACCCTTGGGGAAAAGTTGGAGATGGAAAAGATGTGGATGTCAGGCACTATAGATCAATGATTAGTTCATTGATGTATCTCACAGCTTCAAGACCTGACATTATGTTTGTTGTGTGTGCATGTGCATGCCATCAAGTGACTCCCAAAGAGTGTCATCTTCATGCTGTCAAGAGAATCTTTAGGTACCTTAGATGTTATCCAGACCTGGGATTATGGTATCTAAAAGATTCACCATTAGAGCTTATTGCATATTCAGACAGTGACTATGGTGGTGACAAATTTGATAGAAAATCCACAACTAGTGGATGTCAGTTTCTTGGGAGTAGGTTGATATCTTGGCAATGCAAGAAACAAACAGTGGTGGCCAATTCTACAACTGAAGCAGAATATGTAGCAGCAACTGCTTGTTGTGGACAAGTCTTATGGATTCAGAACCAGCTGTTAGATTATGGGTATAATTTCATGCATACCAAGATTTTTGTAGACAATAACAGTACTTTATGCATTATTAAAAATCATGTACATCACTCTAAAACAAAACACATAGAAATTAGACATCATTTTATAAGAGATTGTTTTGAAAAGGGTTTAATACAACAAGATAGGGTTGACACTAAAGAAAATGTGTCTGATTTATTAACTAAACCTTTTGATACTGGAAGGTTTCAATACTTGGTAACAAGTATTGGAATGATCAATCTCACTTAATATGTGTTTTAGGGTCTTACAGTAAAAGTATGTACAGGATATGCATTGTTATTGGTCTATTTGTGATGTTAGATTTTCTACTTTATTTGTCTAACGCTGACAAAGGTTATCTTAACGCTGATAAGTATTATCGTGACGTTGTCAACAACATGTTAGTTTTGTGGTTTTTGATCTAAGTGTACAGGCGTTGTTAGCATTGTACCATTGGATACAGAGTTGCTTATGGATCCTTGGAGAATCATTGGAGCATGTTTCAATTTATGGATGATGGTTGGAATATTTATATTCCTATCTTGACATAAATTTTTGTTTACATGCATATTATTTGGCAACTTATGTATCACAGTTAAAGGGGAGGTTTTAGGAAACTTTAGGACTTTTTGGGTATTCTTATGATACTCTTATCACAATTCTAGATTGTGTCCACAGGTGAGTATGAGTTAGTTTTCTATCTCATGAGGCACTGTAGCATGCAAAGTTGATATACTATGCATGCTGCCAAGACCTTTTTTTGGCCTAGAATTGGATGTGGTCTGTTGGGAGACGTGGGTATGCTTTATATTGGTTTTACCTGGGAGTTACAAGGAATTTTATGAGATAACTTAATTGTTAAGAATTTTTGTTAGCAAAGGACACTAGAGGATGTTATGTCTATCTTTCATAAGCAAGTGTGCATAATTGGACAGTGTTTGCCGACCTATAATAATTTTCAGTTTATAGGTTATCTTCACTAGGATAAATTACTTTGCTAAGGTCCTTTTTCATTTTTATTACTTTTATTTTTGGACGCTGACAGATATACTACCAAGCGTTGTTGTGACCAATTTAGACGTTGACATGGCTTTTGCAAACATTGACAAGAATACAGCCGTTGAGCGTTGATGGGTTATTTTTTACCGTTGACACTCATTGGGTCCTACCCAGTTGTTATTTTTTACGAAAATTGGAGCTATAATTTTTGGAGTAGATAACTTTTAAATAATACGCAAGATAACTTATTTTCTTTTCAATATTTTCATCATTATATTTTGAAAATACTTGCCTCATTTTTTACCAATCACATGTGCCTATCACTCCTATATATTTGGCTCCTATTTTTAAAACAGGGTACTCTCATATTCTTGTCTCACAATTTTCTCCTATAATTCATCTTTCACAATCTTTCAAAAATAGCTTTCTACATCTATGGCGCCTAAGTTTAAACCAAGTGACTTGGTATTGGGATTTAGAAGTCAGCACAATATTCTTGCTTATTTGGAGGCTGATGATGCTCTGTTTCCACAATAAACCCAGATGGTGGCGTATTTGAATGCATCTCCACTTAGGTATGCACTTTCTCATGCTCCTCTCATCCCTGTGACTCATATTAAACAGTTTTGGAACACTGTTAGTTCCTCAACGCTTAATAATGTGACTACATTAACAGCTATTGTTCATGGGCGTTCTTGGGTGGTTACTGAAGCCTTGGTTCGCCAGGCTTTGCATCTTAATGATGTAGATGGTATAACTACTCTCCCCATTAATGAGATAGAACAAGGACTTCGGGCTTTGGGGTATCCTTTCCCTGAAGAGGGTACTTTGAATAAATATCATAAACAAGAGTTTTCCCCAGCCTGGAAGTACCTCATACATGTCATCCTTCAATGTTTGAGTCCCAAATGTACTGCACATAATGAAATTAACAGATCAATTGCTAGTGCAATTGTGTGCATTACAAATGGGCAAAAGTATAATTTTTCTAAACTGATTTTTGATGGCATGTGTAAAAACAAGGGGAATAAGGTGACTTTGGCTTATCCCAGATTTTTACAAATGATTTTTGATGACCAAAGGTACTGCATAAGGGATCATGATGATTTTTATGAGATCCCTATGCAAAAGAAAGCTATTTTTAGTAAGATGAACTCACCCCCTCACAGAGACTTACCCCGCACCCAAGCTATGCTTGTTGTTATTGCAGCAGCACAACCTCAACATGACCCACAACCACAACTTGACCCAATACCAAACCCCTTACCTTCACCTCAACACATGGAAGTTGACCAAGAATCCTTCAACGCTGACATGTTAAATATTGGCGTTGACACTAGTAATCCAAACGTTGACACCTTTCCTTCACAGACCCAAACACCCCTTAACCTTCAAACTACCACCCAATCCACATCATCTTCTACACCCCTGAATATAGGTTGATAAAATGCCCAAGGACTACTAGAGTGTTCTCCTCTAGTGGTCCTAGCCATGTTGTAGATAAAACCACCACCACAAGTGTGGTTGGTGCTATGGATGAGGCTGGGACTATTGGTACTCGCTTAGATGCCGACCAAGCCAGTCCTAACATCTTTAAGACCTCATCCATGCCCCATGACTCTACTTTGGGAGGTCAAATACCCATTCTAGAGGAGGGCAGATTGGAACCATACACAATGTTGGAATTGACGGTTGTCTGTATTAGCTTACAAAAGCAAAATGCAGACCTAGTACAAACAGTCAGTACACAAGGCCTTGAACTCAAGCAATTGAGGGAAGGATTGTTCTTTTGGAGGATGCTAACACTAGGCGTGGTATGGAGGATTCTTCCAAAGGGGGGGGGGATGAGCAGATCCATGTGAGTGACAAAGGCTCACATGATGGAGAATCTTTGGGTGTTGTTGAAGCCCTTACTGAATTGAAGAAGCAACTAGGTTTTGATACATCTTTGGTTAATCCTATAAACTTGAACTTCTCCTTTACAGCAATGATGGAGCAGTTCACAAGAGGCGCTGAGACGAGTAAGGTAAGCGTTGACAAGCAGACTTTGGACGCTGACACACCAAGCGCTGACAAGAGTAAGTTGGGCACTGACACACATAACTTGAGCGTTGACAGACCTATAGATATGGTTGGTGTATTCCAGTCATTAGCTATCATCAAGGAAGTGTCTTCACAGGTACCATCATCATCTTTACCCATCATTGATCCATTAGATAAGGGTAAAGGAATCTTGGTAGAAACAGAAGTTCCAAAGGATGCAACACAAGTAGAGTTTTGAAACTAGGGTTTTTAATCCTTTTTAATCGATTAATGTTCGTTTTTCCTCGATTCGACTCGAATTTGATTTCCGGTTTTACGTTTCAACTTAACTTGTTTTTGGTAAATAATATTTTTGTATTTTAAACTAAAAGTCTATTTAAAATAAAAGCTATATAAAAAAAATTAAATCTAATTTGAATAAATCTAATTTAAATGACAACTAATGTAACTATAGACTAATCTAGAAATCGAAATTTAAAACTATTTTATAAAAAGTAAACTATTTTAAAAGAAAACTATTGAAACTAACTTTTAAATGAAAGTAAATTAATATAAAACAAAATCTATTTTAAAACTTAATTTTCTGAAAAACTATTTTAAAACAAAGTAACTAATTTAAACTTTAAGGAAAGTAAATAGAATATTATTTTTAATTTTTATGAAAACTAATTTTTAATAAAAAACTAGAAAAATAAAAACTATCTTTAAGTAAACAAAGTAAAGTGAAGAAAATATATTTTTTTTTGTCTTTTTGTATTTTTTATAAAAACTGAATTAAATGATAAACTATTAAATACTTTTTAAATAAACTTAAAACTTAATTAAATCTAAATAAAATAACTGCCATTAAAAATAGAATCCTATATTAATTCAAAAGTGCAAATGAATACACAAGAAAGGGGTTAGCACAATGGTTGAGTCGTTGGTCAGTGATACGGAAGGTCTGGAGGTCGAATCCCACCAGGACCAATTTTTAGCTATATATTTTATTTTACTTTTGAACTTTTATTAAGATAAAATGAGACAGCTAGAGTGCCAGAGATTATAACAGTGTAAGTAATACAAAAGAGAATAGATATCAAAACGCAGATAAGTACTCAAAAGCTGAAAACTAATGAGCTAAAACAGATTGTAAAATAAGCAGATTAGTAATAAGCTAACTAAAGAAACAAAATTCAAATAAGCAAACCTATAAATCAATTAAGCAGAAATGAACAATAAGCTATAAACGAATAAGCTGATAAATCAGCTAATATACTAGCAGACCAAAAGAATCTGTAGGGCTGAATACACAAATTAAACTAAACCAAGCAAAACAGTAAACATGACTAAATTAAATAAGAAAATAACATGAATTAAGCAAATAAACCTATACTAAAAATAAACAAATCTGACTAACAGAACACTACTTACTCAACAAAACAATCAAATAAAACACAATCAAATAAGCAAATCAATCCTATAAATTATTAGAACACAACTACAGCAATTCCATTAAAGCAGCAAAACCAAACGATTTCGAAATCAAATAGAGCTGAGCAGACTTAAAAATATAACACAAAAATAACTAGCAGTAACATTTTCATAAACTAATTTAAGCAGATAAAAAAAAGCAGTAAACAAAATCTAAATAATAATAAATCTAAACTTATCAGTAAAATTAAAAAAGAAAAAAATGAAAACCTTTTGTCGAATCCTTTGGGTCGAAGGGTGAAGCGCCGAGCCCCCTTTGATATCGATACCGAAACCGTATCAAATGTCACCAGGACACCACAACACCATCGAACCAATCAGCTTCTCGAAACCAAGACAAACAGCACTCGAACCAACTAAATCTATCCGAACAGTAACTTTTACTATAATCTCCCAGTGGGGAAATTATTACCACTTTCCTTTATCTCTTTTTTTTATTATTTAATCGAAATAAACCAACAGTAATATTGAAAATAGAGCAGATTCAAGATGAATTAAACTTGGCATAAAATAAATCGAGACGAGATGAATTTAAATAAAACTTTTCATTAATTAAAAGATTACAAAACTGGAAATCAGAAATACAAGATTAATTCTATAACTAATTTACTGAAAAATAAATCTAAATCTAATTTAATCTACTCCTAAATTAATTTAAAAAAAAACTGAAAAATAAAGAAAGCTTAGAAAAATAATGGACTCCTCTATATGAAAAATAAGGGGGTTTATAAAGGGAACCCGAGAAGTGTTGAGGTGATACTTGTTGAGCACGGAGAAACATCATGGCCGTCCAATCTTTATTCTCTTCTTCTCACTTGATCATACGGCTGAGATGATGCCTCTCTCCTTGGATCGCCAGCGTGGTAGGCACTTGTGCTAGTTGTGTTTGTTGTATGCTGATATGGCTTGATTTAATTGGTTCAATGATTGGTGGTAGCCAAATCCACCAATCAAATTCAAGGGATGACAAAAACTTGGGAGCCACGTGTAATTGACAGCTCCATCTTCTACCTCCGAGAAAAATGGCCATTTAATTAAGGCGCGTGTGGTTCAATTCCTTTGAGATCGAAAACCCCCAATTTAGGCTAGGGTTTGCTGGTGGCTGCATCTCTCTTCCTTTTCTTCTCTCGTTTTTATTTTTTTCTTTCTTGTTTATAACGTTTGACCTCTCCCAACTCCCAAGTGACTAAATAATATTACCGTGAATGGTTTTGGGCTAGGCCCCTTAAGCATAAATTCCATCCGTCTTTTTTTATTTATTGATATTGGATTTATGACTTGGGCCCAAATGTAGAAAATTCTTATCCGTGCCATTTTGTTAATGGGCTTTGGCCCAAATAGCATATTTTCATCCTACAAAATTGAAAATGGGCTTTTGATCCATTTTAGCTTTACTTTTGATTCAATTTTCCAAATGGGCTTGTGGGCCCAATAAGAAGATGTGGGACCCACAAGGCCCATTAAGCTCAAATGATATTAACTCCACTAGGAACGAGCTCGATTTCGGCTTTCTTAATCTTTTCTTCAAAACCGTGTTGATTTTGTCGGTTTCCGTGATATTCGGCACACTTTTGATCTTTTGACTTTGTCTTCGTCTCTTTTTGGACTTTTCTTCAACTTTTGACCGTGAAATCCCGTGTTTTCTCTTCTTTTGATCATTTGTACCTATTTAAACACAAAAACACAAAACCACGCGTAATTCCGACTTTTATGATATAAAACACATGATTCGGTCTTGTTTTTCCTTGATTTTAGTGGCAAAAGGATAAGTGTTTACACACTTATTAAATCCCCTACACTTGACCATTGCAATGACCCCATGCAATGCATTATTTTAAAGCATAAGATACATTTTCCTCATAGTTAATCCATTTAGGCCTTTATTATTATTACTAAAGCTACTACGATGAAAAGATAAAAACTTAAAAAGGAGACAAAAGTTATTAAGAATTTATTAACTTGAAATTATTTGATGGAAGAAACTCGTAAAGAAATCTAGGACTTAGATTAGGGCTTTGGTGTCATGAATATTAATCACCCTCAAGTTTCACGTTCCCCATACCAAGCTCAAAAACGAGATCATTGTTATTATAAGTTAGCACTTCTAACACATACTCATGTGGTTTAATTAATCACTTAGACCCCCTTATTCCTACGGTGTATCTCTTGTATTTTATTGTTGTCTTGAATGATCACGAGGATGCATTTTTGACTTATTTCGATAATTTATTAAGGCCGAAAATAAAGTGGGACGATTTAATCAATAGTTAGCTAAAGGACAAAATCTTTTAAAACTGCTTCTCGAGACCTCAAAAAGTTCATATCTTGGCATAACTGGTTTCACGATTTGAGACCTTTCTCGGACCGATATTTGGCTTGTACTTCAAACTTCAAATCTTGAGAGACGATCTTGAAATTATGGTCTTCTCTTCATTTTGGTATACATCTTCATAAGGAGTGAAAGATGCTTCAAACGTTGACCACGACTTCTTCATTTATCCTCTTCTTTATTTAGGATTTTGATATACAACGATCCGCCTCCTTTTCGGACTTGGATCTATTTATCCTCATACCTTGTTAGGGTCTTTTTGGATAGACTTCTCCATGATCTTTAGGGGAGTAATTGCTTCTCGTCGTGCGTCTTGATCCATCATATTGATTTGGATTAATGATCTTCACGTCATCTTTGGATCTTTAGCAAAAAAAAATGAATCCTCATGCCTTGTTAGGGCCTTTTTGGACTCGGGTATCCTCATGCCTTGTTAGGGCCTTTTTGGATAAGCCAATCTTCGCGTCCCGTTTCAATAAGTTATGCCTTGACTATGAACTCTAATTAATACCGAGCAACTTTTAAACGATCTTGTGCTAGAAGCTAAGTAACCTTTTAAATCGTACAACCTTATTTATTGCAAATATATTTATTAACAAGTGATGGGAGAAAAAGCTCATAACTAACTCACATAAGTTAATGAAAGAATACCGAACTTGTAATTAACTCTATCATTTCTCGTTCTCCACAATTTAAAATCTCAAATAATGAGACTCGTGGATGCTTAGCCTAATAAACCAATTAAGGTCCATATGGTTAAGGATACTAGCTAGAGTAAACTTGGATAAGTAAACTCGGGTTGAGTCAAAATATTCACGACGGGCCTAATATATCAAAGATATCTAAACTTGTTAAAACCATTTTATTTATTTATTATATTTTGACTTTATTCTTGAAATGGAAATTATTCGATGCGATAATAAAAGGAAAGAAAATAAATAAAAATACTACTAGGCCAAAATAGATCAAAAATTTGAAGAACGTTGAAAATTTTTAAAATTTTCCGGTTAAATGGGGTCAAATTCATGGAAAAGGCCACTAAAATTTTGATAGAAATCCCCCCTACACTTAAGATAAACATTGCCCTCAATGTTTAAGCATGTGGGAGAATAAACTCCCCTACACTTAGGACATTGAGTGCGTTGTTTAAATCGAGCTAAGGAAAGGACAACAAAAGTGATTACATTTATTCGTTTTAAGATAGAATCACAATAGCAAAAACTTATCGAAGGAACCGGGTACACGGGTAACACGGGAACACGGGTCACGTCAAAAGTACCAAAAGTGGATCATCAAAGCACATGTACCTACACAATCACAACACACAAAACAAACAACCTACACGGCTCCCCCTACACTTATTGTAGAAAATAAATAAATAAAAGATAGATAATCGGGTTGCCTCCCGAGAAGCGCTTGTTTTTGTTAACCGAGTCACGAGCCTGACTCGACCCCCAATTTAATGGTCCATGGGGAAGCCTCGAATGTTATACCGGGATCAAAAATCTTATCCTCGGTCCCGGAGGAACATAATAAATGAGAGGCAGGAGGATAAGTCATGAAAGGGAGAAAAGTCCGCTCAACATACGAGAAGTATGTGAGGTCATGATCCGCGGGAGGTGGGGTGGGCAAAGCCGTAAAGGTATTAATCAAAGAATGGTCAATGTCACCTCCCGGGTCAAAGCATTCATCCTCATGAACGTGAATCTCTTCGATTTCTTCATCATAGATAGGCTCGTCAAACAAAGGTTTGTCATTCCCCTCATTGAGGATTTTAGAAATTCTCTCGAAGAGATCACGATCAAGTACGAAACCATCATTCATTTGTGGGATTTGTTGATAAGTTAAATCCTCACGAATGTGGTAAACGTAATTCTCATTAGAGGAGTGTTTATTAGGTAACTCCTCGAGAATTGGATGAAAATCGATGGTAGAATCAAAAGTTATTGGCGAAGAAGCAAATGTGAATTTGTCAAAATCCGAGTTCTCAAAATCAATATCAATATCAAGTTTTAAAACACCATTTGCCTTCTCATCAATACCATGATCACAATTAAGCTCATGCGAGAAATCCAATAACACGGGATCATAAAAAGCATCCTCGTGATGGAATTTCTCGATACTCGGGGTATAAAAGTCATCACTAAGGAGTAAAGAATCCGATAAATCATTAGTATCATGGTTTTCAAAAGTCGGTCTTGGTAAAATAGGCGAATCATCCTCATCCGATCCCGAGGAATAATTAAAAATGTAGTCGGAATCACAAGATAACTCGTCCCTATCTACAAACTCCTTAGGTGTAGGACAACTTATGGGTTCTTCTTCTATGCACTCACACTCCTCAAAAATTGGTTTCTCAAAACATGTCTCGCTAAGAGGATTTGAAGAAAGCATAAAGTCATTTGAAGGGGTAGGTGAAGGAGGCATAAAAGAAATGGGGTCATCAACGGGTAATGAAGGCTCAAGAATAATCTCGGGAATTTCCTCAATAGGTGGGGAAAGAGGAGAGCTAATAGTATCCGTGGGTGTCAACACCGGAGGGTGAGTAAAACTCATGATAGTCTCAGGGCCTTGTCTCTCCTTTATTGGCGGAGAGATGGAAGGATCCACAGTGGGAACATCACTACTAGTAGTGGTGTTAGCCTCAATATCATTACTCAAAGACGGCTCAATAACAAATTGATCTTGATAGGTTTCTAAAAAGAGCATGAATTTCTTATCAGTTTCCTCTTGCATTTCTCTTAAGAATCTACCATGTTCCTCAAGTTTATTAAGTATTAAATCCATTTGTGAAATACTCCCTTGATTATAGTTTTGAAAATTGCCTTCATTTGAAAAACCTTCATTATTTGAAAACCCTTGATTTTGAAATTCCCCATAAAATCGTTGATCATATTGTGGTGGGTCACTAGTCGTAGGAAAACTAGGGGAGCCAAAATAAGTATTAGTATCATAACACATACTTCCCTCACTATAATAAACCTCCTCATAAGTTTTGTCACAATTAAAATAAGCATGAGGCCCACCACAAGTCGAACACTCCTCGGACATAATCTTATAACGCTCTTCTTGCAAGATTTCCCAAATCGGACGATTATCCATGGTAGTGTCGAAAGAAAACGAAATAACAATAATTATTATGCTACGTAATATATTATAATAAAAGAAAAATCTTTATGTATTTTTTTAGAAAAATATATATATATAAGAAAAATCGATAGAAATCGAACTAAAAATTAACACTAATACGTAATATTTTTGGTGTAATACTTTTAGGAAAAAGTATTACTTTTGGATTTTTAATTTTTTTGGTGCAATTCTTAGGAAAGAAATTGCTTTTGTGATTTTTTAATTTTTTTTGTATTTTTAAGTTTTTGATTTTTTTTGTGTTTTTGATTTTTAGTGCAAGAAAATTAACGTTCAAAGCGAACGGATCCCAAAATCCAAACGTCTTCACGAAAAATCATCAATCGTACGAGCGAAGCGGCAGCGGCGCCATTTTGAAACTAGGGTTTTTAATCCTTTTTAATCGATTAATGTTCGTTTTTCCTCGATTCGACTCGAATTTGATTTCCGGTTTTACGTTTCAACTTAACTTGTTTTTGTTAAATAATATTTTTGTATTTTAAACTAAAAGTCTATTTAAAATAAAAGCTATATAAAAAAATTAAATCTAATTTGAATAAATCTAATTTAAATGACAACTAATGTAACTATAGACTAATCTAGAAATCGAAATTTAAAACTATTTTATAAAAAGTAAATTATTTTAAAAGAAAACTATTGAAACTAACTTTTAAATGAAAGTAAATTAATATAAAACAAAATCTATTTTAAAACTTAATTTTCTGAAAAACTATTTTAAAACAAAGTAACTAATTTAAACTTTAAGGAAAGTAAATAGAATATTATTTTTTATTTTTATGAAAACTAATTTTTAATAAAAAAACTAGAAAAATAAAAACTATCTTTAAGTAAACAAAGTAAAGTGAAGAAAATATATTTTTTTTTGTCTTTTTGTATTTTTTTATAAAAACTGAATTAAATGATAAACTATTAAATACTTTTTAAATAAACTTAAAACTTAATTAAATCTAAATAAAATAACTGCCATTAAAAATAGAATCCTATATTAATTCAAAAGTGCAAATGAATACACAAGAAAGGGGTTAGCACAATGGTTGAGTCGTTGGTCAGTGATACGGAAGGTCTGGAGGTCGAATCCCACCAGGACCAATTTTTAGCTATATATTTTATTTTACTTTTGAACTTTTATTAAGATAAAATGAGACAGCTAGAGTGCCAGAGATTATAACAGTGCAGTAATACAAAAGAGAATAGATATCAAAACGCAGATAAGTACTCAAAAGCTGAAAACTAATGAGCTAAAACAGATTGTAAAATAAGCAGATTAGTAATAAGCTAACTAAAGAAACAAAATTCAAATAAGCAAACCTATAAATCAATTAAGCAGAAATGAACAATAAGCTATAAACGAATAAGCTGATAAATCAGCTAATATACTAGCAGACCAAAAGAATCTGTAGGGCTGAATACACAAATTAAACTAAACCAAGCAAAACAGTAAACATGACTAAATTAAATAAGAAAATAACATGAATTAAGCAAATAAACCTATACTAAAAATAAACAAATCTGACTAACAGAACACTACTTACTCAACAAAACAATCAAATAAAACACAATCAAATAAGCAAATCAATCCTATAAATTATTAGAACACAACTACAGCAATTCCATTAAAGCAGCAAAACCAAACGATTTCGAAATCAAATAGAGCTGAGCAGACTTAAAAATATAACACAAAAATAACTAGCAGTAACATTTTCATAAACTAATTTAAGCAGATAAAAAAAAGCAGTAAACAAAATCTAAATAATAATAAATCTAAACTTATCAGTAAAATTAAAAAAGAAAAAAATGAAAACCTTTTGTCGAATCCTTTGGGTCGAAGGGTGAAGCGCTGAGCCCCCTTTGATATCGATACCGAAACCGTATCAAATGTCACCAGGACACCACAACACCATCGAACCAACCAGCTTCTCGAAACCAAGACAAACAGCACTCGAACCAACTAAATCTATCCGAACAGTAACTTTTACTATAATCTCCCAGTGGGGAAATTATTACCACTTTCCTTTATCTCTTTTTTTTTATTTAATCGAAATAAACCAACAGTAATATTGAAAATAGAGCAGATTCAAGATGAATTAAACTTGGCATAAAATAAATCGAGACGAGATGAATTTAAATAAAACTTTTCATTAATTAAAAGATTACAAAACTGGAAATCAGAAATACAAGATTAATTCTATAACTAATTTACTGAAAAATAAATCTAAATCTAATTTAATCTACTCCTAAATTAATTTAAAAAAAACTGAAAAATAAAGAAAGCTTAGAAAAATAATGGACTCCTCTATATGAAAAATAAGGGGGTTTATAAAGGGAACCTGAGAAGTGTTGAGGTGATACTTGTTGAGCACGGAGAAACATCATGGCCGTCCAATCTTTATTCTCTTCTTCTCACTTGATCATACGGCTGAGATGATGCCTCTCTCCTTGGATCGCCAGCGTGGTAGGCACTTGTGCTAGTTGTGTTTGTTGTATGCTGATATGGCTTGATTTAATTGGTTCAATGATTGGTGGTAGCCAAATCCACCAATCAAATTCAAGGGATGACAAAAACTTGGGAGCCACGTGTAATTGACAGCTCCATCTTCTACCTCCGAGAAAAATGGCCATTTAATTAAGGCGCGTGTGGTTCAATTCCTTTGAGATCGAAAACCCCCAATTTAGGCTAGGGTTTGCTGGTGGCTGCATCTCTCTTCCTTTTCTTCTCTCGTTTTTATTTTTTTCTTTCTTGTTTATAACGTTTGACCTCTCCCAACTCCCAAGTGACTAAATAATATTACCGTGAATGGTTTTGGGCTAGGCCCCTTAAGCATAAATTCCATCCGTTTTTTTTTATTTATTGATATTGGATTTATGACTTGGGCCCAAATGTAGAAAATTCTTATCCGTGCCATTTTGTTAATGGGCTTTGGCCCAAATAGCATATTTTCATCCTACAAAATTGAAAATGGGCTTTTGATCCATTTTAGCTTTACTTTTGATTCAATTTTCCAAATGGGCTTGTGGGCCCAATAAGAAGATGTGGGACCCACAAGGCCCATTAAGCTCAAATGATATTAACTCCACTAGGAACGAGCTCGATTTCGGCTTTCTTAATCTTTTCTTCAAAACCGTGTTGATTTTGTCGGTTTCCGTGATATTCGGCACACTTTTGATCTTTTGACTTTGTCTTCGTCTCTTTTTGGACTTTTCTTCAACTTTTGACCGTGAAATCCCGTGTTTTCTCTTCTTTTGATCATTTGTACCTATTTAAACACAAAAACACAAAACCACGCGTAATTCCGACTTTTATGATATAAAACACATGATTCGGTCTTGTTTTTCCTTGATTTTAGTGGCAAAAGGATAAGTGTTTACACACTTATTAAGTTTGATTCAAAGTTGTCTGCACAACTTGTGGAACAAGAGATGAAGAAAGTTGGTGAATCACCATTTGTTGTTACTTCTGAGGAACAAGAAGGAAGTGATGAAGGGAGTTCAGATTCAAGTGTTATGATAATTGAACAACCAGAAAGACTTGAATATGGTGATGAGTGGGCAAGGGAGAAACTTAGAGAGTTAAAGTTGCAGGCGGATTATGATATGCCAGAAGTTGCTCAGATGTACCATGCTTGGGAAGATAAGGTTATGGAGAATCCAGATATGACTATTTCAGATCAAATTTGGGGATTGGAGATTCTTCTAAGAGTTCAAAAAGATTGCAAGGTAATTCTGAAGCATAAGGCTAGCAATGTTTTCTCACTGCTGAAGAGAGATAGAAGGGAGCTTTACTACATGTTACTCAGATGTCATGGAACAGGATGGACCTTTAAGAAATTGCAGGGATTATCCTTTGAAGAGTTGGAGTATAAGGCTTATCCCATTTGGGCAACAGTGCAGGAAATGAATACTATCAGACTTCTCTCAGATGAAAGGAGAGAAGAACTTGCAGAAGAGATGGAGATTCAAAAGGCAATGATTGTTCCAAGGCCTTTGAAGAAGGGAGTTCCACTTGAGTTCCCTAAAGATATGGATAAATTAAATCCCAGTGAAGCTGTTATAAGAAGGAGCATTAAGCTCTCACCCATGGAAGCTTCAGATATGGTACAAGTGTTACCTCTTGATGCCATAAACCCTATCATTAGCTATAAAGAAGATGCATGTGGGTTTTGGATGATTGGCAGATATGGGAAAGAGGTACACACATTTAATACTCTTATGTCTCTCTTTGTAAGTATGGACAGGGAAGACTTGGCAGACCTTTGGAGGTTACTGTTGGCCAAGTATGAGACTGAAGCACCTACTTCAGTCAATGGAATAAAGCTTTGGTCAACATTCAAGAGAATGTGTGCACCAGAAGAAGAAGATCATGTTTGGAAGGATCTTGAGGATGATATCAGTGGACTTCAATGGTGTTTGTATTCAGCTGCTGGTGTGTATTATTTGAGTTCTACAAAGTTTGCTAAGTATCTTCTTGTAGATGTTGAGTATCCCATGTCCAAAGAAGTTTTGGAAAAGATGAAGACAACACAGCTGGAGATTGACTATTCAAGTGACGTGGCCAAAGATTTGATTAGGCATGTTTATCACCAATATGATAAGATTTGTAAGAATCCTCCTAGTTCTTAGTTTTTAAATAGAAACTTGATTACTAGAGTAGATATCAAGTTTAGGGGAGGATTGTTGGGAATAAAATGTAGCCAGTACACTTTAACGCTGACAAGAAGAAAACAAGCATTGATAAGAAGAAAACAAGCATTGACAGATCAAGCGTTGACATGAAGAAGTCAAGCGTTGATAGGTTGAAGTCAAGCGTTGATAGAAAGATTTAGTCTACGCGTATTATGTTTCTAGTTTGTTTCTAGTAAAGATAGGATCAACAATGTATTTTCTATATTTATCTTTACCTAGAATAGCTGATACGTAGACTCTTATACAAGGCTTCTTAAGTCTATAAAAGAAGACCTTTAGGTTTTGTTTTCATATAAGTCTTCATACGTTTAACACTTTCATTGTATGCAAGTTTGTTATAATCAATCAAGTGAAAGTTTGTTTTACAATTGTTTGTGTGTTCTTGTTTGAGTATTAATTCCGCATAATACTTAAATTGTTTTATACACAACAAAGTTTCTCTACCTATTTAACTTGATTTAATCTCGTTTACATAAGCTAAATCGATCTAAGTTTGGGATCAACAGAACTAAAACAGCCCCGATAGTGGCTACTCGGCCTAGTCGGTTGCCACTGTCCGAGTAGAATCACCACCGGCTGATGCCGGTGGTTCCCCCTGCTTGTGCAACGTTTCCCACTGCTCGGCCAAAACAGCCACCGGCTTAAGCCGGTGGTGCTGTTGCTGCTGCGCCGAGACCCACACCCGAACCAATCATCACCCCGACTCGCGCCGGGGTCCCTTATCCGTGCGGCCAAGCAACCAAGACCACACCGAGACCCTAGGGTCTCGACTGTTGGTGCGAAACAAACCAAGCCGAGAGCTTGGTTGCTCTCGGTTGGGTGCCGACCGAACCAAAACCCCACCAAAACCTCCTTTTTCCATGTTTCATGTATTGATCCATCATGTTTAATTATGTTTTTGTTTTCTAAACTCATGAACATAATTAAAAAAAATACAAAGATGAAGCTTATGGTGATACCGTATGCGTGATTTGAAAATAACTAAGAACACGAACACGGTCAACCCGAAATCAAAGATTAAAATCGACCAAACACCCTTGGTGTTTCTTGTGTAGCCGGCGGCAAGAGGAAGAGAGAGGGTTAGGGTTTCTATTTTTTTTGTAAAAATCCTGTTATGATAAATCTTGTGTTTAGTTTTCTTTAGTTAACCAATAAAAATGGGCTTGGGCCCCCTCTTGCCTCCTTGTCCGCGGCAACCATAAGCCCACAAGGGCAAACCGGGCTTTTTCATGTTTAATTAATTTACGTGTTCGTTCGTGTTTATTAATCGTTCCAGCTCATGTTAAATGTTCGTGTTATATATATTACGTACATATATAGTGTTCTAATAGTCGTGTTATATTTATTATACGTAATAATTATGATGTTCTTAAATGTTCGTGATCATATGTTCGTGATTATAATTATTATACTTAATAATTATCGTGTAATATCACGTACTTAATAATTATCGTGCACTAACACGTACGTAGTTTCTGAATTTAATGTTCATGACACGTGTACATGATATAAATGGAAAGTTTTAATTGGTTCGTATGTTTATGTAGTGTACTGTTCATGGCATTTATATGCGGGTTTTACACTTTGTCTCTTTGAAGAAGCTCAACTCTGCAACTAGCTAACAACTCAGTAGATTTTATAAGGGCAACTTTGCTTTCTTCAAAGTTTTGAGTGAGCGTGGCGTTTGCCTTCCTTAATTGCTTTTGACTCTTTCTAGTTTCTTTGACATCTGTTTGTAAAGTAGCAATTAAATTAGCAAGCGCAATACGCTCCTCATCATCATCATACTCATTTGCATGTTGATCATCCTCAGATGCATTATTGCACATGTTTGATGAAGCAGGTGTAGTATTGCTATCGACCTTTTCCGTCATACATATGTCAATAAGGGTTGTTGTTTGATCACTATGCTCATGCGTATTAGCATTGGCAAACACATTGTATTCATCATTGAGTACCTCTTCCAATGGCTCAGAATCGAAAATAGGGCCATTATCATAGGAAGGTGTATTGTTGATGTCATTCTCAGAGTCGATGCCTTGTTTGCCAACATTTGCATTCTTTCCCGGATATGATGCGATCATTCTGCGTACCATGCTTTGTGTTTGTTGATCAGCAGTTTCAGTTGCATTACTTGATACTATCACGGTACTTACAGTTGAAACTAGACTCGTATCCACTACATGAGTCTTTGCAACTGTGCACTCTTGCATTTTCAGCCTTTTGTCATTCATCTTATGGATCATGTCTTTTTCATGAATTAAGCGTTCATCCTGAAGCCTCTCAATGGATTCCATGTTTTGAAAAATCAAGTCTCTAAAAGAGTTGCTTCCATTTTGGTGTAATTTTTAAAACTCACTCTGGCTTCTTGAGCTTCAGAATCATAATTGGAAGTCTTGATCCACGTAGAATCAAAGAACCTTTGAAACGGTGTTCTGAGTGTGTGGAAGGCTTTCTTGGAGTCTGCTTCATGAAGATAGTTGTTGAGTAGTTCTTTCTCAAGGTTCGTCAGGTTGTCTCGTAACTCATAAGTGAACGTTCGTTTGTCATTTCCGAAGAAGCATGCAAATGCGTATGTAAACAAAGGACCGGGCATGAATTTCTCTTATTCAAGACGTTGAAGGTTAGTTTTGAGATCACTGAAAGCTTTTAAACACCATTGTTTGAGGATTTGTTCTTGTAGTTACATCTCCCGTTCTTCTTTGTCCAAACACGAAGACGTCATTACATTGGTACTCGCGACCATCTTATTGTGATTCACGCTATTCATTGATGTAGAATCCATAATGGGTGTCTCGGTTGATGAAGTGACTTCGGATCTTAAGTAGATATGGTGTGATTATTGTTGTCGAGAAAAGTTGTTGAAATCCCCTAAAAATGTGTTCTCGAGAAACCAAAAAATTCTAGGGCCAAATAACTCCGGAATATCTGTTTGGTATACCCAATTCGGAATAATCTTCTCCCTTAAATTCGGAATACGAATTCTCTTGAGTTCGGAATGCAGGATTACTCTACAATAACCTTGAAACACGAATTCGGAATATCGCCAATTCTTAAATTTGGAATGCCACTCTGGAATAAACTTGAAATATGAATTCGGAATATCTCTTCTTCTTGAATTCGGAATAGACTTTGTGTACCAGTTCGGAATAATCAAAAACAAGTTCGGAATATTGAAAACCAGGAATTCAGAATAATCTGTTAAGCTTGGATTCGGAATTATGATTTAGTCACCAATTCGGAATATTATAATAAAACTCGAATTCGGAATAATCTGTTAAGATTGGATTCGGAATTATGATTTAGTCACCAATTCGGAATATGGTGATAAAACTCGAATTCGGAATAATGAATTTTTGAACTGAATCCGGAATATTCCTGATCTTGGATTCGGAATCTCAAAGTCACAGATTCGGAATAAACTTTTAGCTTTAATTCGGAATAAACTTTGCCACCTCGATTATGAATAAATGATAGCCTTGAATTTGGAATCTTGAAAACCTAATTCGAAATATATAAAATCTTCTTAATTCGGAATCTTCTATTCTGAATAATGAAATGGCCGTAGATTTGGAATATAGAATAAACCTTGAATTCGGAATATAAACTTAAAACGTGAATTCGGAATACAATTATGTCTGGAATTCGAAATAACCTTTTAGCTTAATCCGGAATTAAAAATAGCTTGTATCCGGAATAATGACACAAACACGAATTCTGAATAACACCAAGAACGTCGATTCGGAATAATTCTTCAACGTTTTGAAAAAAGAGATTTTAACCCAAAAAACGAGCCAAACACTACAGAATTTTACGATTTCACCAAAATCACTAGCCCAAATCCCTACTACAACTATGTAAGAGATTTTTATCTAGATTTAGATCACGAAAAACACAAAAAGAAAATTGATTTGTGGGTTTGATAGTTGTAAAATCACACTTGTTTAGGAAAACAAGGGTAAAATATAGGGTAAGCACGACGATTTAGGAAAACCGTGTGTAAATGACCCTAAAAGTGAGTTCGTTCTCGAGGAGGCTAGTGCGTTGTGTAATGAATTGATTAATGTTTGTGATTATATTGTTGAGAAATAAAAATGGGGTGAGAAGAGAATGACGGTTACGAAGACGGATCGAGCTAAGACGAAAAGGCGTTCACGTAAAACCGTAAAAAGGTAAAAATTAAAAATTTTAAACTAAAAATTAATTAAAAGCTAAAACTAAGTCTAAAATAATATAAATAAGTATAAAAACCTAATAAAAATATTTTAAAACCTTTTATTAATTAAATATTCAATTTTAAATGTTAATTAAAGCCCTAAATTAAATATAATTAATCAAAATGTCCAAAATATTATTTTATTGAACAAATTACTTACTTATATTATCTAAAGACTAAAAAGTATTTTTCCTAATTTTTAAAAACTATTTTTCTATTTTTAAAACACTAAAAACTATATTTAAACTAAAATAATTATAAAAAATAATAAAATAATGCTAAAAATAAGTTACCAATTTTAAAAATCCTAATTTACTCTAATGAACAGTAGAAAATTGAAAAAGTTTGAAAAATATAAAATTTTCACTAAAAGACAAAAATAGTTTTAAATAAAACCGTAATTAAACTAAATTAATTTTAAAAAATAAATAAAAAGTGAACAGTAAAAACTTTTTATACTAAAAAGTCTTAAAATGTTTTTCTAAATCTAAGAAAAATGTTTAAACTGAAAAATAATTATTTTTGGCACTAAATGCCAAAAAATAGAAATATTAAAAGTATTTAAAAATGCAATTTAATCTAATAGATACTAAATGAACAGTAACTTAAAAACTAATTAAACTAAAAAATCAAAATTAAAATAAGAAAAATAACAAAACAAATTTCAAGTCCTAATTCCCAATTAAGGGCACTAAAGACAAAAAATCAATGTTTCTGATAGTGACACTTGACAGACTTTGTCTTTTAGCTGAGCAGGGGAAAAACTTGCACAAACAGGGGGAATGATGTTCCCACTGCTAGTGTATTTTTTTGATCAGTTAAGCTATAAGCTTAGGAAAGCTTATATTGAGAGCTTTTCTTGGGCAAGAAGGCACCCCCACACCAATTGGGTTGTGGGGAGTCAGTAACAACACAAAAACAACAAGCTTACTTCACAAACATCCTCACAAAAGGGCAACTGATGAAGGTTAACAAGTGTCTGATGAACAGTAACTATTCTGCTTGCACAAATACGAATTTCAATGGCTCAAATCTTGTACTCAGTCCAACCAAATGAGAAATAAGCAATACACAATCCTATTAATCACTTAACCCTAACAGATTATCAAGATTGGTGGTAAAATTTCAACAAAAACAGTCCTAAAAGGGACTTTCTGATCTTGATTGTTTTTCCAACATTTTAACATGCAAATGAGTTTCAAACTTTACCAAACAGAAAGACAAGTACATATATCACCTAATCACCACCTATGAAGTGTTTTACACAGGTTTCAAGCCAAGATTCATATCATTTAAACCAACTTAACCCCTAATCCAAACACTCCTTAATGACTGAAAATCAATTTTTAACAAATCAAATCTATTTAAATCATAACAATACTGATTAAATCTTAATCTAACATGCATAAACACCTAAAATGAGCAATATCAAACACTCAAACAAACACTTAACAACTTGCATTCAAATTCACCAAATCACAATAATCAACAAAATCTGAAATTTATAACCAAGGTACAAGGGTTTTACCTTGTGGGACCCACATCCAGGTCCCATAATGGCTGCTTTGCCATCTCCAAACAGACTCGGGTCTGTGCAGATCCTTGGACAACAATCACTTGCTCAAAGATTTCCTGCTAAGAACAAATGAAGAAACGCAATATGCAAA
Source organism: Glebionis coronaria (assembly GCA_025667525.1). NCBI lineage: Eukaryota > Viridiplantae > Streptophyta > Magnoliopsida > Asterales > Asteraceae > Glebionis > Glebionis coronaria. Next base: position 74,227,997 of record CM046882.1, on the reverse strand, counting down.
TTCTGATTTTATCTTTCTCTTTTTAAAACCTTTCTTACAAATTCCTCAAATGTTTTTCTTTCAAAACACTTAAACCAAATAACTTACAATCCTGAAAATCCAAATTGGAACAAGAATTTTACCCAAAAAGTCACCTTTTTCAGAAACTTGAAAAAGGAATGATTTTTGAAAAATCCTTAAACTAAAATCACAAATGTGGAACTCAGCTTCTAGCCAACCTTAACACCAACTTCTATCAATCATAAAAGGAATTATATTTTAAAAAAATACCAACTTTATATTGCATAAAAAGGGATTACAAAAGTATTTTTGCTAGAAACTGGAACAAAATATATGGGACACACACGTCCCATATTTATACAACTAAACAGAAGCTTCTAGTCTATCTCAATAAAAAATTCATAAACTAAAACCCTAATGTGCTGAAAATCCGAAAATGCCCTTGTTCTTCATCTTGAAATTTGAATTTTATGGCTTCATGTGATGTTACAGCTGTTAACAAGTGATCAGGAGCGTTGGTTTGAGCTTGGGGTCAAAGAAATGTGATCCATCCGTTGGTCTTGTCGGTTTTAGGGTTTTGAGGGAAAGGGACGTTCAGGGGTGGGCCCTACCCAACACATGGGTGTGTTGGGGTCAGGGACGGACCCACATGGAAGTCGGGTGTGGCACGGGCCACACCCAATTTGGGGTTACGAAGTGTAATTTTTTCAAAAAAAAGTGTTACTTTTTACGTATGTGCAGCACCCAAAAAAGTTTGTGTTACTTCAGTTTAGCCTAATAATCTATGCAACGCCTTCTAAAAGATTTGTGCAACACCCGAAAAAAATTTCTAGGTCCGCCCCTGGTTGGGGTCATGGTTTGTGTGTGGGTTTGGGTGAGGATGGAGTGAATCAAGGATCTGGAGCATATTAAACATTTTCCCCTTGTTTTGTGATTAATTCATCCTGGGAAGATATTAGGGTTTAAGGGGTGATTAGGGGGCGTTTAATCTGTTTTTGGGGTGGATTATTTAAAAATTGTGTTTGGGTGGGAAAAGTTGGGTTTGACCTTGGTTTTGACCAGGTTTAATAAATAAACCTGGTGGTGGAAGTCTGACGTGGGAGGAAGTGTGAGGTGGTGGGTTGTGAGTGGGTGAGGGGTGTGACGTGGAGTGGTGATTGGTGGGGATGAGTTTGAATGTCTGGCAAAAACAACCCTTATACTCCTTCCCTTTGTTTACTTTGTAAATACTAGCCAAAAACTTCAATTTCCTTTGTAACAACTTTGCATCACTTGTCAAATTTGGCACAGCCTTCTCTCAAACTTTATACAAGGACCATTAATGCACATTTGGCAATCTTCAAGGGTTCATAATGTATTTTCTTGACATTTAAGGGACCTCAATGCAATTTATGAGTTTTGCAAGGGTATAAAATGCCAAGTCTTTAAAAGATGAGGGACCAATGTTGACAATCTTCAATTCTTCAAGGACCATTTTGTTGATCCCAAAGTTAGATCTTAAACCTTAATAGCTTGTTTAAGGGTTGTGATAGAGAGAAAAAATTCAATCTAACACTAGAGAAACTTTGCAAAGCAAAGTAACTAAACAAGATGCGGAATGTAATGTTTAGCACAAGAACAAATGTGATTCAAACGTTGAACTTTAATATATCAAAGATATACGAATACCCAAAGTGGTATTAGGGTTTACAAAACCTTAAAGTAATAATAATGAAAGACAAATGAGAAAGACACACTTTGCATGCTAACCTAGTGAGTCCTTTTATAGGCACAAGGACTCACATACAAGATCACTACTAACAAACTATGGAAAGTATTAAGGAATAATAACTGAAACGCGTAAAAATCTATTCCATGTTTATCTTTGACAGCAGGGCCTTTGACTTCAGCAGGGGAACCAATCCCCCTGCTTTTGTTATTTAGCAGGGGGAACTTACTCTAGCAGGGGTACGAATAATCAACTAGCAGGGGAAACAACTAAGCATAGATTTATTCCCAATAATCTTCCCCTAAACTTGTGCTTTCCCCTAAAGACAAGTTTCTGAATAAATGCTAGTTGATGAGGATGCTTACAAACTCTCTGGCCAAATCTGACTATGAACCATTCTTACCAGATCATAAGCAACAGGCTTTTTAGCATCTACAATTAGGTTAGCCTGTGCCAGTTTCTTCAAGGTGTCCTGAGAGAAGGGATAATACCTATGATTGAGCAAGTACACACTCACACCTTCCATCACTACCTCATAAACCCCAGAATTAGTAAATAGCTTCCAATACAACAAATCTCCTTTGTTCACTGCATCAAATATAGGATCAAATAACTCATGCTCATACATCCTATGCATGCACTCCCAGATTACCCAATCCTTCTCCACACCATCCATAGTAGGAGGTTTTGCAGCAAACGTTTTCTTCAATATTTTCCACAGATCTTCTAAGTCTTTACTATCTAAAATTTGAAACATGACATCTAGACTTAGAAATGTCTGTGCTGTATTGGCAGCTCTTGTAAGCTTACACCAAGTCCTCCCTTTGTGTTCATAAATAGCATACTCTATGATAGCAAACTTCTTTCCAAGTTCACTAGGTGAAATATCATCATTTTCCTGCAGAATTAGTTGTTTATCAATCTCATCATTTGAAGGCCTTTGAGACTCTTTAGTAACTATGCCTACTTTCTCCATTCTCTTGAGTCTCTTTGCTGCTCTTTGTACATTAAGTACAGACTTCTCAAGTACTTCTGGAAAACTTCCACCTGCTTGATGCGATGCCCATGCTTATGATGGTGCACCTGCTTGGGATGATGCACCTGCTTGTGTAGTTTCCAAAGTTGTCTCTCCGGCTTTTCTTTTCTTTGATTCTCTAGCTTTCTGTAGCATTTCACTTTGTCTCCTAAGATACTCAGCTTCCTCAGGAGTGTTGATAGTCATCCAATCCTCCACATCATATAATTTTAGAACTGGTCTGACTGCTCTTTTTATGGCTTCAAAACTCATATCACTGAAGTCACCATCCTTCCACTTTCTATGTCTCTTAAGCAGAACTTTGTAGTGATCAAGTTGCCCTTTCTCTGAAGTTAGATACTTCTCACTCTGAATTTGAATTGCCCTTCTTTCCAGATACTCAGTTTGATATTTGTAAACAAGGCAAGTCAACTCATACCTGTCTTCCAAAGGAGCATTTTTCAACTCATTCTCCCATTGATCAAGAAACTCTCCAACATGAGGTACCCTGTCATCTAGTTCTCTATGTATAATCTCAACCTGCTTGAGCATATCTTTGGGCCTCATCTTCTCCATTCTTTGGTCTTGCATATCCATCTCCTCTTGTTGTAGCCTGAGAGCTACTTGTGCATCATGTGCTTCTTGAGCCCTTTGTTGTTCAGGAGTTAGATGCTTGTATTTTCTCTTGGGCTGTTGCACCATGATTCCTTTTCCTTTGTCTTTTGGATCCACTGCTGGTGCTGGTTTCGCTTTAGATGCAGGTTCTTTGATTGTAATCCCCTTCTGAGTTGGTTGCTTTCTGTTCTTCCTAACAAATGTTTGAGTAATATTCTTAGCAGGGGATAAACTTACAGCAGTGGGATCAGCAATGGCAGGGGAAATTTTTGAAGCAGGGGCTTCTTCTGGATTGCCCATGGTGAGCAATGTTTGAGCAATATCTTTGGTTGCACTCCCCTTGTCACTTCCCTTATCAGCACTTCCTTTCTCCATCCCTTTTGAGCACTTGTTATCTTTCCATGTTCCCCACCAGGATATGAATAATACTCAGTAGACCCTTCTGTGTGTGGAATTTCCTCCCCTTTGGAAGCATCGTCATCTGTTGAAAGAATCAGTCTGGGCTTTCTCCTCCCCTCAAGAGTAGCAAGTCTGGTTTCCAAGTGAGAGATAACCAGACCTTGCTTTTTGACATCTTGTACTAGTTGTGCATTCTGCCTTTTCAGACTCATACATATTTTCGTCAATTCCAAATTTGTCAAAGGTTTCATACTGCTCTCAATCCTAGAAGGGAATTTCTCCCCTTTTTGGATATCATGGAGTGGGGGAGAGGACTTATTGATGGTGTCACTATCCTGCTCACCCCTTGAGGATGAGACAGTAGTGGCAGCCAAACCCCCAGGTTGCTCCAAACTCTTGGAGACTCTCCTTTCTGCTGCTTGTGAAGATTCACCAGGCAAGAGAAACCTGGCAAACCTGGATTTTGAACGCCTTTCTTGTTGTGGATCAGCAGGTGGTAGGTTCTTGGCAGGGGAATCAGAAGGTTGATTTATGACTGTTTGATTTTTGGCTTCTTCCCGTCTGATTTGGTCCATCATAATTGAAGTGAGTGGAATGTTTTTGCCAGAAAACAAAGGTGATGGTGCAAGTAGTGTGGTGAAGAGTTTGGTGGTGTGTTGGGTTGCTGAAAAATAGTTTTTGTGTTTAATGGGACCATGATCACTCATATTCAGCAGAATTTCTATAAACCTTGGATACAAGAAGATCTCATCAAGGACTTGGTGGGTTTATTGCCAATATACACAAGAAGGTTGATACCCCTCTTGTGCAAGCATGTTTGTTTGCATGTTTTCTGTCACAAGAAGAACCCAAGAAGATATTTGATGCTCTCAAAGAACCAAGTTGGGTGGAAGCAATGCAGGATGAGCTTCACCAATTTGCTATTCAGGATGTTTGGGAGCTGGTTGATTGTCCTAGATATGTCAGACCTATAGGGACAAGATGGGTTCTCAGGAACAAAAGAGATGAAAGAGGTATTGTGGTCAGAAACAAGGCAAGGTTAGTGGCTCAAGGTTATACACAAGAGGAGGGGATAGACTATGAAGAAGTCTTTGCACCAGTTGCAAGGATTGAAGCTATTAGGATTTTTCTAGCTTATGCATCTTGCATGGGCTTCACAGTCTATCAAATGGATGTAAAGAGTGCATTCTTGTATGGCACCATTGTTGAGGAAGTTTATGTCATGCAACCTCCTGGTTTTGAGGATCCAGAGCATCCAGATAAAGTGTATAGAGTCAAAAAGGCTATGTATGGCCTTCATCAAGCCCCTAGAGCATGGTATGGTACTTTGTCTACATATTTGGTGGACAATGGATTCAAGAGGGGCACCATAGATCAGACACTATTTACAAAGAAGAAAGGCAAAGATGTGTTGCTTGTGCAGGTCTATGTTGATGATATCATTTTTGGGTCTACTGATCCAAAGATGAGTGAGGATTTCTCCAAGCTTATGACAGACAAATTCAAGATGAGTGCTATGGGGGAGATGAACTTCTTTCTTGGTTTACAAGTTCAGCAGAAAGAAGATGGTATCTTCATCTCCCAGGACAAATATGTTGCTGAGATCTTGAAGAAGTTTGGCTTTTCTCCACATGAAAAGAGGGCTTCTACTCCTATGGATAGAGAACACCCTTGGGGAAAGATTGGAGATGGGAAAGATGTTGATGTCAGGCATTATAGATCCATGATTGGATCCTTGATGTATCTTACTGCTTCCAGACCTGATATCATGTTTGTTGTATGTGCTTGTGCACGTCATCAAGTGACTCCCAAAGAATGTCACCTTTATGCTGTGAAGAGGATCTTTAGGTACCTAAGATGTTTCCATAATCTTGGTTTGTGGTACCCAAAGGATTCACCATTGGAGCTGATTGCATATTCAGATAGTGATTATGGAGGTGACAAGTTTGATAGGAAATCCACAACTGGTGGATGTCAATTTCTTGGAAGCAGATTAATATCTTGGCAATGCAAGAAACAAACAGTGGTGGCTAATTCTACAACTGAAGCAGAGTATGTGGCTGCAGCAGTATGTTGTGGTCAAGTGTTGTGGATTCAGAACCAGCTGTTGGATTATGGGTATAATTTCATGCATACTAAGATATTTGTTGATAATAATAGTACTTTATGCATCATTAAGAATCCTGTGCATCATTCTAAAACTAAACACATAGAAATTAGACACCATTTTATAAGAGATTGCTTTGAGAAAGGTTTAATACAACCAGATAGGGTTGGCACTGAGGAAAATGTGTCAGATTTATTAACTAAACCTTTTGATACTGGAAGATTTCAGTACTTGGTAACAAGTATTGGAATGGTTAATCTCACTTAATATGTGTTTTGGATTCTTTTTGTAAAAGTATGTACAGGATGATGCATTACTATTATTGGTCTTATTGATGATTTAGATTTTCCACTATATTTTTCTAACACTGACAAAGGTTGTTTGAACACTGATAAGTGTTTTTGCAACGTTGTCAGCAATATAATTGTCTAACGCTGACAAAGCTTCCTTCAACGCTGTTATGTGTTATCGGGGCGTTGTCAGCAACAATGTTAGTTTTGTGGTTTTCAATCTAAATGTGCAGATGGTGTTAGCAGTATACCATTGGATACAGAGTTGCTTATGGATCAAAGGAGAATCATTTGGACAAGTTTTTATTTATGGATGATGGTTGGAATGTTTCATTCCTATCTTGACATAAATTTTTATGTTCATGCATGATTTTAGCAAACTTTTTGTATCATAGTTTAAGGGGAGGTTTTAGGAACCTTTAGGATTTTTGGGTATCCATATGATACTCTTATCACAATTCTAGATTGTGTCCACAGGTGAGTATGGGTTAGTTTTACTAAACCATGAGGCACTGTAGCATGCATAGTATATCAACTTTGCATGCTGCCAAGACATTTTTGGCCTAGAATTGGTTGTGGTCTGTTGGGAGACTTGGGAATGATTTTGATATGGGATTTACCTGGGAGTAACAAGGATTTTATAAGGTAACTTGGTTGTTAAGAATTTTGGTTAGCAAGGGACACTAGAGGACTATTATGTCTATCTTGCTTATGCAAGTGTGCATAACTGGACAGTGCTTGCCGCCCTATGATAATTATCAGCTTTTGGTTATCTTCTCTAGGATAAATTACTTGTTAAGGTCATTTTTCACTTTTTAAAACAATTTTATTTTTGGACGCTGACAAGATTTTTCCAAGCGTTGTTGTGACCAAATTGGACGCTGACATGGCTTTAGGCGAACGTTGACAAGATTATAGCCATTGGGCGTTGATGGGTTATATTCGACCGTTGACACTCAATGGGACCTACCCAGTTGTTACTTTTTGACATATTTTCAAGCCGTAATTTTAGGAGTTGTTACTTTCATTAAATGCATGAGATAACTTATAACTTTTTCAATATTTTCATGATTAGTTTTTGAAAATCTTTGCCTATTTTTGGGCCAATCACATGCATTGTTTATCTCCTATAAATTTGGCTCCTATTTTTAACAGGGTATCTATAATTCTTGTCTAACACTTTTCTCTTATCAACCTTCATCTTCTACACTTCAAACTAATAGCTTTCATCAATGGCACCAAGATTTAACTCAACAGAATTGGATTTGGGGTTCAAGTCTCAACACAACATGATTGCTTATCTTGTTGCTGATAATGATTTGTTTCCTCAATACACACAAATGGTGGCGTATTTGAATGCATCCCCCTTAAGGTATGCTCTTTCTCATGCACCACTCATTCCAGTCACACACATTAAACAGTTTTGGAACACTGTTAGTTCCTCAACAGTTAATGGAGTGACCACATTAACTTCTATTGTTCATGGGAGATCTTGGGTGGTTACTGAGGCCTTGGTACGCCAGGCCTTGCATCTTGATGATGCTGATGGTGTAACCATTCTTCCCATAACTGAAATAGAACAAGGGCTTAGGGCTTTGGGATACCCTATTCCTGATGAAGGTACTCTTAATAAGTACCATAAGCAGGAATTTCCCCCAGCCTGGAAGTACCTCATTCACATTCTCCTTCAATGTTTGAGTCCCAAATGTACTGCACACAATGAGATCAATAGATCCATTGCAACTGCTATTGTGTGTATTGCAACAGGGCAAAAATATAACTATTCTAAAATGATTTTTGAAGGGATGTGTAAAAACAAGGGGACAAAAATGACTTTAGCTTATCCCCGTTTTTTGCAAATGATTTTTGATGATCAAAGATATTGTTCAAGGGATCACAATGATTTTTATAAGATCCCTGAACAAAAGAAAGCTATTTTTACCAAGATGAATTCACCACCTCATAGAGACCTACCTTTAACCCCAGCCATGCTTGCTGTTATTGCAGCAGCACAACCCCAACCAGACCCCCAACCTCACATTGACCCTCAACCACAACTTGAACCTATTCCTGAACCTTTACCCTCACCTGAACAAATGCAGATAGACCAAGAACCCTTTGACGCTGACACATCAAATGTTGGCGTTGATGTGCCTATTTCCAACGCTGACACCCAACCATCACAATCCCAAACACCCCTTAACCAACCCACATCTACCCATTCTTCCACACCATCTTCCACACCACCTGAATATAGGTTGATCAAACGTCAAAGGACTACTGGAGAGTTCTCCTCTGGTGGTCCTAGCCATGAAGCAGAGAGAATCACCACCACAAGTGTGGCTGGTGACCTGGATGAGGCTGGGACTATTGGTTCTGGCTTAGAAGCTGGCCAAGGCAGTCCCACAATAATTAAGTCCTCATCCATGCCCAATGAACCTGACTTGGGAGGTCAAATCCCCATTTCAGAAGAGGGCAGACTGGAACCAATGACTCTTTTGGAATTGACGGCTGTCTGCATTAGCTTGCAAAAGCAAAATGCAGACTTAGTACAAATTGTCAGCTCACAAGGCCTTGAACTCAAGCAATTGAGGGAAAGGATTGTTGTTTTGGAGAGTGATCAAGCTAGGAGGGGTATGGAGGAGTCTTCCAAAGGGGAGGAAGATCAAAGAAATCTGAGTGATAAGAGCAGTCAAGATGGTCAATCAATGGATGTTGCTGAAGCTCTTACAACTTTGAAGGAACAAACAGGTTTTGATACGTCCTTAATCTCTCCAACCAATCTAAATTTATCATTTACAGCTATGTTGAGAGAGGTTACACAAGGCGCTGAGGGAAAATATTTGAGCGTTGACAAGACAAGTTTGGACGCTGATAGAAGTATTTTGGGCGCTGATAGAGGAAATTTGGGCGTTGACAGATCTGCATATGGAGGTGATGTATTCCAGTCATCATCTATCATCAAGGATGTTCCTACTCAGGTATTGCCATCTACCTTACCAACCATTGCACCATCAGATAAGGGTAAGGGTATATTGGTAGAAGAGATTGTTCCAAAGAATGCAGCCCAAGTTGAATTTGATAGAAGATTGGCTGAGCAAATGATGGAACAAGGTGAAAAGGAAAATTCACCATTTGTTGTGACTTCTGAAGAAGAAAGTGATGGAGCTAGCTCAGACTCAAGTGTGATGATTATTGAACCAGAAAGACTTGAGTATGGTGATGAGCTTGCTAGGGAAAAGTTGAGAGATTTAAAGTTGCAGATTGACTTTGACATGCCAGAGGTGGTTCAGATGTACAATTCTTGGGAAGAAAGCTGTATGGATAATCCAGACTTGACCATTTCAGATCAAATATGGGGTTTGGAGATTCTTCTTAGAGTTCAGAAGGATTGTAAGGTGATTTTGAAGCACAAGGCAAGCAATATTCTCTCTGAGTTGAAAAGGGATAGAAGGAAGCTCTACTTTATGTTACTCAGATGTCATGGAGTTGGATGGACACATCAGAAGTTGAAAGCTTTGACATTTGATGAGTTGGAACATAGGGCTTATCCTATTTGGGTGAAAGTGCAGGAAGAAAACACTTTCAGACTTCTTTCAGATGAAAGAAAGGAGCAAGTTGCAGAAGAAATGGAAATCAAGAAAGCTATGATAGTTCCCAGGCCAGTGAAGAAGGGATTTACACTTGAGTTTCCAAAAGATATGAATCAACTATATCCAAGTGAAGCAGTTATTAGAAAGAGCCTCAAGCTCTCCCTATTAGAAGCTTCAGATATGGTGCATGTGTTACCATTAGATTCCAGGAATCCAATTATGAGTTATCATGAGGATGAATGTGGATTCTGGAAGATTGGAAGATATGGCAAGGAGGTACACACTTTTACCACTCTCATATCTTTATTTGCAAGTTGTGATAGAGAAGACTTGGTGGACCTTTGGAGGTTGCTAGAGACCAAGTATGAGGCTGAAGCACCAACTTCAGCTAATGGAATAAAACTTTGGACCACATTCAAAAGAATGTGTGGGACAAATGAGGAAGATCCTGAAATATGGAAGGATCTTGAAGATGACCTCAGTGGTCTTCAATGGAGGTTATATTCAGCTGCTGGTGTATACCATTTGAGTTCTACAAAGTTTGCTGAGTATCTACTTGTAGATGCTCAGTATTTCATATCCAAGGCTGTTTTTGGAAAAGATGAAGGACACCCAGTTGGAGATAGATTATACAAGTGACGTGGCAAAGAATTTGATCAGATTTATTTATTACCAATATGATAAGGTTTGTCAGACTCCTCCAAGTTCTTGATGCTTATTCAGAAACTTGATCATAAGAGTGGATATCAAGTTTAGGGGAGGATTGTTGGGAATAAATTAAGGCCAGATCACTTGAACGCTGACAAGAACAACTCAAGCGTTGAAAAGAACAAAGTGAGCGCTGACAGCTCAAGCGTTGACAAGTTAAAGTCAAGCGTTGACACATTGAAGACAAGCACTGATGGAAGATATAAGCTACACGTTTATTATGTTCTAGAATACTTCTAGTAAGGATAGAAACGACAATGTATTTTCTATGTTTATCTTTACCTAGAATAGTTGATACGTAGCTTATTGTACAAGGCTTCTTAGTCTATAAAAGAAGGCCTTTAGGTTAATGTTTAGTATCAAGTTTTATATAAGTTTTCATTCGTAAACATCTTTCATTGTAAGCAAGTTCGACATTCATAATCAAAGTGAAAGTTTTGTTTACATCTTGTGTTCTTGTTTAAGTATTAAATTCCGCATAATACTTAGATTCACAAAGCACATAACAAAGGTTTCTCTACGTGTTATACTTGATCTAATCTCGTATACACAAAGCTAATCGATCTTGGCTCGTGATGCTAGGACCAACAAGGTGTTCGTATATAGTGAAGAAGAAGAAAAATTCGTATAGAGTTTTTCTGGACGTTTTTGTGTGCGCAGCAGTATTCAGAAGGTCATAACTTTTGATTGAACCGTTGGATCGTCACGAAATTTTATATGTGTGTTCTACATACATAAATCTAAACATCCACCGGAGGGATTGTCGAGTTTTATCCCCAGGCAAAAGTTATTAAGCGTCAAAGTCAGCAGCAGGGTATATGCAGTTTTCTGTGGACAACCATGTTCAAAACACGATCTCTCCTTCGTTAACCGTTGGATCTTCGTGATTTTTGAACTGTAGATTCTTGGCACTTGTTCTAGAATCTCACCGAAGGGATTTTCGATCTGAGCTCTAACGAAGAAATTATTCAAGGTCGAAGTTCGCTGATTATGGCATTAAAGTTTTTGCTTTGTTCACATGAAGTCATGAACTAGGGTTACTCAAACCCTAGATCGATATGAAAAGCAGAAAGTTTAAGGTTCTTGGATGTTACAACGTGAAGATGATTCATTATATTCAGATCCTAGTACAAATTCATCATAACCCTGATTAGGGTTTCAGATTATTCAATTACTGTGCTAGGGTTTCAAGAACCCTTGCTATAATCTAATACTACAGATCTTCCTTCACGTTTTCTTTACTGGCTTTATGAGTATGGTTTATTTTTGGACGAGATTCATATAGAAAGAAGCGTTCTATTGTCAGAAAGAAGGTTATATGGACGTGAGGAGAAGTATATCTGCATGAAGTGATTCGATATTTGTGTTACTGATTTTGAATCCTCTACGTGCTAGTCTATGGTATTCCCATGAGTCACTCGTTCTCATTGGTGTAGAGTTATATGTTCACACGGATTAAGAACTGTGATTGGCTATTGAAGACTGTGTTCACATGATGATACTACGATTGTACAATTCATTCAAACGAACAAAGCAAGTAATGTTCAACTTGTGTTCACACGGTTAAAGAATTCTTATTGGTTAAAGGATACTTAATTTATTATCTTTAACGTAATATATGGACATGGGAAATAATTTATTTGTTTCAATGTTCATAACGTTGCTGTTTGTTAGCTAGACGCTGACAAAGTCTTGGTGCAACGCTGATAAGAATGGACGCTGACAAGGGTTATGGTTGGCGCTGACGTTTGTAATTCAGACGCTGACAGGAAGAATTTTGACGCTGCCAGAATAAGTCAACGCTGATAGAGTTGACAGTGTCGTCCGATATATGAACTTCAATGCTGATAGGTATTGTCCGATATTGGACAATACATCTGTCAAAGATATTGGACAGAAGAAGATATTGGACAACACAAGGTTTGCTGCTGTTTGAGAAAATTGAACGTTTTATGCACACAAAAAGGAGGAAAATACACACAAAAGTACATGGAATCTCCGTTTTAATTTAGAATATCATGATGATATTTATGGCTCGGATATTTTTAAAAGGAATTAATGATCTTAAAGCGAGTTAACAACTATTTGTGGGAATTTGATGGATATTTTAAACTATGTAATCGGGATAGCCTTGCAAAAGAGTTATCATACAACACTTTTACATATGGTATGAAGATGTGATTCCATTAAAATCGTCATGAAGAGGTGTTAGCTTAAGGGGAAGAATTTTTATGGTAAGTTTGATGATTGAAGAAGATTTTCGCGAGTTTGTGTTCTATCATATCTTAAAGTCATGCTCTGGTGACTTTAAAGGTAACTTGTTCGTGCTTTACATGTTTGGTGACGAAGACTTGTCATAACACTTGAAGGAGTTACATTATCGTGCTCAGTGTCTCACAAAGGATGAGAATATTGACAAGGGATCGAGGTCTACTTATAATTGGTCTGATATAAGTTCTTAGTCACGTGGATAGTACAAGACATGGAACACAAGGTTGGGTTATTCTACTTCTACATCAAGAATACTTTATTTATTTTTCTTCAAGATCATTACATAGAGCCTACATATGGAGAATCTTCAACATTGCAACATTGTTTACTTTCCTGTTGATGTGACAAAAAGGGGAAGAAAATACGTGCTACACTTGAGGGGAAGCAATTTGAAGATCATGTACAACTTACAAGAGTAATACAAGAGTTGACAAGAGCAATGTAAGCGTTGACAGAAGTCAACTAAAGTCAAACGCAGTCAACAAAAGTCAACGCTGATGGATTTGATGGAGAATTCTATTTATAGAATATATTGGATATATTCTAAATAATATATTCAGTATATATCTATAGAAATAGAATATTTAGTTGTTTATTTGATTTGATCTCTTGTAAACCCTAATCCTTACACTATAAAAGGAACCAAGGGTCTTAGGTTTTATTAATTCAATTCATTCACAATGTAAACCTAAAGTGTGTGTCAACTAGACGTGGGATTCAATGTATACACGTCTAGTGGTTGTTCGTTATTAATATAATGAGCAATCCCTATTGTTTTAATTCATGTTATTCGTGCCTAAACACCTTGTTAATGTGTCGTGTTCTAATTCCGCTTTGATTGTATAATCATATGAACATGATGCATTCCTAGTAGCTTAAAAGATCCGGAAACCAAGGTTTCCGGATCTTTGAAGCTGCTAGGAATGCACCATGTTCATATGATTATACAATCAAAGCGGAATTAGAACATGACACATTAACAAGGTGTTTAGGCACGAATAACATGAATTAAAACAATTGGAATGTTCATTATATTAATAACAAACATCCACTAGACGTGTATACATTGAATCCCACGTCTAGTCGACACACACATTAGGTTTACATTGTGAATGAATTGAATGAATAAAACCTATGACCCTTGGTTCCTTTTATAGTGTAAGGATTAGGGTTTACAAGAGATAATGATGAATAAACAAGTAAATCTTCTATTTAAATAAACTTATGCAGAATATCTTTTGCATGTTTATCTAAATAGAAGCTTCCATAAGCTTCTTTGTCTATGTTTTGTCAATGCTTGAATTACATGTAACAATGCTTACATTGTACATGACAACTCTTGAGCTATCAACGCCTAAATTGCACATGTCAACGCTTGATTAACTCTTGACAACGCTTGGACAATTTCTTCATGTTTTCTTCGTTTTTGAGTTTCTGCCACATCAACTTTTTGACCCAACAATATTCCCCTAGTTGATAGTGGCAAAACTCTATGTGTATCTCTTGTAAGTTATACATGATCTTCAAATTGCTTCCCCTCAAGTGTAGCATGTATTTCTTCCCCTTTTTGTCACATCAACAAGGAAGTAAACAATGTATGCAATGTTGAAGATTCTCCAAATGTAGGCTCTGTGTAATGATCTTGAAGAACAATTAATATAATATTTTTGATGTAGAAGTAGAATAACCCAACCTTGTATTCCATGTCTTGTACTATCCATGTGACTAAGAACTTATATCAGACCAATTATGAGTAGACCTTGATCCCTTGTCAATATTCTCATCCTTTGTGAGACACTGAGCACGATAATGTAACTCCTTCAAGTGTTATGACAAGTCTTCGTCACCAACTATGTAAAGCACGAACAAGTTACCTTTAAAGTCACCAGAGCATGACTTTAAGATATGATAGAACACAAACTCGCGAAAATCTTCTTCAATCATCAAACTTACCATAAGAATTCTTCCCCTTAAGTTAACACCTCTTCATGAAGAATCTTAATCTTCATATCATATGTAAAAGCCTTAAGACGGATAACTCTTTTACAAGGCTACCCCGATTACATAATCAAATCCAATAAATTACTTCACGAATTGTTTCTAATCTTACTTAAAAATCATTAATCCCTTTCAAAATATCCGAGCCATAAATATCATCATGATATTCTAAATTAAAACGGAGATTCCATGTACCTTTGTGTGTAATTTCCTTCTTTTTGTGTGCTTAAAACGTACCAGTTTTCTCAACAGCAGCAAACCTTTTGTTGTCCAAGAACCTCTCTTATCCAATATCATTATCAGATGCTTTATCCGATATCGAACAACACTTATCAGTGTTTGGATTTACATATCTCAGACAACACATAACAACGCCTGTTTCTGTCAGCGTTTACTTTCTTCATGTCAGCGTCAAAATTCCAAACGTCAGCGCCAACCATAAACCTTGTCAGCGTCCATTCTTATTAGCGTCAAACCATACTCTGTCAGCGTCTTTTCTTTGTCAGCGTTGCATTCTACCGCTGATTTCATCATTTGACTTCAACCTCTCGTCAGTTTAGATAAAAACATAGAAGCTCCCACAAAACGTGTCATCCAATCACAATTTATATACCGTGTGAACACACTTTCATTGTAAATTACATAACCGTGTGAACACAATGTATAAATAACCAATCAAAAGTCTCAAACCGTGTGAATGCAACTATGTTCCACCAATAAGAAACGAGCCCCACGTGAATAACCTTGGATGCGCATGTAGAGAATTAGTAAAATAACAAATCACTTCATGCAACATTCGTGTGAACACAATCCTTTCCTCCAATAAGAATCATCAAATAAGATATATTTTAGGAATAAAAGATCTCATCTGTGTGAAGAATTTGCCTTAACTCACGTCTTTGCTAAAAATCAGGAAAGAGTAATTGATTGCAGCCCACGTCCACGTCCAAAATAAGGATTCTGTTTAAAATAAGGATTCCTAAATAGTAGCCAACCTTTAAACGTGTTTATCCAAATTCAATCCCTACAAGGTAGGAATTAACTCGTCTTCATCAACAACTGGTTATGTTATGCAAATACTAACGTTATACAGACAACAACGTAGCCTTGGGATCATATCTTACATTCTTTATGCAGATACTCCATCAACATAACTGTTTTGCTTCTTAAATTTCTCTTAAGGACGAGTGATCTTCAATACAGTAAATTAAAAAGAAACATGTGATTACCTGCTGTCATCATTCATATCTTTGCATCATGGATCTAGGGTTTTCATCAAACCCTAAAATCGAAAATTAAATCACAACTTCGATCGACTTCATAGCAGCACAACATAAACACAACACTTCTTTTTCTGTCTTCAAAAACATTCTAGGGTTTGGAGAAAACCCTAATTTATGATTTCATGTGAAACAGAAAATCTGAAAATCACTCATCAGCCAACTTTGACGGCTAATAACTTTTGCCTGGGGATAAAACTCGACAATCCCTCCGGTGGATGTTTAGATATATGTATGTAGAACACACATATAAAATTTTGTGACGATCCAACGGTTCAATCAAAAGTTATGACCTTCTGAATACTGCTGCGCACACAAAATCGTCCAGAAAAACTCTATACGAATTATTCTTTTCTTCACCATATACGAACACCTTGTTGGTCCTAGCATCACGAGCCACGAGGCTCTGATACCAATTGTGGAAACCTTGATTTCCGGATCTTTAAAGCTGCTAGGAATGCACCATGTTCATATGATTATACAATCAAAGCGGAATTAGAACATGACACATTAACAAGGTGTTTAGGCACGAATAACATGAATTAAAACAATTGGAATGTTCATTATATTAATAACAAACATCCACTAGACGTGTATACATTGAATCCCACGTCTAGTCGACACACACTTTAGGTTTACATTGTGAATGAATTGAATGAATAAAACCTATGACCCTTGGTTCCTTTTATAGTGTAAGGATTAGGGTTTACAAGAATAAACAAGTAAATCTTCTATTTAAATAAACTTATGCAGAATATCTTTTGCATGTTTATCTAAATAGAAGCTTCCATAAGCTTCTTTGTCTACGTTTTGTCAATGCTTGAATTACATGTAACAATGCTTACATTGTACATGACAACTCTTGAGCTATCAACGCCTAAATTGCACATGTCAACGCTTGATTAACTCTTGACAACGCTTGGACAATTTCTTCATGTTTTCTTCGTTTTTGAGTTTCTGCCACACCAAGTTTTTGACCCAACAATACAAAACTTTGAGGTGCTTGAAACATTTTTAACCATGCCTTTAAAAATCATTTGAGAAAAACAATACTTCCTCCCTGTTGCAAAGCAGATCAGGGCAGAAGCTATCTCACTACCAACTTCATTAAAAGCAGTGGTTTTTGGTGACAAACATTGCATAATAGTATGAATCAAATATTTCCAATGAGGGGCAAACTGGCCTTTAGCAAACTTACATTTTTGATTTTCAGAAAGTTTATACCCCAATTTAACAAGACCTGCAAAAATTTCAGCCTCAGAAAAGTTGGTTATCCCATCCTCATCATCAAGGAGAAGATTCTCCCTGATGGAGGCAAGTGTAACCACCTTGGAATAACCATCAACCGTGCTTTGAATTATAACCTCTCCATTCACTGTTTTGGTCATGGCTTTAGACCAGAACTGTTGAATGTGTGAGGTATAGATTCGAGGATTGATGAGAAGGGCCACTCTGAAGTATGAAGACTTTAGAAAGGCCACAGCATCAGCAAAATCGGCTGGTTCATCATGAAGCAAAGCGATTTGGTTATGATTAGGGGCAATTTTAAGAGTCATGATGAATTTTGAAAATAGTTTGAAGGTTTATAGAGATGAGAGGTAAGTGGGATTAAGTCGAGGGAGAAAGATGGACCTGCTGGTAAAGGGAATTAAGTTTTTATAGGCGAATTGAAGAGCTGTGATTGGACCAAAATTTTCAAATTGCAAAAATATCAAAGATAAATCTTGATAAAAAATTAATTTATTTGAAATAGAAGGAAAAGATTACCAATCAGCGAAGAAAGCGCCTTAAATATCTTTTAAAAATAATAAAATATTCCCTAACCAAAATTTAAGCAAGCAGGCCCAACGGCTATGAACAGGGTAACGGTATTGTCGGTCAACGGTCAAACAGGGGAATGTTATGATAGTAGGGGAATAAAAGATAAAAGCAGGGGAAACTTTCCTAGGGGTATTGAACTAGTCATGGAGAGACTAATGCTAACTAGCTCTGCTCTAATGCACACACTTGCATACACAAGATAGATACATAGAAACTCAAGAGTCCTCTATTCAGCATGGTCCCAATACAAAAAGTTAATACATAAGTCCCCCTACACCAGGTTATCCCAAGAAAACATGCATACCCCAGTCACCATCCCAACCTTGTCCCTTACCTATGGTCAGGCAGTCTTGGCAATGTGTGCCACACCTCTGTATTTGAACAGCAAGCTGTTTTAATAGAGAGATGTAAGCACACACTACAGTGCCTCAAGGTTTCAGAGTTCTGACAAGCTTTGCAGCAAGTCATCATTACCCTGAACCCTCACTCACCAGTGGATATGATCTAAGATCATATATGAGTATCCTAAGGATACCCTGAGTCCTAAAGGTGTGACCTAACCTCCCCTGAAACATAGAGTATATACCTGATCCACTAATGAGAATAGTATGCACCATATGAACCTCTGCATTGTTAGTCTAAAACCACATAGAACCACTTTTGTAAAAAGAACACACCCAGCTTAAGAGAAAAAAATTCTCTTGGCAGGGGAATGAACCCCCAGCAGGGGAATCTGTGTTAAAAAGTAGTGGAATAAAAGAGATGGAAAAATGGACTAATAATTATACAACAACAGCAGTGAAGTAACCCTGATTATACATGACAAAATAGACATCAGATTTTAAGGAGTAACCATTCCAATACCTGCAACCAGATACTGAAACCTCCCTACATCAAAAGCTTTTGTTAAAAGATCAGAAACATTAAGTTCTGTATCAATTTTCTCAGGGACAATCAGTCCTTTTTCAAAACAATCTCTGATAAAGTGATGTCTAATTTCAATGTGTTTGGTCTTGCTATGAAAAACAGGGTTCTTTATAATGCAAATAGTGCTGTTGTTGTCAATGAATATCTTGGTTTTAAGAAAGTTATACCCATAATCAAGCAATTGATTTTGCACCCAAAGTACTTGACCACAGCATGCAGCAGCTGCTACATACTCAGCTTCAGTTGTGGATGTTGCCATGATAGTCTGCTTCTTACATTGCCAAGATATAAGCCTGCTCCCCAAAAATTGGCATCCCCCTGTTGTAGACTTCCTATCATTGTTGTCACCAGCATAATCACTATCTGAATAGGCTATCAGCTCAAATGGTGACTCCTTTGGATACCAGAGTCCTAAGGTAGGATGACATTTTAGATACCTAAAAATCCTTTTCACAGCAAATAAGTGACACTCTGTTGGTGACACCTGGTATCTTGCACATAAGCAGACTGCAAACATGATGTCAGGTCTTGAAGCAGTGAGATACATAAGAGACCCAATCATAGACCTGTAATTCCTGACATCTATAGGCTTTCCAGGACCATCCTTGCCCCATGGATGATCCTTGTCCATTGGAGTGGACACCTTCTTTCCATCAGACATGCCAAACTTCTTTACAATCTCAGCCACATATTTGTCTTGTGAGATAAATATCCCATCTTTCCGCTGCTGAACTTGTAACCCCAAAAAGAAGTTTAGTTCTCCCATGGCACTCATTTGGAATTTATCCTGCATCAATTTGGCAAACTCTTTGCTAAGCATAGAGTTAGTTGATCCAAAAATGATGTCATCCACATAGACTTATACTAGCAGAAGGTCACCCTTTTGTTTCTTGGTAAACAGGGTCTGATCAATCTTCCCCCTGCTGAATCCATTGTCTAAGAGATATTTAGAGAGAGTACCATACCAGGCTCTGGGAGCTTGGTGAAGTCCATACATGGCTTTTTCACTTTGTATACTTTGTCAGGATGTTCTGGATCTTCAAACCTTGGAGGTTGCATGACATAGACTTCTTCATCAATGGTTCCATATAGGAAGGCACTTTTCACATCCATCTGGAAAACAGTGAAGTCCATGAATGAGGCATAAGCAAGAAATAATCTAATAGCTTCAATCCTGGCTACTGGAGCAAACACCTCTTCATAATCGATTCCTTCTTCCTGAGTATACCCTTGTGCCACTAATCTTGCTTTGTTCCTGACAACTATTCCCCTTTCATCCTTTTTGTTCCTGAGTACCCACTTTGTCCCAATAGGCCTTTCCCATTTGGGACAATCAACCAGAATCCAAACCTCTTGTATGTCAAATTGTAAGAGCTCCTCTTGCATGGCTTCAACCCAGCTTGGGTCATTTAAAGCCTGAAAAATCTTCTTTGGCTCTTCTTGTGACAAAAATGCAGTAAACAGACAACATTGCATGTTGTCATGATTGAACTTCATGGTGATATTAGCAATGAAGTTGTGCTCCTTTGCTGTATACCTTGTATGTCTGGGGGCTTCAGGATTGCCAATGATCTGAGAGATAGGATGATCCTTATTGATTCTGTAGGTAGGCTGCATGATGACTTCTGTTTCATCTTCTTCCAAATCAGAATTGATGGGGCTATTTTGATTAGGAAAGAAGTCCTCAAAGGAACTTCCAAATGATACAGCATGACCTAGAGATGGGTGCTGGTGAGCAGAATGAAGCTCTGAATAACTAGGACCTCCACTCCTGATGATTCTGCTTCCACTGCTGTATATAATAGGACCATCATTTATGGGTGTAGATGATGAAACAAGTGGGGATTCTCTTTCTGCATCAGTAGTCTCATTAGCATCATGATCCTTTGTGAAAGAGGAATCAATTGGTCTAGCAGGGGAATCCTGGATTCCACTGCTTTCAGCCATTCCACT
The DNA here is from genome assembly GCA_025667525.1 of Glebionis coronaria. Taxonomy (NCBI): domain Eukaryota; kingdom Viridiplantae; phylum Streptophyta; class Magnoliopsida; order Asterales; family Asteraceae; genus Glebionis; species Glebionis coronaria. The sequence goes on along the minus strand of CM046882.1, from coordinate 74,207,312 downwards.
GCCTTCAGCCATAGCAGGGGATGAGATTGGCTGTTCTTTTCCTAGAGAAGAATTATGTTCTTGAACATCAGCTTCAATAGGAAACAATGAGGGTACATTCATGTACCTCAGGGGTGACTTCTCTGCACCAGTTGTTTCTTGAGTACCTGAAATGTTAGTGTTCTGCAAAACAACAGGTACATAATTCATGGACTTTGAAAGTACATCTATATCAAAGAACCAGTCAGGACCTGTTTGAACATCTTCAGGTTTGTCTTCAAGAAAGTTCACATGAAGATTTTCTGTGATTTTGCTTGTCTTCTTGTTGAAGACCCTATATCCCTTGTTGTTTAATGAATAACCCACAAAGTATCCATCATCACCCTTTTCACTGAATTTACCTAGATTATCAATAGTGTTCAAGATGATCACATGACATCCAAAGGGTCTGAAAAAGTCAATTAAAGGAGGTCTTCCATTGAACAGCTGATAAGGGGTCTTGTTGTGTGCCTTAATTATCAAGGCCCTGTTTTGTACATAACAAGCAGTGGATACAGCTTCAGCCCAAAAGATAACTGGAAGTTTGGAATCAGACAGCATAGTTCTTGTAGCTTCAATTAGTGTCCTATTCCTTCTTTCTGCCACTCCATTCTGTTGAGGTGTTCTAGCAATGCTGAATTGCCTCTTGATGCCTTTGTTTATGCAGAAAGAGTCCAGTTTCTGATTTATGAATTCACCACCATTGTCTGATCTTATGGTAACTACCTTCATGCTTTTTGATAGTTCAATTTGATTGATGAACCCAATGAGTACATCAGCTGTGTCACTCTTTTCAAATAGAAAGAATGTCCATGTAAACCTTGAAAAATCATCAGTAATCACTAAGCAGTACCATTTCTTCATTATGCTTGCCACAGAAGTAGGACAAAAAAGATCCATATGCAGTAGTTCCAATGGCTTGGTGGTGGACATACTTGTTTTTGATTTGCAAGATGCTCTGTTTTGCTTCCCTTTCAGACATGCTGCACAAGTATGTTCATTGGCAAAAGACTTGGAAGGAAGACCATGAACCAGATTATACTTTACTAGTTTGTTCATGTTCTTGAAATTAAGATGACCAAGTCTTCTATGCCATTTCTTACATTCATCTGCTGAAGCTTTGGCAATGAAACATGTTTCATTGTCTTGGAGAGATATGTCCTTGAGATCAATTGTGTACATATTCTTCTGTCTTGGTGTTCTGAGTACAATAGGAGTGTCTTTTGGCAAGACAAACTCCTTTCCTCATACCAAGCATTCAGTGTCAGTAAACAAGACCAAATTCTTGTTATCAGTCATCTGTGACACACTGAAGAGATTGTACTTGAGTTCTTTCACCAAGTACACATTGTCAAAGGTCATCCAATTAGAGACAATAGTTCCTTTTCCTGTAATAGTTCCATGCCCATCTCCAAAAGAAACACCATCATTGTCATGCAGGGGTACAAAATTAGACAAGTACGCTTTTTGTCCAGTCATACTTCTTGAGCATCCACTATCCCAATATGCTCTATCATCCCTTGTCTTCTTTGTCACCTGCAAAAAGAAAAACAAATTAGTTTTTCTTGGGGACCCAAGCCATTACAGACTTGGATCTACCTCGTGTATCAATGTAGGATAGCTTATCAAAAACTAGAGATACACCATTAGATTGAGTACCCCTTTTGGATGCCCAAACCCAACGAGCTGAGGCTTTCACAGCTTTTCCCCATCTTCCCATGTTCCTAGAATGTAAAACTTTTCTAGCAGGGGATACCCCAGTTTTAGCAGGGGAATCCCTATGCTTAGCAGAGGGAACCCACCTTTTGTTTTGGCCTCTATTCATGTGTTGGTAAGGTCTAGAGCCAGATCTATATGCAGTATAAGGTGTTGGGGTGGTCACAGAAGTGTTGGGCTTTGGGTGAACATCATTCTCCTTCCTAAGGGCAGGAACAACATATTTATCAGTCACCCTATTTCTCAAGGCAGGGGCAACATACTTGGCAGGGGAAAAGGATTTTGCCCCTGCATTTAGAAGAATGGTTTTAGGTTGCATATCCTTTAAGGGATTTGCAGCCACCATCTCCATTGGTGCCTTACACTCTTGATAAGTGTGTTCAAAGCTGTCACATGTGAAGCAGGGCTTGGTATTAATCACAAAGTCTTCTCCTAATTGATGAGACTTTTGGTCATTCCAATTTCTTTGATTACCTCTGACATTCCTGTACATACCAGCATATTTAATGGTAGACTTAGGGGAGCTACTTTTAGAGCTAGAATTTCTGCCAACAATTCCTTCTCTTGAAAATCTAACAGGGTTATCAATTTGTTTTAAACCAACCTGTTCCTTTTCAACATCCCTAATAACACTAGTTTTAACTAGAGACTCTTCTGTATCAAGATTATTAGGTATATAAGCACTCAAGTCAAACTCAATGTCATCCTGTTTTTCAAAACAAGGGAGACCAGTCCAGGACAGGTCTTTTCTAGGAGAAGGAGCATGGATGTTAGCAGGGGGTGGTGGTATGGTAGCATGCATATTTTTAATCCCAACCCCTGTTTTGTCCCTAGGAGATTGACCAATTTCAACTGCTTTGGTTAAATCTTTTGAAGCTTTTCCAAATTTTTCAACAGTTTCTTCATCTATCTTTTGGTTAGCTTTGAAAGTTTCAAGTTCAGCAGTCAATACCTTTATAGATTGGTTATTCTCCTTAGCATCTCTTTCTAGAATCACAATGTGATCCCTATAATCACTTTCTCTTTGCCTATACTCTCTTATGGTGGACTCTAACTGTTCTAAAGCACGTTTATAATTATCAAGATCATTATCACAATTGATATAGTCAGCTTTTACCTTTCTGATTTCATCATTCAAAGATTCAGTATTTTTCCTACAAGCTTTAGTACAGTATGAGTCATCATATACCTCATTGTCAGAGCTGGAACTTGACATAGCCATAAGTGCAAAATCTTCTTCCTTTTCCTCAGCAATCAAGGCTTGATTTCTTTCCACATTCTCTGTCATAGCACTCCAGTCCCATCCACTTGCTCCATCTATCCCCTGCATGGCTACCATGGCTTTAGCACCAGAATCATCATCTCTTGTTTCCTTTCTGTAGCTATTTCCAGTCTTAGGTCCTCTGCATTCCCTGGCAAAATGACCCTTCTTGCCACAATTGTAACATTCAACTTTTGTTTTATCAAACCCAGCCACATCAGAGGGATTAATTGAGATCTTCTTCCCATACTTCTTGTAGAACCTATTGGCTCTCATGCTGAGTAGAGCCATATTCCACTTGATATCCATCTCTTCTAACCCTTGCTTACTGATTTGACTTAGGTCTTCATGTAGCACAGTAGATCCTTGTGGCCCTTGAGATGCTATAAAAGCACAAACAGTATCAAGGCTGAATGTAGCTGGTCTTTCTTCATCATAGGAAGGTCCAGACCTGGTAGCAGGGGAATAAGTAGCAGGGGCTATTTCTATTCCACTGTTCTTGGAGATTCCACTGCTTTGTGATATGAATGCCATGTTAGCAGGGGAATTAGTGAATCCGCTTGAGTTGGTGGGAATTGTTCCTTTTGACTTCATCTCATTGACAACAGGTTCAAAAACTTTTAAGTTATTGTATATGTCATCAATGTCTTTTTCGTCCAAGTCATCCTTATTCTGCCAAATTGCCTTATAGACAAACCATTCTTTCTAGAGGCTGTTAAGAAACCTGGTATTCACCTGCTCTTTTGATACCTCAATATCAAAGAATTCCAATTGGGCCACCATATCTTGAAGCCTATTGTAAATAGCTCCAATTGATTCATCACCAATTGCTTTGAAAGAAGCAAAATCATTCAGCATTTGATTTTTCTTCTTCTTCTTTGTGGCTTCATTTCCTCGAAAGGTTTTGCCTATGGCTTCCCATAGATCCTTAGCTGTTTTGTATTTCCTGAATCTGAGTTGATGTCTATCAGGTAGAGCTAACAGCAATGAGCTGTGAGCCCTGACATCATGCCTTCTAGCCAGTATTTCCTTATCACATAGAGCAGCAGATTTCTTCTTGTCCTTACCTTTGGAACTTTCACCTTCTTCCTTGCCCTCTTCAACTGCCACCATTTTGTTGAATTGATCACCAAACTCTATGATCTCCCAGAGAACATAGTGTTCCATTTTCAGGTATTGTTGGATTCTGAATTCCCATAATTCAAAGTTTTCAGGATCCAACATGGGTAACTTGAGGTTATTGTGGTTGTTGTTGTTTGAGGATGAATCTGAAGACATGTTTGCTATGAGGATTTTGTTCTTGATTTAGACAAAGTTTCTCAACAAGCTCTGATACCACTTGTTGATCCCAAAGTCAGATCTTAAACCTTAATAGCTTGTTTAAGGGTTGTGATAGAGAGAAAGAATTCAATCTAACACTAGAGAAACTTTGCAAAGGAGAGTAACTAAACAAGATGCGGAATGTAATGTTTAGCACAAGAACAAATGTGATTCAAACGTTGAACTTTAATATATCAAAGATATACGAATACCCAAAGTGGTATTAGGGTTTACAAAACCTTAAAGTAATAATAATGAAAGACAAATGAGAAAGACACACTTTGCATGCTAACCTAGTGAGTCCTTTTATAGGCACAAGGACTCACGTACAAGATCACTACTAACAAACTATGGAAAGTATTAAGGAATAATAACTGAAACGCGTAAAAATCTATTCCATGTTTATCTTTGACAGCAGGGCCTTTGACTTCAGCAGGGGAACCAATCCCCCTGCCTTTGTTATTTAGCAGGGGGAACTTACTCTAGCAGGGGTACGAATAATCAACTAGCAGGGGAAACAACTAAGCATAGATTTATTCCCAACACATTTTGGAAATTCAGGATTCGGGTCCGGTTCATTGTGCGGCTTCGTTTCCCGTGTTCGTTTTTGAATGATTCTTGTGATCTTTTGCCATTTCCTCAATATCCGTACCTAAAATACACAAGTAACAAACACGAGCATATATTTGGCAGTTTTAATGATATTTAATGCATTTTAAGCCCGATTTGGACGATGAGACTATGTATAAAAGCAGTCTCATCACTCCCCCTACTAAACCATTGCCGTGCCCTCACGCAATGCTAGAATAAAGTATCGTAGCACCTCCAAAATTCAGTTTTATTGACTTTATTGAATGATAAACTAGCTACACTACTACTTGCGTTTTAGACATAATGTATGATTTTCATCGCAAAATGGGACGTTTAGGTTCATAGAATAAGAACATGTGAATGCTTCGTTAGAAATAATTTCGTCGTCCTCGATTTTCACCTTAATTCCATGCCAAGCGTGTAACGAGATCATTGTCATTATAAGTTAGTAATGCTAACACTACTCATATGCCCTAATCACGTACTTATCCTCCCATTATTCCTAAGTTGTATCTCTTATATTTTATTTTGTCTTAATGTTTCACGAGGATACATTGTTTGACTTATGCGATAATAGAGATTTAGGTCTAAAAATAGAGTCCTAACGGTGTAACCAAGACCATCAAATCAATAACCCTTCCCAATAGACAACGATGTTAAAAAATTGAGTTGACAAGAAGAATCAATAAACACGGTTTTATAACGGTTTTGAACATGAGACTTATTACCAAGACTTTTATACGCCCCTAACGGAAGGGCCGTATTATCTTTGGTTTACCTCCATCTTTTATTCAACTTCGTTATGAAGCTTTTATTATGACTTTGGTCTTTCCTTGCCTTTTATTATCCGCCTCATCGGTGGTTTTATTAGCCAAAGACGTATATCCTCACGCTAAGGCGAATTTTGGATCTTTAAAGCTTCGAAGATTAAGGCTTGATTCACTTTCAATTTTGCATAGATTTTAGGCCTTGTGGGGCTTCAAATTGTTTGCTAGATTTAGGTGAGCACTTGAAATCTTATTATTGGGTGAAGCTTTTGATTATTCGGGTGCCAATACTTCAAAACCGTGACGCTGGCGATACCTTAATGTCTTCCCAATTTAATTACACGGAAGCTACTAGAAAAGACTAGAAACCCAACAATCCTAATTAAACCGCTAAGTCAATATTTATTAAGCAAAAAATATTTACATGCGAAGGGAGAATAAGCAAATAACGAGAACACATGAGTTTTTGAAAGAATACGAGTACTCTACGTTTAGCATGGTAACTTATAATTAACTCTATCATTTCTCGTCCTCATTTAAGAGACTTAGCCTAAAAAGTTAAGGAATCGAAGCTAAGTGCTCAACACGCACGGTCGAGTCAAAAATTACTCTTATTCTCACCATCAGAAAACCTACATTCGTGTCTTCGAACACTTATAAAACATGAGAAAAAATTTTAAAATTTGGCTATTTTTAGCCTTATTTTGCAACAAAACGATAACAAAAAGATAAACTTTGGAAAGCGTGAAGGTTTGGCAAGGCAAGTATCTATTCACCCCACCCCCCCCCCCCCCCTCATACTAAAGTTAAACATTGTCCTCAATGTTTCGAGTCTAGGGGTGCAAACACCCCCATACTAGAGACGTAGTCGAATGCCTAATCTAGCATGGAAATGGTGTAACCAATAAACTAATAGCCGTTTATGAAGTGTGCTAAAAACTTAAGGTTAGAACATCAAAGGATATATCATTTGGATATTGAGAAAGTCTTCAAAGCAAACGATCGAGTGCTCCCATGAATACGAGAGGCTCCAATCGTGAAGATCATGATCTAAAAACCACAATGCACAAACAACCACGGAACAAAGGTTGGAAGGGCACAAATCCCCTCACATTAACTAATTAGAAAGCAATAATATGTACATGGATAAGCATGGGTCTCCCCCACGAGGCACCTTGTTTTTGATAACCGAGTCAAAAGCTCGACTCGAACCCCCATAAATGTGATCATTTAGGGATAATCATGGTATGGTCAATTTTTGGCGGGGCTTACATGATAAACAAGGCCCAAAAACAACTGGTATTAAGGACTAAGTCCTTTAATGGTGCAAAATATCGGGATCGAAGATGGCGTTCTCGTTTTCATTGGAAAAACAAATCAACGCCACTTCATGATGAGTCAACAAAAACCCAAAGGGTTTCAAGAAAATAGATGAGAAGAAATAGAAGGGTGGGACAATGGGTAAGTCATAAAAACATTGAGCTACTCGAGGTAGACTCGCACCAATAAAATAGAAAGATTTTCCATTTATTGCATCGGTGGAAGACCGAGATTTCCCTTTATAAGTAATTCCGGGATCAAATATCTCGTCCTCGGTGGAGAAAGGGGAGGGAACATAAGGGGCTTCCCCCACACTAAGTCCACACAAAGCATCGTCAAAAGGAGAAGACGAGCTTGTAGTACTCAATACACGTGGTGATGACGGAGTTAGAGTTGTAGAAAAATCTTTTAAATTTAATTCAAAATCTTTTCCTTTTTCATCTTTTAAACCCTCCTTATGAAAACCCGATTTAATTATGTCAAAAATATTTGGTGTTTCTAAAGCAATGTTAGTCACACTAAAAGTTCTCACATTTGATAACCGTTTTGGTAAAGGTGGTGGTAAGTTTTCAAAACGTTTGTCAACAAAGAAAACTCCCCCATCGGGATCAACATATTCATCATCCGAAGAATCATTCACAATTGGAAGCGTAGGCTTAACACTCTTAACCTCCACCGGCGGAGGGGACGGAACTTCATTTTTATCATCAACTCCTAAAACTCTTTTTGAAATCTTTTTGCAAATGTCTTTGATGGGATTGACATTGTACAAAGATGTGACAGAGTACACATGAGAAAGAGTGGAGTTTTGAGTTGCATTAATGACGAGTTCTTCTTCATTGAAACGAAGAGTGATTTTCCTAGCGTGCACATCGATAAGTGCTCTCGAGGTATCCAAAAATGATCGACCTAAAATTAGAGGAACTTTAGGATCGATGGGAATATCAACAACAATAAAGTCTACGGGATAGTAGAACTTTCCAACTTTCACGAAGACGTCCTCGGCTACTCCACAAGCTAGAATCGTAGAATGATCGGCCATCTCGATTGACATTCTTGAAGGAGTGAGATTGGGAAGATTGAGCGATTTAAAAATCTCAAGAGGCATCAAATTAATACTAGCACCAAGATCGGCCAAGGCGTAGCATTCTTCCATATCTTGTATAGCACATGGGATTAAAAACTTGCCGGGATCACCGACTTTTTGAGGTATGCGGCTAAGAAAAACCGATGAACAACTAGACGATTTTTGCAATTTTTCTTTGTTATTCAACATACTTTTGAAGTTCGCGGCAAATCGAGGCATCATGACTAAGGCGTCGGCAAAACTTATATTAAAATGCAAGTCACGAAACATTTTCATAAAAAGCTCAAATTGATAATTATTTCGTTCTTGTGCCTTTTACTTGTCTCGTCTTGAAGGGTATGGTAAAGGTGGTGTGGGTTGGGGCATAGGCATCGGCCTTGGAATCTCGGGTTCCATGATTGGTATTGGTTCAACCGTAGGTGTGGTTTGAGTGGTACTTCGTGGGCTTGGAATTTGCTCCTTTTCGACCACCACCTCGAGTTCTTTCTCTTTTTCCTTCTCCGTAGAAGTACTTGGACGAGAAATGGGTTCTTTGAAAGTTTTACCACTACGAGTAGTAATAACATTTAATTCTCCTTTCGGGTTCACGATGGTATCACTAGGAAGACCACCCGAAGAAGAGGGTTTACACATGATAGCTTCAAACATTTTTCCCATTCGGTCTTCAAACTTAGATTGCCTAGCATCCGCTTTTAACAACTCTTGCTTAATCTCATGTTTACCTTGCTCCATTTTTTGTTGATTTTGTTGAAGACGTTGAACATTTCCTTCCATTTTATTAGCATGAATTTTAAGTTCATTAGCAAGTTCGTATTTAAGCTCGTTTTTCAACTCGGATCTTAAGCTAACCATTTCACGTTGCATATTGTCAAACTTAGCATCGTTTGCCTTAGCATAATTCAAAAATTCTCCTTGAAGATTTTTGGTGTTTTGAAAACCTTGAGTCGTAGTTTAAAAATCACGGTTTTGGTTTTGGTTTGAAATTTGTCCATTTCCACTTTGATAATTACCCTTGTTGTAATTACGTTGATTGCCTTGATAATTACCACCTTGGTTGTTGTTTCGATAGTTATTAGCATTTTGATTTGGTGGAGCTTGATTTTGGCGGGAACCTTGACCGTTTTGGTTATAAGTTCCCGTGGCTACATAAGCACTCAAAGTGTTACCATCCGCGGTAATGCACTCGGAAATATCATGAGCTCCACCACACGACAAACAACTCTTAGAAACCGCTTTAACCGAAGCGGAAGCTTCTTGAGCTTTCCAATGGGACATAAGAGTCGAAAACCTATCGAAAAACCGATTCTCCTCAGTTGCCTCATCTTGCAAGGCATTAATGCTACGAGACGATGGTGACGATGATGAACCCAATTTGGTAACACTAGGTGTGTTACGAGGGCTATAAACCTTAGACCTATTCTCAATTATGACCAAAGCTTCCTCGACCGTTTTACACAAAAAATTACCACCCGCGGCGGCATTTAAATAATCTCTTTCATGATCATTAAGTCCATTGTAAAACGTGTCAATTTGATGCAAGTCGGAAAAACCGTGATGAGGACATTCATGTAACATCTTTTTAAACCTATTCCAAGCCGTTGAAAAACTTTCATTTGATTCTTGTGAAAACTTTGAAATCTCATTTTTCAAATGCGTAGTCTTAGAGGGCGGAAAAAATTGGTTCACGAACTTTGAAACGAGATCCTTCCACGTCAATATAGAATTGGGTGGCTCTTTCTCTAACCAAATTTTAGCGGGCCCCGCTAAGGAATACGGAAAAAGCATCATCTTAATCGAGTCATTCGAGACATCCTTAAATTTGCAAGTGGCGGTAAGACGATTGAATTGGCGGATATGGTTGTGGGGATTGTCCTTCTCATCACCACGGAATTTGTTGTTTTGGATCATCGACAACAAACCCGTTTTCACCTCAAAATTCTCCGCAAGGATAGCGGGAATCACAATAGCCTCTCCATAACCCTCGGTGGGTGCTTGAAGTAACTCCATCATAGTTCGATTCGCTATGGTTGGTGCTTCTCGTACAATGGGTTCGTCAATAGGAGACTCCTCACTAGAATGAGTTGGAGTGGGAGTTTTGTTCTTTCGTCTACGTGCACGTTTTGCTTGATTACAAGTTAGCATAAACGTCACGTACAACGAGGGGACGAGCAAAGAAGATTCTTTTTGGTGTTTTGTATTTTTCAATTTTTTTGTGGTTTTTGATTGTATTAACCTTTTTTGGAAATTGGTGAATGTATTAGGTAGACAAAAATCTACAAATCTCCTCCTTAATCAAATCTCTTGATTAAAGAAGCCTCAAGGAATGAAAACGATCACGTGGAGTGAACGCCTTCGATGACTTTAGAACGATGGTGGAACACCAAATCGTTCAAGAGGGTTTAATCAAATGAAACCAAGAAAATATATATGATATGTAATAATACTTTGGGCGACAAAACCCTCGATTAGCTTTCAAAATCAAATACTCACAAGCAAGCGGAGGAAACAAGGCGGCGCGAAGCACTTAAGAGCCTTTTTCCTTTAGGTCGTGAAATACAACCGCCTTATACCCACCTTATAGTTTGTATTTTTCAAAATCGAGCTTCACGAAAGTATTTATCTATTTTTGCCTTTTTCTTTGGTTTGAGATTCGAATACAATGATTGGGTAATGACCTCCCAAGTCAAGGTTGTGATTTCTCGCGTATTTGGAGTACTTGTGAATTTATTGTTCTACGTATACAATATAGTAATAGTATTCACACAAAAACCGACAACCGATAATACGTATTAGTAGAGTGCTACTAATACAAATACTAATTATGGTTAGTATAAAAACAACAATTGTTCAATCAAAACACAACACGCCTCCCCGGCAGCGGCGCCAAAATTGATAGTTATAAAATCACACTTGTTTAGGAAAACAAGGGTAAAATATAGGGTAATCACGACGATTTAGGAAAACCATGTGTAAATGACCCTAAAAGTGAGTTCGTTCTCGAGGAGGCTAGTGCGTTGTGTAATAAATTTATTAATGTTTGTGATTATATTGTTGAGAAATAGAAATGGGGTGAGAAGAGAATGACGGTTACGAAGACGGATCGAGCTAAGACGAAAAGGCGTTCACGTAAAACCGTAAAAAGGTAAAAATTAAAAATTTTAAACTAAAAATTAATCAAAAGCTAAATCTAAGTCTAAAATAATATAAATAAGTATAAAAATCCAATAAAAATATTTTAAAACCTTTTATTAATTAAATATTCAATTTTAAATGCTAATTAAAGCCCTAAATTAAATATAATTAATCAAAATGTCCAAAATATTATTTTATTGAACAAATAACTTACTTATATTATCTAAACACTAAAAAGTATTTTTCCTAATTTTTAAAAACTATTTTTCTATTTTTAAAACACTAAAAACTATTTTTAAACTAAAATAATTATAAAAAATAATAAAATAATGCTAAAAATAAGTTACCAATTTTAAAAATCCTAATTTACTCTAATGAACAGTAGAAAATTGAAAAAGTTTGAAAAATATAAAATTTTTCACTAAAAGACAAAAACAGTTTTAAATAAAACCCTAATTAAACTAAATTAATTTTAAAAAATAAATAAAAAGTGAACAGTAAAAACTTTTTATACTAAAAAGTCTTAAAATGTTTTTCTAAATCTAAGAAAAATGTTTAAACTGAAAAATAATGTTTTTTGGCACTAAATGCCAAAAAATAGAAATATTAAAAGTATTTAAAAATGCAATTTAATCTAATAAATACTAAATGAACAGTAACTTAAAAACTAATTAAACTAAAAAATCAAAATTAAAATAAGAAAAATAACAAAACAAATTTCAAGTCCTAATTCCCAATTAAGGGCACTAAAGACAAAAAATCAATGTTTCTGATAGTGACACTTGACAGACTTTGTCTTTTAGCTGAGCAGGGGAAACAATTGCACAAACAGGGGGAATGATGTTCCCACTGCTAGTGTATTTTTTTGATCAGTTAAGCTATAAGCTTAGTAAAGCTTATATTGAGAGCTTTTCTTGGGCAAGAAGGCACCCCCACACCAATTGGGTTGTGGGGAGTCAGTAACAACACAAAAACAACAAGCTTACTTCACAAAAATCCTCACAAAAGGGCAAATAATGTTACTGATGAAGGTTAACAAGTGTCTGATGAACAGTAACTATTCTACTTACACAAATACGAATTTCAATGGCTCAAATCTTGTACTCAGTCCAACCAAATGACAAATAAGCAATACACAATCCTATTAATCACTTAACCCTAACAGATTATCAAGATTGGTGGTAAAATTTCAACAAAAACAGTCCTAAAAGGGACTTTCTGATCTTGACTGTTTTTCCAACATTTTAACATGCAAATGAGTTTCAAACTTTACCAAACAGAAAGACAAGTACATATATCACCTAATCACCACCTAAGAAGTGTTTTACACAGGTTTCAAGCCAAGATTCATATCATTTAAACCAACTTAACCCCTAATCCAAACACTCCTTAATGACTGAAAATCAATTTTTAACAAATCAAATCTATTTAAATCATAACAATACTGATTAAATCTTAATCTAACATGCATAAACACCTAAAATGAGCAATATCAAACACTCAAACAAACACTTAACAACTTGCATTCAAATTCACCAAATCACAATAATCAACAAAATCTGAAATTTATAACCAAGGTACAAGGGTTTTACCTTGTGGGACCCACATCCAGGTCCCACAATGGCTGCCTTGCCATCTCCAAACAGACTCGGGTCTGTGCAGATCCTTGGACAACAATCACTTGCTCAAAGATTTCCTGCTAAGAACAAATGAAGAAACGCAATATGCAAATTCTGATTTTATCTTTCTCTTTTTAAAACCTTTCTTACAAATTCCTCAAATGTTTTTCTTTCAAAACACTTAAACCAAATAACTTATAATCCTGAAAATCCAAATTGGAACAAGAATTTTACCCAAAAAGTCACCTTTTTCAGAAACTTGAAAAAGGAATGATTTTTGAAAAATCCTTAAACTAAAATCACAAATGTGGAACTAAGCTTTTAGCCAACCTTAACACCAACTTCTATCAATCATAAAAGGAATTATATTTTAAAAAAAATACCAACTTTATATTGCATAAAAAGGGATTACAAAAGTATTTTTGCTAGAAACTGGAACAAAATATATGGGACACACACGTCCCATATTTATACAACTAAACAGAAGCTTCTAGTCTATCTCAATAAAAAATTCATAAACTAAAACCCTAATGTGCTGAAAATCCGAAAATGCCCTTGTTCTTCATCTTGAAATTTGAATTTTGTGGCTTCATGTGATGTTACAGCTGTTAACAAGTGATCAGAAGCGTTGGTTTGAGCTTGGGGTCAAAGAAATGTGATCCATCCGTTGGTCTTGTTGGTTTTAGGGTTTTGAGGGAAAGGGACGTTGCAGGGGTGGGCCCTACCCAACACATGGGTGTGTTGGGGTCATGGTTTGTGTGTGGGTTTGGGTGAGGATGGAGTGAATCAAGGATCTGGAGCATATTAAACATTTTCCCCTTGTTTTGTGATTAATTCATCCTGGGAAGATATTAGGGTTTAAGGGGTGATTAGGGGGCGTTTAATCTGTTTTTAGGGTGGATTATTTAAAAATTGTGTTTGGGTGGGAAAAGTTGGGTTTGACCTTAGTTTTGACCAGGTTTAATAAATAAACCTGGTGGTGGAAGTCTGACGTGGGAGGAAGTGTGAGGTGGTGGGCTGTGAGTGGGTGAGGGGTGTGACGTGGAGTGGTGATTGGTGGGGATGAGTTTGAATGTCTTGCAAAAACAACCCTTATACCCCTTTCCTTTGTTTACTTTGTAAATACTAGCCAAAAACTTCAATTTCCTTTGTAACAACTTTGCATCACTTGTCAAATTTGGCACAGCCTTCTCTCAAACTTTATACAAGGACCATTAATGCACATTTGGCAATCTTCAAGGGTTCATAATGTAATTTCTTGACATTTAAGGGACCTCAATGCAATTTATGAGTCTTGCAAAGGTATAAAATGCCAAGTCTTCAAAAGATGAGGGACCAATGTTGACAATCTTCAATTCTTCAAGGACCATTTTGGAAATTCAGGATTCGGGTCCGGTTCATTGTGCGGCTTCGTTTCCCGTGTTCGTTTTTGAATGATTCTTGTGATCTTTTGCCATTTCCTCAATATTCGTACCTAAAATACACAAGTAACAAACACGCGCATATATTTGGCAGTTTTAATGATATTTAATGCATTTTAAGCCCGATTTGGACGATGAGACTATGTATAAAAGCAGTCTCATCAGGGGTTTAGGCTTAAAACACACGAATTTAATCAAATAACCACAAACCAAATACTAATCTACCCTGTGGTGATTGATACCAATTGTTGTTCTCATATTAATTCACTTCACCATGGTTGATTATAAGAAATAAATATGAAAAGATATAAATTTTAGAGAGAGAAAGTAGAGAGAGAGATGATAACTGTGTGAAATTAGATTAGAGAAAAATGAAATAGATTAACCTCTCCTAACATGCTCGGAGAGGTATATATAGCCGGACCTACATGTGGCATAATGGGCTATATGTTTGATTGGGCCGAGCTTGAATAAATGCTTAGTACCTTGAAAGAGGCCCTTTAAGCTAGCCATCAAGCCCGTATTACACGACTATTCTACTACCTATTACAACGTTCTAATAAACAATACATTATAAACCTATGACCGATCATTCTTGTTTGACTTAATGTTTTGAGGCTAACAAAATAAAACCAAAACATTTTAGATGAGAGAGATTAGGTTCAGTGTTATATATTAACTCATAGGGTGTTTTTCCAAACAACGCAGAGCTAGGTGTCCTGTTAATTAAGTATACAACAGTTAGAATACACTCACTCCACATGTTTAGAGGAATTCCCCCTTGGAACATGAGGATCTAGAAACATTTAATAAGTGTTTATGCTTTCTCTCAGTTATACCATTCTGGGGTGTATAAGCACACGTAGTTTGTTGAATAATACCATTATGTTTACATAACACACTTATGTTATGATTCACAAACTATGTTCCATTGTCACTTCCAAAACCCTTAGTATTTTGATTAAACTGATTTTTAACCAAGTTATAAAACTCAACAATATTATCAAACACCTCATTTCCCCCTAAGTAAAAACCCCAAACAACCCTAGTAAAGTCATCAACCAACGTCATAAAGTACTTAAAACCTTCCTTACTATAGAAACCTTGTATGGACGCCCATACATCTAAGTGAACAATATGTCCAAGATGCTTGGTTTGATGTTCACTCAGAGGAAAAGTCTATCTGGTTTGCTCTGCCTTATGACAGACCTCACAAAGATCATTTTGATCATCCAAATCAAAATGCAATTTATTTTAAGAACTTGTAGAACTTGGTTAGAAAGATGACCAAGTCTGTTATGCCAAATACATTTTGATAAACAACAAATTTGAATATTATTATTCCCAACTTTTTTACATGTATTAAAAAAATACAGACCATTATCCTCTTTATCAGTCCCCACATCGGTCCCTAGTATAGAGAATAATACAAGAATTCTCATCAAATATAAACCCACATTTACCATCATTACTTAATCTTTGCATAGACAATAGACTAACTTGATATCCTGGAACAACCACGACATCATGGAGAACAACTTTATCAGTAAGTCTAATACTGTCAATGTGTGTCACCAAAGCCTTAGTCCCATTAGGATGACCTATAATCATATTCGACTTTGACACACCAACTATATTAAACATATTGATAATAGTGAAAGTCATATGTTGACTTACACCAGAATCCATAATCCAACCAATATAAACACTATAAGTACTTATATTAGCATTATGATTAAAGAATCTAGAAGAACAAAAACTAATCACACGATTAATTAGTACCTGCAAAATTTACTGGTATACTCCTAGATTCAGATTTCTCACTAATCAAATCCATCAGTTTCTTATACTGCTCATCTGTAAAAGTCTTAGATGAAACAGTAAACTAATCTTTACTTCCTGAAACAACATTATTACTAGTAGGTCCCTTGTTATAACCATTAGTTCTCTTAAAATTTGAAGGATACCCAACAAGCTCAAAACATCTATCAACGATATGACCATTCATATTGCAATTAGTACAAATAAGACTTGGTCTATTAAGATTTCTAGCTGAATTATTAGTACCATTATTATTCCAAGAGAGGTTTTTAGTATTATTAGATCTAGCAACAAAAGTAGCACCATTACCACTCCCTTTAGAACCACTTTGGGAATGAGTACCCCTATGTGACTCATCTTTAGAGAGAGTAGCAAAAGCATCCTTAACATCAGGAATAGGATCCCTAGTGAGTATTATACTTCTAATGGGATCATATATCTCATCTAGTCCCATAAGGAACTACATTAGCTTAATCAACTGATTGTGTTCCTTTAGCTTATCTGAGTTATCACAAACATACTTAGGCGGATTGACAAGTGAGTCATAGTGCCTCCACATAGCATTGAATTTATGATAATACTCATACAAAGCCATCCCAGACTGAGTCAAAGAATGAATTTTATAGTGCATGTTAAAAAAATAGAAGCATCTTGTTTACTATATGTCTCTTCTAATTCATCCTAAACAATTTTAACATCTTTAAAGAAAACTTCACCCATAAACACATCTTGTGACACAAAACAAAGAATTCAATTAAGAACAACAAAGTTACACCTATCCTATTGTTCTTGCAAAAAACTAGCCTCTGTAGGCCTAGCAACTTTACCATTAAGAAAACCAAGTTTATTTTTTGTGTGAATAGCTATAGAAATAGCAGCCTTCCAAATTATATAATTCTAAATTCCTTCTAGTTTAAAATTTATAAGTACAACCCTACTAGTATCATTACTATGCAATTATAGTGGATTAAACATGTCATTATCAGTATTACTAGACCCCCAACCTCTTTATCTTTCTTATCCTCAACCATTATGATCGTAAGAAGAAAGCAAAAAACAATATACCAAAGAACAAATAATCACACAAACCAACCAAGAAACATATAAACAGATAACTACAAACAATCAACCACCTAATATCTCCACAAATCCAACAAGATAATCAAACCCTTTGACAGCTAAACCCTCTAAACATAATATAAAAGAGAGATTGCGAGGTGTTACAGTGCACGCACAACACTTAAACACCCAAACCAGAGATAAAACCAAACAATCAATAATCAATGCAGCGGAATTAACCTGAAAGATCAAGATCGAGTTAATAACAAAAGAATAACAAACTAACAAGAAAATCAAGAAACGAAAAATTAGGGTTTTGATACGAAAAAACCTAATTTTCAAGATCTACCTCAATCTTAATAATCAGATGCCTAATAAAACACAAATATGTTGATTACAATAAAAGCCCCAAAAAATTAAGAAACCCTAATATTCTGAAAACCACCAATTCAACCAATTCAAACTGGGATCGATTAATTAACACAATGATTAACCCAAATCTTGTATCAATTTTAAAAAACCCCAAAAATTAACAAACCTTATTTTTGAAAAAACAAAAGATCTTCGTATCAAAGACAACCATGCTCTCATACCATGTGGAAATTTATACAAAGATCCTTATACTCAACTGATAACGACCAAAATATACATATTCAACCCGTTATTATAATGCCACTTTGTACCATAATAAGAGCTTTCGATACTTAATATATTGCGTTTTATATGCAGGTATGAAGTATGAAGAAGCAAAGTGAAGAAAACACAAAGGAGGGTCCTTATTGTGAAAATATGACAAACTATTGAAAGAAGAATCTGGAAGGTACAAAAGTGCGGCGCACATTGTCAGAAGTGCGGAGCACATTCCCACATCCAAAGTGCGGTACACTTTAGGATAAGTGCGGCGCACATTTTATCTCAGCAAGCACTATAAATAGGAGCCCCTTCTACTCATTTTATACACAACACATTTCTCAACTACTACCCTATAAATCCGAGTATTCTTAGCTTTCTTTGTGATTTTTCAGTATTATCCACTTTTGGGAAATACTTGTAACGAGAGTATTCCACTCTTTGATTCTTAGAGAAACGATACAATCCTGACACTTGTGTACTCGTTCATTCAATCAATCTAAGTATGATGTTCTCTTACTCTTTTCCATTTGTTACTTTGACTACTATGTTAGGCTAAGCTATTTGTGATTATATAGGTATGTGACTATGATTAGTGATGATGTTATGGTATGATCCTTTATAATTGACTTCAAGCTAACGTTGTAGAACCATTTTACCACCTAGTTCTATAAACCATATTTTATCTAGAGTTGATTTGTTATGATGGCTTGGCGTTGAGAAAAGCAAATCGTTGTAATAAGTTTTTATAGACTTGTCTATGGTTTTAAATCTTTGGTTGGAGAAATCCGCTTAGAAATCGTGATAAAATATTGAGCTCGTTGGCAACTTGTTTTGACCTTAGTCGCTCGAATAAACTTAAGTCTTGAATCACACTAAGTAAGTTGTGTAAACACCATTTTGACGAAAAAGGTTTATCACTCTTTACCTAACTAAACATATCTCGATCATTATTATCATCATCACGAACTCATATGAACTATCCCATATTAGTCATATTTTTTACTATTGTTATTCGTATCAACCATTTCTTTCTTCAGTTATTATATTGATTACCAAAACGAAATTAAGTCCCAGCGAACGATCCTGGCTTACCACTACAAAGCTATATTACGAACGAAAGGGTATACTTGCCCGTGTTTGTATTTCTAGTCCCTTGTTTGGTCTAAAACTTGTAATATAAATTTAAGAATTGCAAAACGAACATCATCAACTAACCTCCCCTTTATTTTATTAACAGCCTCAAGCTATAACTTTGAATATTATACTTAGGTTTGTGATCAATACGAATACAAGAGAAAAATAATCAACAGATGATTTCTAAGATTAAGATCAATACAAACATCAAGAACCAAACGATTATGAACATCAAGTTTTTGGCGCCGCTGCCGGGGACTTACAATCCTGTTTTGTAGCCAAAACTTTCGTAATATTTGAAGAATTAAATCATTTCCCACTCAAACAAAACCTAAAATTTTTCTGCAGTACAAAAAGTACGCCGCACAATCCAAAAAGTGCGCCGCACTTCCTGTAGCAAACGAAAGTGCGCCGCACAAACTAAAAAGTGCACTGCACATTTCTTTTATAAACCAAAAAAACTCTTGTGGATGCACACCCGTTCATCTGAAACTCCACCATTATCACCATTATTAGAACCTGAATGTACCCTTAACCGAAGGTTACATAGACTTCACCTTCGTTTACCTTTAGATAGGAGACACGAGCAACATCAACCTCGCGAACTCAACCAATCTTTCGACAACCTTTCTCAATTACTATTTCTCACTAAACTCATCAACCGTTACGATCCAATGTCGGACACCGATGATGAACCAATGTGTTCAACCGATAGAGTTGTAGCACCAACTCATGGCTCCGCATTCATTTTACCTGAAATTGCGAACGATTTTGCAATCAAAGGAAACCACTTGACACTTGTCAAAAACCACCAATTTGATGGTCGAATCAAAACCGATCCTCACAAACACATCCATGAATTTAGCGGAATATGCAAAAATTTTAACTATGGAGAAGGACAAGCCGAAGCCGTTCAACTTATGATGTTTCCATCATCCTTGACTGGAGAAGCCAAGTCATGGCTTGACGAACCTAACGAAGGAACCATTCGAACATGAGAAGGTCTTAGAACCGCTTTCATTAGCCGATTCTTTCCTCCTGCTCTATTTGAAAAACTCCTCAGAGAAATCCGAAGCTTTCCTCAACAAGATCGAGAAACTCTCACTGATGCATGGTTAAGAATGAAAGAATTACTCAGAAACTGCCATTGGTCATGGACTAAAAAAGGAAGGAATAATCAAGATTTTCTATCATGGTCTTGACGATGCTACCCAAGATGCATTGAAAGCCGCAGCGGGGGGTATTTTCCTTTACAAAACCCCTAACCAAGCTTACCAATTGTTAGATGACAAAGTCTTACTCAAGCTTGATTGGTCCAAAAACCCACGAAAAACCGTAGCTTTTGCCGAAGAAAGCAACAACCCAATCGACACTGAAAAAATTATGGCTCATATGGACGCCATGTCTCTCAAAATCGACACTCAATATAAAGAAATGAAAAACAAAAGTCGTGAAACATGCAAACAATGTGGAGGAAACCATCCTTCTAGTGAATGTGATGACGATGACACACCTATGACAAAGGAAGAAGAAGCCAATTTCATGAACACCTTTCGTCGAACTTGATTTTATGATGATTATCATAATTGTGATCGCGATAATTGTAGATCTAACGTTAAACCAAATTACGATCGAGATGAAAATAAACCTAACCAAACCGAAAACAAACCCAACCTCGAAACCAAGCTCGGCAATTCTATCGAATCTCAAAGAAAACCCAACCTTTTCGTACGAGATACATTCACTGACCTCAAAACAAAGTTCAAGACTTCAAACAAAAACCACCAAGCTTCCATTCAAAACCTTGAAGCTAAGTTTGATCGTTTTGCCGATATCGAATCACGCTTCTGGTTCTTTACCTAGCAACACCAACCCAAACCCCAAAAACAACAACAAATATCAACCATCGCAAGCTCGTAATGAACATGTGAATGATGTATTTACGCGGAGTGATTTATCTTATGAATTACCTACCAAACCTACCCAAGACACACCAATTGAAAATCCACTCGATAGTGACGATGAAGATGAAGCCCAACCAACTAAAACCAAAAACACTGAAAATCCAACACCCAAACCATATAAACCTAAAGTATCATACCCCCAACGCTTACGCAAGCAAAATATGCAAGCTAAGTATGGTAAATTCCTCGACATAATCCAAGAAGTTAGCATCAATATGCCTTTAGTCGATGTTCTGGCTGGAATGCCAAACTGTGGAAAATTTATCAAAGAACTTATCAAAAGAAAACATAAGTTTGAAGATGTATCTTCAGCTTTTCTGAATGATGAATGTTCTGCCATTATCCAAAACAAAGTACCACCAAAACTTGGAGATCCTAGAAGTTTCCTAATTCCATGTACTTTCCATCACTCATACTCTAGTAACGCCTTGGCCGATCTTGGCGCTAGTATCAACCTCATGCCATACTCCTTGTATGCTAAACTCTCAAAAGATGTTCTTAAACCCACAAAAATTAGTTCACCATGTGGACCGTTTTTTTCAATACCCAGTGGGAATAGCTGAAAACATGCTAGTTGAAGTTGTAAAATTCATTTTTCTTGTCGACTTTGTAATCCTAGAGATGGAAGAAGATAGAAAGGTACCACTTATCCTTGGTAGACCCTTCTCGCATACAGCTGACGTTGTGATCCGTGTGAAATAAAAACAACTCAACCTTGGAGTTAGAGAAGATAGAATTTCCTTTTCTATTGATGAAGCAATGAAACACTCTTATTCTAATGACGATACTTGCTTTAGTATTGATGTCATTGACGAAGTTGTTGAAGCCGATTTCGACGCTCTTCTTGATGAAGGAAGCAAAATTTTATATTTTATCGAAGGAACCATCCTCGAAGAAGAACTTTGCTGAATTTGACGCCTTCATAGCCGTTAATACTAACGAACCAATAGAAACACCTGAAGAAGAAAAAGAAACACCGTTTGAAACTATAACTTTCGAAACCGAGTTCAAAGTTAAGAAATATGTGGAAGAGCCCCCTACAGATTTAGAACTTAAACCTCTTCCTGAACATCTGGAATATGTGTTTCTTCACGAAGAAAAATTACTACCTGTAATTATTTCATCCAGACTTTCGGAAGAATACAAAAACGATTTAATTGAAGTTCTCAAGAAGCATAAACAAGTTTTTGCTTGGAAAACTTCTGATGTTCTTGGCATATATGGCCATCGTTCTGTAAACACAAAATATAACTTTTGGATAACAAGAAAGCGATTGTTGAAAAGCAACGAAGATTAAATCCTAATATGAAGGACGTTGTTAAAAAAGAAATCCTTAAACTCCTCGATTCTGGAATAATCTACCCAATCGCCGATAGCCCCTGGGTTAGTCCTATTCATTGTGTACCTAAAAAGGGAGGTATCACTGTAGTAACTAACGAGAACAATGAATTAGTACCAACACGAACCATCAACAGATGGAGAGTTTGTATTGACTATCGAAAATTAAATGACGCAACTGCGAAAGATCATTTCCCTTTGCCCTTTATGGATCAAATGTTAGAAAGACTCGCAGGGAATGAATACTTTTGTTTCCACGATGGTTTTTCCGGATATTTTCAAATCCCAATCAACCCTATGGACCAAGAAAAAAGCACATTTACTTATCCATTTGTAACTTACGCGTATATGTGCATGCCCTTTGGCTTATGCAATGCACCTGCTACTTTTCAGAGGTGCATGATTGCAATCTTTCACGATATGATTGAAGAATCAGTCGAAGTCTTCATGGATGATTTTTCCGTCTTTGTAAATTCTTTCGACACATGTCTTAGCAATCTTGATAAAATGTTAGCACAATGTGAAGAAGCAAATCTTGTGCTAAACTGGGAAAATTTCACTTTATGGTAAAAGAAGGAATTGTGCTTGGACACAAAGTGTCTGGCGCAGGCTTAGAAGTTGACAAATAAAAAATAGACGTAATTTCAAAACTCCCACCACCTACTAATGTGAAAGGCATTAGAAGTTTTTTAGGTCATGCCGGATTTTACCAACGATTTATCAAAGACTTTGCGAAGATCGCAAGACCTTTAACTCAACTTCTTGAAAAAGAAAGAACATTTGATTTTAATGATGAATGCCTTTTAGCATTTGAAACTCTTAAATCAAAGCTTACATGCACACCAATTATTGCAAGCCCCAATTGGAACCTTCCATTGGTGCTTATGTGCGATGCAAGTGAACATGCCCTTGGAGCCGTCCTTGGACAAAAAGATGGAAAACAATTTCACCCCATCTACTTTTCTAGTAGAACTCTAAACGCAGCCCAACAAAATTACACCATCACGGAAAAAGAACTTATGGATGTAGTTTATGCGTTTGACAAATTCCGATCATACCTCGTATTATCAAAAAACAATAGTTTACACCTATCACTCAGCCTTAAAATACTTGTTTAAAAAGCAAGATGCCAAACCTCGTCTAATACGATGGATATTGCTTTTATAAGAATTCGATTTAGAAATTAAAGATAAAAAGGTGTTGAGGATTTTGCTGACGATCATTTATCTCGCATAGTGAATGGTGATTCTAGCGATGATGAAATCGATGATTTTCCCAATGAACACATAATGCAAATAAACACTAACATTACACCATGGTTCGCAGACTTTGCAAACTATTTAGCTGTAGGTATTTTGCGAAAGGGAATGACATATCAACAAAAGAAAAGATTCTTTTCTGAACTTAAAAAATATTTTTGGGACGATCCCCACCTATTTAGAATATGTTCCGATGGAATGATCCGACGTTGTATTTCCGGATCCAAATCTCGAAAAATTCTCGATGAATGTCACTACGGACCGACCAGAGGACATTATGCAGCGAACACCACCGCTAAAAAGTGTTCGACGCTGGCTTTTACTGGCCAACGATTATTCGGGAAGCTCATACCTTAGTACGATATGTAAAGCATGTCAAAGGACTGGAAATCTTACAAAAAGAGATGAAATGCCTCTTAATAATATCCAAGTCTGTGAAATCTTTGACGTGTGGGGTATCGACTTCATGGGACCATTTCCTAAATCTTATAAATGTGAATACATTTTAGTCGCCGTCGACTATGTATCGAAATGGGCCGAAGCTCACGCCTTGCAAACTAATGATGCAAGAATTGTTATAGCAATCTTAAAGAAACTGTTTTGTCCTTTTGGAATTCCAAAAGCACTAATAAGCGACAGAGGAACTCATTTCTGTAACAAACACATGGAAAAAATCATGAAAAGATATGGTGTAAACCACCGACTTTCCACATCTTACCACCCTCAAAAGAGTGGCCAAGTTTAAAACACTAATAGAGCTCTTAAGCGAATCCTTGAAAAGACCGTTCAAAACAACCCTGCTTGTTGGTCTAAGAAATTAGAAGATGCTCTATGGGCCTTTCGTACCGCATTCAAAACACCAACTGGAACCACATCGTACAAGCTCTTGTATGGAAAAACATGCCACTTACCAATAGAAATTGAACACCGTGCATATAGGGCACTTAAGAACTGCAACCATGATCTTATTGCAGCTGGAGAAAAACGTATCTTTTAACTACATGAGTTAGATGAATGTCGACATCAAGCTTATGAAAGCTCACATTTATACAAAGAACGAACCAATGTGTGGCATGATTGCAAACTGCGACAAAGAAAAGATTCTAAACATGGAGAGGAAGTACTTCTCTTTATCTCGAAATATAAATTCAAGCAACCCAAGCTTACATCGAGATGGACTGGACCTTACACTGTAAAACACCAATATCCATCCCGATATGTTGAACTCTACGGTAGAGACAATCCCACTTTTATTTTCAATGGACATAGACTCAAGCTCTACCACAAAGAAGAAAAATGTAATGAATTCGCTGAAAAAGAAATCCCCTTCTTTTTGAAATAAAACCGAGTAGCCGAGTCTGGCTGAAGACTCTAAACTTAGCGTTATTCGGAAGGCAATCCATATTTTATCCCCTACCTTTTACCTTAAGTGTGGAGGAGCACCTGTAAATAAATAAATCCGTCCTTGTATATATTGCATGTGTTTTGTTTTATTTTATAGCATGCAGGAAAATAGCAAATTTGGAGCTCCAAGCTGGATTCATCTATTGAAGTCCCGCAATTTTCTACTTAGCCCCGGGAAGTTCTCGTTTCCCTTTGTAATTTTTCCTATTTTTTAGTTTTATCAGTTATCACATCGAGGACGACGTTCACCTTAAGTATGGAGGAGGGACAAATAGGAAAAAAATTAATAAATAATAAATTTCTCCAAATTAAAAATCTTTTTGAAAATAAATAAAATTTGATATATTTTAAATAAATAAAGTTTTAGCAAAGCAAAAATCTCATTTATTGACACTCTAACTAAGCACAAAAACCATCCACCAAATATGTGAGGAAACCTAGCTTTATATTTCTCTATTTGTTGTGAAAGCCAATAATCTGTATGCTTCAGAATTTGTACTTGATGATCATTTACTAAACTGCAGTGAGGTTAATCTATAGATATTTTCGAGAAGAGGCAAAATAAATCACCATTTTATCATTTTAGTTAAGCTACACTGGCTTGCTAAAATATGATGCACTTGTAACTATATTATCCCTTGTGTTATTATCCTTATGTTTATGCCTATCCATTTGTCAAGTCGAAAAAGTATATATGATGTTCTCTTAAAAAAATTAAAAAATTAAAAAATTAAAAATATATATATACAAATATATATATAATAAAGTATTCTAGTTTGTTTTACGACTTTGACAAGGCATATTTTGTTCCTACACCCTCATCATTATCACGTTTTGTCTCTTTGAAAATCTATCTGGTGCTCACGCCGCAACGGTTATGTTTATGTGTCATGTACAAACTTATGGTAGCTATC
Source organism: Glebionis coronaria (assembly GCA_025667525.1). Taxonomy (NCBI): domain Eukaryota; kingdom Viridiplantae; phylum Streptophyta; class Magnoliopsida; order Asterales; family Asteraceae; genus Glebionis; species Glebionis coronaria. The sequence continues at coordinate 74,181,534 of CM046882.1, read as the reverse complement.
TATTTTATGTCCGTGTTATTTGAGTGTTACATTACATTTACCCTTTGTGAGTGACATTTGTGTGAACTTAAAATCTAAACACTATCCATGTGAGGTGTTGAAGTTATTTTTCATTTGCTTTTGCTACTTATAAAAATTTAATCATTTTCCTATCATACTTCATAACACTTAAAAGCATTTTTAAAATCTAATTTGTTTTCTCGCTTTAATTGTTTGAGGGCAAGCAATAGATAAGTGTGGAGGAATTTGATAACGACCAAAATATACATATTCAACCCGTTATTATAATGCCACTTTAATATATTGCGTTTTATATGCAGGTATGAAGTATGAAGAAGCAAAGTAAAAAAAACATAAAGGAGGGTCCTTATTGTGCAAATACGACAAACTATTGAAAGAAGAATCTGGAACGTACAAAAGTACGGCACACATTGTCAGAAGTGCGGCGCACATTCCCACATCCAAAGTGCGACGCACTTTAGGATAAGTGCGGCGCACATTTTTTCTCAACCAACACTATAAATAGGAGCCACTTCTACTCATTTTATACACAACACATCTCTCAACTACTACTCTATAAATCCGAGTATTCTTAGCTTTCTTAGTGATTTTTCAGTATTATCCACTTTTGGGAAATACTTGTAACGAGAGTATTCCACTCTTTGATTCTTGGAGAAACGATACAATCGTGACACTTGTGTACTCGTTCATTTAATCAATCTAAGTATGATGTTCTCTTACTCTTTTCCATTTGTTACTTTGATTACTATGTTAGGCTAAGCTATTTGTGACTATATGGGTATGTGACTATGATTAGTGATGATGCTATGATATGATCCTTTATAATTGATTTCAAGCTAATGTTGTAGAACCATTTTACCACCTAGTTCTATAAACCATATTTTATCTAGAGTTGATTTGTTATGATGGCTTGGAGTTGAGAAACGCAAATCATTGTAATAAGTTTTTAAAGACTTTTCTATGGTTTTGATTCTTTGGTTGGAGAAATCCGCTTAGAAACCGTGATAAAATATTGAGCTCGCTGGCAACTTGTTTTGAGCTTAGCCGCTCGAATAAACTTAAGTCTTGAATCACACTAAGTAAGTTGTATAAACACCATTTTGACGAAAAAGGTTTATCACTCTTTACCTAACTAAACATATCTCGATCATTATTATCATCATCACGAACTCATACGAACTATCCCATATTAGTCATATTTTTTACTATTGTTATTTATATCAATCATTTCTTTCTTCAATTATTATATTGATTACCAAAACGAAATTAAGTCCCAGCGAACGATCCTGGCTTACCACTACAAAGCTATATTACGAACGAAAGGGTATACTTGCCCATGTTTGTATTTCTAGTCCTTTGTTTTGTTTAAACCTTGTAATATAAATTTAAGACTTGCAAAACGAACATCATCAACCAACCTCCCCTTTATTTTATTAACAGTCTTAAGCTATAACTTTAAATGTTATACATGGGTTTGTGATCAATACGAATACAAGAGAAAAAGAATCAACAGATGATTTCTAAGATTAAGATCAATACAAACATCAAGAACCAAACGATTACAGAGAGATATATAACAAAAATACCACAAACTATGTGAAACTATGTGAGATAATGATCTTAACTACCTAACCTAAAGCTATATATACTACTATCTTGCATCTATGTCCCTCAACTCTTGGAATATAACAAATCAATCCCCGCCCTTGTATAAACCAACAAATATAACATAAATATAATAAACTTACCTTACTTACCCTTTAAGTTCCACAAATGACAGAATATTCCCTAACAAGAGTTAGGATATAAGTAGATTGAGTCTTTTAACAAATATTTCTAAAAAGAAAAAAATCACTTTTAAACTATAGCTTTAAATTTTGATAATGTTATCAGAGCTCAATTTTTGTCATAATATTTATTTGAAAATCAAAATTAATAATATAATAGGGTGAACTTTGATAAATTTAGTGAAGAAAAATCATACAAACAATTTTTGTTAAATTTGATAAGAAAGAAAAGAAAAAGAAAGGGAGAGTAATTATTAAAATCTTGCTTGTCCAATGTTAAATAGATTATACATATTTAAATTAGGCTAATGATTTGATAATGTATGATAATTGTCATATTTCTTTTTATATGTATGAAACTAGTTTTTTTTTCTATGTACTTAACTTTTATTTTTTGTTTTTAGTGTACTTTATGACCATATTGCCCTTACAAAATGAAGGGCAAACTTATTATAAAATACGCTAAAAACCCCAAAAATATAAGTTTATTACATAGAATAGCAGAAATTAGTTTGATATATATATAAATAAATTAGAACAAGTATCATAATACATTATCAAGTCATTAGCCCTTTAGGTACTCATGTTTGCTTAAGAATTAGTACTCTAAAGAGGTTTTATGCGTTTAACACGTTGGAGCGAATATGGGCTAATTAAATTTTTAGGAACTATATAAAAGTAAACTCAAGAAAAATCGTAGTATCTATTTGATATAATCTTTGAAGCTCGAAGAATGAAAACATGATAACATGCTTTCAAAAGGAGCAAACGAGTAAATAAGTCTAAAGGACGATGAAGCAAAACAAATTAATCAATGCATATATAGTGTACACTAAAGTTGTTGTAGTAATTTGACCATAATTTTTATATTTTATGGGGAAAGGTAAAATATTTTTAGAACATGATTTAATGAAAGAGCAAATAGTTAGATCTCAGCCAATTTTCTTATCAAAAAAATAAAAAACTCATTGTTGAACTTTTTTTTCAAAAGAACATATCTTTTAACCTAAATCGTCGGATTACAAAAAATAAACCATCGCGACGAGTAAAATCTTATCTTCTAATAGACGGGCCCTTTGATATATTTTCGACTATTTCTTAGTGTTGAAATTTTTGATAAGAAAAATCACATGTGATTTTTTGTTTTGTTTTTAGTTTTCAATATATTAGTTGTAAACCCCACACACTTTTACCATGAACAGTACATATATAATCGTACGTACATGATTAGAACTTTCCTTACTTAGCACGTTTACGTTCATGAATAGGAATTTCAAGTGTTACGTACGTGTTATTACACGATAAGTATTTATTACGTATTAAGACACGATAATTATTATCCACAATAATTATAATCACGAACATGAAAACCATGAACGTAAATAATCACGAACCTATTATTATGTATTTACGTATATTTATTACGATTATGTATAAATATAGTTTACGACACAAACGATTAATAATTAAATCACGTAAACACGACACGAGAACACGTAAATAAATAGAACACGGAAAAACAACGGGTTTCTCCTTGTGGGCCCCTCATAGCCGCGGCATAGACAACAAGGTGCGCCAAGCCCACTTAAAATTTTAACTAAAAGGAAAAGAAGGAAACATGTTTTCATAATACAGAGTTTTTAGAAAAATCACAAAACCCTTCTCCTCCTTTTCTCTTTGGTCGTCGCACATACAACACCACCAAGGGGTGTTTGGTTGATTTTGGTAGATCCAATTATTGCTACATCGTTCGTGTTATTAATCTCCTTGTTATTCATGAATCGGTAATTCCTTAAACATTTTCTTTTTAATTGTTTATTAGATCTAAACACATGAAATCATGAGGTTATTAAAAACAAGTTAATAAATATGTAGATCTTATCATGGGGTATTAAAAACATATGGTTTAAGGGGTGTTTGGTTTGGCTAATGGGTAGAAACGAGAGCAAGGCTCTCGGTGGTTGTGTGATCACCACCAACCAAGACCACAAGGCCTCGGTTTGGTTTGGGTGGCTCGACCGCGAGGAACCAAGGGACCCCGACGCATGTCGGGGTTAGCCTTGGTGGTCATGGGGGTCTCGGCTGGAAAACAAAACCAACACCACCGGCTTAAGCCGGTGGCTATTTATAGAAAGCAGGGGGAACCTCTCGCATGGGCAGCGACTAGCCAAGACCAAGGGACCATCGGCTTAAGCCGGTGGCACCTTTACACAAATAGTGGCAACCGGCCGAGTCGGTTTGCCACTGTTAAGGGGATTGTTTGTTTGGCCGGTTCAAGGGTTAAACCGGTCCGGTTCATGACATGTTTAGATTTAAAACACGGGTTCGGTTCATGGTTTATTTTTACAAGTTGATTATTTTTACAAGTTAAATAATTACAAGGTTTAATTAAATTAATTTAACATGCTTTATAAATAATTTAATTTAGACATGACTTAGGTTAATTATTATTAGAAATAATACATGATTTAAACCTAAGTATTTTATGATTTAATTTTAGACTAAAGTAATTAATTAATTATTAAAACATGGCTTATAATTAATTAATTTTCATGACTTAGGTTATATTAATAATAAATATTAATACATGTTTAACTTAAGTATTGTTACCTTTTATTTAATTAAATCATGTTATATTTAATTAAATCTTATAACCTATAGTTTATTAAATTTACATGTAATAATTAATAAATTATACTATTAAATCACATGACTTAGAATAGTTACCAGTAAAACTTAAGCTTATATTATTAGCTTAATAACCCAGCTTATTTCTAATTATGGAAACTTTCTATTTTTAGAAACTAATCTATATTAAGCAGCTAATCTATTTATGGGAACTTTCTATTTTTAAAAACTTATTTATTTTAGGCAGCTATTCTAGTTTTGGAAACTTTCTATTTTTGGAAACTTTCTATTTTTGAAAACTTTCTATTTTTGGAAACCTGCTATTTTTAGAAAGTTACTTATTATTACACAACGAGTATAACAATACCAGAAATATAAGTAATTACATAAACAGAATAGACAGAATACATGATAACACAGCATAATGATAAAATCAGTGAAACATGACATGAACATATAAAACAAGCTAAGACATGATATAAAACCAGTTACGTATACAGTAATCAGAATACTTATACACGTATATTATTTATGTAGCATTAGTGATATCGAAGTAGGACTCTCTTCCTTTCGTCTTCTTCGTTCACTGGACACAAGGTACGGATTCTCCGTCCTTTCAGTATGGACATTCTTTCCTTATTAGGATTCCCCGTATGCAGCCAATTGTTTTCCCAGTATATGTTTTATATGTTTTGATTGCTTATGTTTAATTAAATGCCTAAAGCCATATACATGTATGACCAGTTTCACCTAGTTATGGAGGTACCATAACCCTAACACTGGAGGCACCAGTGTTATGACTTCACCACGGCGGAGTGATAGCTCGTGGCGTCCCTTCAGTTTTTGGCCATATTATTATTATCATGTGGGGCGTATGGGTGCATCCTAGGTTACATGTTTTACATATTATTCAGGTGAATGTGGTGTGTGCCTTGCATCCTTCGCAAGGAGTTGATCCCTCCTACCCAAAAACTTATATTAATTAGAGGCAGCCCCTCTAATTGCATGACGAGGTCACCCCTCTAAGTATTCTTGCACGTTGATATTTCATGACCTATATTCGCTAATGGTAAACATGTTAAACAGTTTTTATAAGATAAACATAAGGCTTTTCAAACTATAAAACCAGTTTTACTAAGTTATACCAGGTTTTCCAGGACTTAGACATTTCCGCTGTTATATGTTGTTTATGTTTATGTTATTCATTCTATGCTTGTATATCCGTGCACTGAGCGTTATGCTCGGCCGTTTTTCCTTTCATGTTCCCAAAACGGCAGGTACTCAGGGACGCTCGTAAACTTTAAGCATACGTGCATATGGACTGGAAGCTTCCTAGCCTTCATTACTTTATGCATTTCTTCATACTTTGATACTCATTTCTATGGACATTGTTTAGTCCTTTTCATTTACAGTACTTATGTTTGTGTGTGATGAGCTCTACTTTTGGGGGTACCGATGTTTGTTTCCGGTATTTCCTTTTCTGGTCATGTGATGTTTTATACATTTATCCTTGTATGCTTTGATGACACGCCATAATCACGTGTGACATTCCATTTACCAAAATGGGGTGTTACAATTATGGTATCAGAGCCAAGGCTTCGACCTGTAGGCTCTCAAAACACGACTTGTGATTAGTGGGTAGTCACTATGGTCTTCCTAGAACTGACAGTCGGTTTTCATGCATTCATTGTTTCATGCATACATATATATGTCATTGTCACAGATTTATGACTAAGTAATGGTTGGTACAGGACTGGCCCTATTTAGTCGCATGTGTTTTTATCGAAACTTTTAACATTGGGACCGACCCATTGGCGGCCCCTCGCCATGTCTTTTGTTTTGAGTGAACTGACCATAGGCGTTCACTCTCGCGCATATAAAAGTTTTCACAAAACTACATCATGCATTCATGTACTAGTTTTTCTACATAAATTTTTTCTCATGATTTATTGGTATAATTTTTTTTCATGTATATAGTTTATGTTTTGATCGGTTAAACATGTATTTTTATGTTATACTGTCAGATGGTTCTCACACGCGAGTAGGAACAACTCAATGCAACAGTCCAAGCTGCAATGCAAGCTATGCTTCCTCAGCTGAGGAATGAAATCAGGGCTGAGGTGCAGGCTGCCAACAATCAGCAACAGCACCCAGTACCTCCTCCTCTAGTAACATTGGTCACATGGCTAGAGAGATTCAATAAGCTACGCCCTCGATCCTTCGAGAAGATAGATAGCCCCAGTGAAGTTGAAAGCTGGTTGGCTCACATTGAGAAGATCTTCGATGCCATAGGCTGTGACCCCGTCTTCAAGTCGAGGTTGGCCTGTTACCGGTTCGAAGGTGATGTGCTATCATGGTGGAAGGCACTGAAGCAGTCTGAGGGAGGTGATAATTGGGTGGCTGGTTTGACTTGGGCTCAGTTCTGGGATTTGGTGATGGGACAGTTATTTCCCAAGGTTGAGCAAGACAACCTGAAGAGAGAGTACCATGGAATCAAACAGAGAGCTGGAGAGAACAGCAACGAGTTCATGCAGCGCTTTCTCCGTTTGGCTGGTTTTCTTGGTGCAGCAGCAGGTACTCCTGAAGAGCAAGCATACCACTTCCGGTGGGCTCTTCGTACATCGGTCTCAAAAAACTTGGTGTGTGCTACCTTCAACACAGTAGCACAAGTTGCCGATACAGCACGTAAGCTGGAGATGCTGCAAGAAAGAGAAGAGTTCGGGGAAGCGGAGAGACCCGAGAAGAGGTAAACATTCGTTATTCAGCGGTGACCAAACCGTATTCTTTCAGCATACGTCAATATTTACATCTCTTTTAAACTGTATATTCCAGGCAGAAGACTGGGGATCGGTCTCAACCGGCTACTCAGCAACAGCCTACTCAGCCAAAGGGAAACGGTCAGACTCGCGATCATTCTGCTACGGACAGGCGAGGCAGTAATGATAATTACCGTAACAATGCTGGAAACTCCAACAGCAGCAGGTCCTTATACTTACTCATTTTCTTATTATTACATGCTATAGTTCTTAATTCTGACACATTAGAGAATCTTCTACCAGGAATCATGGTAACGGGAGGGACCAGAACCAGAGAGGTTCACAGCCTAACCGTCCAGCTATCACTGGTATTCCATCTTACGAATTATTCGCATTGTCCTGTGTACCTATTATCATGTCTCATGCATAGTGTTCTTATCAGGCTCTCAGCCAGCAAGGACACCTGCTGGAGGATATGCTCATCCTCTGTGCACTACCTACAACCGTAGGCACCTAGGGCCATGTCGCCGCGACAGCGATGCATGATTCAAGTGTGGTCTTCCTGACCATCGCATGAAGGACTGTCGCAAGGGCAAGATGGAGGGCACATCGACACATGCTGATACCAAGCCGCCTCCTACTAGTGGACGCGTTTACACGAAATCTCGCGATCAGTCCAACAAGTCTACAGGTACCATCACTAGAATCTTGTATATGTATGGTCAAGTTGCATGTGTTCTATTTGACACGGGTGCTACTCACTCGGTCATTTTTACTGCTTATGCTAAGAATGTTAGGATATTCCCCATGCCACTAGAGAATATACTGAACATTTCCACGCCTTTAAGAGACTCTGTACGCATAACCCATGTGTACAAGAGCCTTCCCAAGAGTTTGATGACAATATTCATCCCGTTGACGCACTTCTGCTGGACATGAATGATTTTGACATGATATTAGGCATGGACTGGCTATCCAAGCATCATGCTACCATAGACTGCCATTCATATCGAGTCATCTTCGGTGATGTTAATGCACCAGAGTACATTCACAACGGGTTCGTACCCGGAAGGTCTGTACAAATCATATCAACCCTGCAAGCACGTGCATTACTTTTACATGGTTGCGAGAGCTATTTAGCTACTGTTCATGACATGGATGCTGAATCTCCATCAATTCAGAATCAGCCGATAGTGTCAGAATTTCCAAACGTATTTCCAGAAGAACTTCTGGGCATACCGCCTACACGTGAAGTAGAGTTTAATATCGAGCTCATTCCAGGAGCTGAGCCGATTTCCAAGGCTCCTTATCGCATGGCTCCCATAGAGTTGAAGGAGCTGAAGGATCAATCGCAAGAACTTCTGGAACGAGGTTTTATTCGACCGAGCGCATCTCCATGGGGCGCACCGGTCTTATTCGTGAAGAAGAAGGACAACAGTATGCGTCTTTGCATATACTATCGCGAGCTCAACAAGATTACCATCAGGAATAGGTATCATCTACCACGTATAAATGATCTGTTTGACCAACTCCAAGGGGCCAAACATTTCTCCAAGATTGATCTAAGGTCGGGATATCATCAGCTACGAGTTAAAGAGCAGGACATATCCAAGACTGCTTTCCATACACGCTATGGCCACTACGAATTTGTAGTCATGCCATTTGGCCTTACTAATGCTCCACAGTGTTCATGGATTTGATGAACAGAATCTTTCATGAATTTATGGACAAGTTCGTCATTGTCTTTATTGATGACATCCTGATATTCTTTAAGTCCAAGGAGGAACACGAAGACCATCTTCGTACAGTATTACAGATTCTTCGCCAGAAGCAGCTGTATGCTAAATTCTCCAAGTGAGAGATCTGGTTAGACAAGGTGGCATTCTTAGGTCACATTGTATCAGTAGAAGGAATCACTATGGATCTACCCAAGGTTGAGGTTATTACCAAGTGGCCAAGACCGACATCAGCGACTGAGGTTCGCGGTTTCCTAGGCTTAGTTGGTTACTACCATAGGTTCGTGGAGAACTTTTCCCGTTTAGCACTACCATTGACCAAACTGATGCGGAAAGGGGAGAAATTCGTCTGGACTGAAGAAAGAGAGAAGAGCTTTGAAGACCTAAAGCAGAAGTTAGTATCTGCACCGATTCTTACTCTCCCATCTGGTACAGGTGGATTTCAAATCTACAGTGATGCATCGGGGAAGGGACTTGGCTGTGTTCTCATGCAACATGGGAAAGTGATCGCGTACGCTTCACGGCAGCATAAGCCCTATGAGGAAAATTACCCTACACATGACTTGGAACTCGCAGCAGTCGTGTTTGCATTGAAGATATGGAGGCACTACTTGTATGGAGAATCATGTGACATATTCACGGACCACAAGAGCTTGAAGTACATCTTCACTCAACGTGAATTGAACATGAGACAAAGGAGATGGTTAGAACTGTTGAAGGATTATGACATCAATCTGCAGTATCACCCCGGCAAGGCGAATGTAGTGGAAGATGCACTTAGTAGAAAGTCCGGAATGACAAACGGCATTAAAATTGAGGAGGAAATTATAAGAGACTTGGAGCGACTAGACATTGAGATCATGGTACGTGGACAGCACGGTTACTGGGCTAATCTTAGAGTGGAACCTGAGTTACTCTCTAGGATTAAGGAAGCTCAGAAAGATGATGGTGAAATCTGGGCGATAATTCAGAATTTGGAGAAGCAGACAGAATTTGGAGTAGACGTAGATGATATCTTATGGCAGGGCACGAGACTTTGTGTTCTTGATGATCAAGAACTCAGGGAATCATTGTTAGCTGAGGCTCATAGCTCCCCATTCTCTATTCATCCTGGTTCGACCAAGATGTACCATGACATCAAGCAATACTTTTGGTGGAGTGGTATGAAACAGGATATTGCGACTTACGTCTCCAAATGTCTTACCTGCCAGCAGGTTAAGATCGAGCATCAGCGATCTGGCGGTCTTCTTCAATCGTTAGATATTCTAGAGTGGAAGTGGACAAATCACCATGGATTTTGTTACCGGTCTTCCGCAGACAAAGAGGAAGCACGATGCGATTTGGGTTATCGTTGATCGACTTACCAAGTCAGCTTATTTCTTACCGATCCGCAAAGAATATTCGGTCAGTAAACTCACCGATACTTACAATAAGGAGATCATGAGACTTCATGGTGCTCCATCCCGCATCGTCTCAGACAGAGATCCTCGTTTCACTTCGTGATTTTGGAGAAGTCTATAGAAAGCTTGGGGTACAAAACTTAAGCTTAGCACGGCTTTTCATCCTCAAACAGACGGACAATTGGAGCGAACGGTTCAGACATTATAAGACATGTTGAGGTCATGTGCGTTGGAATGGACGGGAGGTTGGGACGATTACACCTGTTTGGTAGAGTTTGCATACAACAACGGTTGGCACGCAAGTATCAAGTGTGCTCCGTTCGAGATGTTGTATGGCAGAAAGTGTCACGCCCCAATCTGTTGGGATCAGGTTGGTGAGCGAACACTTGAAGGACTAGAAATGATTGAGGTGACCAACGAGAAAGTCGCAGTAGCTAAGCAGAAATTGCAAGAAGCACGGTCACGTCAGAAGAGCTATGCCGACAAGCATCGTAGGGACTTACACTTTAACGTAGGAGATCATGTTTTCGGTAAGGTTTCGCCGGCACGTGGTGTTTGACATTTTGGAATCAAAGGGAAGCTCAGTCCTCGATTCATCGGACCGTTTGATGTCATTGAGCGAGTCGGTGAAGTATCTTATCGTTTAGCGTTACCTCCGCAGCTTTCTCATGTTCACGATGTTTTCCATGTGTCCTTACTCAGAGGGTACAAGTATCATCCCGTTCACATGGTTTAGTATCCACTGGAACAGATTCGTGAAGATCTTACTTTCATAGAAGAACCCGAACGAGTTCTTGACAGACAAGAACGAGTCATGAGAAGGAAGACGATTCCATTCGTCAAAATCCTTTGGAGGGATCATACCGAGTGGGAAGCCACTTGGGAAACAGAGGAGTCTATCCGGGCTTCTTACCATCATTTCATATTTTGAATTCGGGTATGTTCTTCTTTTCCAGTTTACGTTATCTATAATTCGGGGACGAATTATTCTTTTTAGGGGGGAAGAGTTGTAAAACCCGCACGCTTTTACCATGAACAATACATATATAATCGTACGTACATGATTAGAACTTTCCTTATTTAGCACGTTTACGTTCACGAATAGGAATTTCAAGTGTTACGTACGTGTTATTACACGATAAGTATTTATTACGTATTAAGACACGATAATTATTATCCACAATAATTATAATCACGAACATGAAAATCATGAACGTAAATAATCACGAACCTATTATTATGTATTTACATATATTTATTACGATTACGTATAAATATAGTTTACGACACGAACGATTAATAATTAAATCACGTAAACACGACACGAGAACACGTAAATAAATAGAACACGGAAAAACAACGGGTTTCCCCTTGTGGGCCCCTCATGGACGCGGCATAGACAACAAGGTGGTCCAAGCCCACTTAAAAATTTAACTAAAAAGAAAAGAAGGAAACATGTTTTCATAATACAGAGTTTTTAGAAAAATCACAAAACCCTGCTCCTCCTTTTTCAATTTGGCCGCCGCACATACAACATCACCAAGGGGTGTTTGGTTGATTTTGGTAGATCCAATTATTTCTAGATCGTTCGTGTTATTAATCTTCTTGTTATTCACGAATCGTTAATTCCTTAAACCTTTTCTTTTTAATTGTTTATTAGATCTAAACACAAGAAATCATGAGGTTATTAAAAACAAGTTAATAAACATGTAGATCTAATCATGGGGTATTAAAAACATATGGTTTAAGGGGTGTTTGGTTCGGCTAATGGGTAGAACCGAGAGCAAGGCTCTCGGTGGTTGTGTGATCACCACCAACCGAGACCACAAGGCCTCGGTTTAGTTTAGGTGGCTCGGCCGCGAGGAACCAAGCCCCGACGCATGTCGTGGTTAGCCTTGGTGGTCATGGTGGTCTCGGCTGGAAAACAAAACAAACACCATCGGCTTAAACCGGTGGCTATTTAAAAAAAGCAGGGGGAACCGCCGCATGGGCAGCGGCTAGCCAAGACCAAGGGACCACCGGCTTAAGCCGGTGGCACCTTTACACAAACAGTGGCAACCGGCCGAGCTGGTTTGCCACTGTTAAGTGGATTGTTTGTTTAGCCGGTTCAAGGGTTAAACCGGTCCGGTTCATGACATGTTTAGATTTAAAACACGGGTTCGGTTCATGGTTTATTTTTACAAGTTAATTATTTTTACAAGTTAAATAATTACAAGGTTTAATTAATTTAATTTAACATGCTTTATAATTAATTTAATTTAGACATGACTTAGGTTAATTATCATGGTTTACTTTAGACATGATTTTAACCTAAGTATTTTATGATTTAATTTTGGGATAATAGGTTCTAAATGTAACTAAGTTGACAGCTTTTACTATGTTATGTAAGCACCTTTTAATCTTACTAAACAGTACAAACAATTTACTAATCCACCCTATTATATACAATACTTAAACTAAATCAGAATTTATGGCGGAGGTGGCATGGTTGACCATGGTTAACCGCATTTTTCTATTAAAATAAATCTTGTATCATTAAAATAAATCTTGTATCATTTTATAAATAAGATATTTATTCATTTTTCATACACCATCTCCTCAATACAATAACACACCCATATCCACACACGTCGGCTTCTAAGCCAAAATCATTATTTGGTAGTCATAGCACATGGGAAACAATTGGCTCCACAGACCCAAACTGTCGCAATATTAGCCAACAATCAATCATGAACCACCATCACCAAAAACCACCACAACATCATTAGGTACTCATATGCATATATCTTATATCAAAAACCACCATCACTGTCACATTTTTGTATGCCCCGAGCATCATATTTTTGAACAACCATCACCGGAAACTAGCAGATCAACCATTAATAGAAACCCCGATCACAACATCCACCATGATTTGTATTTTTTTGTATAAATTACTCTCAGATCTTGAGATGTTTATATTTGTATTTTTTATATAATGGTTAATTTTATTTTGATTACAAAGAAAGTTTGAAAAAGTTAGTATTAGAGATAGTGATGATGGTGCTTGATTGGTGGTTAGTGGTAGTTTTGCTGGAATGGATGGGTGGTAAGCTGAAGGAGAGAAAAAGGGAGTTTGTTTGATGGACAAATTAGTTTTTGGAATTTCACATATACTAACATATGGAATTGATCTTATGTTTGTGGACCCCATTGATGCGAAAGGCATGTATTTTAGTAGAGAAATATTGTCGACCATGTTCAACCATGCCACCTTAGTCAAAAATTATGAATTACTTTAAATATTGTATACAATAGGGTGGATTAGTAAATTGTTTGTATTGTTTAGTAAGATTAAAAGGTGCTTACGCAACATAGTAAAAGCTGTCAATTTATTTACATTTATAACCTATTATCCCTTTAATTTTAGACTAAAGTAATTAATTAATTATTAATACATGGCTTATAATTAATTAATTTTCATGACTTAGGTTATATTAATAATAAATATTAATACATGTTTTAACCTAAGTATTATTACCTTTTATTAATTAAATCGTGTTATATTTAATTAAATCTTATAACCTATAGTTTATTTAATCTACGTGTAATAATTAATAAACTATGTTATTAAATCACATGACTTAGAATATTTACCAGTAAAACTTAAGCTTATATTATTAGCTTAATAATCCAGCTTATTTCTAATTATGGAAAATTTCTATTTTTAGAAACTTATCTATTTAAGCAGCTAATCTATTTATGGAAACTTTCTATTTTTAGAAACTTATTTATTTTAGGCAGCTATTCTATTTTTGGAAACTTTCTATTTTTGGAAACTTTCTATTTTTGGAAACTTTCTATTTTTGGAAACCTACTATTTTTAGAAAGTTACTTATTATTACACAACAAGTATAATAATACCATAAATACAAGTAATACTTAAACAGAATAGACAGAATACATGATAAACACAGCATAATGATAAAATCAGTGAAACATGACATGAACATATAAAACAAGCTAAGACATGGGATAAAACCAGTTACGTATACAGTAATCAGAATACTTATACATGTATATTATTTATGTAGCATTAGTGATATCGAAGTAGGACTCTCTTACGTTCGTCTTCTTCGTTCACTGGACACAAGGTACGGATTCTCTGTCCTTTTAGTATGGACATTCTTTCCTTATTAGGATTCCCCGTATGCAGCCAACTATTTTCCTAGTATATGTTTTAGATGTTTTGATTGCTTATGTTGAATTAAATGCTTAAAGCCATATACATGCATGACTAGTTTCACCTAGTTATGGAGGTACCATAACCATAACACTTGAGGCACTAGTGTTATGACTTCACCACGACGGAGTGATAGCTCGTGGCGTCCCTTCAGATTTTGGCCATATTATTATTATCATGTGGGGCGTATGGGTGCATCCTAGGTTACATGTTTTACATATTATTCAGGTGAATGTGGTGTGTGCGTTGCATCCTTCACAAGGAGTTGATCCCTCCTACCCAAAAACTTATATTAATTAGAGGCAGCCCCTCTAATTGCATGACGAGGTCACCCCTCCAAGTATTCATGCACGTTGATATTTCATGACCTATATTGGCTAATGGTAAACATGTTAAACAGTTTTTATAAGATAAACATAAGGCTTTTTAAACTATAAAACCATTTTTACTAAGTTATACCAGGTTTTCCAGGGCTTAGACATTTTCGCTGCTATATGTTGTTTATGCTTATGTTATTCATTCTATGCTTGTATATCCGTGCACTGAGCGTTATGCTCAGCCGTTTTTCCTTTCATGTTCCCAAAATGGCAGGTACTTAGGGATGCTCGTAGACTTTAAGCGTACGTGCATCTGGACTGGAAGCTTCCTAGCCTTCATTACTTTATGCATTTCTTCATACTTTGATACTCATTTCTATGGACATTGTTTAGTCCTTTTCATTTACAGTCTTTTTCATTTACATTTCTTCATACAAAAATCACATGTGATGTTAAAGTAATTAGGAGAATATTTTTGTCATTTAATAGACAGTGATTTTCATATATTTTTGAAGAATTTACAATGATGAAACTTTCGCCAAAAAAACTACACATGATTTGTAAAATTTTCTTTAATTTTATGTTTTAAAATTCATGCATGATTGCATAAATCGCATATGATTTCACAAATTCACATGCGATATTGAAAGTAACAAATCACATGTGATTTCATAAACACATAAATTGCATGTGATTTACAAATCAAGTGTGATTTTTAAAGTAATAAATCACATGTAATTTTTTTCTGTGCGAAAATTTAAAAAAAAGTACGTTGAAAGTATATAGTAGTGCCTATCTATAGAAGAATAATCTAATTCTCGCCGCGATGGTATAATTACTTTTTCGTAATGACTAATGGTTTGAGTGATATTTTTAAATAGGATAAAAGGTAGTTTGTTTAATCAAATTTAAAAAAAAAATAATATAGACCATTAGATGGAATTTGAATGAGTGACTGAAATTAAAATATTTGTATTTTTTTGGAGAATGTTTCTTATATAACTTTTATCTCCTATTTGGAGGTTATTCCAAAGTTCACCAATTGAGTAAAGAAAAATCTACAACCTTTTTTTCCAAGACTTGATTGAAAAGGTCTAGAAAGTGACGGAGTTCACAATATAAATTTATGGTAGGTCAGTATTTACTGACCCTGAAGCAACTCTTGGATTTGAATATAAAATCCCTCTAAGTGTTTCATGTTCAGTAGAATGGTGACTCTACTAAAGCATGACCAGAGGAACAAAGACTTCATATTGAATAATGTTTTGCTAAAGGATGTTCAGCTTTCCTCTTCCAGAGAACTTAGAAGAAAAAGGAGTCTTTGCTTCAAAGACTAGGCGGTCTAGTTGCTGAAGAACAATCTTGAAGAAGAGCTTTCAGTTTAGTTTGGCTTGACAATACCAAACTGAATGATGTCGATCTCCTCTTGAATGCTGAAGTGTTATTCCCATATTTAATTCACTTCACCATGGTTGATTTAATGAAATAAAGAAGAAAGATAGATGATTTCTAGAGAGATAAAGTAGAGAGAGATGATTAACTAGGTGAAATTAGATTAAGAAAAAATGAAAGATCCAACCCTCCTTACATGCTAGGAGGGTGCTTATATAGTCCACCCACATGCGGGCTTTCTATTGGACTATATATGTTTTGGGTCGGGCTTAATTAAATGCTTAGTACCTTGAAAGAGGCCTTTTAAGCTAGCCATCAAGCCCATAATGTCACGACTATTTTAACTAACTATTACATCGTTCTAATAAATATTACAATAAAAACCTATGACCGAACATTCTTGTTTGGCTCAATATTTTGAGGCTAACAATCTCCCCTAATGTGAGGTCATTCCTCTTTGATATTTGGATTTCAATGAAGATTACGAATTTCGTCATAAATGAATCTTGAACGTGTAATAATAGTCTTGTTCCTTCATGTTGTGATCTTTGAGCCTTTTTCGTTGTCTTTCGACTTTGCCTTTAGACTTGAGATATTCAAATCAATCTTGACTTGTCTTTTCCATCTTGCGATCTTGTGTCTTTATCCACATGCTCATACTTTGCACTATCTTAAAAGCTTGCTAACAGTCTCCTTTGAAGAGAGGTCATTCATCTACATTAATTGATAAGGAATATTTTGATCATCAGAGTTACGGAAGTCTTTAGCTTTCTTGATTGTTGAATATGTCTTTAGGCATGAGTATGTGGTTTTGAATCTTCGACTTTGCTAAGTGCACCGTAACGCTACCTTCTCGAGACAAAACTTAGACACGGACTGAATGGCTTTGACATTCGTCCTAAATCAGTAGCGTTTTACCTCTGGTCGGTGAAGACCGTTACACGATATAAAATATCGTACCTCTGATTAGGTAGATTCAATTAAGAACCTCCTTGACAGGATTTCGTGGTTGTACTATCCGTTCTCTTTACTCGACCGTCTCAAAGCAAGACTGCGAACATAAAGAGTAAATCAATTGGATAAATATCCGCTTGATCAAAGTCGTCAATTCAAATTCCTGGAACAAGTTTGATTCATTAAGAATCTTACCATTGTTGCTTTCCAGTTGACACAAGCTTGATTCATAATAATATCGCAAGTTACCTACCGTAACGCTGTTTAATGTTGACGCTAGAAGGATTTCCATTCGTCACTGTGAATATTAATAAATATCACTCTGAATGTTCTGGCAAGACCATAAAGATATTGCGTAGAAACCTAAAATGAGTTTGAATCGATAAATAAACAAACCACTGTTGCTTTTCAGTTTTACATATGTTCAATTCATAAAGAATCTTACACATGACCTACCGCAGTGTTGTTTGATGTCAACACTGAAAGGATTTACACTCATCATTATGAATACTAGGTAGTATCACTCTGAGTGCTCTAGCAATATCACAAGGATATAGTGTAGGACTCTCTTGATTGTCATCCGTGTGTCCTAACGAGATTTGATTGATCTTTTGGCTCTAGACTCGATTTGTGCAATTTTAGTGGTCGGAGGCTGGAGCAGATGCCACCTATTCAATATCAACTATCTCGGTGTGAGAAATTCAATAGAAGTCGTGTTGATCTCCATGAAACAAACTTCTTTTGAGAGAAGCCTGAGTAGCTGGGGATGGGTTGTGCATTACATCACTGGGTCCATGATGTGTAATCTTCATGATGTGTTGACCCGGTTTCTGCCTAAGTTGTATGGAGGGCTAATTTCTTTTCACCCTTTATCCTTACATTTCTTTTTCATTCT
Source organism: Glebionis coronaria (assembly GCA_025667525.1). Classification (NCBI taxonomy): domain Eukaryota; kingdom Viridiplantae; phylum Streptophyta; class Magnoliopsida; order Asterales; family Asteraceae; genus Glebionis; species Glebionis coronaria. The sequence continues at coordinate 74,163,426 of CM046882.1, read as the reverse complement.
TCAACCCATTCAATGCTTACCAAGACATCATTACTAGCACCATGTTGTGATTGTTCTAGTGCTAGCATCAGTACTTAGTCGGCATTCAGCTTCGTTCACATTCTACTCTATCTTTCCTAAGGACTTCTAATAATCTATTGGATTTTCCCTAGGAAGATCGCTCCGGTTCTGGTTGGATCATAGGACTTAAACCTAACCACCCTTTTGACACCAATAACGTCGTGAATTAAAGATGTTGTGGGTATTTGATCGTAACCATGAGTGCTTGAGTCTTTAGATCACATTTTAATCACATTTTCTCCCCTACCTCTAATATATAAAATCGTTTGATATTATAGATACCAAATTTGATTAAAATATATTGTGAAAAATAGTCTTGAAAACTTTCGGGAGAAAGATGTGTCAACCTTAGCATGAATTTGGAAGGCTCCCCCTCAAAAATTGATCCAATTGAATTGTCATTGTGAGGATGTGATCCACATTTCACTTTTTAAGGATGGGAGTTGTTGAACACACAATTTTAGAAAGATTTTGAATAATCATTTAAAAACTCTTGAAAAAATTGTGTTCAACGCTTTTCGAAAAACTCTATTTCTTTTTGGCGAAGAGGTTTTTCTAAGGCATAAACTTGAGTTCATAGACTTTGAATGTCTTGACAAATCTACTCAAGTGTAAGAAGATTTAACTTCTTTTGCTGAGGGTAAGGGCACTAAATCGTACACTCCCCTGTGAATATCAATCTGGGTTGCAATCTGAAAGTGATTACAAGCCATTGTGTTGAGCTCAAAACGTTGAGTGTTTTGTGATAAGCTCAACCCAAGATAGATTGCTCTACCCGCTGTAGGAAAAATAATCCAAAATAGACATTTTTCTTTATTAAAAGTAGAAATGACATGTTTTGAAAAATATTTACAACTTTCATTCGAGCTTTATGTACACACCCGTGTCGTTATTGAGCGACATTTCTAGGCACGTCTATATTATTGATACTGAAAGACATGTCGAGAAGGATATTTTTGGATTATCAAAGATTTTTTAATTTTGTATTTTTCTTTTTCATTAATATTTACAAGTAGATGTTTGATAGATGAATCAAGCAGGCTTCTTTGCCAGAATCTCCAGTTCTGCTGGAGTCAAATGATAGGTGTGAAAACACCCATCCTTTTACCACTTATTTCTTTCTAAAACAAGACCAAAAAGCGTGTTTAATATCATTTGTTTGGAATTATGCGTGGTTTTTGTGTTTATTGTGTTTCAGAGTCAACCGGGAGAATATTGAAGAAAACATGGGATTGCACGGGTTTATTCGAAGAAAAAGACTCAAGACGAAGTCTATTGTCCAAGAGATGCAAAAGATTTGAAGTCAATGGGCCTAATTGACGATTTATCAAAGAAAAGGACCAAAGATGGAAGATTTACATAAGTCGAAGAAACTCAAGTCTATTAAACGGAGAAATTAAAAGACGAGTTGAATTTAATCGTCGACAAATCCCGAATCAGAATCGAAAACGTCAACTTTTCTGAAAAGACGAGAAGACAAGAAGAAAGGGAGAAAGCCCACTCACCAACCAACCACTCAGCCTATATAAAGGGATCACCCTAACAATTTTTGGCATCTAGTTTTCCTTTCAGTTTTTTTTCTTTCCTATTTCGTAGGAAAACCATCTCCCTTAAGGAGTGGTTCTTCATCTTCTTGATTTGTTCTTTTAATCTTGTAAGTTTGATCTTTTCCTTTTGTTTACTGAATCTTAATCATCAATACAAGTGTTCATTTAATCTTTTCATTCATCTTGATCTTCATCATCTTTTTATTTAAAGTTCTTAAGTTCTTAATTAGTTGAGTTTTGATCTTTAAAAGTTGTGGAATTTGTGTTTTTATGATTGGGATTTGATTCTTGTAGTTAGTAGATGATTTGTAGTTAATTTGGTAAAACCTTTTTGCTTATTTAGCTTGATTTGGGTTAAAATCGTTTTTCCCTGTTCTCTACTATTTATGTTACTGTTCTTCGTTTCCAGCTACATTCCGAATTGTCCATCTGATTGTTCCTTACTCGGAATGTTCAAACATTCCGAGTAGCCTATTTGCCGTGTCCCTTACTCGGAATTTCCAGTTATTCCGATTAGCCATTAATCTTTCCTTTGTTCGGAATATTTCCATTATTCCGAATAGCCGGTTTAACTTGTCTCTTATTCGGAATAATATATTCCGAGTAGCCTTCTGTTGAGTTTCTTACTCGGAATGTTCAGACATTCCGATTAGCTTGTGCATTTCATCCTTATTCGGAATATTTTACATATTCCGAATAGACCCCATATTCCGAGTAGCCTTCTTCTTTTCTCTTCTATTCGGAATGCCCTAAATGTTCCGCATAGACTTCTACATTCCGAATAGCTTGAATTTTCCTGATTATTCCGAGTAGCCTAGTATTCAGAGTAGAGTTTTATTCCGCATGGTCAATTTATTCCGAATCATCATTTATTCTGAGTAGAGCTCATTTTCAGTAAGTCTGTTGCACTGTTTATTTTTAAAGTTTCATTCAAGTAATTGTTTGGTTCAAATTTTAATTTACTTTAGTCATTTATCTTTTAAATAGGATAGAAAACCAAACCCCTTTTTGTCACCAAGAACAAATCATTCCACTTAGAGCCGAGATCAATTCGAGGAGATTCCGAGAACTAATCTGAAACCCATTGAAAAACGTAGTATCAAATGGCGCCGCTGCCGGCTCTTCTCGTTAAGATCAAAAGTTTTTTGTGAGAACTTGGATTTTGGGATCCGTTCCCCGTGAACGTTACTTTTTCATAAAAATTTTCAAAAACACAAAAAAATATAAAATTTTCAAAAATCCTAAAAAGTAAAAAACATAAAAAAACCAAAAATATTTTTGCTTTGTTTTTCTCTTGTTAGTTCTTTTGCAGGTGTATGCGCACTCGATCCACGTCTTATCAAGAGCTTGAGCCTCTCGATAACTTAGACATGGCCGGTGTACACAACAACAATAACATACCACCTCCAAACAACAATAATAACAACAACAACCCACCTTTCAACAACATGAACAATAACAACAACAATGAGCCCCTTCCGGATAATCGCCCGATGATTGAACTGCTGCAAGCTCATGTCAATGGCAACACTGATCCAATTGTTATACCAGCAATTGCAGCCAACAATTTCGAGCTCAAGTCAGGCTTTATCCAGATGGTCTCTGCTCAACCATTCTTGGGGCGTACCATTGATGACCCACATGACCATATCAAGAGATTCTTGCAACTCACCAACACGGTCAAATTCAATGGTGTTCCACAAGAGGTAATACGGTTACAACTTTTTCCCTTTTCTTTAGAGGGACAAGCCTGGCATTGGCTTGCTAAGGAACCGCCACAGAGTATTCTCTCATGGACGGATTTGGAAACCAAGTTTATCAATTACTTTTTCCCACCCTCTCGTACTACCGCTTTGCGGAATGAAATCATAAATTTTGAATAAAAGTACGATGAGTCGTTCAGTGAATCTTGGGATCGCTTTAAAGATCTTTTAAGAAAATGCCCACAACATGGTTTTACCAAAGTACATCAAAATAATACTTTTTACAATGGTTTAAGCATGAGTGACCAAGATTCACTAAACAGTGCCTCGGGGGGTAATCTTTTGGCTAAGACTTCCAATGCTGCTTGGGACATCATTGAGAATAAATCTCGTGTGCAAACCAAGAGTGTTCGGACAAATGTCGCTAGTGCTAGCACTAGTGACAGCGACAAGCGACTGGACAAAATCACTACGCTTCTTGAATCGCTTGTCACCCACACCGTTAACAACAACAACAGCAACAACGCTAAAAACGCTCAAGTCAGTGCTGTTAGCCAACCTTGTGAGATATGCGGTGGTCCTCACTCTTACACCTCTTGTACCGCCACCCAAGACTACCCTGCTGAGAATGTGAATGCAGCTTATGGCACCTATCCTCAACCCACCTATCAAGCTAGACCTCAAGGTGACCGTAACTTGCTTAGCTACCGCTCTAACAATTATCTTTCCCCACCCGGTTTTCCTCCAAACAACCCAAACCAACAACAAAACCTCAATCGCCCTCCTCAACAATAACAACAACCTCGTACACCATACGTCCACCTCACAAGCAGCCACAACCACCTCAACGAAACAACCAAGTCTACCAGCCACCTGCTTATCAACCACCCGCATACAATGCTCCTCCCAACCAACCCACCGCTCTTCACCAAGAAGTGGAAACTTATATGAGAACTAACGATGTGATAGTGGGAAATCTTCATAGAGAAGTGCTCAACCTGAAAGCAGACTTGGTCAAACAAGGAAACGATTTGAGAGCCGACATGAGAAATACGTTGGATAGCCAAACTAATGACTTGAAGAACATGATGGCTAGTTTCTTCCAAGGTAATCAACCCTCTTCTTCGGGTACTCTTCCGAGTAACACCGTTGTGAATCCAAGAGGGGAGATGAAAGAAATCACCACTCGAAGTGGAAAAGGTACCAAGGAACCCGAGCTTCCTATACCTCCACTGGTGGTTGTAACTAAGGAGAACGAGTCACCTGCTCCTATTCCTCATCCTTCTCCTTCCCCAATTTCTCCACCTCTTCCTTCTACCCCTCCTCTACCCAAGGATGTGAGTGATCCTATTCTTCCAAAGCCTTCCTCTTTTTCCAATATACCTTATCCATCTAGGTTGAGGAAAGAGAAGCTCAAAAGCAAGGACGATATTCAGGTTTCTAACTTTCTTAAAATGTTTAAACAACTGAATTTCAATATCTCCTTCGCTGAGGCTCTCGCTCACATGCCTAAATATGCGAAAATGTATAAAGATCTTCTGAGCGACAAGGAAAAGCTCCTCGATATTGCCAACACCCAACTTAATGAGAATTGCTATGCAGTGCTCTTAAGGAAATTGCCAACCAAGCTTGGTGATCCGGGTCGTTTCTTAATTCCTTGCAATTTCCCGGGAGTAGAGAATTGCATGGCCCTAGCCGATCTAGGTGCCAGTATTAATCTTATGCCTCTAAGCGTTTGGAAGCAATTATCTCTCCCAGAGCTAGTCCCCACCAAAATGACTCTGGAATTAGCTAACCGTACGGTTGCTTATCCAGTGGGGATAGCCGAAGACGTCATTGTAGGAGTCGACAAATTCACCTTTCCTGCTGATTTCGTTGTCGTCGACTACGAGATGGACCCTCGTGTGCCACTAATTGTTGGTCGTCCATTCTTGAGGACCGGTCGCACTCTCATTGATGTTGAAGCCGGTGAGCTTATCATGAGAGTGGGTGACGATAAAGTAGTCTTCAACATGGGAAAGTTGTCTAAACAGTCTTATTCATATGAGAGTGTTAATTGTATTGACGTTCTTGATGAGGCTTGTGAAGAACACTTTAATGATGCTTGCAAAAGTATTCCTACCTCTCTTCCCAATGTTGAGACCGTGTCCTCTATTGATTCCTCGTTGTCTCTATTTGGAGATAGTGATTTATTTTGGAACAATCTTGAAGACACCATGGGAGATGTGAATTTAGCTACTGATGATTCTCCCACCGATGGGGATGAAGACATGCATTTCTTTGACAATCTTCTCCACGAAGACACTCTCTCTCCTCCATCTCCCACGGTTATTGCTATCGATACTCCGACTTCGAATAGGCCTCCCGTCGAAAATCCTTCGGATTTAGAACTTAAGGAGTTGCCGCCCCATCTCGAGTATGTATTCCTTGAAGAAGAGAAGAAGTCGCCAGTCATCATTGCTAAGGACCTAAAGGAAGAAGAAAAAGCCCGACTTATCACCGTGTTGAAAGATCATAAGAAGGCTATTGCTTGGAAAATTTCTGATATTCGTGGAATGGATCCTCACTTCTGCACACACAAAATTCTCATGGAGGACGACTTTAAGCCCACAATTCAAAGCCAATGAAGGGTGAATCCAAAAATACATGAAGTCATCAAAACAGAGGTTATCAAACTTCTTGATGCGGGTATGATTTACCCTATTTCGGATTCACCATGGGTTAGTCCAATCCATTGTGTGCCCAAGAAGGGCGGAATAACCGTTGTTCACAATGAACACAACGAGTTGATTCCTACCCGTCTCGTTACTGGGTGGAGAGTTTGTATAGACTACCGCAAACTCAATGATGCCACGAGAAAAGATCATTTCCCTCTACCTTTTATGGACCAAATGCTTGAACGATTAGCGGGTAATGAATATTATTTCTTTCTTGATGGTTTCTCGGGTTATTTCCAAATACCCATCGATCCCCAAGATCAAGAGAAGACACATTCACTTGTCCCTGTGGCACATTTGCTTACAAAAGAATGCCTTTTGGCTTATGCAATGCCCCCGGGACTTTCCAAAGGTGCATGTTAGCTATCTTCAATGACATGGTTGAACAAACCATGGAAGTCTTCATGGATGATTTCTCGGTCTTCAGGGATTCCTTCTCTTCTTGCCTTGCCAATTTGGAACGTATGCTTAAGCGATGCGAAGACACTCGCCTTGTTCTGAATTGGGAAAAATGCCATTTTATGGTAAAAGAAGGCATCGTGCTGGGACACAAGATTTCCAAAGCCGGTCTTGAAGTAGACCGTGCTAAAGTCGATGTTATCGCCAAGTTGCCTCCACCTTCAACCGTGAAGGGTGTGAGAAGTTTTCTGGGTCATGCGGGCTTCTACCGTCGATTCATCAAAGATTTTTCTCAAATCGCTCGCCCGATGACCCACCTCTTGGAAAAAGATACTCCTTTTATCTTTTCCAAAGAGTGCCTTGAAGCCTTCAACTCGCTTAAGGATAAGCTTACTAAGGCACCCGTCTTGGTTACCCATAATTGGGAGCTGCCTTTCGAGTTGATGTGCGATGCTAGTGACTTTGCTATTGGTGCGGTTCTGGGACAAAGAGTGAACAAACACTTCCAACCGATCCATTACGCTAGCAAGACAATGACTGGGGCCCAATTGCATTATACGACAACCGAAAAAGAACTTTTAGCTGTTGGCTATGCTTTTGAAAAGTTCCGACCCTATCTTGTCATTTCTACAACAATTGTGTATACCGATCATTCCGCATTGAAGTACTTGTTGACAAAGCAAGATTCCAAACCAAGACTTCTTCGCTGGGTTTTGCTACTCCAAGAATTTAAAATCGACATTCGCGATAAAAAAGGAGCAGAAAACCTAGCCGCGGATCATCTTAGTAGACTTGAGGATCCTTACCAAGGGGATCATCCGAACAAAGAAATCAATGATTCTTTTCCCTTGGAGACCTTAATGTCTATCAACTCGACTGCTGACGAAACCCCGTGGTTTGCGGACATTGCAAACTACTTGGCGGGTGGAATTCTCGTTGACGGGTTAACATCCCAGCAAAAGAAAAAGTTCTTCAAAGACATCAAGACTTACTTTTGGGATGACCCGTATCTTTTCAAACAATGTGCCGACTTGATTATTCGCCGATGTGTTGATGGACCGGCAGCTTTAGAAATCCTTGATGCTTGCCACAAAGGACCCACTGGTGGTCACTTTGGTCCCAACTACACCGCCAAAAAAGTGTTTGATTCGGGATTTTATTGGCCCACCATCTACCGTGATGCTCACGAGATGGTTAAACGATGTGATGCTTGCCAAAAACAAGGCACGATCACACATAAAGACGAGATGCCTCAGAATTTCATACAAGAATATGAAATCTTTGATGTTTGGGGTATCGACTTTATGGGGCCATTCCCTTCATCTAAAGGAAACAAATACATCCTTGTAGCCGTTGACTACGTTTCAAAGTGGGTTGAAGCCAAAGCTTTACCTACTAATGATGCAAGGGTGGTTTGTAACTTTTTGAAATCGCTATTCGCTCGATTCGGCGTTCCTCGTGCTATTATCAGTGACCGCGGGACTCATTTTTGCAACGATCAATTTGCAAGAGTCATGGCTAAGTATGGTGTCAATCACCGTCTTTCCACCGCCTATCATCCCTAAACCAATGGGCAGGCTGAGATATCCAACCGTGGATTGAAGCGAATTTTGGAGCGTACTGTGGGAGAGCATCGTGTCGCGTGGGTCGATAAGTTAGATGATGCTCTGTGGGCTTTCCGTACTGCTTACAAGACCCCGATCGGTTGTACACCTTATCGTCTTGTGTACGGGAAAGCATGCCACCTTCCCATCGAGCTGGAGCATAAGGCGCACTGGGCCTTGAAGTGGGCTAACTTCAACATCAACAAAGCCGGTGATCATCACAAGATTCAACTCAACGAGCTCAACGAACTGAGGAATGAAGCTTATGAGAACTCGCTGATCTACAAAGAGAAGACGAAGATCCTTCATGACGCAAAAATCAAGAACCGAGAGTTCCACGTTGGTGATCAAATCTTACTTTTTAACTCTCGGTTGAAAATCTTCTCGGGAAAGCTCAAATCTCGTTGGTCCGGCCCATTCACCATTGCCCAAAATTTTCCATATGGTACTCTCGAGCTCGCTCAACCTAATGGACCTAATTTTAAGGTGAATGGCCAACGAGTAAAGTTGTACTTTGGTGAGAACATCTCTCAGGAGATGATTCCATCCCTCACCACGTTCCCCATGAACTAATTTTGGGTCGAGTCAGGCTCGTGACTCGGTTATCAAAAACAAGCGCTCCTCGGGAGGCAGCCCGAGTATCTATCCTTTTATGTTTTAACCTCCTAAGTGTAGGGGGACCTACATAGGTGTTTGTATTTGTGTGGTGATGTGATTACAGGGATTAGTGCACTCTTGGAACCTTTAAAGAACCGTGCTCCCGTGTTATCCGAAATCCGGTTCTATCTCTCAACTATCGTGATTCAATTTTCTTCATATTCACATTTGAAATTGATCACGTTAGTCATCTCTTCCTTAACTTGAGTTAACCAACGTGCACAATGTCATAAGTGTAGGGGAGACTTTTCCCACATGCTTAAACATTGAGGACAATATTTATCTTAAGTGTAGGGGGGACTTCTATCGAAGTTTTAAGTGGACTTTTCCATGAAAATGCCTTCATTTAACCGGAAAATCCTATTTTTCAACATTTTTCAAATTTTTTATTAACTTTGGCCATTTAGTCGTAATTTTTAAATTTTTATCGTTGCTTTCATATGTATATATCCCGCAATAAAGTCAAATTTTAATAAAGTGGTGTAGCTAGTTTAGAAGTCTTTGACATTTTAGGCCCGTTGTGTTTATTTTAACTCAACCCGAATAAACTTATCCAAATTTATTCTAGCTAGTATCCTTAACCATGTAGACCTTAATTGGTTTATTAGGCTAAGTATCCACGAGTCTCATTACTTGAGATCTTAAATTGTGGAGGACGAGAAATGATAGAGTCAATTATAAGTCGGTATTCTTGCACAAGCTCACTTGGTGTAATTATTTGCCTATTCTCCCATCACTTGCTAATAATTTATCTGCAATAAGTAAGGTCGTACGATTTGAAAAGTTACTTAGCTTCTAGCCCAAGATCGTTTAAAAGTTGCTCGGTAATGATAAGAGTTCATAGCCAAGGCATAACTTATGAAGCGGGGCGCGAAGATTGGCGAGTCCGAAAAGGCCCTAACAAGGCATGAGGATTAAATCTTATTGCTAAAGATCCAAGGTGATGTGAAAAGCATTATTCCCAGAATCAATATGAAGGATCAAGACTCACGACGAAAAGCAATCAACTCCCATAAAGATCATGGAGAAGTCTATCCGAAAAGACCCTAACAAGGTATGAGGATAAATAGATCCAAGTCCGAAAAGGAGGCGGATCGTTGTATCTCAAAATCCCAATTAGAGATTGAAGAAATAATCATGAAGTCGTGGTCAACAAAGTTGGAGTACCCCTCAAAAGTCTCCAAGTGAAGAAACTCTATTAACGATGAGAAGACCATTATATCAAGCACGTCTCTCAAGATATGAAGTATGAAGTACATGCCAAATATCGGCCCGAGAAAGGTCTCAAATCGTGAAACGAGTTATGCCAAGATATGAACTTTTTGATATCCCGAGAAGCAGTTTTAAGAGATTTTATCCTTTAGCTAACTATTGATCAAATCGTCCTACTTTGCTTTCAGCCTAAATAAACTATCGAAATAAGTCCAAAAATGCATCTTCATGATCATTCTAAGACAAAAATAAAATATAAGAGATTCACCTAGGAATAAGGGAGTTTAAGCATTTAATTAAGCCATGCGTGTAAGTGTTTGATATGCTAACTTATAATAACAATGATCTCGTTTTTAAGCTTAGTTTGGGGAACGTGAAACTTGAGGGTGATAAATCTTCGCAGCACCAAAGCCCTAATGTAAGTCCTTGATTTCTTTGCAAGTTATTTCCATCCTTTTGTTTATTTTAAAGTTTTAATTTCTCTTAGTATTTTAATTTTTATTTAGTAGTATTTGAATAAGGCCAAGGTTGATTGATTATGAGAAAAGTGTAAAATTGGTTTATCACTAAGCATTGCATGAGGGCATGGCAATGGTTAAGTGTAGGGGATTTGATAGGTGTGAAAACACCCATCCTTTTACCATTTATTTCTTGCTAAAACAAGACCAAAAAGCGTGTTTAATATCATTTGTTTGGAATTATGCGTGGTTTTTGTGTTTATATTGTTTCAGAGTCAACCGGGAGAATATTGAAGAAAACATGGGATTGCACGGGTTTATTCGAAGAAAAAGACTCAAGACGAAGTCTATTGTCCAAGAGATGTAAAAGATTTGAAGTCAATGGGCCTAATTGACGATTTATCGAAGAAAAGGACCAAAGATGGAAGATTTACATAAGTCGAAGAAACTCAAGTCTATTAAACGGAGAAATTAAAAGACGAGTTGAATTTAATCGTCGACAAATCCCGAATCAGAATCGAAAACGTCAACTTTTCTGAAAAGACGAGAAGACAAGAAGAAAGGGAGAAAGCCCACTCACCAACCAACCACTCAGCCTATATAAAGGGATCACCCTCACAATTTTTGGCATCTAGTTTTCCTTTCAGTTTTTTTTCTTTCCTATTTCATAGGGAAACCATCTCCCTTAAGGAGTGGTTCTTCATCTTCTTGATTTGTTCTTTTAATCTTGTAAGTTTGATCTTTTCCTTTTGTTTACTGAATCTTAATCATCAATACAAGTGTTCATTTAATCTTTTCATTCATCTTGATCTTCATCATCTTTTTATTTAAAGTTCTTAAGTTCTTAACTAGTTGAGTTTTGATCTTTAAAAGTTGTGGAATTTGTGTTTTTATGATTGGGATTTGATTCTTGTAGTTAGTAGATGATTTGTAGTTAATTTGGTAAAACCTTTTTGCTTATTTAGCTTGATTTGGGTTAAAATCGTTTTTCCCTGTTCTCTACTATTTATGTTACTGTTCTTCGTTTCCAGCTACATTCCGAATTGTCCATCTGATTGTTCCTTACTCGGAATGTTCAAACATTCCGAGTAGCCTATTTGCCGTGTCCCTTACTCGGAATTTCCAGTTATTCCGATTAGCCATTAATCTTTCCTTTGTTCGGAATATTTCCATTATTCCGAATAGCCGGTTTAACTTGTCTCTTATTCGGAATAATATATTCCGAGTAGCCTTCTGTTGAGTTTCTTACTCGGAATGTTCAGACATTCCGATTAGCTTGTGCATTTCATCCTTATTCGGAATATTTTACATATTCCGAATAGACCCCATATTCCGAGTAGCCTTCTTCTTTTCTCTTCTATTCGGAATGCCCTAAATGTTCCGCATAGACTTCTACATTCCGAATAGCTTGAATTTTCCTGATTATTCCGAGTAGCCTAGTATTCAGAGTAGAGTTTTATTCCGCATGGTCAATATATTCCGAATCATCATTTATTCCGAGTAGAGCTCATTTTCAGTAAGTCTGTTGCACTGTTTATTTTTAAAGTTTCATTCAAGTAATTGTTTGGTTCAAATTTTAATTTACTTTAGTCATTTATCTTTTAAATAGGATAGAAAACCAAACCCCCTTTTGTCACCAAGAACAAATCATTCCACTTAGAGCCGAGATCAATTCGAGGAGATTCTGAGAACTAATCTGAAACCCATTGAAAAACGTAGTATCATCAAACATCTCATACCAATTTGCCTAACTAGATACGCAAACCTCTCTTTCAAAAGAGCTTTTGTAAACAAGTCAGCTAATTGGTAATCAGTTCCAACAAAGTATAGTTCAACGATACCCCTTTCAACTTGTTCCTTAATGAAGTGATATCTGACATCAATGTGCTTCGTGCGGGAATGCTGTACCGGATTATAGGAGATGGCTATGGCGGACTTTGAGTCACAGTACATAGGTACTTTATCAAAGTGGAAGCCATAATCCGTTATTTGTGTTCTCATCCAAAGAACTTGAGCACAACACGCAGATAGAGACACATACTCCGCTTCGGCTGATGACAGTGACATGTAATCCTACTTCTTGGAAGTCCATCCTACGAGCTTATCTTGACCTAGAAATTGTGCACCACCAGAAGTACTTTTTCGTGTATCAAGACACCCTACATGATCAGAATCTGAATAGGCCGTTAGAAAGAAACCGGTTTCCCTCGGATACTAGAGTCCTATGTGAATGGTATTCTTAAGGTACCGGAAGATCCGTTTAACCTCCTTGAGGTGCTTTTCAGTGGGTCGTGCTTGATATCGTGCACAATAACACGTAGCATGTGATATATCTGGTCGCCATGTTGTTAAGTACATGAGGGAGCCGATCATGGAACGATATCTCGTTTGATCTATGGCATCTCCCTCCAAATCAGCATCTAGGGATATGGTTGATAATGGTGTCCCAACGGGTTCACATGAGGTCATACCATGCTTTTTGATTATCTCTTGACAATACTTAGATTGGTTGATAAAGATACCACTTGGGGATTGGTGAACTTGAATTCCTAGAAAGAGTTTTAGTTCGCCCATCATTGACATATCAAATTTGTTGTGCATTACTTTTTCAAACCATTTTGAAATTTTTGGGTTTGTGGACCCGAAAATAATGTCATCAACATAAATCTGCACAAGCAAAATGTCATCCCCATATTTATAAGTGAACAAAGTTAGATCAATGGAACCTTTTGAGAAACCTTTGGATACCAGAAATTTTAAGATCTCGTCGTACCACGCCCTTGGAGCTTGCTTGAGTCCATAAAGTGCTTTGTGGAGATGATACACCTTGTCAGGATAATGTGGATTGACGAATCCTTTCGGCTGAGTGACATAAAATTCTTCCTTCAAAGGACAGTTAAGAAACGCTGTCTTTAAGTCCATTTGATAAACGATGAATCCCTTATGTGCAACATAAGCAAGGAAAATCCTGACCGCTTCCATACGAGCTACTGGTGCAAATGATTCTTCAAAATCAATACCCTCTTTCTGGCCATACCCTTTAGCCACTAGCCTAGATTTATTCTTGATGATCGTGTTTTCTTCATCCATCTTGTTTTTCCAGATCCATCGAAGATTTAATGGTATTACATCGTATGGTCTGTCAACAAGTTCCCAGACTTTAAGTCTTTCAAATTGTTGAAGTTCATCCGTCATCGATTCAATCCAAGCGTGATATGCCAAGGCTTCTTTGATATTTGTTGGTTCAGCTGTACTCACGGCGAGTGCGAACATACAAACATCACCATCGGTTTTAAGTTGTCGTCTTATACGAACGGGCTGTGAAGGGTTTCCAATTACTTGAACCAAAGGATGATCTCGGGTCCAATGATGTGTTGAAGGATGTCATTGATAGAAAGTATGCATATTTGACGGATCAACATGGCAAGTAGAAGACTCTCCAGTTTCGTGTACCGGTGTACCGAATGGGTTGATAAAGTCGTCTTTGTCATTTAATGTATAGTCTGTTTGATTTGTGTTCTCTGGAGCAATGACAGTAATTGTGGATGTTGTAGGAGCGGTTGTTGATATGATATTCTGAGGAGGTAAATCTGCAGCAACCCGTGTTTAAGTAGATAAATTTGTATCCTTTTGTTGACGATGATCGGTATCATCATTCTTATCATGAGTGACATCGGAAGACTTTGATACAACATGTTTCTCACCTGTGAAATATTCATCATACATTGGTCCATATAACATTTACAACTCCTTAATTGTCGTGTTGACTGTCATATCTGCTCTTGGAACATTTCCTTGAACCAGCTTTGAACTTGACGGTTCATTGTTGTGGTCTTGAGTTCCGAGTTTCGTGCGGTTGTGAACGGAAGTCGTTTGTCGTTGTGGATCGGGACTTAAATTGTTTTGTTCAAGTTTCATCTCTTGTAATTCATCAAATCTGATATGAATAGTCTCGACTATCAATTTTGTTCTCTTGTTGTAAACTCTATATCCCTTAGACTGATTTGCATATCCCACTAGAATACATGCATCACCTTTCTCTTTCATTGTATCTAAGTTTTCACCATCTCGTATAATGTAACAAGTACATCCAAAACTGTGAAGGTGTTTGAGTGAAGGTTTACGATCATGAATTATAGGATATGGTGTCTTTTCGTGTCTTGGGATAATTAAGGATCGGTTTTGTGTGTAGCATGCGGTTGACATGGATTCGGCCCAAAAGAATAGTGGAAGTTTTGAAGCGGATAACAATGTTCGAGCAGCCTCAACTAAAGTACGGTTTCGTCTTTCAACAACACCATTTTGTTCGGGTGTTCGAGCAATAGATGTTTCATGTTCAATCCCTTCGGCTTCAAAATAATTCTTTAGAGTTGAATTCAAAAATTATGTTCCTCTGTCAGTACGTACCACTTTTACTTGAGCTTGAAGACCACGTTGTATAAGTTTAAGGAAGTTGATAAGAACTTCGGGTGTTTCATCCTTGGACGTCAAGAAGTGAGTTCATGTGTACCTTGAGTAATCATCGACAGTTACCATAACGTATTTCTTCCCATTGATACTCTGAACACGCATGGGACCACACAAATCTATATGAAGAAAATCTAACCGTCCTTTAGAGCTTGGTGTAGTCTTTGTCTTGAAACTACTTCATTTAGCTTTACAAAGCTCACAAGAAGAACAAAGATGATCTTTGATGAACTTCAAGCTTGGAAGGCCTCTCACAATATCTTTCTTGGAAAGCAAGTTGATGGTATCAAAATTAAGATGAGATAGACGTTGATGCCATAACCATGCCTGAGTCGTTGAAGCTTTAGCCATGAAGCAAATTGGAGTTGTAGAAGTGGTGTCTTGAAGTGAAATAGTGTAGAGGTCAGTACCCCGTGAACCGGTAAGTAAGTCATTCCCATCATAATCACAAACAAAACATGTCTTCTTTCTGAAAGCAACCTCCAAATCTGCATCACAGAATTGACCAACCGAGAAAAGATTGTGATTGAGCCCTTCGACGTAGTATACCCTTTTTATGGTTATATTTCCCTAAGCCAAATCTCCATATCCTAGGGTCGGTGCAAATTGATCATTTCCGAATCGGACCGTAGCCAGGAACTTCTCCACGAAGTTAATTAGAATCTTGAGATTCCTCGTCATGTGCTTCGTGAATCCGGAGTCCAGTATGAAGAGAATTATTTGTATCGCCTGCAGAAGAGTTTGAACACGATGGAGCATTTGCTAAATTGGATACCACATTAGTTGTGATTGCAGAATCATTAGTGTCCTTAGCAACATTTAAAGGCATACTAACACTCGCTGTCAATTTTTATGTCTTAACTTTAGGCATCCATTTATATCCTGGAGGACATTGATTAGCAAATCACCATTTCCAAGACTTGCTAGTAGACTCATATAATTCATTAATTCTACTTCTGGGGTTCTTAATGGTGGAGTCTGATGCAATACTTTGCTTAGTAGGGGTTGCACCAGAATGGTTCATTTTTCGTTTGGGTTTACTAGCACTAATAGGCATCGCAACTTGCTTCTTAGTTCTAGTATCTACGCCTTTGACATTATTCATAGCACACATAGAATGATTAGCATTAGCACATTTTCCACATTTGACACAAACAAATTTAACATTCAAAGCATTCAAATCATTCAAAGCATTCAAATCTTTACACGCTATTACAGACTTTTTATTCTTAAAAACATTCAAATTACTATGCTGTTCTTGTACTTCCTTTATCTTCCCTTGACTCTTGTGTTTCCAAACCTTATCATTCACTTGAGTTCGCTTAAGCTGAGGCCGACTAACACTAGAAGGAGAGACTACTCATATAGTAGAAGACACACGAGTATTAGTGTTTCTAGAAGTCTGAGGCGATTGACTAACATTTTTTTGTGGGTTTAGTGGTCATTCTATACATCCCTGGTTTAATCACATTATTGTGCTTAACACTTGGTGCTTGAGTATTCCTTATGGGTTGACTCTGTGGTAACCTTTCCTTTCCATCCATCTTGGGGGCAAACACCGGTTTTGCAAACGAGGAATTTGAGAAAGCGGATGGTTTTCCCAAGATAGAGGATCTATTCACTTTAGAGGCATTGGGTTGTCTGATAACAGGTTTCTTAACGCTAGGTTCCACAACTTTCCCACCCATCTTAGCAATGAGTTTCTTCAACTCTGCTATTGCTATGTCTTTTTCTTGTAACTGAGCTTTCAAATCCAAAATATCATGACTTTTTTCGTTTAGTAATCGACATGACTCAAATAAATTTACTTCCAAAGGTGTATCATTTGAAAGGCTGCCAACTTTGTTTTCCAAAGCAAGTTCAAGTGAATGACAATGTTTTTGAAGATAATCATATCTATGTTGAAGTAACGAAAACTCTTTTTGGTCAACTTTATTCGAAAGCTCAGTTTCAAGACGTTCACACTCTTTGACTTGACCAAGATATTTGCATGCAACATTAGAATATTCATCAATATCAGCACAAGATGTAACATAAACACACATAAGATCTTTTGAGAGGCATTCTTGCAAGAGTAGATCATAGGCTATAGAAAAATCGTCTCTTTCAGGTTGATGATTGTCAACTTCTTTTTCAATAGATTCCACATATTTCAAATCGTCAAACATTTCTTGCTCTATTAACTTTTCAAATTCCAAAGCATCTTTCTTTGTTCTTTCCGCAAGAGGAATCAAAATAGTTTTCACAAGAACAGTTATATCTTGAGGAATTTCTTTATCACCTTTCAAAAGTTCACGTTTTTTCCAGTCATCATCAACAACCTTTTTGAAATTTTTAATGTTACTCTTCAGAATACTAAGTGCTTGCTTACTCTTGCTTATAGAAGCTTGATGCGGCAAGTACCCGATATATTTTGAAACATTAGTTTTCTTAGTGGAAAAAACTTGTCTTCATTTAATTCTTATTTGCGCACATTCGTAAAATATTTGCTCACGAGACTTCTGTTTTTGTGGTTTGAAAATTTCATAAAGACTATTTTCATAAGCATAATTATATGGTTTCACAAAGTCTTTATTCACTGGTGATCTACTCTCCTCTTCAAAACATAGTGACTCATCACTATCAGGCCTAACAAGAAGACAATCAAGGTCGGTCCATTGGGACTCCTTAAGATAGAGTCACGGGTTCTCAGATTGAGCTTGCTCGAGGTACTTAGGACCAGCAAAACTAGCTTTACCCTTTAAAATCGAACGAGGTGCCAACATTTGTATGGTTTGAATAGATTGATTTGTTTTAAAAACAATTTTCTTATAAAAATCAATTTGAACTTCAAGTTCCATGACTTTGTCGATGTCTTTTGCTTGTTTAATTTTGAAAGATTTTTGCAAGTTAGCAACCTCTTCCGTCTTCGCAGTGACTAGTTTAGTTTTATCCTCTTGAAGAAAACCAATCTTTTGAGTTAACTCATTCACTTTAGTGGTAGCAAGATACGTTTTGTGTCGTTCCGTACTTAAAGAACTGTTATAATTACATTTCTCTTGTTCTAAAAGCTTAAGAGTTCTGTTATATTTAGTTTCAAAGACATCCTTTATAGTAGTAACAACAGCCCCTTTATACCTTGCAATCTCTTTGTCTTTTTGAATAAGCTCAGCTCTGCAGCTTGCAAGAAGCTCACTAGATTTTATGACTGCAACTTTGCTTTCCTCAAAATTTTGAGTGAGCGTAGCGTTTTCCTTCTTTAATTGCTTTTGACTCTTTCTAGTTTCTTTGACATCTTTTTGTAAAGAAGCAATTGAATTAGCAAGCGCAATACGCTCCTCATCATCATCATACTCATTTACATGTTGATCGTCCTCAGACTCATTATTGCACATGTCTGATGAATCGGGTGTGGTATTGCTATCAACCGTTTCCATCATACATGTGCCAGTAATATCTTTGGGTAGCTCACAATGCTCATAAATATTACCAAACACATTATATTCATCTTCAGTGTGTACCTTATCGATTGGCTCAGTATCAAAGATAGGATCGTTGTCATCTTCAGTGACATTTAGAACTTCTTCAAACTTTGCCATGTACGAGTAATGTACTTCAAGTTCTTGGTTGGAGGCTTCATCATTAGTGTCATCAAGCATTGCTCCTTCCTCAGCTGACAGTTTAACCTCAGCTTCCATCTTCTTACAAAGCAGCATCTTTTCCTTATGATAACCAGAATCCCTAACCCGTTTCGGTTTCCTACATTCTTTTGCCATATGCTCATAACCTTGACAATTAAAGTACTGAATCCCACTTTGCTGAACCACTTGAGTTCCAACAGTTTCCCTATTTCCAGCAACAGTAGCAATCCTCTGAGTATCATACTTAGCAGTTTGTCGATCATATCTTGTAGAACCCTCAACATGATTTGGATTACGTCGATCATACCTAGGAGGACTTTCATCACGTTGACATGTGTCATACCTTCGAGGACTCTCAACATATTGGTTCCTTGTGTTAGATGATGTTCGAAGATTGTTGTTGGTAGGTTTGAAGATTTTCTTGTAGGTCTTCATAATAAAAGCAATTTGTTGTTTCATCTCCCTATCCTTCTGAGCTAGTTCTTCATCACTGTCCTCTTCAGATGATGGCTTAGATGATGGTGATGGTGCTCTTGGTTCTTTGTCTCGTGATCTTGTTGGAGCTGAAGACTTGGATGAAGTGGAGTATCTTGGTGAGGAGGATGTAGTGGAGTATCTTGGTGAGGAGGATGTAGTGGAGTATGATTTTGGAGCACGAGAGCGATGATCTTGGACATGGTGAGTGGTAGACACCAAAGCAAGTGGATTAGCAGTCTTTACTACTCGTTCAGCTCGAAGTTCATTTGCCTCATTCTGAAATTGTTTCAAAATGTCAAAGAGCGTGTGATAGTTGACCTCGTCTAACTTACTCTGTTGTTTCACCAAAGTTACAAACCGTGTCTACTTTGGTTGAAGTTGTTGTAGAAATTTCACATTGACTTGCATGGTGGAGACTTGCAAATTGTTTCGTGTCATGTCATTCATCATCTTGTAGAACCTTGAGTAATATGAATCAATTGATTCCCCGTCCAATGAAGTAAACTTGCCAAAGTTCCAGAACAAGTTAGTTTTGACATCTTGCTTGTTAAGTGATTCTCCTTGTTGCAAGCGTTCAATAGCAAATCACATTTCTTTTGAAGTAGAGCACGCATCAACCGTTGAGTAAATATCATCCCCAATCCCACTGAGAATCAAATAGATTGCTTTTTTCTCTGCATCAAACCAAGAACGTTTCTCTTTCGAAGTGTTCTCATATGTTTCCTCAATTTTTTGCTCATCGGAACCGGTTGTCGAGTCGGTTGCTGGAATTGCAGGAATGGTTATTGTAGTGGGAGTATAGGGTCCTTCTTTGATGCAACGTCGGAGAAGATCACTATTTGGTTTAGTATCAAGATATCAAATGAAACGTGATTGCCATTGTGCATATCGAACAGTCACAAGCATTGGTGGTCTCTCTTTATTACCCGCCACCATGATGTTGTTGTTTGTCACACGATACTCTTTAGTAGAATCCATTTTGAGAAACTTGAAATTGTTGAAGTGAAAACGGATCTTAAGTAGATGTGTTGTGATTGTTATTGTGAGAAAAGATGTTAAAATCCCCCTAAAAATGTTCCTGATAAACCAAAAATTCCAAGACAAACAAAAACACACGATCGAATTTTTTTAAGTGTAAAAATGTGAACTTCGGAATGTACCCAAAATATCTACTTCTGAATCTTGAAAATGGTTATCTTCGGAATAATTCCAAAAATTAACTTCGTAATGATCACTTCGGAAAAATCACTTCGGAATATGTGAGAAATCAACTTCGGAATACTTACCAACTTCGGAACAAACAACTTCGGAATATGTGATAAATCAACTTTGGAATACTTACCAACCTCGGAACAAACAACTTCGGAATATCTTGCACTTCGCAAAAGTAACTTCGCAATCCACTTGATAACTTCTTCGGAATACAAATAACTTCGGAATACAAATGACTTCGCAATCCAAAGGACTTCGGAATGTGACAGTTTTGCACTTCGGAATAATGTTGAAACAAAGTACACTTCGGAAAAATGTTAAAACAAAATTTAACTTCGGAATATGAACCAAACTGACTTCGGAATCCAAACAAACAGCTTCGCAATCTAAACAAACAAAGTAACTTCATAATAGAACACAAACTTAACTTCGGAATAAGAGAAACCTGAAATTATCTTCGCAATAAAATTTTAACTTCGGAATACTTGTCTCTTGCTGACTTCGGAATCCTCACTTCTCAAAAAAATGAACTTCGGAATGTGAAGGAAAGTGGACTTCGCAATTCATAAACCCTCTTTACTACTTTGCAATATCCAAATATTCCGAAGATAAGAAATTTGTTTCCTACTTTTCGTGTTCTTCATATCAAATAAACCCAATTCGTGATTTTAAACCAAAAATCGATCCAAACACCAAAAAACTTTGCGTTTTTAACCACAAAAAGTATACCAAATCCCTACCACATCTATGTAGGTGATTTGTATGAAGATTTATAACCCGAAAACACTAATAAATAATCCGAGATTAATCTTGAATAATATCAAACGAACCAAAACAAACACACAAACACAATCACTAATCTACCCCGTGGCGATTGATACCAATTGTTATTCCCATATTTAATTCACTTCACCATGGTTGATTTAATGAAATAAAGAAGAAAGATAGATGATTTTTAGAGAGACAATGTAAAGAGAGAGATGATTAACTATGTGAAATTAGATTAAGAAAAAGTGAGAGATCCAACCCTCCTAACATGCTAGGAGGGTGCTTATACAGTCCACCCACATGCGGGCTTTCTATTGGACTATATATGTTTTGGGCCGGGCTTGAATAAATGCTTAGTACCTTGAAAGAGGCCTTTTAAGCTAGCCATCAAGCCCGTAATGTCACGAATATTTTAACTAACTATTACATCGTTCTAATAAATATTACAATAAAAACCTATGACCGAACATTCTTGTTTGACTCAATATTTTGAGGCTAACATGAAGATACTTCAATATTCTGAAGGTTTATAGTAGGCGGGAAAAGATTACTTTAAGTCAAAGTAGGTTGCTTGTATAGTTAGCTATAAGTACAACCTTTATGTTTTCCTTAAATAGTTTATTTGTCCTTTGTATTGTTTATCCAGCATGGGCATCAACCACCCACTAGATAAACTCTTGCATGGGAGCATACGAAATGTAAACCCTAGTTTTGCACTGCCTATATAAGGAGTGCCTTTAGGAGAGAAACAGTTATCCCTTACAAGAGAAAGAATCTCTTATTAACCTTCTCTCCCAATACCAACCAACCATATAGCCAAAGTGCATATGAACGTTTAGGTTAGAACTTAAACTATTAACTTTGGTTGAAAGTTTAAGTAGAGGAGATCACCCACATTGTCATTTAACCACTTTGTTATTCTGCAAATAAAGTGGGTTATAGATTCTTTATTTTAATTTTAATAAAAGTCTATACGTTGAAAAGTTAAGTTGGTATTGTTGTTTTATTTGTTCTTAGTTCTTATTAATTGATAAAACAACACACTTCAGTCTAAATAGCTAGTTACTACTTAAGGTTGATAAGTAGTAATGAGTTAAAAGGGACCAACAAGTGGTATCACAACAGTTTAATTAGCTAAACTCTTATTTTCATTAAAATGCTTATTTTAAGCTTTTCAAATCAAGATCCAACATGGCTCAAGTAATACCACGAACCCTAGAGTATAAGGTTGGCCAACTCAATGCTGCTCCTGTTCTAGAGGTAGCAAATTTCATTAATTGGAAGAAAAGGTTCCTTCTCCACATGGTTGGAATCGAACCCCACTTTCTTGGAATCATTGAAAATGGTCTATTTGTTCCCATGATTGGGGACAATAAAAAACCTGAAGTACAATGGACTGCTGATGAGAGAAAGTCTCATCATGTCTGTACTCCCAGATGACCCAATGAATTATGTTGTGAATTGTAAAATAGTCAAATCTACATGGGAGGACCTTATATTGTATCATGAGGGAAGCTCTGATGTGAAGGAAACAAGGGTAATGGACTTAAAGCTTCAGTATAACACTTTCAAAAACAAAGAAGGGGAAACCCTTACTCAAACTTTCACCATATATAAAGCTCTAATAAATGAATTGGTAAATGATGGTGTTGAGCTTTCAAAACTTGATATCAACACAGTTTTTGTAAATGCCTTGCCAAAGAAGTGGCTTAGTTTTTTCCAAAGCTTGAGAAATGCTAATCACATTAAATATTGTGATCTAGCTTCTCTTTTTGGAAAACTAAAATATGAAGAAAACCTAGTTGATAGGATTTATGAAGGCTTTAGCAAGAGTAAAGCACTTACAAATGCTACACCCTTGTCAATAGCCTTCTTTAGTGAAGCCATCATTCCGGACTATCAAGATAGTCCTGATGATGAAGAGGACACAAGAACTAGTGAGGAATATCCGAAAGACCTTCAAGAGGAATTTCATGAAAGAGCTCTTCTGGCTAAGTCTAGAAGGTTCTTTAAGATGGGAGGTAGGTTATCCAACACCACAAAAGCCACAGCTGACACTGTGTGTTTCAAATGTGGGTTGCCTGGTCACTTTACCAAGGATTGTTATTCCAAAACATCCATTCCCTCTTACTCCTCACCAGCCTAGTCTAGACCATCTGGTCAATCTCCATTTCAACAAAATCAAATTGCTTCATCTTCTTTTCAGCTAAACAGGGCTGAACTAAGGGCAGCAAAAGACTTTGAGGCTAAATGAAAGTCCCTTATCGATGCGAGAAACCCTAATCTTAACTTAATCAACACAAGGTATTACTTTTCAAACGTAATCTTATTATTGTATAATAAAGAATTACAAGTGTTATGGATAACACCGTTTGATGACAATGTGTTGTGCACACTTTGAACAACAATAACCTTAACTTATGAATACAGTCGTAGCTGTTTGATTCACTAAGTTACACGCACTAATGATCTTAATATTGCAAAGTGTTAAATCTTAATGCTAGGTTACACATCCTATTTATAGTGTTACGAGTTTGACTTGAACAGTACTTGATGTCGACTACACAACTTTTACAAGTTCCCACATCAGTCACATGATGTCCTTCTATTCTTGGTAGTCTTCCATTATGCTTTAAGGAACAGTTGTCCAAAACAGTTTCCTTATTCTTCATATTCTCGAACACACAAATGGCATGTCCAAAGTGTGCTGAGAGTTATCAGGGTATTGCCACCCCTGTTAACTCTCAACCCCTCAGAGTCCCTAATACATCTTGGCTGTTATCCATCACAGCCAAGGAGTATGTCTTCAGGTAATCTTCGACTTCCCTGACAATGTCTCTGACATGGACTCCTCTGAGGTTGCTCACAGAGATTCGGATCTCTGTGAGTCTTGTGAAACTTGCCTGCCTCCTAGGCACAGGCAAGGGACTATCTATCAGCCTAATTATGTTTAAATCAATGAACAGGGAATCTAACAGGTTTAGATTCCCAACAATCTCCCCCTATTTAAACATAAATAGTGCTAGATCTAACTAAGTTAAGGTAAGTGAGTTTAACAGCTTCTTCTTACACATAACAGATCTAAACAAACATACCTCATGATTTTATTAAGACTTAAAGAAAAATTACAAGTTCATTACATAAGTTAAATAAAAGATGAAGGTAAAAGGGCTGATACTTTCTTCAATAGTCATCATTCTTGATTCTTTCTTCAGCTTCGGCCACATCTAATCTGTTATCAATTTCATCCTGCAAAGTCTTTGCAAACTTCTTGGAATACTCAGAGTTGATCTTGAGACACTTCTTGTGACAGAGCAGCTGAATAGTTGAAGCCAGGCATAGCTCATCTTCCCTCTGAAAAGCATATTGGCAGGCTTTGTTCATAAACGCCATTCCTCTTTCAGGCACTGAGTAAGTCTGACCATCAACAGGGCCAACTATACCATTAGGAAGGATCAGATCCCTGTGCATGCCATCCACACGAACATCTTCAGTAACAAAAGTTTCATCAATGATTTGGGAAATTCTTCTTCTTTTGTTGCCTGTCTTTGGGGGTCCTTGTTCGAAAAGCTGTGGTGGGGGATCAATCTTTAGTTTGGCAGCTGTTTCCTTGATCCAGTTAAACTTAGCCTTAAGAGTTTTAAGCAGAAGGAAATTCGCCTGTCCAGTCTTTTTGGCAGCTAAGGCTTCGAGTTCAAACCATTCTGATAACCCAAGTGTTTTTAACCTGAAGTCGTCAAACACATCCATATTCCCTGTTTGATTATCCCTCCATAAGATCATCTGTGGAGTATTTGTGGACTTGCGAATGGTGTATCTGAACTTGGTTATCTTGCCAGCAGCATACCTGTTGTTTACGCAGGCATCATAGTCAGTTTTGACTTTCTTTAGGGCCTCAGCGCGTTTAAGTTCCATTTCCCTCAACCTTTGTTTTTGTTTTTCTTTTTCAGGAGGTGACATCTTCCTCAGAGTGGCTTCATTTAATTCTTTGGCTGCCTTGAGCTCACTCAGTCTTTTGAATTCTTCAGCCTGTTGCTCTATTTCTTCAGGCGTTAGGGGTCTCTCATCAGAAGGTGTAAAGGTTGAAAATTGGGAAAGGTCTGTTGTGGATCCTCCTGTCTCTAGCATCGCAGCTATCTTCTTAAGTTTAGTGTCAGTATCAACTAACACTATCTCTTTACCTTTCTTTGAGACAGAGGACTCCACACTTATATTTTTCAAATCATGAGCTCTTTTGAGGAACGCTGTCTGAGCCTGATTTTGAATAGATTTTGGTAGGGAGCTCACAGTGAATTTAAGCTTCTTGGCTGCTGGTTCATCCTCATCCTCAGGTTTGCTGATGTTAACTAGGATCATGGATTTAGATGAGTCAGCGCCATCTTGTGTTTGTTGCTCCCCCTGAGTCTGATCCTCATCATCAGGTATTATAACTGGTTCGATGACTTGAAGAGGAACAGGGTTTGTTGAAGGATTGGCTGAAGATGAGGCTTGTTCAGCAGATGCAAGGCTGAGTTTAGTATTCTTCTCCCCCTCACGTTCATCCTTACTTCCCTTATGCTTGGATGAACGTGCCTGAAGTCTTCTTGCAATCTGCTCCACAGAGGCAGCCATGGCACGCTGTCTTTTCCTGGATGCCCTGGCAATCTTCAGCAATAAGTTGGCATTAGCATTGGTATTTGCCTGAACTCTCCTGACAATAAAACCAGCATGGTTGTATTGCCTGTTGCGCACTGCATTGAAGTGCCTGTTAATGACGGTTTCTTGTTCTTGGAACAATGCAGGGACAACGGAGTCAATGGCATTCTTGATTCTTGTCGAGAGATGACTTAGTCCTTGAGCCACACCTTTTCTTGTACCCTCCTGAATAGGCTCAGTGACAGCCTCAATCACAGCCTTCTTTATTATACCTGGAAAGGTGACAGTAAAATTGTGCATCTCTGACTTGATTACATCCAACTTTCTTGACAAGCGCTCAATATCAGACTGATGGTGTACAGGCTGAAGATTCTTGATATTGAGGCTTTGTTGAGCAAAATCATCCTCCCTTGGAAATAAGTCGAAGTTAGTCTGAGAAGGATGATCAAACAAAAGGAATTCAGCTGTTGGATCATATATGGGTCTTTGGAGGACTGTTGTTGCAGATGTAGCAGAGTTTTGTGTGTCAACAGCTTCCTTAAGAGGAGAAGTCTGGTTATCTTCTTTAGGAGGAGAGACTGACAGCTGGTCATCCTCATCTTCTTCCTCTTCCTCATCAAACATTCCCTCAGGGAATTCATCCTCAGGCATGGGTGTAAACTCAGCGACATAATCTTCAACAGACAGCATTTCTTCATCAGCATTGAGCACAAGTTCTTCTTCAATCTGAATGTCCTGAGTAATTGTTTCAGCCTCCTTTTCATGTACCTGAGGATCTTTGACTGGCTGTACAATTTCAGCCTGCAAGGTTGTTGAAATTAGTAACAGGGAAAATATTAAGTGAATGGTCGCCATTTCGCTGTCCCAGAGAGGCTGAGGGTGATTACTCAGCCACTCCAAAGGATAAATCCTTGGGATTCTTTTAAGTGTGAATGAAGTGTGGTTAATGGTCGCCATTCGCTGCCCCTAGGAAAGCTGAGTGTGATTATTCAGCCCCCCCAAAAGGTAAAAACCTTTGGGACTCTTTTGATTGTGAAACATATGTTGTTTAATGATCGCCATTTCGCTGCCCCTAGGAAAGCTGAGTGTGATTATTCAGCCCCCCCAAAAGGTAAAACCTTTGGGACTCTTTTAAGAGTGAAACATATGTTGTTGTTGGTCGCCTGTTACGCTGCCCCTAGGAAAGCTGAGGGTGATTACTCAGCTCCCCCTGAAAGGATAAATCCTTTGGGACTCTTTTAATGAGGGAACCAAGAGGCTGTGTGAAGTACAGCCATCAAGGTTGAGACATTCATGTATTCAGGTTGTTGTTAGCCTGAATACTGTCTAGAGGGTTCAGGGTCATCGGGGTGCTTTATAAACACAAATGAATCACTCCCTGGTGCAAAGACAGAGTGTACAGAAGTCTTAAGGGATTCTAAGTGAAATGACAGACTTCTATGGGTCGAGGATTACCCTAACTTCACCACTCTCTCCTACAGATAAATGAGAGTGGTTGCTTGTGAGCCTCTAAAAATGTACACTGATTACCTGTGAGATATCAGCTTGGTTTGGCTGGTTTCCTGTAGTCTCTGCTGACCTAGAGACACTAGACGCCTGTTGTTTGTCAGCCAAAGATTCTGTATCCACAAGAGTATCTGGACCAGAGGCGGTTTCAATCTCCTTTTCCTTGGCCTTGCTAACAGCTTTAGGTTGAGAAGAAGAGGGGATTTTCTTCTTCTTTGGCTGTTGGCCAGAAGAAGCCTTGGACTTGGTAGTGTGCTGCCCAGAGGTCAAAGACGTAGACTTGCCAGCGACACTAGAAGTATTCACCTTCTCAGAAGAAGGGAGCAAGGGCTTCTCAGCGTTGGGTACCTGATTAGCAACGTTCAGCATGTGAGCGGTCACAGGGAAATCCTCAGCTCCTATCTCCTTGTAAATGGCGCCTGTAATGCGATAGGGCTTCAGGGCTGTCAAGGCCTTGTTATGGTAGTTTTCTCCCAGCAAACTCTCAAAGATCAGGGACAAATAACGCACATAGCAGATGTTCTTTTCCCTGACCTGATTCCTTCCTTTAAGTTGTTCTACTAGGTTAGAGAAAAGAAGGCTTCCAACGTCAACATCAGCTCCCCAAATTAATCCATAAGCAATAGTCTGATGTTTGAACGACATTTGATCTTGGGATCCCTGCATGCCTCCCAGGGACTTCACAATGTGGGTGAAGAGGACACGCCACATAGGAGAAAAATACTTGATCTTCAGAGGTGCTTTAGCAAGGATGTCAGCTGGTGTGAGGGCAGGGTTAATGTCGTGACAGGGATTGAGTGTGGCCAATGCTTCCTTGACAGCCTTTTTGTCAACTGTCTTCAAGCACTCATCTCCATGTTTAAGTCCGGCCACACTGGCAAAATCAGCAAGGGAAAAGGCAAAAGGATGTTCATTGCAAGAAAGGCTAAAGGTAATGGTGTCTTCTTCAACTTCGGCAGAATACCAAAATTCCCTAAGGTATTCTTGGTAAAAGGTGGAAGGAGATTTGGTGAAGGCTTCGTTTAGGTCACAGTTTTGCATGAAGTTTACCAGATCCGAGTAGGTGTTGTTGGGTGCCTTGATCCATCCAATAGCGTTATTTGAGGCGATGATGCTCTCGTTGATCTCGAAGTTCACATTGGAGGCTTTTGGTACGGGAAACGCCATTGATGTAAGGTTGAAGGTGAATGAAAATGGCGGAAGGTTGAGAGAGATAAGAGTTTTAGAGAGAGAAAAAGATTTTGAGAATGGTGGTGGGTGAGAAGAGAAAGAAGACAATATATAATCAAATATGAGTGAACAGTTATTCAACCGTATTAAATGCAAAAAGCGAAAATGACTGCTCAAGTGGGTCCCATTGACCTTTCAAAAAATTGTCTCCTCGTTATCCGAAACTTAAATGATTAAAAAATGTGAGAATGTTTTTCGCATTTACTTGGAACGCAACTACCTAGTTACATGTGAAAAACATTTAATAAAACATTTAATATAGAATCAATCATTTAATGAACACATTTAATATCAAGCCACAGGCTTTGAAATATTGAGCATCCCTAGCTCAGCAACTAGCCTGTTGAACGTAGGTTCAGCCAAAGGCTTTGTAAAGATATCAGCTAGTTGCAGCTCTGTGGGAACAAAATGCAGCTCAATATCTCCCTTCATAATATGATCCCTGATAAAATGATACCTGATATCAATGTGTTTGGTACGAGAGTGAAGAACAGGGTTGTTGGATATGGCAATGGCGCTGGTGTTGTCACAAAAGATTGGCACTTTGTCATACAAGATTTCATAGTCAGCCAATTGACTTTTCATCCAGAGCACCTGAGCACAACAGCTGGCTGCAGCGACATATTCAGCTTCAGCTGAAGACATAGCCACAGAGTTTTGCTTCTTAGCACTCCATCCAACCAATTTTCCTCCTAGGATTTGACAGCTGCCTGAAGTACTTTTCCTGTCAATACAGCATCCAGCATAATCTGAATCTGAATAGGCCTTGAGATCAAAGCCTGATTCCTTTGGATACCAGAGTCCTAGGGAAGATGTTCCTTTGAGATACCTGAAAATTCTCTTAACAGCCACTAGATGGGATTCTTTTGGGTTAGCTTGGTACCTTGCACAGAGACATGTGGAGAATTGGATGTCTGGACGACTGGCTGTTAAATACATCAGTGACCCAATCATGCCTCTATATAAAGTCTCATTGACAGAGACCCCTGACTCATCAGGGCCCAAGTCGTTGGGTGGAAGCATGGGGCATTTCACTGAAGCACAATCAGCCAAGTCATATTTTTTAAGTAAATCCTTAACATACTTTTCTTGACAAATAGAAATTCCCTTAGGACATTGTTTAATTTGAAAACCCAAAAAGTAAGTTAATTCACCCATCATGCTCATCTCATATTTCTTGGTCATTAATTTAGCAAAGCGTTTACTAAGATTGACATTTGTTGACCCAAAGATGATATCATCCACATAAATCTGCACAATGATGAAATCACTCTTGTCCTTGAAGGTAAAGAGTGTTTTATCAATAGAACCCCTGACAAATTTGTTTTCAGATAAGAAATTTGAAAGAGTTTCATACCATGCTCTTGGAGCTTGTTTCAGACCATACATTGCTTTGTGAAGTCTGTACACATGGTTGGGAAACTCGCTGCTCTCAAATCCTTCAGGTTGAGCAACATAGACTTCCTCAGCTAAATCACCATTGAGGAAGGCACTCTTTACATCCATCTGAAAGACAGTGATGTTCATATAGGCAGCATAAGCTAGAAAGATTCTGATGGCTTCAAGTCTAGCAACAGGTGCAAAAGTTTCATCATAATCAATTCCTTCAGTCTGAGAGTATCCCTGTGCTACCAATCTTGCCTTGTTCCTGATGATGTTCCCAATTTCATCCATCTTGTTTCTATAGATCCATCTAGTGCCTGTGATATTCTTTCCAGGTGGAGCTGGCACTAGTGTCCAAACCTTGTTCCTTTTGAACTGATTGATTTCTTCTTGCATAGCAGCTACCCATCCATCTTCTGTCAGAGCCTCAGCAACTCTTTTAGGTTCAATTTGAGAAAGGAATTCAGCAAATAGACATTCATTGGCTGAGGCTGACTCAGAGTCTTGGATTCGCTGTCTGGTAGGTCTGGGTTCTGTGAACTCATCACTTGGGAAAGAAATATTTTCATTGAAATCTACTTCATCACCCTCTGTTCCTGTTCTCTGTATGACTTCATCATCTTCATTGAATCTGACATGGAAAGTTTCTTCTACTTCTTGTCTTCTGATGTTGAATACTCTGAAGGCTTTGGCTGTTGGAGAGTATCCCTAAAAGAATCCATCATCAGCCTTTTCATCAAACTTTCCAAGTTTATCCCTGTAGTTATAAATAAACACAGGGCATCCAAACACATGAAAATAGCTGACGTCTGGAGATCTTTTTCTGAAAACTTCATAGGAGGTTTTGCCATGTCTTTTGACAATGATTGATCTGTTTTGAGTATAGCAGGCAGTGTGTACAGCTTCTCCCCAAAATTGCTTTGGTAAGGCTGCACCATTTAACATAGTTCTTGCTGCTTCAATCAGAGTCCTGTTTCTTCTTTCAGCCACACCATTTTGTTCAGGAGTGCCAGCTGAAGAGAAGTTCTGTGAAATCCCTTTTTCATCACAAAATGATTCAAGTTGATGATTCTTGAATTCTGTACCATTATCACTTCTTAGAGCTTTGACTCTAACATCATTCATATTTTCCACCTGTCTGATGAAGGACATGATGGCATCAGCTGCATCACTTTTCCTTCTGAGGAAGAACACCCATGTATATCTTGAAAATTCATCAACTATGACCAAGGTGTATTTGTTGTGATTAATGGTTTGAGGTTTGACAGGTCCAAACAAGTCCATGTGAAGGAGATGTAAGCACTTGTCAATAGAGAATGATTGCCTAGTCTTGAATGAAGACCTGTGATGTTTTCCTTTTACACAGGCAGAACAAGTTTTGTCTTTTGAAAACATTACTGAAGGTAGACCAGCAACCAAGTTTTGAGTGGCTATCTTATTGATGTTCTTGAAGTTGAGATGAGATAGTCTTTTGTGCCACAGCCAGTTGACACTTTCAGAGGCTTTGGCAAGAAAACAATTTGAGCTGTCTTCAGAGCACACAGCCATGTTGATGACATAAACATCTCTCCTTCTAGGTGCAACCAGCACAACATCATTATTTTTGTTGAATATGGTTCCCTGAGTCTTAGTAAACAAAACCTTATAATCAGCATCACATAACTGGCTGATGCTAATAAGATTGTGCTTAAGACCATTCACATATGCAACCCTGGTAAATGTGATCCCATTGCAATTCACTGAGCCATATCCTTCTGTGTCACCTGAAGAGTTATCTCCAAACACCACTTTGGGACCTGGCTCCTTTGAGTATCTGTGCAGGTATTGTTGAATCCCTGTCATGTGTCTAGAACAGCCACTATCTAGATACCATACCGATTCCTTGAGATATTTCTGCACAGATACATAGAAACAGATTAGTTCCTATGGTGAACCCACTTTCCAGTGGGTTCCCTGAATTGCTTGTTAGCAACTCTTGTGTTCCTGAAAAACTTTTGGCGTTGGGATGGACAGTTCATAGTTTCATGGTTATAACTCCCACAGATATCACACCCAGGGAAGTCACCACACTCATCTGAGTGATGGTCTGTGAACCCACGGAATTTACAGGGAGGATAAGAATTGTAATTTCCCTGTTGTCTTTTGGAACTCTGTGGTCTGTCCCTAGAGGGTGTCTTAGTTCTTTTAGCTGCCATGTGTCTGTCATGATCTAAGGTCGAGTGGTGAGAATTTTTACAAACATTGCAATAAGGTTTGA
The DNA here is from genome assembly GCA_025667525.1 of Glebionis coronaria. Taxonomy (NCBI): domain Eukaryota; kingdom Viridiplantae; phylum Streptophyta; class Magnoliopsida; order Asterales; family Asteraceae; genus Glebionis; species Glebionis coronaria. The sequence continues at coordinate 74,131,514 of CM046882.1, read as the reverse complement.
TTAATCTTTCCCCTTTGGGTTCACCTAGGACTGACTTAGGTTCATGAGAAGTAGAGCATTCAGCGGAAGGCTTAATGTGTTGTTTCAAGAGTTCTACTTCTTTCATAAGAGACAACAGGCGATCTTCAGTGGTGGGGTCAACCTTATTCACAGCCTTAGTAGAAACAGGCTTAAAAGCTACTTGTTTACCAGTTGGTTTAGCAGGCACACGAAAAACTTTAGCTGGAGGATTCTCAATATCTATCTTAAGTTCATCCTTAGCAGATCTAGAAGAACTGCTAGGTTCAACTCCAGAGAGTTTGGGCAAAGGTGGAAGCTCAGCCACATCTTCAGAGACAGGGTCATTAGTCAAAGAGGTGTCTGACATATGAATAGTCTCTGTAGATTTAAAGACAATGTCTTTGGGTTTGGTGATAATCCTCAGCTTTTTATGTTTAGCAGTTATATCCCTGTTTAAGTCAGCAGGCACTTCATCCCTAAGCAATTCATCTATAGTAAACCTAGCACACAGCCATTTTTCAATAACTTTGTTTAATTCAGTGACTTGGTCATTCAAAGCTATGTTTTTCAAGGTTAATCTAGCTACTTCATTTTGCAGGGACATTTTCTCTAAGTTAACCCGCCTGAGAGTATCACATTCAGCCTTAGCATTAATCATTTCAGTTTTAACAGAGTGAAACTTGTCAAGAAGGTTCTTCCTTTGTTCCTCAACAAAGTGCAAGTCAACAATGGTGTAATCAAGAACATGCTTACGTTCATCACAATCAGACATAGAAAGAAGCCTGTGTACCTTTTTCATTGTGATGTCGACCCATTGTCCTGATCTTGCATCACCTTTTCCAACAGCTGGTTCATCATCAGCTATTGCCATAAAAGCCCTGACTCTTGTGGTATCTTCTTCATCTGAAGTCAATGGTTCATCATTCCAATCATAGGTTTCAGCAACCAACCCTTTCTCAGCCTTTTTCTCACCACCTTTCTTTTTGGACATAGCTTCAATCTTCAAGTTCATCTGTTCTAACTCAGCCTTAAGTGCCTTGTACTTATTTTTGTAATCTTTCTTCTCAGTGTCTGAAGAATTGGATTGTGATGAGTTGTTATGTTGTTTGAACTTGTAGGGTTTGGATGAAGATGATGGATAAGAGGGTGAGGATGTTTTGGTGGAGGGACATTCTTTTTGAAAATGTCCAAGCTTTCCACAGGCAAAACATGTTTCTTTTGACCTGTCAGTTGGTTTGCTGGCTGATCCTACTCTTCCAGATCTTTTGTAGTATCTTCTTTGGTTGGCTAGCAATGCTCTTTCATGAAATTCTGCATTGAGGTCTGACAAGAACTCTTGGCTGCTACGAGTATCTTCTTCCATATCAGAGTCGCTGTCAATAGGATGTGTTGCAGAGATCAAAGCTTTGGAAGATGCTCCTTGAACAACAAATCTTTCAGTCTCTGATTTGTAGATAGTATCGATCAGCCCTTCTTCATAATTGTACTTTCCATAGAGCTGAGCCAGGGTATCATTTTTGATTGAGTTGTTAGCTCTCTGAGTCTGATTCATGCTTAGCCACTTTCTTGGAAGGCTGTTGACAAAGGTGGCATTGATCTCAGCTTGACCAATAGTAACATCATTCATAGCAAGGTCATTTAGAAGAATCTTCAGCCTAGTATAGGTTTGCTGAACTTTTTCACCTTCAAGAGACTTAAAGGCATTAAACTGAAGTCTGAGTGCCTGAATCTTTGTCTCTCTTGTTTCAGAGGGTCCTTCATGGCCAAGAATAAGGTCTGTCCACATTTGTTTAGCTGTGGGACATTGAATAACAGACTTCATGATATGCTTTGGAAGACAGGAAATTATGATGCTTTTGAGACGTTTATCTTGGTTTGCTAATTTCCTATCAGCAGCGGTCCATTGTTTGACAGGCTTGGGAAGAGGGTTTTCTTCAGTAGAAGTGAATGCCATGGGGATATATGGACCATTTTCTAAAATTTCTAAGAGAAAAGGTTCAAGACCATCAAGGTATACAAGAAACTGACTCTTCCAACTGGCAAAGTCTTCTTCATCAAAGACTGGTACACTGGTTACGTGTGATCCACCTCTTGAGTCAAGAAGTTGGGGTAGATCATCGTCATTTGGTGGGGCGGTAAGTCTTGGTGAAGATGGGTTTCTGGTAGGTGAGTGTGGGCTAGAGGTTTCCGGCATGGTGGATCTTGATTATAAAACGGAGAACGATGTTTCTTGAAGGTTTTAATATCAAACCTTGCTCTGATACCAATTGAAAGTCCCTTATCGATGCGAGAAACCCTAATCTTAACTTAATCAACACAAGGTATTACTTTTCAAACGTAATCTTATTATTGTATAATAAAGAATTACAAGTGTTATGGATAACACCGTTTGATGACAATGTGTTGTGCACACTTTGAACAACAATAACCTTAACTTATGAATACAGTCGTAGCTGTTTGATTCACTAAGTTACACGCACTAATGATCTTAATATTGCAAAGTGTTAAATCTTAATGCTAGGTTACACATCCTATTTATAGTGTTACGAGTTTGACTTGAACAGTACTTGATGTCGACTACACAACTTTTACAAGTTCCCACATCAGTCACATGATGTCCTTCTATTCTTGGTAGTCTTCCATTATGCTTTAAGGAACAGTTGTCCAAAACAGTTTCCTTATTCTTCATATTCTCGAACACACAAATGGCATGTCCAAAGTGTGCTGAGAGTTATCAGGGTATTGCCACCCCTGTTAACTCTCAACCCCTCAGAGTCCCTAATACATCTTGGCTGTTATCCATCACAGCCAAGGAGTATGTCTTCAGGTAATCTTCGACTTCCCTGACAATGTCTCTGACATGGACTCCTCTGAGGTTGCTCACAGAGATTCGGATCTCTGTGAGTCTTGTGAAACTTGCCTGCCTCCTAGGCACAGGCAAGGGACTATCTATCAGCCTAATTATGTTTAAATCAATGAACAGGGAATCTAACAGGTTTAGATTCCCAACACTAAATATAGAGAGATCACGGCTAGGTTGGCTCTAATCAGAACCGAAGGATCTTCCTCAAAGCCAACCAAACAAGAAAAGAACAAGGGACTTGTTGTTGAGGTCTATGAATGGGATAAAGAGGAAGTTTATTCAGATGATGATGAAATGGTGAATGTGAAAGTGCTGATAGCACTTGCTGATGATGAAGGGTCAAACTCTAATGTTGTGGTAAAAGAAAGTGCTCGAAATGGTGAATGGGTCAATATCACAATCAAAAAGGTACAAACTCGTCTTGAATTAGAAGATAAGGATGACAATAAATTTGTCTTTGATTACCTATGTATTGATCTAAAAAATTTTGAAGAACAAAGAAACAATTTGCTTGAAAAATATCATAAAACTGTTCTTAAACTTGATGAGTTTGAAATTAATAATAGAGCTAAAAGAGAATAAGCTTGATATACTTACCTTTCAACAATTGAACAAAGAAATCATTGATGAGAACAAATCTTTAAGAGTTGAACTAAAAGAAGCAAAAGATATTGTTAAATCATGGCTTAGAAACTCTGATAGGGTAAATCAATGCATCAATGAACAAATTCCTACTCAAAAAAGGAAAATGCTTAGTGCTGAAGGATCCTCAAGCACCAACTCTCATGATATTGTCTTTGTCAAATCCTCAAATGAGGATGGTAGCTCGATCCCTGATGTTGTAAGGTCAGGTGAAGAGAATTTACCAAATCATGACACTGGACGCATCCTTCTCCCTGAGTTTCAGGCAAATGCTGATTCATCAGCACCTGTTGAGTCTTCAGTTATTGAAGATGACCCAGATGATGATTTAGAGAATGAAGTAAGTACCCCACATCCTCCTCTGGAGAAGTTAGCTGGTGCTGAACCCTCTACTGGACCAAAATCAATTCAGTCAATCATCAAGTCTCACACAACATACAAAAGTAGTGCTCCCAAGCATGTCAAAATTGACACATCAAAAAACTCTTTAGCTCCTGCTGAAGGTTCACATAAGGGAACTACTTCTTTAGTTTCATCAAATAAACTAAAGAATTCTAGAACTGAAGAAGATGAGAGAATGTCTCTGATCATGCAAGAGATCAATGATCTTAAATTACAACTCATGCAACAACAGACACCAACTCGATTCAGGGATGAAACTTCAAACTCTCCACATTATAGATACAAGACACAATTTAAAAGGGCTTGTGATTTATGTGGTTTAAACAACCATCTCACTAAAACTTGCCTAAAAGTGATTTGTTGTACCAAATGTGAGATAACTGACCATCACACTTGTGAACATACTAAATATATGCTTGCTAAAACTAGTGATAATGCTCATAACACTGGAGCATCCCATTCCAGGCGAAACATGCCTTTACCACCATGTATTCATTGTGGTATGGGCAATCATCATTCAGATGATTGTCACTATTACCCTGTTTGTAACATTTGTAGAAGTTATGACCATGACACTCATGGACATAATCGAGTAATCTCTCTTAGAAGAGGTATCAAATCTAGGAACCCTAACTCTATGATCAAAAATTATGAAACATGTGGAAACAATGTCCATACTACATCTGATCACAATCATATAGAGCGGTTCAGAAGAGGTGAAGCCCTTCAGGCTAAGAAAGCAAATGCTGATCAAACCTCTCCTTCCTCCTCTGAGCAATCCTATTCATCTTCATCAAAAGGATCCTTCAGATCTAGAACACCTTCCAAATCTAAAACACCCACCCATCAAAGGTGGGTTTCAAAACAAAACTGACCATTTCCTTAACTTGTGCAGTGTGATCTCAATTTGGTACCTAGATAGTGGCTTCTCAAGGCATATGATTGGAACCAAAAGTCATCTGCACAAGTGTAAGGAGGAATAAAGTCCTAAAGTAGCTTTTGGTGATAACTCATTGAAACTAGGATTTTGTTATCCTATTTTATTTCTATTTTCGTTCCTCGATTCGACTCGAATTTGATTTCCGGTTTAACGTATTGACTTAACTTGTTCTTGGTAACTATATATTGGTGTTTTAAACTAAAAGCTATTTAATTAAATTCTACTTAATAATAAAAACTTTTATTCTAATTAATTTTAAACTAAAAACATTTTCAATAAAGTCTATTCTTAAATAAAAGTAAATTTTAAAAAAAAAAACTAATTTTAAAAATCTAATTTAAGCTAATTTTAATAAAACTATTTTAAAAACTTAAACACAATTAAATCTAATTTCTTAAATAAAAAAAACTAAATTAAAATAAAGGCTTTTAAATGTAAACTATTTTTTAAATAAACCAAATAAAATGAAAATAAATTTTCAATTATAAAAGAAATCTAAATAAAACATTTTTTTATCTTTTTATTTTTTTATAAGAACTGAATTAAATAAAACTTATTAAATTTTAAATAAAACATAAAACATGTATTAAAACTACTTTAATAAAAAAACTGCCACTGATTAAAACCCCTATATTAATTTAATGTTGCATGAATGAACACAAGAAAGAGTCCTAGAGCAGTGGTTGTGTCGTTGGGCATGCGAACGAGAGGTCGTTGGTTCGATCCCCAGCAATGACGAGTTAAGCTAGTTATTTGTTTATTTTTTTGGAACTTTATCTTTTTGGAAATGAGAATAAAAACAAGCAGACTAAAGAGTATGCTATATGAAATAAGTACAGATAATACGCAAACGCAACATAATCAACCAAAGAAACAGTAACTCTAAATAAGCACTTAAAATAAGCACAAAAATAAAATAAGCAAATTAAATAAGCAAGCACCTATAGACTAACTAGAAAGCAAAGCAAATTGTTACGAAATCAAATAAGCTGTTAAGTAAATCTATTAAATCTTTTTAAAATAAGTAAAAAAACAAATAAGAGATTAGCTAAATAAGTTGAAAACTAAATAAGCAATTCCAATCACTAAACAACCAAACAGACTACCATTACTAGAAATCAGATTTTAAAAACTTAACCAATTAAAACATAGCAGAATATAAACTAACATAAATAATCTAAATAAACACAAATAAAATCAAACTGATGAGAATTAAAAAGATGAGAACGAACCTATTGACGAAACCTTTGTGTCGAAGTGTCGCGCTGAGCGAACTTGTTAACCGAAGCACAAATCAAACACCACCTTCGAATCTTTCAACCTGAACAGTAACCAACAGTACTCGATCCAAATAGCTCCAAACAAACAGTAACTTTAATCTTTCCCAGTAGGGCAAAGATTTATTCGCTTTCCTCTATTTTTTGATATATTTTTTTTTTCTTTTTAATTAAATCGAATGAAATACACCAACAGTAATATAAAAAAAATCAGTTTAAAGAGGAATAAAATTGACAGAAAATTTAAAGAGACTAAAATTAATCGAAATAACAACTTTTCATTAATTAAAATTAAAAATTACATTTGCTGGAAATTGAAAATTACAAGATTAAAACTAAAACCTAATTACTGAAAATAAAATAAAGTAAAAGCTATCCCAAATTACATGTGAAAGGGGGTTTTTATAGGAGAAACCCTCAAACCCTCTTCATAGCTTCAACCTTAAGCATCCAATCTTGGCCCTTCATTCCATCTTTTCTTCTTTCTCTCTCTTTTCTTCTTTAATCTACGACTGAAATCAACTCATGCCACGGATTGCCAACTTGTTTTATTGTGATTGGAGGATTTGGAGATGCTGAGGTGGTTTAACCAATCAAAATGGGAGATTTAGCCACGTAGGATCAAGAGAGAGGACCACAGTTGGTGGATCTTCCTTTTTTTTTGGGGGGGGGGATTTAAGTGGATTCATGTGAATTAATCCATGAGGGTAAAACCCCCAATTTTCACTGAATGATTTTGGTGATGGGATGATCTAGGGTTTATGTAAAAAGGGTAAAAAATGGAGATGGAGGTGTGTTGGGGAGAGAAAAAGGGATGCGGTCTTCAGTAAATGTGTTTTGTTTTTCGTTTGTATCAAAAAAAATATGGGAAAGGGTAAATAATTTGGTTTATATTAAAAGTGAGTGGGTGGGTAAATGATCATGTGTTGTGAGGGTGCATTTTATTTAATTAATAAAAACCGTGTGTTGGGGGAAAAAGTGGGGTGAGACTGATGTTGGGGTTGTTGACCGAGTCAAAAAATTGACCAAGCAAAAGAATGAAAACATTACAAATCGTCCAACGTTTCACAGCCAAAATGGGCTTTTGCATTGGGCCCAAACAGTTTAATAACTTCATCCGCATGACACTTCCAATTGGGCCTTTTGGGCTAGTTTTGCTCAAGTAAAAAATAAACCTCATCTCAAATGGGCTTTTGAGCCCATTTATCCAATGTGGGGCCCACAAGACTGTTTAATTCCTAGAATATTAAATCCGCTAAAAACGAGTTCGATTTCGGCTTTCTCGGTCTTTTCCTTTAAGCTCGTGTCGGTTTAGCCGGTTTTCGTGAACTTGGCATACTTTTGGTCTTTGACTTCGTCTTCGTCTCTTTTTTTGGACTTTTCTTCAACATTTGACCGTGAAATCCAGTGTTTTCTCTTCTTTTGATCCTTTGTACCTATTTTAACACAAAACCACGCGTAATTCCGACATTTATGATAATAAACACATGATTCGGTCTTGTTTTTCCTTGATTTTAGTGGCAAAAGGATAAGTGTTTACACACTTATTAAATCCCCTACACTTGACCATTGCAATGACCCCATGCAATGCATTATTTCAAAGCATAAATTCACGTTTTTCTCATAATTAATCCATCTCGGCCTTTATTATTATTACTACTACTACTACGATGAAACGATAAGAGCTTTAAAGGAAACAAAAGTTATAACGATTTATTTAACTTGGAAATTTATTTGATGGAAGAAACTCGTAAAGAAATCTAAGACTTGAATTAGGGCTTTGGTGTCATGAATATAAATCACCCTCAAGTTTCACGTTCCTCATACCAAGCTTAAAAACGAGATCATTGTTACTATAAGTTAGCACAACTAACACTTACTCATGTGGTTTAATTAATCACTTAGACCCCCTTATTCCTACGGTGTATCTCTTGTATTTTATTTTTATCTTGAATGATCACGAGGATGCATTTTTGACTTATTTCGATAATTTATTAAGGCCGAAAATAAAGTGGGACGATTTAATCAATAGTTAGCTAAAGGACAAAATCTTTTAAAACTGCTTCTCGAAACCTCAAAAAGTTCATATTTTGGCATAACTTGTTTCACGATTTGAGACATTTCTCGGACCGATATTTGGCTTGTACTTCAAACTTCAAATCTTGAGAGACGATCTTGAAATTATGGTTTTCTCTCCATTTTGGTATACATATTCATTAGGGGTGAAAGATGCTTCAAACGTTGACCACGACTTCTTCATTTATCCTCTTCTTTATTTAGGATTTTGATATACAACGATCCGCCTCCTTTTCGGACTTGGATCTATTTATCCTCATACCTTGTTAGGGTCTTTTTGGATAGACTTCTCCATGATCTTTAGGGGAGTAATTGCTTCTCGTCGTGTGTCTTGATCCATCATATTGATTTGGATTAATGATCTTCACAATCTCTTAGGATCTTTAGCAAAAAGTGAATCCTCATGCCTTGTGAGGGCCTTTTTGGACTCGGGTATCCTCATGCCTTGTGAGGGCCTTTTTGGATAAGCCAATCTTCGCGTCCCGCTTCAATAAGTTATGCCTTGGCTATGAACTCTAATTAATACCGAGCAAATTTTAAACGATCTTGTGCTAGAAGCTAAGTAACTTTTCAAATCGTACAACCTTATTTATTGCAAATATATTTATTAACAAGCGATGGGAGAAAAAGCTCATAACTAACTCACATAAGTTAATGAAAGAATACCAAACTTATAATTAACTCTATCATCTCTCGTACTCCACAATTTAAAATCTCAAGGAATGAGACTCGTGGATGCTTAGCCTAATAAACCAATTAAGGTCCATATGGTTAAGGATACTAGCTAGAGTAAACTTGGATAAGTAAACTCGGGTTGAGTCAAAATATTCACGACGGGCCTAATATATCAAAGATATCAAAACTTGTTAAAACCATTTTATTTATTTATTTATTTTTGACTTTATTCTTGAAATTGAAAATATAAATACGATGATAAAAGGAAAGAAAATAATTAAAATACTACTAGGCCAAAATAGATCAAAAAATTGAAAAACGTTGAAAAATTTTAAAAAATTTCCGGTTAAATAGGGTCAAATTCATGGAAAAGGCCACTAATATTTCGATAAAATCCCCCTACACTTAATATAAACATTGTCCTCAATGTTTAAGCATGTGGAATAATAAACTCCCCTACACTTAGGACATTGAGTACGTTGTTTAAAATCGAGCTAAGGAAAGGACAACTAAAGTGATTACATTTATTCGTTTTATTTATATACAAGAATGAATCACAATAGCAAAAACTTATCGAAGGAACCGGGTACACGGGAAACACGGGAACACGGGTCTCGTCAAAAGTACCAAAAGTGGAGCATTTAAGCACATGTCCCTGCACAATTACAACACACAAAACAAACAACCTACACGCCCCCCCCCCCCCCCCCCCCCCCCCCTACACTTATTGGTGAAAATGGGTGAAAGGTAAAAAGGGTGGAAAGGTAAAAATCTAACCTAGTTAAAAGATGCTTGATTTTTCATCACGAGTCTCTAGCTCGACTCGATTTCCCGAATGTCATCATTCAAATAGGAAAATCATGGAAAACTGAGATTTCCAAGGGAGGAAAATCTCTCCATGATAGAGGGTGAAACAAAGTCATATAAGGCATACCCCATAAAAATCCACCCTGGTCAAACACATAATTTCCATCACAAAAGGAAATAAACCCCGAGGTGGTACGCAAGTCATAGAAAAGTGGGGTATCCTTAGGCAAAAGTCTCTTACAAGGAAAGATAAGGTGGTATGGCAATGAAAGCACAAAAGTATCTATTCCGGGATCAAACACCGGTTCCTTAACGGGAAAATATCAAGAGTTAGTGACATTTAAGCTCAAAATATCATCAAAATCCAAAGTGGGAAGGTCGTCCTCTTCTAAACTTGATGTGAAAACATAAGTATCATCAGAGTCATAGGAAAACTCATCCTCGTGAGGAAAATAGGTATTTAGAAAAATATCTAAATCCTCCTAAAATGGAATAACCTCTAAAGTAGGAATGATCTCTAAGAGTGGAGGATCCTCCTCAATAGTCATGACCTCTAAAATTGGAGTATAGAAGTCAAAAGGAGTCTCCATGGACGAATCACTCATAGAGATATGAGGTTCATTAAGATCATGGGGTGGGTCATCAAAGTTAATGAGATCACTTAAAGAAGTGTCATCATCGTAGGTATCAAAGATTGGTCGATCATAAATGGGTGGGTCAAAAGTGGGTGGGTCTAAAATGGATGGGTCAAAAGACGAGTCGTCTAAACCGAAGATAGTGTGATCACTTGAAAAAGTGTCATCACTATAGGTGTCATAAATGGGAGTTTCAAAATTTTGAGGCTCTAAGGGAAGGGATGAATTTTTCACAAAATCATTTTGATTAGATTTTTCAATTCCAAAAGGATTAATAAAAATCTCGTCATTATCATAATTAAGAACATCAATCATATTGACCGACTCTTTTCCATTTGATTTCGTTGTGATTTTTCCCATTTTAAAAACTTGTTGTTCATCCCGAACCCTAAGAATTAACTCCCCTTCGGCTAAGTCAACTAAGGCTCTTCCGGATCTTAAGAATGGTCTACCAAGTATTAACGGAATACGAGGATCCATCTCATAGTCGACGACGACAAAGTCCACGGGAAAAGTGAATGTACCAACTCGAACAAAAACATCTTCGGCAATACCAACGGGGTATGCGAGAGTTCGATTAGCTAACTCTAAAGTCATACGAGTCGGTACAAGGTCGGGTAATGACAATTGTTTCCAAACCAAAAGTGGCATAAGATTGATGTTAGCGCTGAGATCCGCTAAAGCCATACAATCATCGATTTGAGGAAACGAGCAAGGTAACACGAATCGTCCGGGATCTCCTAGCTTTTCGGGAAGCTCTTTGAGAAGAACCGCGGAACAATTCTCATTTAAACGGGTGTTCACGAGCTCAACCATTTTTTCTTTCTTATTAAGCAAATCTTTAAACATTTTCACAAATTTTGGCATTTGAGCAAGTGCTTCAATAAGGCTTATGTTAACATTCACATTGGAAATCATTTTCAAAAAGTTAGAGACATGAACGTCATCTTTGGTGAGCACTTTAGTCTTTCCTAACCTAGATGGATAAGGGATATTAGGCTTAGACTTTGAAGGTTGAGAAGGAGAAGGACTCGCTTCTTGAACAACCGTAGGAATAGGCTCTTTCGGTAATGGAGGACTAGAACTAGGAGTGGTAGTGGGGGGAATCACTGGAAGGGGAGTAGGATTACTCATTATGACCTCCGGGCCTTGTCTCTCCTTTATGGGCGAAGAGATAGAAGGTCCCACTAAAGTGGTTCCACTTCGAGTATTTATAGCACTCACATTAGCACGAGGGTTAATCTCGGTATTGGATGGTAAGGCACCTTGGGGTCTAAGGGTTTGCAACATAGTCAAAAATCTCTTATCGTTGGACTCTTGCATTTGTCTAGTAGACTCTTGCATATCTTTCATGATTTTCTCATGTTCGGTCAATTTTTGTAGAACCAAGTCCATTTGAGGGTTTTGCATATTCATTTGATTGAACCCTTAATTGTTAACCCCTTGATTAGGAAAACCTTGGTTTTGATATTGAGATTAAAAACCGTTGTTATTATAAAAACCTTGGTTATTATTTTGAGAACCTTGATTTTGACCATTAAAATTCCCTTGATTAGCATTCCCTTGAAAATTACCCATTTGAGGACCTTGGTTCCTATTTTGGTATTGGGTATTTTGGCCGGGTGGGGGTGGTCTCTGAGGTGCTACAAAACCCGGGGGAGCCAAAGAATTAGTACTATTGTAAGACAAATGGTTAACATCAACATTAGGTTTAAATTGAACCCTTTCATTAGCATTAAAAGCACAAACTTGTTGTTGTTGATTATAAACCTTGTCACAATTGAAATATGAATGTGGTCCACCACAAGTCTCACACGTTTCACTATTATCTTTCACGGCATGCACATGTGTAGTGAGGGCGTCGGTTTTTAGAGCGAGTGTTTCAACAAGCGAAGTAAGTTTATCGATTCTCTTGTCACTCTCACTAGAACTAGCACTTGCCATAGTGGCCCTAACACTTTTGGTTTGTACTTTAGCCTTGTTTTCAATTATGGACCAAGCCTCGTTCATGGTTTTCACAAGAATATTGCCCCCCGCGGCACTATTAAGTGAGTCTTGGTCATTTAGAGTCAAACCATTGTAAAACGTATTTATTTGATGCACTTTGGTGAAACCGTGTTGTGGACATTTTCTCAAAAGCTCTTTAAATCGATCCCAAGACTCACTAAACGTTTCCCCATATTTTTGCTCAAAGGTGATTATTTCATTCCTTAAAGAAGTGGTCCGTGATGGTGGGAAAAAGTAATTAATGAACTTGGTCTCTAAGTCGATCCATGTTGTAATACTTTGGGGTGGTTCCTTATCAAGCCAAATCCGGGCTTGTCCCTCGAGGGAAAAAGGAAAAAGTTGTAGGCGAACGGCCTCTTGTGGCACCCCATTGTATTTCACCGTATTAGACAATTGGATAAATCTCTTGATATGATCATGGGGGTCATCTTGGGAACGACCCAAAAATGGGATAGCGGAAACCATTTTAATTAAATCCGATTTGAGTTCAAAATTATTTGCTCCAATTGCGGGGACAACGATAGCGTCATCGTTTCCTTCAACGTGAGATTGCAAAATCTCGAGCATAGGTCGGTTATCTTCCGTTGTATTGTCGAAAGCACGATTCTCGGGATCGGCTTGAATGACGGTTTTTTTGTTTTTCTTCTTCTTCTTCTTTTTGGAAGAATTGGAAGAATTTGGTACACCACTCGGTATGTATGTACGCGCGCGAGTGCGCATACAATTAAAACTTTGGAATGAGGTAGGTGACCTCGGTCGACTTTGAGAGGAAAAGGATTTTCCCTCTCGATGAGCAATATGAAAAAGCTTACAAAAATATATACTTAATTACTACTTGAGTTGGCAAACCAGTAATCGGTCGTCCCTCTCAATATACGCACAAGCAAGCGGGGAAACGAGGTGGCACAAAGCACTTAAAAACCTTTTTCCTTAGACGGCCTTTTATAGCGCGTCGCCTTATACCCACCTTATAGTTTGTATATTTCGAGTTCAAACGTCTTACTAGTATTTATCTATTTTGCCTTTTTATTTCGTTAAGGATTCGACTACAATAGTTAGGTGATGAAATCCCAACTAAGGCTTATTTGAAAAGTAGGTAAGTTATTGTGCTACGTAATATACTATAGTAAAAGAAAAATCTTTTTGTATTCTTTTAAGAAAAATATATATTCACAATAAAAACGAAAGAAATCGAACTAAGAAAATTAACACTAATACGTAATATTTTTGGTGTAATACTTTTAGGAAAATCTTTTAATGCAATGAATGTTCGTTTTTCCTCGACTCGACTCGAATTTGATTTCCGGTTTAACGTATTGACTTAACTTGTTCTTGGTAACTATATATTGGTGTTTTAAACTAAAAGCTATTTAATTAAATTCTACTTAATAATAAAAACTTTTATTCTAATTAATTTTAAAATAAAAACATTTTCAATAAAGTCTATTCTTAAATAAAAGTAAATTTAAAAAAAAAAACTAATTTTAAAAATCTAATTTAAGCTAATTTTAATAAAACTATTTTAAAAACTTAAACACAATTAAATCTAATTTCTTAAATAAAAAAACTAAATTAAAATAAAGGCTTTTAAATGTAAACTATTTTTTAAATAAACCAAATAAAATGAAAATAAATTTTCAATTATAAAAGAAATCTAAATAAAACATTTTTTTATCTTTTTATTTTTTTATAAGAACTGAATTAAATAAAACTTATTAAATTTTAAATAAAACATAAAACATGTATTAAAACTACTTTAATAAAAAAATTGCCACTGATTAAAACCCCTATATTAATTTAATGTTGCATGAATGAACACAAGAAAGAGTCGTAGAGCAGTGGTTGTGTCGTTGGGCATGCGAACGAGAGGTCGCTGGTTCGATCCCCAGCAATGACGAGTTAAGCTAGTAATTTATTTATTTTTTTGGAACTTTATCTTTTTGGAAATGAGAAAATAAAAACAAGCAGACTAAAGAGTATGCTATATGAAATAAGTACAGATAATACGCAGACGCAACGCAATCAACCAAAGAAACAGTAACACTAAATAAGCACTTAAAATAAGCACAAAAATTAAATAAGCAAGCACCTATAGACTAACTAGAAAGCAAAGCAAATTGTTACGAAATCAAATAAGCTATTAAGTAAATCTATTAAATCTTTTTAAAATAAGTAAAAAAAAACAAATAAGAGATTAGCTAAATAAGTTGAAAACTAAATAAGCAATTCCAATCACTAAACAACCAAACAGACTACCATTACTAGAAATCAGATTTTAAAAACTTAACCAATTAAAACATAGCAGAATATAAACTAACATAAATAATCTAAATAAACACAAATAAAATCAAACTGATGAGAATTAAAAAGATGAGAACGAACCTATTGACGAAACCTTTGTGTCGAAGTGTCGCGCTGAGCGAACTTGTTAACTGAAGCACAAATCAAACACCACCTTCGAATCTTTCAACCCGAACAGTAACCAACAGTACTCGATCCAAATAGCTCCAAACAAACAGTAACTTTAATCTTTCCCAGTAGGGGAAAGATTTATTTGCTTTCCTCTATTTTTTTTTTATATATTTTTTTTTCTTTTTAATTAAATCGATGAAATACACCAACAGTAATATAAAAAAAATCAGTTTAAAGAGGAATAAAATTGACAGAAAATTTAAAGAGACTAAAATTAATCGAAATAACAACTTTTCATTAATTAAAATTAAAAATTACATTTGCTGGAAATTGAAAATTACAAGATTAAAACTAAAACCTAATTATTGAAAATAAAATAAAGTAAAAGCTATCCCAAATTACATGTGAAAGGGGGTTTTTATAGGAGAAACCCTCAAACCCTCTTCATAGCTTCAACCTTAAGCATCCAATCTTGGCCCTTCATTCCATCTTTTCTTCTTTCTCTCTCTTTTCTTCTTTAATCTACGGCTGAAATCAACTCATGCCACGGATTGCCAACTTGTTTTATTGTGATTGGAGGATTTGGAGATGCTGAGGTGGTTTAACCAATCAAAATGGGAGATTTAGCCACGTAGGATCAAGAGAGAGGACCACAGTTGGTGGATCTTCCTTTTTTTGGGGGGGATTTAAGTGGATTCATGTGGATTAATCCATGAGGGTAAAACCCCCAATTTTCACTGAATGATTTTGGTGATGGGATGATCTAGGGTTTATGTAAAAAGGGTAAAAAAAATGGAGATGGAGGTGTGTTGGGGAGAGAAAAAGGGATGCGGTGTTCAGTAAATGTGTTTTGTTTTTCGTTTGTATCGAAAAAATGGGAAAGGGTAAATAATTTGTTTATATTAAAAGTGAGTGGGTGGGTAAATGATCATGTGTTGTGAGGGTTCATTTTATTTAATTAATAAAAACCGTGTGTTGGGGGAAAAAGTGGGGTGAGATTGATGTTGGGGTTGTTGACCGAGTCAAAAAAATTGACCAAGCAAAAGAATGAAAACTTTACAAATCGTCCAACGTTTCACAGCCAAAATGGGCTTTTGCATTGGGCCCAAACAGTTTAATAACTTCATCCGCATGACACTTCCAATTGGGCCTTTTGGGCTAGTTTTGCTCAAGTAAAAAATAAACCTCATCTCAAATGGGCTTTTGAGCCCATTTATCCAATGTGGGGCCCACAAGACTGTTTAATTCCTAGAATATTAAATCCGCTAAAAACGAGTTCGATTTCGGCTTTCTCGATCTTTTCCTTTAAGCTCGTGTCGGTTTAGCCGGTTTTCGTGAACTTGGCACACTTTTGGTCTTTGACTTCGTCTTCGTCTCTTTTTTTTGGACTTTTCTTCAACATTTGACCGTGAAATCCCGTGTTTTCTCTTCTTTTGATCATTTGTACCTATTTTAACACAAAAACACAAAACCACGCGTAATTCCGACATTTATGTTAATAAACACATGATTCGGTCTTGTTTTTCCTTGATTTTAGTGGCAAAAGGATAAGTGTTTACACACTTATTACTCATCGGCTACTACACAAGGATTTGGTTCAGTAAAATGCAATGGTATAGTTTTCACAAGGGTAGCATATGTCAATGGATTGAAGCATAACCTCATCAGCATCAGTCAACTCTATGATGCTAAATACCTAGTCCTGTTTGATGACAAAAAAGGTACAATCTTCAACTCCAATCATGAAATTGTGATGATTGCTCCCAGAGTCAAAGATGTGTATGTCATGAACATGAACTCTACTTAGGAGACATGCGTCTTTGCTAGAGCTTCAAATATCACTAATTGGCTATGTCATAAAAGGCTCTCACTAAATTTCAAAACAATCACTTTGCTGGCAAAACAAAATCTTGTAATTGGTCTTCCTTCACTTGTCTATTCCAAGGACAAACCATGCTCAGCATGTGAAAAAGGGAAGCACCATAGGGCCAGTTTCAAAACAAAACAAACTTTGTCAATGAAAGAAAGTATTCATCTACTTCACATGGACTTGTTTGGCCTAGTATCACCTAGGGCCATTTGTCATGAAAAATATACACTTGTCATTGTTGATGAGTACTCTAGGTACACCTAGGTATATTTTCTGACAAAGAAAAGCCATTCACCAGATGCCATTATGTCTTTCATTAGAAGAGTTGAAAATCAAAATGATACTCATGTCAAACAACTTAGAACTAACAATGGCACTGAATTTAGAAATCATACACTGATCAAGTTCTGTGATGACAAAGGAATCTCAGAAAATTTCTCATCACCTTACACACCTGAACAAAATGGTGTGGCTGAAAGAAGGAACAAAACCTTGATTGAAGCAGCAAGAACAATGCTTGCTGGATCAGCTCTCTCTAAGCATTTTTGGACTGATGTTGTAGCCACTGCTTGCTACACTCAAAATAGATCCATAATTGTGAAGAGACGCATGAAGACTCCCTATGAAGTCTTCAGGGGGAGAATTCCAAACATCTCATTCTTACATGTGTTTGGGTGTCCAGTATTCATTCACAATCACAAGGATCACCTTGGTAAGTTTGATGAAAAATATGATGATGGTTAATTCCTTGGATACTCTCTAGTATCTAAAGCATATAGAGTATTCAATACAAGAAGATAATGTATTGAAGAAACCTTTCACATCTCTTTCAATGAAAGCTCTAAAGCTCTCAAATTTACAAATCCATCAGATGATGAACTTCATATTCATGAATCTCACAATTATCTATCTGGTGAATTTCAACATTATGAGCCTTCTCAAAGATATCAAACAAGCAATTTAGTTCCTCATATTGATCCATTTGAAGATATGACAAGTCCTACAGAAGGAAATCCTTCAGTATCAAATATTGATGGCTATCAATCAAATGATCAAAATGATCAGTCTCAAAATGATCAGTCTCAATCAAATGATCAAAATGATCAGTCTCAAAATGACCAGCAAGCTGATACAAATGATCAAAATGATCAACAAGCTCAAACAAATGATCAAAATGATCAGCAAGCTTCAAATGAACAATCTAAGCCTTATGATCAAATCTCTCCAGTTGTCTCAGGAGAACTAGGTCTTGGAAAAATTTCCTCTAAACAAGAGGAAAGCCCTCCAATGATTAAACCTTTGTCTATGGAATATCCTTCAGTAGACGCTAGAGACAGTCCAACTCCAATTCCATGTCATGGACTTCCAAGATCTAGCTCTTATCATGATACCAGTGCTTATTCACCAGTTCCACAAAAATCTTGGACTAATAATCAGCCGCATTCAGTTGGTGAACATAATAGGCAATCCTGAAGAAGGTAGAGTTACTAGATCTATAGCAAAGAAATTAAGTGCTGCTTCACCTGGTGAATGTCTCTATGCAGATTTTCTCTCAGAAATTGAACCTACAAAGATTTCTGAAGCACTCACTCACCCTGGATGGGTGGATGCCATGTAAGAGAAACTGAATCAATCTGAAAGAAATAAAGTCTAGAAATTGGTTCCTCTTCCATATGGTAAATCAACCACTGGCACCAAATGGGTTTACAAACTCAAAAGAGATGAGACCAATGTGGTGACCAAAAATAAAGCTAGGTTGGTGGCTCAAGGATTCAATCAAGAACCTGGTGTTGATTTTGATCAAAATTTTGCTCCAGTAGCACGTATGGAAGCCATGCGTATCTTCCTTTCTTATGCCACTTACATGAACTTTACCATCTATCAAATGGATGTTAAAAGTGCATTCCTAAATGGTGACCTAAAAGAAGAAGTTTATGTCAAACAGCCTCCTGGCTTTGAGAGTAGTAAATACCCAAATCATGTCTATTTACAAAGCTTTGTATGGACTGAAGCAAGCCCCAAGGCATGGTATGAAACTCTCTCAACATTTCTCATTGAACATAAATTTGTTAGTGGAAAAATAGATAGCATCTTGTTTATCTATAAATCTAAAACTAACGCCATTCTGGTACAAATTTATGTGGATGACATCATATTTGGCTCAACAAGCTTGAAACTATGCAACCAATTTGTCAAGCTTATGACCAGCAAGTTTGAGATGAGTGTGATGGGAGAACTCACATACTTCCTTGGTCTTCAGATAAAACAATATGACCAAGGCATCTCCATCAATCAAGAAAAATATGTCAAGGATTTGCTGAAGAAGTATGATATCAATTGTGCTTCAGTAAAAACACCAATGGTACCCCCTAACAGCTTAGGGCTTGATCTCAATGGACAATCAGTCAATGAGACTCAGTATAGAGGTATGATTGGTTATCTCATGTACTTAATAGCAAGTAGGCCAGACATTTAATTCTCTACATGCCTTTGTGCAAGGTACCAAGCATACCCAAAGGAATCACACTATAAAGAGAATCTTTAGATACCTAAAAGGTACACCAAGTCTAGGTTTATGGTACCCCAAGTCCTTAGGATTTGATCTCAAAGGGTACTCAGACTCTAACTATGTTGGATGCAATTTGGACAGAAAAAGCACTCTGGTGCATGCCAATTTTTGGGCGGCAAACTTGTGTGTTGGAGTGCTAAAAAGCAACAATCAGTTGTCATGTCTTCAGCATAAGCTGAATATGTGGTTGCTGCTGGATGTTGTGCCAATGTTTTATGGATGAAAAGCCAACTAGCTGCTTATGACATAGAATATGAAAAGGTACCAATTTTTTGTGATAACACTAGTGCTATTGCAATATCCAATAATACAGTCCTTCACTCAAGAACAAAACACATTGATATCATATATCATTTTATCAAAGATCACATTATGAAAGGGGACATTGAATTACATTTCATCCCCACTCAATACCAACTGGCTGATATCTTCACCAAACCACTGGATGAACCAACTTTCAAAAGATTGATAATGGAGCTTGGTATGCTGAACATTGATGATACAAAACCTGAACCTTCAGCATTCACTAAAGAAGCCTAAAGGTTCAGTATTTTTCTAGATATTTTGATTACTATGAAGTAGCAATGTTTGAGTAAAGGAGTGTGCAATGTCATGTGTCTATTTCACATTATGTGATTGTGTACATGATGTTTTTTCGCCTTATCTGGCACACTAAAGCTGAACAATAATCACAAAAAATTCATCAGTGTTCCTTCAGAATTCTGAACAAAGTTTTTACACAAATGAGTAGCTAGGCCTGAGTAGAGGAGCGTGCAACTTCATATGTCTTGTTCACCTATGTGACCATGTATATGGGGTTTTGTCGCCTCATCTGATGCACTAAAGCTCACAAGTATACCCTTCAGGTTCAGCATATCTGGCCAACAGCTTTTAGAACAAATCAATCATGTGTTTCAAAAATTAAATAGAATTAAATTTCTTTGGAATAAATACAAACATTCTTTCAAAAGGTGTAAGTTGTTTATTAAGGAAATTTCAAGCGTCCACATCCACAGTCAACAACTTCTTGACACATGAGGTGTTTCACTGTTCAAGGCAACAGAAAAAATCATACTTTTGTAGAACATTAATGAGAGAGTTTGTGCAATTTGTTCAAAATATACCCTAAAAGTTTGTAACTTCTTTAAAAGTTTTATAAAAAACTTTCAAAATTCAGTCTAAGTTTTATATAAACTCTTTGAAGTTGGATTTCATATCACGCTTACAAATCTTTCATCTCCAAAACACATACAAACTCTCTCTCTTTCAAACAAAAAAACCACACCAACAACAATGGTTGAATCATCTTCTCAACAAGATACTGAGATCACCCTAAACTCATCTGTTCATGTTAACTATCCTATTGAGGATATCATATTTAAACCCAACAACCTCACCTTGGTCAAACCAGAAGTCATTAAATACATTCCTGGGAATGAGGTCATGAATTTTTTTGTCAAAATGTGTTCTTAGAGAAGCATTGTTTAAAGACCCAGGAATGATGTTTCAAAATGTTTTAAAGGAGTTTTGGTTCACTATACAACCTTCCTAAAACAAGAAATTCATTGAGTTTGATTCAACAACTACTGGTATTCATGGTAAAATTGGTTTAAAACTGTTTAGAAGGGTTTTAGGGTTAAACTATTTGGGAAACCCTAGTGATTATGAGGCTATACCTGATATTTTTTCTATTGTTACAAACTTCTTTAAAGAAATTGGGTATACTAAAGAAATCACTGAAAAAGGTGGGCTGAAGAGAAGCTATTTTCCACCTAAGTGGAAATTAATGATGACCATTTTGATAGAATGCTTGGGGGGAACTGGTGGGATTGATCAGATAAATCAAAAGGATGCTATCATCTTATTGTCTGGCCAAGGGGGTCAAGGCGTATTTTGGGAGGTTAATATTTGAAGATCTCCATGGAAAACTGGAGAAAATAACTAGGGAAAAGAATGTGGTCTACTCCAGATTTTTATCCCTCCTTTTTGTTGACCACCTTGGAGAAACATTTACTCAACTCAAGGGAGAAAAACTGGTCTTTCAAACTTTTGAGCTTAAGCATTGGAACATTCCAGTTAGTACCGCTGATCCTCCTTTCACACAACCCATGTTGGACATCTGCTCAGCAGATGGTCCAGTAGTGTATAAAGCTCCAAAAGACACTTCTCCAGCTAGAGAAGGGGGTCTAAAAGGCAAAAAGCCTGGAGCTTCTTCTGGACCACGTAAGAAGCAAATGTTTGTCAATACTAAAAAAATGTAGACGTGAGTCCAAGAAAAGGAGAACCCTCACAGAATTTTCATCGAATAAGATTGCTGATGAATCCCAAGGCCAAGCTTCGAAGAAACTTAAGTCCTCGGCCAAGGACAAGAACCCTATCCAGACGCTATCTTCAGCACCTGTTGGGGATGTCATGCATAAAGAGGCCCAGAAGGCAACCTCTATCCCAACTTCTTTAGGGGATAAAGGTGAAGAAGAAGCGCACCCTCAGCTCAGTAGTGTGGAGTCAGCATTGGTAAGTAATTTAAATTTAAATACATTTCCAAGTTCCTTGCTAGATTCTATCATTTGTCACTCCGAGTCAGCATCAGGGCGTGAGCGTCAGAAAATACAATAGCTGACGCTGACTCTGGCCAATATGTTCGTAATGATGTAGCACCCCAACAACAGGGTCCTACTGAAGGAACCAAAAACATAATAAGTGATCTTAACATATCAGAGACTTTTTCTCAAGATCCATCAGGTAAAACTAACCCTGGTGGTGAAGGAGTTAAAATTGATCCTCACACTGGAGGTGATGCTAAGAAGACACTAAAGGAAGTGCCTCTCACCACTGGAGCCAAGGTGGGACACTTTCCTTCTTTCATGTTCAACATGTCTTCAGAAGACTTTGAGAAGGAGCTTGGTTTTGATGAAAGGGCTCTAGTTAATCTTGATGAAAGTGAGCCAGAGGATGACATTGTTGAACAACATCCAAAGCCACCATCCCCCAGAGCTATCCAGGTAAAAGAACTGACCAATCAAGTGTTGGTTCTTCAGTCACAGGTGTATAGGCTAAAGGAAGAAAAACTCATTGCTGATGCTGAAATTGCCACATTAAAAGCAAGACTAATTCCTCCCACTGCTCAACAAATAAAAGATGTTATTCTTGATGCTTTGAAGCCTATGGTGAAGGATGTTGTCACCACCACCTCTTTGAAGCAAGAGATGTCCTCACTCATGGACTCCATTAATGGTGCTTCCATAGAGTTCCCACCAGAGTTCACACTGGTACTTGGCCAAATAAATGACTTATGTGACTCTGTCTCATAAATCAAGGATAGGGTAGCACTGCTGGAGAAACAAAAGTTGACCTCATCTGAAGAGGTTCAACAGAAACTTGGTGCCCTTGAACATGTTCCAGCAATGTTGGCCAAGGTATCCTCTACTTTGGACTCCCTTGTTGCCCTCCTCCCTCATGGTGGTTCATCAGATGTTGCTAGACAATCTTCTGCTGAGGGGGAGAAAAACACCATTCAATAGTTATTCAGAAGCATGTACAAAAGAAGGATCAGAAACAACCAGTTGTCTATGAGTCACCATTTGTTGAGAAGAGTCCAGCTAAGACTAACGGGGAGTCTTCAGCTAAGGACAATCACATTAATGGTCTTACCACCAATGATGACACAAGTGATGAAGGTACACCTCCAATCCAGCCCAACAAAGGCGATTCCACTATGAAGGAAAGAATTATCAGGGCTGGATTGCTTCCCAAAAAGAGATTGATAACTTATACAGATTACATGAAGAAGATAAGCTAAGAAGGTTGAAGCTAAGTCTGTATGAAAAAATTGGGAAGCCAGAAGTTGAAAACCTCTTCAAAAGGAAAATTTTATATGAAAAAAATTTGTATAACAAGGTTGAACAGAAGAAACCCCTCAGAAATCACAAACATTGACATGCTTACCACCAAAGGTGATATCCATCTGAAGTTTTAAAAGGGTGATCGAACTGATGAGATTCTGGAAGACTTCCAAGCAAGGGATCTCTCTTATACTGAATGGCTAGAAATGAAAGAAAAGCTTGTGAAGAGGAAGTCTAAGAGGTGGGATGAAGTCCATATCAGAATTGATCACTCAAAGAGAAACCATGAAAGAATGGGTGAGATCCTCAACATTAATGTTGATGTTCCATTGGAGGATCAAGATCCTATACTGGAGCTGAACAAAAGAGAAATCTGATCAGACATGGTGTGGGTGACATCTTTGTTACTACAAAGAAATACAAAGGGCTTGTTTAGTTTCAGAAGCATCTCCCTGGACATGTACTCGACGAACCAGAGTTGGGAATGATTATGTTCAACCATCAAGAACGTCAAGACTTTATTGGTATTGGTGATCTTGATGATATGAACAATGAACTACTTGGAAATGTTAAGAGGATCTTCTACTCTCATCATGGAGGTCCAGGACTAACTGAAGCTGCAAGAACCTTCAGTGTGTGTTTACTAGGAATACTGGACTACAGAAACTCAGATCCATCAGTTCAAACTCCTATCATAAAAGGACTTAGTCCTAAGGAAACTTAAATAATCATTTGTAATTTTCAGTTGTAATTTGTAATATTTTGTTAAGGTGAATGACTATTTGATGTTTATAAGTACTTTATTGTTCAGTACAAGTAAGAAGAAGTTGTTATGCTCACTTACTACTGACTTTAGACTTAGGCTATTTGTATATCCAAATAGGGGAAGATTGTTGGGTCAGTATTTACTGACCTTGAAGTAACACTAGGATTTGAATATAAGATCCCCTTAAGTGTTTCATGTTCAGCAGAATGGTGACTTTGGTGAAGCATGACCAGAGGAACAAAGATTCCTACTAAAGAATGTTTTGCTGAAGGATTTCAACTTTCCTCTTCTAGAGAACTTAGAAGACAAAGGAGTCTTTGCTTCAAAGACTAGGCGGTCTAGTTGCTGAAGAACAAGTCCTGAAAAATAGCTTTCAGTTTAGTTTTGCTTGACAATACCAAACTGAATGATGTCGATCTCCTCTAGAATGCTAAAGAAACTTCAATATTCTAAAGGTTTACATTAGGCGGGAAAATATTACTTAAGTCAAAGTAGGTTGTTTGTATAGTTAGCTATAAGTACAACCTTTATCTTTTCCTAGAATAGTTTATTTGTCCTTTGTACTGTTTATCCAACATGAGCATCAACCACCCACCGGATAAACTCTTGCATGGGAGCATGCGAAATTTAAACCCTAGTTTTGCACTGCCTATATAAGGAGTGCCTTTGGGATAGAAACGGTTAGCCCTTACAAGATAAAGAATCTCTTAGTAACCTTCTCTCCCAATACCAACCAACCATATAACCAAAGTGCATATGAACGTTTAGGTTGGAACTTAAACTATTAACTTTGGTTGAAATTTTAAGTAGAGGAGACCACCCACATTGTCATTCAACCACTTTGTTATTCCGCAAACAAAGTGGGTTATAAATTCTTTATTTGAATTTTAATAAAAGTCTGTACGTTGAAAAGTTAAATTGGTATTGTTGTTTTATTTATTCTTAGTTCTTATTAATTGATAAAACAACACACTTGAGTCTAAATAGCTAGTTACTACTTAAGGTTGATAAGTAGTAATGAGTTAAAAGGGACCAACAATTTAGAAATTTGGGGGTGTTTTAGTAAATTAAAGTTAGAGTATCCATCATTGTGTTTTAAATATTGGTCTAAAATTTTATGAAGAGGTTTATATTTTTTTTACATAGTGAGGAATTATTTCATGCTTAAGTTTCATGAAAAAGTCTAGGTGTTTGAAGATGTTTAAAACTTTCTATTTAATTCATGTTACAAACAACAAAATTTATAACTTCAAAAGGTTTATCCATTGTTAGAATAGGTTCATGATGTAAAAAACTTCATAAATTAATGGCATTATACGATGTAGCAACTCTATAAACCTATAAAAAAGTTTATCATATTAAATGCCTTTAGTACTTTTAATTATGTTTCCCACCAAAACGACGTTTCATAAGTAACATTAATATAAATCAAAACCAAAAAAAGTAAGGTTGCCTTTAATTGTAGAAAAGTTTTCTTAATTTTCCTTCTCTACTTTTCTTGAAAATGGAGTAACTCTGTTTTCTCCAGAAAATCTTTAGAAAACTGGAAAACACTAAACCCAAGTTTTCTAAATCTTAGTTATAAAATCAAAAAACAGCTTTGCTGTTTTCAGTAGAGAAATTTTAAAAAATATGTATTTTGAACAAGTTTTATGTTTTCTTAAAAAACTTCTCCAGAAAATTTCTCATTAGCTCTACTCCCTCCTACTCGTACTTATAAACCCACGAATGACTAGTTTATTATTCATGAGTTCATAAAAAACTCCTAACCGCTATTAATCTTTTAATCATCCCTTCATTAATTAATAATGCATCCAAAACCTTAAAGACGCCATCAATGACAAAGATAACTTTTACAACATCCATTGAAGGCTAAACTTCTTATAATCTCTTCTGGTGAAAGATATTATGTTTGTCCCGTAAGTCTTTTTTCGACTTTGATTTCACATCTTTCGACCTAAATAAGTTCCATAATTCTTGAGAGATCAACATACATATGATTTCAGTAAACAACAACCATTTGTTGATCTCTTAAAATTATGTTATGCATAGCCTACATGATTCTATGTATTGTGTTCACTTGGTATGCACTTACCGGTTGTTATATTATTCCCCTCTACTAATTTCGAAGTAACTATTTTTTAGTCACCTGTAACCGCGAACGATTTGGAATAAGTTGCACACTATGGTAAATTCTATCCACTAAGTAATACATTTTTTCAAATGAAACTTATTTACCACAAACGACGCTACATAGGCTATGTCATCACGAAGGTCGTCAAATAATGAAGAATTATCTAAAACATTAATATTATATTCGCACACTCTAGAAAATGGATGTCAAATGCATAAATCTTACGATGCTACAACTTCAAGCAAAATAGTTGGGTATTTTTTTATTTTTATTTTTTTTTTTTTTTTAGAACGGCAATTTTTTACAACTCACACTAACTATCTCACAAATTATATCTCACATGTCTCCACCGAGACTTGAACCCACAACTAGGGGTGTCATTCGGTTCGGTTATCGGGTTGTTCGGTTTATTCGGTTCGGGTTATTCGGTTAATTTTTTTTTCTAAGTCAACCCGAAAACCGAACCGAACCGAAATAGATTTCAACCGAACCGAACCGAAAACCGAATTTGAATTCGGTTCGGTTTTCGGGTTGACCCGAATAACCCGAATTTTCTGAATTTTTCAAAAAAAATATATAATTATATAAATATTTAGAAAAAAAGGTTATTTCAAGTATAAAATGATATTTTTATATTAAAATTATGTTTTAATAACTAGTTTGCATGTATTAGGATTAAATTAAATTTTAATAACTCTTATATATATATATATATATATATATATATATAAATTTATAAAAAATATATATATATTTATAAAATTTCGGTTTTCGGTTCGGTTCTCGGGTCCGACGGCCAAACCCATACCCAACCCGAAAACCGTATTTGTAGTTCGGTTCGGTTCGGTTATGACCCAAAACCCGAATTCTATTTTCGGTTCGGTTCTAGTTCGGGTTCGGTTCGGTTCGGTTTTCGGTTTTTGTGGGTCAAACCCGAATTATGGACACCCCTACCCACAACCTTTAGGTTAGAGGGTCACTCACATACCGCTGGGCCAAGAGGCCTTTGGTAATAGTTGGGTATTTTTGTCACCCTAGCGTATTTTCTTACGAGCCCACCAGACAATTTTTTATTTGTAGTGCATACAATCAATGCTTTCAAGCATTTCTAGAAAGAACTATAAACAATCTCATATTTTTCATATATTTTTTCATGAATTTTAACGTTGACTTTCTTAAATACTTCGACATATACAAATCAATAATGCAATAAGCATTTACGTTCATTACGCTCACTCATTTGTAAATACTGATCAGATGCATCATATTAACGTATGCCAATTGGGCGTATGACCAACTGTGCATTTCATAATAACACTAAGACTCATACGAATCGTAGCATCGGGTCGACTCTAAAGAAGTCCAAATGCTTTGGAAGAGAATATGCCTCATAAGATTGAATGCCATTGACAATTTTTAAAAATAGTGTTCGGCTCATACAATATCTTCTTCGAAAATAGTAAACGTATACATATAGTGCTCATCAAAATAATCGACCATCAAACGTACGTCAGCTTCCTCACGGTCACAGTGGATCGAGTTGCAGGTCAAGCGAGGTGATTTTCTTGTTGTATTAACCATTCTTTATAACCGTGCCTTGCATCATAAAGTCAACGTTATTATCCTCGTCGATATAAAAAACATATTGTTCGTAAGTTTGACATGGATCCTTTGTGAAAGAATATGTTTTTTATAAGCTGCGTGAAAGTAATACGTGAGAATGAGGTATCTATACAGGGTTGTGTGATTTTATTTTTAAACTAACTGGCAGTTTGAGGTGTGAACTAAAAATTTACGTTTTGAAAAGTAGGTGTATAACTAGCTGTTGGGGGTCAAAGTGATTTTTTTAAATACTCACGAACGCATGTTGGTGTACTAATGTAGCACCCAACAGTGTTGGCCAAACGCACGAGATGATACTGTAACACCGAATAAAGCCGAGTCAGATAGCCAATCAATGCTGGTCTGAGCGTTGTGATACTCAACTCTCTTAAAATGAAAACATCGGTTGCTCATGAAAACGCGTGTTACTCTTATGTTAAAACTCTGTTAGTTTGACCAAAATATCGTACGCACATGTTCTAACACTAGTATACTTCAAACATATTTCACACATATCTTTTATATAATAAAAAAATTAGATTATTTAAGAATTTTAGTGAAGAGTAGAAGTTCTAGAAAAATAATTGGACCGATTAAATGACTTGATTTTGACACATAAGTAAAATCGAGCGATTTGATGAAAACACACAAAAATATATGCGTCAAATTTGTAAAAATAAAAATTTTAAAAAAAAGAGAGGATTAATAAAACTTTAGTGGTTAAATTTTAAATAAATTAAATAAACTTAAGTGTAAATTTATTATTTTTCATATTTTTAAATAACTTTATAAAATAAACAAAATACCCCCTTAAACTTATACCATCTAAACTTTATATTTTAAAAATACAACATATAAGTTATTTTAAAAAAAATCAACAAATCACATGATTATAAATATTTAAATAAAAACACAAATTATTTTCTATATCTGTTTTGACATTTAACAAAGTTAAGCAATGCAATCTACGCAAATTATCATTAACATGAATATAAGTATTAAAATGAATGCACGACCTCATACATCGGTGTGAGATGAACTTAAATAGACGGGATTCTACATATTACAACGACATTTTTTTTCAAAGTCGTTATGTGTTACAAAACACACAATGTTTACAAAAGGATAACTAACATTTCACTCAAACAAAGTCAAATCTTTTATGCAACATATTTTTAAAACAAAATATTAATTAATATTATCATACAATGAAAATTTATGTAAAACTCGTGGGTTCATGAGCATCGTAACTATATTAGCATTAAATTTTAATATTGTTTTATAATATAATATTAAACATTACAAAATCATGAATTTATAAATCGTGTATGTGTAAGGTTGATGTAAACGGTTTGCTGATTAACATAAGATATATTTAGAATAAAAATATCTAAAGTAAAAAGAGTATGTAATTCGAAAAATAAAAAGTGAGGCGCGTTTATATTAATTTACACGATGCACAGTAAAACAACAAAATAATCAAACATATAAATATTAGATGTTTTTAAAAAACATATATACTTTAAATCGCAACAACGAAATTATTACTTAATGTATCCTTTATTTTCAAGTATCGTGCATGCACGGATATTAAAACTAGTTTATCAAAGTGCAAACTGTTTTATGGTTCGATTAACTTGATATTCCACCTATACATGCACTACAACGTTAAATACAAAACAAGGAACCTGATTCCAAAACAAAATCTGTTCAAAAAGAAAGAACAAGAAAGCTTTTCATTTGTGGCCATCAAGTGTGCCCCAAAAGCAACATAAAAGTATGTCAATTTCATAGCTTAAAGTATAGTGCAAAAGCAAAGAATATGAATCACAATATTGCAAATAAGGAACACGTTTTGATCATAATGTTTCATTATATATCGTCAATAACACAACCAAAAACCAAGATTAAGTACTTACTAAAACTTTTAAAGTAATTTAATGGAGAGCAACCAATCGCGCGACTTGATCAAGTCAATGTTGATCATGGCTGGAATCCCTCTTGCTTTTTCTGTTACTTGTTCTTTGATTTCTAGGATTGGAAATAGAAAGAATCGTGAAGAATGGACAGACAATGCCCACGATGTAAGTGATAATCTCAAACAACAAATTTTCGCCCTCAAAAATAAAATCCAAGAGCTTCAAGAACTTGAAAGGGAGATAGAGTTCAAGTTTTTCAGATTTATAGACTTGAAAGACCAAGAATATGCACTATTGGAGGTCCAAAACAGTTTGGTTATGGAGAAAGAACGAGCCGATTTCTTGGAAAGGGAGGTGTCATCAATAGAAGTAGAGAACAAGAAGTTTGATGAAATGGTGATTGAATACCTAAAAGCCTTGGAAGAACTCGAATCTTTAAGATTGGAAAATGGTTTGCTTAAGAGAAGGGATCAGAAGCTTTTGAAGAAAACAAGAGAAAGTTCGCGGCTGATTAGGAAAATGAACTTGAAGATTGAAGCTCGAGAAGATGAAATTCTGCGCAGCAAAGCGGAGTTGAAGAGAAAAGAAAATGTGATCGGGGAATCCGAACGTGAAGTTGAGGAAATGAAAACAATGATTAGTCAGTTGCGGAACGAGAAAAATGAACTTTTTGAAAAGCTAGAGACATCAGAAAAGGATGTTGCATCGAAGGTATAACAATTTAATTTCGGCTCCTATTCATAGAGACGACTAGAGAGTAACGGGTATAGTTGGGTAAAGGTGAAAAACATAGTTAAATGGGTCAAAACACGGCTGTGGGTTGATGACGCGGAACACCTTTATAAGCAAGTGTCGCACTAATCGTCAATAAATTCAATATAAGATCATGATAAACGATGCGTTTTAGTAACATTGCAACACCTTCATAGCGTGCCCAATTTAAAATAAGAAAGAACTTACATAGCGTGCCAGTCATAAGTAAATTAAAGTCACTTTTTGAACGGAACTTACAAAAATCTGTCTCTTTGAAGGCTGAAGCGGAGCGGATACTGATAGAGAACTACAACCGAGTAGTTAACGAACTAGAAAGCCTACAGAAGGATAGAGCAGCCGAAGTGAAAGAACTGATATACTTACGATGGTGTCACGCGTGTCTAAGACATGAGCTAGCAAGGAGGAATGAGGTCGAGAAAGAAAGGATATCCTACGACGAAGAGACTAACCGTGAGCTAGGGCTGGAGCTCAGAGTAAATGAGACTTCTGAAGAGCGCATAGGACATGAGTCGGACAACGACAGTGTGGAGCACCATGACGGGCCTCTTTTCGGAACTGATCAACGACACAGGAAGAGGCGATGGTTGGCTAGGAAGTTCAAGAAATGGGTTGAGGGAAAGGATCATAAGCATCATGAGACTAGATGTTTTGGAAGCCATTCAGTTGTTGACGAGTCTGAGGATCGACATTTGGGCGGAAGGAAATCATTTTCGAGTGTTTAAGTCCATCATCTATACTTATGGTTCATGCATGTTTTCGTCATTCTAACTTTTATACGTGAGATTCAAATACTATATACGATGTAATAAACATTCTTCATCCTAATAAAGTATTAGTAATCTTTAACAAATTTGTGTGAAGATAGAAGATATGCCATACAGTTTCTTGGCTAAGAAAAAGGTCAAAGCTAAGATTAACACAAAACATCAAAGTACGTAGTAGTAATATGAAGTGAAACAAAAAAAAGTTCACGTATTAAATCGATATATTTATTAAATTTCGTTGTTATTATACGACTTAATCCTTTTAATATCTATACTATTATATAAAGAGGTTAACTTTGATCTTAATTCCGAACCTAAAATTTCCAAACCTAACTCCAAACCAAAAAGTAAGATATGAATGTTAAATTTAAACCCTTAGATCATATTTTGTTAAATTGATCTTATCCACCCATATGTTTTTATAACAAACTTTTGTAACAACCTTAGTAATAAATAATTAAAAAAAAAATTATCTTTAAACTGAAATATCTTTTGATATATTTATTTTTTTTATAATCTAATTTCACCATATTTTCTAAAATTTCGTGCTCTTCAATTCAATATCCATTTTAATATAATTTATTAAATTTTAGTTTTTTTGTTTTTAATAAGTTTATTTAAGTTAATTTAATTTTTTTACTACTTTAACTTTAATTTGAACATTAGTAAAATTGTAATATTTGTTCGTTAAAAAAGTAGTCATCGGGTACTCGCCGCTGCATTGCGCGAGTACGATGCTAGTAAGGAAAAAAAGGTTGTAATCCTTCCCGATTATTATAGCTTCTTTGTAAATTACCCAAGAAACATTTCCCCCCAATTATCTTTAAAAATTGCCTATGTTTTGTTTATTAAGATCATTGTTCTAATAGTTTTATTTAAAGAGACCACTATATTACTCAAAAATACTAAAATATTTATGGGTTTTGCTAACGGCAACCCTTAGGGTTGTTGTTAACATTTACATTTCAAAAAATTTGATAAGACACAATACAATGTTCAAAGAAAATCATCAAAAATTACTAACAATCTCCTGAAATATCTCATAAACAAATTCAATTTAATCTTCTTATTGGTTAATTTAGCGAAAAATGCGGAAGATATTTCTCATAATGTCTTAATATAAGCGAATTTTATGGAAAGTTAGTTGTTATCGACAACCCTTAGAGCTGCTGTTAGCATTTCCCTTTATTTAGATCATAGCTAATGGAGTTAGTTATTCGGGTTCGAGTTAAAACCGGATCGGTCAAAACTAAAAATTTCATAACCAAACCAAACTCTATTCGAATTCGGGTTATTCAACTTTGAGTCAATTCGGATCGAGTGAAGTACATTTGAAATTGGATCAACCGATTTTTAAAAAAATTATGAATCGAGAACCGGACTAAAATATACATGGTTCGATTTTGGTAGTGGTCCATTATGCTCGACCTTGTATACACAAGGGCAAAACATGTAATTTTACTCTCTTTTTTTCTTTTTCTTTTCAAAGTCTTTTTTTTTCTTTAATAAGTTTTGAAATCCAACAAAAAAAAATGTGGATGAAATTCATCATACTATCCTAATCTTTCTAAAACCTGTACACAAAAAATTCATTGTCTTTGATCATCAGTTGTTCTTCGTAACTGTGATTTCCAATGGAACTCTCTTTGTACCCTCACACTCCATCTTTCATTACCTCCATTACCACTTCAAGTAAAATCTTTAATATATTTCCATTTTTAGAATACTATATGTATATATCTTAGCTTACGTATAATGTTTTGGAATTTTAAATTTGCAGAAAAAGGTTTGCCTTATAGTAACAAAGTGGCATTCACATGCAAATGCTCATCATCATCATCATCTTTGTCAGAAGCTTCTGTCAGTAAAGATGCACCACTGTTTCAGATGGAGGGCAGGAGAACATTTTTTACCTGTTTGCTTGCTGCAGGTACTTTCTTCTTGCTGTTTTTCTCATTAGCAGTTACAAATGTTTGAATGGGGCAGCTCAGGGGCGGTCCCATGAACTACATAGTACACAGGGGCGGAGCTAGGGGGTTCCGGGATGCACGGGAACCGATGAAATTTTGTTGCGTAGTGTATATATATGCTAAAAATCTCGATTTTTTCAAAATGAACCCGGTCTCAAAATTACGTGTTCCATAAGTACTTGTTTTATACTCGTATCAAAAATGTTGTGCACCTGATAACTTAAGTCAAAGGTTGCACATATGTTAGGTTTATCAGTTGACTAGGGGTAACATAAATTCTACAGAGTAGTTTCGGAATGGAATAATGTGAGCATTTGGATTTCAGAATTAATGTGCCTGGAGTCGAAAGTTAA
The DNA here is from genome assembly GCA_025667525.1 of Glebionis coronaria. Classification (NCBI taxonomy): domain Eukaryota; kingdom Viridiplantae; phylum Streptophyta; class Magnoliopsida; order Asterales; family Asteraceae; genus Glebionis; species Glebionis coronaria. The sequence continues at coordinate 74,098,215 of CM046882.1, read as the reverse complement.
CAATAGTATGCTAAGCTTATCAAACATCATGTGATAACAAAAATTCTCGAAAATGAGCCATGTTTTGGAAGTTTTCTAGGACTACACAGACTAATTGTTGCTGCAGTATTTATGGTATGAACACTGTAATAGATTGCTAATGAAAACTCATAGTAAGAATTTTCGCTAGAATACGTTCCCACATTATAAAAGTATTTCAATAGAACTGTAAAACCCTTGATACATAATGTCCTCTTACAGTAAAAAAAAGTGAAGAAATTTTATACAGTATGTCCTGTATAATGGACGTGATAAATTATATTGCTGGTGTGGTAAAAAGCTTGGTAAGTAAATTTTCTTTTTAATTATGCAGCTGCTGGTCTTTGTGTATCCGATAGGGCTGATGCTGCCAGTACAAGCAGAAGAGCTGTGAGTTCCCGATTAAATCCATGTATATTATATTAGAGGTGGAATAATGGTCGGATGAGGCTGCGTGATGGTGGTCTTACTGGTCGATGGGTAATTTTGGTATGTGCTGAAAAAAAAAATGGGTGGGATCATCCAGAAGCACATTTTTGTCCAAATACGATACTTATACAAATAGTTAGCGTAACAAACAATATATTAGCGTACTAAAGATGATAAAATAAATCATTCTATTTCATTGAACTTATTATTTTGTTTTTAATGAGATGATCAATGAGGTACTGTCGATTAAAAGGTACATTTCTTTGCAACTTTCTACTGGTTCAAACCATTTGACCGGTTTTCTTGCTAGCAAACTTATTTTTTATCCCGATTTGACAAGTAAAGGGGTCGAAGCTTAACATCTGCTATACATGCTTAGTTACCTAATGTTTGGTACTTTAACTTTCTTAATTGCAGCTTAAGGGAGCAAAAGTGCCTGAGAGTGAATACACAACCCTTCCCAATGGGCTAAAGTTAGTGACTTTCTGAACCATCAACCATTTTCGTTTCTTAGGTGCAATTCGAAGTCGTGTTATAGTTTTCAAGTTACTCCTGTAGGGGTGTCAATATGAAGCATTCAATGTGACATGTTAATTCCTAATAAGTCGAATTTGATTCGTATCAAAATACCTAATATTTTGAAGGTAATTTTGTCCAGGTACTATGATTTGAAGGTCGGTAATGGAGCTGAAGCTGTGAAGGGATCTCGGGTTGCAGTACGGTTTGTGGCTTATTTGTATATTTAGTTCTTCTTGAATGCTTAGACAATGGTAGAGCATGTATGCTACTATATAATCTGTTTGTTCTGTTAAATGATCAAGGAGGAATTAACTGTCACGTCTCATTATCTGATAATTTGAATCATCAGTTACAAGCCGCAAGAGAACTGATAACCTATGAGTAAATTAAGCTAACTTTCTAATTTGAGGGAATCTTAGAAATGCCTCCTTTTTTTCACACTAATGCCTTTTCGGTACATTCATAGAGAATATAATTTCAAGATAAGCATCCCAATATACGTTTATATCTCAACTTCAGGAAACATCCAAACACTATCTCTTATAACACGTTTTATTACAGCTCATAAAGTCATTCTGATTACTATATATCTTATATCTATTTCATAATGCACATCCAACACCCCCTAAAGTTGTGTCAGGTTCTCGGTAGACCTAAGTTGTTACACTCATCTTGTAGGTACACTATGTTGCTAAATGGAGAAACATCACTTTTATGACAAGTAGACAGGGTCTTGGTGTCGGTGGTGGAACGGTAAGGACAAACCACATCTAATTTATAATGAAAATCAGATCAGAACCCTGCTCTATATACTTTGTGGTTGAGGTGGCAATTTGGACCATAAACGTATGACTTGATTGATTCGGTTTCATTTCATTTGTTTATATACGGGCCTAATATTGCCGAATGTGAATTTCTAATGCATCAACGCGATACATCTTTTAAATATGGATACGAGGTTAATACTGATATAATATAAAAACCTTTCTTAATCATATTTAGCACACAAATCGTGTTCAAACCTTTAGTCTAGCGGTAACCAACTGGGAAAGAAGGTGGATTAGTTCGCTGTTAAAAAAGTTCATTCTAAAGATTTTTCTTTAGCACTTCTCATTAACCATGTTCCCTCTTATTATACTGTGTGTTTTACTTTGTTGAAAAGTGTGATCAAACTATGCATTAATCAAATTCCATTATCTTACTTTTTTCCAGCCTTACGGGTTTGACGTTGGTGAATCAGAGAGAGGAAATGTCCTAAAAGGGTTAGACCTTGGTGTCCAAGGCATGCGGATAGGAGGCCAGGTACGATTTTTCTCTGAATAACATTGTAAAACGCCTACACTATGAATGAAAGACAGAAAACCGATTAAATATCCATTAAAAAAGCCAAATTGAAGAAGAGCAATGAACTTTCTTGTGATGTCTGATTAATAACTAAACTTTCCTTATAAACATGAATCCCGTTTAACTTTCAGACATTGTGCTGATACGTTTTTAACTATCCAGAAGTATGAAGACATAGCTTGTAATATTTAGTTTTATCTTTGTTGCAGCGGGTGCTGATTGTTCCTCCTGAACTTGCGTATGGAAGTAAGGGTGTGCAGGAAATTCCACCAAATGCAACCATCGAGGTAGCTTTTCATTTTTTCTTTTTCATCTCAACCTTTTGAATATATTGATTATATGGCTCCTACGCAGATTATAATAACTTCTCATGGCAAAAAAATTATTATTGTTTTAAACAGCTTCTGCAGATGCAATGCACACTTTTTTTATATGAAAATTAGTAGGAAATAGCAATAGAAGCTGTGTTGAACAACTTAAGTACTACATCTTGATTCAAATTACCATCTCGATAAATAGGCAGAGCTGTTCACACTAATAGTTTAGGATAAGGTGTGCCGTATTTGCCCGGTATTAATCCAGAGTCTCACATATACTCAAGTTCTTGACATCTTAACACTCTAACTAGACATGGAAAATGGATCGGTCAATCGGGTTTGTCAGAAAGTAAAAGCATGTTTAAATAAAAAATTGGGTAAAGTTTTGTATTCAGTCGAAACATGTAGGATCAGATTGACCCGAATATTTTCTCTGATCATTTCGTTTTTATATATATAGTTGTTGATAGTGTGAACTAAATAAAATACACGTTTGTCGAATGTTTTACTCGCAACATTGATGCTACTTCAACTTTATGATTTATCTATTAAACCCTTTAGAGTAACACATAACCCGATCCGACTTATTCACAAGTAAATGGGTCGATAAGAAGAAAATGCACATCTCGGGGAAATTTCTATCATCTTGTACCTCTGTCACTCCATGTGACAGGACAATTTTGGAAATCTTTCTATGCATGTAAGTTGGTGGATATCACTATCGAAATTCTATATCACCCATATTTATGGTCAATTTTTCCTTTGTGTATCCGATTCACTAGGGACTTTATTCACATCTTGAATTTTGAATAAAACCCAGCTGCATATATGTTACGAGAAATAGAAAATATATGAGTTCAAAAGACTTGAATAATTAAATTGAATCGTTGCTAATGCTGCCAGAACGCACACTTTTTTACGCAAAATAGCTCTCACAATGGAGATTATTGTCTTCTTTATTCTGCTTCTGTGTTTCAGGTGATGTAGAATGGTACTAAGAAATTATTAATGGCAAAACGAGCTGGGGGGTTAAGTCGGGTTCGGTTGACATGAAACACTTTTTACTTTTTTAAAAGTAAATATTGGCATGAATGATCAGGAAAACATACTGATTAATATAATAAATTGAATTTATCTACAAATCTGAGTTATGAGATTTTGCGCATTAATACCAAGTTGACATGTTTTCCTTCGAGTTATTTCTTATTAAACTCAATTGACCCATTCGAGATTACGCACGACCAAAATAAACCCATTCATAAGTAAATGGGCCGCAGCGTCGCTGCCTCTAGTTATTTTTCGTTGATACTATACTTATATCTGTTTGTATTTAAACAATGCAGCTAGACATTGAATTACTGTCCATCAAACAAAGTCCATTTGGGTATGCATACTTCACTCAGAAACATGATCTATCATGTATTTTAAGCACTAGTACTTATATATATTCTAAATAAATTTGCAGGTCACCCGTCAAAATAGTTGAAGGATAACATGAATATTCTCTATTGCCTTGAAGATGAGCAGGCTGTGACATGTAATGGTTGAAGTTGGAGTATCATGTACAAATATACGTTTATTTGGGACCATCTTGCGGCTTTTCAAAGGTTCTCAGTCTAGCACTACCTTTTCTCTACTAGATGCATTTTTCATGTGATATGTCGAATGTTAGATCCTATATAATGATATTTTGTGGATAGTACATAATAGCAAACCTCAATGCGAGAATTGGATCATTGAAACAAAAGTTGGTAGCTAAGTTTTTGTTCACCTCCACTGATTTTATACTACTCGTACTAATATGTTTAATTAGTAACAAATGTCATAATATGAATTCAGGATTGATGTTTCACTACATTGGTATATCAACAAATCATGTGAACTGATTAGAGGTGGCGGTTTCAGTGCATTAACTAATGAATGGGTCAACTTGTGCTGTTTTTATCAAGAATGGGTCAAATAAAAGAGTTTAGGTAATAGAGGAATGACTGGAATGGGTCAATTAGAATGAGAGTCGCATAAAGTCATACAACATCGTAAATCGTCTTAATCAAAGATTAAGACTATTATTGTAGTTTTATTTCCTTTTTTGATCTTATTTCACACCATTAATTATGCAGAAAGAGCAAAACTTAGTAAAGTGATAAAAACTGATTGCGGGTCGGGTCTACTAACTTGACCCTCACTAATGACCCATTTGCCAGCCAGCTACAGAAGCAATATGAAAGTAGTAACAGAAGCAATAGGCCTAGTTACTCGGCTGTGACTAGAAGTCATAGGTTCAAGCACTGGTGGAGCTTGAAAATTTTTCATGGGAAGGCCGAAGCGATTCAACATGGTCCCATGGAAAATTAGATATGAAATGGGTCAATTAGAATGAGGCTCGTAGCCTCTTTTCATCTTAATATAAAGAGTGGCCGCTGATGTCACTTGTAAGGCTACTACGTTGCAGTCATTGCTGATAAGTTCAGGTCAACAGTCTCATTATAAAACACATGGGAACTATCTTTGTATTCCTAACTCTGGCACAGCTTTCACGTCTTGGTGCATTGGTATCCGTTACCATTTATCCCTTCCTTTAAGTTTGCAATCATTTCCATGCACCATAGAATACCTTCACTTTATAGGCCACACTTTAGCCAAGATCCCCTTTATTTCATTTTTAACCGTATATTTAACCTTCTCATGTTTTACTCTTAGCCATCTTCACAACAGAATCATGACTAGACCGAAAACTAAGAACGGTTACCCTGGAGACACTCTCTATCTACTCCTTATCTTTTTTTGTTACTCTTGTTCTCCCCAAAAGATCTGCCCAAATTGTGGCCTTATGAAAGTTCCATACCCGTTAAGCACTAACCCCGGTTGTGGCAACACGGACTATACTCTTCGTTGTGACACTCATTCTCAAAAACTGTACTTTGATGCCCTTAATGGTAGTTCATATCTTGTAATCAAAATCAAGCCTGAAATTCAAAAGTTAATTATTCAGAGTCAACCATGGTTACTTAATTTGTGCATCACTCAAGATTTTCCAGATAGTGAGGGACTTTGGTTAAACCAAACACTCCCATTTAACATCTCGTCCTCAAACACCATTTTCATCTTCAACTGTTCCCCTCGTCTCTTTGTGTCACCTCTTAACTGTACACCTTCAAGTCTTTGCCATCAATACCTTGAGAGCTCGGGCAGGGTTGACCCGGGTCGTGCTCTTCATTGTGCAAGTCCCATCAACCCATGCTGCACCTTCATTGCAGGTGGTCTTCCTTCAGCATACAAGATCCATCTGCATGCTTCAGGCTGTAAAGCTTTTAGAAGCATTATAGACTTGGATTACGAAAAACCTGCGAGCCTATGGGAAGAAGGGGTTGAGATTCAGTGGGCGCCACCTCCAGAACCCGTTTGTAAAACTCAACTTGAATGCTCGATTTCTTCCAAGTGTCAATCTACCAAAGTAGAGGGTGTCTCACGTTGTCTTTGTCTTAGACACTATGGCTGGGATGATGTCCTTGGAGTCTGCATAAAAAGGAGGCGTAACACAAAATTTAATCTTACCAATAAGATTTCAGTTGGGGCAGTCTTACTTTTTGCAGTGGTGGTACTGATGACTACTATGACAGTTAGGAAATCGAGAAAGATTCTTCAGAAAGTGAAGGTTGCAAAGGAGCGAGAAGAGTTGTTCAGATCAAACAGTGGAATGAGATCGGCAAGAATGTTTAGTCTAAAAGAACTCAAGAAAGCAACAGACGGGCTCTCGAAAGATAGAATTTTAGGGGTTGGTGGATTTGGTGAAGTTTATAAAGGCACGCTTCAAGATGGGACAACTGTAGCCGTCAAGTCAGCTAAGGTAGGCAACATAAAGAGTACTGAACAAGTACTAAATGAAGTAGCCATACTTTCACAAGTCAATCATAAGAATCTTGTTCGCCTTTTAGGATGTTGTATTGAAGCCGAGCAGCCATTAATGGTGTATGAGTATATTTCTAGAGGAACCCTTTATCATCATTTGCATGGCGAACCTAGTAACTTTTTAAACTGGAAGTTAAGGTTGAGCATTTCTCTACAAACTGCCGAAGCATTGGCTTATCTTCACAACTCTGCACACACTCCCATTTATCATCGTGATATCAAGTCGACTAACATACTCTTAGATGATGACTACAATGCAAAGGTCTCAGATTTTGGTCTTTCAAGACTGGCTCGGCCAGGATTGAGTCATGTCTCGACTTGTGCTCAAGGGACATTGGGCTACTTAGACCCCGAGTATTACAGGAACTACCAGTTAACTGATAAAAGCGATGTTTATAGCTATGGAGTTGTGTTACTCGAAATTCTGACTAGTAAAAGGGCCATTGACTTTGAACGAGAAGAAAATGATGTGAACTTGGCAGTTTACGTAGCTCAACGAGCTGACTCGTTTATGGAAGTCGTGGACCAACAGTTGGTCGAGGAAGAGCCTTCTCGTCAAGTTTTGACGAGTATAAGGCTCTTCTGCAAGCTTGCACTTGCTTGTTTAAAAGAGAAAAAGGGTGAAAGACCAACCATGAAAGATGTTGTTGAAGAACTACAGTCTATAATTCAAATTATAAACCAACAAGAGGTTCCTAATGAAGCCTGTGTACATATAAAATAAAGTTTTAGTTATGTATTGCCTCTTCTTTTTCCTAGTATTATACAGCGGTGCAAAAATTGTTCTAGTCGTTCGATTAATCTTCGTTTAGATGCTAGACGCTCATTAACCGTCTTGATTTTCTTATTAATCATTTTGGTTGAAATTTGGTCAACATACCGATTTATCGGATAAAAATCGATCAACATACTGATTTATCGGATAAAAACGGTCAACATACCGATTTATCGAATAAAAACCGATCAACATACCGATTTATCACATGAAAAATGCCAAATCGAGCATAAGTTGATCAGATCGGACAAGATCAGCTAAATCGGTCAACTCAATTACGGATAGAAATCGGTCAAATGAGACATAAACCGGTCAAATCAGACAACATTCGATTAAATCGGTTAAATTGGACATCAGTATCAAAATTTTTATATAAAAATTCAATCCGATTAATTCTCGATTAATCTCCGCTCAACCGTTTTATCGTTAAACTATACTCATCCGCTTAGCTAACGCCTATAAGTTTTTGCAACCTCGGAAAAAGTGTTAATATTTGAGAAAACTGGTATATAGGTTAGTATGATCTAAATTATTGCAAGTGTTAATATTTTATTCTTCAAGTACTAACCCAATTGATACTTTCTATGTAGTTTTAGCTTGTTGCTCCAAACACAAGAATTGTTATGAATCTAGAGGTAGTGAGGTACTACAGTATCAAGTTACAAAAACTTTTGTCACCCAAATTATGCGCAACATGTAAAGACTTGAAAGATTGAACCATTATAAAAACAAAAAATCCTATGAAAATGTCAAAGCAAAAAATCCTATGACTTATCGAACTTTAAAATTTATGTTTTTTTCCCCCCCGATGGTTTTACCTAGTTTGCAAACTCTGTATAAGACAGTTTTCTACTGCGTATTTTTCGTGTTTTTATGGAGTGTTTGTTGATAAAGTAAGGAGAAATGAAGTAAGATGAGTGTTAGTTGAGTGAACTAGATGTAAAAGAGTTAAACTTTAACAAATATTTAAAAAGGATTTGATATTTGTACCACCTAAATTACATGTAATAATCTGTAAAAAAATTATTTATTTACTTTTTAGTTTTATGACTTTGTTTGAGTTATAGAACTGTGAAATAAAAAAAAATAACAAATATATATAAATTGATAAGATACAACAATGATATCTGATATTTTCTTTTGTCGCTTCAAAACGTGTATTTAGATGAAACCACCTCAAAGTTACAGCCATCTATGGTTGAGTTACAAGTTTAAACAGTATGTAGAGCAGATTGGTGCAGCCAGCTACATAAAACGCATTCAACATGATTGGTTGTAAAACCAATATACGTTGATGACTCATCGACGGTACCTGTAGCGCTTAAAGTTGAAATAGACATGCAAGATTCCACGCTCAAATGTGCATTTGAATCCTTTCTTGTGTGAATACTCCCACTCTTTGTTGACTATGCGAAATGCCTGTCATACAGGGATAGATTATCTCATCAGCTTATGTCTCGTTAGAAAATGTATGCAAATTCATGTAATAAAGAAACAGGGCAAATTCCATCTAGAAAAAGACGTGCTTTCAAGCTACTTCTACTTGATACAAAAGGTAGCTTCAAATTTAATGTTTTTTAAAGCTCATGTTACAAGTTTATAGTGAAACAAATGGACCTAATCACCTAGTGTAGAGTTATGCTAATAAATAACCCAGTCCCTTATTTTAGTGTAGCTGAAACGTTCATAAAACACAATTTGACTGAAGATACATGACTTGTAGGTGCAACTTGCCCATAGTAATACGCGTACAATATTCCAAATTCAAAAGCATTTTAATTGCCGAAACCATACTATCTTTGACTGCAAAAGTCTATCTGAACTGCTAGATAAAGCAAGAAAGCATTTTATACATCTAAACTGCACGCATAGGCGGTAAGCAGCGCTGTCAATAGGGTCTGATTGACCAGACCCAAACCCGATAGCCTTATGGGCCGGGTTTAATGAGGTTGAAAAGCTTACCGGGTTAGTTTGACCCCAAACCCGGCATGGTTATAGGGTCGGGTCGGGTCGGGTCAGGGTTATGTTATCTATCTTATCATGTTATCGGGTCACCGGGTCAACCCGATAAGACCCGCTAGCTTTAGGTCTTTTTCTACATGTAACTTTAGCCCACATTTCATTCTGGTAGTTGATTAAGCGATTATTATTTGTCTACTGGTTTGGTTTCTTATTTTCACTATTAGTGGCAACTAGTCATTATGGTTACTGAAAAAAAAATTCATGTATTACTGCAGTTATTTTCATTTCGAGTTGGACTATGATTATTTGAATGTTTATGCTATATTCCTAACAATTAAGTGCAAAAGATAAAAGTAGAAACTTACGATATCCTCATAGGGTGGGCCAGCATGGAACCGAATGATGCAGGTTTCAGCACTATCCCCATCCTTTTCAATTGTGTAAATCGGAGCTTTTATTTTGTCAACAAGATCTGGGTAAAATATGTTAAATTTATAGCCTTGCACGATCTTTGGTGGTGGATTGTCATGATCATAGTGAGTCTGGTTGTACTTGTTCCACTCATATCCAGTGTGCACTCTGTTGAAATACTTCGGTTTTCTTGGGCGATATTTGTCGTGCCACCAATATACCTGTATATACATACAGCTTAGTACATGTCATATAAAGAATCTAAAAGTAGAATGCAACATAAAAGCATACAAAGAAAGTAGGAAAAAGAAAGAAATGGAAACGAGACGAACCTGTGAGTCAACATTGACTTCATCACGGTTTCCAAACACTTCATCATTATTATCCATAGCTCCCATAGCTTTGGCTGCCCTCATCTCCAAATTATCCTCAGAGGGAGGTGGACGCATAGCCATTGCTTCTTTATGCTTTCTCTGTTGTTCTTCCACTACTTCTATACGTTTCTTGTCCTGTTTACAAAACGCAAATATATTAGCTCTACCTTTAGAAAACAATATCAGGTGTGACAAACTGACAATTTCTACCCATTGATCACACATTTCATTGTTCTTAAAGTCTCTTTTTTTCTCATTGAAAAGTGAAAGAAAATAGTTTAAAAGGTCAAGGTTCAAAAAATAGTCGTAAGTCCCAAAATGTACTTTTAGTGTATAAAACATCGAAATTATATAACTTTTCAGATTATACTTTAACTCTAGTTCTACGAAAAATAAGGGACTTTAAACCAAAAAGAGTACTAAGGTCAGCCTAAAAGGTTGAACCTGAACCCAATTACCACATCTAAACAGTATGTTGAAAACCATGCCAAAGTCACTAACCAGTAAAGCCCTGTCCTCTTCAGGGTCAATTGCTTCTTCATTTTCATCACCATGCATCAATTCTGGTGAAAATGAACCTGCTTCCTCCTCTTCCAGTTGCTCATGTCTTGGTATTAGTTCAGGAGAAAGAGGAACGTTGATATCTGTATGTAAAAAAAATCGTTAGCCTACTTTTATTTCTATTGTAATTAAAATTAAATATGTGTTACTTGAAAAGACTTGTCTCTGTATACCTTCATCTTCATGATCAGATTGTTCCTCCACTTTAGGTGAAACGGTTTTGTTTCTTTCCATATCCTTGTAGCTCACATCTGGTTGTTCACGACGCTTAAAATGCTTACGCGACATCTTATTGTGAATTTCCTTTAAGCATGCCTATAGCAGAGCGACATATATATGTCAGACGAGAGAAAAGGTAGTGATTTTAATCCAGTTTAGATGAAAGCTTTTATATGTCTGAAATTGAGCCAAACTAAAGGATACTTAAAAACCGATTTGGATCAAAAATGTTTAGTGTGTGTTCAAATATGCTTGCAGCATGCAAAATCTTTGCACTTTACAAGAAGATTACTAATTTTTTTTACAAAATAAAGTTTATTAATCATATTTAAGATACTAATAATTTACCGAATCGAAGAAAGGGCAAAAATGTCATTCGCTAAAGATTCCAGAAGTATATATGATAAGTGGTACCTTTGCCTTATAGATGTGAATATGTTTAAGAACAGCTTCCCAAAACTCAACAACCTTAGCCTTGCCAGAACTCATCTGTGACTCGACTTGTGAGTGAATCTCTTCAAGTTCTGCAAATGATTTACCATCAAGATGTTTCTTCACTTCCATTTCGATACTTGAATGCATGCCCCTTTCATCTGCAACTACTTCAGCAGGTGGTTGTTCACCTCTAACTCGAGCCCGATCCAGTGTATCCTTTTTTCGGGCTTCCGCTAATTCCCAATCACAAACCACCTTAAGTGCCTACAGAAATTTATTTTAGGATTAGGTAAGCAACAGAAAAAAGAAACTTACGCTAAAGATAACCTTATATGATGTGAAAGTGGCTATGAGTTCCAAAATCAGAAGTTGTCACTCAAAAGATACATTTAAAAGGAATTTGTGTTACCTCCCAATATTGTATATGTGTAGGGGTTCCCCTGTCCAAGTCTAGATGCATTTTTATGTCCTCGTGAAGCTCTTCCATCTCTTTAACAGTCAAACCCTGTGATCAGTAATAGATAAATGAGAAATCACGAATCCAGAAAACACTTAAGACTTCTGCATCTACAAATAACTTTTTAGAAATATTTATCTTTAAAGTCTTCATTTTAAAGATCCCACCTGCCCAACCACCCACCAAAACCCCCGCTCATAACAGCATTGGAAATAAACAAAGAACTTGAACCATAGTAAAGATTATAAATGTTTACCTTGAAAACCATGTACGGCTCCTCTATATCTATATCAAATTCGTCAGAAGGATCAAGATGCTTAGACAGTATATCAATTGGCTTGATACGCCCTTCACGCAGCCGTATTTCAGATCGAACTTTGCTTTGATCAAAATGGAACTGTAGTACCACATGTTAGACAACACTTCAAACTTTAAACTAGATTAATGAGTATAGATATGGCACCTCGATACATGTACGATAAATAGGTCGATACAGGTTCCATTGAATTTCTAAATCCAATGGAAATAAGAAATACATATACTTTTGGTAGTATAAAATTCACCAAGTCATTTTATTTAACTAATCAAATTAGTGAAATGATACAATTTTTGCAGTCATGTTTGACACACTAAGTGCTTATAAAAAATTTAAGCTAGGATAAAAAAAAATGATATGTGTGACCATGTCAAACAAACCTGACATGCACCAAGAGTGTACCCTTTCTCTTTACCTAAACCCGTTTTGGCCTACTATCTAATGTTCCTAACATGTTCTGGTAGGGCTGAACATCCGGTCAAAACCGACCCGAACCGAACTAAACTGAACCGAAAACCTATGTTGTGAAAAACATGAACCAAGAACCAAACCGACTCGATTTGGTTCGGTTTTGTGTCGGTCCGTTCAGTTTGGTTTGGTTCGGTTTATACAATTTAGGTGTGTTTTTCTCCGTTTTGGCTTGAAACAAACGGAAGAGAGCCGAACCGATACGGAAAATCATAAATATGTAGAACCGAAAACAAACAGATGATAGTCAGTTCAGTTTCGGTTGGACCGGTTCAGCTCAGTTTTTCTGTTCTGTTCGCTTTACAGTCTGTTTTCCTCAGCCCTATGTTCAAGTACCACATCTAAGTATTCTACAGGTGGAAAACCAATAAAGCACTCTACCTCTTCTTCTTTCTTCTCCCAGTCTTGGAACTCTGCACGAGCACGCTCTCTAGCCAGCAAAGCCTAAAATATAATGGGAACCAAATTATACACATGCAAATTCGAGAATTACGACAACCAAACAAAATTTTATAACATTTCCAAACCGCATTGATTATCAAAAACTTGGGAGGAAGTATAACCATAGCTATATAAATCAAACATACCATCTCCTCCTCATGTTGTGCTTTTTCGATGGCCCTTTCTTCCCTTCTCCTTTTTACCTTTTCAATCTCGGCCTGCAATAATATGTCATATGAATAACAGAAAGTAGAAAACAAAAAAAAAAACAAAAATCAATATGTCACCATATCAGTTTTTAGTTTTTATAATTCAATGTACAGAAGTGAAATACACACCCATGTAAAAAATACTATCCAATATTTTCTATAATTGTTGAACTTTCTTACTCAAGATGTACTATCCTTCGTTCTTACCCGAAAAAACAATTTCTTCTTCAATAAGAAATATAAAGAAAGAAAGATGCTGAAGAAGAAAAGGTATGACTAGATCAAAGATAGTAAATCAAGTTGTTACATACCATCCTTTCTTTTTGTCTTTTCTTCTCTGCTTTAACAGAGAACATGTCAAGAGGAGCTCCGTGGGTAACGTCTCGCTCAATCTTTTTTCTCCATACAAACCTGCAAAATTGTATAGCATCAGTACCAACTGTATATAAGTAGTTGGCTATGCATACAGAAGTAAGCCAAGCAATAATGAAGTGCGCTTGTTGAAGGTTATCAGGTGTAAGGATAAGATGAATTGAATGAAAAATGATTTAATTTGAAGCTGGCTAGTAAGTTATAATACAATCATCAGCCATAGATATATTGAATAATTCAACCCTCGTAAAATGTATTGCGTAATTTATTTCATTTTGATTTTGTTTTCTGAAAAGGGCGTGCGTGTTTCCATTCATCAAGAATTGGAACAAACAAATACAATGAAACCCCTTTTACTCATGTCATCCTCAATAACAAAGATGTTTTAAAACAATGACAAACTTTAATACGGAATAGCTTCTATTTTCCATATATAGCTAGAAAATTTATGTAGTAGCAAGTTTTTACCATCCATATTCACTTTTTAATTTTATAATAAATATTATACTAAAAGACCTAACAATGAAAAAGATACAGTATATATTAGCTATTATACTACGGAAAATCATATGCATCCCTATTCCTTTCTTACATCCCAATCAAATACCCTATTTCGCTACCCTGCTTATCCTCATTGATTCACCGCATCCATTCCAATCAACCAAATAGACATACTCGGAGTTCTTTATTTATGCGTCCATATGTGTGAATTATAAGTCACCCCTTTCAACAATAACAAAATAAAGACTTTCAGCTGAATGCAACTCCAATGAGCTGCAAATTACTCTCATGTCCCTTTGTTGAATATACCCAACAGTCAGAATCTAGATTACCAAAAGCATACCTTATTATAAAATGAACAGTCCATGTTTTAAAAAATTGAATGCATTCTGCAATTTCAAGCCATCTAAAGAAACTTATAGTTGGGGTCACAACTTCTCTGGTCTAGAAGTATGAAAAACGAAATCACAAAGACTATTACAGTAGCATTACATGAACAAGGCAAGAATAGCAAGGATTATCAGGTATGAGTATGACAAAATTAACCAAACCCAAAAAAAAGCAACAAGACTCCCTCAAATACTATGCACTCAATCGAGAAATCACCGTTGGACAAGACAAATCACCAAAGAAACTTAAAGGGAACAGCTGTCAATTACATCATGAAGTGTGTTAACCATTGCATCTCTAAATAGCGAGTGTAACCTTAGGGTAACAATTTCCAAAAAGAAAGATAAACCACTTGCCCAGCATCTAAAGCGATTCTAACAACACATATGTACTAACACTCGCTTGTTAACAAATCATGCTTTCTCAAATTAAGAGGTAGTAACTGTATACACAGCGACGTTATCCCTCAAACTATTAGCTCTTACTAGTACAGTGCCCGCGCAAAGCGGCGGCGAGTACTTAATGACGATTTTTGAAGCAAACAAATGTTACTATTTTACCTATCAAGTTCGTATTTACATTAATTTAAAATGGTAAAAAAGTTAAAGCAAAATAAACCCGCTAAAAAAGGAAATAAAAAAAGTTAATAAAATTTAACGAAATTGATATTGAATTAAAAAGCACAAAATTTTAGAAAATATGATGAATTTAGATTATGAAAATAATATTTTATCTCAAAATTAAAGATGTTATTTGTATATATTGTTACAAAAGTTTGTTACAAAAGGTTGTTAAGAGGAAGATATATATTTAACAACTTGATTCATATATTAAGTGAAAAAGTCTTAAAATTCAGCCAAAAAAAGTTTGTTACAAAAGTCCCAAATGCTTTATAATATAGTAAGATAAGATAAGATAAGAAGTAAGATAAGATAAGATAAGATAAGATAAGATAAGATAAGATATTAATAAAGTATAGCTAAAATATTAAACTAATCCACCTACGTTTCAACTTAACAGACGATCAACTACTAAAAACTTTGTTTGGCCTATCACAATATTTTGAAAATTAAGCAAATTTACTAATTGCTTAACTTCTCTACTAATCTGTTCTTATTTAACATTTCCAACAAACTGTTATTGTTCCAAGTATTATTGCATTCTTTGCAATAGTCCTTATATTTAAGCACCTTATAGCTACTTATATATAATCGCAACATAAAATAAGTAACCAATCCAAAACACCGTTAACCGACAAAAGGAACTTACTTTTCGTTAAGATTGGAATCGCCAAAAGGATTAGAATCATTAGCATAACCATGTACATTCTGAGCCTTCATCTTCTTCGCCACTTTCATCGCCTATTTAAACAAAACAAAACCCAATTCAGCAAAACAATTCACAATAAAAAATAAAAACTTCTTAGGGGCTGTTTGTTTCAGCTTATATAGCGGGGTTATGAGCTTATTTGGTTTTCGGCTTATATTTCATAAGCCCCAATTTTTTGGCTTATTTCAGACTTACATGCTTATATAAGTTTATCATATGAGAATCCTTGTTTAGGATTATATGTGGGCGTATAAGCTTAATTGATTTTGTCTTATATTTCAGAAGCCCTAATTTTCCGGTTTATATTTCATAAGCCTGTCATGTCATAATAAACTTATATAAGCCCACAAGTCTCAAAATAAGTCGCCCACAAGTCTCAAAATAAGCCGGAAAATCGAGGGTTATAAAGTATAACCCAAAATCATATAAACTCATAAGCCCACATATAAGCCGAGACAAACACCCCATCGTAATAAGCAGACAAGTCTCAAAATAAGCCCACATATAAGCCGATATCAAATAAGTTTATTATGTCATAAAAGCTTATAAAAGCCAAAAAGCTTCTAAACAAGCCACAACTACCGAGGTTATGAAACATAAGGCGAAAACCACATAAGCTCGTAAGCCGAAAACCACATAAGCTCAAAAGCCGAAACCAAATAAGCTCATAAACCCACTACATATAAGCCTAAACAAACACCCTAAATCTTGATTAAAAAAAAGTAAACCTTTTTTGAGCTTGTATAGCGTGCTTATGGGTTATTTGGTTTCAAAAGCTCCCTTGTTGTGGCTTGTTTTGAAACTTTTCAGCTTATATAAGTTTATCATGTAATAATAAGCTTATAAAAGCCTAAAACTTGTAAACAAGTGTTACGATCCCACGTCGGCCAAGTATGGGGATTGGCGGATGGTTTATATAGGTTCGTACCAACAAGCCACAACAAGTGTTTTTATCAAACATAAGGCCAAAACCAAATAAGCAATAAGCCGGATATATAAGCCTAAAAACAAACACCCGCTTAAGAATTAACTAGTTTAATAAAAAAAATAAACCTTTTTCTGAGCTTTTTTAGCAATATACTCTGCAATATCCTCCTCGCTAATCTTTTTCTTCTTTTTGCTTCTCCTTCGGTCTTCTTCCTCCGAATCGGAACCCGGTTCGGAGGAATTGGAGTCGCGACGACGGCTGCGACTCCGACTGCGTTTACTGGAGGAGGAGTGTCTCCGTCGGTGTTGTCGTGGAGATGAGTCGGATTCGGAGTCTGAAGGTGATTCATCTGAGTCTGAGATTTTCCTTCGTTTTGATTTTGATTTTGAGCTTGAGGTTTTGCCCATTCTTGTTTTTGTGATTTTGGGAGTTAGGGTTTGTGTTTCGAATGGGAGACAGGAAGAAGAGAAGTAGTGAAATTTTATGAGGGTCGGTGTTTTTTAATGTTTTTCGAATGGGTCTTTTTTAGGCTTATACCAATGGGCGGACCTTCGATTTTTATTTTGGGATAGTTTAAAAAATACCAAAATAAAGAAATTGAATATTAAGGTGGTGTTTATTAAGGTGATGTTTGTTTCACTAAGATGTTTTGAGTTTAAAATTGTTTGTTTTTTATGATTATATGAATGATTTTAATATTCTAATTTTTAAGTATATATAATAAGACAAAATTCCTTAAGGAAATCTAAAAAAAAGGAAGCAATCCAACTATCCATTTAAATCACATCTAAGGTTTTATATTAATCTTTTTAAATTTAATTAAAAAACACAATTTCATCCTATTTTTTAAAAATGAAATATCTCTCAAACCATTAATCGTTATGAAAAAATAGTTATACCGTCACAAAGGGAATTAAATTATCTTTCTATAAATATGCACTTTTATATACTTTCGGCGAACTTTTTTTAAAAATTTTCGTTAAAAAAATCACATGTGATTCTCGAAAAATTACATGTGATTCTCGAAAACTCATGTTTGATTTATTATTTAAAAATCACATTTAAATTTGTAACGTCACGTGCGATTTGTGAAAATCACGTGTATTTTTTACGAGAATTTC
Organism: Glebionis coronaria; assembly: GCA_025667525.1. NCBI lineage: Eukaryota > Viridiplantae > Streptophyta > Magnoliopsida > Asterales > Asteraceae > Glebionis > Glebionis coronaria. Next base: position 74,080,410 of record CM046882.1, on the reverse strand, counting down.
AACATTGTAACATCGTTAAAAGTATATGAAAATAACCGTCTATTAAATGACAAAAATATTTTCGTTATTACTTTAAAATCACATGTGATTTATGTGAATTACATTAAAATGTTTGAATCACATGTAATTCTGTCAATATATTAAAATTTTTGTTGCCATTAATATAAAATATGTTCATTTTACCGGGGTGAAGTCCCCTTTACCAAAAAAAATATATGTAAAACAAATTGGCTTCTGAATTACATGTGATTCGGTGATAATTACATGTGATTTTGCTTGCATTACATGTGATTTAAGCATTCCGAAACCGTAACTTTTTCTAACAAACCACATTAGATGAATCACATGTGATTTTTTTAATCACGTATTATCTGTTTTCATTTATATAAAATATATAAAACAAATTGGCTTCTAAATTACATGTGATTTTGTTTGAATCACATGTAATTCTGCTTGAATTGCATGTGATTCGGTGATAATTACATATGATTTTGCTTGCATTACATGTGATTCAAGCATTCCGAAACTTTAACTTTTTTTAACAAACCCACTTTAGATGAATCACATGTGATTTTTTTAATCACATGTAATCTTGTTAATATATTAAATTGTCTGCTTGAATTACATGTAATTCGATAATAATTACATGTGATTTTGCTTGCATTGAATCACATGTAATTCGATGATAATTACATGTGATTTTGCTTGCATTACATGTGATTCAAACATTTCGAAACCTTAATTTTTATAACAAACCCACTTTAGATGAATCACATGTGATTTTGTTTGAATCACGTGTAATTCTGTCAATATATAAAAATGTTTTGTTGTCATTCATATAAAATATAGAAAGTAAACTGGCTTTTGTATTACATGTGATTTTGTTTTGATCACATGTAATTTTACTTGAATTACATGTGATTTTCTATATGTTTTTACATGTGATTCATGTAAAATATATAAAGCAAATTTACTTTTGAATTAGTTATGAGTTTATTTTAGTCACATGTAATTCTGCTTAAATTACATGTGATTTAATGATAATTACATGTGATTGATCCGAATAACAAGTTACTTATACTAAATTCAAAACCATAATTTTCGCCAAACCGTAAGTAATTTTTTCAAACACTTGTGATTTATGTCAAATGACATGATTTTTACCAAGTCACATGCGATTAACCAAAATTACGTATGTAAATTTCTTGTGATTTTCGCCAAATTACATGTGATTTTCGCAAAATCACATGTGATTTTCTACACTCACCGCGAGTAAACATTTTAAAAAAAAAATTAGACACATTTCTACTTCATGACGAATAAATTTGAGTTCATTATGTTATCAGAATATGTAGAAGCCAATGATTACAATGTAATCGATCTCTTGGATCTAAAAATATTGAATTAAATTTACCCAGGAAGTTGATTAAACAAGCATATAAGCCTAAATTATTATAATAGATGGTGAACTGAAACATTCTTTTACATCCTTTAAAAACATGTAGCATGTGAAATATGATGATCTAGGTTTTATTCATAAAATTATCTATAGGAGTTTAGATTGTCCATCACAAATGTGTGTACGTATTTGGAAAGAAGTGTAGATGCCGCCTTTAACACTCCAAGCTTGTTCCATATCCTCACTCTTCATACTTTTGATAAAATCATCACCTATTCAAGGCCATTTTTGAAATAGATCGATGTGTTTTGAACTTCTATAACATTGGTTAATTGGTTTTCAACCGTTTCAATGAATAATAGATCTTAATTAGGGCTTATGACATAATTTGAACTTTCCGGTGACCGGCGTTGATTTGTGTATTTTCTAGTGATTGATGATAATCGTGTGATTTTCTGGTAACCGATTGTGGTTTTGTGATTTCCCGTCTATTTACAGTGATATGGGTAATTTTACGGTGGTTTATTGTGATTTTTTGACGATTTATAGCGATTTTCCGACCAATCATGTGTGAGTTTCCCCGGTGAGATATTTATAGTTACTGTGTGCATCTTTATGAGAGAGAAAGGGGATGTTGAGTGAGGGTAAGAGATTTTTTAAAGGTTTATATGTGATGGTGACTTTTAATATTAGCCATCAGATTAAAAATAAATCAACGATCATGATTCGTTCTTTTGTTCTCTTATGTGATCATGTTCTTTCACGATCTCATCTCTATATAATAAACTAGAACAATACTATAAGTCGATAGGTGCTGTTGTAAATACGAAACAACAAAATTATTATCATAAATCACAAAAATATATAATACATATTTAAGTTAAAAATTATTTTCTTTTCTTTTAATTATCTTTTTATGGTTGATCCAAACCCAAATTAATGCGACACAAGTTGATCTGACTCGAATCTAAACGTATCAACTCAACTCAATTTAATCCGACCCAAGTTAATTTGACTCAAATATTTTCTATATATTTTATACGTTGTTATGTTTACTTAAAAAAAATACAGTTCATTGTTAAGTTATTTTTTATTTTTTTTGGAAGATTGTAGTATGTTGCTATTTTTATAGATAAAAATCAAATAATAAGATCATTAGCTAACTATCATCAAAACCAATGTTTTGAAACTCAAATTTTGAATTGACATGGTCGAGTCACGGGGTTGCCGGTTTAACCGGTTGGATTGTTGAGTCGACCCAGTTAGGTTCAAACTCAACGGGTCATACTGGGTTTCTAAAATATAATACTATTTTTTGACCGAAACCGATTCTATCGATTGAACTGGCCGAATTAACACGAGTTTCAAAATATTGATTAAAACCATAAGCAACAATCTTATCACCATTGAAAAAAGAAACACAAGATAAGGTCAAATATTCCCTCTGTGTAAAATTAAACAAGTTCCAACCACTCATAAAATATCCCATAATAAACTATATAAATTCAGCAAAGTACAATTTTCATATACATATACAGTATTTGACAAGATCTAGTACTTCACTTTCCTTTTATATAAGTACACTATCATCTTTCCCCTAGCACTTCTCCGTTACACCTGCAACATATTTTTGAAATCAAATACTATCCACAAACAATATCAAAAAACAACAAAGAACAACATCAAAACGTGTAACACATCAACGCAAGTCATGTAGGAAACGGTGTACACTTTTATTATAAAATCGAATTTAAAATAAAATAACAGAAATTAAATTGACAGAATTTAAATGACAGAAAGTAATTAACAGTAATAAAGAAAGCAGTAAAACAAAACGAGGCACGTGTTTAACACGTTTCCCTTAAAACAGATTCGCCGTCTGTTTCCCAGGGTACAACGTCTAAAGCTGTTGTACAGCCGGACTTAACAAACTTGCCTGAAAGATCACGGAAGCCTTGCGTGTTTCTGATCGACGAGCTGCTGGAAAACTGTCTGATAATGGATTAAGGAAAAAGCTGCGTTTTTCCTGATCTGAAAACTGAATGAGAATGGGTTATATTTATACTGAAAACTTTACTTGTTCTCAAAGAAAATATATATCACAGTCAGGAAAATCTGTTATAACTAAAACAGATTTCCTGTCTGTCTTTTTAACACAAAATATTCTGTTTCTGTATCTATTCCTAAAATAGATGTACAGAATTTTCTGGAAAAACAAATCGAATTCGCAGCAAAAAAGATACCGAAATCTGCCCGCACCCAAGCCAGTTTTCGGAGCTGCATTTGTGTCCGCAGGTCGCGCGCTCGTGCACAAGTTCAGTAGCTTCGAACCCGTTTTTGGCCTAGAAATCCCACTTTCTGCACCCGCCACTCCCCCCTGCGCGCGCGTAGGCGTGGGAGTAAAAACCCACAAATGAATATTGTAGGGTAGAAACTAGGATTTCCTTATAAACATGTTTTCACTTCATGTTTCAAGCGACGTGGGACAAATATTTTTCCAAATATTGTTATTCACGTGACTCACTTTGAGACACGATATCTCATTCATATTAACTCCATATTTGACATACTTTAGCTCGTTGCGAAGCTCTCTTCGAGGAGAACGCAAAGCTAATAAGTACTACGAATATATATAACATATACATATATAAAATTATGTCTAAAGTATTGCAAAAACCATATTTTGCAAAACATTTTTCAACAATCCCCCACATGAATGGGAATCGGTCGAAAACACACAAAAGTTTCGGCAAAATTTATGGGGTTAAGTCCTGCATAGGATAGGTAGGTATAACCCCTTGAACCTTCCCTTGTGAGATGCACTTAGTCTCCTAGATCTGAGTAGACGCGATGTCCTTGAACTCAACCTCTGTTTACGTAGACGACAATACACACTCACACAAGACTCTCCCTGACCTTGTCAAGTCCTCATAGTCGTGTTCGTTATGGTCATGAACACTCGCCTGGTTCTGCAAGAGCTCTTAGAAATTGCGCCCCCACAATTTCCTTCGAAGCGACCCCACTTCTCTCTCACATAGGTGATTTCATCTTGAATCATTAAAAACATATGTTTTATGATTTCATCTTGAATCATTATGCTTTATGATTTCATCCTGAATCATTAAGCCATATGTTTACCCTCTCAACATGTCACATTGTTCTAGGAATGGACTAAGAAAGTTACTGTATTAAGTAACTCCCCCACATTGACGTGACTTCCCCCACATTTCTATGATTAGGTTGTCCTATTGAACCCAGATCTTGGGATCTCCAGTCAACTGGGTTAGGTTTTCCTTCATAGAAACTCATTCCTTTAAGGGCTTTAGTCCCATTCCTTTAGACGACTTACTAACTAACTCTCTGCTTAAGCCTTTCGTAAGCGGATCCGCAATGTTATCCTTTGACTTCACATGGTCAATTGAGATAACTCCTGTTGAGAATAGTTGTCGTACCGAATTATGTCGACGACGGATATGTCTAGACTTTCCATTATACATTATGCTATGAGCTATGCCAATTGCCGATTAACTATCACAATGTATACTAATGGTCGTTACCGGTTTAGGCCACCTGGGTATGTCCTCTACGAATTGACGTAGCCATTCCGCCTCTTCTCCGCATTTATCTAACGCGATAAATTCTGATTCCATCGTGGACTTAGCTATTACAGTTTGCTTGGAAGACTTCCAAGATATAGCGGCCCCTCCTAGTGTAAACACATATCCACTGATCGATCTAGAATCCTTTATGTCAGATATCCAATTTGCATCACTGTATCCTTCAATAACAAATGGATATCTAGCATAATTCAGTCCATAATCACGACTGTATCTCAAATAATGAAGTACCCTAGTCATAGCTTTCCAATGTGCATCACTTGGATTACTAGTATATCTACTCAGCCTGCTAACAGCATATGCTAAGTCAGGTCGGGTACATGTCATCAAATACATTAACATGCCAATAATTCTTGAATACTCTAATTGGACAACACCTACGCCTCTATTTATAGATAGATGCAAACTGGTGTCTATTGGAGTTCTAGCTAGGCCGGAATCCCCCGCATTATGAGTATTAAGAATTTTGTCCACGTAATGTGCTTGACTTAATGCAAGTCCACTTTGAGTTCGTATGATCTTTATTCCAAGGATCACATCAGCCAAACCCATATCTTTCATGTCAAACTTTGATTTCAACATATCTTTAGTAGACTTGATCATCTTGTCGTTACTACCAACGATAAGCATATCGTCGACATAAAGACACAAGATTACATATCCACTATTTGTGTCTTTGACATAAACACACTTGTCGCATTCATTAATTTTGAATCCACCCTCTAGCATGGCGTGATCAAACTTCTGATGCCATTGTTTTGGAGCTTGCTTTAAGCCATACAATGACTTAACAAGCCTACAAACTTTGCTCTCTTGTCCAGGAGCCATGAAACCCTCGGGTTGGTTCATGTATATTTATTCTTCTAAATCTCCATTTAGAAAAGCCGTTTTCACATCCATTTGGTGAACTTCTAAATTTCTTAATGCGGCAATAGCAAGAATCATCCTAATAGAAGTTATTCGTGTAACAGGCGAATAAGTATCAAAGTAATCTAGACCTTCGCGTTGTCTAAAACCTTTGATCACCAATCTTGCTTTGTACTTATCAATGGTGCCATCAGCTTTCATCTTCTTCTTGAAGATCCATTTATAGGCTAGTGGTTTACAACCAGGAGGTAAATCCACGAGCTCCCAAGTATGATTTTGTAAAATAGACTCTATTTCACTATTAATCGCTTCTTTCCATCGGGGCCCTTCCGAGGAATTTACAGCTTCTTGATAAGAATTGGGTTCATTTTCTACCATAAAAGAGACAAAATCGGGTCCAAATGATTTCTCAGTTCTCGCCCGTTTGCTTCTTCTAGGTTCAACCTCTTCTTCCTCGGGTTGATCTTGTCTCTCATCTTGGAGATCATTATCATCGCGTTGTCTCTTATCTTGGACAACTGCATCATCTATTCTAGATGTGCTTCCATTTTCCTTCTTTAAACAAGGAAATATGTTTTCAAAGAAGGACGCATTCCTTGATTCCATAACTGTGTTCTTGTGTATATCTGGATTTTTCGAATCATGTACAATGAAACGATACGCACTACTATTCTTAGCATATCCAATAAATATACAATCCACGGATTTAGGTCCAATCGTTTGGGTCTTAGGTGTCGGCACATCTACCTTGGCTAGACACCCCCACACTCGTAAGTACTGGTATGATGGTCTTCTTCTCATCCACAGTTCATATGGGGTTTCCTCTTTATCCTTACGAGGTATCTTGTTTAAAAGATAAGTAGCCGTTAGAATGGCTTCCCCCCACATGTCCCGGCTCAAACCAGAACTTAACAACATGGCATTAACCATCTCTTTCAAGGTACGGTTCTTCCTTTCGACAATACCGTTTTGCTGAGGTGATTAAGGAGCAGTAAACTCATGTCTAATTCCATGTTTCGCACATAGATCAGCAAAAGGAGACACATATTCACCTCCCTTATCACTTTGTACAACCTTGATTTTCCTACCAAGTTGATTCTCAACTTCGGTTTTGTATAGAACAAACTTGTCTATAGCTTCATCTTTACTTTTCAACAAGTAAACGTAGCAGTACTTTGTGCAATCATCAATAAACGTGATGAAGTACTTATTGCCACCTTTTGTGGGTAGTGATTTCAAATCACATATGTCTGTGTGTATCATATCAAGTGGTTCGGTTTTTCGTTCAACCAATTTGAAAGATGATCTTGTAAGTTTGGCTTCGACACAAGTTTCACACTTATAATTTGAATCAATATGAAAATTTGGTATGCCATTAAATTTAATCAAACGACGCATTGAATTAAAATTAACATGTCCAAGACGGCCATGGCATACATTAGAAGACTCAATCAAGTAAGCAGAAGAATTCATTTTATTGATATCATTCTTAACAACTATTACATTGAGCTTAAACATACCATTCAGGGCATACCCCTTACCAACATACATTTGATTCTTAGAAAGTACAACTTTATCAGACTAAAAAACAAGACGAAAACCAAACTTATTCAAAAGCCATCCGGACACAAGATTCTTGCGAATCTCCGGAACATACAAGACTTTAGTCAACTTGAGCTCTTTCTCGGAGGTCATCTTCAAAATAACATCTTCTTCGCCCTTGATATCAGCAGTTGCAGAGTTGCCCATGTACATCTTCTCTCTATTGTCAACCGCTCTGAAAGAGTGAAACATATTCTTGTCAGCACACACATGACGGGTTGCCCCAGTATCAACCCACCAATCATTATTATTAGAACCTACCAGGTTAACTTCAGAGATCATGGTAACGACATAAGACACCATAGCAATCATGTCCACATTATCATTCACCATATTAGCCTCACGTGGAGTCACCCGCTTTGGCGCTTTGCAATTAGCAGCACGATGACCTGGCTTGTCACAGTTGAAGCAATTTCCTTGGAACTTCTGCTTCGCAATTCCAGCCTTAGGAGCAAGGTACTCAGACTTCCCTTTGCTTTTCTTGTCATTCTTCCCTTTTCCAAAGCTCTTGCCTTTAGACTTTGAAGAATACGAACCATGCTCAACCATATTTGCCTTGGCAGAATCAGGTGTATAAGTATTTTTCTGAGCCAGCTTATTGTCCTCTTCAATACGAAGACGAACAACCAAGTCTTCAACAGTCATCTCCTTTCGCTTATGCTTCAAGTAGTTTTTAAATTCTACCCAACTTGGAGGTAACTTTTCAATGATAGCAGTAACTTGAAAAGTTTCACTCAAAGTCATACCCTCAGCATGAATGTCGTGTAGCAAAACCTGCAGATCTTGAACCTGAGTTATCACACTCTTTGAATCAACCATCTTGTAATCCAAAAAGCGAGCTACCACGAACTTCTTTGTACCAGCATCCTCAGTTTTGTACTTGCGTTCCAACGACTCCCATAATTCTTTGGCAGTCTTAGTCTTGCAGTACACATTGTACAAAGAGTCCACCAAACCATTCAGAATATAGTTGTGACACAAGAAGTTTGAATGTTTCCATGCTTCAACAGCTTGCACGGCTTGTTGATTTTCGGGTACACCTTCTTTAGGAGGTTCCACCTGAGGTACAGTCTCCTTTAAGAACTTCGCAAGGTTCAAAGTAGTGAGATAGAAGAACATCTTCTGCTGCCACCTCTTAAAATTCTGTCCATTGAATTTTTCTGGTTTTTCAACATGATTAGCAACTGTGTGGGTAACTGGCGCAGCAGTTACTTTCACAGTAGTAGTTGTAGGAATTTCAGGAGTGCTAGTAGACATTCTGAAAGATCAAACAAGATCAAAACACAAACAGTTAGACAACTGTTATAAATTTGTATATAAGAAATTCAATCGTGATCTCTATATACTTATAGTAGATCTGCTTCAAAGAAACTCAATCTTGGTTTCAATGAATCAGATGCAATTATTAAAAATATCAGTTTAACAGAAACACAATCTTGGTTTCAATAAACTGATTAGAACAACTGCTAAAAAAACGTTAACTGTTAATAAAAAACTGTAATTAAAACTGATTTCTAGTGAAACTCAATCCTGGTTTCGGCAGAAACAGTTTATAAATAAATCTGATAAAATTATTAATCCGATTTTAATAAAAGTTTTAATTATGTTAAACAGAATATGTTTTAAGATTGTAGGAAAAGGTGTACACTTTTACTATAAAATCGAATTTATAATAAAATAACAGAAATTAAATTGACAGAATTTAAATGACATAAAGTAATTAACAGTAATAAAGAAAGCAGTAAAACAAAGACGAGGCACGTGTTTAACACGCTTCCCTTAAAATAGATTCGCCGTCTGTTTCCCAGGGTACAACGTCTAAAGCTGTTGTACAGCCGGACTTAACAAACTTGCTTGAAAGATCACGGAAGCCTTGCGTGTTTCTGATCGACGAGCTGCTGGAAAACTGTCTGATAATGGAGTAAGGAAAAAGCTGCGTTTTTTCTGATCTGAAAACTGAATGAGAATGGGTTATATTTATACTGAAAACTTTACTTGTTCTCAAAGAAAATATATACCACAGTCAGGAAAATCTGTTATAACTAAAACAGATTTCCTGTTTGTCTTTTTAACACAAAATATTCTGTTTCTGTATCTATTCCTAAAATAGATGTACAGAATTTTCTTGAAAAACAAATCGAATTCGCAGCAAAAAAGATACCAAAATCTGCCCGCACCCAAGCCAGTTTTCGGAGATGCATTCGTGTCCGCAGGTCGCGCGCTCGTGCACAAGTTCAGTAGCTTCGAACCCGTTTTTGGCCTAGAAATCCCACTTTCTGCACCCCCTTGCGCGCGCGTGGGCGTGGGAGTAAAAACCCACAAATGAATATTGTAGGGTAGAAACTAGGATTTCCTTATAAACATGTTTTCACTTCATGTTTCAAGCGATGTGGGACAAATATTTTTCCAAATATTGTGTTTCACGTGACTCAATTTGAGACACGATATCTCATTCATATTAACTCCATATTGGACATACTTTAGCTCGTTGCAAAGCTCTCTTCGAGGAGAACGCAAAGCTAATAAGTACTACGAATATATATAACATATACATATATAAAATTATGTCCAAAGTATTGCAAAAACCATATTTTGCAAAACATTTTCCAACAAGTCATAATGATAAAGGAAGCAACCAAAGTCAGAGGTAGTAAGACCGGATCTCCACCTCTGATTGATTCAGAGGTTTATCATCTTCTTACGTCTGACTCGCTTAAAAAAAACAAACAACGAAAACATCTGACCGCGTCTGACCGGTCAGATTCAGACGCGAGTCAGACATTTTTTACAAAAACAAACACACCCTAAGGCCCCGTTTGGTTCGTTGTAATTCAACGTAATTTGATGTAATTGGAATTCAATTACATTACATATCACGTTTGTTCACATAAGCATCACTTTATATTAGGTGGGTTGTTTGATTTGCGTTGTAATTGTAATTCAGACATTACAAATACATTCATTAAGGGAATTCAGATTACATATGAAGTTGCATGGAAAGTTTTGAATTACGTTGTAATTCAGTATTTTTATACTTTAAAACACAGTATATATAAATAATTATTATTATTATTATTATTATTATTATTATTATTTTTAATTTTTTTTTTATAAATCATCACTTTATTAGAAACAAAAAGGGATTTACAACAAATTGGATGAGAGTCGAGATACTATATGCGCTCCCACCCCTTTAGCAATAGCAAAACCTATTCTATGGAAAATATGTACAGCAGCACGCGTTCCAATGTCTTGAGCCTTAGAAAATCTATGGATCCGCTTCAACAACGCAACTGCATCTTCCTGTAACTCACCTAGAGAAGAAAAAGAGAAAGGAAGAAACCCATTTCCGAGAGCAGCACACTAAGCCAAATACTTGCATCGTTTACGTTGTGCAGCATCAATCACAGCTCGGCCAGGAACAAAGTCATTCATCCCCGTACGAGTTAAAGGAGAAGAACCAGTCAGATCAACGCACACATCTTTACCTCCCTCCCAAGAATAAAACATTATTATTAAAATACATTATTAAAAAAATTTATTATTATTAAAATTAATATTATCATTATATATTAATAAAATAACTATTATTATATTAATAAATATTTATATCATAGTCTTTAGTAAAATAATTATAATTATTTTAATTAAATTATACAAAATATTAATAAAATATTAGTATAAATATAATAATATAAAATTATATATAAAATAATTATTAAAATAAATATAATATTAAATAAATAAATAATTATTTATTAATATAATAATTTCTAAAAATAAAAAATAAATAAATAATTATTATTAAAAGTTTAATAAAATAAATATTATATTAAAAATAATAATATTAAAAAAATATTATTAATAAAATACTTATCATAAAAAAAATAATTAAATTATTATCATTAAGAATTTTATTATTAATAAAAATTATATTTTTATATTATTAATATATTAATATAATACTTATTAAAAAAATAAATAATATAAAAAGTATTAAATATTATTTTTATTGTCATAAATTAATTATTATTAAAAACTAATAAAAAGTAAAAGAATAAATATTTTTTTTATTAATTTACTATGATTCTATTTACATATTACTATTATTTATTATTTAATATTTTATTAATATTATTATTATTTAATATTTATTATTATTTATTATTGTTTACTATTATTTAATATTATTATTTAATATATTTAATAATATTATTATAATATTTTTATTGTTATTATTATTTAATTATTTATTATTTTATTTTTTTACTATATTTATTATTTGTAATAACTATTATTATTATCATTATATATTTATTTTTATTTATTAATTTACTATTATTAATATTTATTATTTTTTATAAATGTTATTATTTTAAAAAAAAATTCAATAAAATTTGAATTACATTACGTTTGTAACCAACCAAACATATAGTTAGTATATATCAATTATAATTACAATAGATTACCAATTACATCACATTACATCTCTTTCAATTACACTTCATTTAAATTACAATTTCTTTTACCAATTACAATTCTTTTCAAAACATATTGTGAATCAAGCGCCCCCTAAGGGCCTGTTTGTTTAGTTGTAGAAAAAAAATCCAATTTTTTTTGTCTGTAATTTTCTTGAACAGGGAAGGATTTCATTGTTAAGGAAGAGTTGAAAATTTTGAAAACTTGTTTAGATGGAGTTTCACTTTTTATTTTTTTAAAAAAAGAAAGAGTGTTGGTGGAAGAGGAAATTTAGAAAAGAGTAAAATGAGGTTTTTAATTTTTCTATGTAAAATTAGAGGATTAGAATTTTCTATTTTTTGAAAAATATTGGAAACAATTAAACAAGTTTTTTGTTTTTCACTTTTCAAATGAAAAAATTTCTAGAAAAGTGAAAGATTTTTCTACAACTAAACATGGCCTAAGGTTCCGTTTGGGTTTTTATAGTGCGATATTCAAAATATTTATATTTTAATATCCTTAAATATTGTGTGTTTGGTATAACCAACGAAGGAATTTAAAATTCTTCGAATTTCCAAAATGAATGATAAAAATATGTTTGGGTTTTTATGTTTATATAAGAAAAATATATAAAATTATTTTTTATAAAACTTATATAACTTTAAATGAATATTTATATCAATTTTTATAAAATTTATAGAATTTTTTTATAAAATATATATATAAGTTTTATAAAATTTATTATAATTTCTTATAAACTTTAAGTTAATTTTTTATAAATTTTATATAACTTTTAATATAATTTATATAAAATGTGAAAATTTGATGTTTACTCTTTTAAATAGAATATATATATATATATATACATATATATATATATATATATATATATATATATATATATATATATATATATATATATATATATATATATATATATATATATATATATATATATATATATATATATATATATATATATATATATGTATATATATATATATATATATATATATATATATATATATATATATATATATATATATATATATATATATATATATATATATAATTTATTCGTTAATTGGTTCAACCCAAAATCAAGATTTCTAAAAATTATAAATTTTAAATTCTAGAATTTTAAATTCTGAGTAACTTTAATATACTAGAATTTAGAATTCTATAATTTTAAAATCTTGAACCAAACGACCCTAAAGGTATGTTTGGCAATCTACTTGTATATGTTTTAACCAATGTTTTAAAACTCGGGTTTTTAGTTGACCCATTTTAGTGACCGGTTAACCGCCAAATTAACCCAGTTTTATATATATGTATATTTAATACATAATATTGTATAGTCTTATAATTTGTTTTACGTCAAATTAAATCGATGAAAAATATTTTACTTTTTTTATTTCAATATTTATAACAGTATATCAAATGTATAAAAAACAATTAATTCATATTTATAATTTATATTAAATAAAACGATATTAGTTTATGTTTTAAGTTAGTTTTAGTTTTATTTTAACTAACACTAGTCACTATCACTTTAGTTATATTTAAAATTTTAACATGTTTATGGAAAACAAAAATTTTATTTATTTTTATAAAAATCATAACCCAACCGGCTTAATCAAACCGGGTCAACGAAAAACCGACGGTCCAATCTGGTTCTCAAACAAACAAAAATCTGTCACATTCGACCCGATCTCCGAGCCAGTTCACGGGTCAACCGGTTCAACCGGTCGAGTCAACCCAATTTTTAAAACATTGGTTTTAACTTGTTAACTTGTAAGTTGTAAAATAAATTTGTTAACAAGATTTATGATAAATAATTAAAAAATTTAAGTATATTATAATACTATCGAAAGGTATATTAGTAATTTATAATTTTAACATTTATAAATAGTTTAAAAAACTTCATGAATCATCTTTTTATTTGAAAGTTATTTATTTAAAATAAAATCTTAAAGTCGCTATATCCGAATGAATCTACTTATGTTGAATGAGATTATTTTTAAAACAATAAAGTGGACAATTTTAAAAAAAATAAAAAAAAAGCTTCTCACAAACATAACCAAACTTTGAGATAAAAGAACTCTCTATACCCTTACTAAGGTTGGAGGGAGTGGCTTGTATGCCACGAACGACATTCATAAATTCACTCGCGAGTGTCATTCCCTCATGTTAACTCGCGCGCGACTAAGTGGCACATAACAAAAAAACAAGGGCAAACTCACCAGCGTGAGTTTAATTTTTGTCGGTCTAAGTGGTTTTATTTTTTGGTAGATTATTTTGGGGTGTTTTTTGTGAGTGGGTGTGTTTAAATAATAAAAAATAGATATGAAAGGTGAGTGTGGGTGAGTGTCATTACCCTCGTGGGTGAGTTGTAGTGAGTTTGTTAGAAGCTGATGTGGCGCTGACATGACGGTGAGTGACTTTGTTACCACTCCCATTAGTCTAAAGTTCGCATTTGCTTATAACTAATCTCACGAGCTTATTTGATTTTGGCATGCAGGCGGGTCACCTACGATTTCTAGTTTTCGCTTGTTATGTTCGATTTTTTAGCTACTTATAGATAACCTTTTACCACTACAAGATGATTTTATTTTTTAACTTTTTAACAACAAAAATAAATGTTATTAATGAAACTGAAACATTATATAATAATTAAAAACATTATGTTAGTGCAAACATTACGATTTTTAGTCGATATAATCTCTTCGTGTTTTGTTGATGACAAACGTATAACTCGCAATACATTATGTAAAATGTGTAAGGTACTCGTAATCACTCAAGCATACTTATGTATACTTCTCTCGACACCTTGAAGATTGCATTCGTCATTAAGGACATGAAGGACGCGGTTCTCTTATAGTACCCGCGGATCTTTAAAGATATCGAACCTCGGGAAGATAAAGAACCGCGAGCAGTAAAGTCGGTTTTTGGCTTATGAGAAGACTTTTGGAAGCTTTTAGAATATTTCTAGAATATGGAGGGAAACTAACAAATTCAAAATGCAAATTTTGAATTTGCTTCTAGAAGATGGAGGGAAATTAATAAATTCAAAATTCAAATTTTGAATTTGCTTCTAGAAGATAGAGGGAGAATAATAAATTCAAAATTCAAATTTTGAATTTGCTTCTAGAAGATGGAGGGAAAATAATAAATTCGAAATTCAAATTTTGAATTTGGGTGCATCCTTTTATCCAATGGATCAAAGAGACCTCTTCAAGGCAAGACTTCCCTATAAATAGCAAGTGTTTACTTCCCCTCAAAGGTGTGGAAAAATATATGTAAATCACCTCAAAAATCCCATTCCTCATTTAAGTGCAATGAGAAGAACATCTCCATCCTTGTGAAGTGTTAGTCATAACATGGTGAAGATCTCTCCTTCTAGATCAAGTCATGATTAGAGTCTTCCTACTATGTATATGTAGAAGATCCAAGTTGTGGGTACACTTGGATTTGTTGTAAGGGTAATATATCCAAGTGATGGGTATCCTTGGATTAGGTGTTAGGAACCAAGTTATGTATATGCTTGGATATAGTGTTAGAGTCTTAGATCTAAGTGGTGTGTACTTAGATCTAAATGGTTTATGTGTTTAGGCAATAAAATACAAGGTTTGTTATGTTGGGCCATAAAACATAACTAGTGTGAAGATTGGTGTAGATGTGTGTAGATTGGTCCTACGTAAGATTAGGACTCGACATCTAGCCTTGTGTCGGAAAATGGTGAAGTAGGCGACGTTGTGTAGATTGGTCCTACCTAAGATTAGGTCTCGACATCTAGCTTAGTGTCAGAAATGTGTAAGCGACGTATATGGTTTTCTCCGCCTTGAAAGGAGTTTTGTTGACTAGTGAAGTAACTCTCGAGTAAGGTGTACTCGAGGAGTGGAGTAGGGCGAAGAGGAGCTTCGTGACCGAACCACTATAAATCATCGTGTCGGTACTTTCATTTACATTTATGTCTTTACCTTTTTAGATGTATTTATAGTTGCATACTTGTTGTTGTGTGTTGTGTGCATCTCATAATCTAAACATCTAAGTTGCGGAAAAGCTAAGGCTTAGTACGTGTGTGCTTCATGTTTAGATTATGGTCAAGTGTACATCACTTAGTCTAAACATCCTAGTTGTGGAAAAGCTTATACTTAGTACGTGTGTGCTTAGTGTTTAGATTATTGCTTGATGTACTCTTGATTTGATGTGTTTGTGTGTTTACTTACTTGTAGTATTTATCTTTCAATCAAACACATCTCATATCTAGTCAAGCTTGATCGAGAATTTGATACAAAGGATTGTTAAAGTTTAACATGTAACAAATGGCATCATCCACTATCGGCGGTTCCTTAAAGGGACACGCGGTTCGTTAGTGATAAGGAACCACGAGTATGTTTAAAGAACCGCGCATAGTGGGTTTATGCGAAATGTTTTGAAAAGTAACTAGAAACTATTCAACCCCCTTTCTAGTTTCTACACATTATATAACAAAAAAATATACATAGATTATTTAACATACGAAATTAATCTGAATTAGATCTCACTCTAAATTCCGACATGAATAACTCACTAGGCTTGCTTGTATTGATGGGCATAAATTAATCTGATTTCGAATCTGAATCATGTCTCACCCTAAATATTACATAGATATATCTTGCCTAACGGTGCTACATCCTCTCTTGAGAACCCTAACAAGCTCCCAACCTCAAGTCAACCTGGCTTGTATTGATGGGCATAAGTTCCTAAAACAAAATTCAAACATGACTTGGATGGTCGTTCCTTCATCCACAAATACTCTTCTCGCCCAATATCCTTTAATTTCTGCTTCTATAATTAAGGGCTTATATGAAGCCTCTCCGTCACTTACCAAAGGAGAAGATATAGGCGCATTCATCCAGCCTACCTCCACATGTCACATCTCTTTTCTCTTCATTCTGTTGTGACCACTCCAGATCATGTTGATTGTCTTCCCTTTGTAATCTCCACTTCCCCTTCCTTGATCTCCCTTGTTTACTACTTCGAAGATCCTTTATCAAATTTTTAAGCTTTTCGGACTCTAGAGCGGTTTCTAGCTGCTTTTTCAGCTAATGGTAGTCATTAGTAAGGTGGCCTTTTTCCACATGATAATCACAATACTTGTCAAGATTTTTAGGCCTTACGATTCCTTTAGTCGGGGGAGGTTGTGGCAATTGTAGTTAGAGCTTAGTCGCTAGAATTTCCTTTGGCAACTTGGTCAAGGATTCAAGCCCTAGACGTTGATAGGGGTGTCTCCGGCCTAGGTTGAGATTTACGGGGGCTACATAGGGAGCTAGGGCTGAGCATCGGTCCGGGACCGGACCGGACCGGCAAAGACCGGACCGGACCGAGGACCGAAATGGTCCCAAACCCCGGACCGAGACCGGACCAAAATGGTACGGTCCGGTCCGGGTTGGTCCGGTCCGGTTCGGTCCTCGATCCGGTCCGGTCTTATTAGGCATAAGTGGCGATATTTGGGTAAGACCGAACCGGACCGGACCGGACCGAGGACCGAATTCGTCCAAAACCCCGGACCGAGGACCGGACCGAAATTGTTCGGTCCGGTTCGGTTCGGTCCGGTCCGGTTTTCCGGTTCGGGTCAGTTTTGGGTCTGTCGTGCTCAGCCCTATAGGGAGCATAGTTAGGCCTCGCCTTGTACTCATTCCTCCTCTCATTCTTTCCTGGATGTCTAGATCCGGAAGAAAAGATTTTATCTCCACTTCCTGGCTTACCCACATTCTCAATTACTTTTCCTCTTGGGAGTTTGGTGTTTTCTGAACACCTCATACGACTTTATGAAATCATCACCCTTTGCATCATTTTTGCGATTGTCTTGGGGACGTTGTCAAAGAAGTGTTTAGCTAATTCCGAACATTTTGCACCGTTGATAAAAGTTCAGATCTTCATGATCTCCGGTACACCTTGGATATAGATGGCTTAATTGGTACACATTTCTTTAGATGTTGCGAGAGATTCATGAGCCTTTCTGAAGCTCGTCTATGACCTTTTTCGCATGCTTCCTTGCTCCTATAACATATTTGTCGAAGACCAATTTCAAGGGGGTTATTCAAGTATCCTCCCTTTCATTATGCTATTTTACAAGAGATTGGGGTGCACTCATTTGTGTTAGAATTTGTTCTGTAGAGAGGGTGAGCCGTCAACCCCTCCCCTTGTGGTATCGTCGCGAGACGGTGCTCGTGTGATAGACCAGCCATTCGAACCTTAATTAGATCGAGTATTAAGTCCCACGGATGGTGTTAGGGATGAACACGGTACTGGTACCGTACCGACCCCGTACCGAACTAGTGGTACCAAATTTTTCCCGAACTTAAATTAATGGTACCGTTACTGTACATAACGGGTTTTGGATATCGGTACGGGTACCGGTACCGGGAAATCGGGAATTTTCCATTTTTTTCAGAATTTCTCGATTTGGTACGGTCCCGTACCGAATTAGTGGTACCGAATTTTTTTCACCTTATTTCATAGTACCGGTACCGTACCGAACGGGATTCGGATACCGGGAATCGGTACGGTTCTAGTACGGTTCCGGTTCGGTTTCGGGATTTGGGACAAAATGCTCATCCCTAGATGGCGCCAAATGTTGAAGCAAATTTTCGCAGGTAGCTCAAACGACCCTTGAAATCACCTGGATACTAACAAGTCAGACTTGTGTCCTAGAATGATGCCCGAAAGGGATACGAAACATTCGTTAACTTTGTCCAAGGTTTGACCCTGAGACCAAGCTCCAATGTGAGAGTAAGTATGTGACCGGAGTGACAATCTAACTACTGAATATCAGAGTAAATGTGCGTGTACGAATTAGTTGGAATTATAATAAATATGAGGGAGTATTTATACCCAACGTTAAATCAAACATGAAGGTCCTGTCCCATTACACGAGGGAAGATTTTGCCCTTAAATCTTGGGATTATACGGCTTTGGTAGCGTGCTTGGTCCGATTCATTTCTATACCTCGGGTAAAGGCTTGATATCCAGGTATTTGCGCTTTTATCCTTCAATATTTCTCAGTGTAATGGTTCTTCGGAATTGGCCGCTGTTACGGGATTCAAGTTCCGGAGTCATACGCGAACAATAATCCCGAGACTTGGCCGCTGTTACGGTAATGATTCTGGAGTCAAGTTCCGGAGTCATACGCGAACAGTAACCCTCGTTTGTAGTTGGTTATCATTAGATTTGATGATGACATTTTAATTTTAGAGCAAAACATAAATGTATTTACATTAAAGCTAACCAACTGAGCTAGCTCAGTTGGCCACTGTTGATACAAAAGTTGGATGATCCTTGCTTGGCCTGAATTAGGCTTAATTCGGGTAGGCTGGGCTCCGGCTCTTGCTGAGATCCTGCACACTAAAACAACACGCGTTAGACTTACCGTGGGAACGTATCCCACGATTAGACTCTGGCGTGAGAGTAAGTAATCGGTTTAGGGTTAGAAATCAGCTGTAGGTTGAGAGTATATAGAATGTAATACCTTTGTGGAACCTTTGGGGGTTCCTTATATAGGCAGCGAAACCCTAATGGGCTGTCACTGTTACTTTGGCCCCAAGCATAAGATAAAAACCATAAATAGATTGATTGTTATCTTCTAATAATGGTGAGTGTATATCCTATACTTTGAGGTAAATCCTAATCCTGATAAGATTGTGATTCTGTCTAACCCTGTACCGGCCGTGGGCCGCACACATTTTATGCGGCCACTGTTCATCCAAGACCATAAGCTTAAATGACATCAATCCAACCCATTCGTGATGGGCCGGATGCGGGTAGTACCCGTGGGCCGGGTTCATGACCCGTTTGTGGACTATACGTCATCATGTCCCCCCAGTCTAGTTGTTACAGCCGTAGGCGTAATATCTAGACTAAAAATGCCCTTCGGACGTACCAAGAAAGAACATTTGAAATGTTGTGTAGAAACTAGAAGGGGAGGGGGGGTTGAATAGTTTCTTATATTTACTTGTTAAAATATGGTTTCCAAAAATCCTTTTTCAAAAACTTAGGCTTGAGGAAATATGTGAAATCTTCTTATGCACAATATGAACAATGATAGTGTAGCTAAACTAATACTAACAAAAATATATCCACAAAGAATAAAGAATGATAGTGTAGCTAATCTAATACTAACACATGTATATGCAAAAAGAATAAAGAATGTAAAGAGTTAAGGGTAAAGAAAGATCAAACCGAACACCAAGGATTTATAGTGGTTCGACAACGAAGCTCACTCCTCGTTCCTACTCCACTCCTCGAGTACTCCTTACTCGAGAGTTCACTACACAACAAGCTCCTTATGGTGGAGAAAACCGTACATGTTGCTTAACCAATTTCCGACTCTAAGCTAAAAGTCGAGCCCTAATCGTAGCTAGGACCAATCTACACAACTATACTTAGTACATACACAACTTCCAAATAGACACAACTACTTGGATCTTCACAACTATGACACAACTACAAGTATATAAAATTTGATCTTCAATGGATCTTTGGTGGTGGACTCAACACTTCACTAGGATAGTGTTCTTCTCTTTGCACTTGGAGAGGAAGGGATGGAAGAACAAGATTCACTTCTTAAACAAGTAATAATCAAACAAGTGATCAAAGATTTGAGTGATTAAAGAAGGGATTTGAATCTGGAAATAAATGTGCAAAAGAGGTGAGTTGAAAAGCTGAGAATGGTCCACTATTTAAAGGATAAAGGAGCCAACGGCTATATCTGCCCGCGGTACCTTATCACAGCCCGCGGCACCTTATCGATAAGGTACCGCCTAGGCGCTAAGGTACCGCCGGACTAGACTCCGCTCCTTTTTGTCCTTTAGTGGTGGAGGTCTTATCTGGGTATAAAAAATATCCTGAAAGGATATTCTTAACAGAATAAGAATATGCCATTTTCAAATTTCAAATAATTAATTTAATAAAACATTTTCTTAAAAATAAAGTTTAATAAAAACTTGTCACATTTAATAAGAAGTGAGTTTTAAGAAAAGATTAAATCACTTGATCACTTGATTAAGGTTAGTACTTGTTTATCCATACCTTAAGTGAAAATGGGTAAAATGAAAAATACTTGAACTCAAGAATTCGTTTTTCGTTGTTTTCGTAAATGCTTGTTTTTACATATTGTCGTAATCAAAACTAAGCGAGACCGAAAAATGCAAGTAACGTTTTTAGTCATTATTGCATTAACAATCTCCCCCTTTTTGATTCCGACAATACATAAACTCAATCACACAAAAACAAGATTTTCGAAGACGAGTTTATTCATTTCTCCCCCTTTGTCGAAGCAAAAAGGTTGCGTAAGCCGGTGTTGAAGAAACGGGCTTTGCAAAGACTCCCCCTTGGTGCCTACTCCCCCTAGCTTGGGGCACCGGGGAATCGAGATATGGTGACAAGCTACATAGTAGGGTTAGTTGAATAAAAGAAACAACCAACAATATATAGCAATAGGTCACATAAAGAAAATTAAAAGATAAGAAAACACAAAGACAAAGATCCAAGATAGGTTACTAAAGAAACATCATACAAAGAAGTATGGAAAAAGAAACAAGCCAAAAGCATAAATCTAATTCTAGTTATTATAGAGTTCTAAGATTTTCTTGAATTTGGTGTCTTAAGGATAAGCAATCCATGCTTATATGAAAGACAAGGTAATAGCAGAGGGTGGTGGTGGTGGCTTGTTGGAGATCTTATAATCAAAGAGAAGAGGAGGCTTGATTAAGAGACTCTTGATGTAGCTCAACTCCTCATAGATGTGTGCCATGGCAAGATGTTGATATTGACAACAATGACAATATGTTCCATGGTGCATGACATTATCATGAGAAGGAGGAAGAACACTAAAGGGTGGTGGTGGAAGAAAGGAAGTTCCACAATCAACATTCTTGGTAGGAGAAATGTGATTAAGAGTTTTCTTGGGTGGGTTTAGATTGAAAGCAATTGGAGAAAATGGAGGAGATTCAAGGCTTTCATTGGCAGAATAAGACATTTTGGATGTGAAGTAATGCAAAATGCTTATGGTTTAAATATGGAAGGGTTAGGGTATTTTTGGGGTGGTCAAAGGGTTTGAAACAAAGATTCTCAAAAAAGTTGGAGCAAATATGGAGTTTCAGACAAAAACCCGAAAAAGGAAGGCCACTGTAGGTGGTTCCTTATCTATGGTGGCGGTACCTTATCAATAAGGTACCGCGGTTCACATATGGAACCGCCTGCAGAAGCAGGGTTTGGTGTTTGGAGAAAGATTTTTCAACAAATCTTATTTTTCTAGTCTAACTTATCATAGGGATGTGCTTAAAAGCAAAGATAGACAAAGAAAACATATGCAAACTTACCAAATAGAGATATGACCAAAATACATGGATTAAAAAATCAATGTAGGAGGTGTGTAAGACAAGACCTTAAGTCATGACACAATGATCCTCCATGATTCAATCTTGTTCTTGCTATGTTTGAGAGAATCATACATATGAATTATGTAAGCTCTACATTAATAGCGAGAATCTATGAAAAGTCGTTTTTAGATTGAATTAACAATGTCAAACGAATTTCTCAACCATTTTCGAAAGAAACTTTGAGAGTTTTGAAAAGGAGAGGAGAAGATTTTTCAAAAGGATTTTAAAAGACTCAAGGACTCAAAGTGGTAATAGAAAACACACAAAAAGAAAAGAATTTAAGGAAGATGTTCCATTAATCCTAGACCTAGACGCAAGTAATTAAAAGGTTCCCTCTTAAGTGGCTTAGTGAAGATATCGGCTAAGTTGTCCTCGGAGGGCACCTTTTCAATAGTAATGTTCCCCTTTTGAACATTATCACTAAGGAAATTGTGTCTAATTTCTATGTGTTTGGTTCGCGAATGTTGCACGGGATTCTTGCTTAGGTCTATAGTGCCTTTATTATCGCACATGATGGGAACATCATCAAGAGAAATCCCGTAATCAACAAGCGCTTGCTTCATCCATAGAGCTTGTTGGCATGCTTTTCCGGCACTCACATACTCGGCTTCCGTGGTGGATATCGCAAGAGCGGTTTGTATCTTGGAGAACCAAGAAGTTAAACAACAACCCATGAAGGTACAAACTCCACTAGTGCTTTTCCGGTCCACATAGTCTCCCGCATGATCCGAGTCCGCGTAGACAATGGTTTCTACGCCGGTCCCTTTAGGATACCATAATCCTAAATGTATAGTGCCTTTAATGTATCGAAAGATACGCTTAACCGCTTCAAGGTGAGAGGTTTTGGGAGCCTCTTGGAAGCGAGCACAAAGGCAAACACTAAACATGATATCCGGTCGACTTGCCGTTAGGTACAATAAACTACTAATCATACCTCTATATTTGATGTTGTCTACCGACTCACAATCATCATCTACGGTGAGTTTAGTATCCGAGGCCATAGGGGTCTTCATTGGTCTAGATTCTTCTAATCCAAATTTCTTTAGCATTTCTTTAGCGTACTTAGATTGACTAAAGAAAATACCATCGTCTATTTGTTTAATTTGGAGTCCTAAAAAGAAGTTAAGTTCTCCCATCATACTCATTTCAAACTCATCATGCATGATTTTGGCAAAGTCATCACACAATTCTTGACAAGTTGAGCCAAATATAATGTCATCAACATATATTTGTACGATTATGAGGTGAGAACCTTTCTTCTTTGTAAAGAGTGTATTGTCTACCATTCCCATGGTATACTCATGTTTAACAAGAAACGCTTTAAGTCTATCATACCAAGCTTTAGGTGCTTGTTTGAGTCCATAAAGTGCTTTCTTAAGCTTGTAAACATGGTCCGGTTTCTCAAAATCAATGAAGCCGGGAGGTTGAGCCACATATACCTCCTCATTGATCAAACCGTTAAGAAATGCACTCTTTACATCCATTTGTTGAAGCTTAATATCTAAGGCACAAGCGTAGGCTAAAAAAATTCTAATTGATTCTAATCTAGCTACCGGTGCATATGTCTCGTCATAATCAATCCCTTCTTGTTGATTATAGCCTTGAGCTACAAGTCTAGCCTTGTTACGAGACACAACACCATTCTCATCTAGCTTATTCCTAAATACCCATTTGGTTCCTATAATGGTAGAACTTCTAGGTGGAGGAACAAGTTCCCAAACATCATTGGCAACGAATTGATTCAATTCTTCTTGCATTGCAATGACCCAACTCTCATCCGTCAAAGCTTCTTTAACATTCTTTGGTTCAATCAAGGAGATAAAACAAAAGAAGTTGCTTTGGTTTTGGACTTGAGATCTTAGGGTCCTTTGATTTAAGTCACCAATGACATTATTGAGAGTATGATCCCTAGACTCCTTAATGTTTACTTCCTTTTCAACACTAAGGTCTTTAACTCCTATTTTTCTAACCTCTTTGGCTTTAACTACTTCTAATTCATCCAAGTCATCATCAACCAATGGTGGTGTCTTGGGTGAAGGAGGGGTTTCATCAAAGGTTATGTTGAGTGATTCTTCAATAACCCCTGAGGTTCTATTTAGGACTATGTAGGCCTTACTAGTTTGGGAATAACCTAAAAGGATACCTTCGTAAGATTTTGGGTCAAACTTGGTAAGGTAGTCTTTGGTGTTAAGGATAAATCACTTGCTTCCAAACACCCTAAAGTATTCTAATGAGGGTTTCTTACCTTTAAGAATCTCATAGGGGGTCTTTCCTAGGAAAGGTCGAATAAGAATTCGGTTGAGAATATAAGTCGATGTATCCACGGCATTGCACCAAAACTTTTGAGGCAAAGATTGCTCGTTTAACATCGTCCTACTCATCTCTTGGAGAGTCCTATTCTTCCTTTCAACTACCCCGTTTGATTGTGGAGTGCGAGGAGCCGAGAAGTTATGGGTGATACCATGAGCTTCACAAAAGGCACCAAATTGCACTTCATTATCAAATACCCTACCATGATCCGTCCTAATAGAAACAATTGAACATCCTAGTTGATTTTGAATTCTTCGACTAAAGATTTCGAAGTGATCGAAAGCTTCATTCTTAGATGCCAAAAATCTAGTCCAAGTGAATCTAGAATAGTCATCAACTATAACTAGGGTATAAAGGTTACCTCCATAACTCCGTATGGCGGAAGGTCCAAAGAGATCCATATGTAGGAGCTCTAAGCACCGAGAGGTCGAAACCAAATTCTTGGCTTTGTGACTTGAGTGAACTTGCTTTCCAACTTTGCAAGCATCACAAAAGTGACTATCAAACTTAATCTTGGGGAGGTGTCTTACCAACTCCTTAGAGACTAAAGATTGAATTAAACGCATATTAGCGTGACCTAATCTCCTATGCCAAAGAGTAGAACTATCATCTATAGTCGCAAGACATATGTTGTCTTTTGACTTCTTATTAACCTTCATGACATAAAGCCCATGCTTTCTAACACCTTTTCCAATGACTTTTCCATCTTTTACGATTTCACTGTCATGTTCCGAAAAGATGACCTTACACTTATTATCACAAATTTGACCTATACTTAAAAGGTTAAAACCTAAGTTATCTACGTGCTCAACATTTTCAATGGTCATGGAGTCAAGAGAAACCGTACCTTTGCTAATGATATTACCACGTAGACTACTAGCGAATGTGACGTTACCTCCATCATATGCTTTGTAATGCGAGAACAAACTTCGATTACCCGTCATGTGTTTAGAACATCCACTATCCTTAATCCACTCATCGGGCTCCAAATCAATTCCCAAGCATATCTAGGTAACAACACACAAGATCAAACGTTTGGTCCCCAATATCTCATGGGTCCAAAATTGTTAGTTCCAAACATCCCTTGCATTTGGTTGGGATGCATGAATGAGGAGGGGATTCCCCATGGAGAACAAAATGGAGGAGGGTAGTAATTCATGTAACCATTTTGTTGTTCATTACTTCTCCTAGGTGTGTTTGATCTAGGTTTAGAGTTATTATTATTCCTTCTAGGTGTTGGAGTTTTACTTCTAGGTCGTGAGTTGTTTTGATTATCTCTTGTAGGCGTTGTCGTTCTACTTCTAGGCTTAGACTCATTCCGTACTCTAGGTGGAGTAGAAGATAGTCTAGATAAACTTCTATTTCCCATGAGAGGTTTACTTAACGGCTTATAGAACTTACCAATAGCATTGTCGTCAAGTATGGGTAATTGAACCTTATTAACAGTAAGATGCTTTGGTTTTTCATTTAACTTAGATTTTTCAGAAAGTTTAGAATTTTCACAAAACTCAACTTCTGGCCGCGGTACCTTATCTATGGCCGCGGTTCCATAGTGATAAGGAACCGCGCCATACAATGTGGAACCGCGACCAGAGGGTGTTTTCTGTGAAAACCTGACTTGTTTTGGTTCACTAGTTGAGGCTTCATTTGAGTTAAAACCTAGACCAAGTTTTTCCTTAGAATGAACTTGTTTGTTTAACATATCATCAAGAGCACTAGTACCTTTCATGAACTTTTCCAATTTAATGGAGGTGCTCTTGAGATCATCATTCTCTAATCTAAGTTTCTCATAACTTAAGCAACCTAAATCAACCTCTTTGTTTTTCTCAAGTTTAGCCAATTTCTCCCTAAGTTCATTGATCTCATTTTCAAGCTTAGTTTTGGTTGATTTTAAGGTTTAATTCTTTTCTATGAATTTAAGACTAAGTTTGTGTAAGCTATCATATTTGCCTTCAAATTCAATATCATCTAAAGTGGAACTATCATTGCTATAATATTCGGTTTCGGAATGTACCTCTTTAGAAGTGTGAGCCATAAGACATTTCTCCTTTTTGGGGTTGTCATCATCATCTTCACCGCTATCGCTCCAAGCGCCACTAACGAATGCCGTGTGGTTCTTATCACGAGCGGGCTTTGGACAATCACCAATTAAGTGATTTGGATCACCACATCTAAAGCAATTCCTATCACCTTTTTCGTTCTTGACAAACCGATTCTTTGACAATGGTTTCTTGTCATAGTTTGGTTGCCTAACGTGTTGACCTCGTCTCTTAAAGAACTTCTTGAAATCTCTCACCGCCAATGCATACTCTTCGTCATCACTTTCCGAGGAACTATCACGGTCACTTTGTGCCTTCTTGGCTTTAAGTGCAAGATATTTCCTTTCACTCTTGGTTTTTACTAATTCTGAGTCCTTCAAAATTATCATCTCATGAACCTTCAAGTTTCCTATGAGTTCATCGAGTGATAAAGTTGAGAGATCTTTCGACTCTTCAATAGCCGTGACTTTTGCTCTCCACTTTGGATGTAAGGCCCTTAGAAACTTCCTAACATTGTTCTTGCTAGAAAAACCTTCATCAAGTGCTTTTAGACTAGTAATAATGGTGTTAAATATAGCAAATGCACTATCAATAGTTTCATCTTCTAAGATGACAAATTGTTCATATTGTTGGACAAGAAGATCGATTTTACTTTCTTTGACTTGGCTATTACCTTGGTGGGTTACTAAAAGAGTGTTCCAAATATATTTAGCGGTTTCACACATAAAAATTCTTTCATACTCTTTCTTAGGCAAAGCATTATAAATCACCATTTTAGCCTCATTATTTTTTGAAAGTTTCTTTTTAGTATCATCATTAGCTTTGTCAAAAGTGACTAATTCTTTTGTTTTAGAAACTTCATTAAATTGAAAGGGTAAAAAATCACCATTGGTAATAACATGCCAAAGATCTAAATCTTTTGATTTCACATAAGTTTCAAATCTATTTTTCCAATAAATAAAACTATCGGTTTCAAAAAGTGACGGTCTTTGCATAGATTGCCCTTCTAGGTACTTGTTGGAATCCATAGATCGATTCAAGTTTTAAAATACAATATACTTTAAAAATTCTTGAGCAACCCGCTCTGATACCAATTGTAGAAACTAGAAGGGGGGTTGAATAGTTTCTTATATTTACTTGTTAAAATATGGTTTCCAAAAATCCTTTTTCAAAAACTTAGGCTTGAGGAAATATGTGAAATCTTCTTATGCACAATATGAACAATGATAGTGTAGCTAAACTAATACTAACAAAAATATATCCACAAAGAATAAAGAATGATAGTGTAGCTAATCTAATACTAACACATGTATATGCAAAAAGAATAAAGAATGTAAAGAGTTAAGGGTAAAGAAAGATCAAACCGAACACCAAGGATTTATAGTGGTTCGGCAACGAAGCTCACTCCTCGTTCCGACTCCACTCCTCGAGTACTCCTTACTCGAGAGTTCACTACACAACAAGCTCCTTATGGTGGAGAAAATCGTACACGTTGCTTAACCAATTTCCGACTCTAAGCTAAAAGTCGAGCCCTAATCGTAGCTAGGACCAATCTACACAACTATACTTAGTACATACACAACTTCCAAATAGACACAACTACTTGGATCTTCACAACTATGACACAACTACAAGTATATAAAATTTGATCTTCAATGGATCTTTGGTGGTGGACTCAACACTTCACTAGGATAGTGTTCTTCTCTTTGCACTTGGAGAGGAAGGGATGGAAGAACAAGATTCACTTCTTAAACAAGTAATAATCAAACAAATGATCAAATATTTGAGTGATTAAAGAAGGGGTTTGAAACTGGAAATAAATGTGTAAAAGAGGTGAGGTGAAAAGCTGAGAATGGTCCACTATTTAAAGGATAAAGGAGCCAACGGCTATATCTGCCCGCGGTACCTTATCACAGCCCGCGGAACCTTATCGATAAGGTACCGCCTAAGCGTTAAGGTACCGCCGGACTAGACTCCGCTCCTTTTTGTCCTTTAGTGGTGGAGGTCTTATCTGGGTATAAAAAATATCCTGAAATGATATTCTTAACAGAATAAGAATATGCCATTTTCAAATTTCAAATAATTAATTTAATAAAACATTTTCTTAAAAATAAAGTTTAATAAAAACTTGTCACATTTAATAAAAAGTGAGTTTTAAGAAAAGATTAAATCACTTGATCACTTGATTGAGGTTAGTACTTGTTTATCCATACCTTAAGTGAAAATGGGTAAAATGAAAAATACTTGAACTCAAGAATTCGTTTTTCGTTGTTTTCGTAAATGCTTGTTTTTACATATTGTCGTAATCAAAACTAAGCGAGACCGAAAAATGCAAGTAACGTTTTTAGTCATTATTGCATTAACATGTTGAATTTTGAAAACCATATTTCGGCCGCACGTGGCAACCTTTAGAACGGAATTTATTCCTATGTACAAATAAATGGTATCCTAGCCGCACGTGACGACCAAGACATATTAAATGAAACATTGAATATGGTCATACGTATGACCGCATATCCCGACACATTGGACTGTTCACCTGACATATTGACTGACAAAGTGCAAACAGTCAGTACCTCGAGCGACGCAATCTTCTGAGTCAGAAGTGACCCGTGGGTCCCGCCTGACTGTTCACTTGCCACTTATCTCCCTAACCACACGATTTAGGTTAGTGGAAGACACGTGGCATTAATCCAATGAATCAGTATCAACGAGGCAACCCTATAAATAGGTTGCCCATACGGCTGTGTGTTACACACAGTCTTTTGCTATTTCTCCGCCATTAACGCTTTCTTTATAATCATCACTTTCTTTCGCACGAATCTTAAGGTTAGAACACCACGCCTTTCATCATTTCTTCATAATTATGGCCCATAGGAACAACCCCACTATCGGATCCGCGCTGAATGTGATGACGGAAGTAAAACTGGGAGAGTTTTGCTCCGATTACTACATTCCTAACAACCTTCACCCCTCTCTTCCCCGTGCCGGGGAGCTTATAACTGAAGCCCCCCAGGGAAAGATTGGCTTGTATACCCGTCCTTTTGATGCGGCCAACTACCGCATCCCTTTCACTAGGTTCCTTATAGATTTATTAGGGTACTATGATGTAAATATCACCCAATTACACTGCATAGGCGCATGTAAGATTAGTCAATTTGAAATCTTATGCCGTGCCCGAAACATCCCCCCAACCGTAGAGTTGTTTAGGTTGTTTTACATTCCAAACCTAGTGAATGGCTGGCTTTCTTTCAAGAAACAATCCCCAAACAGCCCCATAAGTCACAACAAAGCCATGGACTCACTGAAAAATTGGTACGACCAATACTTTTTTATTGACACAATAGTGTGGCCGACTGAGTTTGTATATAAGCATAGATTACACCCTGAATTTCCTCCCCAAGCCGGTACATACAACACCCAGCACGCCCAAGAAATAGATAGAAACAAAACAGGGTTTCATAGGAGTCTACTCGAGTCGTTCCTTTGCCTCCTAGGAATTAGCCGTAACTACTTTGGCCCGTCAAACAGATACCCCATATTTTGGAGAAGCCGAGGCGAAGGTAGGTGTAGTATTTTCATCCTCAAAGATATGTAAGTGTGTAGTCCGTAACTAACATACCACTTGTTGTGTAGAAATGAATTTCTTTGGAATCCTACGTCAGGGAGACCCCAAGACCATTCCGGAGGGAATGCGCCCCAGGCGAGAAAACGAGCTTCCATTGCTTGAACAAAACAGGAACGTAACAGTCGCCTTGGCAGCCGTACCCGACCCTCAATCCGACGAGGAAGATACAACTATTCAGAAGACCCCCATAGATTTTGATAATGAAGACGGGGATGCAATGATGCTGGAAAATGATGTCAGGCCCTCCTCATAGCCAAAGACTGCCACCCATGCTCATGAAGAGGAGGAGGGTGATAATATTGAGAGAACCACCTCTAGCCTCCGCCAAATGTTAGGTGATGATGATGAGGAGGAAGTGCAGCAAGACGATGAAAAGGAGGAGGAAGAAGAGCAACCCATCATAAAGCGTACCCGCAGAAAGAATAAGAGGGCAAGAAAGGCCACCGAGGCCGTGGTGGGAGAGCACAATGCCCCAGCCAAGAGACTGCGCGAAGACCACCCCCTCTACCAATCTAGGGAAAGCACAAACCAGGTCTCGGGGACGGCACATGATGCCCATATAGCCCAAAGCGTGCAACCCCAATCTGTTGAGCCAGTCTCACAGGTTCCTCCCACCACGTTAGAGCTGGAGAAGACAAACATGTAAGTCGTCCTCATATGTCTATGTCATTCTTTTTTTTAAGTAAAAGGTACGTGCCTTTGTCATGATACTTATGTGAGGTTGTTTTTCGCAGGGATAACCAAGCTGGTGTCGAGCCAGTCCAAGGGACGAGGAAGGGGAAAGAACCTGTCGGTCAAGCCTCGGCGCCCAAATCTGGCCCAACCTTCAAGGAAGGTACCCCAACGGCCTCGCAGGAAATTCCTGTAACCGGTCCCTCCACACACTTTAATCCTGAGTGGAAGACATCTACTACTGATAGGATGAGGGACGTGGAAGAGTTCCGGGACTACCTTAACCATTGCATTCCTCCTGGCCTTGTGAAAGATATAAACGCACTAAGTCATCATGACCTAGTAGATGAATACAATAGGGCCCTGGTGCATCAGATGGCCATGGGCACATCAATGCATGTGAGGTTTGAGGCCGCCCTGGAGCACGTCCAGTCTTTAAAGAGGAAGAACGGCCGTAGGTAGAAGATGATTGAGGAAAATGAATCCATAATTGCGACCCTCAAATCCCAACTTGCCATAGCTGAGGCAACCATCAAAGAACAAGTCGCGCATGCCAATGTTTATGACAAGCGTGTTGTCGAGCTCGAAGCCCAACTCGAGGCTTCAAAAACTAAGGTACTTATCTGTAAGGTATCATACCCGCGTCCATATTATGCATGTTGTATTCTAACCTTAGTATAACACCCACAGGTGGCCGCAGCCGAAGCATTGGCGAAGACCTCTGCTGACCAGGTATCTGCCCTCTCGAAGGAGCTTGAAGATGTACGAACGTTGGTCCAGGACGAGGAGATTTTGAAGGATGATCTTGCTAAGGAAAGGGCAGTGCTGGAATAGGTGATTGAGACCTCTGTGCAAAAGGACGCCAAGCTAGACGCCCTCATCACAGACCGCGATGAGGTGCTGTACCCCCAACTACTCACAGCCATTGTTGGCCGCAGGTAGATGGTGGGTCATGGGGCGCGTCTGGCTGTTACGAAGGTGATGGAGGCTCCCCAATTTGTGCAGCAGTTTGCTGATCTTCTGTCGGACGGTATTGACCACGGCCGACACGAAGGTATGGTCATGGCCGCAGAGCTGATAAGCAAGAAACAGAACTTTACCAAGCATGCTTACTTCAACCACGGGGCTGCAGAGAAGATGAATGCGTCCATGGCTGCTATGAGGGATTTGGGTACCCTTTCTTTGCCGAGCTTGAGTCTGCAAAGGACGCGTCCAATAGGGAAATTATGGAAAAACTATATCTGGGCGCGTGCTCGCAAGGTGAGGGAGACTCTCGGGCCCATTTCGCGCCTTCCCCTAGCCATCTCACCCTTCCTATTTATGAGGACGTCACGAGGATCGTGGTTGGTGAACAGGCATTAAGTGAGACGTTGGAGGCAAACGCGGCTCGGGCCCATAATAAGAAAGACCATGGTGAAGCATCGTTGTCTTGGATAGCCAAAGAGCATAAAGAGATAGGCAAGTTTCTCCCCCCTATGTAGGGCGTACTCCAATGGCTGTAACTTCTGAACATGTGTATTTGTAACAAATATTCGTCCGTGGATGTCCATGGTACTTTTGTGTAACATTTTATCTGAACACTTGGAATATGATGTGTAAGCGTCCGTGGTGATCACAACGATTTTGTTTTTTTACATTGAAATTTGTTTATATTCCTTAGATATCGTGTATCTGTTTTGCATGACGTGTCACAGCTGATTAAGAATAAAACCAAGTCTATAATTTACTAGACGCGCACCGTGTGTCTTTATCATGTCCGACACTATGTAAGTACGACATGTGGAAACTTATTACAACGTCTTGTAAATAAGGTGTCTAGTAAGGATACATGATTCGTGTCATTGGGGTTGCATCCCTCTTATGCGACAAGTTGAATTATTAGGTTCACTTAATCTTCTTACCCCGCCTGGGAGCGAATAGTACATGTACGGTTTGAATGAATGCGTATGAACAAGTAATAACCTACTAGGGAAATAACAAATAAATCTAAAAAACATAAGACAATAATTTGCACAAGAACAAACCGTGGAGCTAGCTAGGCACCACGACATTTTATTAGAACGGTTACAATTTTTTGACGGAGTTAAAATCCTAAGACAAATAGAACCTAGAAAACATGAAAACAATAAATACATGGATCTTCATTGAAGCTGACCACAACGAAGTGTCCATGCGGAGGTCGTAGCCCTTTCAGAGGTAGCATCTTTTAAGGTTGCAAATATTCTATGTTCGGTCCAAGTCACGGCCATCCATATCACGCAACTTGTACGCACCTAGTCCCAAAGCCTCCATGACCTCATACGGCCCTTCCCACTTTGGACCAAGCTACCCTGTGTTTTCCGCGCGACTTGCCTCGTTAGCACGATAAACTAAATCCCCGATCGGAAGGAAACACCCTTGAATTTGGAATCATAATAAGGTTTCATACGTGCCTTAGACTTGGCCTCATTGATGGTTGCAATCTCTCGTTTCTCCTCTAACAGGTCCAGATTGACCCGGAGTTGCTCATCGTTTGTGACGACGTTAACCTCCGCAGTGTGGATTATTGGCATCCTCGGTTCCGTAGGCCAGCGCGAATGAAGTGTCCCCATTGGTTGTTTTGATCATTGTCCTATGTGCCCATAGGACATGCGGAAGTTCATCTACCCACTTGGTGCTTCTTTCATCCAAACGTGCTTTTATACCCTCACCCAGGCTTCTATTTGCTCGCTCTACGAGACCATTAGTGTGTGGGTGTTTAACTAATACGAAACGCCATGTGATGTTCAACGCCGCGCACCAATCCTTGAATGGATTATCCGCGAACTGCTTGCGGTTATCCGAGATGATCTCGCCCGGGAAACCAAAGCGTCACACAATATTTTCCCAAACAAACTTGTTAATGCAAGTGATGCCTAAAAACATTGTTAGTGTTAACTAATCTTTCTTAGTTTTGATCACAACAAACTATACAACACATTTAGTGTAAAACAAAAAACGAATTATTTAACTAACATTATCATCAAGGTAATAATCTGAAAGTCCCTAATCAATGCGAGAAACCCTAATCTTAACTTAATCAACACAAGGTATTACTTTTCAAACATAATCTTATTATTGTATAATAAAGAATTACAAGTGTTATGGATAACACAGTTTGATGACAATGTGTTGTGCACACTTTGAACAACAATAAACCCTAACTTATGAATACAGTCGTAGCTGTTTGATTCACTAAGTTATATGCAATAATGTTCTTAATATCTCAAAAGTGTTGAACATTAATGCATGGATACACATCCTATTTATAGTGTTACGAGTTTGACTTAAACAGTACTTGATGGCGACTACACAAGCTTTTACAAGTTCCCACATCAGTCACATGATGTCCTTCTATTCTTGGTAGTCTTCCATTATGCTTTAAGGAACATTTGTCAAAAACAGTTTCCTTATTCTTCATAGTCTCGAACACACAAATGGCATGTCCAAAGTGTGCTGAGAGTTATCAGGGTATTGCCACCCCTGTTAACTCTCAACCCCTCAGAGTCCCTGATACATCTTGGCTGTTATCCATCACAGCCAATGAGTATGTCTTCAGGTAATCTTCGACTTCCCTGACAATGTCTCTGACATGGACTCCTCTGAGGTTGCTCACAGAGACTTGGATCTCTGTGAGTCTTGGGGAACTTGCCTGCCTCCTAGGCACAGGCAAGGGACTATCTAACAGCCTAATTATGTTTAAATCAATGATCAGGGAATCTAACAAGTTTAGATTCCCAACAATCTCCCCCTATTTAAACATAAATAATGCTAGATCTAACTAAGTTAAGGTAAGTGAGTTTAACAGCTTCTTCTTACGCATAACAGATCTAAACAAACATACCTCATAATTTTATTAAAACTTAAAGAAAATTACAAGTGCATTACATAAGCAAAATAAAAGATGAAGGTAAAAAGGGCTGTGAACATCTTCAATAGTCATCGTTTTTAATTCTTTCTTCAGCTTCAGCCAAGTCTAATCTGTTATCAATTTCATCCTGCAAAGTCTTTGCAAACTTCTTGGAATACTCTGTGTTGATCTTGAGACACTTCTTGTGACAGAGTAGCTGAATAATTGAAGCTAAGCACAGCTCATCTTCCCTTTGAAAAGCATACTGGCAAGCCTTGTTCATAAATTCCATTCCTCTTTCAGGCTCTGTGTATGTCTGACCATCAACAGGGCCAACAATACCATTTGGGAGGATCAAATCCCTGTGCATGCCATCCATATGAACATCTTCAGTAACAAAAGTTTCATTAACAATTTGTGAAATTCTTCTCCTTTTGTTGCCTGTCTTTGGGGGTTCTTGTTCAAAAAGCTGTGGTGGGGGATCAATCTTAAGTTTGGCTGTTGTTTCCTTGATCCAGTTAAACTTGGCCTTAAGAGTCTTCAGCAGAAGAAAATTAGCCTGTCCAGACTTTTTGGCAGCTAAGGCTTCGAGTTCGAACCATTCTGATAACCCAAGTGTCTTTAACCTGAAGTTGTCAAACACATCCATATTTCTCTGTTGGTTTTCCCTCTATAAGATCATCTGTGGGGTGTTTGTGGATTTATGAATGGTGTATTTGAACTTGGTTATCTTGCCAGCAACATATATGTTGTTCACGCATGCATCATAGTCAGCTTTGACTTTCCTTAAAGCCTTAGCGCGTTTTGTTTCCATTTCCCTCAACCTTT
Source organism: Glebionis coronaria (assembly GCA_025667525.1). NCBI lineage: Eukaryota > Viridiplantae > Streptophyta > Magnoliopsida > Asterales > Asteraceae > Glebionis > Glebionis coronaria. Next base: position 74,044,698 of record CM046882.1, on the reverse strand, counting down.
GTTTTTGTTTTTCCCTTTCAGGTGGTGTCATCTTCCTCAGAGTAGCTTCATTCAATTCTTTGGCTGTCTTGAGTTCATTTAATCTTTTGAATTCTTCAGCATGTTGCTCTATTTCTTCAGGGGTCAAAGGAATCTCATCGGAAGGTGTAAAGGTTGAGAATTGGGAAAGGTCTGTGGTGGATCCTCCTGTCTCTAGCATCGCAGCTATCTTCTTAAGTTTGGTATCAGTATCAACCAAAACTATCTCCTTTCCTTTCTTCGAGACAGAGGACTCCACACTTATGTTTTTCAAAACATCAGCTCTTTTGATAAACGCTGTCTGAGCCTGAGTTTGAATAGCTTTGGGGAGAGAGCTAACAGTGAATTTTAATTTCTTGGCAGCTGGCTCATCATCATCCTCAGGCTTGCTGGTGTTAACCAAAACCAGAGACTTTGATGAGTTAGCTCCATCTTGAGTTTGTTGCTCCCCCTGAGTATTATCCTCATCATCAGGTACTATAACAGGTGTGATGACTTGGAGAGGAACAGGTGTAATTGTGGGGTTAGCTGATGATGAGCCTTGTTCAGCAGATGCAAGGCTGAGTGATGTATTTTTCTCCCCCTCACGTTTATCCTTACTTCGCAGATGTTTGGATGAACGTGCTTGAAAACGTCTTGCAATCTGCTCCACAGAGGCAGCCATAGCACGTTGTCTTTTTCTTGAAGCCCTGGCAATCTTCAGCAGGAGGTTGGCATTTACATTAGTATTTGCCTGAACACGCCTGACAATAAAGTTAGCATGGTTGTATTGCCTGGGGCGAACAGCATTAAAGTGCTTGTGCATGGAGAGTTCATGTTCATGGAACATAGTAGGGACGGCTGAGTCAATGGCATCCTTTATTCTTGTTGAAAGATGACCGAGTCCCTGGGCTACACCTCTTCTTGCACCATCCTGAATTGGCTCAGTGACAGCCTCAGTCACAGCCTTTTTGATGATGCCTGGAAATGTCAAAGTGAAGTTGTGCATTTCAGACTTGATCACATCCAGCTTCCTTGATAAGCGCTCAATATCTGATTGATGATGAACAGGCTGAAGATTTTTGATATTGAGGCTTTGCTGAGCATAGTCATCCCCCCTTTGTAATAAGTCAAAGTTGGTCTGGGCAGGATGATCAAACAAGAGAAATTCTGCTGTTGGATCATAAGCTGGTCTTTGGAATGCTGTTGTTGCTGATGTAGCAGAGTTTGGAGTATCAACAGCATCCTTGTGAGGAGAAGTCTTGTCACCAGCTGGTGTAGACACAACTATTTCTTTAGGAGGAGAGACAGACAGCTGGTCTTCCTCATCTTCTTCATCCTCTTCATCGAACATTCCTTCAGGGAATTCATCCTCAGGCATGGACTCAATATCAGAGACATAATCTTCTAATGAGAGCATTTCTTCATCAGCATTTAACACAGGCTCTTCATCATTTGGTTTGTCCTGAGTCATTGTATCAGCCTCCTTTTCTTGTTGTACCTGAGACTCGATGACTGGCTGTACAATTTCAGCCTACAAATTTGTTGTAATTAGTAACAGGGAAAAATATAAGGGGAATGGTCGCCATTTCGCTGTCCCAGAGAGGCTGAGGGTGATTACTCAGCCACTCCAAAGGATAAATCCTTGGGATTCTTTTAAGTGTGAAAAATAAGGTTAATGATCGCCATTCGCTGCCCCTAGGAAAGCTGAGTGTGATTATTCAGCCCCCCAAAAGGTAAAAACCTTTGGGACTCTTTTGATTGTGAAACATATGTTGTGTAAGGATCGCCAGTCGCTGCCCCTAGGAAAGCTGAGTGTGATTATTCAACCCCCCCAAAAGGTTAAAACCTTTGGGACTCTTTTAAGAGTGAAACATATGTGGTTGTAGGTCGCCTGTTACGCTGCCCCTAGGAAAGCTGAGGGTGATGATTCAGCTCCCCTGAAAGGATAAATCCTTTGGGACTCTTTTAAGGAGAGAACCAAGAGGCTGTGTGAAGTACAGCTGATCAAGGTTGAGACATTAGTGTATTCAGGTTGTTGTTAGCCTGAATACTGTCTAGAGGGTGCAGGGTCATCGGGGTGCTTTATAAACACAAATGAATCATTCCCTGGTGCAAAGACAGGGTGTACAGAAGTCTTAAAGGATTCTAAGTGTATAGACAGACTTCTATGGGTCGAGGATTACCCTAACTTCACCACTCTCTCCTACAGACAAATGAGAGTGGCTGCTTGTGAACCTCTAAAAATGTACACTGATTACCTGTGAGATATCAGCTTGATCAGGCTGGTTTCCTGTCGTCTCAGCTAACTTTGAGACACTAGACGCCTGTTGTTTGTCAGCCAAAGAATCTGAATCCACAAGAGTATCTGGACCAGAGGAGGTGTCAGTCTTCTTTCCCTTGGCCTTAGTAACAGCTTTGGAGTAGGAAGAAGAGGGGATTTTCTTCTTCTTAGGCTGTTGGCCAGATGAAGCCTTGGACTTAGTAGTGTGCTGCCCAGAGGTCAAAGACATAGACTTGCCAGCAACACTAGAAGTATTCACCTTCTCAGAGGAAGGGAGCAAGGGCTTCTTAGCGTTTGGTACCTGGTTGGCCACATTCAGCATATGGGCGGTGACAGGGACATCTTCAGCTCCTATTTCCTTGTAGATGGCGCCTGTGATGCGATAGGGCTTAAGAGCAGTCAAGGCCTTGTTGTGGTAGTTATCTCCCAGCAGGCTTTCAAAGATCAGAGACAGGAAGCGCACATAACAGATATTCTTTTCTCTGACCTGATTCCTTCCCTTCAGCTGTTCTACCAGGTTTGAGAAGAGAATGCTTCCAACGTCAACATCAGCTCCCCAAATTAATCCATAAGCAATAGCCTGATGGTTGAAAGACATCTGATCCTGTGATCCCTGCATTCCTCCCAGGGACTTAACGATGTGGGTGAAGAGGACACGCCACATAGGAGTGAAACATTTAATCTTCAGAGGGGATTTGGCGAGGACCTCAGCTGGTGTAAGGGCAGGGTTAACGTCATGGCAAGGGTTGAGTGTGGCCAGGGCTTCCTTGACAGCCTTTTTGTCAACTACCTTCAGGCATTCATCTCCATGCTTCAATCCGGCCACACTTGAAAAATCTTTAAGGGAGAAGGCAAAAGGGTGTTCATTGCATGAAAGGCTAAAAGTTATGGTGTCTTCTACCACTTCAGCAGAATACCAGAATTCCCTAAGGTATTCTTGGTAAAAGGTGGATGGGGATTTGGTGAAGGCTTCATTTAGGTCACAATTCTGCATGAAATTTACCAGATCTGAATAGGTTTTGTTTGGTGCCTTAATCCATCCAATGGCGTTGTTGGAGGCGAGGATGCTCTCGTTGATCTCGAAGTTAACATTTGAAGCTTTGGGAACTAAAAACGCCATGGATTTGAGGTTGAAGGTGAACGAAAATGGTGGATAGGTTAAGAGAGATAAGAACTTAGAGAGAGAAGTAGATTTTAGAATGGTGGTGGGTGAGAAGAGAAAGGAGACAATATATATTCAAACTAAGTGAACAGTTATTCAACCGTATTAAATGCAAGGTGCGAAAATGACTGCTCAAGTGGGTCCCCTTGACCTTTCAAAAGGTTTGTCTCCTCGTTATCCGAAAAATAAATGATTAAATATTTGAGAATGTTTTTTGCATTTACTTGGAAAGTAACTACCTAGTTTAATGTGAAAAACATTTAATATAGAATCAATCATTTAATGAACACATTTAATATCAAGCCACAGGCTTTGAGATATTGAGCATCCCTAACTCAGCAACTAGCCTGTTGAACGAAGGTTCAGCCAAAGGCTTTGTAAAGATATCAGCTAGTTGCAGCTCTGTGGGAACAAAATGCAGCTCAATATCTCCCTTCATTATATGACCCCTGATAAAATGATACCTGATATCAATGTGTTTGGTACGAGAGTGAAGAACAGGATTGTTGGATATGGCAATGGCGCTGGTGTTGTCACAAAAGATTGGCACTTTGTCATACAAGATTTCATAGTCAACCAATTGACTTTTCATCCAGAGCACCTGAGCACAACAGCTGGCTGCAGCGACATATTCTGCTTCAGCTGAAGACATAGCCACAGAGTTTTGCTTCTTAGCACTCCATCCAACCAATTTTCCTCCTAGGATTTGAGAGCTGACTGAAGTGCTCTTTCTGTCAATACAGCATCCAGCATAGTCTGGATCTGAATAGGCCTTGAGATAAAAGCCTGATTCTTTTGGATACCATAGGCCTAGGGATGGTGTTCCTTTGAGATACCTAAAAATTCTCTTAACAGCCACTAGATGGGATTCTTTTGGGTTAGCCTGGTACCTTGCACAGAGACATGTGGAGAATTGGATATCTGGACGACTAGCTGTTAGATACATCAGTGACCCAATCATACCTCTATATAAAGTCTCATTGACAGAGACCCCTGACTCATCAGGGCCCAAGTTGTTGGGTGGAAGCATGGGGCATTTCACTGATGCACAATCAGCTAAGTCATATTTTTTAAGTAAATCCTTAACATACTTTTCTTGACAAATTGAAATTCCCTTAGGACATTGTTTAATTTGAAAGCCCAAAAAGTAAGTTAATTCACCCATCATACTCATCTCATATTTCTTGGTCATTAATTTTGCAAAACGTTTACTAAGATTGACATTTGTTGACCCAAAGATGATATCATCCATATAAATCTGCACAATGATGAAATCACTCTTGTCCTTGAAGGTAAAGAGTGTTTTATCAATAGAACCCCTGACAAATTTATTTTCAGTTAAGAAATTTGAAAGAGTTTCATACCATGCTCTTGGAGCTTGTTTCAGACCATACATTGCCTTGTGAAGTCTGTACACATGGTTGGGAAACTCGCTGTTCTCAAATCCTTCAGGTTGTGCAACATACACTTCCTCAGCCAAATCACCATTAAGGAAAGCACTCTTAACATCCATCTGATACACAGTGATGTTCATATAGGCAGCATAAGCAAGGAAGATTCTGATGGCTTCCAGTCTAGCAACAGGTGCAAAAGTTTCATCACAATCAATTCCTTCAGTCTGAGAGAACGCCTGTGCTACCAGTCTGGCCTTGTTCCTGATGATGTTCCCAATCTCATCCATCTTATTTCTATAGATCCATCTAGTGCCTGTGATATTCTTTCCAGGTGGAGCTGGCACTAGTGTCCATACTTTGTTCCTTTTGAACTGATTGATTTCTTCTTGCATAGCAGCTACCCATCCTTCTTCTACCAGAGCCTCAGCAACTCTTTTAGGTTCAATTTGTGAGAGAAATTCAGCAAAGAGACATTCATTGGCTGAGGCTGACTCTGAGTCTTGGATTCGCTGTCTGGTTGTGACCCCTGCATTTGGTTCCCCAATAATATTTACAAGAAGAATGTGTTGATCTCTTGACCACTTATTTTGAGGAGCTGGGGATTCAAGGACAGGGGTACTTGAGGGCACAGCTGGTACAATTTGAGTCTCATCCTACTGACTAGGAGGGCTTTCTTCAAAGACTACTTCAGTGTCAGAGTCTTCTTCAGCCATATCAAGGGAAGCTATTTCATTATCAGCAGGAGAATCTTCAGGGATTTGAAGAATTGGTGAGTCATCAATATCATGAGAAGGACCATCAGAAATTTGAGGTTCTTCTTCATCAAGTTCCTGAGAGGTAGGAACTTCTATGTTGTGAGTAGACAGAGGGTCAAAGGCAGGGACATAAGGAGTGAGAGTGTTGGAGTGATGATGACTGGTAGGTATGGGTTCTGTGAACTCATCACTTGGGAAAGAAATATTTTCATTAAAAACTATTTCATCACCCTCTGTTCCTGTTCTCTGTATGACTTCATCATCTTCATTGAATCTAACATGGAATGTTTCTTCTACTTCTTGTCTTCTGATGTTGAATACTCTGAAGGCTTTGGCTGTTGGAGAGTATCCCAAAAAGAAACCATCATTAGCTTTTTCATCAAACTTTCCAAGTTTATCCCTGTAGTTATAAATAAACACAGGGCACCCAAACACATGAAAATAGCTGACGTCTGGAGATCTTTTTCTGAAAACTTCATAGGACTATAGAAGGTTTTACCATGTCTTTTGACAATGATTGATCTGATACCAATTGAAAGTCCCTAACCAATGCGAGAAACCCTAATCTTAACTTAATCAACACAAGGTATTACTTTTCAAACGTAATCTTATTATTGTATAATAAAGAATTACAAGTGTTATGGATAACACAGTTTGATGACAATGTGTTGTGGACACTTTGAACAACAATAAACCCTAACTTATGAATACAGTCGTAGCTGTTTGATTCACTAAGTTATATGCAATAATGTTCTTAATATCTCAAAAGTGTTGAACATTAATGCATGGATACACATCCTATTTATAGTGTTACGAGTTTGACTTAAACAGTACTTGATGGCGACTACACAAGCTTTTACAAGTTCCCACATCAGTCACATAATGTCCTTCTATTCTTGGTAGTCTTCCATTATGCTTTGAGGAACAGTTGTCAAAAATAGTTTCCTTATTCTTCATAGTCTCGAACACATAAATGGCATGTCCAAAGTGTGCTGAGAGTTATCAGGGTATTGCCACCCCTGTTAACTCTTAACCCCTCAGAGTCCCTGATACATCTTGGCTGTTATCCATCACAGCCAATGAGTATGTCTTCAGGTAATCTTTGACTTCCCTGACAATGTCTCTGACATGGACTCCTCTGAGGTTGCTCACAGAGACTTGGATCTCTGTGAGTCTTGGGGAACTTGCATGCCTCCTAGGCACAGGCAAGGGACTATCTAACAGCCTAATTATGTTTAAATCAATGATCAGGGAATCTAACAAGTTTAGATTCCCAACATAATCATATCACTAACTTTTCTTAATCATACTTAGTGATCATCAAAGTGATTATCCTTAAAACTCACTTTTGTTAATATGACAAAAGATTTTTTAATAAACTTTCTTTTTAAGAAAATGTTTTATTAAAATGGAAAATATAAATTTGAAAATGGCATATTCCATATGCCATAAGAATATCCTTTGAAGGTTTAAAAAACCTTAGATATTCCTACCCTACTAAAAGACAAAATCAGAGCGTAGTCTACTGGGTGGTCCTTTAAATAGCTAGGCGGTTCTCTAGCTATAAGGAACCGCCGGGCTAGAAAAGGAACCGCGCCCAGCTAGCCGTTTCACTTTGTCTCTTATAAATAGTGGATCAAATCTTATTTTCCAACAACCCTTTTTGGACGTTTTTCTCAGCCCCCTTTCTCTTTTCTATAGCATAATCATTAGTAAATGATCACTTAATGTGTTAAGTATGTTTAAATATGATTTCCTCTTGATCCCCTCCTTTACCTTGTCCAAAGAGAAGATCACTCATTCACTAGTGTTATGATAAAGATGAATCCATGAATTAGTCATGTTCATCATGTTAGCCTTTTTGTTTTATGTTAATCCATTGTATTTATGAATACTTGGACTAGTTGTGTTTATCCAAGCTATTTGTGAATACTTGGATTTGTTGTGTACATCCATTGCATATGTGTTTGCTTGGATTTATGTTGTGTAGATCCAAGCTACATGTGTGTACTTGGATATGTCTAGTTGAGTTGTAATAGATTGTGTAGTAGTTCTCACTAAACTATAAAGTGATGTGGTTGTGTCTTGTGAGTTCTCACTAAACTTGAAAGTGATTAGTAGTTGTGTTATGTGAAGTTCTCACTTAGCTTCAAAGTGAAGAGTCGTGAAGATTGGTTCTAGCTTTGGATTAGAACTCGACATCTAGCCTTGTGTGTAAAATGGTGAAGTAGGCAACGTCGTGAAGATTGGTTCTACCTTGAGATTAAAACTATCTAGCCTTGTGTTGTTAAATTATGAAGTAGGCAACGTTGTGTAGATTGGTCCTAGCTAAAGCTTAGGTCTCGACATTTAGCTTAGTGTCGGAAAATAATGTAAGCGACGATGTAAGGTTTTCTCTTCCAAGAAGGGAGCTTGTGGATATAGTGGAAATCTCGAGTAGGTGTACTCGAGGAGTGGAGTAGAAACAAGGATAGAGCCTCGTTGTCGAACCACTGTAAATCTTGGTGTCTTCTCATTAGGTTGTCTCTTTCCTTACTCTTTACTTATTTCATTATCACTACACTTACCTATTACCATTGCTAATGCATTTGAATTGATCCTAATCATTATGCAACTTAGATTCAAGTAAAAGATAGTTTTGATACAAATCTAACTGAAAGTAAGTAATTTTAATTAGGTGACTAATCGAAGAAAAACTATTCACCCCCCCCCCCCCCCTTCTAGTTTCTACAATTGGTATCAGAGCGATGGTCACTCAAGATCTTTGAAGTATATTGTACTTTAAAACTTGGATCGATCCATTGTCTCCACAAATTAGAAGGTCAAGTTGTACTAAAGTTTCTCTTTGGTCAAAACTATTTTTTTTGGAAAATAGGTCTTTTAATTGGTAATATTGCATCCCTCTTAGATTAGTAGCTTTTATGCAATTTTAGATCTACTCTTGAAATGTATCTACTTGTTTGCATCTTGCTTTGTGTAGTTACTCATGAAGATCAGTCATTTAATTGGTTGTGGATTGAGTTACTTGCACTTGTAGGAGACTCATCTTCATTGATCTTCAACATCTTTGAATGATGATATCAAGATGATTGGGAATGATACTAGTCCTTGAAGACTTAGTACTCATCATAGTCATTGTTGGGCTTTGCATTGATTCCTTGATGGATTAGAATTCTCTTTGTGGCCAAGGTACGCTTTCGTTCTTCTACACGCCCTTTGATCATTCTTTTGATCATTACTTGACCATGTGCTTGTTCTTGGCATCCTTGCGTTGACATTTGTTTGTGGTTTGTGATTCTTTTCTTTTATCCTCTCAAACCTTCATTGCTTGGATACTTGACTCACTATGGTGATGTAGAGTGAGTTAGTAGTAGCTTAAAGTATCAAGCATGATATCCATGGTTTGCACCCATACGGTTAGTAGGCCCTTTGTGGGAGAGAAAGTGAATTAATACCTTGCTCATATTTTGGTTTAGACTAAGACTATTATTGAAAGTGATCTTAGTCTATGCATCAATATTTGCTTTGTGTTTATTCATTACCAAAGCCGTTTAACACTTCGCTGGAAAGGCACGTCTTAAACCACTATATATGACAGAAGCTCTTCGTCTCCACGATTTGAAGATTGTCATTAATACCTTGAGCATTGGTCTTAGTCTTTATTCACTTCCCTTGACTTCTCTCCACTTTGCTTTTTCGCTACGAGTAGTCGTTTGTCCGTTTCGGTTCTTTTCGATCTCGATTCAACTCGTAATCCTTCATTAAGGCATATTGCTTAGTGTTATGATGATCCAATGATATTTTAAAAGGTTTAAGATATATTTTTAAGTATTTTAGAAAACTTGGTTTTCAAAAATTTGGCGTATCTCATTGATAAAAACCCGCCTCTGTAGGCGGTTCTTTATCTCTGGCGGTTCAAACCCGCGATTCTCTATCGATAAGGAACCGCGGGCAGTAAAATTTGTCAGAGCGCCAGTTTTATTAATTTAATCTTTTTCAAACAAAACCCTATCTCTCCCAAAAACACACAGCCGTCGGGTTCCCCTTTTTCCACCATTGTTGAAGCTTCAAAAACCTTCAATCACTCAAATTAATTGATTCCAAGTTGTGGGTTTCACTCATCCTTCATCAAACATCAATTAATTGTAAGTATTTTCTTTCAATTTTATCTATTTTGTTCTAGGGTTCATCCTTTCATAATTGGGGATTTTTAAAATTGAAATTGAATTAGAACCTTAATAGGAATATGGGTTGACATGGTTATTTTACTATGATTCCTTAGGTTCATATTCATTGAGATTTCACTAAAACCCACTTGTAGAACAAATCCGAATTTTGGCTAAATGATTTTGGTTAAAAGATGGAATTGAGATGAACCCATGAACAGATAGGTAATTGCATTGTTAATGCTTACCTAAAAACCTTGTTTTGAAAAACCAATGTTCTAGTCCATTGTTGATCCAACATAGTTCATATGTTCTTGGTTAATAATGGAATAGATACATTGTGAACATGAGAATGATATGGATTCAATCCTTTGTTTGTCAAGAAATTGATATAACACATTCTCATATTTTGATTTTTAATTTTATTTTTCATATGAGTGATTGGAAATATATTTTCTTGTGTTTATTTAGGTACTAATCATGCATTCACAATACCAAAAGGATCATAAACTCACTAAACAATATATGCCTAACCTTTCCGACTTTTGTCACTCAACACATCTCGCCCATACTTATTCCTCCCTTCAATCCCATTGATTTCATGAGGGTAGAGTTGTCCAAAAGGATATTAGGGATTATGTCTACATCAAATCTATGTTTGAAAACAGTGGGTTTGATTGTTTGTTGCACATTAAGGAAGACATCTATCCCCAATTCCTATTGGAGTTCTTTAGCACATATTCCGTCATTGAAAACAATGATAGAATATTTGTTAGGTTCATCTTGAATGGTCAACTCACACAATACTCTCTCGAAGTCTATGGTCAAATTCTTGATGTCCCATTTGTAGGCACTTGTCTTCACGGATAAATGGAAGCTTAGTGCTCTCCTTGAATCCAACAATTGTCCTCCAAATGATCATGCAGAAATTGATCTTGACTACATTGTTGACATTGTCTCCAAAAAGCGTAATCGACCCGTTGTAAGAAGCCTTCATACTAAGGTACGTTCGGTGAAACGTCATGAGGTTCTCTTAAGCGACCTTAATGATAATATGGTCCAATGGACCAATATCCTTAGGGAAAATGTGTTTTGTCTTGGTGGAAACCGGGATCATGTTCAGGCGTGTTTAGTGCATATGTTATTTTGCATCTTTACCAACACCAATTACAATTTGGTATATTTTTTATCGCTCAACGGATCAATTATGCTATTCACAAGCCTAAAACAAACCTCCCTTACGCAATGCTTCTCACTCGCCTTTTTAGAAGGGTTGGCCGTGATTTTCCCAATCCTGATCTTTCTCGTTTTCAACCGGTCAAACGGGTTATGCTACCTATTCAAGAGGTATATGAGAGAAAGACAAGATGTGATCGTAGACCTAGAAAATCCGACCAACAAGAGTCCAATGATGAGGACATTGACATGCCAACAAGTGATGGTGATGGCATTGGCACAAGTGCTCCCATTGGCTCTTCGAGTACTTCTCACCACTCCACAAACTCATTCGTAGACGGTTTAGATGACATTGTTTCCCCTCCTCATCATTCCACTGGTGAAGTTCCGGATAATTTCAATATGGAGGAACTTTACCGTCAAAGTCTTCTAACCTGAGGTGAGTTACATGAACATCGGGTTGAGTCAAGGAAGGGATTCAAGTACTTGGGAAACATGATCAAGGGATTGGGCAAGAAAAGAATATGAAGACTTTGAATTGTTTCAAAGTATACATTTTGCTAAACATGTAATGTGATGTTGAACATTTGCTTCTTTTACCTTTTTATTTGGCTGTGTATTAACTAATACTACTTGTTTGGATTACTTATTATTTTAATCCTAATGTTTTCTATGCCATCGTGTTTGCGATTTGCATAGCTTTGTGCATCCTATGTGCTTGTTAGCTTCCTAGATTTTGGTCAGTAGTTAACTTTGGCTTGTTAATCCTTTGGTAAAACCTGGGCTAACCAAAGTTTGAGGAAGCGCCTTTTTTGAACACCTCTGGTCGCGGTGCCATATCGACCAGCGGTTCCTTATCGATAAGGAACCGCCCATCCTAGATAGGGAACCACCGGCTACTGTGTCCGACAGAATCTTTGCTTTACACTATTTTTCTTAATCCGTGTAAACCTGGCTTGATTCTTTGCAAAAACCTGCACATTTCCTAAACTAGGTTACCTAAATTCATTATTCACATAAAATGTTTTAACCCATTACTAGTTTGGATCATCCCCTCACCCTTTTTAAAACCCACCTTGTTAGCCATGTTCTTCACACATCAAACCATTCATCCTTAACCCTTAAACCACTCATTACAACCATGGTTTCTACAAGAACCTCAAACTCATCCAAAACCTCCACTTCAAAGAAAAACCTTAAGATTAAGATTAAGTTGCCCAAACTTAACTCTTCACCCTTTCACACACGCAAGAATGAGATTGTTCCAATTCTCATATCTTCATCACCCTCACCACCTCTTTCTCCATGCAAGACTACCTCAACCCATGGTACCAACCATTCTCAGGGTTCTACCTCCTCTTCATTCCAATCTAGAATGAATGAGCTAACCTCACCCTTCACTCCAAGTACTCTCTTGGATGTGACTACCCAACCTCAACCCATCCAAAGCATTCCCATTGTGAATGACTTTGTTGATACCTTGGTGACTTCACATTTTACCCCTCCAAACTCACCCACATCACTCATTTCACCCTTGGAGAACATACCTCCTCCACCTCCACCTCCCTCAAACACTCCCATTTTGGATGTCCCACTTCCCCTCTTTATAGGTGATCCTTACTTCTTTGGGTTCCTAGAAGATCATGGTTCTCATTGTCCATGTTGCCTCTACAACAACTACATCATTCACAACCATAGGATGGAGATGTTTGGACTTCATAGGAGGTTGCAAGATTTCTTGCTCACCTTGTTTACCATGCCTCCTCCTAGGAGATGAATGATGATTTACTTTAATAAGTGTTTTTCAAGAAAAACCAAGCCAAAGAAGACTACTCATCAAGAACTAGTTTTAAGCTAACTTTGTTTTAGTTAGTTGTTTTCATTTCCTTATTGTATTTCCTTCCCTCCATGAGTTTTTCATGAAGATGATTTATGGATTTAGATTTATGTGTTTCTGTTTTTATGTGCACATTAATCAACTTTAATTTTAAATTAAAATTGAACCCAAATCTATCACAACCTCTAAAACTTGACTAAAATTAGTTCAAAATGTTATCTAAATATTTTGTCACCCTTTGTCAAGACATTCTTTGTGAATGTGTTGCTTTTATGCAACCCTAGCATAATTTAGTGCTAATAGAGGTAAAATTCCAAGATTTGCAATTTTTTGAAAAAGTCTTAGTTTTTCTCAAAATCCTGGAAAATCATGGTTTCACGTCCACTGTACGCGGCTCGTTAAGTCACGCGGTCCCTTAAGTGCTAAGGAACCGCCGATCCCTATAAGGAACCGCATACTGATAGCCAATTTTTGGCTCGTTTTTGGTCTTTCTTCATCACCCTATCCCTGTCAAGATTCCATGTTTACTCAATTTGGCTAAACATTCCTTGACACTTCACATTTTATTTTCAAATCTTTGCCTTGTCAACTTTCTTCTTATACCCCCCACCTTGAGATTTCATTCTCACACCTTAACAATGCCTAACTCATCCTTTCATAACCTTGACATTTCATTGTCACAAACCTCCTCACCCAAAGCTTCCTCATCCAAGCTTTCCAAGAAACCGAAGATCTCGGTTCGACCTATTTGGATCAAGAAAAATGAACCCTCTTCTTCCAAACCACCCAAGAACCCCACCTTCTCTCCAATCAAGTATTAAAATGAGACCTACTCCATTAACTCCATCACCGTAGAAAAGGAAAATGTTCCCCCACCACCAAAACCTTTCGACACCCCTCAACTTACTGACCTTTCAACCTTCCCAAACCTCACAAAGCATTGTGAAAACATTTCTTACCCACTCTCCTCACCACCACCAAACCCTAGGTTTGATGGCCTTCCCCCATCAACCGAATTTGTTTTGCATCATGGATCCTCGTGTGCTTGTTGTCGATTTCAACAAATTGAACTTGCTTATGTGTATGAGAAGTTAAATTTTCTTGAATTCCTCCTCACTCGACCTCCTCTCAAAGTTTTCGTTCCCGTGGACAAAACTTCGAATGATGCCTCGTCGTCTTATTTTTCCAACTAAAGGACTAAGCACTCTTGGAGTCAATAATACTTTAGTTGTTTTGGAGTCAATAACATTTTAAGCAATCTTGGAAAATTATCACTATTAGAATAGCTTATGCTTTGTGGTTTATTTTCCATATTTTTTGCTTTAGATACTCATATTGTGTGTATGACTATCTACATTGTTTGTTTCTTTCATATTTTTGTAATATGAAACCTTTGTGTTGTTTTTGTTTTCTTTCTTTGATCATTCTCTCTTTTTCTTTTGAGTTGATCATGGTTAATCTTTACAATTGATTATGGGTGATTCCATCAATTCTAAACTTTAACCCCTTGACAAATTTATCATCTCATTGGTTGGATGTTTCTTTTCTACCTCCATTCCACCAATTGAACTTTAATTTTGTCATTTACCTCTTTGGACATACTTAGCAATACTTGCTTCTAATTTGAGATTTCTTATCCTTCTCCCTCTCAAGTTACTTAGTAGGTAGTGATCATATATACATTGGTGTTTCTTTTCTTTTTACTAACCTTTGTGTATCATGTCACCTTAGCTCATACACTTGGTACCCCAAGCAAGGGGGAGCAACCACCAAGGGGGAGCTACTAGCAAAGTGCGGTTTTCTTCAAAGACTTGTGCTAACCTTTTTGCTACGACAAAGGGGGAGAAATGATAGTGATAAACTCGTTAATAATTCGATATTTTGTGTTTCTACGTAAATGAGTTTATAGTTTGTCGTAATCAAAAAGGGGGAGATTGCTAATGCAAGTGATGCCTAAAAACATTATTAGTGTTAACTAATCTTTCTTAGTTTTGATCACAACAAACTATACAACACATTTAGTGTAAAACACAAAACGAATTATTTAACTAACACTATCATCAAGGTAAAAATCATATCACTAACTTTTCTTAATCATACTTAGTGATCATCAAAGTGATTATCCTTAAAACTCACTTTTGTTAATATGACAAAAGACTTTTTAATAAACTTTCTTTTTAAGAAAATGTTTTATTAAAATAGAAAATGTAAATTTGAAAATGGCATATTCCATATGCCATAAGAATATCCTTTGAAGGTTTAAAAAGCCTCAGATATTCCTATCCCACTAAAAGACAAAATCGGATCGTAGTCTACTGGGTGGTCCTTTAAATAGCTAGGCGGTTCTCTAGCGATAAGGAACCGCCGGGCTAGATAAGGAACCGCGCCCAGCTAGCCGTTGCACTTTGTCTCCTATAAATAGTGGATCAAATCTCATTTTCCAACAACCCTTTTTGGACATTTTTCTCAGCCCCCTTTCTCTTTTCTATAGCATAATCATTAGTAAATGATCACTTAATGTGTTATGTATGTTTACATATGATTATCCTCTTGATCCCCTCCTTTACCTTGTCCAAAGAGAAGATCACTCACTCACTAGTGTTGTGATAAAGATGAATCCATGAATTAGTCATGTTCATCATGTTAGCCTTTTTGTTTTATGTTAATCCATTGTATTTATGAATACTTGGACTAGTTGTGTTTATCCAAGCTATTTGTGAATACTTGGATTTGTTGTGTACATCCATTGCATATGTGTTTGCTTGGATTTATGTTGTGTAGATCCAAGCTACATGTGTGTACTTGGATATGTCTAGTTGAGTTGTAATAGATTGTGTAGTAGTTCTTACTAAACTATAAAGTGATGTGGTTGTGTCTTGTGAGTTCTAACTAAACTTGAAAGTGATTAGTAGTTGTGTTGTGTGAAGTTCTCACTTAGCTTCAAAGTGAAGAGTCGTGAAGATTGGTTCTAACTTTGGATTAGAACTCAACATCTAGCCTTGTGTCGTAAAATGGTGATGTAGGCAACGTCGTGAAGATTGGTTCTACATTGAGATTAGAACTCGACATCTAGCCTTGTGTCGTTAAATTGTGAAGTAGGCAACGTTGTGTAGATTGGTCCTAGCTAAAGATTAGGTCTCGACATTTAGCTTAGTGTCGGAAAATAATGTAAGCGACGATGTAAGGTTTTCTCCGCCAAGAAGGGAGCTTGTGGATATAGTGGAAATCTCGAGTAGGTATACTCGAGGAGTGAAGTAGAAACGAGGATAGAGCCTCGTTGTCGAACCACTATAAATCTTAGTGTCTTCTCATTAGGTTGTCTCTTTCCTTACTCTTTACTTATTTCATTATCATTACACTTACCTATTACCATTGCTAATGCATTTGAATTGAACCTAATCATTATGCAACTTAGCTTTAAGTAAAAGATAGTTTTGATACAAACCTAATTGAAAGTAATTTTAATTGGGTGACTAATCGAAGAGAAACTATTCAACCCCCCCTTCTAGTTTCTAGAAAACTTTTTTACCTGTTTGCCCGTAATCGTTTTGACCGCCTTAGCTTCTATCCAGCGAGTAAAATAGTCCATTGCGACGATCAAGAATTTAACGCCCCCTGCGGCAACAGGAAAAGGTCATGCGATATCAATCCCCCACTTATAGAATGGCCATGGGGATGTGATGGGTGTTAGTTCTTGTTGCGGATGCCGCGGTACTGACCTGTGTACTTTGCAATCGTTGCATTTAAGAATCATGTCGCGTGCGTCCTGATGCATAGTCGGCCAATAGTACCATGTGCGTAAATCTCGTGCCACTACTAATCTGGGGCCTGCGTACATGCCGCACGACCCTTCATGTATCTCACTAATCACACAGCTAGCCTGGCGCGGCCCGACGTATCGCAGCCACGACTGTAGGAAGGAACGCTTGCATAGAACACCATCTCGAAGTTTGAAATGTTGCGACTTCCTTTTGATACGTCGCGCCGCCTTTTCGTCCTCCGGAAGGGTTTCATCGGTTAGATAGTTGATGATCGGGGTCATCCATGTAGGTCCCTCTTCTTCAACTATAGTCGCGATTTCTCCTCCTGTAATGGACTTTTCCTTGAGTATTTCAACCAATACTTGTTTTGATAAATGGGCGAAGCTTGTAGACGCAATCTTGCTAAGAGCATCCGCCTTCTTGTTCTCGCCTCTTGGTACCTGCTTGATGGAAAACTTTCCAAAATCAGCGATGAGTGACTTGACTTTCTCCAAGTATTGGATCATGTTATCCTCCTTGGCTACGTACCCTCCTAGGATGTGATTCGCGACAAGCCGTGAGTCCACGTAGGCCTCAAGGTTGCGGACTCCCATCCTAGCGACGATTTTTAAACCCGCAATCGATGCTTCATATTTTGCCTCATTGTTCGTGGCTGTGAACTCGAAGCGCAAAGCGTAGGTCAATTTCATTCCTTCCGGATTTGTGAGAATGAGGCCGACTCTTGATCCGTCCGTGCACGAAGATCGTCAGTAAACAAAACCCATGGTTCCGTTTG
This sequence comes from Glebionis coronaria, assembly GCA_025667525.1. Classification (NCBI taxonomy): domain Eukaryota; kingdom Viridiplantae; phylum Streptophyta; class Magnoliopsida; order Asterales; family Asteraceae; genus Glebionis; species Glebionis coronaria. The sequence continues at coordinate 74,027,391 of CM046882.1, read as the reverse complement.
AATTTCTTATCTTTGCACCATTGGTTCGTCCTCATCAGGCTTCTCAATTAGGAAGTCTGCCAAAATTTGGCCTTTGACGGCTGTCCTTGGTCTATAGGAGATGTTATGTTCTCCTAGTAGGACGCTCCACTTCTGTAACCTCCCGGCCACGTCCGGTTTGGAGATGATCTGTTTTATTGGTTGATCAGTGATAACCACAATTGGGTGCGCCTGGAAGTATCGGCGCAGCCTTTTCGCGGCGTAAACCAGTGACAAAACCAACTTCTCCATTGATGAATAATTCAACTCCGGCCCTTGCAATGCTCTACTTATGAAGTAAACCGGAGTCTGGACTGAATCCCGATCAGTCATAAGGACTGCGCTTATTGCTCCGTATGTAGTGGACACATACATAATGAGCTTCTCCTTAGGTCGGGGTGCAACTAGCATGGGAAGAGCCGCGAGATGTTGTTTAAGCTGCCCAAAGGCTTCCTCTGCTTCTTTTGTCTAGCAGAAGTCTCATTTCTTTAAGCACTTCTTGAGTGTTTTAAATATAGGTAGTGACTTCTCCGCGGACTTTGACAAGAACCTATTGAGCCCGGCTAACTTTCCATTGAGTGATTATACCTCCTTGAGTGTCCGAGGTGATGGTAGCTGTATCACGGCGTTCGTCTTCTCCGGACAAGGCTTGATTCTGTTTGGATTAATCATATACCCGAGGAACATTCCTTCGGTTGCTCCAAACGTGTACTTTTTTTGATTCAGTTTCATGTTGATTTTCCTCAACGTGTCCAACGTCTCCTGGATATCACGGAGAAGTGCTTCCTCCGTGTGGCTCTTGATGACCAAGTCGTCAACATAGACCTCAAGGTTACGGCCTATCTGCGATTCGAATGCTTTATCAACAAGTCGCTGATATGTCGCACCCGCGTTCTTTAGTCCGAACGACATTTTTTTGTAACAATACACGCCTTGACTAGTGTGGAATGCCGTTTTCTCCTCGTCTTCCTCCGCCATCTGGATCTGATGGTATCCTTTGTACGCGTCTAAAAAACATTTGAAAGGGTATCCGCATAAGGATTCCACCTTCCAATCGATTTCTGGTAAATGATAGTAGTCTTGCGGACAAGCTTTGATCAAGTATGTGAAGTCCACACACATGCGCCATCTCCCGTCATGCTTCTTGACCATGACCGGATTGGATAACCATTCATGGTAATATACCTCCTGCATAATTCCTGCGTCCACCAGCTTCCGTACCTCATCCGGTATTACCTGGTTGCGTTCTGGTGCTTGACCACGCTTCTTTTGCTTAACAGGGGGATATCCCGGGCGGATTTGAAGCCTATGTTCTGCTATCGAACGCGGCACGCCCGTCATATGCTTTGGATCCCATGCGAATATATCAAGGTTTTCCTTTAGGAGAGAGCACATGGCCTTCCTCCATTTTTACGATAGCGTTCCCCCTATGGCTACCTCTTGCTCCGGGTAGTCGGGGTGGATTAACACCTTCCGATTAGGGGGTGGTGATCCTTCCTTAATGGGAACTAGCTGGACTGGTGTTGTCATGGCGTGGCATTCGGATGCCGGTATGATCAAATTGTAAATAGTAACAATTCCCCCTTCAACTGGGAATTTAATCATGCCATGAGCCGTGGACGGGACTGCCCGTATGGCCAGAATGGCTGGTCTTCTAATAATACCATTGTACGGAGAGTGTGAACGTATCACCATAAAGTTCATCCATGCCGTAGTGGAATGCTCTTTATCCCCAATGGTTACCAGTAGACGCAGTTGTCCTATTGGCCAGATAGTGTCTCCACTAAAGCCAATGAGCCGGCGACGTGGCTGACACTAATTGGCTTTTAATCTCTGGTCGTAGCTATACGAAGCAATGTTCATAGAGTACTTCCGCCGATGATCCTCCGTCCACATACATACGATGAACGTTGTGGGTTCCAATGCTTACCTCAATCGTGAGAGGTGCATCGGCCACGTTGCTCGCCGTAATAGGAGGGAATGAGATCTCTTTGCCGCGTGAAAATTTTTGACTAACTTTCTGCTTTGTGCGACGCTGCCACGATTGGATCATATATATAGTTGAAGGCTTGTCCTTCTGGGAGTCCTTCTTATCATACTTTTTGTTATCCTTCCCATCCTTCCAATCCTTGACCAGGTGTTTTAGTTTGCCTGATTTAATCAGTGACTCTATATGCTTCTTGAGCTGGATGCACTCCTCCGTACCGTGACCCTTGTCATTGTGGAATTCGCAGAAGCGATTTCCTTGATGGTAGTCAACTGGAGTTGTCATTGGGGGAGGACTTGAGAAGTTTCCCCCTTCCGTCAACAAGATATCACGGTAAGTCATCTTTAGAGGGGCGAATTTGTCATCTGACCGCCCTCCTTTATTCTAGCTCTTGTAATCCGAGTTCCTTCCGTTGCCTTGGGTGCTTTGACCACCTGATTGCCTCTTGAGCTGGTCGTTCGATCGATAGTTATGATTTCCCTTTGTAGGGTACGCCGCAGCTACCGCGGTTTCTCCTTCTACAAAGTTTCTGACCCTTTCCATGAGGTCGTCGTACCTCTCCGGTCGCTTGTCATTGAGACGCCTAATTAGCTCCTTATCCGTTATGACATGCATGTAATCAGAAATTTTTAGGAGCTCTGGGCACGTTTTTGTGCGCGTGTACTCGTCATTGAAACGTTCCGTAAAGTCCTCCGTAGACTCTCTGGGCCTTTGCTTGACGGTTGCTAACGAGACCGGATCTCTATTATACTTCTTTCGCTGAGTATAATTGTTTTTGAACGCGGTGCGTAACTCGCCGAAGCTATCAATACTTCGGTGAGGGAGCCTTTCAAACAAATCACGGGCGTTGCCAATCAAGGTCGAATTGAACATATGACACCATATAGGCATTGGCCATCGTTCAATTTTCGCTTGCGTATCGAATATCTTTAGGTGGTCGTCCAGATCACTAGACCCATCATAGGTTTTTACGCACGCCGGCATACGACGCTTCTTTTCCTCAGAGTAGTTCCGTATACGGAGGGTGAAGGTGTCCTCTCTGTCCTCACACCATGGACGGGAAAGGTCATCCTCTTCATCGCGATAGTAGGAATCATCGTAGTATCCCTCATCGTCCGATGGCGGTGGGGAGGTATACCTAGGTCGGCGACGTCTGGGAGGATTATCATCCGAATCCGACCCCGAAGGACCGTGAGGAGGGGGCGGTGCCCCACTTCTCGGTTGGTGATGATGATCAATTCTGTGAGAAGAGCTAGGAGCTTTCTTCCCACCAGAATTCACCCTATCCCACACGCTGGTGCGGCGATTGTTTACGGGTGTTTCTAACACCGGGCGTTCGCAGGAGCCGTCGGACCTATCCCCATCCTCATGGGCATGTAGCAATTCCTGCATGATGCGATCCCCTATGCGCTCGAACACGTTTCGAGGTTGAGGGGTTTCCTCAAGGGGAGGTTGTTCCTGGGGGCGCGCCCTCCTTCTCCTCTTCCGAGTTCGAGGGGAATTACCAGGCGCGGTACTGCCAAAGTTAAGCCTGGATTGGAGGTTCTTTCCCATGTTTAGCCTTGACGAGATGCCCCGGACGATCCTGTCAAAGTTCTGCGTGAGAACACGCTCGAGGTCCTCGTCACCGAGTGAACCCACCTCCAATTTTGTCTCGATTTGTGGCCTCTGCAACTCCTTGTTAGGGGCCTTTGGCGCACTCCCCAGATCAGGGTTATCCATCGTGATGGTTGGTGGTGGGGTATTGTCGGACGTGCCTGCCCCACCAAGAGACTGAAAGATGTTCCGGTTATTCGGTCCGCCTGTTTGGCCACCAGAGGACTGGGTGGAGATGAGTATCCCATCACCCGCGGACTTTCGATTCCCAGGATTCATGTTCCTCGGGTTTCCTTGAAGGTGTCCCTTCATCATTAAGAGAGATTGAGATTAAAATTGAGTTTAGTTTTGTGTTTGGGTCTCACGGATGGCGCCAACTTGTTGATATAAAAGTTGGATGATCCTTGCTTGACCCGAATTAGGCTTAATTCGGGTAGGCTGGGCTCCGGCTCTTGCACCAAGTGAATAACTTGCTGAGATCCTGCATACTAAAACAACACGCGTTAGACTTACCGTGGGAACGTATCCTACGATTAGACTCCAGCGCGAGAGTAAGTAATCGGTTTAGGGTTAGAAATCGGCTGTAGGTTGAGAGTATATAGAATGTAATACCTTTGTGGAACCTTTGGGGGTTCCTTATATAGGCAGCGGAACCCTAATGGGCTGTCACTGTTACTTCGGCCCCAAGCATAAGATAAACACCATAATTAAATTGATTGTTATCTTCTAATTATGGTGAGTGTATATCATATACTTTGAGGTAAATCCCAATCCTGATAAGATTGTGATTCTGTCTAACCCTGTACCGGCCGTGTCGGGCCGTGGGCCGCACACATCTTATGCGGCCACTGTTCATTCAAGCCCATAAGCTTAAATGACATCAATCCAACCCATTCGTGATGGGCCGGATGCGGGTAGTACCCATGGGCCGAGTTCATGACCCGGTTGGGGACTATACGTCATCAGCCACCAAGAGTAACCTTGGGGAGGTATTCTCGGAGAGGTCTCGAGTTTGAGTCTCTGTAACACCCCATTTTGGAAATGGAATATTACGCATAATCATGGCGTGTCATCAAAGCATACAAGGATAAATGTCTAAGCATTATTCAACCATAAAAGGGAAATACCGGAATCAAACATCGGTACCCCAAAGTAAAGCTCATCACACACAAACATAAATACTGTAAAAGGAAAGGACGAAACAATGTCCATAGCAACTGTATCAAAGTAAAGGAAATGTATAAAGTAAAGAAAGACAGTAAAGCTTCCAGTCCATATGCACCTACGTTTGAGATCTACGAGCGTCCCTGAGTACCTGCCATTTTGGGAACATGAAAAGGAAAACGGCTGAGCAAGACGCTCAGTGCACGGATGTACAATAAAGCATGAAATAGGATAAGCATGTAACATATAACAGCGGAAGACTAAGTTCTGAGAAAACTGGTTAAGTAACAAGAAAACTGGTTTTATAGTTTGAAAAGCCTTATGTTTATCTTGTGAAAACTGTTTTAACATATATATATATACCATAGCCCATATAGGTCATGAAAAGGTCACGTGCATGAATACTTGGAGGGGTGACCTCATCATGCTGATTAGAGGGGATGCCTCTAATCAATATACTGGTTTGGGTAGGAGGGATCAACTCCTTGTGAAGGGTGCAAGGCACACACCACATTCGCCATGATAAACTGAATAAAAACATGTAACTAGGATGCACCCATACGCCCCACATGATATAATAATATGGCCAAAACTGAAAGGGACGCCACGAGCAATCACTCCGCCGTGGGGAAGTCATAACATCGGTGCCTCCAATGCTATGGTTATGGTACCTCCATAACTAGGTGAAACTGGTCATGCTTGTATATGGCTATAGATTATGCTAATTAAACATAAGCAGTTCAAAATAATAAAACAAATACTGGGGAAAACAGTTGGCTGCATACGGGGAAATCCTAATAAGGAAAGAATGTCCATACTGAAAGGACCGGAATCCGTACCTCAAGTCCAGTGAATGAACGGAAGAAAGACTCCTACTTCTGGATCACTAACGCTACATGAATACACACGTGTATAAGTATCGATTCACTGATTACGTACTGGGTTTTGTGTCTCATTTTAGCTGATTTGGTATGTTTTAGGTCATGGTTCACTGTTTAAAGCCTTAAACTGTGTTTATCTAGTATTCTGATTAATCTGATTAAGTATTACTGGTGTTTCATGTATTATTATACTTACTGTGTAATAATAAGTAACTTTCCAAAAATAGCAGGTTTCCAAAAATAGAAAGTTTCCAAAAATAGAAAGTTTCCAAAAATAGAAAGTTTCCAAAAATAGAAAGTTACCAAAAATAGAAAGTTTCCAAAAATAGAAAGTTTCCAAAAATAGAAAGTTTCCAAAAATAGAAAATTTCCAAAAATAGAATTTACTGCTTAAAATAGATTAGTTTCTAAAAATAGAAAGTTTCCAAAAATAGATCAGCTGCCTTAATTAAACAAGTTTCCATATATAGAAGGTTTCCATAATTAGATTAGCTGCCTGAAATAGATAGATTTCCATATATAGAAGGTTTCCATAATTAGATTAGTTGCCTTATTTAATTAAGTTTCTATAAATAGAAGTTTCCATATTTAGAATTAAGCTGGTTACATAAGCTAACATATAAGTCTAAGTGTTTATAAGCTTATTTCTTAAGTCATATGATATAGTGTATAGTTTAATTATTATTTCATGTATTTTAATTAAACTATAGGTTAAGCATTTTAATTAAGGTATAACATGTATTAATTAAAATGGAATAAAATACTTAGGTTAAAATGTGTATTATTATGTATTAATAACATAACCTAAGTCATGTCTAAATTAATTAATTATAGGCATGTTTTACATAATTAATTAATTATAACTTATAACATAAAATACTTAGGTTAAATTAATGTCATGTTAAACTAATAATTAAAATAACCTAAGTCATGATTTAATTAATATTTCATGTTATTAATTAATTATATCCTAAGTTCATAATTCATAAAAATTAACATGTAGCATGAATCATGATTTAACCAACGAACCATGAATCGGGCATGAATTCGACACCGTACCCCGAGCCAAACTCGGGGCACGTGTGCCTCCTTGCTGCCGTGGGTCCCACATGAGCCAACCAAGACCAAAAATGGTCTTGGTGGTGGCGGCAATAGCAAACCAAACCCCCCTCGGGTTTGTTTGCTAGGCGGCCAAAAACAAACACCCCTTTTAAATCATTCTTTGATTTTAATTAATACCAAAACATGTTAGATCAATGATTAATTATCATGTTTAAATAAAAAAAATAATAACATGTTCATGAAAATAATCAAAGATTAAAAGAATTAAAAAGAATTAAAAAGAAGGGTTAGAAAGGTATACCACTATGTAGCTTGGAAAAAGGATGAACAAACACTGATTATAACAATAGTTTTTGAGATCAAAATCAACCAATCACCCTCCTATGGTGATGTTAAGGTGGCGGCACAAAGAGGAGAAAAAGGAGGAGGAGAAAAACTCTTTTAGGGTTTTTGTGTTTATTTCTTGAAAGTGAAAAATGAAAACATGTTTTTACCATAACCCCCCCTTTACTTGTAAAAGTCCATGGGCTAAGCCCATGTTGTATATGTGCCGTGGGTATGGGGGCCCCACATGGGGTACCCGTACCTTTCTCGTGTCCCGATGTTTCGTGTTCGTTCGTGGTTAAACGTGCTCGTGTTTAAAGTGTTTCTGTTTATTCTATCGTGTCGTTTATCGTAAACTTAACGCTCGTAATTATATTATAAGTATTTACGTAATTATTCTAGTTCGTATTTTAAATGGTGATCATGATTTAATTATGTTCACGTGACATATTTATTAACTGTTTATCATGAGTTCGTACGTAATCGATACTTGTCATGTCATACACGTATGCACTTGCTTGATTATTAGCACATGAATGTGATCAATACTAAATGAGGTAAGTTTTAATCTAGGACGTACGATCTTAAGGGCACTATTCATGGTAAAAGCATGCGGGTTTTACAGTCTCACCAAGAACCTTCAGGGCCCAAATTAAATAGAAGCAGGAGTGAAGGTTCGAGACTTACATACTGCCCAATTAGATGTCACTGTAAGCTCGAATCACTAACTACTAACTCGCCGTTCAATTTTTTTTACATTAAAGCTAATCTACATCATCATATAAATTAAACTAAGAGATAATTTAACAAATGTCCCATGAAGTGTTTGGTTTTTCTCAAATGTCCAAAAAAATTTCTAATAAGGTAATTACCCCTAATCGACCCTATTCGACCCTATTCTACCATATTCGACTAATTCGACTTCAACCTGAGCATGACACGTGGCAAATTGTTTTGTTTAAGGAAATGACAAGTGGGTCCCGCTAGTACACCCAAGTACACTTTCTTGTAAGTGTACTTGTTATTCGACTTCATGTCAAACCGGTTATTCGACTTGTACCTTCATAATAAAAAAATAAATTTGTAATAACATTCCCCATTCGACTTTGACCCAAAATTATTCGACCCATACTTTTTAAAAGTAATTTTTTTTTACAAAAATCATAAAAAGTTTTAAAAATGTATAAAAAAATTTATAAAAAATTTATAAAAACTTCATAAAAAATTCGTAAAAAAAATTTATAAAATTTTTACAAAAATTTGTAAAAAATTTATAAAAAAAATTATAAAAACTTATAAAAAAAGTTTATAAAAAATATAAAAATTTATTAAAAAAAGATTTTATAATTTTTTTTAATACAAATTTATGAAAATTTTATTAAAATTTTATAAAGAATTCGTAAAAAATTTAGGCTTGTTGGGTATAGACACCTTCACGTTAGGATACAAACACCCCGTTCAGTAGAAACTGAAACTTTTCAATTTCCAAACATATCCAAACCAATCAAAAGGTAGCAGTACATTTTTTTATAGTACAATTGTTTTTGTTTTTTAAAAGGTGAAAATAAAAAAATACTCTTTCTCACATCCTTTTATTTTTCCAGATCTGCATCACTCTCACTTTCTTAGATTTCGATCTTTCATTTTCTTTCCTATTGCTAGTACACATAGTCACATATACTTTCAAAGCTAAATATGAACGAGGATTTAAAACATTAGTGAGATCTAGACAAAAAACCACTACAACCTTATTCCGATTTAACTGTGGCTCGTCAGTTCCAGTCAGGCGACGGACACAGTTCCAGAAATTGGATTTAGTGGCCAGATCCTGATGGTGTTATTGGTTGGATCTTGATAATGGTAGTGGCCGGATCTTATTATGTTTGGTCGGATCTTGATTTTGTTGGGGTTGTTTGCTTCAGATCTTGATTTTTTTGGGGTTTATTATGTTCCATAAATTGCTTCATATCTGATTTTTTAGTTGGTGGGGGGTTGTTTGCTTTAGATCTGGATTTTTTTATTCTTTCGTTGTAGATGGCGCTGTTGTGATTTTATTTATTTGTAGATGGTGGTGGTTTAGGGTTATGTGATGGTGGAGTTGACCGGAAGTGGTGGTGCTAGTGATGAATGTGGTGGTTAAAATTTTGGCCGAAATATTAATGGTGGTCAGTTTTTATGATTATGTGTGTGAAAGAGAAGAGTAATGTGTGTGAAAGAGAAAAAAAATGTATAATATTGTTGAGAGAATTTGTAATGTGATGTGGACATTTGGAAATACATTAAAATAAAGGGTAAAAACTATAAAATAGCCACATACTCTTCATTTTGTTCCATTATGAAAAACATACTATTTTTTGTACTCATTTGACCAATGTACATTCAAATTTGACTATGTTATGACCAATATGACAATGAAATGACTAAAATACCCTTATTGCGGCCGATAAACAGGCCACTAAAAACATGATTAATCAGATAACGAAAAGCCAAGGCTTTTATTCTCACATTCTGAAAACTGATGATTCAGTCCAAAATGTGAACCAAACACCCCTTAAAGTCACAATACATGGAGGGTCAAGGGCATGAACTACCATAACGCAGGTTCTTTACAGGTTGCACCATAACAACAAACTTTACTTATTATAGTTATCCTTAAATCATTTTAACAGTGTGCACAACCTCATATTCATATTCAACCACTACCTCATATTCAAACAACCATCACAACCTCATATTTACGCCTTAAATAAATCAGATCTATAGGAAAAAATCAGATCATGACTTCCATCATCCATTCAGATTCCGGCGTGTCGTAAATAAATCCGATTAGTAGCAAAATGGAAATAAGAAAGACGGTGGCCGGCCTTTTATAATCTCTTCCAACAATAAAAGTGATCATGGTTGTCGAATCCGTGATGGCTGTTTATCGGTGATGGAATAAGGTTTCCAGTTGCAGATCCGGTGAGTACAAGCATGGTGGTTTAATGGTGGGTTGTTGAATCCGATGGGTTGTCGAATCCGATGCAGATCCGGCGGGTTCACCACACCGTTTTTGTTGGTTAGGATTGAAGGATGTTGGTGGTAAGTTTGATGTCAATGGCGGTGGTTGTTGGTTTTGAGAGAAAGATGTGACTGTGTGTGAGGATGTAAAAATTGTTTGAGACTTATGATAACAGCAAAATACAGAAAAAGTAAAAGTAGTGATGTCACACAAGTCAAACGATGTGGGAACCATGGCACTCAAAAACTCCCTGTGGATCATCTTTTAATCTTGAACTTGAACTGAAAAGGGTAGGTAGAAAAGATCAGCTTTTGAAGGAAATGAAAGTTTTGACATATATTTAAAAGAAAAAGAAATAAAAGAATATAAAAGGGTATTTTAGTCATTTATAAAGGTATTTTAGTCATTTCATTGTCATATTGGTCATAACATAGTCAAATTTGAATGTATATTGGGCAAATGAGTACAAAAAATAATATGTTTTTCACAATGGAACAAAATGAAGAGTACGTAGCTATTCTATAGCTTTTACCCTAAAATAAAAAGAGAAGTTTGACTCATTTTGTTTTAATAGCTTTTCCGCACAAAAATATATGTAGCGGGTGTCTATACAATAGAACTCAAAGTTTTTTAAAAATTTGTAAAAAACTTATAAAAAAAGTATAATTTTTTTTATAAAAAAATTATAAATTTTTTATAAAAAACTTATAAATTTTTTTTATAAAAATTTCTTTTATAATTTTTTTTATAAAAAAATTATAAATTTTTATTATAAAAAAATTATAAATTTTTATTATAAAAAAATTATAATTTTTTTTTTAAAAATACGTAAAAAAAACTTTAATTTCTTTTTCAAATTTTTTATAATTTTTTTTATAAAATTTTTTTATATGCTTTTATAAAAAAATTTATTAATTTTTTTGTAAGTTTTTTATAAATTTTTATAAAATTTTTATATTTTTTTTAAAAAAATTATAATTTTTTACAAATTTTTGTAAAAATTTATAAATTCTTTTACAAATTTTTTTATAAAATTTTAATAAAATTTTTATAATTTTTTTATACATTTTAAAAAACTTTTTACGATATGTTTTTTTTAATTTTTTTATTTTTAAAAAGTACGGGTCGAATAATGTTGGGTCAAAGTCGAATGGGGAATGTTATTACAAATTTATTTTTTTATTATAAAAGTACAAGTCGAATATCCGGTTTGACATGAAGTCGAATAACAACTACATTTACAAGAAAGTGTACCTGAGTGTACTAGCGGGACTCACTTGTCCTTTCCTTAAACAAAACAATTTGCCACGTGTCATGCTCAGGTTAAGTCGAATTAGTCGAATATGTTAAAATGAAATAAAATAGGGTCGAATAAGGGTAATTAACTTATTATAATTCTTTCTGGATATTTGAAAAAAACCAAATAATTCATAGGACATTTGTTAAATTAGCCCTTAAACTAATTGTTTTCTCTTGTGTTGGCTCTTTTGCAGCATACTGTCTTCACCAATGCACAAATAAAGACTTGTAAATTTTGTGCAACTTAAACACCTCTCACAGCTTGTCTTTGTTAGACAAACATTAACATTTTCCAATATATCCGAGAATCTTTTTAGGACATTGGTCGTTACAATGGCCAAGAATCTTGCATGTACCAAGGGTCAACATTGCTGGTTGTGGATGTTTTGTGAATATATAATCATTCTAGAGGTTTTGTACTTATAAGAATCCGAATCCAAACCCAAATCGGTCCACTATTCAATCGCCCTCGTAGTTGTATAGGATTCCCTGACCCTGAAGATGCATAATGATGCATGCCTGCATACAGTTTTCTTCTTTTGAAATATGCCCTAAAATTGCTCACTCCATCTCATACTTATAACTGATCAAACTTTCACGCAAGCTTGATCAATATTTATAAAAGAACATTTATTTATTTACTGAGAGTATTAGCGTATAGACTACAATCTCAGTGTAAAAACACTTGTTTTCTAAGACTATACATTGACACGGAGATCTTAACCACTCAAAGACATCAACTATATATCGTATTTTATTAAGACTAATAACAACTAGATCACCAAAACTCTCCCTTAAAGCCCCGAGCGCTGTAAGCACCAATAGCCCCCCTGTGACACAGTATTTCTTCTCTTTTGTTTTAATTTTCTCTTTTTTATGGTCAGCGATGGCTGTTTTGCATACACGGTCTTACAAGATGTAGGCATATAGCAGTTACTTAGCAACATCAATGGGTGCGGCATCATCAGTTATGCGTTTGTAGACTACTGCAGTTCTGGCGGGTGCATACACCATGAAAGATCGAGGCCTATTATCATGGACTCCTTCCTGGAAAAGGTTTATAGTTTTGAGGTCAGAAACTAATGATCTATTCTTTTGAATCAAAGAAAATTGCATATAAAGGGAACTTTGGTATCGGTCAACTTCTATTCGTACATTCATGGCAATATTTAAGAACTTGTGTTATTCTCTTTTAACCAAATATCTTTATTTAAAAGCTCGTCTGATTATAAGCGTATAACACAGGCTTATGCACATTACTTGAAATGGAAATAGAATGAAATCACTTACAAAAGTGAAAAACTCTGCATCATGATCGAGTCTGCCGAAGCCTCCAAATAACGGAAGATCAGAGTCTAGGGCAATCTGAAAGGTTATTACGGTTGTCAAGTTTGATGCATATTAAAATGACGAAAAGCTATATAATTAGACACTCGAAGCATAAATTTCTAATGTTCGAAACACAAAAAGTTGAGCCGGTAACAACAGTTAAGGCAGTGGCGGATTCAGGTTTGAGCGACAAAGATAAACATTACCCGTACCAAATTCATAATTATCCGAAACTTTGTGCTAATTAGCCACATAACTTTGTGATTATATGTTTCTGATTAATGATAATTTACCAGGGTAACCCTTTACCCAAAAAAATCGACGACCATTTGTTTTCAGGGTAGGCACATGCAGCGGATTACATATGTTTCTTTACGTACTAGCCAGGCTTTCCTGTATAATGCCCAGTACATTGGAAATATAAATAATGGCCGGCAATAATCTCTTTAAATATTTAAGCAAGTTTATATAACAGCTTGAATATAAAAGAAAAAAGTCAAACCTATTGTTATTTTGTCTGAGATGCAACCAGTGGCGGATCTAGGATTTTACTATAGGGTGTGCACTATATGTCAAAAAAAAAATATGTTTCAAAATTTTTTTTTATTCGGGTCGGGCTTTATGGACCAAAATTTTGAGGTTTTTTTTTTGGAATAATCATAAACAAAGTCGAAATTTTAACAACTAAACTGAGAAATATCAATAATATCCTAACGTGCAGAACTGATCATATTTATGAAGACCAAAGTAAATATAATAATATGAAGATCACATTAATACATGTTTTTTTTCCAAAAGTTTGTAATTCTGACTGGGCTTCGGATCACATTGGGCTTCATACTCAAAATTTCACATACCAAATGGGCCATGAAAACAAATAAGTTTTGCTCAAAAAGTAACTATTTAACCTATTTATTAATCTGTCTTCTTCTTCCAGACTCCACAGCAGTCAACATACTAAAAAAACACCAGTTTTTTTTTCTTCTTTTCTTTTGAATCATGGGAAGTTAAGTTAGAGTATGCACCCATATTTTTCCATCCTATTTAAGGGTATGCACTCACAGATTTTCAGTGTATTTTATGAATATCTTCAGAAAAATCAAGATTTTTTACACTACTAAAAATTTTCACAGGGTATGCACGTGCATACCCTGTCTTCTACGTAGATCCGCCCCTGGATGCAACTCAGGTAGGGTGAACCTTTCTAAAGAAACAGTAACTAAATAATTAAAGATGAACAAAGTTTACCTTGTACTTTCCAGGGTGTAAACAGCCTACACGGTAGTCTGAATAACTGTTGTACCAGTGAAAATTAAAGACGAAAACCAAATCTTCTCGTTCAAATATGATTACTCTTTCTTCTTCGTCCTTTCGTGATATATACTGGTGTGCTGAAGTCATGAACTGCACAACAATAGTTAATTTAGTTTACATTATAATCTACAAGAGAGCAAAACGCGCTTGCGTGGGCTGGTTGGGTAACGGATCAAAACCGCTTCACATTAAAGCCATTGAATCTTTGTCATTTGTTTTAATTCTTTAAATATATAAATATTTCATCATTTAGCATTACCAACACCAATATTACAATGATTATCTAATCTCTAAAACTAACGAATGAAGAGTTCAAAACAGACTTTCCGAGTGGCTTTAAACCATTTGTTCCTCTTATATCTAAAAAATTTCATTGGACCCATTTGAGTTGAAACATAACCCATATCGATCCTGCTATAAGTAAATGTGTCGAAACTGCCACTTGTATAGCCACATTACAAACAAACAAAAATGGTAAACTTGCAGACAAATTTACTTACATTATGAGCTTCTTCGAGATGCTGCATTGCTAGATCAAATTCTTGTAAGCCATGGTATCTTAAATACTCTGCATCCCCCTATGCATATGATTTGGATTATATTAGCTAAGAGATATATCAAACAGCTATGAACAATGTTATAATAGGAATATTTGGAGAGAAAGTATAACTTTTGTGTCAAATTTAATTTGCGAAAAGGTATCATGTATGATAGTTTACTCCCAAATATTATTTTCCTTGAAAATTAGTAACTTGATCTTATAGTATATAGATGAACTTACAAGATCAAATCGACGCCTACATTTATCATAGCTATTACCATTGCCAGGTAAAAATCTCCCATCAGGAAGGCGTTGATCGGCTCTTGGAAAATCTATCCACTCTGATAAAAGGGGAGACATATATTAACATTCATAAATAAGGTCATCATAACTTATGAAAGTACTCCAAAGACTCAAATATAGTAAATAAGTAAGGTGGTGAGACCCTTGTAGAGTTCCCCAACAGCATAGAGCTTGGGAAGCTCCGACCCGGTCAAGATCCGAACAACAAGGAGCACTCAACAATTAGTCTAGTAGTCAATTTTGTGATTATACTTCATAAAAAATAAGGTCATCATACGACAGTCTTACCAGGATGTCCAAACTCATTTCCCATGAAATTCAAATATCCTTCTCCACCTAATGCCATTGTAATAAGCCTGATCATCTTATGCAGCGCTATACCACGATCTATTAGAGGAGTCGCTGGTCTATCCACTGCCATAAATTCATACATATCCTGTAAAGCATAAAACTATTAGGTCCCATGAATGAATATATGAAGGGGAAATTACACTTGAAATCAACGCGCTGTCACTTAATTTTTATATGGCCACAGGAATTTTTTAATTGTTGCTAACATACCATTCAGAGTATGACATTATTTGAAAAAAATATCCACGTCAAAAGTACCCAATCGCACAATTGAAGTATGATCAAATTTGTACAGTACAGTGTAAACAATACTAACCTTGTCCATAAGCCAGAATGCAATAGTTTTATCACCAACTAGAGCTTGGTCATGACTTTCGGCATAACAAACACACTTTTCTGACCATCTTCGATTGGTAAGCGTGTAAATGATATCCCCCATTTTCCAATCTTCATCCCTCAACCTTTGCCAAAAAGTACCATAATGTTCAGGGTGCAACTTCATCACAAATTCTCATGTATAATGTGAGTACTATAGCCCTAGGTTTAAAAATGTTTTTTTTTCTTCTAAAAATCCATGTGTCGTCCCTACATTGCCAGTAAGATTATCAAAGAACATTGTCTGCATTTTATTGCAACAGGTTTTTTATGTGTATTTTGAAAGTGATAAATGCGACTTAAGGAATCAAAAAAGAAAAATTCCTCCTAACATTATCTAATATGCATCGGGTTCACAAGGACACAATCATTTCATGTCAATTGAGAGGGACTTGGTCATGCATGCACTCCATCTCCATGTATTATGCATGACATGAACTAGTATTTTCATATGTATGCATAGAACATGGAGAGGGAGGTTAAATTCTTTTTAGCATGCATGTGTGTAACATGGAGATCGTGGGTGGATTCTTCCTTAGGAATTATATGTTTTGGACCCGCATGAATACCCGAACTTGAAACCATGTTTGACGAATTTGGTGTCATTTATAAGTAACCAAATGAGTTAGAACATATCCAAGAAAAACACGTGAGTTGGCATTGGTTGTTGACAGGCTAGTGGTGTTAATTGTTCAAGACTTCGAGTATTTATCCGTAATTTGTTTTAGTGGAAATTAAGCAAGGAAATTGTCCCAAAACTACTTTGTTTCTATGTTGTTGTTTCTTGAAGATTTGCTAACTCATTAGCTACTTCTCTGTATCCCCTACAATGAGTTTAATGGAGCTGATTATTAAACTTCAGTTTTTGTAGGCCTATTCTCATTTGATTTACCATGATCAGTAAATACTCTCCTTTTACTCCCCTCCCCAACGCACCATGAAACAGCTATTACCTTACTGGATCAACATGTATAAATATGCTTATACGAAACATGTCACACACAAGGAAATAACTGTAAAGAGCTTGGAATTACATACTTGAGAAGCTCAATCCACTTATCAGCAACAGCCATATGCAAACGGTAGTCGAATCCCACACCACCATCTTGCACAGGAATGCAGAATGTTGGCATTCCACTCACCTGCTCGCCATAAAACATATGTAGATCAGTATCTATTATCTAGAAAAATAGGAAAAACTAAAAACTCTCTTGACTATTTCGTTTTAAGATGACTAATTACAAGCCAAATACCACAGCGTGTATCATCTAATTTTTTAAGTAACTTTTTTTACTGGAAACACTGGAATCTTGCTTAACACATCCCCCACTCCCTTATCGAACAAAAATGCACAACATTTACGTATAAAAGGAATTTAAAAACAAAGAGAAACGTAAGAATTGCCAAACAAGGACTTTAATCTGATTGCTTGTAAAACGACGCTCCTCATCAACAATTTCCTAAAAGTAAATCATCCCGGTTTGACCCATTACCCCAACTCACTCATTGTGACACCTCTGCATTTAATTGGTTTAAGAAAAACAGCGAATATATATGAGCTAAAGAATTGGTAAAGGAAAAAAAACATACGTCTTCACCGACAGAGATGGCCTCCGGAAATAAACCGTGTATAAGATCATTAACCAGCATCAAATAAACGACAGCATCAACATCAGTTGTGAACCCGAAATACTCGCTGTAGTTTCCAGTAAAGGCCACCTAAACAGAACACTTGGTTATTAGAAATTGGCGCAACAATAAAAGGGAGTAAAACTACCTAAAAATAGTTCAATTTTGATAATTAGAAACAATATGCGCATCGTACTTGTAAACCATGATGTGTGTACATCATTGAGGTCACACCATCGAATCTGAATCCATCAAACTTATATTCATCCAACCACCATCTTGCATTTGAAAGAAGGTATCTTAATACCTGAGACGACATCCATAAATTAATTTCCATTTGACAAAAGAATTTCACCATCAGTTGAGTTAAGAAATTTATGCTACCTCCCAATGTCCATAGTTAAAAAGGCGGGAATCCCACATCCAATGATAACCCCGTTCTCCAGAGTGGAAGTAATGACTATCCGTCCCATCAAACATATTTAAACCATCTAAAGTGTTGTTTGATGAATGGCTGCACACAACTAATTACATTTTAGCTAATTACAATATGTATCAATATTTTTTTTTTTTGGAACAGATGCTGCCAATTCTTGTTTCATTTTTTTATCTTATTCAAGCGAAAACATCATATCATAGAAACTAGAATAAACATGATATCGCTAATAGGTATGGTGGCAGGAGTGTGTATGAAGCAGATTAAAATGGCATAAAAATATATATCTATAATGTAGCAATCAAATAATTACCTGTGAACAATATCCATGAGAACGACCAAGCCCAACTCATGGGCTTTATCTATCATAGATTTAAGATCATCTGGAGTACCACAACGACTGCTAGGTGCAAAGAAATTCGTCACGTGGTACCTACAGCATCACATAAAATATACAGATTACAAAAATCGCTAGCAACAACAAATAGAGGAAGAATGCAATAAACATTCGTTGATCCAATATGTAGCAGTTGATTCATAAACTTATGAGGTGGAAAAATTGGGAGGATAGTGTTACTAGTCAAAATCGGAAAATATACTATGACGGCCCCAACGGGTCGGTTTGGTTTTGACCACAAACACTTATGGTCCAGTTCTAAAAAGTAGATATACATTTAATCCATTAAAGATAGCAAAAGCTATATTATCACAACAATAGTCTAACTTCTAAAAGCAGGCCAACTTGTTTGGCACGTATCATTTTTAGCTTTATCTTGACTTTGTCCAATTTGATCAATCGGAGATAAACAAAAACCGTAAACATGAATACACATGCATATGCAAATGACTTTTGAGAAATTACCCAAAGCTTGCGTAATAGGAGTGCTCTTGAATAGCCATGATCTGAACAGCATTGTAACCAAGCTTTTTGATGCGAGGGAGGACGTCATCTCTAAAGTTGGCATAGGTGTTGATCATTGGTTCCTATACCAGATAAAATATAATCACTATCTGTGATAATAACATGCCGTTAACACTGATAGGAAAAAAACATTTTGATAGCCATAGTTGCAGATCCACGAATTCTGACCAAGATATACAATAAAGAAAACAGCTGAGCTTAGTTACATATCATGAGAGGAGGAGATACACACCGTGCTACTCATTCCCACATGTGCTTCATAAATCCTAAGAGATTTTGGTTTCTTTGGCCGAGGATGTTGAAACACGTATTTCTCCTGTTCATAGATTCACGATAAGTACCACTACCCATATAAAAAAGTAACAATAGAATTTTGAGAAAAAAGGAAAGAAATAAAAAAAGGAGAGAAGTACCTCTTCCGGGGGATCATAGTATATTCCGTTGTAAGGGATCTCACCAGGAGCCTGTACAGAAAACTTGATCCAAGCAGGAATAGAGTCTTTAAGGCCAGATGGAGTATCCATACGAATCTGCAATGCCAGGGTCAAGTTAAGGATGTCATAATCATTCCTACAGACATAAAGTATGGTTCCATTTGTTTATAACATTAGCCTCCATAAGTTTCTGAGGCCATCTTCCTATCTACAACTACGTGTTACAGGACTTTCAGTTTGTCATATTTAAAAGATCATTACCTTCACTCGAGAACCATGAGGAATAGGTGGAGAATTATCAGCATTGTTCGGCAAAAAGATCTCCCAAACACCGAATTCATTCTGTTCATATACAAAAAGATATACAAGTTACAAGTTATACTCCCTCTGTCCCAAAAGAATATATAGTCAACTCGGAATCTTTGAGATTCAGATACATTACTATCCAACATCAACATTTGACACTGTCATATCCAATATGTTATAAGTTCAAAAATGAAATTATTCATATTGTATCTTTTATCAGGCGTCTCATTCAATAATAGAAAGTCATATGGATCGATAGACATAATTTCAAGAAAAGACACAATTCTGTCATCAACATACCCGCGTCATAACGTCAGCATTTGGATTCCAGTTGTTGAAATCTCCAATTAGCGAAGCAGACTATGGTACAAAAAAGATATCGTCAGTCAATCTAATCTTCAGGAAAAGATAACGTAGGTGTCTAAGAAATGTATCATTATGAATGTATATCTGAATAACACCATTATGAGATAAATAATTTCAAGAATTTGTGTTTTTTTCCCAATATCATATTAACATTTTTTTCCAAAGAGTGTTCATAGTACTTCATACAACCCACCCGCCATGCCCATTTTGAGACGATCAAAGAAGCAACTTAGTTCAAATCGTAAAAGAGACGATAACAAACCTTAGCACCAGGTGCCCATTCCCTGTAGGTGATACCTGTGTCACTGGAAAAAAAGGCCCGTGAAGATTAGTTCACTAGAGTAACCACCAAATAATAAACTTATCAACTATAGAACTTTGGAAATAAAACATGGCGTCTAATAAATGATTGTGTCTTTGAATATAAAGCGCAATAAAGTACCTATAAATCACAAAATAAAATAAAAATAGACGTAAATCAAACGGCAATAAAGCATCGGCATCTTATTTCATAATCATATGCTTCAACTAGAATAACTACATCATCAATAATATAATAGACTAAACATTTTCTTAGACATACCTGCGAGTGAAACCTAACTTCTCATACCCACGAGAGAACGCCTCCAAACCGCCTTCATACTTGTCTATTGACTCACGTATCTTCTTGTAGTGTGTATACCTGTAGTTGGTTTGAGTGACGAGATAAAGCATTATAATTACCAAAATTTAAGAGAAATCAATACACTAATTCTTCATCCAAACTCCTACGGTTGCAGGTGTCAAGTTTGACCCATTTACTTATTAATGAGTCAATTGAGGCCCCTAACGAGTCAAACAGATATATAAAAAAGCTGCTTATGAGGAAACAGGTTGAAAGTTTGTATAATAATTAACACGTGCATGATTGTGCCTATGTAACGGGCTGTGAGCCTGTGATGTAGAACTTCATCTACATCCGTTGTATGTCAATGATTTTTTGGTGTAATATAATTTACCGGGGAAACCCTTTACCCAAAAAAATAATTAACTAACATTAGATATGCAACCATAATTGAATTTAAATCACTTACGGAAAGACTATTTTGCAAAAACAAAGATTTTTTTCGGGTCAATCTGATCCGTATAGAAATGTGACCCATTTTCTCACTTTCACATTCAACAATTGTCGTGTTCTATAAAAGCAAAAATATGTCTCACCGGTACTCAAGATGTTGACTGTGGTTTTTCAATAGGGGGTCAATCTCGTATATTCTCTGTCCAGCTCCCGGAGGAGGAATGGATATCTGTCTAATAGCCTCACTTTCTTTACTAATGTCAGGTAAAGTTGTTGATGGTTCTTCCTCTGTAACTGCAATATCTTCAACCAGAACCGCTGAAGTAACAAAATCCTTTTCAGTCATGTCAACAAGTTGTTCTTCATCTGATTCGCTCTGTGATATCTGAAACAAGAAAAAAGAAGCACATGCCAAAACTTTGAGCAAAAAATATTTACTTAAACTGTGTATCAAATAATTATTTGTTTAAGGGGGTGTTTGGGACTGCGTTTTAAAATTAGATTATGCACGTGGAATGCTACAAATCAGTTAAACAGCTGTAGTAAAATGTGCTGCAGGAACATATTGTTTAGATTTGATTTTGCTGTTTGGTATAGTAACAATCAGACAATCGTAGTATAGCTAATAAGGTCAAGATTTCCCATCTAGATGCAAGTTATGTAACAATCAGCTAATGTCATCCCGAACGTTTCTACCCGAACTAAAAGTTACCCAATTTGACCCGAACCTGTTTTGACTAGTTACTCAGCCCCAAACTTTTCCATCTGGACTTTTTAATCAACTCATCCCATCTTTTACTCTCATAACCTGAAACAACTATAACAAAGAAACTTAGATTGCTTATCTCCTTTTTAACCTCTAAAATTATGGCTTAGCTTGTTTTTGCTCATAGAAGGTTGTCAGTTCAACAACATAATGGTTCTTGCAGAACACCTAACCTATTTCACACAAAATTTTGATATTCACAACGAATTTGTAGTGATTTCCAATTGTTCAATGTCAAGAATGGAAACAATCCCTAACATTATATCTAATCTTCCTTTGATATTCTACGAATTTTGCAGCGTAAAAAGTTATCGATAGATAAAAATATGTTACACTTCTGAATTTCCTATAAAATATTGTGGTGATAATACATAGCTTAATCAAGAATCATGGATCCTAATCAGTGACGACATCCGTATAATACTCTAGTATTATCATTGTTCTCGATAAGGCTTATGCACCTAAGATCCAAATACCATAATTTTCTAGCCAAAAGACGGAAATTGGTGTCACGCTTTAGGAATGAGAATCAAAATGAAAGTGGAAGTGAAAGAAGGGTTTGGCTAACACGTCTGCAAACCAAACACTACCTAACTATTCAGCTTGCAATGGTTCTTTGACAGAAAAAAACATACACAAGTAATGCATTGTCAAGCGGGGAACATCTCTTTCTGTTTAGTTTGTGTGTAAATGCAGTTAAACAAGTTATACAAGAAGCACATAACTACATTCTTATATGGTCAAATTACAGGATTTAACTGCTTACGAATAAGGACTGGTCAAATCTACATACGGCTCCTATACAATAATCAAAAGTCAAACTCAGATATGTTAACGGATCAACGTACATTAGAATCTTCGCTATCTGCGTCAACAGCTTCCAATTGGTCTGTTGAAGAAGAACCATCACCGGGGGCAAGCACTTGCCCTTTCTCTGTTGCGGAAACTACAAAAGATGGGGATCCGGACTTATACACTGACCGTCCAGCTAAAAACTTCCCTACAGAAGTACTAAATTAGATGAGTAACAGTCTAGTGACATTACCAATTGGAACCAATAAAAACAGAAACCCCAAACACCACAAGACAATTAACAGGTATATGCAACTTCCCTCTCAACTGTTGATAGTTAAACCTCATTTATATGTTGAATATATTAGAATATCCTAATACAAACCACCGCCAACGTGGCCTAGTGGTCAAACATCCTGATGTCCTCACAAGAAGTCTCACCGTGTAAACATCTTGGGGATTGCCACTAAAAGGGATTGGAAACGGTCACAGGGACAACAACTCAAGGATGGTCTATAGTGGCAGAAGGGTTTGTGACTACACTCTAAAATGTGTGAGGTCTCAAGTTCAGCTAGGTGCAAACAACCTTGAAGTGGCCACACCAACCTCCTGCAAAATGAGGGCTTTACCTGGTTTGAGTATGTGTGGCGGTGGGTTCAAATCTCTGGATTAGTCGACCAAATGGTCGGAAACCATGGTTACCCAAGAGTACTATCACACGGAAACACCAGTTAGGTCACATACATCTGAGTCAAAAATTCGCCCTCCCCGGCAGGGGTGAAGCCAGAAAGTTTGGTCGAGGGGCAGATTTTGATAATTTTTTAAAAGCTACACTAAACAATGGTTCTTAGAGGGGCAAATTACCAAAAAAAACTCAGATACTTTTGAAAATTTACACAACAATTTTTTTTTCGCAGGGGGCACTTGCCCCTTGTGCCCCCCCCCCCCCCCTCCCTTTGTCTCCGTTACTTGAATATACTAATACAATGTGGCCTCAATAGTTAATTAACATTTCAGAAAGCAATGCCAGTGCCTAATCAAATGGGATTTTACCACAACCAATGGCTGATCATACCATATTACTGCTTCACCACTAATCTCAACATTTCCTAAACTAACAAACAAACCTCTAAATACCCACATCAACATAAGCAAAAACAAACCAAACCCACACATATAAAAAACATTTAAAAAAAACCAACATTTAATAACAAAAAAACATTAAAAAAAAAAAAAAAAAAAAAAACTTACTAGTTAAAGAATTCTTCCTTAACAACAAAGACAAATTACTAGGATTAGAAGCAGCAACAACAACACTTCTTCGATCACTCCCACAATGAGAACTTGACGAAGGAAGAACTACATGCAATCTAATCCCAGGAATACTATACACCATCTTCTTCTTTTCTTTTCTTACCCTTTTTTTTATAAATATATTTTTATACAAACTTTATAAATTATTATTATTAATAATGAAGGGTGGTATATTTCATGCAAGATTATGAGATCTACACAGAGTTCAAGGCGCCAAGAGAAGCGTGAACAATTAACTGAAGAAGAAGCATCAGCATGTGAAATCAAAAATGTTGTATGCATGCAATCAAATTTACGTGGGGCCCATTTTAATGGGTTTATGTGTACCGTTGATAGTAGTTCATGTTGGGCCCATGCACATGGGTGGAAGGTTGAGATCAAGTACATTGGAGATTAGATATGAGAGGTGCATATACATAAAGGTTCTTTTGCCTTTCATCACTTGTAAAGTTTTTTTGACTTGTAGGTGGTGTATGGGTTTTATTCTGTGATATTCTTTCATTTCATTTTCATATGTGTTAGATATACTACTACTTGGATATTGTATATGATGCAAAAGTTAACTTTGTAACGGGTAAGTAAAAAATATTTAACCTCTTATAATAAATGTTTATTTTAATTTTTTTTATTTTTTATTTAAATTGACTATAGTTATTTTATTTGTGTTATCTAATATTAGATGAAAAATATATGTATAAATTGAGGTTTAAATATATTTTCATTAAATATATTTCTCATCTAGTATTATATAATACAAATAAAAATATTTACGATCAAAATTAAATAAAAAAGACAAAAATAATCAAAGTGAACACTTATTATGGGACGAAGGATTCTTTGTCCTAGTTTAGTTTTTTGTAATACAAGTAAACAATATATTTAGAAGAGTCGAGTTACTTTGTATTTTTGTTTTTTACTTATAATTTAAAGATAAATCATAGTTATTTATTATTTAAAATAACATTTCATAAAAAATATGAAGGGTCAATTTTGTCAAAATATTTGAAAATCACAAAAAAATCAACAAAGTTATAAATTTGGCGAAAAATATTTATTAATTGTGATATTTCACTAATGAAAAAAATAATCTTTAACACAATGAAATATTACTAGTGATACTTAATAAGCATAGTTACAGTGTAATATTATCAGTGATATTCATTACTTTATCACTATTAATATTTTATTATTTTATCAATGATGATAAAAATTCAGTGTTGCAAAAAAATTCTACAAAAACGATTAATCACTACAGGGCCCTCTACAATATCCATTAATGAAAGGCGATTAATGACGGTCAACTGTGCTTAACGATGGTCAGTGGAGGTCAAACTTGCCAAAAACTAGGGTGTCCTTCGGTTTGGTTCTCGGGTTGTTAGGTTTATTCGGTTCCAGTTATTCGGTTAATTTTTTTCCCTGGGTCAACCGGAAAACTGAACCGAACCGAACTAGATTTCAGCCGAACCGAAAACCGAATTTGAATTCGGTTCGGTTTTCGGGTTGACCCGAATAACCCGAATTATCTAAATTTTTCTAAAAAATTATGTAATTATATAGATATTTGGCAAAAAAAACTATTTCAAATATAAAAATTACTTTTTTACATTAAGATTATATTTTAATAAATAATTTATATATATTAGAATAAAATTAAATTTTAATAAATATTTTATATATATTTGTATAATTTTGGTTTTCGGTTCTCGAGTGCGATTGCTAAACCCATATCCAACTGGAAAACCATATTTGTAGTTCGGTTATGACCCAAAATCCGAATTTATTTTCGGTTCGGTTCGGTTTTTGGTTTCCGTGGGTCAAACCCAAATTAGGGCTGAGCGACAAACCCGGACAATACCGGACCGACCAAAACCGGATTGGACCGAGGACTGAATTGGTACAAAACCCTGGACCGAGACCGAACCGAAATAGTCCGGTCCGGGTCGGTCCGGTCTTGTACGGT
Source organism: Glebionis coronaria (assembly GCA_025667525.1). NCBI lineage: Eukaryota > Viridiplantae > Streptophyta > Magnoliopsida > Asterales > Asteraceae > Glebionis > Glebionis coronaria. The sequence continues at coordinate 74,001,864 of CM046882.1, read as the reverse complement.
CTTCTGTCCGGTCTGGTCCCAACTAGACAAAATAAACGAATTTTTGATAAGACCAAACCGGACCGGACCGGACCAGACCGACCGGACCGAAGACCGAAATGGTCCAAAACCACGGACCGAGGATCGGACCGAATTTTGTCGGTCCGATCCGATTCAGTTTTGCGGTCTGGTCCGGTCCGACGGTCCAAATGCTCAGCCTTAACCCAAATTATGGACGCCCTACCGAAAACTTGTATTTTTTTGCCGAAAATACCGAAAATCCAATGTAAACTAGTGTATTAACTATTTATATGTATGATAAGTTGTATTTTAATAAGAATATTGCCAAAATAGCTAAAACTCGTTAGAAATACCCAAAACTTGCCGAAAATACCAAAAATTTGCTAAAAATTCCATCCGATTAATCCCGCCTAGAACAATTACAAGCTACAAGGTGACCGACCGATCGGCTAGCGATTCATGATTTTCGCAACATTGTAAAAGTTAGTTCGAAAATTTACAACTTTAGTCCATCCGTCTGATTTTTAAAACTTTTAGATTTTTTTGGCAATAATGATCCCTTCGCGTTTTTTTTAAATCTTAGGTTAATCTCTACCTTTCAATCAAACCAAAATAAATGATGAAGATTTGTCCCTTACCTTATGAGCAAAAAATAAAGATACATTTAAACCTTATTTCATATCTAAAAACTATTATCTTCGTATTAAAATAAATATTCATTCGATTTTTAAATTTTCTTTCTATTATGACGTTGAATTAGTTTTCTTTACATCATATATATTAATAAAATACATTTAAAAACTGATTCATATATATAATTTATTAATTATTATATAACACAAATAAAACTATGTATGATCAAAATTTAAAAAAAAACTTCAAAAGTCAAATATGAACATCATATATAAAAGAACTTTTAGACATTAAATGCATTAATAAACTTGAAAATCTAATATACTACAATATAAGATACCGTTTGTGATTTGAATGTGGAGTATTAATTATAGTAATGAATGAATACCACAACTCGAATCCACTACCCAGAAGCATCTCAAGGGTTTTTGTAATTACTACTTGGTTGCATAGCAATAGGTTCGGAATTTACATCATTCATGGTGGTACTCATGGAACCATTCATAGTGTTATTCATGAATTTATAACCAAGTCAACACAAACAAGTCTGGGCATGTGAAGAGTTCCGGGACGGTTATGAATTATATACTCACATGTTGAGTTTCATCCATAATTAAAAGCAAAGAAATTGGGAACTTAAAACCTTAAATCTCACACGAACCAAACTCGACACAAACGTACCTAATCGCCTTCACGCACCAATCTCCAAAACTAAGTACATGATTTCGCGATTATGGTGGCCTCTCTCTATCGATGCAATGGATGTCATGTCCATCGGGACGTGCTTCCAATCTTCGGCACCTTCACCAAGACGCTTCTTAAACATGACTGTGATAAGAGATGTGCCTCATGATATGTGAATAAGAGACGTGGCTCCATATGTTGCTCTCTTATTTCTTTAGTTTTTCGTATTGTGTATAATGTAAGCACGGAAGGGGAGCAGATTATTGACAAGACCATAATTTGATACGTGAAATCTTGACTTGATTTGTTTTGACCCATTAGACTTAGAGAGGAGCAAAAATAATTCCTCCTATTTTTCAACAAAACATCAATAAAATACCTTTATCAAACGCATGTAGCCAAGGATTATTCGTTTCTAAACTTAGTATAATCATACTTCGGCGTACCATCAAGCGAAAGTACTATTTTGACTTTAATATAGACTTACGGTGTCTCTAATCACGTAAGTGAATTTAATCCCATATTGGTTAAACTAAGTCAATGATCACTTCACGTAAACGTATCATTTTCCTTTACAAGATATGCTTTACATGAGATTCAAAGCACTTAGCTTGTTTGCATAAAGATTATTAGTGATCTTATGCATCGGTGAGTATCATGGGTTAAAGTCTTAATGACTAATTGAGTTTATGGTCTCTGAAAGTTTAACTTTACTATGATTTTATCACTTCCTACATTTGAAAAGTATTTTACAAACTCATGCATTTATCTACCACACCTCTATACCACTTCCTAGTTACACATCTACTTAATCATTTGTCAAAACACTTCTTACCCCACAAATGATTACACATCCAACCTTACACATTCTAAATATTCTATACCAATTCTATAATCATCTCATAATCACACTTGCCCATATCTTGTTTTTCTTAATGGCAATGTGATTAGGTAACTCAAATTGATCCTTTGATTTCAACACTTACCTTCATTATCTTCCTAATCCTTCTTCCCATGACCAAACCTCCCTACGCTTAACCTTCTTCACATAATCCTTCCTCAAACATACCCACATTGGACAACTAACATTCTCTTACACCATGTACCATGTGTACTTCTTGTTCCACAACATTTCAACATTGGCTCTTACTTATCACATAAAAACATTATTCATCATAAATCTCCTATTTAAAATCTTCTCATAAAACACAATTTGAATTTCACACACACACACACGATTAACTATATAATGGGTAAGAAAATAAGTTTCCTTACTTTTGTCTGGTCATTTTGATTTTTAAATTTTTTTAAACTTTGATGTTAAATTAGTTTTTTATGTATATAATACTTGATTAGAATTACATTAATAAAAATAAATTTTAAAATTAATATATTTATATATTTTTCATCAAGTAAAAACTTTAAAATTCAAATATGAACACTATACGTTAAGGTATTTTTAGACATTAAATGCATTAATAAACTTGAAAATCTCTAATCTCTAATATACTATAAGATTCAATTTGTGGATTAAATGTGGAGTATTAATGATGGTTGTCAATGAATATCACAACTCAAATCACACTACCTGAATGCATCTCAAGGGTGTCTACAGTTACCATCCGGCTACATATCAATAGGTTGGGAGTTATATCATTCATGGTGGTACTCATGGTGGTACTCATGGTGGTGTTCATGGATTTAAACCAAAACAACACAAACAAGCATGGGCATGTGAAGAGTTTTGCGACAACTACAAATTACATATTCACATGTTGAGTTTCATCCATAATTAAAAGCAAATAAATTGGAAACTTGAAACCTTAAATCCCACATGAACCAAACTGAACCCAAACGTAAACGATCGCTTTCACATACCAATCACCAAAACTAATATGTGATCCCGCAATTATGATGGCCTATCTCTATTGATGCAATAGATTTCATGTCGTTTAGGACATATACCAATTGTTTTCACCTTCACCAAGACGCTTCTTAAAATTTAATATAAATAAGAGATGTGCCTCGCGACATGTGAATTAGAGATGTGCCTCCCGACATGTGAATAAGAGATGTGCCTCCATACATTGTTATCTTATTTCAAGGTTTGTTGTATTGTGTATAATGTAATTATGGAAGGGGAGCAATGTATTATCATGATGATCGGCCGACAATCCTGAAATTTAATATGCGACTCTTGACGTGATTTGTATTGACCCATAAAAAGGTCAAAAGTTTTTTTATTTTTATTTTGTGAAACATTAATTAGGATCTCATTTTTGTTTTAATAATGACAAATAAACATTGGTAAACATTAAAAACACAAACGATAGCCAAAATTCTGAAAACCTGACCTGCTCGTCAGTTGTTGTTCCGTGTTTTATGAATTTTTCCAAGTCGACTTTTCTCTTACCAGACACATGTGGAACTCTCAAATAAAGGTATGCATATAATTTTTGAGCGTTTAGGAACACTCAAATTGAATCTTAGGCTTATAGAGGACAAAATTGATTCCTTCAACTTCTCAACAAAAAAGCCAACTTAATACCTCTATCAAACACCTCTAGCCAAGGATTATACTTCTTTTATAAATTTAGTATGATCATAATTTCACCATACCATCAAGTGAAAGCATTTATTTGACCTTAATAAGGATTTATGGTGTCTCCAATCACGTAACGGGTTTTACTCCTTATTGGTCAAACTAAGTCAAATGGGCCCAATGCGTAAATGCATCCTTTTCCATTACGAGATATACTTTACTTGAGATGCAAAGTTGATGCATATTTTCTTTTAATTATATAATTTATAAGTTTTAATTATATATAACTTTTTGTACCTATCACGCACTAACAGACAGAGAACTCAATCGTGTGTAATACATAAAGTAAGTCTAAGATTTTCCTAGGAGCTAAGAGTAATTGTAATTAATTTTAAATGTCACAGTTTAAACAGTGATTTAATGATTACAAAAACTTAGAATAAGAAATAATAGCAAGCGAATATAAAGATATGTTTTAATCTGAGGTAGAAAATGTACTAGCCTAGTTATTCAATCACTACCTAGTTATGATCATGCTTCCTGGTGCCATGTCTAATTACAGGTTTCTTAAGTGTGTTCTAATATCGACACACCCGAATTGTAATTAGTCCCTGCTCTATACTCCCTAAATCTTGACTATGTGGAACACGAATAGCCAAGTATCTTGTTCGCAGTGATCCCAACTACCCATATGGCTACTATAATATTTAAAATCTTCCTATAAGGATCTCATGTACTTTTTAAGTATTTAGTTTTTAAAGCCGGTGATATTAAATCCCTACACTATGACAGTTGTAAGTATGTCCTAGCACCATATTTCCTAAATTTTGCCCATGTCCAGTAAGGCACCCCTACTAACCCAAAGTTAACAATGGTTAGATCACATGTTCTTTGATATAAGCCAAAAAGAATCTTTAACATATCAAACACTAGCAAAATGCAAGGATCCTAAAGCAAGAATAAAGGTATCCTAAACAACACTAATGTAGACATGAAACAATCATAACAAAGATAGAAACTTCATAACTGGGTTAACACTAAGGTGCTTAGCCACTCATACCATAAACAATAGAATATTATAATTATAATGATCATATTACTCATATTAATTTCAAAAAGTTGATGATCTAATGATAAATACGAAACAAGAGTAAAAATAAATTATCCTTTTAGTGATGGATAATTTGACCGAATATTAGTCTTTTGAGCCTCCCAAATCGACCCTAGAACCTACGTGGATTGATTTCTAAAAGAGTTGTGTTGAATGGTGAATTTGAGCCCTCTATTTATAGTGTTCGACCTCTCTATATTGTAGGCATAAGTACCCTATACGTCGTAGGATTCCAATATTTTCCATAATTATATATAACAAAGGTCTCTATGGCTAGGCCTCGACAACCTATACCTTGTAGGCTCCAAGATATACGGTTTATTTTCTTGTTACAAATACGATGTAGGCATGGACAACCTCTATGTCGAGCAAGATATGATCTTATAGTTTTCTTCTTTACTATGATATTGTCTTATTTTGTCTTCAAAGGCGAGTCAGCCATCCTATGGCATAGGCAATATACACCTATACGCCATCATAGGCCTTGAAAATAAATATATTTTTTCTTAGTTTTGACTATAACATATGCCTATAAATCCTATAGTGCTATATTTAAGCATAATTCCGTCTTTTTTCCTTAGTTTTTCGGTAATTCTTCGTTTTTACCTACAAAATAGATAACTTGCGACTTTTTGTAATTTTTTTTGTTATATTAGTAACATAAACGATCAGAATTCAAGGAATATTGACACTAAAAACATTCAATTATAATTGTATCAAATATCCCCCCCCCCCCCCCCCCCCACTTGAGTTCTACTTTCCCCCCAAGTAGACCTATTAAAAGTTATTTCAAAGAGAATCTCCTCAAATAATAAGGAAATATGAGCTTAAAATATTTCTATGTAAGTAGATACTTATGTTGAACACCTCGCCAAATGTGGATAATAATCACTCAACTTTCGTCTTAGTCTAAGTGTGGGAGTGATCGCTCAGTTACACAATTATAGCAAAGTATCCAATCATAGGCTCAACAAGTATACAAATCTCCACTACTTAGAGATTGGGTAAAGACGGTTCTCAAAGGTACGAGTTTACACACATAAGCTAATATGGGTAAGTAGTCATAACTGATACCAATATCCCCAAAAGGGGGTCAAAACTACATATGCTCGAACAACAAATCCATGAATGAGATACACATGATTGCACGCTTCCTAACTCGAACAAGATAAAGGCTAGACTAAAAGGATAGGAATAATACATGGGATACACATATAATGGGTGTAAAAGAAATGTAAAACAAGTAGTCAAAATTCATAATCTCGCCATCAGAATCACCATCTGTCACACCATCAAATTCACTGCACCTGAAGACTAGCTTTAGGGTTGCGGCTTCATGGCGTGAAGATGAATTGATCTGAGAAACGACCTCTACATTCTAATACAAGAATTAGGACTCCGTCCAATCCATATAGTGGTATACTTGAGAAAGCATTGCTAAAGTGTCAACATAAAGTTGGTGAGTTCATGGGTTTAGTTAGGTAGATAATGTTAATGAACCACAAGATTTTAACCAAAACATGACAATGAAACTTTAATCCAAAATCATTTACTATTGTCTAAGATCATGAAACTGAAGCATTAACTAATTACTCATCAAACAAATTCCCATGAAGGTGCCTAACCGGGACACCCGTAAACTGACACATGCAGAACTGTATCCACTTGACTAATGTCAGTACAAGACGGATAGGGCTTCAACCCTGAAAGATCTATCTATAACATTCAAGCTTACATTGGGTAATTAACGGTTCATGATAAGTGGGAACATAGGAACTGAGTTAATCTAGACTTAGACCAATACGTAAACCAGTAAATGTACTTATGTTCATTCGTAAAAACAAGCAATGTTCTCACCCAAAGCAGTAAAAAGTAGTAAAAAGTGAGGCTATGAAACTCACCTTAAGCAAATAATCAAATCAAAAGCATTCTAATCAAATGTGGATCAATCACACGATCCTAACATCAACCTAGCATAAAGTTTTCGTTTATGTATAATGAACAAGTAGAATAATTCATAAGTGTTAAATCAATCATTCAAACGTGTGTAAACAAGGTGTGTCACTTCAAACATACCTTCATAAATTATAAGTTTTTGACAAGTCTCGACAATTTATAAGAACTCTCGAAAAAAATTTGTTTTTTAGTGAATTTCGTCTTTTAATGACCCATCAATCGTAAATGTTATAGATAGATCATTCAGGGTTGGCGTTCCTATTCGTCAATCGTAAATGTTGACTTTTATGTTAACCTAGACATGACAATCGTAAATGTTGACTTTTATGTTGACCTAGGCCTAAAAATTACAAATGTTAACTTTAATTTTCACATAGAGTCGTAAAAATGTTGACTTTTATTTTTACCTAGACCCGACAATTACAAATGTTGACTTTTGTGTTGACCTTGACCGGACACTTAACGTTTATCCATTTTAAAATTAGTTTCATAATAAAAAAAAAAATCGACTTATTTCTAATATTTATGAAATTTCGACACGACCTTTCTTAAAATAACAACTTTTCACTTTACATGACTCGACTCATAAAATACTCGTTTTATAAAAAGTATATATTTTATTGACCCGTAAAAATATCTAACAACTACCTAACCTCGTTTCCATCTTATCAACTTGGAAATTTCTCAACTCTATCCCTCCATAAACTCGAGTGTCTAAGTGTTAGTAGGTGTCGATGAAATATGTATAATTATGTCAAGTGATGAGAAAGACACACACTAGCCAAACCTTCAATAATACTAGTTGTTTTATAACATATCAACTCTAAATTCGTGCATTAGTAATGAAACAATACATTTTTTCACAACACAATATAGACTCTGTAGCATATATAAACTAACCCCTCACTTGGGATGAACAACATTGAAAGCAATAACACGGGGGGGGGGGGGGGGGGGGGGGGGGGGGTCTTTATACCCTTGTGTCTTACCACACCGCTTCTTAAACTCGATATTCAAACGATATGGACATTGGTCGTAGTCATGACCAAAAACTATGTTGGAAATTTAGCGCAATTAAGGGATATGATCAGACTAGGAAACGAGTTTAGAGGTACGTGTACACCCATTAAGTCATGATCTCACTCTTTCATTGTGTGGTTTGCTAATGAATATATGATTCCATTGGAAATTTTTTGTAACCGCCTGGACCTTTAATGGTCGAGTTTCAAGATTGACATAATGACCATTATTAGTCGGTCATGTAACCACTATTGCATTGATGAAAGAGTTTATGTTATTAATTGGCCAATTAATGCTCATAACTCCACTTGACTAAGTATTTCAATTATTTTGACTAAGAGTTTCATCTCTGTAAATAGAGATTAACATTTTCATGAAAAGTTATATAGAAAAACAAAAACACTTGACATAAAGGTTCTTGATTTGTACTCAATTTAAGAACAAACACTTGCGTTAATACAAATAATGTCTAAAGTTTCTTAACATGGTCCTTAATTGTGTTAATTAAGCAAAAACACGCAACCGAATTGCAAACATAAGACCTAAACTTGTGTCTTACCACACACCTTCTTAAACTCGATATTCAAACGATATGGACATTGGTCATAGTCATGACCAAAAACTATTTTGGAAATTTAGTGAAATTAAGGGATATGATCAGACTAGGAAATGAGTTTAGAGGTACGTGTACACCCATTAAGTCCTGATCTCACTCTTTCATTGTGTGGTTTGCTAATGAATATATGATTCCATTGGAAATTTTTTGTAACCGCCTGGACCTTTAATGGTCGAGTTTCAAGATTGACATAATGACTATTACATTGATGAAAGAGTTTATGTGATTAATTTTATGTGACTGATTGGCCAATTAATGCTCATAACTCCACTTGACTAAGTATTTCAATTATTTTGACTAAGAGTTTCATCTTTGTAAATAGAGATTAACATTTTCATAAAAAGTTATATAGAAAAACAAAAACACTTGACAAAAAGGTTCTTGATTTGTACTCAATTTAAGAACAAACACTTGTGTTAATACACATAATGTCTAAAGTTTCTTAACATGGTCATTAATTGTGTTAATTAAGCAAAAACACGCAACTGAATTGCAAACATAAAACATCCACTTTATCAACAAGAAGATTAAGGGTATGTTTGGCACGAAGCTGTGTGTGCTTTTTGAAGGGTGGGCGTTAAAAAATGAGCATTTTGATTTTTAAGGCTTGTTTTGAAAATAGGCCGATGAACATTTTGAATTTTATTAGCCGTTTGACAAAGGACCGGTGAGCGGTGCTATTTAAGAAAGTTATTTTTTCTAAAGCTTGTTTAAAAAGTTGTGACAATTACTATTCACTGTTATTGCTTACGACAACTAGTCATGGATACCGCTCTTTTTAACAAATGCACCCTAAATAAAGGGTAAAAAATATTTACCAAGGAAAAATTACATACTAAAACACAAAAATACATATGAGCCATTCTTATTTGAATAATACCACAATCTCAGGGCTCGATCCGCACACTCTAAACCATAAAACGAAATAACAACATGAATACCATGGTTAGAACAAGCAGTGGTGCAAGTATATAACCCAAACACCACTTCTACCATACCCTTTTAAGCCGTCCTTAAGCCAGTGTGTATTGAGAAGTCCAATATCATTGTGTGTATAGACATACACATAATGCTTGTGAAATGCCAACTCATGGTGCATCTTTAAATGAAATGTGTTCAAAAACACATCGTGTAATACCATGAAAGTGGGTTTGAATATTTTGTACTCTTTCTCTTTAATTATTTTAAAATCTCACATCTTCATTGTTACTTGGAAGTGAGCCTAAAGTAGTGAAAATTAGTTTATCACATGGAAAATCATTTGATTAATGTAAAATTCAACCGAGTATGAGTATTTTGCGTAAAAAAGTAATTTGTTGATGTGACAGTGACGTATCAATGTATTAAACTCTTTTGAATATGATAAGTTAGTTGTGGATGCTCTTAAAACTATGTTTATTAGTGACCTCCATTGAATCGATTTGAGGTATAAAGAACATAATAAATGAGTATTATATCCGAAGTACACAATTCAAGATTGAGATGTTCACAGTGTTATCGTGTGACTTTAATATATTAGATCCAATCTACCTACATGTCACACTAAGAAAGGCTAATCAAACTCGTTATTATTCACCCACGTATTTCACTTAACCAACATGCATCTTGTTGGAAATATGTTTTTCCAAGGAAAGTCTCGGTCACATCATTATTAGCATAGATCACGAGCTTTAGACTATTTAGGACATTGTAACTTGGAGTGACCTCCCTTTGGGGGAGATTGTTGGAAATACGTTTTTACGTATTTAGAAAAGATCGGTCACTCCAATGATATTGGGCTCGTGATCCAATATAGCCCATATAGCCCACATGTAGGGTGGGCTATATAAACCCCCCTCCTAGCATGTTAGGAGGGGTTGTTGGTTCACTTCCTTTTCATTAATCATATTTTCCATCTTTCTTAACTCTCTCCTTTCTCTCTCTTCTTTCTCTCTCTAAGTTTCTTCCATTTCTCCATCCATTCAATAGATAATCCATAACTTGTCTAATCCTTAGAAAACTAAGATCCTACAATTGGTATCAAGAGCATGGTTGATTCTTTGGATTAACACGTTTTATCTATTGATTTGGTGATAAAGTTTCTTTCCTTTACAATTTTTTTTCTTTCTTTATTTCGTCTAATTTTTTTCTTTAAACTCAAGGTGTTAAAACTTATTTTTATAAAATCTTTGATAAAAAATTTCATCAAATTTTTATCTATTAAATTTTTGTTCTTATTCTTTTGTCCCGAATCTGTGATAACTTGTGTGGGATAATCTCATTCTCAATCGTATAATTTTTTTATAAAAAGTATTATTTTTTAAATCTATTTGTTCCTATTTGTCCTGTTGCCCATTCAGTTGTCAGATAAGAGTTCATTCACAAAAATATATTTTTTTTTTATTTTATAAAAAGTATTATTTTTTTTATCTATTTGTTCCTGTTGCCTGCCTATTCAGTTGTCGGAGAAGGGTTTATCATTCCGATACTCTTTCCGACACCTTTTCCGACGGTTTCAAGTGCCTTATTCCGATACTTTGTCATCTCGATCGCAATAACCGAAAGGTTCTACTTTGCGATCAAGGATTCCGACACCCTTATTCCGGTGTGATTGCGATAGCACTTTGCGATCGTGATTGCGACGGGATTTAGGTAAAGTGAGTCGAAACTCTGCCGAAATTTTCATAGAGCTATTCCGATGGAAGTGTTTTGATATTGCGATGAAGAAGGTATTGCGATGGGATGTGTAGTGGATATTGCGATGAGAAGTATTTTGAACATTGCGATGGTTTCATCTGTATGTTGTATTGCGATGGATCTGCTACATATTGCGATGGATGGACTCTATATTGCGATGACTTCTTTTAATTATTGCGATGACTTGACTCTAAAATTGGACTCACACTAAAATTCACGGCTTAGACTCAAAACACACTCGCACAACGTTAATAATTAGACTCGCCAATCACAAATCCACACACCCTCGAGACAGACTCGAGATAAACAGCCTCAACTTCGACTTCGACTCCAAACACACTACACACCCTCAACTCTAACGATCCAAACAAACCAAGACTCGGACTCTCAAATCCAACATCACACAACTCGAAAACTGTCTCGACTCATCTGAACCAAACAAAATCCACCCTCGACTCAAAACCAATTTCCTTCTCAGAAACACGTCCTTGAAGAAGTTTAAGTTCTTCACTCTTGTTTTCGGGTACTGAACTTCCTTTTTGACTCGATGATAAAACATCAGACTTCAGAGAGGATATTTCACTTTCAAACGAAACCCGTGCAGCTGATTCTTTTTCTTTAGCCATTCTTTCATTGTCGGCACATAGCTTCTCCCTCTCATAATCTTCCTTCAGCTTGTTTGTGATGTGATGTTTGTGATGAAGGCTGCGTTTTGAGTCAAAAGAGGAGAGCAGATTGTTTGTTTGAGAGAGAGAGAGTCTTGAGGAGAGATAAAAGAGATTTAAAAGAGATATAAAAGGTTGGTATTATTATATAGTGGGGCGGATATAACAAGAATTTTGTGGGGTTAGATGCTTTGATTGCCACGTCTTTGGAAAGGATAATCAATTGACTGCCACGTTTTTTATAGCATGTGACAACATAACGAAAAAGTGACAACATAACAATTGTTGGGTATTAAAATTTAACGGCTGATTTTTTATTTTTTTTTTTAAAATTGTGTTTCATATACAATTTTAAATTTGTCATATTAAGTTATTATTGGGTAATTATCGGGGTTTATAAATGACAACATAACGAAAAAGTGACGAGACAAAGGTGACAAGATTTGAAGACAAATATTGAGACAAAGTAACAAAATTCTTTTGCCGAGACCCAGAAAATTGGCTACATTTGAATTTTTGTTTGTGACTACGAATTTTATCGGGTATTAATATTTGGATTTGAAGACGGATTGTTCTCGATCAGTAATCCTTCACATCATATTTCATCGAATTTGTCTTCAAACTCTCAATGGATTCGTTAAATTTGACGTTTCAAGAGGGAGACTTGCATCACATGCAAGACACAGCTAGAGAAAGTAGTATAATGTCATGTCGACTACTTCAGTCACATCTTAGGACTATTGCATGGGTTCAAGGAGGAAGCGAATTTGTGACACTCTTTGGTCAACATCATCATACATTCATCAATTCACTATATCTCAACTTGGACCACCTAGCTGAGCAACTTCACAAAGAAGACTTTAATCACTCTGCATCAGAAACTGCATATCAGACTCTTGTGACACAACTCACGCCTTTCCTCCAATTCAATATCATCAAGTATGACAATTCAGGGATATGCCGGTCATTTTTTCAATACACACAGACCGATGTTAAAGATTTCCGTGATAAACTGTTGAAATTTATGACATCAGTTTCGTCTTCGATTTATGAAAGATCTAGACTTCACCAAGTGTATGATAATGGAGTGCAAGAATCTATGATGCAAATACAAGAGGAGAATGGTCATACGGTTGACAACTTGGCGCCTAACGATGGCAAGAGCACGGAATCAGGAGCACAACATGATACCAGTGGCACGTCAGGCAATGTTCACGAGATCTCATTTGATGACACCTTACCCGTTAATGACGAAGAGCCTGAGGACATGGTACAATGTAATGTTGATGATGTATATGCTGATGAAATACCGCATATTGAGCATTCTGAACCTAACTATGACAAACATGGGATGGAAAAGAGTGATAGAAATACCACTTTTGATTCATCCAATGTGAGTCATAATGGGGGAGAAAGTGTTCAAAATGCTAGACATCATGATAATTGTCTTATAACTGCTTCATTAACTGCTTCTGATTCCAAGATTAGAGAGCTCGAAACGATTTTAGCTCAGCAATCCAAAGAGCTTGAGGATGCCAAAATTGAATTTTCGAAGAAAACGGAGAAATTTGAAACATATTTTGAAAAACTTGAAAAGTCAAACGTTGTTCTTGAACGAAAATTGGATCAAACTGTTCTAGACTCTAAAGCTGAAAAGGTTAATCTTTTGAAACAAATTAAGTTGCTTGAATCTAAGTTGGCATCCCAAGATGAATTGTTCAAAGAAAATGAGACCTTAAAGGCTCAAGTACAGGAAAAGGTCTTTGCTATAGCTGCGTTGAAAAATGATTTGCGGAAAACTAAAGGACCTAGTGTGGACACTAAGTTTGAAAAACCATCAATCTTGGGGAAACCGCCTACAAATCAGTTCGTCAGACAACCGACTGTCAGACAACCTACTGCATTTAGATCCGAGCGATCACAATCCTCGAGACAACGGTTTGCCTCCCAAGTTGATATGGTTCATCTTTCTAGAACAGTCACTTCACCATCTAGGCCCAATGTGATTAAAACAGCTTTTGCAAGACCTAATCACATGATTGCCCCTAATTTCCCTAGACATAGTCCAAAGAATACGTCTGGAACTAGTTCAAATGACGTTCGCCATACTTTTGGTCTAAGGGAAGCTAAGCAAAAGACACAAGTAAGAGATAGGAATTTCAAACCTAGTCAGATGCCTTCTAGTTTACCCAACACTGCTAACCGTAGCATGTCACATCCTAGGAGCATCAATCAATCGTCCAGGAATTCTAGATCTTACTCGGACATTAAATATGCTACTTGTAAAACATGTAGAAAATGTGTCTTTACGGCAAATCATGATTCTTGTATCAAGAAACTACTTAATGAGGTGAACTCCCGTGCTAGACTTAAATCCCAGTGGGTTGCCAAAATCAAACCCATTGGTAAAATGTGGCGCCCCACTGGTAGAACTTTCACCCTTGTAGAAAACGAGTGCCCTTTAACTAGGATAGTCTCTGATTCTACTAAGATTACTAGGGAGGAAATTGAAAAGGAGGATACATCACTTAAGCCTGAACTTAAGGTTTTCTATAAAAGGAAACGTTTACCAGCTAAGACAAGTGAATCATCTCCTCAGGTCACCTCTAGCACAAGAAAAGAAAACTGTGAACCCCCACTTGCTTCTAAGATAGATATCGCTAACCCATATCAAAGCATGAAAATTCCAAATGAGAATGCAGGTACCCAAGAGGATGTTCCAACAGAACGAAGCGGTCCAATCATTGTATACCATTCAATTAAGGACACTCTCAGAGTTTGGTTGCTAAAGAAGTTGATATCTAAGAAACAAGTGTCTCAGGGGATTTCCAGTTAAGTTTACAGTGTAAAAGGACTTACAGTCACATAACAGACTGTAACTCGATCTCCAAAGACAGGAAAGTTCATCCCGATGATGACTTATCCTAAAAACGAGAAATTCATTTTTCTCGGGCATGAGCTTATATCAAAAACATTCCAAGTTTTTAAGCTCATGCATTATGGTTTATCATTAAATATCAGATGGTAACCCGTGCTTCAAATAAAGGAAAGTTTATCGCCGATGATAAACTTATCCTTACAACGAGAAATTAAGTTTTCTCGGGCATGAGCTAATAATAAAAACATTCGAAGTTTTTAAGCTCATGCACAATGACTTACAGTTAAATATCAGACTGTAACTCGGACTTCAATTTTAGGAAAGCTTATCTTTAAAGATAGCTTATCCTCGTAACGGGAAATTAAATTTTCTCGGTCATGAGCTTGTATTAAAACATTCCAGGTTTTAAGCTCAGAAAGGAAAGTGAATCTTTTAAATAAGAGAACTTTTCCTCATAACGAGAAATTCACCTTTCTCGGTCATGAGCTTTCCGTTAAACAAGTCAAAGTTTTCAAGCTCATGAAAACGATTTCTAAGTAAATGTCAGCTTAGGACTCGTTCTTCAATTAAAAGGAAAGTTTATCGCCGATGATAAACTTATCCTTAGCAACGGGAAGTTTACAACTTCTCGGACTTGAGCTCGTTTTGTAAGATATTCAACATCTTAAGCTCAAGTAACTGGTTTTCAAAACGTTGAACATAATTTTTCGAGAATTTCTCAAAAAGGTTTTTCTAAATCTTTCAAAATTGTGTGTTCAAAAAATGTTTTGATAAAAAGAGCATGTCTTCTGGAATCGATAATATTTACGATACTAGAAATGTCATTCAATAATGACACGGGGTTGTAAATAAAGTTCGAGCAGAAGTTCAAATGTTTAAAACATGCTCAAAATGGTTTGCTATTATTTCAGATAGTAACCCGCTTTTCATAATCAAGTCAAGCATTTCACCGGAAAGCTTTGACTCAACAACGAGAATTCATTTTCTCGGGCATGGTTTACTTTACAACCATGTAAGGGATTGTGTTTACTTTATAACACAATCTAACACGGATATATGTACGTGTCAGTGCATTTATTTGTTAAAACAAATCTTGTTTTTATGAAGTTATCATCTCTACCAACCGTAGCAATTTACAATTGATATCTACATACTCGACGATGCGACTACTCAAACGGCGACTACAACTCTTTCAATAGAACACGGGTCAGCAATTGAGGGGGAGCGATTGTCCAGCAATCAGAATCTTTGACGCTAAAAGTGCCAAGTTCACATGTTGATGTCAAGACAAAGATATCAATCGTACACATGGAGTAAAGAGATAACTTCAGACATGATGAGGCGACCAACATTCGTGAACAAGAACCATGTGCTTCTTTCATATGATGTTCTCCATCATTCAGGTCCAACCTCATAAATTGCTAATCTTGTGAATACATTATCATATCTGATCTTTGCACGTGATAAATACCTTACACTTGTGTTTAAAAGGTATTTAATTTACGTTTCAAGTACACCCTCATTAATTTGAGGGGGAGCTTGTGTAATTCATGAAGATAATTGGCTTTGCATTTTTCTTCCCAAAATTTTCTTAAAATGCTATTAAATCAATTGATATTAAAAACATTGATTGGGTTAATATTTTTAATATGGGGGAGAAAATATGATTTAATATGGGAAATGATTAATCACAAATGGTTTGACTTAACGTGCTAGCTCATCCCGACATGTGCGAAATGTTTTCGGATATTGTGGCATATGTTAAGGGGGAGCAAAATGGATTTGCACTATCAAAATGGATTTCATGGTGACATACACTTACCCAAAACATCTCTATTCACGACGGTGAAGATTGTGGTGACATAAGGATGGTAGGATAGGTTAAAGTCCAACGATTCCTCTAGAACCGGAGGAATCTTCCCAAGGACATTCCATAGCTAGAAATAGTAGTCCTTAGGAAAGATGGAGAAAGATTGTGAACGTAGCTGAATGCCGACCAAGTACTTAAGTTAGCACTGGAACAATCACAACAAGGTGCTAGTGATGACGTATTGGTAAGCATTGAAGGGGTTGAAGAATGAAAAAGAATTGTAAAGATAAAGGGTGTAAAGAAAGAAGCCCTCCTTACAACTTAGGCAGAAACCGGGTCAATACATATGCTATTAATATCATTGTTTAATGATTCTTGATATTGAAGACAGACATCATGGACCCAGTGATGCAAAGCACAACCCATCCCAGCTAACTCAGATATCTCTTAAAAGATATTTGTTTTAATCACACGGAGACAACACGTTATCTATTGATTTATTCACTACGAATAAATTGGTATTGAAAAGGTGGCACTCCTCTCCAGCCTCCGATCACTAAAATCCAAAGTGCACGATCGAGTCTAGAGCCATTTGAGATAATTAAATGTCTCATTAGGACACACTTTCATAATTCCTTGCTTCTTCATACACTGTGAAAAGTAAGAAAGATCTTAAGAGTCCTACGCAAAATCTTCATGATCTTGCCTGAACATCCGAGTAATACGAAAGTATTTACAATGAAGATGGAAATCCTTCTTGAGCGAATATCAAAAAGCTCATGGTAGGTGACTTGTGCGATTCTTTATGAATCAAACTTGTGATAACTGGAAAGCAACAGCTGTTTAATTCTTAACTGAATTTAAACACGTTCCAGGCCTCTACGCAATATCTCAGTGATCTTGCCAGAACACTCAGAGTGATACCTTTGTGTTCACGGTGATGAGTGGAAATCCTTCTAGTGTTAACCTCAAACAGCACTTGGTAGGTAACTTGCAAGATTCTATACGAATCAAGCTCGTGACAACTGGAAAGCAACGATGGTGTGGTTCTTAATTGAATTTCACTTGTTCCAGGAACATGAATTGACGGCTTCAAATCATGCGGATATTATTATCCAAATGATTCACTCTTTATGTTCGCAGTCAGCTTTGGACGGTCGAATAAAGAGAACGGGTTTACCCGCGAAATCCTGTCAGGAAGTTACTTAATTGAAACTATCCATCACGGGTACGATATCTAATATCGTCCAACGGTCTTCACCGACCGGAGGTAAAATGCTACCGATTTAGAATGAAATGTTCAAAGCCATTTCTTTCGTGTCTACTTATGTTGCGGCATTTGAAGACGGTGGCGTTGCGGAATCCAAGAAGAAGACGTCCCCACGTGCTTATACTGCATACACTCAGTACTTCAACGAATTCAAGAAAGTCTGAAGGTCAAGTCTTCTGCTGTATCAAACTCTGAAGCTTTCAAGAATTATAAAGGTATAAGTGTGTGGAACATGAAGTCACGAAGAGGCGAATATCACAAGTGATGAATGCACTAGGTCAAGGCAAAAGAACATGCTCAAGACTAAAGTCAAAGATCTCATCAGCATATTCACAAGAACAAGATCGAAGACTCAAGCATAGTATGCTAGGTTTAAGATTTTGTAAAATGGTGTGACCTCCCTTTGGGGGAGATTGTTGGAAATACGTTTTTCCAAGGAAAGTCTCGGTCACATCATTATTAGCATAGATCACGAGCTTTAGACTATTTAGGACATTGTAACTTGGAGTGACCTCCCTTTGGGGGAGATTGTTGGAAATACGTTTTTACGTATTTAGAAAGGATCGGTCACTCCAATGATATTGGGCTCGTGATCCAATATAGCCCATATAGCCCACATGTAGGGTGGGCTATATAAACCCCCCTCCTAGCATGTTAGGAGGGGTTGTTGGTTCACTTCCTTTTCATTAATCATATTTTCCATCTTTCTTAACTCTCTCCTTTCTCTCTCTTCTTTCTCTCTCTAAGTTTCTTCCATTTCTCCATCCATTCAATAGATAATCCATAACTTGTCTAATCCTTAGAAAACTAAGATCCTACACATCTTCATGTATTTACTTTCAAAACGGTTTCAAAAAACAATAAGCTTTATTCCCGCGATATCGATGAAAGAGTACTAGCAGGGTATCCGCGCGTTGCAGCAACGGGTACCCTGTAACATAATTTTTGGTAAATTTTTATGTTCTCCTTACAACGACATCACGAAAAACGATAATTTAAGGTTCGGGTATCTTTATGTAACTGTCTAGCTGAATTGATGGCGACTCCGGTTGCCGGTTGAACCCGTTTGCCCGGTTCGATTTTCATAACTATATACACTGTCATTTTAGGTAGACATAATATGCACGTTTTGTTTTTTGTAAAAATATGCTTTTAACTGTTGTACAACTTAATTATATACTTGTATTTTAAAGTAATTGTTGTTTTATTATATATTAAGTTATAGAGGAGAGTTATTTTGGATATCATATATATTTTGGATACAAATGGACTTATACCCACCATCCATCTCTACCACATCTAATGGATAAGATTAAAAATATTTAATTATTTTACTTATTTTTATAATTTAAGTATCTTTTAAACCGTTAAGCGTTAAACGAAAAAAATATACCACCGCGACGAGTATTTAATAAGCTTTCTACAGATATGCATTATAATATACTTTTGAAGAAAAAAAATTCGTCTTTTTTTGTTTTTTAAAATTTGCATAAAATATCATATATGATAATAGTGCTTCATCATATATGATATTAGTGTTAGGTTACAAATTATTATTGAATAATATATGATACTGGTTTATATCATATATGATAAGTTATATCATATATGATACTAGTGTTACTATCATATGATATTTAGTATCATATATGATAATTTTTGGCAACGAAAAAAAACGTGAAAAAAGGAATTTTTTTTGGTCGAAAGTATATCATATAGCATATTGTAGAAAGATAGTTAAATGCCCGTCGTAATGGTATATTTTTTTCGCATAACGATTAACGGTTTAAGAGATATTAATGTTTGAAACAAAAAATAGAAAAATAGGTTTTTGGTTTAATCTTATCAACTGAATTATGATGAAGATGGATGGTGGAGATTAGTCCTTAGTATCCAAATGAACTTTTGGTATTCAAATGAACTTAAATCTAAGTTCTATTAATTATATTTATTTTTAAGTGTATTAATTATTATGTATTAATTAGTATCAATATGAGTTTACATTACTTGTACCATATTTTATTTTAATTGTAAAATAGGGTGATGGAGGTAATTTAATTGTAGAATTTAATATAAATATGTTATAATTAAATGTTTGAAATTGCTATTTTATTATGTAAGCTTCTTTTGTTTATACTATATGTTATATTTATTATAAAAGGGGAAGACGGGGGGTTGATGAAGTATTTTAAATATAGTATTTAATTTCATCTGTTACAATTTTATGTTTCAAGTTTATATTTTGGTTAGGTATTATTTTATTCATAATTTAAATATTTTATTAATAATCTATTAAAATGTTTTATAAAGGAGTTAGATTTACTTAGATTTCCAAAACAGTTATAATCATTATTATTTAAGAAGAAGAGGTATATTTGCACTAGGTTTAAGTATTTCACTCTTGAACCTCTGATATTGAGATATCTGGCTTCACGTTAAAAAAAAAAGATATCTGGCCCAATTAAGCCCAAGTAAATAAAAGCATGAATGTTAACTAGTTAAGTACGTAAAGATGTAATGCAAAATATAAGATGTCATTTTTTTTTAAAGTTGAAAAGTTTATAGGATGTCATTTAATCACTTAAAAATTTTACTTTTATTTGTTAATAAAGCATTTATAAGGATGTCTATTTTGTACATTTAGGGTTTAATAATAAAATTGTATATGAAAAATAATATTAGTTATACTATTAGATTGAGTTTGAGTTATTAATAAATCGTAAAAAATTTAAGTTTATTATATGTATAAATTGTAAAAGTTGATTAATAATAAAATAATATTTTAAAGCAGATACTACCAAATGTTCCAAGGTGATTGAACACCCGAGCATCACTATGCGAGTATGCGTTATCAAACTTTACTTAGATGGCAATGGATCCAAGCTACGCATCTATCATGTTACAGTGTAACACCTTAAATTGACTGTTACAGCATACAAATAAACAAACCAATTTAAGTTTAAACAAATTAAGATGTCTTGCATGATGATAGTATGACACATAAAGATACAGCTTTTTTATTCCATATGCTAAGTTGAATCTTGGTCTCTGAGTTACAGTAAGGAGTCTTGCAATCACCAACTTGAAACAGAGTCAGCTCTCATTAAGCAAAAAATATATTCACTCATCCAGTATGAACGGCACAGTACATAATTTGAGTCATGTCATGGAAATTACTTAATACGAATGGCAACATTTGACTCTACACAAAACATGGAGTTTTCTTTATCATGAGACTTTATGCTGTAACAGGAAAATCCAATTTACCTCAAATGGGTAATCATCCTCCCAGTTTATCTGTGTCACGGACAATAGTCTTTGAAGGGAGCACAATGGCAGCTATCGGTTTTTCTTCATATCCACCATTCTCGTCAATAATTAGTCTCAGACCGTCCACATGAAGCTTCCCATGGTGACCACTTACCACAATCGTCGGAGTTTTGGTCAATTCCTGAATTTTATCAATGTAACCAACAATATGAATCAAGCTTTACTTTGTTTCTAAGATATTGTACACATGTGAAGTAATAGCTATAGAAATTTAGGTAGTTTTTAAAGGTCCTTTTTCGATAAAGTGCGGCTTATGGACAAGAATAATACTACGTATATCAGTAGCTTAGAACTAAGCACATTTTGGTAATTTAAAATCTCCTCAATAGTTAGTTTCCCTATACCAATCCTTGACTGATTATCAAATTCCAATATAAGTATCATCTGATAATCTTTTTATCCAAACAATTAAAAGGCCGACGTCAAAACTTGTTTATACGACCTTAAATCACAATCTAATTATCTAAAAGGTATTCTCACTTTAACAGGTAACATGTGTTGATGTCTAAAGTACTAAAGTCAAAAATGGACTCTGTAGGGGACGAGTGAATATTCCTTATATGCGAAAAATATAAGAATTCAAGTGAAAACCTCGGGGATGTCCCACACGCTCTGTCTACCGCTAAGAGGCTCCACCTTAGGGATCCTGGTATCCTTGGCTTTCAAATATTTAATCTGCTCTTCAACATCTTTCCCTCTCACCAACCCACCATGAACCGCGATCAATTTACATGACTGAAGTCCTTTGTCTGTCTCTATCAACACATTATCCTAGAAGGAATTATTTTAAGCTAAGTAAGATTCAAGCACATGAGTATGTGGTAAGAACAATAACGTAATCTAATGGAAATAATCTAACCTCTTCATGGATCCATACTAAATCAGCAAGAAACTTCTTATGACTATCAGGAACTGCATTCATCAAATCTGCAAAAACCATTGTGGCAACATGTTAAACACGCTTGATCTCTTGAAATTCAGATTTTGTGATTCTAATTTTCAAACTTGATAAGCGTTCACTCAATGTTTGGATGTGCTTTTGAAACTTGTTATTGACAACTGAATAATCAAATTCAGACTCAGAATTTGGGATCTTGTCATTAATTAGTTTGTGAGTAAAACCTTCTCACCTACTCGGAATCAGACTATTCCTCCTAAATAATCAGAAATTGAAGCCTTAATAACAATTATCTCCAAAAGAGAACCTTTTACTGATTACTTACATGCATATCCAAACACCGCTCCTATTCATATTCAATTTGGCAACAAAATACATTTTTTAGTGCCAATCAAGTGACATAATAATTGAAAAAATCAAAATTATCTTAGCATACAATCCCGTGACAGGATCACATCCTTAAGCTCCTGCCCATCAATACGATCCTAAAATCTACAGTAAAAAACCATCACCTTAAACTCAAAAGACATAGTAACATCTAAGGTGTTTGGATTGCTTATTGATAATGCTGATTTTTTGATTGCTTTTATGGTATTTGGGGATACACAACTCTAAGGTGACTATTCCAAAGTGTTTAGTACCAAAAATCAGAGAAGAATCCAAATAATCTCGGTGTGTTATAACCCAATATATGAGTTTCTATAGCAATTCCAAACACCACCTAATACAACAAAATGTGCCTTAACCTTGACTTCCAAAGCCAACAATGCAAATAACATTATATACCAGAAATTTTATTGTAAATGAAAAGTTGTTGGTGATTAAAAGATCGAGTATTCAAGTAAGCTAGCTTACAGCAGACACAAATCAGTACCATAAAACCAACCATGATTTTCAAATCTTAAGAGAACCAGCCAGGTATAGAGGAAGGGGCGGTGCGCCGATACTTAAGTTAGAGGGTGTTTGAGATTGCCTACTGAAACATGAGTTTTAGTACATAAGGCTGTTTGGATTAAAACTACTTATCTAAAAGGTCTTCTTATTTAATACCAATAGTTAAAAATAACTTTTGTTACTATGCTATGTGGTTGTATTTTCAAGGTGTTTCTCCCCAAGGGGTTAAAAGTTAAATCCCACTTAGCGCTCTTCTATAAAAAAATGGATGCGTACAAATCATGAAACACCTGCAATGTCCAAGTTCCTAACTAAAGACAATAATCCTTGATCTTTAATATCCCTTTCTGAAATTTCTTACCAAAACTACTTATGCTTTTATCTTATTTATTTCACTGGCAAATAACCGTTTACGCATCCAAACACTATCAATCAAAACTACTTATACAAGAAAATTAACAATAAGCTTCAAATCCAAACCGAACAGTACCTAAAAAACAAAAACAGATCAAGAGAATGTATACAAATATCCCTCAATGGGTGCTTGGGATTGCATACCAAAACTACTTAAATGCATATCCAAACACCGCTCTCAACATATTCAATCTGGCAACAAAATACATTTTTTAGTGCCAATCAAGTGACATAATCTCAAAAATCAAAATTATCTTCGCATACAATCCCGTGACAAGATCACGTCCTTAAGCTTCCATCCATCAATACGATCATAAAATCTACAGTAAAAAACCACCACCTTAAACTCAACAGATGTAACATCTAAGGTGTTTGGATTGCTTATTGATACTGCTGGCTAATTACCAAAAGGGTCCATTGCCCCATTTCCGATTCTGACATGGGTCCAAAAAACTTTTTTTCCCGAAAAGGACTACTTTTTTGGGGCAATAGGCAACTGGGTGCAGAATGCGCCACTCTGTTGCCCTATTTTTTGGGGCATCTGTATTGCCCTACTTTTTGGGACACTTGTCAAAATCTGCCGCTTGCTGCCCTATATTCTTTGTTGCCCTGGGACAAATCGGGAAAAACATGTTTTTTGGCCTTGTTTGTGCATTGCTCATGTTTTTTGGACTCTTTTCACAATTTTCCCATTTTTTTATTGCTTTCTGGGGATTTGGGGATACGCAACTCTAAGGTGACTATTCCAAAGTGTTTAGTACCAAAAATCAGAAAAGCATCGAAATAGTCTCAGTGTGTTAAAACCCAATATATGAGTTTCTATAGCAATTCCAAACACCACCTAATACAACAAAACGTGCCTTAACCTTGACTCCCAAAGCCAACAATGCAATTAACATTTTATACCATAAATTTTAAAGTAAATGAAAAGTTGTTGGTGATTAAAAGATCAAGTCTTCAAGTAAGCTAGCTTACAGCAGACAAAAAAATAGTACCATAAAACCAACAATGACTTTCAAATCTTAAGCGCCGATATTTAAGTTAGGGGGTGTTGAGATTGCCTACTGAAACATGAGTTTTGTTACAAAGGCTGTTTGGGATTAAAACTACCTATCTAAAAGGTCTTCTTATTTAATAATGACTAGCATGGTACCCGCGCAATGAAGCGACGGGTAATAAGTGACGATTTTTTAGCAATCGATTTAACGTTAAAATGTAAAAAGTTGAATTAAAATAAATAAAATTACTAAAAATTAAAAAAAAAAGAAAAAACTTGTAAATATATCAAAATGGATGTTGAATTAAAGAGAATAAAAAGTTTAAAACATATGGTGAAATTAGATTATGAAAAAAGTAAATGAGTTAAAAGATATTTCAATTTAAAAATAAAAATGATTTTTTAATAAGTTGTAAAATGTTGTTACAAAAGTTTGTTATAAAAGAAATGAATGGTCAAGATTTGAATTTAGGTTTGGATTAAAAATGATCTAATGGTTGAGTTATTAATATGTTTATCTTAATTTTTGTTTGGAGTTAGGTTTCGAGTTAGGATATGTATATGCACCTTTTATATATAGTATACATATAGATATAGATAGTAAAATATTTACTTTTGTTACTATGATATGCGGTTGTATTTTCAAGGTGTTTCTCCCCAAGGGGTTAAAGCCTTAAAGGTTAACTCCCACTTAGAACACAGGCAGGGCACGGGTGTGTGCTCTTCCTATAAAAAAAAAGGGATGTGTACAAATCATGTTGCCTAAAAACACCTGCAATGCATAAGTCCAACTAAAGACGACAATAGTCCTTAATATTTCCTAATATCCCTGTCTGGTATTGATTACCAAAACTACTATGCTTTTATCTTGTTATTCAAAACAGAAAGAGAAAAAAAAAAAAAAAAAAAAAAAACTGCTTATTTCACTCGTAAATAACCATTTACTCATCCAAACACTACCAATCAAAAGTACTTATACAAGAAAACTAACGATAACCTTCAAATCCAAACCTAACAATACCTGAGAAAACAGATCAAGAAAAAATATCCAAATATCACTCAAGGGGTGCTTGGGATTACATACCAAAACTACTTATTTGCTCACTGCTTAATTTATAAAATAATCATCCATCTAGACACACTCTTGAAACTGTTTATGGGTATGTTTGCCATTCTTAGTCGCTAGAGCGGATCGATGGAGCTGGATGCTCGAGCATGTAGCTTGAGCTTATTTTTACATCATTTCATTTAGGAACTTATTTTTTAAACATGCTCCTTCAAACTCCGCCAAACGAGACTTATTTTTAATAGTAACTTATTTTTTTTAAAGACAATAAGCTCATTCTACGATAAGATCTGATAAGCTCACGCGCAAAACATAGCCTGTTGTATAAACACGCAATAACCGTTATTAAAGGGCTGTTTGTTTTAGCTTTTATAACGTAAGCCTATTTCGGCTTATATAACATAAGCCTCAATTTTGTGGCTTATCTGGAGACTTATGAGCTTATCTAAGTTTGCTATGATATAATAAACTTATATAAGCTTATAAGTCACCAATAAGCTTAAAAAATTAGGGTTTATGAAATATAAGCCGAAATATGGCTTATTTTTTGCTTATATAACGTAAGCCCAAATTTTGTGGCTTATTTTGAGACTTATGGGCTTATATAAGTTTATCATGATATAAATATAAGCCCATAAGTCTTCAAATAAGGCACAAAATTGGGGCTTATGTTATATAAGCCAAAATGGTCTTACATTATATAAGCCAAACCAAACACCCCTAATAAGCAATTAATCCCTAACATTTCAAATCAAGATCTAACAAAACCTCAACAATAATTAATCAATACAGAAAGGATCAAAACAGTTACCAGGAGAACCATGCGGAACACCATAAGATTCGAAAGTAGTAGCAGCATCATAAATAGAGCCTTTATAATCCATCCCTTTGGCAGTATTAAACTTAACCTTAATCTTCCCAGCCCATCTCCTCCCTTGCAAATGCATCTTCTCATATCCCACATCTTTATACCACCCTTCCCTCTCTTCACTCATACTATACTCATCCCACGTCTCACTCATCTCCCTCCCATGCACGGGTTCCAGAGCTCCCAGAAACGCTGCGAACGCGAAATCATGGTTTCCCGCCAAAAAGACATGGGTTTGTTCTGGGTATGTTGTGGGTAAGGATGTTAGGAAATCTAGCACGTCGCGAGTGTGGGGACCCCGGTCGCAGTAGTCTCCGAGGAAGATGACGTGGGCTGTTTGGAAATGTGGAAGTGGGATTAGGGTTTGTAGATTTGTCCAGAGGTTTTGGAGTTTGGTTATGTGGCCATGGATGTCTCCTATGCAGATGGTCAGTTTGTGTTTCGATGATGATGACATTTTCAGTTGTGGGGATGTGATTGTGGATGTAACATAAGTTGTAACGTAATTGATCTCTATATTATTATATCTCACGTTTTCCAAATTTTTTATATTCAATTTCCTCACATACACTTGCTTAATCGTCTTCCTCCACTCTAAATCCAATAAAAATAATAGATTTCACCCACGTTGCTTAATTCCTTGCCTTAAAAGATGATCAGCACCGGGGTTAACCCATGGCCTCAGCCGTTGATTGGCGTCTGTTTGTTTTTCGTTTTGGGTTGGTGGTGCACACAAAAAACATCTTACGGTTTTCGTTGAGTATATAAAAGCCGCCCTCACAATAAACATCGCCTCTAACCTAACGCCCCATCTCATCTCATATCTTAGATCTCTCATCACCAAGCTAAATACCTTCGATGACGTCGATCTATTCGTTGCCACCATCCATAGTGTGTGGCGTTGGAAGTCGGCTGGTGACGTTGGTAGGCTTAGGTGGGTGGATTCTTTTGTGGGTTGTCTTGATTTATTGGGGATAGGCATATTATTAATGTTGGATTGTAATTGCTGATCTTGATTGTGGCGGAATGAGTTGGAAAGGCCCAATTTTTGGGTTTGCTGGAAACCTAATATTTTTCCCATGGTCGGATCTTATTAATTTGAATGGCATATAAGGTATCCGTTTTTTGTAGTTTAATTTTATAGTTGAATTATGTTTATTATATGCATGACACTTACTCGGGTTGCTAAGGGTTTTGATTATTGGGGTTCTATGTTTGATAATTATCTTTTATTTCATTGTCGTTATATGTAATAGAAAGGGTTTATGGTTTTGTGATATAGTTCCATCTTGCGTATATGTTCCCCGTATATCCTTTCGTTGCCACTGTTCCTTTCGTGGCCCGTATCCATAGCTTATTTTGCAGCCATGTCGGACTGAAGTTCTTTTGTGGCAATGTTTTAATGATCGGATAATAAAAAATCAACTGGCGTTTATAACCGATTCGAGTATGCAATTTTGGCATGGCAGTATGTTAGATTTGCAGTAGTGTCCGGGTTTTGCAGCCCCGGGTTAAACCTGAGATCTGTTAGTTCTTCGTGTCGGTTATATAACGCCCGAGGGTGATACTTTTCTGCATTTATGTTTGTGTGGATCGTGATGACGCCAATCCTTTTGTTGCCGCCACTTATGGCAGGTGACAATGACGATGGGTGTGTGACCATACTAACCGTCTCATAAGCTGAAAGAAAAATGCTTTTTTCAGAACGATGGTCTTTTGCACTGGCGACCTTTTAAGGTTGTCAGCATACCAACTACTTTGGACTTTTTTAGATTGGATGCGTGACGTTGTAGGTTGGTTGCTGACGTTGGTTCGTTTAAGTGGTTTCTTTTGTGGGTTGTATTGATTTGTTAGGCATATGCATAAATCTGATGTCGGATTGTAACAACTGATGTTAACTGTGCTGGAATGAGTTAGCATACCTAGGAATTTATAAAGGCCACCAATCCTTTTGTTACCGCTACACGTGGCAGGTGACAATGGTGATGGGTGTGTAACCATGGTGATTGGCTAAAAAAAAGGTCCTGCTGTGACTATGCTTAAAACAATGTGACTATGGTTAAAACAATGATGCGATGGTCGTATTTGGTAGAAACCCAGTTCTGATTCTTCCAAGGCGATGATGATAATATTCGAGCATCCGTAAGCGGATTTGAGCAGGTTCTGGATTTTGTGCCTCTTGGTGGGGCAAGCTTTGTATGTTTGCAGCCAGAGCGCACATATCCTAATATCTGATGGCTCACTTATCTGAGCCTCGAATGTGGGTTAAATAACGCGCGATGATGAATTTTTCTGCATTTATGTTTGGTCGGACAATAGCTTAACGATGCACGTCTCTTGGCATGGCGACCATACCCGTTATGTGGTTGCAGCCACGACGTGTGTTTTGTAATGTCCTATATCTGCATATCTGAGCCCCTTTATCGACCAATTACATATGTTTGGAACTAAGTGTACTGTTTGTCTGGCCCCCTGTTCACAGAGAATGGTTTTATGCGTAACCGTGGTATCACAGTTGGAGCTGCTTCCGCGGGTCCTGTTGTTGGTTACGCACACATAACCGCCGACAAGAACATCGAAGTATCTAGCGGTGTTCATAGTGACGGTAAATATCTTACCTGCATTCTCTTCTATTTTGTTATTGTACAATCATTTAGTTCACTAAAATGATTGTTAACAAATAGAAAATGTTTGGATCGCTTATACCACTATGTAGATAGGCTGTTTTAGTGGTCTAATAAACCACTTATTTTCCTCTAAATAGCTAATCTGTACGGACCACTACATAAGGAAAATTTTGTGTTCAGTAGCAGCAGTTATTTTATGGGTGGAATAATTAGGCGGTTGTTGGTTGATTGCTTATATGTGTTCAGTAGCAACATTTATTTTATGTGTCGAATAATTAGGATTAGATAGGTAGCTTTAAAAAAGTCTAGATGTGCTGGAAAATAGGGGAATGCCCGCAGGCCGCATGCCCAAAACATGGTGATTCTTGCAACACACGTCGAAAGAAGAGTAACAATTGGGAATCAAGGATGTAATTGGTGGTCTTTTGAAGAAGGGGTTGCACAAAACAAAGGAATACCAATAAAATTATAAAGTGATATCAGCATATGTTCAACAAATGTTGATTCCTATTTTATTAGCCTATGTCCCTTTTTTGTGATTGGGTATGCGTCTTTAGGGTCACACACTTATGGGCATGGCATTGCTTTTTTATTACTAAAGAGCGTACCAATGTTCCCAGGTTGTTAAGTATTATTTAAAAAAATTCATGTGCTGCTAAGTCATACCGAAGACCGTACCCATTTACCAGTTTGTTCTTTGTATAGATTATGTATCTGATGGCAATAATTATAGATTTATATATGATATGGTTACAAATGGTAACCCTAACTTTGTTGTCCTAATTTATCCTAATAATAGTTGCTGGTGGTAGCAGACGGTCAATAAACGCACCTGTTACCCGAGAGACCAATAACAACAGCCGTTGGCCACAAGTCCCATGTGAGCGTACTTCGTGGGCTACAACTAGAAAACTCTATTGTCGTAATACAGGAAGAAATTGCTTTCAAGTGCTAAAGCAGAATTTGATTAAACCTGAACGGGAATGAGTTGTGGTCCTCCTAAGGTATCGCTATAAATAGGCGTTTTTGTGAGAACACAATACATGACATTATGTTATTTCAAGACTGGGTGGCTTAGGTATGGGTCAATACAGGTTATGGGTTGTAACGCGTGGGTGTCAAAACGGGATATTCGAGTTATGGGTCGATTGGGTTGCCACGGTTTACTTTTGCCTATCAAATATTGTCTGTGTTTTTCGAACAACTTTGAATTAATATGTTGTCGGTATATTGCAGTTAAAAGGGCGTGCAGTAGTCGAAGAATTGTAGTGTGCTCTTAAATCAAGTTCACAAGCGTTTATTGCACTTGAAGTTGACCAGGTATGTCATGGGCGTTGTTTAATGTTTTCACGCTCATATGGAATTGTAACTATGCTAATTGTGTAACTATGAATGACCTATTTGATAAATCAAGAATGGGTCCGTAATTTCTGACTTCTTATAAATGACCTGTCAGGGGTATCTCTATTGTGGGATTGAAATACTGATTCGACCACACTATTGATATAGTTTTTGGTTTTTTATATTCGTTTATTATATGGTTTTGTTCTTTTGTCACGGTATTGATTGTGGGTTGTCCTGATTTTGGCGTGAACGTGATGCTCTTTAGTAGTATAGTACAATAATAGCTTCTGGTTACTAAAAAGAGCGACCTTATTTATTTTATTTGGTTACTCATTGAGGCGATGATGACAATATGTTGCATTTGCATTTCTTCTGAATGTAGTTTGTTGGCGCGCGGGTCCTGGCATGGCAACCAGACCTGTATCGGGGTAGCAAACATGCCGTGGCATGCGTATGTTAGAACATCATGTATTTTTGCAGTTCTGAGCCTAATTTGTCACACCGTGGGAGTTCATTCGCAATTCGGAGCGTCGTTTATCACTATTTTTCTTGGATTCTTTCGTGTTTCTTTAATAACGGCTATTGTACATGGCAACTACTTCCGTGGTATCAGTAACATAAGAGTTGCTAGGGGAGAAAGCAGACATGGAGACGATCTGCTGAACACACTACTTGAACGGAACACATCTGATGCATGTTTAGTCCCTCTAACTAAGTACTCCGTGTAATGTTGAGTATTTATGCAAGTTCGTTTTTCTCGAATCAAGACAAATTGAAAGTCCCACCAATATCAAGTTATAATTGTTTTTGGTTTTTACAAGATTATTTGGATTCTATGTCTATTTCAAACAAACACGTAAAAAATAGAAAATATTATAGCTACTTAACCGTAAAACAAATTGCAAATACCACAAAGATAGCACAAAGTACAAGTATTTAATGCACACAATGTAAAAGTTCTCAAAATGTAAAGGAAATAAAAGTATAGGGACTAGAAATGTAAAATCAGGAAGTATAGGGACTAAGAATGAAAAATGTAACCAATTATGTAAACCAACTAACAAATTCCAAAATTAACTAACTAAAAATGCAACAAACTGAAAATCAGGGACTAATGTTTGCAAACCCTAGAAAAGTACAAGTTTAAAAGCTAATTAACCAATTAATGAAAAGCTAGGGACTGAAATGCAATTTTACCAAACTACTTAACAAAAACGGGCACAAGTATATCAATAAGCTCGTTTGAGCTTATTTTCAAACCAATTCGACTCTAGTTTTTTTTAAAGTGCTTAAAAGTGAAAATCAGCTAGGCTTGTAAAAGGATTTTAGCTAAAACCAAGTGAATAAAAAACTAGCTTATATCAATAAGCTCACAATAAGCTAAAAATCAATCCAGACATCCACAAACTGATTTTCTTGTTGAAACTGATTAAACAAGTTATGAGAAGCTTGGAATGTCAATTTGTTTTGAAAATCACCAAGAGAATAAGCTGAAATATGGAATAAGCCAAAAGTGCTTATTTTGACCAAGTTTGACCAACTTTTCCAAAAAGCTCAAATTCATAAAATCTACCCAAGACATGTTTGTAAGCACTTTTGTGAAAGAAAATTGGGTGTTTAATGAAGTAGATTAAGAGATATGGAAAAACAGTTTGCTTATTATCTCATAAACTTGAAAATGTTATAGTGCTTATTAATAAGCTTGTATCACACTCAAATCTTTATACTGTAAAATTTCATTGCTAACACTGAAAGTTAATATTAGTTAGAGGGACTAAACATAGGCTGAAAAGTAGTAGCATCATAAATAGAGCCTTTATAATCCATCCCTTTCGCAGTATTAAACTTAACCTTAATCTTACCAGCCCCTCTCCTCCCTTGCAAATGCATCTTCTCATATCCAACGTCTTTATACCACCCTTCCCTCTCTTCACTCATACTAAACTCATCCCATGTCTCACTCATCTCTCTCCCATGCACGGGTTCCAGAGCTCCCAGAAACGCTGCAAACGCGAAATCATGGTTTCCCTCAAAAAACACATGGGTTTGTTTTGGGTAACTTGAAGGTAAGGATGTTAGGAAGTCTAGCATGTCACGAGTGTGGGGACCCCGGTCACAGTATTCTCCGAGGAAGATGACGTAGGCTGTTTGGAAATGTGGAAGTGGGATTAGGGTTTGTAGATTTGTCCAGAGGTTTTGGAGTTTGGTTATGTGGCCATGGATGTCTCCTATGCAGATGGTCAGTTTGTGTTTTGATGATGATGATGAGTAATTAATTATTCAGTGGTGGGGATGTTATGTGATTGTGGATGTAACATAAGGGGTGTTTGTTTTAGCTTATATAATAAGCCTATGTTTAATAAGCTTATAAGTCCATGGCTTATATAAGCTTAAGTTAATATAAGGATTAAATGGTAAATATGTTATATAAGCCCAAACCTAAAAACCACATTTTTGTGGTTTATTAAAACACCTATATATAAGCTTATAAGCCCACTTATATAAGCTTAACTAAACACTTTGTTTGGGCTTATAAGCTTATATAAGCTAATAGGTTTATAAGCCTATTATATAAGCTAAAAAACACTTGATTTAATAAAAACATTATTTTTTTAGTTTTTTATCTTTTACTTTTTAAACAATGATAATTTTACACTTAATCAATTAATTTATAACTTTTTATTGTTTATAATAATACTTTCAAATAAAGACGATATAATAAACTTAATATATAGTTCTTATTTATTTTTAAAAATAAACTATTAATTTAGAACGTTCAAAAATAGTTTCATGAAAATAATAATTCAAATTATATTTATGAGAAAAAAAGTACATTTTAAAGAAAATATTGTCAGAGATAATCATTAAATAATGTTAAAAGCAAGATTGAAAAAATCGTGAATCGCTAGCCGGCCGGTCAACCACCTTTTAGCTTGTAATCGTTCTAGGCGGATTAATCGATGATTAATCGGATTGGCATTTTAAGCATTTTTTTTGGTATTTTCAGCAAGTTTTGAGTATTTCTAACAAGTTTTAGGTATTTTTGTCAACATTATTTTTAAAATACAACTTATCATACATATAAATAGTTAATATAAGTGATAAACACAAGTTTTATAGTAAGTTTTTGGTATTTTCGGCAAAATATACAAGTTTTCGGCAAGTTTCACCTCCCTTGACCATCATTGACTACAGTTAGCCGTTATTAATCGCCTTTACATTAATCGGTAAGGTTGAAGACCTTGTAGCGATTAATCGTGCTTGTTGACTTTTTTTTGCAACATTGGTTAAACGATATTTATAAAAAAAAAGTTGATATAAAATGTTAAAATAATAGATAATCATAATAAAATATAAAGATTGATAAAAAATATAGATTAAGTTTATTATATCACTCTCAGTTGAAATTATTATTGCAAATAATAAAAAAGTTGAAAATTAACTGGTTAAAAATAAAATTGTTATTGTGTAAAAAGTAAAAGAGAAAAACCTAAAAAAATAAAAAAGTAATATTTTATTAAAATACATGTTTTTTGTGACGGATAAAATAATAGTAATCATTAAAAATAATGGTGAAATTATGATAGTAGTTATGTTATAGAAGATGCGTTGAGTGCTTCACTTCCGTAGTTGCAGTGGCTACAATGC
The DNA here is from genome assembly GCA_025667525.1 of Glebionis coronaria. Classification (NCBI taxonomy): domain Eukaryota; kingdom Viridiplantae; phylum Streptophyta; class Magnoliopsida; order Asterales; family Asteraceae; genus Glebionis; species Glebionis coronaria. Next base: position 73,967,917 of record CM046882.1, on the reverse strand, counting down.
CAAACCGGTCATTCGTCCCATTGTTGGTCAAATCGTTGTCCCTTAATACTACTTATGTCCCAAAATTATATTTCACTTTTCTTTTTTAAGTTGTTTCAAATTAATTGTTCATTTTTAAAAATAGGTCGAAGTTTAGATCGATATTACTACAGTAACCTTAGTTGAAATTATAATTACAAACTTTAAAAAGGTTTTAATTTAATTGGTTAAACGTAAAACTGTCTTTATGCAAAAAGTAAGAAAGAAAAGTTGTAAAATTTGTATTTTTCTTAAACTGTGTGTTTTTTTACGGTGAATATTGATTTTAAGATGGAGTGAGTAGTTCTTTTGTTGTAGAGTATTCAAGTATAGTACTTCATTCGTTTTAATATTATTACTATTCCATAAACATATATTATTAATTTTATTTATTATTTGTTTCTTTTAACAGAATAATAGTTTTATTTTTAATTAATTAATTATATTTTTTAAAATTTTGCAATAGTAATTTTGTAACAAAAGTAATATAGTAAAGCCAATTAGATATATATATATTTTTAGTAGTAGATAATAAAATTGAGACATAAAAAACATAGAGAAGAAAATTAGAACTGAGAGAGTATTAGTTTCAGAAGTTTTGTTCCAGTTTTATAACTTTGTAATAGTTAAAGGGTTATAAGTGTAACTTTTTGTATTTCCATTATTTCAATTACAATCTTTTTTCCCGCCTAAAATAGGTTTTTTTAACCGTGATTTCCGATACATTGGCCGACTAATCCATGGGGTTTGAGCCCACCGCCACACAAACTCAAACCAGGTAAAGCCCTCTCTTTTTAAGAGGTTGGTGTGGCCACTTCAAGGTTGTTTGCACATACCAAAAATTGAACCTGAGACCTTACATACTTTAGAGTGATATCCACAAACCCTTTTGTCACTAGGCCACCCTTGAGTGGTTGTTTGTAACCTTCTCATTTGTGTAATGAATAATAATCATTTTTTCCCTAAATTGTTTCATTTATATAATTCTATATGGTATTAGAGCAATCAAACCCTAAGCTTTAATCACCAATGATGGAGTACAATTAGTAATTAGTTAATTTTGTTGCAACTAACTTTTAGGATCTACTTTGTTTTGTCCTTTATTCATAATCATTTCTTGATTGCTAAAATTTGGTGTTATTCTGTTACTAAGCCATTATCATTTCTTGATCAATTCACCTTATCCATGGCAATACTAGTCGTTAGTGATCCTAATCCAAACACTACGATTAACTCAAACACTAACACCATTACTGGCCCACTTTATCTTGCTATTTCTAATCATGTACTTGTTCCATTCTTGATAAGTTCTTAGAAATAGATAGGCATTTGAAGTTGATTCACTTCTTGATGAATCTTAATGATGATTATGAGTCTATTAGGAATCAAATCTTGGCTATAGATCCCTTTCCTAATGTCAATAAAGCCTATTATATGTTCAACAGATTGAAAAACAAAAACAAGTCACAAATCACATTGAACCATCTGCTTTTTTGCTAATACTAGGAATAATAAGCCAAGCACTAGTGCTAGAGGGAATGGTAGACAAAATAAGTTTGATCAAAAGAAAACATGTACTAATTGTAGTCAAGATGGACATATGTTTGAGCAATGTATTTGTTGGGCCAATGAAAGTTTTAACTATGGCCCAGTCTAGATTTGTTTAATTAGACTAAGTGCTTACTGGTCGCTGAGAGGACCAGCGACAGAGACTAGAACAGTGGAAGGCAAAGCCTCAGCTGGTACACCAGGAACATTCAAGTCAAAGACAACGTCAGAGAAGTCGAAGACAATCTGAAGTCAAACTCACCAGCGATTATGGATAGCTAGGATGTTGAAGGAATGTACTAGTGTTCAAGGATCTATGAGTTGACAACACTCAGAGATCACTTAAAAACCCTAGAAGTCTGGGGTAAGCAAAGCTTATCCAATCCTTTATAGTTTAGGCGGGAGAATCTACCAAGTGTTTTGAGCGGGACAAAACAAGAGATTCAAGATAAAGCCTAGTACGACCTAATGGGACAAAAGGTGAAAAGTTGGCAGAACTGTTCACCTAAAGTTGTTTAAAGGCATTGTAGAAACTAAAGGGGGGGGGGGGGGGTTGAATAGTTTCTTATAATTTACTTGTTAAAAGGTGGTTTTCAAAAACAATTTTTCAAAAACTTAGACTTGAGGAAATGTGTGAAATCTTCTTATGCACAATATGAACAATGATAGTGTAACTAAGCTAATACTAACAAATATATATGCACAAAGAATAAAGAATGTAAAGAGTTAAGGGTAAAGAAAGATCAAACCGAACACCAAGGATTTATAGTGGTTCGGCAACGAAGCTCACTCCTCGTTCCCACTCCACTCATCGAGTACTCCTTACTCGAGAGTTCACTACACAACAAGCTCCTTATGGTGGAGAAAACCGTACACGTCGCTTAACCAATTTTCGACTCTAAGCTAAAAGTCGAGCCCTAATCGTATCTAGGACCAATCTACACAACTATACTTAGTACATACACAACTTCCAAATAGACACAACTACTTGGATCTTCTCAACTAAGACACAACAACAAATGTATAAAAGTAGATCTTCAGTGGATCTTTGATGGTGGACTCAACACTTCACGAGGATAGTGTTCTTCTCTTTGCACTTGGAGAGGAAGGGATGGAAGAACAAAATTCACTTCTTAAACAAGTAGTAATCAAACACATGATCAAAGATTTGAGTGATTAAAGAAGAGAGTTTGAATCTGGAAATAGATGTGCAAAAGAGGTGATTTGAAAAGCTGAGAATGGTCTACTATTTATAGGACAAAGGCCCAACGGATATATCTGGCCGCGGTTCCTTAGCTCAGCCGGCGGTTCCTTATCGATAAGGAACCGCCTAGGCACTAGAGAACCGCTGCCTAGACTCCGCTCCATTTTTTGTCCTTTAGTGGTGGAGGTCTTATCTAGATATAAAAAAATATCCTGAAAGGATATTCCTAACCAAATAAGAATATGCCATTTTCAAATTTCAAATAATTAATTTAATAAAAAATTTTCTTAAAAAGAAAGTTTAATAAAAACTTGTCACACTTAATAAAAAGTAAGTTTTTAAGAAAGTTTAAATCACTTGATCACTTGATTAAGGTTAGTACTTGTTTATTCATACCTTAAGTGAAAATGGGTAAAATGAAAAAATACGTGAACTCAAGAATTCGTTTGTCGTTGTTTTCGTAAATGTTTGTTTTTACATATTGTCGTAATCAAAACAAAGCGAGACCGAAAAATGCAAGTAACGTTTTTAGGCATTATTGCATTAACAATCTCCCCCTTTTTGATTCCGACAATACATAAACTCAATCACACAAAAACAATATTTTCGAAGACGAGTTTATTCATTTCTCCCCCTTTGTCGAAGCAAAAAGGTTGCACAAGTCGGTGTTGAAGAAACGGACTTAGCAAAGACTCCCCCTTGGTGCTTACTCCCCTAGCTTGGGGCACTGAGGAATCGAGATATGGTGACAAGCTACATAGAAGGGTTAGTTGAACAAAAGAAACAACCAACAATATATAGCAATAGGTCACAAAAAATAAAAGAGAAGAAAACACAAAGACAAAGATCCAAGATAGGTTACTAAAAGAACATCATACAAAGAAGTATGGAAAAAGAAACAAGCCAAAAGCATAAATCTAATCCTAGTTATTCTAGAATTCTAAGATTTACTTGAATTTGGTGTCTTGTGGATAAGCAACCAATGCTTATATGAAAGACAAGGTAATGGCGGAGGGTGGTGGTGGTGGCTTGTTGGAGGTCTCATAATCATAGTGAAGAGGAGGCTTGATTAAGAGACTCTTGATGTAGCTCAACTCCTCATAGATGTGTGCCATAGCAAGATGTTGATATTGACAACAATGACAATATGTTCCATGGTGCATGACATTATCATGAGAAGGAGGAAGAACACTAAAGGGTGGTGGTGGAAGCAAAGAAGTTCCACAATCAACATTATTGGTAGGAGAGATGTGATTAAGAGTGTTCTTGGGTGAATTTGGGTTGAAAGCAATCGGAGAAAATGGAGGAGATTCAAGGCTTTCATTGGTAGAATAAGACATTTTGGGATGTGAAGTATGGCAAAATGCTTAAGGTTTAAATAGGGAAGGTTTAAGGTATTTTGGGGTGGTCAAAGGGTTTGAAACAAAGATTCTCAAAAAATGTTGGAGCAAATCTGGAGTTTCAGAGAAAAACCCGAAAAAGGAAGGCACTGTATGCGGTTCCTTATCATGCCCGACGGTTCCTTATAACTAAGGAACCGCGGTTCACTTATGGAACCGCCTATAGGGGCTGTGTTTGGTGTTTGGTGGAAGATTTTTCAATTCAGCAAATCATATTTTTCTAGTCTAACTTATCATAGGGATATGCTTAAAAAGCAAAGATAGACAAAGAAAACATATACAAACTTACCAAATAGAGATTTGACCAAAGTACATGGATTAAAAGATCGATGTAGGAGGTGTGTAAGACAAGACCTTAAGTCATGACACAATGATCCTCCATGATTCTATCTTGTTCTTGCTATGTTTGAGAGAATCATACATATGAATTATGTAAGCTCTAGATTAATAGCGAGAATCTATGAAAAACCGTTTTTAGATTGAATTAACAATGTCAAAAGCATTTCTCAACCATTTTCGAAAGAGAGGGTTTATCAAAAAGAGTTTGGAAGACTCAATGACTCAAAGTGGTAAAATGAGACACACAAAGAGAAGAAGGTAATTAAGGAAGATGTTCCATTAATCCTAGACCTAGACGCAAGTAATTAAAAGGTTCCCTCTTAAGTGGCTGAGTGAAGATGTCGGCTAAGTTGTCCTCGGAGGGTACCTTGTCAATTGAAATGTTCCCCTTTTAAACATTATCCCTAAGGAAATGGTGTCGAATTTCTATGTGTTTGGTTCGCGAATGTTGCACGAGATTCTTGCTAAGGTCTATAGCGTCTTTATTATCGCACATGATGGGAACATCATCAAGAGAAATCCCGTAATCAACAAGCGCTTGCTTCATCCATAGAGCTTGTTGGCATGCTTTTCCGGTACTCACATACTCGGCTTCCGTGGTGGATATTGCAAGAGCGGTTTGTTTCTTGGAGAACCAAGAAGTTAAACAACAACCCATGAAGGTACAAACTCCACTAATGCTTTTCCGGTCCACATAGTCTCCCGCATGATCCGAGTCCGCGTAGACAATGGTTTCTACGCCGGTCCCTTTAGGATACCATAATCCTAAATGTATAGTGCCTTTAATGTATCGGAAGATACGCTTAACCGCTTCAAGGTGAGAGGTTTTGGGAGCCTCTTGGAAGCGAGCACAAAGGCAAACACTAAACATGATATCCGGTCGACTTGCCGTTAGGTACAACAAACTACCAATCATACCTCTATATTTGGTGTTGTCTACCGACTCACAATCATCATCTACAGTGAGTTTAGTATCCGAGGCCATTGGGGTCTTCATTGGTCTAGATTCTTCTAATCCAAATTTCTTTAGCATTTCTTTAGCATACTTAGATTGACTAAAGAAAATACCATCATCCATTTGTTTAATTTGGAGTCCTAAAAAGATGTTAAGTTCTCCCATCATACTCATTTCAAACTCATCATGCATGATTTTCGCAAAGTCATCACACAATTCTTGACAAGTTGATCCAAATATAATGTCATCAACATATATTTGTACGATTATGAGGTGAGAACCTTTCTTCTTTGTAAAGAGCGTGTTGTCTACCATCCCCATGGTATACTCATGTTTAACAAGAAACGCTTTAAGTCTATTATACCAAGCTTTAGGTGCTTGTTTGAGTCCATAAAGTGCTTTCTTAAGCTTGAAAACATGATCCGGTTTCTCAAAATTAATGAAGCCAGGAGGTTGAGCCACATATACCTCCTCATTGATCAAACCGTTAAGAAATGCACTCTTTACATCCATTTGTTGAAGCTTAAAATTTAAGGCACAAGTGTAGGCTAAGAGGATTCTAATGGATTCTAATCTAGCTACCGGTGCATATGTCTCGTCATAATCAATCCCTTCTTGTTGATTATAGCCTTGAGCTACAAGTCTAGCCTTGTTACGAGACACAACGCCATTCTCATCTAACTTATTCCTAAATACCCATTTGGTTCCTATAATGGTAGAACTTCTAGGTGGAGGAACAAGTTCCCAAACATCATTGGCAACGAATTGATTCAATTCTTCTTGCATCGCAATGACCCAACTCTCATCCGTCAAAGCTTCTTTAACATTCTTTGGTTCAATCAAGGAGACAAAACAAAAGAAGTTGCTTTGGTTTTGGACTTGAGATCTTAGGGTCCTTTGATTTAAGTCACCAATGACATTATTGAGAGTATGATCCCTAGATTCCTTAATGTTTACTTCCTTTTTAACACTAAAGTCTTCAACTCCTATTTTTCTAACATCTTTGGCTTTAACTACTTCTAACTCATCCAAGTCATCATCAACCAATGGTGGTATCTTGGGTGAAGGAGGGGTTTCATCAAAGGTTACATTGTGTGATTCTTCAATAACCCTCGTGGTTCTATTTAGGACTATGTAGGCTTTGCTAGTTTGGGAATAACCTAAAAGGATACCTTCGTAAGACTTTGGGTCAAACTTGGTAAGGTATTCTTTGGTGTTGAGGATAAAGCACTTGCTTCCAAACACCCTAAAGTATTCCAATGAGGGTTTCTTACCTTTAAGAATCTCATAGGGGGTCTTTCCTAGGAAAGGTCGAATAAGAATTCGGTTGAGAATATAAGTCGATGTGTCCACGACATTGCACCAAAACTTTTGAGGCAAAGATTGCTCGTTTAACATCGTCCTACTCATCTCTTGAAGAGTCCTATTCTTCCTTTCAACTACCCCATTTGATTGTGGAGTGCGAGGAGCCGAGAAGTTATGGGTAATACCACGAGCTTCACAAAAGGCACCAAATTGCACTTCATTATCAAATTCCCTACCATGATCCGTCCTAATAGAGACAATTGAACATCCTAGTTGATTTTGAATTATTCGACTAAATATTTCGAAGTGATCGAAAGCTTCATTCTTAGATGCCAAAAATCTAGTCCAAGTGAATCTAGAATAGTCATCAACTATAACTAGGGTATAAAGGTTACCTTCATAACTCCGTATGGCGGAAGGTCGAAAAAGATCCATATGTAGGAGCTCTAAGCACCGAGAGGTCGAAACCAAATTCTTGGCTTTGTGACTTGAGTGAACTTGCTTTCCAACTTTGCAAGCATCACAAAAGTGACTATCAAACTTAATCTTGGGGAGGTGTCTTACCAACTCCTTAGAGACTAAAGATTGAATTAAACGCATATTAGCGTGACCTAATCTCCTATGCCAAAGAGTAGAACTATCATCTATAGTCGCAAGACATATGTTGTCTTTTGACTTCTTATTGACCTTCATAACATAAAGCCCATGCTTTCTAATACCTTTTCCAATGACCTTTCCATCTTTTACGATTTCACTGTCATGTTCCGAAAAGATGACCTTACACTTATTATCACAAATTTGACCTATACTTAAAAGGTTAAACCCTAAGTTATCTACGTGCTCAACATATCAATGGTCATGGAGTCAAGAAAAACTGTACCTTTGCCGATGATATTACCACGTAGACTACTAGAGAATGTGACGTTACCTCCATCATATGCTTTGTAATGCGAGAACAAAATTCGATTACCCGTCATGTGTTTAGAACATCCACTATCCTTAATCCACTCATCGGGCTCCAAATCAATTCCCAAGCATATCTAGGTAACAACACACAAGATCAAACATTTGGTCCCCAATATCTCATGGGTCCAAACTTGTTAGTTCCAAACATCCCTTGCATTTGGTTGGGATGCATGAATGAAGGAGGGGTTCCCCATGGAGAACAAAATGGAGGAGGGTAGTAATTCATGTAACCATTTTGTTGTTCATTATTTCTCCTAGGTGTATTTGATCTAGGTTTAGAGTTATGATTATTCCTTCTAGGTGTTGGAGTTTTACTTCTAGGTCGTGAATTGTTTTGATTATCTTTTCTAGGAGTTGTTGTTCTACTTCTAGGCTTAGACACATTTTGTACTCTAGGTGGAGTAGAAGATGGTCTTGATAAACTTCTATTTCGCATGTGAGGTTTACTTAATGGCTTGTAGAACTTATCAACGGTATTGTTGTCAAGTATGGATAATTTTACTTTATTAACAATAAGATGCTTTGGTTTTTCATCTAACTTAGACTTTTCAGAAAGTTCAGGATTTTCACCAAAATCACCCTCTGGCCGTGGTACCTTATCTATGGCGGTGGTTCCATAGTGATAAGGAACCGCCCCATACAATTTGGGACCGCGTACAACAGACTTTTTTGTGAAAACCTGACTTGTTTTGGTTCACTAGTTGAGGGTTCATTTGAGTTAAAACCTATACTAAGTCTTTCCTTTGAATGAACTTGTTTGTTTAACATGTCATCAAGAGCACTAGTACCTTTCATGAATTTTTCCAATATAATGGAGGTGTTCTTGAGGTCTTCATTTTCTAATCTAAGTTTCTCACAACTTAAGCAACTTAAATCAACCTCTTTATTTTTCTCAAGTTTAGCTAATTTCTCCCTAAGTTCATTGATCTCATTTTCGAGCTTAGTTTTGGTTGATTTTAAGGTTTTGTTCTTTTCTATGAATTTGAGACTAAGTTTGTGTAAACTATCATATTTGCCTTCAAATTCAATATCATCAAAGGTGGGCCATAAGACATTTCTCCTCTTTTGGGTTGTCATCATCATCTTCACCGCTATCGCTCCAAGCGCCACTAACGAACGCCGTGTGGTTCTTATCGCGAGCAGGCTTTGGACAATCACCAATGAAGTGATTTGGATCACCACATCTAAAGCAATTCCTATCACCTTTTTCGTTCTTGGCAAACCGATTCTTTGAGAATGGTTTCTTGTCATTGTTGGGTTGCCTAACGTGTTGACCTCGTCTCTTGAAGAACTTCTTGAAATCTCTCACCGCCAATGCATACTCCTCGTCATCGCTTTCCGAGGAACTATCATGGTCACTTTGTGACTTCTTGGCTTTAAGTGCAAGAGATTTCCTTTCACTCTTGGTTTTCACTAATTCCGAGTCCTTAAAAATTAACATCTCATGAACCTTCAAGTTGCCTATGAGTTTATCGAGTGATAAAGTTGAAAGATCTTTCGATTCTTCAATCGCCGTGACTTTTGCTCTCCACTTTGGATGTAAAGCCCTTAGAAACTTCCTAACATTGTTCTTGCTAGAAAAACCTTCATCAAGTGCTTTTAGACTAGTAATAATGGTGTTAAACCTAGCAAATGCACTATCAATAGTTTCATCTTCTAAGATGACAAATTGTTCATATTGTTGGACAAGAAGATCGATTTTGCTTTCTTTGACTTGGCTATTACCTTGGTGGGTTACTAAAAGAGTGTTCCAAATATCTTTAGCGGTTTCACACATAAAAATTCTTTCATACTCTTTCTTAGGTAACGCATTATAAATCACCATTTTAGCCTCATTATTTTTTGAAAGTTTCTTTTTAGTATCGTCATTAGCTTTGTCAAAAGTGACCAATTCTTTTGTTTTAGAAACTTCATTAAATTGATAAGGTAAAAAATCACCATTGGTAATAACATGCCAAAGATCTAAATCTTTTGATTTCACATAAGTTTCAAATCTATTTTTCCAATAGATAAAACTATCGATTTCAAAAAGTGGTGGTCTTTGCATATATTGCCCTTCTAGGTATTTGTTGGAATCCATAGATCGATTCAAGTTTTAAAATACAATATACTTTAAAAATTCTTGAGCAACCACGCTCTGATACCAATTGTAGAAACTAGAGGGGGGGGGTTGAATAGTTCTTATAATTTACTTGTTAAAAGGTGGTTTTCAAAAATCCTTTTTCAAAAACTTAGACTTGAGGAAATGTGTGAAATCTTCTTATGCACAATATGAACAATGATAGTGTAACTAAGCTAATACTAACAAATATATATGCACAAAGAATAAAGAATCTAAAGAGTTAAGGGTAAAGAAAGATCAAACCGAACACCAAGGATTTATAGTGGTTCGGCAACGAAGCTCACTCCTCGTTCCTACTCCACTCCTCGAGTACTCCTTACTCGAGAGTTCACTACACAACAAGCTCCTTATGGTGGAGAAAACCGTACACGTTGCTTAACCAATTTCCGACTCTAAGCTAAAAGTCGAGCCCTAATCATAGCTAGGACCAATCTACACAACTATACTTAGTACATACACAACTTCCAAATAGACACAACTACTTGGATCTTCTCAACTAAGACACAACAACAAATGTATAAAAGTAGATCTTTAATGGATCTTTGATGGTGGACTCAACACTTCACGAGGATAGTGTTCTTCTCTTTGCACTTGGAGAGGAAGGGATGGAAGAACAAGATTCACTTCTTAAACAAGTAGTAATCAAACAAATGATCAAAGATTTGAGTGATTAAAGAAGAGAGTTTGAATTTGGAAATAGATGTGCAAAAGAGGTGATTTGAAAAGCTGAGAATGGTCCACTATTTATAGGACAAAGGCCCAACGGATATATCTGGCCGCAGTTCCTTAGCTCAGCCGGCGGTTCTTTGTCGATAAGGAACCGCCTAGGCACTAGAGAACCGCTGCCTAGACTCCGCTCCATTTTTTGTCCTTTAGTGGTGGAGGTCTTATCTAGATATAAAAATATCCTGAAAGGATATTCCTAACCAAATAAGAATATGTCATATTCAAATTTCAAATAATTAATTTAATAAAACATTTTCTTAAAAAGAAAGTTTAATAAAACTTGTCACACTTAATAAAAAGTGAGTTTTTAAGAAAGTTTAAATCACTTGATCACTTGATTAAGGTTAGTACTTGTTTATTCATACCTTAAGTAAAAATGGGTAAAATGAAAAAATACTTGAACTCAAGAACTCGTTTTTCGTTGTTTTCGTAAATGTTTGTTTTTTACATATTGTCGTAATCAAAACAAAGCGAGACCGAAAAATGCAAGTAACGTTTTTAGGCATTATTGCATTAACAGGCATGTCTCGATTTGGACATGCATTTAATACGTTGTACTCTTCCATTCAGAAGGTGACACGTATCAACTACTCCCACTAAGGAAGCAACCTCGTACACTATAAATAGGAGTGAGAAAGAAGAATTAACTCAACCCTTGTGCTTGGATAATTTATCTAAGTTAATTCTAACCTTGGAACCGCTGAGCCCTCAGCTGTCTACCAGCGTCTCATTGGTTCCCTTGTAAACTTGTATCTCGAATCTAGTTTACTTGTTTCTAGGGTTCATACCTTGTTGTCATTCAACGAGTGTATTCATAGCACTTTGTAATACTTTGTTTATAATACTTAATAAAACATTACGCGTTTGAAAAGTATTTCATTGTGTTTCGTGGTTACAAGAGTTATAGTTTATCAACAATTGTCATATTAAGGGACTTTCAGTTGGTATCAGAGCGGTTTGATTTATAAAACTTTTCATAAACCGTTCTTGTTTTTAAAATCAAGATCTTAATATGGCTGATACTATACCTCCTCCACCATTTGGTCAAACCAGTTTAGGTACCACCTCGACCACCATGTCGGCCACCATATCTACTACCATGCCTACACCAGTTGTAAGCACTGGTAATAATGATGATGACCTTCCCCAACTACTTGATGTTCGAGGGGGGTCACATGTGTCCAATGTACCACCATTCGATGAAGAAGATTTCTCAAGTTGGAAAAGTGAATTTCTTATATATTTAGATGGCTTAGAACCCTTCTTGATAGAAATCTTAGAAAATGGTCCCTATGTACCACTGGCCGTTTCCTCTACCCCTGAGAGACCCATTAAGAAACCTGTTAAGCAATGGTCTCCAGCGGATAGACGTCTGGCTAACCAGGACAAGAGACTCAAAAGTATCATAGTCTCTTGCCTACCCAAGAACATTATGAAGTCCATCATTAAATGCAACTCTGCTAAGGAGATGTGGACTAAATTAGTTCTAGGGTATGAAGGTCCAGAGGAAACAAAAGAAACCAAAATCCAAGCCCTTAGACTTAAGTTTAATGCTTTTAAAGCTTTGGAAACAGAAACTGTTGCACAAACTTATACTAGGCTTAAGATTTTGTTGAATGATTTAGGAAACAATGGAGTTGTTCTACCTAAGGCTGAGGTTAATGCTACTTTTGTCAATAGATTACCTAGAAAATGGCTTAGCCTAAATTAGACCTTAAGAGCTAATAATGCTATAAAGAATGATACTTTAGCCCAACTGTTTGGTAGATACAACTATGAAGAAGGGCTAATTGACTCAATTTATAAATCAGAGACTGACAGATTTACCACCAATATCACTGGTTCAAAAGCTCTTGTTGCTAACCATTCCTTTCAGGACAGCGACTCTGACATTGAAGAGGACACCAGAAGTAGTCAAGAATTTCTTGATGAATTACATGGTGAGTTCCATGACAAAGCTCTTTTAGTTGATCAAAAGAGGTACTACAAGAGATCTGGTAGAGTTGGAGCTGCAAAGGTTGATAAATCCAAGGTGTCATGCTACACTTGTGGAAAGACTGGTCACTATCAAAAGGATTGCTGGTCAAACAAAACCTCCTCTCCAAGCTTCCCTTCATGCAGCAACAACAACAACAAGAAGAAGTTTTCCACCTCACCTTTCAAGCAAACCTCTCTCTCTGACTCAGAAGGGAAGAAGGACTACAAAGTCAAATACAAAGCCTTGAAAGCTGAGCTGCTAAAACTCAATCAGAAAGCCGATGATGCAGCAAAGAAAAAGGATGTTAAGAAGACTGAAAAAGGTCTAATCGCTGCCTCATTCGACTGGGATGATGAACCTCTCACTTCTGAGGATGAAGGTACCACCACCGTTAGAGCCTTTATGGCTGTCTCTGATGAAGAACCCACTGTGGGTAAAAGTGAAGCAAGATCTGGTCAATGGGTGGATATCACCATTAAAAAGGTACAAAGAATGTTATCTATGGCTGAAGGTCCTGATATAGACCATGTCAGTGACTATGCCTTGGTTGACCTCCACTTTGTGGAAGAGCAAAGAAAAAACCTGTTAAACAAATTTCATAGTCTTAAAACAGAGTTAAATCTTTGCCAATCTGAATTAACAAATCTAAAACCATTTGTGAATCTTGCCAATCAACTTCAAAATGAAGTGAGCAAATTATCCATTGAAAATGAGTCTTTGTCTGATGAAAATTCTGAACTTAGAAAAACCATTGAAAAATGGAATTTGGCTCAATCCACAGTGGAAGAAATAGTCGCCGAATCCATACCTGGTGATGTGGTTCAGGCTATTGGGGGAAAGGGTAGATACAAAAAACATATCTCTGTTCCCAATGTCAAATTTGTCCCTTCAGATGTTACTTCTCATTCTTCCACCTCTGTGGATGAGAAGAACTCTGAAAAAAAATCAGAGGTACCAGCCCCACCTAGACTCGCTGGTGCTAACCCATCTGATTCTTTGCCTGGCCCAAAACCTCCAACTAAAACCCCTGGGAATTCAATTCTCAAAGTCGCTGATAAAGCGAATAAAAAGGTTTTTGTGGCTAAGGACTCCAACAAACCTACTCCTCCCGCTGAAGAGCTTTCTACCACCAAGCAACTTCTCCTCACCTTGAAGGAAGAGGTAAAAGGGTTGAAAGAACAAATCAACCCCAGAGTTAATAGTCCATCTGTTAACTCTCTTGGTGAAGGTTCTAGTAGCTCCAAGGGGAGAGCTTTGTTCAGACCTTGCGAGCATTGCGGTTTCAAGAATCACTCATCCGAGGATTGCTCTAAGAAACCAAAATGTATCACATGCGAGTCCACTGAACGCACATCTAGAGAGCACGAGGAGGTCATTGCGGTTCAAAGAACCAGAACTCAAATGAGATCTAAAACTCCTCATCGACCCTCAAGAAAGGCTGGGCCTAAACCCAGAGATAACTCTCAGGGTTACAGACCTAACCCCCTGCAAGTACTATGGTTTCTTCGACCATCACTCTGATGAGTGCGAGCATTATCCTGGATGTGACATCTGTGGAAGCATGCGTCATGAACCCAGGGATTGCAACCAAAGAGGGGGAGGTAACCAGAGAAGGACCAATGTCGCTGGTCAGCGACATGGACCCACTGGAAAGTGGGTTCATCATAGAAACTAATCTGGATTTGTTATATCTATGCAGGAATATCTGAAGAAATCTGTTTGGTATCTGGATAGCGGGTGCTCCAGACACATGACAGGGGTTAAACAATATCTGCATAGATATAAAAAGGAGTCTGGTCCTAAAGTAGTCTTTGGAGATGATTCCTCAGGGGCTACTGAGGGTTATGGCTCAGTGGATTGTAATGGAATAACCTTCACAAGGGTCGCTTATGTCAATGGACTGAAGCACAACCTAATCAGCATTAGTCAACTCTGCGATGCTGGCTTCAAAGTTCTATTCACCTGGACCCAAGGAACAATATTCAATCAAAATGATGATGTTGTTCTTATTGCACCCAGGAGAAGGGATGTGTATGTCATCGACATGACATCTTGTCCAGAAGGGACAAACACTTGTCTCTATGCCAAAGCATCTGATAGTGAAAATTGGCTATGCCATAAGATACTCTCCCATCTCAACTTCAAAAACATTAGCAAACTGGCCAAGAATGATTTAGTAGCTGGGCTTCCCTCTCTGACCTTCACCAAAGACAGACCCTGCTCAGCGTGCGAGAAAGGGAAGCACCACAGAGCCTCATTCAAGACTAAACAATCATTCTCCATAAATAAGTGCCTCCATCTCCTTCACATGGACTTATTTGGACCAGTAAAACCTCAATCCCTTAATCACAACAAGTATACACTAGCCATTGTAGATGAATTCTCCAGATTCACTTGGGTATTCTTTCTTAAAAGAAAGAGTGATGCTGCTAAAAGAATAATGTCCTTCATCAGAGAAATAGAGAATCTCAATGACTGCAGAGTTAAGGCTATCAGAAGTGACAATGGCACTGAATTCAAGAATCATGCCATGGAAGCCTTTTGTGATGAAAAGGGAATATCACAGAACTTTTCTAACCCAGGCACCCCTGAGCAAAATGGTGTCGCTGAAAGAAGAAACAGAACCCTCATAGAGGCTGCTAGAACAATGCTCAGCGAATCAAGACTTCCTAAAAAATTTTGGGGTGAAGCTGTGAACACAGCTTGTCATACACAAAACAGATCCATTATTGTGAAGATACATGGCAAGACCTTTTATGAAGTATATAGGAAGAGAGCCCCTGATGTAAGCTATTTCCATGTCTTTGGTTGCCTTGTTTTCATTCACAACTACAGAGATCACCTGGGAAAATTTGATGAAAAGTCTGATGATGGATTCTTCGTTGGTTACTCTCTCACCTCCAGAGCTTACAGAGTGTTCAACATCCGCAGACAAGAATTAGAAGAATCCATACATGTCACCTTCAATGAAGCAGATGCTGTCATCAACCACACCAACTCAGAAGAATGTGACATTGACTTCAATGAAGTTAAATCTTATCCAGTGGATGATTTCTCACAGCCCAAGGAATCATCCAAGGGCGGTCACAAGGACTTCCCTTATGTTCATGCATTTGATCCTCATTCAATCTCTGACATCACTCCAGAAGTTGAAAATGCTGAACAAATCACTCCACCCACTACTGTGAATGCTGATCTCATCGAACCAATCTCTCCTCTTGATGAAGAGATTATGGATGAAGAAATAATTTGTGAAGAACCCTCAACATTCATTGAACCTGCTGTGACTCCTGAACCCACAGAGACTCCTGCTCCTCAATCCAAATGGAGTAGGAACCAAGATATTCTTCTAGTGAATATTCTTGGTGAACCCTCTGAGGGAGTTACCACCAGAGGCAAATTGAGATCTCTAGAAACCACCTCAGTGAATGAATGCCTTTTCGCTGATTTTCTCTCTGAGGATGAACCTAAGAATGTGGCTGCTGCGCTTCTAGGTGAAGGGTGGGTTGTTGCCATGCAAGATGAGTTGAATCAGATCAAGAGGAACAAGGTATGGACTCTGGTAAAAGCTCCAGCTGGGAAGCAAGTGGTTGGAACTAAATGGGTCTACAGTAACAAGAGGGATGAAGCTGGCATGATTGTCAAAAACAAGGCTAGGCTTGTGGTACTGGGATATAATCAATCTGAGGGGATTGACTATGATGAAACGTTTGCACCAGTAGCCAGATTGGAAGCTATTAGAATCTTCCTAGCCTTTACAGCTTATATGGGGTTTACTGTGTACCAGATGGATGTGAAGAGCGCTTTCCTCAATGGGAAGCTTGCAGAGGAAGTATATGTCTATCAACCCCCAGGGTTTGAAAGCAGTGAGTATCCTGATCACGTCTGCAGACTTCACAAAGCACTCTATGGCTGAAACAAGCGCCTAGAGCCTGGTATGAAACCCTATCAAAATTCCTACTTGAAAATAAATTTGTCAGAGGTACCATTGATCAAACCCTGTTCACTTATAGGTCCAAGGGTGATGTCATTTTAGTACAGATTTATGTGGATGATATAATTTTTGGTTCAACCAATATTACATTGAGCAAACAGTTTGCCAAATTAATGACCAAAAAATATGAAATGAGCATGATGGGGGAATTAACTTTTTCTTGGGTTTTCAAATTAAACAAAATTCAAAAGGAATTTCCATTTGTCAAGAAAAATATGTTAAGGATTTGCTCAAGAAGTATGATCTGTCTGATTGTGCATCAGTGAAATGCCCCATGCTTCCTCCCAACAACTTGGGAGCTGATGACTCAGGGGTCTCTGTTAATGAAACCTTATATAGAGGCATGATTGGGTCACTGATGTACCTCATAGCAAGCAGACCAGACATACAATTTGCCACATGTCTCTGTGCTAGGTACCAAGCTAACCCCAAGGAATCCCACCTTGTAGCTGTCAAAAGAATTTTCAGGTACTTAAAAGGATCTCCCACATTGGGTCTCTGGTATCCTAATAGATCAGGCTTCGACCTCAAATCCTACTCAGACTCTGACTACGCTGGGTGCTGTCTTGATAGAAAGAGCGCCTGTAGGAGTTGTCAAATCCTTGGAGGAAAGTTAGTATGCTTGAGCGCCATGAAACAAAACTCTGTGGCCATGTCATCAGCTGAAGCTGAATACGTAGCGGCCGCTGGTTGTTGTGCTCAAGTTCTCTGGATGAAAAGTCAGCTGGCTGATTATGGGATCATTTATGAAAAGGTTCCCATATTCTGTGACAACACAAGTGCTATAGCCATCTCAAATAATCCGGTACTTCATTCCAGAACTAAGCATATTGATATCAGGTATCACTTTATCAGAGACCATTTTTTAAAAGGTGATATTGAGCTTCATTTTATACCCACTGAATACCAGCTCGCTGATATATTCACCAAACCTCTGGCTGAGCCAAGTTTTACTAGGTTGGTTGCTGAGCTGTGTATGCTCAATATTGGTAAACAAATCTGATAAATGATCTCTGACCTCTGTCTCTGGGCATTAAAGGGAATTTAATGTAATGAGGTAGTTACATTCTAATGGGACTTAATATATTCCCATATTTAATTCAAATGATTAACCTTTATTGTCAACAACTTTCCCGCTTTCCAAGGGACAGAAATAACGCATGAAGAGTCAAGGGGTCCCACTTTTCCTAAAAGGTAATTTTTTGCATTAAATGCTTTAATTGTAAAACGGCTAACCCTTTTATCAAAACCCTTGACTCACTTTTCAAAACTCACATTACTCATAAATTTCACACACACATACTATTCATCTTCTCAAAACCTTCATTTCTTCCTCACTTCAACAATGGCGTCTTCATCATCTAACACCGCTTTCACCGTCCTGGCCGCCTCAAACGTTGACTTTGGGATAAACGATGGCAAAATTGCCTTAAACAATTGTGTAGCTCTCTTGGAACACACCAACTCACTCTACCAACCTTTGTTCTCCTTCCTCAAAAACTCCACCATTTTTGAAGCCATAACCAGAGTACCCTCCACATGCTACCACCAATATTTGAAGGAGTTCTGGTATAGCACGGAAGTTGATCAAACCTCTTCACACATCACCTTCAACCTTTCCACACATCCCCAACCTCTCACCTTTGATCTTCATACCTTTGCCAAAGTCATTGGACTTCCAGTCAATGAAGGCATGTCCGCTGTGCCTGCCAGCGCCACGGTGAAGAAGGCTCTGGCTACCCTTCGTCCTTATGACGACAATGATAAACCCTTCACCACACAAGGTTTCCAGACCAAATCCCTGATCAAGTGAACTACTTCTCACCTATTTGGAGGACGCTGATGTTATACATTGTGAAATGTATGGGTGGAAACCAGGGGTCTCATGATCAACTTAATGGAGCCCAGCAAGCGATTGCTTACAGCTTAATTTGGGGGCAAGATATAGGGATCGCTCATATACTTTACTCTGACCTCATTGCTAAGCTAGAAAACAAAGGGAAGAAGAACAGACTGGCCACTATCTGCTACACAAGATCTCTCTCTCTTATCTTAGAAGATATGCTGGGTGAAGGCTACACTAATGATGAACTTCTCTCCTTTTCTCCTTATCACATCACTGCTGCATCACTAAAGACTCCTTTGGAAGACGAAGTACCTCTTAGCAGGCACATGATGCAGGTCGCTGGGCTACTAGTTGCTGATGGAGAGCCCTTGATCCCTCACAATGAGGTGAATGCTGAAAGAGCAACTGACAAGTCTCTGTTAAAGACCTCTATGCAGTCTTCTTCTCAGCCCAAGGTGCCCAAGGAAAAGAAGAAGAAGAGGAAAGACATCCCCCTTTCCTCTGAAACCCCTTCTGTTAATCCTTCCAAGTCCAAGAAGACTAAGAAGAACCCATCCCCTTCTCTGGTGGATGTGGCTGAAGAGCCTGCCGCTGACAAACAACCTGAGTCTAGCGTCTCCCAGTCAGCAGAGACGACTAAGAACCTTCTCAACACTGATATCTCTCAGGTATTAGTTTTCCATTTTATTCTCTTGGAGGTTCACATACAATCACTCTCAACATTCTGTAGGAGAGAGTGATGAAGACTTAGGGTTTCCTCAACCCATAGAGTGTCTGTGTCAGCACCTAGAACTCTTAGAATTATCTGTACACTCTGTCTTAACACAAGGATATGATTCATTTGTGCTCATAACGCACCCCGATGATCCTTCACCCTCTGGACTGTGCTCTTGTCCATACCAACTTGAGCATGCGATAGGTCCCGACCCAGAGTCTCTGCACTTCACGCAGTCTCTAGGTCCCCTCATTTGAAAAGAGTCCTAAAGAATTCATTCTTTTTCGGGGACTGAATAATCACCCTCAGTCTTCATAGGGGCAGCGATAAAAAGCGACCATTACCCTCAAATAATTCACAACTAAAAGAGTCCCAAATAATTTATTCTTTTGGGGGGACTGAATAATCACCCTTAGTCTTCCTAGGGGCAGCGATAAATGGCGACCTTTAACTTCCATGAATTCACAACTAAAAGAGTCCCAAGGAGCAATCCTTCAGGGGGAGCTGATAATCACACCCAGCTATCCTAGGGGCAGCGAACGGCGACCATTCACCACATAATTTTCACAACTCAAAAGAGTCCCAAGGAGTAATCCTTATGGGGAGCTGGATAATCACACCCAACTATCCTAGGGGCAGCGAATGGCGACCCTTCAACATAACTATTTCACAATTAAAAGAGTCCCAAGGAGAAATCCTTAGGGGGGGGGGGCTGGATAATCACACCCAGCTTTCCTAGGGGCAGCGAATGGCGATCTATAACTTCATATTTTTTCACAATTGGTTACTAACAAATGTCATAACAGGCTCATAATCTTCATGAAGAACAGCAGAATGATGATGCCTATTCTATTGCTGGTGATGAAAATGCTGAAGTCCCCCACATAGATCTTGATGCCATGTCAGACATTGATTCCATGCCAGAGGATGAGGTCTTCATTATTGAAGAGGACTTGACCATTTCAAATTATGCTGATATGGATGCTGATGATGACCAAGTTACATCAGAGTTGAAACCCATCTCCTTCCCATCAATGCCCAATGTGCAAGAATTGGCTGCTAAGCGACTACTGGACCAGAGGCTCTGTGCACCAACCCCAGTTCCCTTCCCAACCTTACCAAATGTCATGGAACTAGGGGCCAAGCAACACTTAGAACATTTACAAAAGCTCAAGCATGTCCATGTTCCTCGAATGAAAGATGTTCAGGAACTCGCTGCTGCGGCTCTCTGGATTAAGAGTGGTGACATCAGTAAAACCAAGCCCAAAGTCACAAATGATGTCATCCTCTCTGAATTACAAACACTAACCCATGCTGCTGAGGAACTCACCACAACACTAGAGACTTCACTAACTTCATCTGTGGAGTCCTCTATGACTGCCTTACTTCCGCAACTACTGGGAAGTGCCTTGCAAGCTCACCTCCCAGCTGTTCTAGACCAGAGCCTCCAGCAATACATACCATTTGTCCTCACTTCAGCTGTCAAAGCAAATGTTTCAGCTATTGCTAAGGCGTCTGAGCCTTCAAGAAAACTTCTTCAAGAGCTCTTGCAAGAGGAACTTAAAGAGATCTACTTATTTGTTCATCAAGAATTCGTTGAGTTCCTCAAGCCTGGATCAGGCACAGCTACTACTGGCGCTATGCCTGAGGGGGAGAATTCATCAACCTCCACCTCTGAAGAAGAAGAAGACACTGCCTCACCTAAGGGGAAGCAGTCACTTAAACAACCAAAACCATCGACAGGGATTCCTACACCACAACCTCTTAGATCCTTCAACCCCAACACTGATGTAATAAAGGATAAGGGAAAAGGAATTGCTATTGAACAACCTGAAATAACCCTGCACCCCCTCCAAGAAGAAGGTGGATCTACAGCCAGGCTCTCCAAAGACTATGATCTAAACAAATTCAAGAGCGTTGATGAACCACCACTCACCCCAGAGCAGGCAAAAGCTCAAATCTTGGAACACCAAAGGCTGGCAAACATCAGAGCGACTGAACTCAAAAGCAAAGAAGCTCTGAACAAACTCTCTCCTGCTGTAAAGGAAGCTCAGCTGGTTAAGCTCAAAGAATTGGAGGTTAAAAGGAGCAACCTTCAAAAGGAATATGAAAGACTTGTAAACCAGAGAGCTAAACCTGGTCAAATCACCAAGTATGGATGTTACACTGACAAGAACAAAAAGGTGGTGATGACCCTTTATAGAGAGAACCAACTAACCAACTACAAAGTCTCTAGTGACTTTAAACTCAGAGATCTGGGCCTCTCTGAATGGTTAGAAATGCTGGCTCTTGCCCAAAAGAAGACTGGGCCTGGTGCTGCCCAAATGATGAAGAACATTCAAGCAAAGCTGAATTGGGTAAGAGACACGGCAAAGAAGCTGAAGGTACCCCTGCCTCCTCAACTCTCACAACAACAACCTTCTCAAGGACAAAGGAAAAGGAAAACCCAAATGGGGCCTCTGGTGGAGAAGTTGGTTACTGAAAACATTGTTGTTGATGGGATGCATAGAAACTTGGTTCTGCCCAAAGAGATCACCAAACCAGTAGGGGGCCAAGTGTACTCAGAACCAGAGACAGGTATGGTCTTTATGAATGGTAATTGTGAGTATTGCTTTCAGCGGTTGAATGAACTACATCTAACATCAACCATCCAGCTCATCAGACTCAAACAGGGCATCCTAAGGAATTGCAAAACAGCTGAGGATTTTGAGTTTGAAGTTGAGCTAGTCATCAACTCTAGAAGTGACAAAGTTGAAGCCCAGAGAATCTGTGATCAAGGCCTCGATCGCTGAAGAACCTTTTTACTTTTTGTTTATGTTTACACCTCTGGGTGTTCTTGTAATATACTAGGTTCTTTTTGTTTAATAAAACTCTGAGGTATGTTTGTTAAATTATGTGTAAGAAGAAGCTGTGTACTCACTTACAACAATTTTAGACTTAGTATAATTTATAAACAAATAAGGGGAGATTGTTGGGCCAATGAAAATTTTAACTATGGCCCAGTCTAGATTTGTTTAATTAGACTAAGTGCTTACTGATCGCTGAGAGGACCAGCGACAAAGACTAGACCAGTGGAAGGCAAAGCCTCAGCTGGCACACCAGGAACATTCAAGTCAAAGACAACGTCAAAGAAGTCGAAGACAATCTGAAGTCAAACTCACTAGTGATTATGGATAGCTGGTATGTTGAAGGAATGTAATGGTGTTCAAGGATCTCTGAGTTGACAACACTTAGATATCACTTAAGAACCCTAGAAGTCTGGGGTAAGCAAAGCTTATCCAATCCTTTATAGTTTAGGCGGGAGAATCTACCAAGTGTTTTGAGCGGGACAAAACAAGAGATTCAAGATAAATCCTAGTACGACCTAGTGGGACAAAAGGTGAACAGTTGGCAAAACTGTTCACCTAAAGTTGTTTAAAGGCATGCCTCGATTTGGACATGCATTTAATACGTTGTACTCTTCCATTCAGAAGGTGACACATATCAACTACTCCCACTAAGGAAGCAACCTCGTACACTATAAATAGGAGTGAGAAAGAAGAATTAACTCAACCCTTGTGCTTGGATAATTTATTTAAGTTAATTCTCACCTTAGAACCGCTGAGCCCTCAGCTGTCTACCAGCGTCTCATTGGTTCCCTTGTAAACTTGTATCTCGAATCTAGTTTACTTGTTTCTAGGGTTCATACCTTGTTGTCATTCAACGAGTGTATTCATAGCACTTTGTAATACTTTGTTTATAATAATTAATAAAGCATTACGCGTTTGAAAAGTATTTCATTGTGTTTCGTGGTTACAAGAGTTATAGTTTATCAACAATTGTCATATTAAGGGACTCTTAGTATTGAGAGGATTCGATATCCTGATTGGTATAAAGGGAAATAGGTCGAAAAGAATGTTAGTATGGTTGTTCATGTTAGTTCGGAATTAGATGAGAAAGTTAGAAGTGAAACTCCTTTTGATTTGAATAGTGAGAATGAAACTGGTATGGGTAGTTATGACCATGTAGATCAAAAGTTGTTTGTAGCAGTCTGTCAAGAGATGATGAAGATGTTTGTTAATGCAACCATGCCTAAAAACATTATTTGTAATAACTAATCTTTCTTTGTTTTGATCACGACAAAGTGTAAAAATATTTATCGTCAAAGATAACCGTAAGACGAATTATTTAACAAACATTATCATTAAGGTAATAATCATTTAAGTCTTACACTAATATATCTTATACATGTTTAGTGATCATTGAAAGTGATTAACCTTAAAACTCACATTTATACAAACGTGACAAAACATTTTTAATAAACTTTCTTTTTAAGAAAATGTTTTATTAAAATGGAAAATAGAAATTGAATTTGGCATATTCAAAATGGTCTAACAATATCCTTTTTGGGCATAAACTTCACCAGATGGTATTTTCCCACTAGAAGACAAAAAGGAGCAAACTCTAGAGCCCGCGGATCATTATAGGTCCCCGCGGATCAATAGTGATAATGAGCCGCATGCCTATTTAATGAGTCGCGCTCAGATAGCCGTTGGAACCTGTCTCCTATAAATAGTGGCTCATTTCTCCATTTTCCAATGAACCTTTTTGGACACATTTCTGCTTCTAATCTCATTTCTGTATTCCAATCATTAGTAAATGATCAGTTAATATGTTAAGTATGTTTACTTATGATTATCCCTTTGATCATGTTCTTTATATGTCCAGAGAAAAGATCACTCACACATTTGTGATGTTATAAAAGATGAAGCCTTGATGAACATCATCCTTTTTTAGATCTAGTCATGTTCATCATATTGTTTATTTGTGTCTTGTGTAGATCCAAGGTATTTGTGCATACTTGGATTAATCTTGTGTAGATCCAAGGTATTTGTGAATACTTAAATTTGCCTTGTGTAGATCCAAGGTATTTGTGAATACTTGGATTAGTCTTGTGTAGATCTAAAGTATAAGTGTATACGTGAATGTGTCTTGTGTGTTAGTTCTCACTAAACTACAAAGTGATGTATTTGTATTTGTGTTTGAGTTTTCACTTAACTAAAAAGTGATGTGAGTGAAGATTGGTTCTAGCTTAGGATTAGAACTCGACATCTAGCCTTGTGTCGAAAAAGAAGATGGGCGACGAAGATGGGTTCTAGCTTAGGATTAGAACTCAACATTTAACTTAGTGTCGGAATAGATTGTAAGCAACGTTGTAAGGTTTTCTTCGCCAATAAGGGAGCTTGTGGATATAGTGGAAATCTCGAGTAAGGTGTAATCAAGGAGTGGAGTAGGAACGAAGAAAGAGCTTCGCAGCCGAAACGCTATAAATCTTTGGTGTCATTCCTTAGGTGAAACATTGCAAATTGACCTAATCATTATGAAACAAGTCATCAAGTAAAGTCATTTTAATGATGAACTTAATTTTAAATTGGGAAACTATTCAATTCCTCATTTTAGTTTCTATAATTGGTATCAGAGAGATGGTGATACAAGATCTTTGAAGTAGATTGTGCTTTAAAGCTTGGATCGACCCATTGTCTCTACTACCTATAAGGGTTAGTTGCTCTATTGTCTCCTTTTTTGTCAAAACATTTTTTCTTTAAAATTTGATCTTTAAATTGAAGCTATATCTATCTTGATTATGATCTTATTAGTAGCTTTTATGCATTTTAAATTTACCCTTGAAATGTATCTACTAGTCTGTATCCTTCCTTTTGTGTAGGTACTGATGAAGGCTAATCATTAATTTGATTAGGGATTGAGTTACTTCCACTTGTACACAAGTAGTAGATGTTTTGTTACAACAATGGTGGATGTATAGGTGACACTTAATACATCCACACAACTAAGCAATGAAGTATTAAAGCTTGGAGAGGTTTCTTGATGATGATCTTCAAGAGTTAAGAAATTTGAAGAGATAACAAAGAGAGATCTCAGACATGGTGCCGAGATGAAGCTTGATCTTAGATATCTTGCATACAACCTAAGTGGTCTCCATATCTACAAAGAGAAACACTAAACAAAGAGAAGAACAAGTAATGATCTAAGATCTACATGTTAGAGAGAAGAAGTGTGTAAGATAGGATCATATATACAGAGAGGGATATAGAAAATATGATAGAAAGGGGTGAAGAAAATGCTTGGAGATGGCTTGGTTATTCTAGGCACTAAGGTCAGCAGATCAGACCCCACGAACCCAATTGAAAAGGGTTCGTCCCTTTACGAAAGGGTCCGTCCGTGCTGACTTTGGATCAGCCATAAATACTAAATCTTTTAACTATGATTTTACACAAAGTCATAATTAGCTTATTGTTTGACTTCTAGGATCAGAATTAAGGAATGTATATGTAACACCCCACATTGATAAATGGACCGTTACATGATAATTATGGCGTGTCATCAAAGCATTCAAGGTAACATGTCTTAAACACATAAATGACCATAAAGGAAAACCGGAATCAAACATTGGCCCCCAAACATAAACTCAAAAGATGCATAAAGTAAATGAAGTGCAAAAGGAAAATAGTATAAGGTAGATCCCATCCTATGCACGTCCTTTCCATGCTCAAGTCTGTCCTTGGGTACCTGCCGTTTGGGTCATGGAAAAAAAATATACGACTGAGCAATACGCTCAGTGAATGGATATAATGTCATGATAAGAATAACTGAAACATAAATGAAAATTTGAAAAGCAGCGAAAGATGTGTAAGTCCTGGAAAACCTGGATGCTGTTTAAAAACATATTTATACTAAAAAGTCTTATGTTTATGTTTATACTGAAAAAACTTATGTTCATTCATGAAAATGTAATTTAAATGCCAAGAGCCCATATAGGTCATGAAAGGTATCAACGTGCATGAATACATAGAGGGGTGACATCGTCATGCAATTAGAGGGGTATCCTTTAATTATAATAGTCTGGGTGGAGGGATCAGCTCCATGTAACGGATGTAGAGCACACACCACAGTTACCTTGTAATATGCTAACATGTACTAGGATGCACCCATTCGCCCCACATGATAATAATATAAAAGACCAAATAACTGAAAGGGACGCTGCGAGCAATCACTCTCACCGTAGAAGAGTCATAAACACCGGTGCCTTAAGTTTTATGGTTATGGTACCTCCAAAACTAGGTGAAACATGGCATGTATCTATATAGCTCAGGCAGTTTAAAAATGCTAATCATAGTAATTACTGAAAAGTTTAATGTAAACTACTGAGAATAACAGATTGCTGCAAACGGGGAATCCTAAATATAGGAAGAGAATGTACTTACTGAAGGACGGAATATTTGTACCTTATGTATGGTAATGAAAATGAGGATGAAAGAGGAAGATCTACTCCGACTTCACGAGTGCTACATTATAAAGGGACATGAATGAGTTGTCTGTTTAACGTATACTTACTGATTATTAGTTTACTTGACGTGTTCTTAACTTGTTTTACATGTTCTTGACTTGTTTTACTGTTTCATGTTTTATCATGTGTTTCTTAGTGTTTCATGTGTTCTCGATTAGTGTATTTCATGTTTTGTGTGTTATTGTACTTGTTATATCATAATGAGTAACTTTCTAAAAATAGCAGGTTTATATATATAGTAACTTTCTAAAAATAGCAGGTTTCCATATATAGTAACTTTCCAAAAATAGCAAGTTTCTATAAATAGTATGTTTACAAAAATAGAAAGTTTCCAAAATTAGTAAGTTACCAAAAATAGCATGTTTCCATATTTAGTATGTTTCTATAAGTAACATGTTTCCATAATTAGTATGTTTCCATATTTGGCATGTTTTCCATAAATAGAAATAAGCTTATTAAATAAGTATATGGTATAATATATAGTTTAATACGGATATATTATAAGTCATGATTATTAATGTAATAATATAGTAAAGTTTATTAATAATAATACTTTAGTCTTAACATATGATTATTGATTAATAATATAATACATGATTTTATAAGTAATTATTAATTAATAATATTACATGATGTTAGGACCATTGTAATAGTTATATGTAATAGATAGACTAGGAGGTATGTAGTTCCTCCTGGTCCTAGTAGTAGTAGGAGCAAGTCCTGCTCCTGGTCCTGGTCGAAGTCAAACTTTATTATTTACTTCATATTCTGTTAGGATATGCATGAGATATGTTAGGAAAGGATATGCATATCAGTTTTACACGTTTTCTTTAATGCTGTATTAGGGTTTCCTTGTAGTATAAAAGGAACCTTAGGCAGAAGGGTTAGACACACCTTCACAAAACGTAGTTCTAGTCATTATCAATATTAGAAATCCTTAGAAAGGATCAAGTCTTTATAGTTATTCTGTTCTTCTTGATTATATTTATATTTTACATTCATATTATGTGTAGAGTCTCTTTGTGATTTGACTTGTGATTACAGAAGTCATTCACCGGTCCTGACAGGCTGCAAGATCTACATCTGGTAGACCCAACAAGTGGTATTAGAGACTGGGAGGGTCTCTATACAAGAAGAATCAAGTTTTCTTATTTCTGACATTTTTTTTATCATGTCTGCCTCATCTTCTACTCAAACAGGAGAAGACGGCACTCCTAAAATTGTGCAACCTCAGCAGATCCTGGCTACGGTCTCTAACACGAATGGTAAATTCCCTCTTCTGAAAAAGGGTGAATATGATAACTGGGCAATGAAGATGGAATGGTGGATCACCAACACTGATCAAGATCTTTGGAAGATCATTCTGAATGGGAACAGCAGGAAGCTTACTGGACGAGACAAGAATGGTAATATTATCCTTCTTGACCCTAAATCTCATGAGGAAATCATAGCTATTCAGAAGGAGGTAAAAGCAAAAACAATTTTGCTTCAATCTCTTCCTGAAGATCACATGGGTGACTTCTACCATTTGGATGATGCCAGAGAGATCTGGAATGGCATAAAAGCAAGATTCGGTGGGAATGAGGAGTCAAAGAAAATGCGAAGGTCCATGCTGAGAGATGAATTCACAGAATTCAAAATCTCAGAAACTGAAGGTCTGAATCAAGGGTATGATAGGTTCCAGAAGATATTGAGCCAATTGAATCAACTTCGGTAAAAGCCTGATGATGGTGATATTAATGCAAGGTTTCTTAAAGCCTTACCCTACTCATGGAATCAGGTGGTGATCTCTCTCAAAGCCAAAGTTGGGCTTGACTATCTCAGCTTCGATGATTTGTTTCATAAGCTCAGAACTTTTGAACCTCATGTGAGAGGCTTTTCAAGCGACTCTTTTCCCACTCCTGCTAAGTCGGCCTTTGTGAGTTCTATGGCATCCAGTCCTATGTCATATGCAAGTAGCCCAAGCAACATTGTGTCCTCTCAGCACACTTTCCAGCATACTTCTGCTCCTGAACCTACTGCCAAGTCTGGTAGTATGGTAGAAGTTGTTCTTCATTCTTTTGTGGCTGATGTTAATGCTGAACAACAACTTGCTTTTGATGACTTCAAACAGGTTGATAAACTTGACCTGGATGAGATGGATCTTAAATGGCAGATGGCCATGCTTACTCTTAGGGTTCACAAGTTTGAGAAGAAAGCAGGAAGGAAATTTAATTACAACCCTCGGGAGCCAGCAAGATTCGATAGAAGCAAGGTGCGATGCTATAACTGCCAGCAACAGGGTCACTTTGCAAGGGAGTGCCCCAGCAAGAATGATCAGGAGAAGAGCAGGTACTCCGTTTTCAAGGTTCAGGAGATAAAAGATGACAAGAAGGCATTGGTATCTGTTGACTCTATGGTCAACTGGAATGATCATCAGGCTTCTACTCTGGAATCAGCTGAGTCCTCGACTGACGTGTTTGCAATGATTGCTGGGAATCTCTCTGATGCAGAAGAAGCAGACGAGTTTGCTCTTATGGGCATCTCACCTCAGGTACAACATTGTCCTCTTGGCTGTCATGATAAATACTCAGAATTGTTGTCCCAATTTAATGAAGTAAATGATCAAAATGATAAGTATTTTTTAGAGGTTCAAGCCTATAAGGCTTCATTAAATACTTTGGAACAACAAAAGAGGTGGTTACAAGATACACAACGTGCGTATGAGGATAAAATCAGGATACTAAGCATTGATTTAGAAAACACGACTAATATGCTTAAATATACAGAAACAGAAAGAGATGCTAGTATCAAAGAAAAAGAGGAGATGCAAGCTAAATTAGATGCTACAATGCTAAGATTTGAAAAATGGCAAAAGGCACCTAAAAATCTTTCAAAATTAATTGATAGTAGCATGTCTGGCAGAACTAAAAGAGGCTTAGGATTTGAAAAATATATTGATTCAGAAGATGTATTTGATTTATCTTTTTCAAGTGTCTTTGATGCTGACAAAGAGGATGAGGGCAAACCTAGTTACAATAGGTTTAAACCAGCAACAGAAATGCACGCTGTCCCTCCTCCTCTTACTGGAACTTTTATGCCCATTTCATGGCATAATGACTCGGATGGATTACAGATGCTTGAGTCCCCATCAAGTTCTACTAATACTAATGACTTTGTCTCGTGTACTTTCAGTGACAAAGCCGGTGACTCTGCATCTAGTGGTTCAAGTGAAGAGTCAAGACCTACAAGTTCCAAGTTGAATGAACATGCTGCTACTGGTGCTAGGAAGTGTGAAGAAAAAGTTGCTGTCAAGTCAAGTGTGTCTGTTCCTAGTTTATTGAGTCCTAGAAAGAATGATTTTCCTAGAAATGTGTGTAATAAAGTAGGCAGTATGAAACAATCTCATTCTAATAAAAGGTCTTTCAAAACATGTTTTGTTTGTGGTAGTGCCTTTCATTTAATTAAAGATTGTGATTATTATGACACACATGCTTCTGTTAATCATGCTTTTCCTGCTCCTGGTCCTCCAGGAGCTGCCCCATATGCTTCTAGAAGGCTTAATCCTAGTGCTAAATCGTTTACTTCTTCTAGAAGGTCCTCTCCTTTAGCTTCTGATCATTGGGGAAATATTGGATTCCAAACCACCAGTAATTATTTTCAAAATTTTAATCCAATCTATCCACATAATTTGGACCACACGTATTTTGGTTTGGGAAATCTGGGAACTGCTGTTAAGCCCTCAGCAGGTTGTTCTTGGTCAAATAATAATACCCATATGATGCATAGACAACCAAGGAACAACGGTAGATCTCATCAATCTTCTTGGCACTCTTCCAACGATCCACAAGGCAGGCTCAAACCTGAAAAGGTTTGGGTACCCTTAAGACACTAATTTTTGCAATCTTTATCTTGTTGTTGTAGGTTACTCCATACCAGGATCCTAGTCTAGGCATTGTTGATAGTGGTTGCTCCAGGAGCATGACTGGCAATAAAAGTCTTCTCTCTAACTTTGTACCATTTCATGGAGGCAAGGTCTATTTTGGTGGGGGTGAAGGCAGAATCACTGGCAAAGGAACGATAAAGACTCCTAATCTAAATCTTGAGCAGGTCTACTATGTGGAAGCACTTCAACACTTCAACTTGATATCGGTCTCTCAGATTTGTGACAAGAAGCAGTTTGTTCTCTTCACCGATACTGATGCACTTGTGCTCTCCAAAGACTTTCAGCTTCCGGATGACTCACAAGTTCTACTCAGAATCCCTAGAAGACACAATCTCTATAGCATCAAGTTGAATGAAGTCAACCCTACTGGTCAACTAGCATGTCTAGTTGCTAAAGCCTCAGAAGATGAAGCCACCAAATGGCACCGCAGGATGGGGCATGTAAACTTCAAGACCATTCACAAACTTGCAAATCTGAATTTGGTCTCTGGTTTACCTTCCAAGACATTTAGAAATGATATAAACTGTATTGCCTGCAGCAAAGGCAAACAGCACAAAGCATCCTTCAAGGCCATTACTGCTCTTAGTCTTATTACTGAACCATTGCAACTTCTACACATGGACCTATTTGGTCCTACTTCCATTAGAAGCATTGACCACAAGCAATTCTGTCTGGTAGTAACTGATGGATATAGCAGGTTTACGTGGGTCTTCTTCATGGCTGCCAAGAGTGAGACCTACTCAATTCTTAGAGATTTTCTTACCCTGATAGAGAACCAGTTGTCTAAGAAAGTTAAAGGTATTCGTTGCGACAATGGAACCGAGTTTAAAAATAAAGACCTCGTCACACTTTGCAATGCTAAGGGCATCAAAAGAGATTATAGTGCTGCAAGGACTCCTCAACAGAATGGTGTGACAGAAAGAAAGAACAGGACACTAATAGAAGCAGCAAGAACTATGCTTGCCGATTCCAAGCTTCCAACCATGTTCTGGACAGAAGCTGTTAATACTGCAAGTTATGTTTTGAATAGGGTTTCTATTACCAATCCTCACAAGAAGACTCCTTATGAGCTGCTCACTGGCAAAGTTCCAAATATTGCTCATTTGAAGCCTTTTGGGTGTCCATTCACCATTCTAAATACTAGTGACTATTTGGGGAAGTTTGATGGCAAGGCAGATGAAGGATACATTGTGGGATATTCAGCTCATTCTCGGGCTTATCGTGTCTACAATCTTCAAGCCAAATGGATCATTGAAACTATTAATCTCAGGTATTTTGAGGAGAAGTCAAACATCCAAGGCAAGGGTCCAGAATGGTATTTTGATCTTGATTATCTTAGTGATTCGTTAGGATATTTTCGTTTCAAAACTAACCATGCTGCAGGACCACAAGTGTTTGCAACTTCTAGTACTGGTGTTCCTTCTAGTCTTTCTGATTCAGATGATGAGGATGACATTTTTGTGGTTCCATCCTATTCCACCACAGTTTCTCCTACTCCTCCTAGTGATGCAACTCCATTGGATGTACAGGATTCCCAAGCAGCTCTTGACACTCTTCTCAAACAACAACAAGAAGATACTAAAGCAGCTGCTCAAGGTAGTTTTGAGTTTCCCTTGGTTGAGCCTACTGACAAAGTTGCTCCTGGTACTCCAGTTTCTGCTCCTAGTGCTAGCTTATCACCTACTGGTACTCCGGCTAGTGAGTCTGCTTCCAATACTCGTTTCTCCAGTCCTTCTGATTTGGGGAACCATCAAAAGAAGTCTTCTACCAAGCTGGATGACATTCATAAACAACCAGTCGATGGGATTTTCCAAAATGCTTCATATGATGATGACTTTGTTGGTGATCTCAATAACTTGGCACCAGAAGTGGAGGTTTCTTCCAATCCAGTCTTGCAATCACATATAGATCATCCTACCACTCAAATAATTGGAGATCCTGGTTCTACTGTCAAGACACGCAGAATGTAGCAGAAGGCCTCGTCTGATCATCATGCTCTTGTGGGCTATATTGAGGATCAAAAGCGTAATAATCATACGTACTTTCAACACTGTTTGTTTGCTTGTTTTCTTTCACAGGTGGAACCTAGGTCTGTTTCTCATGCTCTTGAGGATCAAAGTTGGGTGGAGGCTATGC
The DNA here is from genome assembly GCA_025667525.1 of Glebionis coronaria. NCBI lineage: Eukaryota > Viridiplantae > Streptophyta > Magnoliopsida > Asterales > Asteraceae > Glebionis > Glebionis coronaria. The sequence continues at coordinate 73,935,395 of CM046882.1, read as the reverse complement.
AGGAGGAAATGCAGCAATTCTTGTTTCAGAATGTTTGGGTTCTGGTTGACTTACCAGATGGAAAGACAGCTATCAATACCAAATGGATTCTCAAGAACAAGAAGGATGCACGGGGAATTGTCGTAAGGAATAAAGCTAGGCTTGTCGCACAAGGACATACTCAAATTGAGGGCATTGACTATACTAAAGTTTTTGCTCCAGTTGCGAGGATCGAGGCCATTCGTCTGTTTTTGGCCTTTGCTTCTTATGTGGGCTTTACGGTGTTTCAAATGGATGTCAAAAGTGCATTTCTCTATGGCAAGATTGACGAGGAGGTGTATGTTACTCAACCCAAGGGCTTTGTAGATCCACTTCATCCCAAGAAAGTTTACAAGGTGGTCAAGGCTCTTTATGGATTACATCAGGCTCCTAGAGCTTGGTATGAGCGTCTTTCAACTTTCTTGTTAAAGAATGGCTATAGAAGGGGTACTATTGACAAAACACTATTTCTTCGGAGGAATACCAAGGACATTATACTTGTTCAGGTTTATGTGGACGACATTATCTTTGGTTCTACACGGAAGGAATGGTGTGATGAGTTTGAACACTTGATGAAAGGCGAATTTCAGATGAGTGCGATGGGAGAACTTTCTTTCTTCCTTGGTCTTCAGGTCAAGCAACAATCGGATGGATTTTTATCAGTCAAGATAAATATGTCCATGAGATTCTTTAGAAGTTTGACATGGATCCTCTTAGACCAGCAGCAACTCCTTATGAAGTTGCTAAAATCAAACATAAGAATGAGCCAGATCCCCCGGTAAATGTTCACATGTACAGGTCTATGGTTGGCTCTCTCATGTACTTGACTGCATCACGTCCGGACATCATGTTTGCAGTAAGTGCTTGTTCTAGACACCAGGTGACTCTAACTGTTTCGAACTTAAATGCAGTGAAGAAGATCTTCAAGTATATCAAGGCTCAACCTAAATTGGGTCTATGGTATCCTAGAGAATCACCTTTTGTTCTAGAAGCCTATAGTGATAGTGACTATGCTGGTGCTAATAATGACAGGAAGTCTACTACTGGTGGTTGTCAGTTTTTGGGTCGTCGACTTATTTCATGGCAATGCAAGAAACAGACAATAGTAGCTACTTCTTCAACAGAAGCTGAATACATTGCTGCTGCTAGTTGTTGTAGACAAGTTTTGTGGATCCAAAATCAGATGTTGGATTATGGTTTCAATTTTATGAATACCAAAATTTTTATTGACAATCAAAGCACTATTTTCATTGTGAAGAATCCGGTTTTTCATCAGCGGACAAAGCATATTGAGATTCGGCATCATTTTATACGGGATGCCAATGAGAAGAAGCTTATACAGGTTCTTAAAGTTCATACGGATGACAATGTTGCTGATTTGCTGACTAAAGCTTTTGATGGTCCTCGGTTTAACCACTTGGTGGTTCATATTGGGATGGTCAATCCTTGAAGTCTAGGATTGAGGGGAGGCAAAGCCTAAGGGGAGGCTTTGTGTACATATTAGGACAGACTAACGTATTGATAGATTTTAACAACATATTTTCTTGGTTCTGATGGTGTGTGGTGCTTCTGATGGAGGATTTTGCTCTCGTCTGGTGGATATGGCCTTTATGACTGGCTTCTGGTCCTCTTTGGTCAGCTTCTAGTTATACTTGGTTGACTTATGGTGGGTTAAAATCCTTCCATGTCAAGTGGTGTTTGGCTTCTGGTACTGGTCTGGCATAATGTTTATTCCTTTTGTCCTTTGTTACTCACGTTTCGCTCCTGGTCTGACCATTGTGTGCTTTGACTTTTGGTCAACGCTCCCAATCCTGGTAGTTACAGTTTTAAATTATGCATGGTTAATTGGGAGTTGGTAATTATGTTAAAAAGGGCAAGTGGTTACTATGCAATTATGGTTTATTTTGAAAGGGAAACCCCCCATTAATAGGGGTCAATGAACAGTTACCACTTTCTCTATTTATGGTCAACATACACCCTTGACTCACTCATTACAATAAACACACACACAAAACCGCTCCTACTATCTTCACCCTAATCACAATTCAAAATCCATGACTGCTCTTGCTTACCAACCTGCTCACAACCACGTTGCTTATCTGGGTGATGGTCCACATCGTGAACATTTGCTGACATCCTCGATTTCATTGAAGCTTCCAACCTAAGGTTTGCATTTACTGTATGTCCCACCATATATGATAGTGTTATTCGTCAATTTTGGGCGTCTGCTCGACTTGTGGATGTGGTTGGTCGCCCACGTGCACTCCATGCTACCATAGATGGACATGCATATGTGGTGACTGAGGCTTCTATTCGCTCTTCTCTTCATCTTCAGGATGAAGGTGGTGTCGAATCCATCCCCAATTCGGAGGTATTGGAGGGGATGGCTGCTTTAGGTTATGAACATGGGGGGAAGTTTAACTTCCAGAAAAATAGGTTTTCCCCCCAATGGAAGCTTCTGGTCCACTTTCTAATCCATTGTATGAGTCCCAAGTCTGGGAGTTGGGATGCTTTCACTACTCCTTTGGCTACTGGTCTTATTTGCTTAGCCCAGGGTAGAGTTTTTAACTTTTCTCATTATCTATTTGAGGGGATGGTTAGTAATTTGTCTAATGCTGGTTCGCGAAAGAAGTTTCTTATGTACCCTAGGTTTCTTCAGCAAATCCTAGTTTGCATTCCTCGTGATAGGACTGAGCATGTGCCGTCTAAGCTTACAGCAAAAGTGTATTACAATATGGTCAATGGGTTTACTGGGGAATGGAGGCCCCTGACTGAAGCCATGTTGGGATTGGCTCAGGGTCCTATGGGTGAGGAGGAGGAGGCTCTTGAGTTTGTTGTGATTGATGATGACCCAATGGAGGATGAGGCTTCTACTGGTGGTGCCACTCCTGTGGTTGAGGAGGAGCTGGTTGAAGAGGTGGTGGTTGAAAAACCATCCCCTTCCTAGGCTGGTCCTTCCTCTATCCCACAAAAGTCTCCATTTATGGAGACTCCACATCCTAGTCCTACCTCACACTCGACTAATAAACCGTTTAAAGCTAGTCCTCCACAGGTTGATCCATATGTTGCTTCGGGCTCCAATGATGCTTTCCCTGATCCAAGTTCTCTTGGTGGGTAGGCGGAGGAGCCTACTACACTGATATCTTTGCTTGATCTTATGCGCAGGTACCATGAGCGGATGATTTGTTTGGAAGCTGATCTGAACCAGCATCGGAAACTTACTAGGGAGTTTGTTCTTCCTCTGGCTGATCGCATCAAAGCGTTGGAAACTCAGCAACGGCGTCGCAAGAAGCATGTGGTCCATTCTGATGAGGAGGGTACGGAGAATGTTGAGGATGGTTTGACATTATTGGCAAAGGCTGCCTTTGCTGATAAAGTTTATGATGATTTGCCGGTTCCTTCGACGTCCTCCAGTGTTCCTTCTCCTGGTGTTATTCCTCCTTCTATGGGTGGTGCTTCTGATCCTGCTGCTGGTTCTCATGCTGGTCCCTCTCATGATTCGAAGGGCAAGGCCCCAATGACTGATGCTCCATCCCCATCTCGCAAGCGTACCTGTCGTCATATTGAAGAGGAAAGGCTTGGTGAGGAGGCTGCTCATCGGGTTCAAGCTGAGATTGATGAAGCTGATAGGGTTACTGAGGAAGAGCTTCGAAAGCGCAGGCGTGAACAAATTCAGCATGATGCCATGCATTGGAGTGATGGTGAATGGATGCAAGTTTTGACTGTTCTCACCCGGGATTATGCTCAGTTTAAAGATCTTTTGGGTGACGATGTTGATGAACACAATTGTATTCCGAGGGCTATGGTCTTGATGCGTAAGCACCAGTTGGCTCTTGCTGCAGAACTTCGGAAACAGAGAAAGAACAGACCGTTGTCTCGGACTGAGGAGCGCCAGCAGATGCAACGTTATGTGAAATATCATTCTACTGCTCATTTTAATGCTCCTTGGACATGGGCCCGGGTGCGGGCTTTGACTTTTGATGAGCTCAAGGCCCTTTATGAAAAGATGGTTAAGCGCCAGAGTCAACCTATTCCGGAAAGATTTATTTACCATCCTCGTGGTGTGACTTCTTCTACGCCTGCTGATTCTACTGGTCCTTCGTCTGCACCCACTCCTGGTTCTACTGATAGTCCATCTGGTTTTGTTGCTACTTCCGTTGGTCCTTCTACTTCACCTTTGGTTGCTCCTTTGGGTTCTACTGCTGGTCCTGCTACCACCATCTTTGCTACTACCACCACCACTCATGCTTCTACCACCACACATGTTCCTACAACCACCTTTGTTACCACCACCATACCTACTGATACTACATCTGATGTGCCATCTCCATCACCACCAGTTCCGGGAACTCAACTTAATCCTACTTCTGATGCAGCTCCTATTGGTCCATTGGGTGGGCATATTCATGAGTCTACTTCTACTGCTCCCCCTGCTGCTGCTGAGGTTAGGGTAAAGGTTGAACCCACACCTACTGATCCCACACCTATACGTTCCCTTCGCCAGAAACAAGCTCGTCGTATTCGCCGTGGTAAGATAGTTCCTTTTGAGAAGCGTGATCCTGAGAATTTAATTGATGCGACTTCTGACAGCGATTCTGACTTACCCTTAGGCAATGGGAACATTACTGGTTATATGGTTGAGTGTTCTACAACACTTCCTGGTGGCGTATCCCATCGGATTACTTTGAGTGATGGGTCTGTGCGGTTGGCAACGGGTTTGCAGGGTGTGTTGTCTTGGGCTGACCGTATGGATCTTATGGCGTTGTATGGACTTGTTGATTCTAGTATGCCGTTTGACCCAATGGCTGTGTCTTCATGGCCTGGTCTGCGTATCTGGGCTGATCTCAAGCTGATGTTGGATGCTCCTCCTCATGCTCCTGTTTCGGGCATATGGAAGGATCAAATGCAATGGGAGATTCTGCGCTGGAAGCTATATGATGGCTGTGGTGTTCATATGTTGGAATTAGAATCTGGTCATATGGTGTTTATGCTGACGGATGTGGAGTATCCTTTGACCATTTCTTCGATGGAGGCGATGTTGGCGAGTCACATGGAAATTTCTACTGCTCCATCTGGCAATGAGTCATCTATGGCCACGGCATTCGTAGAAGGTATTCAGGCGCGATTGATAGCGGACAAGAAGGCTGCTTCTGGTATGTGAGGTGATTGGGTTGTAAGTGTTTATGCTTTGTATTTTTTTGTTCCTTTGTTCTTATTCTCATTCTTTTCACCAATATGTACAGTGATTGGTGAACTTCATTCTTTATAGTTAAAAAAAAAAACAAAAAAAAAAAAAACAAATACTCTAACATTTTTTTTTTAAAAAAAAAAACAAAAAAATAAAACAAATACTCTAACATTTAAAAAAAAAAAACCTTTTTATATAATATCTGCTTATACTTTTAACACAATTTAGATTTTATACTTGTGAATAATATCCCTTGGCTGCTTCACATTGTGGGTTCTGGTTACTGATTGTGCTTGTCCTGGTACTTGGCTTCACTTGGTGTTGGACGTGGTCCACACAACACATGGTTCTCAACTTACCATGTCTAATCGACAAGAAAAAGTTGATTCACCTTGAGGGTACGGCTCCTGGTGCGATTCTCAAATCCGTTGATGGTTGCCAGGTTACCCAAAACTGGATGGTTTTCACTTGCCATAGTCTTGGACTGAAAAGTGGCTAATCCAAGGGGGTACGGCTGTTGGTAAAGATCTTATCAAATCCGTTGATAGCTGTAATAGCTTGCTTAAAGCTATAGGGTGTTCAACTCACCGATGCTTCATTGCTAAGAGTTGGTGAGTCCACAGGGGTACGACTTCTGGTAAAGACGCATCAAATCCGTTGACGGCTGTGATGGTTTGCCTAAAATCATCAGGGTACTCCCACTCACCGTTGATTCACGTTCTGAGAGTTAGGCTGGGTTCTAGTCTCCCAGGGTGATGCTTATTCCACCAGAATGACTAGCTAGCCCAAGAGCGAGCAGCTACTTGGTAAAGGCTCATCAAATCTGCTCATGTTGCTGAAAAGATTCAACACGATGCTGATTTGTTCCAAGCTTTGGAGAAGTTTCTAGTGTTTCATGTTGCGGCGGTTACTCTGATTCTTATCTTGATGGTGCTGCTATTTGTTTTGCTGCTACAATCCTCGGGCTTTATTTGCATGTTTTCCAGGAAACTTGAACTCAACAGGTCAAATTCAAGTTTAGGGGAGGATTGTTAGGACCATTGTAATAGTTATATGTAATAGATAGACTAGGAGGTATGTAGTTCCTCCTGGTCCTAGTAGTAGTAGGAGCAAGTCCTGCTCCTGGTCCTGGTCGAAGTCAAACTTTATTATTTACTTCATATTCTGTTAGGATATGCATGAGATATGTTAGGAAAGGATATGCATATCAGTTTTACACGTTTTCTTTAATGCTGTATTAGGGTTTCCTTGTAGTATAAAAGGAACCTTAGGCAGAAGGGTTAGACACACCTTCACAAAACGTAGTTCTAGTCATTATCAATATTAGAAATCCTTAGAAAGGATCAAGTCTTTATAGTTATTCTGTTCTTCTTGATTATATTTATATTTTACATTCATATTGTGTGTAGAGTCTCTTTGTGATTTGACTTGTGATTACAGAAGTCATTCACCGGTCCTGACAGGCTGCAAGATCTACATCTGGTAGACCCAACACATGATTATATTAATTAAACTTTACCTTAACTGATTATTGTATAATTAAATTAAAATATGTTATTAACATAATTAAACCTTGGTTAAAGATGAAATAAATTAATTAAGCTAAGTTCTTAATTAATTAAATGTAACATAAACTTATGCCATGAATAATTATTTTAATAATTATTTTAACCTATAGTTTATTTAATTAAAATGACCTTGTTTAATATCATGATAATTATATAAATTAATTATATCATAAGTCTTATTTTAATTAATTAAGTCATAAAAATAAATTGACAAAGATCAACCAACACACCTTGTTGTGTTTTGGTTATACCCGAGCCCCATGACAAAGCCTCACCAAGACCATGAGGTCTCGGCTTGCCTCGAACCAACAGCAAACACCACAGCCGTATGGGCTGTGGCTTGCCACTGTTAGGCCAACGCAGCCCCTGTTGCTTGTTGGTCTCCCCCTGCGTGCAACAGTCACCCACCGAGAGCCATAGAGCTCTCGGTTTGCCACTGCTAAGCCAAACCAACCCCTGATTGGGTGTTTGGTGTTGCGGCTGGTAGAACGCAGCAGCCACCGCCCCTATTAAGGGTGCGACTGCCGAGAAAACCCACCACCGAGACCTTTAAGGTCTCGGTTCCTGTGATAAACCGAACCAAAAACCAATCTAAACCCGATTCCTCCATGTTTATACCTTTTAATTAACATGTTTTAATACTTGGTTTTTATGATTCATAATCAAAGGAAAAATAAATTAAAAGAATAAGGATTTAGATATACCGAATGCGTGTATTGATTTAGAATTAATAACACGAACATATATCGTAAATTAAACAAGATCAAAAGATTTCTTCCTTGTATTCTTGTGGGTGCTGCGGCCAAGAGAAAGAAAAAGGGAGGCTAGGGTTTTGTTATTTTTCCTGTAAAAGTGTATTATGAAAATCCCTGGAGGTTTTGATAACTATATATTAAGGGTTAATGGGCTGTGCCAAAGCCCTTCTGTTGTTTCTTTTGGATCGTCGACCAAACACCCCTTCATAGTAGGGCTGAGCAGGCCCGACCGAAACCGACATGGCCCGACCGAACCGACGCAACCGATGTAACCGATACCGAAACTGATGCAGTCCGGTCGGTAGTCGGTTTGGGAAATACACGAATTTCGGTTTCAGGTCTGTTCGGTATAAAACCGATAACGGCCCGAAGTAACCTGATATAGCCCGATATACCCATTTAGGTGTAGGCCATATATATGACCAGCCGTTTTTTTTTCTTATCCAATATTCCTAACTTATCTCAAAGAAAAAATGGGAAGAAAAAAACACCATCAATGGAGGACGATCATGAACAAACTCAACAAACACCTAATCAATATTTCATACCCGAATCCGCCTTTAGCGCGAGCGGTCGTGTTTTGGACCCATATAGGAATTGCTTAGCGCCAAACATTGTAGAGGCTTTGGTGTGCACACAAGATTGGCTTCGAACATCAAGTAGAAACATCAATATGGATACGCTTGAAGACTTGATGAAAGACGACGAGCTAGCTAGAGGTATGTTATACTTTTCTAATTATAGAATTGTAATTATAGAATAGTAGAGGCTTTTTTTGTAGATTTGTATTTTGCAAATAGTTTTGCCATTATAATTATAGAGTTGTAATTCGTTTGTTATATTTTTGTAGAAATTCAAGACGGGCTAGAGAAACAGTTGGAAGAACAAGAAAGGGCAAAGAATTGAGTATTGAGCCGTTCAAACCTACTGTTATGTTTTGTTACTTGGAAGAACAAGAAAGGGCTAGAGAAACAATTTGTTTGTTATGTTTGTTGACTTTGTTTTTATGTTTTGTTACTTGGATTTGTGAAATTTGGACTTGTAATGTTGTTAAAACCCTATGTTAAAACTTGTATTGTGGCTAGAAAAACCTACTGTTATTTTGCTGCTGATAAAGGGATGTTTGGATTATGGTTTACAGATTTTGGTGTTACAACTAAGGGGGTGTTTGGGGTATGTTTTTGGTTTCGGTATGAAACCGAACCGAACCCGGTTTGGCCCGAAATTAAACCGAACCGAACCGACATTTTCAGTTTCGGTTTCGGTTCAGGTTTTCCCCTTAAATCGGTTTCGGTTTATTTAGGGACGGGTCGGGTCGGGTCGGGACCGGCCCGAAGCTCAACCCTACTTCATAGTGTTTTCGTTTTGTTCATGTTTAACTAAAAATGTCGTGTGTGTTCATGTTTTAATCTCGCGTTTTCTTTTTGGTCGTGTTTTAAGTATTATACATAAATACTTATTATGAGATAATAATAATAATACATATGTAATACTTGTCGAAATTAATTAATATACGTAATACTTACTTTAAATGTTCATGATACGTGTCATATATTAATTAATCGTAAAGTTTTAATTTGTCCGTGTTTTCATGTAATTAATGTTCTAAGGTATTTTATGCGGGTTTTACAACTCTTCCCCTCTAAAAGAATTATTCGTCCTCGAATTAGAGATATGATAAGCTAAAAAGGACATGGACGTGACCTGGCTGAATAGAACCTGGAACATGACGTGACTGAAAAGAATATACTTGGATCGTAGAAAAGAATGAGGATAAGGAATCCAGATGGACTCCTTCGTTTCCCAAATGGCTTCTCGCTAGGGATGGTTCCTCCAAAAGATCTTGACGAAAAGAATAAGTCTTGGTCTCTATGACCCTGTCCTGACCATACGGAAAATTTATGGTTCATCAACGTAAGATAGATCCTCATGAATCTGATCGAGTGGATAAAAATAACGTGCAAGGGTAAATGAAACGTTACGAAGCGAGATAATCCGAAATTATTACATTTGTAACCTCCGAGCAATGATGCGAGAGACATATTTAGATGTAGTACGTGAACAATTGTGAACGTGATACGTGAACAATTGTGAACGTGAATGGTGAAAGAAATATGTGCAACATACGGTAAACTTGATACGTGTAACATATCGTGAACGTGATATGAGAAACGTAGGGTGAACATGATATGTGAAGCATATCGTGAACATGCGATAACTGAGGAGGTATCGCCAAACGATACGAGATGAGACGTGAAATGTGACGTGGAACGTCTGTCTGAGGATGGAAAGCCGTGTTAACTTGAGTCTGGTCTCCCAAGCTTTCTGCAAATCTTTCCAGAACGAAATGTGAAACGTAAATCATAAGATAGAATACGATCATGAATGTGGACAATATCATGAACGTGAGTGCGAAAAGCAAATCGTGAAGTGGAATAAGGACGTGAACGCGTACAAGGTCGTGAACGCGAACATGAGACGTAATTGTGAGCGTCAACGTAGACGTGAACGTGAACGTAAACGTGAACATAAACGTGAACGTAAATTTCTAGCTGATATGATTGTTGACGGAATACCGAGAAACCGTACGATTTCTTGCTGAACCTCCCGCAGATTTGCTAACTACGTAATTCTTTCGGATGAAAGAAAACGTGTAGGCTAGGTTAAATGGTCGGACGACGACCCGGATATCATCTTGCTTCTTCTGAGCCTATGGTAGTCCGGTAACAAAATCCATGGAGATCTTGTCCCACTTCTGCTCCGAAATTTCTAATGGTTGTAATAAACTACTAGCATGTTGGCGTTCTATCTTAACATGCTGGTATGTTAGAAATTTAGATATGAACGTAACTGCATCCTGTTTCGCACCGCTCCACCAAAATATGGTTTGAGATCATGGTACATTTTGTAGAAATTTGATACATATAAGTTTTGGAAGATTAGGAGTCTCGGTAAATTAGACCTCTCTTAGCGTAGGATCCTCTGGAAACACATAATTTAGTGTAGGATTCTCTCCTTTACGCGTAGGCTTAGTCATGGTAAAACTTAACCGTGAGAAACAATGCGATTTAGAGTGTCACTATAATCAACCAAAATTCGTACTAGAAAAATTTCCGTGTGAAATTTCTTCTGTCGTAGAATTTGTAACATAATACGAAGATGGTCTTCGTGCTCTTCTCTATACTTAGAGAAGGTCAGAATGTTAGCTATGAAAAAAATGACGAACTTGTCCAGAATTCATGAAAACTCGATTTCTCAAGTCCATAATTACTGTTGGACGTTCGTGAGACAAAAAAAACACAAACATGAATTCATAATGACCATAACGTGTGCGAAGAGCAGTCATGGAAATGTTATGCTCTTTCACTCGCAACTGATGGTAGCCTTATCGTAAATCGATCCTGGGAAAGTGCTTAGCACTCTGTAGTCGATCAAACACGTCATTAATACGTGGAGGAAGATAATGGTTACAAATGGTGATTTGTTCAATTTACGATAATAATGCATAATCTCATGCTACCGTCCTTCTTCTTTGATAACAGAACTGGCTCACTCCAGGGTGATACACTCGGCGAATAAACCTTGTTCCAACAATTCTTGCGGTTGTTCCTCTAACTCCTTGAGCTCAAACTCGAACTTCACTTCACGAATGGTTGGTATACTTGGTAGTTCTTCTGGAAATGCATCTGGGAATTCTGAAACCATCAGCTGGTCATGGATAGAATGAACTTCAGGAGTTGCGTCATAAATGGTAGCTAGAAACTCTTCGTAGCCATAGGATAATAAAGCACGTGCTCGTAAAGCAGAAATATTTTGTTCAGATTTTCCCGGTATCAAAACATGATGACTGTATTCAGGGAACTGAATATCGCCGAACATGACTCGATGTGAAATGCAATCAATCGTAGTGTGACGTGCTGCTAATTAGTCCATAATCAGAATCATATCGAACTCGCATCTGTTCAAGGAAAGTGCACTAGCAGAAAGGATCTTGTCGTCAAACCGAAATGAAAGCCTTTATATACATGGGTGATACAACGGCGTCTTTAATGGACATGAATATATGAAATAGGGGATCAAGAAATGAAAATGTCATATCAATACACTAAGTAAACGTGGCAGATCTCACTGAATATGTTTCGTCCGTTTCACACCGAACGAACACTACGTGTCCAAACATGAACAATACGCCAGAGATGGTACTGAAATTTTTAGTGGCCTGATTCGTAAATGGCACGACAAGATGGGCATACCCCTTAGAGGTTACCATGAATTACTTAGGCCTAGTTCAGAAATTATGCGTGAGTCATTTGTCTTGACTCATGTGTTGAGAAACATACGTTTGACATGTGTCTTGACTGGTGTCTCGACATGTGTCTTCAGAAGATGTACGTGAGACATGTGTCTTGACGGATGTCTTAACATGTGTCATCTGAAAATATACGTGAGGCATGTGTCTTGACGGATGTCTTGACATGTGTCTCGAGATGCGAAAAATGAATAAAGTTGAAAATTTTGGTCATAATGCCAGAATTGGCGGATCAATTGGACTGCTGACCGTCTGTATGTCTGGTCACGTCCGTTACCCGAGTTTCTGTCGTTATTGCGAAATATTTGTTGTCGCGGTAGTTGTCACTACCTCCTTGTTTGTTAGTTCCATGACGGTCATTATCATGACTGTGATTCATGTAACTATTCAGCTGAGCGGCCGGTTGGTTCCGGTTCCTACTCATATGCCTGAAAAGACAACAGAATGGCACGTGACATATAACTGAGAAAATAACGACATGGAAATTAAATGGTAGCGTCTGGTGGATGAAGTATATCTCTTGTCTGGTCGTTCCAATCTATCGCCTTCGTCTTTGTCTCGTAGGATATCCAAGTTATGAGCAACATCAACATCCTATAAAATGTCCAAATCATGAGCAACATCAGCATCTTGTAAAATCTCCAAATTATGAGCAACCTCAACATCTTGTAGAATATCGGCTAGTGGAATACACCTGAGATTATTGAGAATCGACTAGCGAATACTCATGGAGTATTGTAAGTGAAATACACATGGATTGCGGTACGTGTAATACACATGGGATACGGTACATGGAGTACACGTGGAATACACATGAGATGATCGGTATGGGTGTCAACCATCTGACATGATTTTAAAGGAAATAATTGATTAAACGTTTAGAAAACCTAACAAAAGCGAGCAACATGGTAGCCTAACAATTCCAGCGTAGACATCATTCTGGTTGCATAGAGAAAACACCAAAAATATGGTTAAACGAAATTCAACGATGATCAACATGAAAGCATGATTAATGAAAACCAACCATGGCTATCATGAAAGAAGGATTAAATGAAATCCATCAATGAAAGCATAAGCAACATGTTTCGAACATAATCAACATACGGAGGCATGAAAACATAATCAACATAAAACATAATCATGTGATCATGAAGACATAGTTTTCATAAAGAACATAAAAGCAAAATCAACAAGGATTTAACATTATTGGTGTGGACGTCTATGGTTCAATCCACAAAATTCGAAGAAAAGACATGTGACTAAGCACAGATGATTATGGTTCAATCCATACTTGTCAAAATTTAAGGGAAGACATCATTGATAGAAATTAACAATATGGGACTAACTATGGATGGCTGTGGTCCAATCCATACTAGTCAAAACATCGATGAAAACATCGTGAGTAAGGATCAACAATACTCAAAAATATAATTATCGTCACATGGAATGTGACAAACGTCGTTTTAGGAAAAGCCTGGTGACTACCCACTAGTCACGTGTCAAGTTTTTAGAGCCCACAGGTCAAAGCCTTGGGATCGGACACCATAATTGTAACACCCACATTGATAAATGGACCTTTACATGATAATTAGGCGTGTCATCAAAGCATGCAAGGTAATATGTCTTAAACACATAAATGACCATAAAGGAAAACCGGAATCAAACATCGGCCCCCAAACATAAACTCAAAAGATGCATAATGTAAATGAAGTGCAAAAGGAAAAGAGTATAAGGTAGCTCTCATCCTATGCACGTCCTTTCCATGCTCAAGTCTGTCCTTGGGTACCTGCCGTTTGGGTCATGAAAAGAAAGTATACGTCTGAGCAATATGCTCAATGAATGGATATAATGGAATGATAAGAATAAATAAAACATAAATGAAAATTTGAAAAGCAGCGAAAAATGTGTAAGTCCTGGAAAACATGGAGGTTGTTTAAAAACATATTTATACTGAAAAGTCTTATGTTTATGTTTATACTGAAAAATCTTATGTTCATTCATGAAAATTTAATTTAAATGCTAAGAGCCCATATAGGTCATGAAAGGTATCAACGTGCATGAATACATAGAGGGGTGACCTCGTCATGCAATTAGAGGGGTTGCCTCTAAATATAATAGTCTGGGTGGAGGGACCAGCTCCATGTAACGGATGTAGAGCACACACCACAATTACCTTGTAATCTGCTAACATGTACTAAGATGCACCCATTCGCCCCACATGATAATAATATAAAAGGCCAAATAACTGAAAGGGACGCAGCGAGCAATCACTCTCACCGCGGAGAGTCAGAACACTGGTGCCTTAAGTGTTATGGTTATGGTACCTCCATAACTAGGTGAAACATGGCTTGCATGTATATAGCTCAGGTAGTTTAAAATGCTAATCATAGTAATTACTGAAAAGTTTAATGTAAACTACTAGGAAATACAGATGGCTGCAAACGGGGAATCCTAAATATAGGAAGAGAATGTCATTACTGAAGGACGGAATATCCGTAAGCATTTTGACCCGAATCCCGAATCCGAGCCCGAACCGTTCCGGAACCGTACCGATTCTCGTTCGGTACGGGACCGGGACTACAAAATAAGGTGAAAAAAATTCGGGACCACTAATTCGGGACGAGACTGTACCAAATCGGGAAATTCCCGAAAAAAGGGGGAAACTCCCGATTTCCCGGTACCGGTACCGATACCCGTATCGGTACCGATTCGCGAATCCCGTTTGGTATGGGATCGGTACATAACTTTTTAGATCGGGGAAAAATCATGAGCACTAAATCAGGACGGGTTCGGGACGGGATTGGTCCCGAGCTCACCCCTATCCGTACCTTATGTCTAGTAATGAAAATGAGGATGAAAGCGGAAGATCTACTCCGACTTCATGAGTGCTACATAATAAAGGGACATGAATGAGTTGTCTGTTTAACGTATACTTACTGATTATTAGTTTACTTGACGTGTTCTTAACTTGTTTTACATGTTCTTGACTTGTTTTACTGTTTCATGTTTTATCATGTGTTTCTTAGTGTTTCACGTGTTCTTGATTAGTGTATTTCATGTTTTATGTGTTATTGTACATGTTGTACCATAATGAGTAACTTAAATAGCAGGTTTATATATATAGTAAATTTCCAAAAATAGCAGGTTTCCTTATATAGTAACTTTTCAAAAATAGCAAGTTTCCATAAATAGTATGTAACACTCTCATTTTTCGTATCGGTACAGCGGAAGGGTCTTTCAGAGTGTTACGGGATAGCACAATAACTCCAATCATAGACAACACATAAAAATGGTTGTACAAGGTTTAACAAACATTCATTCGATAAAAAGTTTAAAAGTGTACAACAGGTCCCAAATTATACAGGTCATTAAGTTTACAAAACATAGATCGAATGAACATTTTTAATATTAAGTGTAGGCCATCAGAGTCGATCTCCATCCGGATTACCTTCAAGCACCTGAGATAAAAACATGCAAAAATCATATCAGCGAATGCCGAGTGAATTCATAGAGTTTAATGAAAACCGTTATATAAAACAATCATTTACATTCATTTAAAATCAGAACACAAGTATAATATCGGAAGTAAGTCCTCATATTGCTAGTCAGGCAATATATAAATCAAGCATACATCTTAAACCGTCCATGAGACCGTAGTCTCTATATTACCATGATAGGTAATATATTCATCGTTAATAGCGTCGTTATCATATATAGGATACATTGTATTTGAATTTATATACGTTTTATCTGAATTAGGATTATTATTAGCCGCATGACATTGTTACCTTACTATGAAAACAGCGGGCCGCGAACCCGACAAACAATTTGCCCATCTAAGTTAGCGTGTCGTCACAAAAATCACGCTATGGAATCTTCTCATACATAAATTCGCTTACCAATCAATGTGGTACGACGGGGATCAACCGTCAAGGCGCGAACTGGGGTGATCGTCCCCAAATAGTACTATCAAATGCATAAGCGTCTACCAAATCCCGGTAGTTCACAATTCATGCTAATGGGACTTTAAGTGACATAACCTAACTACTAATAATCCTTTTAGTCTCGTTTACAGGGTCATAGCATCATTCGGGTCCATATAATTTAGCATACAATCGGGACTACTTGTGTTCTATTTTTATAAAATCTAGCATGTTATCTCCCTCGTGGGTTTACAAATCATTTTATAAAACATTTAAAAGAGTGCGAGGCTATGAACTCACGTTGTAATGAAAGGCGGATTATCGGCTACGAGCGTGCTTCGGTCACGGAAACCTATATAAATAATAATCGGTCTTAGACTCGGTCCAATGACTTTTATCAAAATAACAATATACATATGATGATTTTGAACATATGATGATGATCAAGTGGGTTTATACATCCTTGTTTACTCATTTTAGTGTTTACGTCTTGGTAACGTTTTACTAGTTCGCTAGTTTTACCTATTTATCCATTTTGAGTCCATTAAGCCTATTATAAGTTCTTTAACTTGTTTTCATCCATTTTATACCTATATTATCAGTATATATACTTTTCATGTTGGGCCCAAATGGGTTAAGCCCAATAAGTTCTTTTTATAAGTTTTTATCTTATTAAGTCCAATTATTAGTCCAATTATTAGTCTAATATGTTTAGTTAGCTCGTAAATATCCGTAATTCTTATAGTTCGGGTTTTATCGGTTTTTACTTGTATTAGTTACTTATACATCAGTATATGACTTTTATAAACTTTACATTAGACGGGTTTGGTCGTCTAAGTTTTATTTGGCGAAAAACGTTAATTTTACGACGATAGCCGAAAAAGTCGTAAAAATGGATCAAACCATGCAATTTTATCAGTTCATCTTTTAGTTATCTACTGTTTTTATACAGCCAACTAAATAGTCAAGATTTTAGCTTCATTTCTTATAGTTATCATCATTTTTAAGCATATTTATCAACACTTGATCCCCACACAACATTTTTATCATCATATATACATCATATACATATACAAAATAAAAGAAAATGCATTTGTTCTTTACAAAATAACAAGAGAAAAATGGAGAGGATGATCTTCTTTACCAACCAAGTGGATTTCTTGTTTTAGGAAGACAAGAACTTGATGAACACAACAAGTATCTCCAAGACCATCAAATATCAAGAACATAGGTTGGAAAATCAGCCCTAGGACATAAGAAAATCACCTCCAAAGATGTTAATATGGCCACCAAATGAGCAAGGCTTCAAGAATACTCCTTAATAGAGCTAGTAAACATGTTGTTCATGGCTAGACGAGATCAAATGGGGTGTTTGTTGGGTTATTTTGGGACGGCAAGAGGGAGGAGTTGAGAGAGTTTTTGATGTTGAATGCATGTAAGTAAATGGTATAATGGGAAAACAAGTTGCTAGTTTGGTGGTTAAGTGGAATGTTAGCTTGAAAGGTAAGCTTATGCTTACACTTGGTGTAAGTTGCTTAACTTGATGCCACCTTGTGTTGTGGTGTCAAGTTAGCCGTCCCATACAAGCTAGTGGGGTGGGACAAAGTGTTTTGTCCCATCTCACTAGTTTTCGGGTATTTCTCGATTCTATTTTTCTCGATTTGCGTGCCCTCGGGTCGTTTTACGAAAAACGTTTTTATAAATTATGAATCACCGTCACAAAACGAATCCAATAAAAATTGTCTCATCAAAAACGGAGTTCAAAAACGTAAATACGTAATCCTAAGGTTTCCGGTTTAGTCGTAAAAGATGCCAAATTATGCACGTAAGCCCAAATTTAAATCCGTAAATTGTGAGTTCGTCAACCAACACAAAAATAAGTTTCAAAATATTATACGAGAAAATATTTCACTACCTGAAAATGTTAGATTTGTCACAGCTTTTCCTCCTAAAAGGGATCAACGTCCTCGTGATCCATTTCATTTGGATGTCCGTTTCTTATTGAAATCGAAGAGGTGCGGATATTTCTTCCACATTTCATCCTCTCGTTCCCAAGTATACTCCGGTCCATGCTTTGAATTCCATCGGATCTTGACAATAGGTATCCGACTTTGTTTCAGTTGCTTTACCTCACGGTCCATAACTTCTACGGGCTCTTCGATAAAATGCAACTTCCCATCTATTCGAACCTTACTTAACGGAATTTTCTCATCACTCACTGCTAGACATTTCTTCATATTATATACATGGAATGTGTTGTGAACACCATGAAGTTCTGGGGGTAACTCTAGTTTGTAAGCCACCGGACCTACTCTAGATAAGATCTTAAAGGGTCCAATATAACGGGGATTCAATTTCCCTCGTTTTCCAAATCTTATAACGCCTTTCTATGGCGATACTTTCAACATTACTCGGTCACCCACTTCAAACTCCATTGGCTTCCGCCGCACATCCGCGTAACTTTTCTGTCTACTACGGGCAGTCAACAACCTCTTCTTAATCTGAACTATCATCTCCGTAGTCTCCCGGATCAATTCCGGTCCCGTGAGCTGGGTATCCCCAACTTCACTCCAACATACAGGAGATCTACACTTCCTACCATACAAAGCTTCAAACGGTGCAGCCTTAATACTAGAATGGTAACTATTGTTATACGAAAACTCTGCTAACGACAAATGTTTATCCCAATTCTTACCAAAGTCTAACACACAAGCTCTCAACATATCTTCTAGTGTTTGTATCGTCCTTTCACTCTGCCCATCAGTCTGGGGGTGATAAGCAGTGCTCATGTCGAGATTCGTTCCCAAAGATCTTTGGAGAGATTTCCAAAAATTCGATGCGAATCTAGGATCTCGATCTGAAATGATCGATACAGGCACTCCATGTTTGCATACAACATTATCCAGGTATATACGAGTCAGCTTCTCTAGTGAGAACTGCTCTTTAACCGGAATGAAGTGTGCGGATTTGGTCAGTCTATCGACAATAACCCAAATCGAATTGTTTCCAGATGATGTTCTAGGAAGCTTGGTGATAAAGTCCATTGTAATTCGCTCCCACTTCCATTCAGGAATCTTTGGTTGTTGAAGTAGTCCTGATGGCTTTTGATGTTTCGCTTTAACTCTAGCACAAGTCAAGCATTGAAGAACATACATAGCTATGTCAGCTTTCATATTCGGCCACCAGTACAACTTCTTCAAATCATGGTACATCTTATCAGATCCCGGATGAATGGAATACTTAGATTTATGGGATTCTAACATAATCAAATCTCTTAAGCCTCCAAACTTAGGTATCCACATACGACCTCTTATACATTTCACTCCATCAGCTCTAACCTCTAAAGGATCTCCTTCTCCTCGGAACCCTTCATTAACAAAATTCTCCTTCTTACAAGCTTCTATTTGCGCATCTCTAATTTGCTCAGGCAAATTATTGTGCACGGTCAAGACTAGAGAACGCACCCTGATAGGCTCTCTATCTTTCCTACTCAACGCATCAGCAACAACATTGGCTTTTCCTGGGTGATATTTTATATCACAATCATAATCACTTAACAACTCTATCCATCTTCGTTGTCTCATGTTCAATTCCTTCTGGTCGAGAATATACTGTAGGCTTTGTTGGGTCAAAAAGTTGACGTGGCAGAAACTTAAAAATGAAGAAAACGTGAAGTTATTGTCCAAGCGTTGTCAAGAGTTAATCAAGCGTTGATAAGAGCAAATTAGGCGTTGATGGCTCAAGCATTGTCGTGTGCAATCCAAGCATTGTCACATGCAATTCAAGCATTGACAAAACATAGACAAAGAAGCTTATGGAAGCTTCTATTTAGATAAACATGCAAAAGATATTCTGCATAAGTTTATTTAAATAGAAGATTTACTTGTTTATTCATCATTATCTCTTGTAAACCCTAATCCTTACACTATAAAAGGAACCAAGGGTCATAGGTTTTATTCATTCAATTCATTCACAATGTAAACCTAAAGTGTGTGTCGCACTAGACGTGGGATTCAATGTATACACGTCTAGTGGATGTTTGTTATTAATATAATGAACATCCCTATTGTTTTAATTCATGTTATTGTGCCTAAACACCTTGTTAATGGTTGTTGTTCTAATTCCGCTTTGATTATGTTAATCATATGAACAATGATCATTCCTAGTAGCTTAAAAGATCCGGAAACCAAGGTTTCCACAATTGGTATCAGAGCCTCGTGGCTCGTGATGCTAGGACCAACAAGGTGTTCGTGTATGGTGAAAAGAAGAAAAATCCGTCTAGGGTTTTTCTGGACGTTTTTGTGTGCGCAACAGTATTCAGAAGGTCATAACTTTTGATTGAACCGTTGGATCGTCACGAAATTTTATATGTGTGTTCTACATACATAAATCTAAACATCCACCGGAGGGATTGTCAAGTTTTATCCCCAGACAAAAGTTATTAAGCGTCAAAGTCAGCAGTAGGAGGTATGCAGTTTTCTGTGGACAGCCATGTTCAAAACACGATCTCTCCTTCGTTAACCGTTGGATCTTTGTGATTTTTGAACTGTAGATTCTTGGCACTTGTGTCTAGAATCTCACTGAAGGGATTTTCGATCTGAGCTCTAATGAAGACGTTATTCAAGGTCGAAGTTTACTGTTTAAAGGTATTAATGTTTTTGCTTTTCACATGAAATCATGAACTAGGGTTTCTTCAAACCCTAGATCACCATAAAAAGCAGAAAGATTACGAAGTTTCGGCAGTTTTAATAGAAGATTCGAGCTAGGTTGTTTTACAAACCCTAATTAGGGTTTCGGTACTCAAAGTTCTAAACCCTAGATCGAAGTTTTGAAGCTGTGATCCACGATTTTTGTTATAGCAGCGAAAAGAAGAATAGCTGATCATATGTTCCTAGTATTTGTTTGACATGAAGTATATGTACGTATTATGGCTGTACTCGCTATTCCACGTTACTCATGTGAGGCAAAAGCTAGACGTAAGCTTATTGGTGGAACACTTTGTGTTCACACGAAGCTATTTTTCTTATTGGTGAAAGAGACTTGCGATTAAGGAGTGAAAACAAGAGATGTTAAATTCACAGTTGTGTTCACACGGGATCACGTTTGAGTGCAGCAAGGAAGAAGCACTGTTTGAAAATTGTGATAAAGATTAAACATTTGTGTTCACACGGTTGAGGCTATCTCATTGGTTGGTCATTGTTTTCATACGAAAAAAATGGTGTATTCACACGATCAAGAATGAAAACGAGCTACTGTTTGGGATGTAAGGTTTCAATTGTGTTCACATGGTTCTTGCATCCTTATTGGTGGAAAGCTTTTGTGTTCACACGGTTCCTCAAGTATGATTGGTCAAAATCATATGCGTTCACATGACCAAAAAGGAAAAGAAAATAAGGACGTTGCTGCTTGTTGTTTTGTCGCTGATGTGTGTTCTTTAGATACATGCTACACAGTAGGGTATTGAGCATGTCCATGCTTTTGAATTTCGATTATGTGAAACGAATCCACAAGGTTTCACGTCATGTTTTTAAAGAAGTATAGGATGACAGCGACTGTTCATGACAAATCACATGGTGTGAACGCATGGTTACAAGCACAGTGAATTGTTGCATAGTTACTGTTGTAAAATTAAGAAGAAGTGACAGAACGTGGGATGCATAAAGCTATTGTGTTGTACGTTTGGTTGCTACATTGTAGGAATTACAACAGGAATATATGGCAAAGTCAATAACGTGGGTTATATCATTGAAACATGATTGATGGATGTCAGCCTATTTTTAAGGAGTTTTCTTGAAAGACAGAGGTAAAGAACACGTTTTGAAGGCTAATTGTTAGGGATTTACTTCAAAAGATAATGTTATATTTTTAGGATGTGATTCTTTTAAGTTATTCCATACTTTTAGCAATTATTGCTTTTGGGCTTCTTTAAAAAAAAACGTGGGGTAAACAGAATGTAAACAAAAGTGACTGCTGAGTTAATTTTGAAGTTGTTAAGTGGATATCTATGGGATTATTTATGGCTTATTTTTAGGATTATAATTATCCTTAGATATATTTTGATAGCTGTTATTATGGATCAAAGAAGAAAGTTAGTATGTTACTGTTCGTTGCTATAAAAAAGATTGTAGCCACTTGGTGACGTCAGCAGAAGTATGGACGCTGACAGATTTTGCTTAGATGCTGACAGGAAGTATTTTGACGCTGACAGAATAAGTCAACGCTGATAGAGTTGACAGTGTCGTCCGATATATGAACTTCAACGCTGATAGGTATTGTCTGATATCGGACAATACAACTGCCAAAGATGTTGGATAAAAGGTGATGTTGGACAACACAAGGTTTGCTGCTGTTGAGAAAATTGGTACGTTTTAAGCACACAAAAAAGAGGATTATACACACAAAGGTACATGGAATCTTCGTTTTAATATAGAATATCATGATGATATTAATGGCTCGGATATTTTGAAAGGGATTAATGATTTTTAAGTAAGTTAGCAACCATTCATGAAGAATTTTATTGGATTATGTAATCGGAATAGCCTTGTGAAAGAGTTATTCGTTGACAGCTTTTACGTATGAAGATATTGACTTGTCATGAAAAGGTGTTGGCTTAAGGGGAAGAGTTCTTATGGTAAGTTTGATGATTGAAGAAGATTTTCGCGAGTTTGTGTTCTATCATATCTTAAAGTCGTGGACTTCAAGCCACTGACTTTAAAGGTAACTTGTTCGTGCTTTACATGGTTGGTGATGAAGACTTGTCATAACACTTGAAGGAGTTACATTATCGTGCTCAGTGTCTCACAAAGGATGAGAATATTGACAAGGGATCGAGGTCTACTTATATCTCCTCTATAAGTTCTTAGTCACGTGGATAGTACAAGACATGGAACACAAGGTTGGGTTATTCTACTTCTACATCAAAAATATTATATTAATTGTTCTTCAAGATCATTACAAAGAGCTACATTTGGAGAATCTTCAAAGATTGCAACATTGTTTAATTCCTTGTTGATGTGACAAAAAGGGGAAGAAATACGTGCTACACTTGAGGGGAAGCAATTTGAAGATCATGTATAACTTACAAGAGATACACATAGAGTTTTGCCACTATCAACTAGGGGAAGATTGTTGGGTCAAAAAGTTGATGTGGCAGAAACTCAAAAATGAAGAAAACGTGAAGTTATTGTCCAAGCGTTGTCAAGAGTTAATCAAGCGTTGATAAGAGCAAATTAGGCGTTGATGGCTCAAGCATTGTCGTGTGCAATCCAAGCATTGTCACATGCAATTCAAGCATTGACAAAACGTAGACAAAGAAGCTTATGGAAGCTTCTATTTAGATAAACATGCAAAAGATATTCTGCATAAGTTTATTTAAATAGAAGATTTACTTGTTTATTCATCATTATCTCTTGTAAACCCTAATCCTTACACTATAAAAGGAACCAAGGGTCATAGGTTTTATTCATTCAATTCATTCACAATGTAAACCTAAAGTGTGTGTCGCACTAGACGTGGGATTCAATGTATACACGTCTAGTGGATGTTTGTTATTAATATAATGAACATCCCTATTGTTTTAATTCATGTTATTGTGCCTAAACACCTTGTTAATGGTTGTTGTTCTAATTCCGCTTTGATTATGTTAATCATATGAACAATGATCATTCCTAGTAGCTTAAAAGAGATACCACTTGTTGATCCCAAACTTAGATCGATTAGCTTTGTGTATACGAGATTAGATCAAGTATAACACTTAGAGAAACCTTTGTTGTATGCTTTGTGAATCTAAGTATTATGCGGAATTTAATACTTAAACAAGAACACAAGATGTAAACAAAACTTTCACTTTGATTATCAATGTCGAACTTGCTTACAATGAAAGATGTTTACGAATGAAAAACTTAATGAAAACTTGATACTCAACATTAACCTAAAGGCCTTCTTTTATAGACTAAGAAGTCTTGTACAATAAGCTACGTATCAACTATTCTAGGTAAAGATAAACATAGAAAATACATTGTCGTTTCTATCCTTACTAGAAGTATTCTAGAACATAATAAACGTGTAGCTCACATCTTCCATCAGTGCTTGTCTTCAATCTGTCAACGCTTGACTTTAACTTGTCAACGCTTAAGCTGTCAGCGCTCACTTTGCTCTTTTCAACGCTTGAGTTGTTCTTGTCAGCGTTCAAGTGATCTGGCCTTAATTTATTCCCAACAATCCTCCCCTAAACTTGATATCCACTCTTATGATCAAGTTTCTGAATAAACATTAAGAACTTGGAGGAGTCTGACAAACCTTATCATATTGGTAATAAATAAATCGGATCAAATTCTTTGCCACGTCACTTGTATAGTCTATCTCCAACTGGGTGTCCTTCATCTTTTCCAAAACAGCCTTGGATATGAAATACTGAGCATTTACAAGTAAATACTCAGCAAACTTTGTAGAACTCAAATGGTATACACCTGTAGCTGAATATAACCTCCATTGAAGACCACTGAGGTCATCTTCAAGATCCTTCCATATTTCAGGATCTTCCTCTTTTGTCCCACACATTCTTTTGAATGTGGTCCAAAGTTTTATTCCATTAGCTGAAGTTGGTGCTTCAGCATCATACTTGGTCTCTAGCAACCTCCAAAGGTCCACCAAGTCTTCTCTATCACAACTTGCAAATAAAGATATGAGAGTGGTAAAAGTGTGTACCTCCTTGCCATATCTTCCAACCTTCCAGAATCCACATTCATCTTCATCATAACTCACAATTGGATTCCTGGAATCTAGTGGTAACACATGCACCATATCTGAAGCTTCTAATGGGGAGAGCTTGAGGCTCTTTCTAATAACTGCTTCACTTGGATATAGTTGATTCATATCTTTTGGAAACTCAAGTGTAAATCCCTTCTTCACTGGTCTGGGAACTATCATAGCTTTCTTGATTTCCATCTCTTCTGCAAGTTGCTCCTTTCTTTCATCTGAAAGAAGTCTGAAAGTGTTTTCTTCCTGCACTTTCACCCAAATAGGATAAGCCCTATGTTCCAACTCATCAAATGTCAAAGCCTTCAGCTTCTGATGTGTCCATCCAACTCCATGACATTTGAGCAACATAAAGTAGAGCTTCATTCTATCCCTTTTCAACTCAGAGAGAATGTTGCTTGCCTTGTGCTTCAAAATCACCTTACAATCCTTCTGAACTCTAAGAAGAATTTCCAAACCCCATATCTGATCTGAAATGGTCAAGTCTGGATTATCCATACAGCTTTCTTCCCAAGAATTGTACATCTGAACCACCTCTGGCATATCAAAATCAATCTGCAACTTTAAATCTCTCAGCTTTTCCCTAGCAAGCTCATCACCATACTCAAGTCTTTCTGGTTCAACAATCATCATACTTGAATCTGAACTAGCTCCATCACTTTCTTCTTCAGAATTCACAACAAATGGTGACTTTTCCTTTTCACCTTGTTCCATCATTTGCTCAGCCAATCTTCTATCAAATTCAACCTGAGCTGCATTCTTTAGAACAATTTCTTCTACCAACTTACCGTTACCCTTATCTGATGGTGCAATTGTTGGTAAGGTAGATGGTAATACCTGAGTAGGAACATCCTTGATGATAGATGATGACTGGAATACATCACCTCCATATGCAGATCTGTCAACGCCCAAATTTCCTCTATCAGCGCCCAAAATACTTCTATCAGCATCCAAACTTGTCTTGTCAACGCTCAAATATTTTCCCTGAGCGCCTTGTGTAACCTCTCTCAACATATCTGTAAATGATAAATTTAAATTGGTTGGAGAGATCAAGGACGTATCAAAACCTGTTTGTTCCTTCAAAGCAGTAAGAGCTTCAGCAACATCCAATGATTGACCATCTTGACTGCTCTTATCACTCAGATTTCTTTGATCTTCCTCCCCTTTGGAAGACTCCTCCATACCTCCCTTTGCATGAGCACTCTCCAAAACAACAATCCTCTCCCTCAATTCCTTGAGTTCAAGGCCTTGGTTGCTGACAATTTGTACTAAGTCTGCATTCTGCTTTTGCAAGCTAATGCAGACAGCCGTCAATTCCAAAAGAGTCATTGGTTCCAGTCTGCCCTCTTCTGAAATGGGGATTTGACCTCCCAAGTCAGGTTCATTGGGCATGGATGAGGACTTAATAATGGTGGGACTGCCTTGGCCAGCTTCTAAGCCAGAACCAATAGTCCCAGCCTCATCCAGGTCACCAGCCACACTTGTGGTGGTGGTTCTCTCTGCTTCATGGCTAGGACCACCAGAGGAGAACACTCCAGCAGTCCTTTGGCGTTTAATCAACCTATATTCAGGTGGTGTGGAAGATGGTGTGGAAGAAGGGGTAGATGTGGGTTGGTTAAGGGGTGTTTGGGATTGTGATGGTTGGGTGTCAGCGTTGGAAATAGGCACATCAACGCCCATATTAGATATGTCAGCGTCAAAGGGTTCCTGGTCTATTTGCATTTGGTCAGGTGAGGGTAAAGGTTCAGGGATAGGTTCAAGTTGTGGGTGAGGGTCAATATGAGGTTGGGGGTCTGGTTGGGGTTGTGCTGCTGCAATAACAGCAAGCATGGCTGGGGTTAAAGGTAAATCCCTATGAGGTGGTGAATTCATCTTGGTAAAAATAGCTTTCTTTTGTTCAGGGGTTTTATAAAAATCATTGTGATCCATTGAACAATATCTTTGAGCATCAAAAATCATTTGCAGAAAACGGGGATAAGCTAAAGTCATTTTTGTCCCCTTGTTTTTACACATTCCTTCAAAAATCATTTTAGACCAGTTATATTTTTGCCCTGTTGCAATACACACAATAGCAGTTGCAATGGATCTATTGATCTCATTGTGTGCAGTACATTTGGGACTCAAACATTGAAGGAGAATGTGAATGAGGTACTTCCAGGCTGGGGGAAATTCCTGCTTATGGTACTTATTAAGAGTACCTTCATCAGGAATAGGGTATCCCAAAGCCCTAAGCCCTTGTTCTATTTCAGTTATGGGAAGAATGGTTATACCATCAGCATCATCAAGATGCAAGGCCTGGCGTACCAAGGCCTCAGTAACCACCCAAGATCTCCCATGAACAATAGAAGTTAATGTGGTCACTCCATTAACTGTTGAGGAACTGACAGTGTTCCAAAACTGTTTAATGTGTGTGACTGGAATGAGTGGTGCATGAGAAAGAGCATACCTTAATGGGGATGCATTCAAATACGCCACCATTTGTGTGTATTGAGGGAACAAAGTATTATCAGCAACAAGATAAGCAATCATGTTGTGTTGAGACTTGAACCCCAAATCCAATTCTGCTGAGTTAAATCTTGGTGCCATTGATGAAAGCTGTTAATTTTGAAGTATAGAAGATGAAGGTTGATAAGAGAAAAGTGTTAGACAAGAATTATAGATACCCTGTTTAAAAATAGGAGCCAAATTTATAGGAGTGGATGAATGCATGTGATTGGCCCAAAAATAGGCAAAGATTTTCAAAAACTAATCATGAAAATATTGAAAAAGTTATAAGTTATCTCATGCATTTAATGAAAGTAACAACTCCTAAAATTACGGCTTGAAAATATGTCAAAAAGTAACAACTGGGTAGGTCCCATTGAGTGTCAACGGTCAAATATAACCCATCAACGCCCAACGGCTATAATCTTGTCAACGTTTGCCTAAAGCCATGTCAGCGTCCAATTTGGTCACAACAACGCTTGGAAAAATCTTGTCAGCGTCCAAAAATAAAATTGTTTTAAAAAGTGAAAAATGACCTTAACAAGTAATTTATCCTAGAGAAAATAACCAAAAGCTGATAATTATTATAGGGCGGCAAGCACTGTCCAGTTATGCACACTTGCATAAGCAAGATAGACATAACAGTCCTCTAGTGTCCCTTGCTAACCAAAATTCTTAACAACCAAGTTACCTTATAAAATCCTTGTTACTCCCAGGTAAATCCCATATCAAAATGATTCCCAAGTCTCCCAACAGACCACAACCAATTCTAGGCCAAAAATGTCTTGGCAGCATGCAAAGTTGATATACTATGCATGCTACATTGCCTCATGGTTTAGTAAAACTAACCCATACTCACCTGTGGACACAATCTAGAATTGTGATAAGAGTATCATATGGATACCCAAAAATCCTAAAGGTTCCTAAAACCTCCCCTTAAACAAAGATACAAAGAGTTTGCTAAAAATATGCATGAACATAAAATTTTTTTATGTCAAGATAGGAATGAAACATTCCAACCATCATCCATAAACAAAAACATGTCCAAATGCTTCTCCTTTGATCCATAAGCAACTCTGTATCCAATGGTATACTGCTAACACCATCTGCACATTTAGATTGAAAACCACAAAACTAACATTGTTGCTGACAACGCCCCGATAACACATAACAGCGTTGAAGGAAGCTTTGTCAGCGTTAGACAACTATATTGCTGACAACGTTGCAAAAACACTTATCAGTGTTCAAACAACCTTTGTCAGTGTTAGAAAAATATAGTGGAAAATCTAAATTATCAATAAGACCAATAATAGTAATGCATCATCCTGTACATACTTTTACAAAAAGAATCCAAAACACATATTAAGTGAGATTAACCATTCCAATACTTGTTACCAAGTACTGAAATCTTCCAGTATCAAAAGGTTTAGTTAATAAATCTGACACATTTTCCTCAGTGTCAACCCTATCTGGTTGTATTAAACCTTTCTCAAAGCAATCTCTTATAAAATGGTGTCTAATTTCTATGTGTTTAGTTTTAGAGTGATGCACAGGATTCTTAATGATGCATAAAGTACTATTATTGTCAACAAATATCTTAGTATGCATGAAGTTATACCCATAATCCAACAGCTGGTTCTGAATCCACAACACTTGACCACAACATGCTGCTGCAGCCACATATTCTGCTTCAGTTGTAGAGTTAGCCACCACTGTTTGTTTCTTGCATTGCCAAGATATTAATCTGCTCCCAAGAAATTGACATCCACCAGTTGTGGATTTTCTATCAAACTTGTCACCACCATAATCACTATCTGAATATGCAATCAGCTCCAATGGTGAATCCTTTGGGTACCACAAACCAAGAGTAGGAAAACATCTTAGGTACCTAAAGATCCTCTTCACAGCATAAAGGTGACATTCTTTGGGAGTCACTTGATGGCATGCACATGCACACACAGCAAACATGATATCAGGTCTGGAAGCAGTAAGATACATCAAGGATCCAATCATGGATCTATAATGCCTGACATCAACATCTTTCCCATCTCCAATCTTTCCCCAAGGGTGTTCTCTATCCATAGGAGTAGAAGCCCTCTTTTCATGTGGAGAAAAGCCAAACTTCTTCAAGATTTCAGCAACATATTTGTCTTGGGAGATGAAGATACCATCTTCTTTCTGCTGAACTTGTAAACCAAGAAAGAAGTTCATCTCCCCCATAACACTCATCTTGAATTTGTCTGTCATGAGCTTGGAGAAATCCTCACTCATCTTTGGATCAGTAGACCCAAAAATGATATCATCAACATAGACCTGCACAAGCAACACATCTTTGCCTTTCTTCTTTGTAAATAGTGTCTGATCTATGGTGCCCCTCTTGAATCCATTGTCCACCAAATAGGTAGACAAAGTACCATACCATGCTCTAGGGGCTTGATGAAGGCCATACATAGCCTTTTTGACTCTATACACTTTGTCTGGATGCTCAGGATCCTCAAAACCAGGAGGTTGCATGACATAAACTTCTTCAACAATGGTGCCATACAAGAATGCACTCTTTACATCCATTTGATAGACTGTAAAGCCCATGCAAGATGCATAGGCTAGAAAAATCCTAATAGCTTCAATCCTTGCAACTGGTGCAAAGACTTCTTCATAGTCTATCCCCTCCTCTTGTGTATAACCTTGAGCCACTAACCTTGCCTTGTTTCTGACCACAATACCTCTTTCATCTCTTTTGTTCCTGAGAACCCATCTTGTCCCAATTGGTCTGACATATCTAGGACAATCAACCAGCTCCCAAACATCCTGAATAGCAAATTGGTGAAGCTCATCCTGCATTGCTTCCACCCAACTTGGTTGTTTGAGAGCATCAAATATCTTCTTGGGTTCTTATTGTGACAGAAAACATGCAAACAAACATGCTTGTACAAGAGGGGTATCAACCTTCTTGTGTATATTGGCAATAAATCCACCAAGACTTTGATGGGATCTTCTTGTCTGAACTGGAGTCATAACATCACCAATGATCTGAGATGGGGGGTGATTCTTCATTGTGGAAGTGAGAACTCCTCCTTCAAAAAGTCTGGTGTCCTCAACTTCACGCTCCATGTTGCCAATATCTTCTTCATCAGACTCTCTTTGAGCAGCAGGAATCTCTTCATGGACATTGGAAGGTCCACCTTGTTCAAAATTGGAAGAGAAAAGATGCCCAAAAGTGTTGTCAACGTTTGAACCTTGTTTGTCAGCGCTTGGGCTAACAACGCTTGAACTGTTGTTGTCAACGTCTGAGCCATCAACGTCTGAATTGCTCTTGTCAGCGCTTGATTTGCCTTTGTCAGCGCCTGAAGAACCATGCATGTTTGTATCTGGTGGTATTTGGAAACCACCATTATCTTGTCCAGCAGCAGCAGCAGCAGCAGCAAAAGCATCAGTCCAAATGGGAATTGTGACATATTCAAATATAGGAGATGCCTTTTCTGCTTGTGATCCAACCCTTTCATCAACCTGTGTACCTGAAACATGAACAACTTGTTCCTCCACAACATTTGAAGTTACCTTCACAATGTCTGGATTAGTGACAGGCAAATAATTTAAAGTTCTAGATAAGGGTTCCAAATCAAACAACCAATTAGGACCACTTTCAGGATCACTAGGTTTATTCTCTAAGAACCTAACATGTACTCTTTCAACAATACGTTTGTCCTCCTTAAGATAAACCCTATAACCCTTGCTCTGCAATGAATACCCTATGAAGTAACCTTCATCACCTTTTGCACTGAATTTCCCTAAGGCATCACTAGTGTCTAAGACTACTACATGACATCCAAAAGGTCTGAGAAAACCAATATTAGGTTTTCTTCCCCAAAGTAACTCATAAGGTGTCTTGTTCTGAATTTTGTTAACCAATGCTCTATTTTGCACATAGCATGCTGTATTAACAGCTTCAGCCCAAAAGGCTATGGGAAAGTGAGCATCAGCCAACATTGTTCTGGCTGCTTCAATTAGGGTTCTATTCTTCCTTTCAGCAACCACATTTTGTTGTGGGGTTCTAGCAATACTAAACTGCCTAGTAATTCCCTTCAAGGCACAAAAATCATCTAGCTTCTTGTTCCTAAATTCTCCACCATTATCACTCCTAAGCATCTTAACCTCATAGCCAGACCTTTTCTCAATTTGAGTGATAAATTCAATAAGAACATCAGCTGTGTCACTCTTCATAGCTAGAAAGAATGTCCAAGTAAACCTAGAAAAGTCATCAGTGACAACAAAACAATATGACTTGCCATTCAAACTTTCTATATTAGTTGGACCAAAGAGGTCCATGTGAAGCATATGAAGAGGTCTGGAACTAGTATGCACCTGCTTAGACTTGAATGAGACCTTGTGCTGCTTGCCTTTAAGACATGCAACACAAGAGTGGTCATTATGGAAGGCCTTTTCAGGCAAACCATCAACTAAACCAAGCCTCACAAGTCTATTTATATTTTTAAAGTTTATGTGCCCTAGTCTCCTGTGCCACAAATTACTTTCATCTACTGAGGCCTTAGCATAAAAACAAGACATATTTGTATTCACTTTAATCCCATTTAAATTCACATTGTATATGTCCTTATGCCTAGGTGTTCTATACTCAGTATACTTCTCATCAGGGATCTTAAAATCCTTGCTTAACACCAAACACTCAGTATCAGTGAAAAGAACCTTATTTTTGTTATCACACACTTGTGATACACTAAACAGATTATAGTCCAGTTCTTTTACCAGGAAGACATTCTCAAAACGTAGATTATTGGTGAGAAGGGTTCCTTTGCCTGTGATGGTGCCGTAGCCCCCTCCAAAGTATACCTTATCACCATCTTTAATAGGAGAGAAGTTCGTCAGATAGTCTTCCTTTCCTGTCATGTGCCTTGAGCATCCACTATCCCAATATCCATAGTCATTGATCTGCTTTTGAATGCCCTGCACATAAAGAAAACAAATTAGTTTTCTTTGGGAACCCAAGTCTCAGAAGACTTGGATTCATCTGGTTGTTCAATAAGAACAGACTTAGTTCTCACAACAACCCCATTCTCATCCCTTTTTGGATGAAATACCCAGTTAACCCCAATTGGTTTTGTAATGACTTTTGAAATATAATTAAACCTGTTGCAAGTCATTGAAATTCCATTATTATTAGGGTTTTGATCTTTCTTGGGTCTCCATGTTAAGCTTGAAGAAGCTTTAGACCCCTTACCTTGTGGCTGCAAATACTTAGGTCTGGTCACGGTTCTGTCAGCGTTGGATTTTGTCCTGTCAACGCTGAAATTACCCTTGTCAGCGTTGAACCTAGGGTTTGCTACAGGAACCCATTGCCTATTGGACCAGGTATCTGTCTTTTGAAAAGGTCTTTGTCCATGAGTGTTAGACCTTCTAGAAAAGAATGGGGCTGGTCTAATCACTTGTGGACTTTGCTGCACACAAGGTCTGGGTCTGAAAATGTTTGACTTCCTAACAACGTTGACTTTCTTCCTATCAGCGCTGAAATTGTTCCTATTAGCGCTGACTTTGGGAGCGTTGACACACTTGTATGCCAAATGTGAAAAGCTACCACAAGTATAACAGGCTTTCTTAGACACATTCTTAGGTCTAGAAGCAAAGAAACCTGTTCCATGATTGTTAACTTGGCTCTTGGGTGACCTATTATTTCTATACATCTCTGCATATTTAATGGTAGGTCTTCTAACAGTGTTGGAGCCTAGGTCAACAGCTTTACCAGTAACTGGGTGAGTAACCTTAATGGGTGGGGATTCAATGGGACTTTCACACAGCAAACCTCCCTTAACAAATAAAGTAGGGTTAGCTTTCTTCCACTCATTTAGGTCAGTCAGTTTTTGTTGATACTCTTCTATTGGGGTGACAACTCTTGGTGGAGGAATAAATTCATCTTCTTGGCATTCTAGAATACCAGTCCAAGATAAATCCTTTCTAAGGACACCATAGAAGTCACCATTGGATACAATAAGCTACGTATCAACTATTCTTAAAGGCAATTCAATGCTATACGATCTTTCCCCAAGGGTGTTCAAGAGATGTTGTGAACAATTGTAGGTTTCCACAAAAGAATCTTCAAATGCTTTTGTGATCGGTGAATACCGTACACTTGGTGCCATACAGATAATGTCTCCACAACCTAAGAGCAAAGACTACAGCTCCTAACTCAAGATCATGAGTAGTATAATTCTCCTCATTCTTCCTTAATTGCCTAGAAGCATAAGCTATCACTTTCTCTCGCTGCATCAAAACAGCTCCATAACCTCTAAGAGATGCATCACAATACACTACAAAATCTTCACTCCCGTCGGGTAATGATAAGATTGGCGCACTACATAATTTTTGCTTCAATGTCTGAAATGCTCCATCTTCATCACTTCCCCAAACGAAAGGTTTATTCTTCTGGGTAAGCTTAGTCAAGGGTTTAGCTATCAAAGAAAATTCTTTAATGAATCGCCTATAATAGCCAGCCAATCCTAAGAACTGTCGCACTTCCGTTGGCGTTGTCGGTGCAGACCAATTCTTAATAGCTTCAACCTTTGCAGGATCAACATGAATTCCATCTCTGTTAATCACATGACCAAGAAATTGCACATAATCTAACCAGAAATCACACTTCGAAAACTTAGCATACAACCTTTCATCCTTCAACAAATTCAAAACAATCCTCAAATGTTCTCTATGCTCATCTTCATTCTTAGAATAGATTAGAATATCGTCAATAAACACAATCACAAATTCATCCAAGTAGGGCTTGCACACTCGATTCATTAAATCCATGAAAACCGCAGGTGCGTTAGTTAACCCAAATGGCATTACTTGAAATTCATAGTGTCCATAACGAGTTCTAAATGCAGTTATAGGAATATCTTCTTCACGGACGCGAAGTTGGTGATATCCTGACCGCAAATCTATCTTAGAATACACACTAGATCCTTGCAGTTGATCAAACAAATCATCAATCCTAGGTAAAGGATATCGATTCTTAATTGTCAACTTATTCAGTTCCCTATAATCAATGCACATACGAAAAGATCCATCCTTCTTCTCAATGAACAAGACTAGAGCTCCCCAAGGCGACGAGCTCGGTCGAATAAAACCTTTATCAGACAACTCTTTAAGTTGCTCAGATAACTCCTTTAATTCAGAAGGGGCTAATCGGTAAGGCGCACGTGCCACCGGTGCAGCACCAGGAATTAAATCGATTCGAAACTCTACTTGCCTTATCGGTGGAAGTCCGGGTAAATCTTTAGGAAATACCTCAGGAAATTCACAAATAATAGGTACATCTTCCAATCGTTTCTCCCTATACTCATTCCCGGTCACTTGAGCTAAGAATAACTCACAACCGTTCCTGATGTACTTTTGGACTTTAATACATGAAACGATTTTCAAACGGGATTCACCTCGACTACCATCAATTACTAACGTCCTATTCCTAAGAGGAATCTTAACCTTCTTCTCTCCATATAAAATAGTAGCATTATTCAACGACAACCAATCCATACCAATAATAATATCAAAACTACCTAATTCTATCAACATCAAATCAATCGGAAAGGAATGGTTCAAGAGATTTAGAGAGCATCCTTCTAATAGCTTATTAGTTTTCACTAATTTACCATCAGCCAATTCCACCTCGTAACTGGTACTTATCTCAACAGGTTCAATATCAATAAGGGCACTAAATTTAGTGGATACAAAGCTCCTATCGGCACCCGAATCGAATAAAGCAACAACATAATGATTGTTGAGTAAAAATGTACCGGTAATGACATTCGGATCCTCTTTCTTCACCTCAATTGTTCCAAGTTGGTAGATACCACCCTGGGGGTTTCTTCCAGGTACAATCGCTTTCAACTTGGGGCATTCCGATTTCCTATGACCTTCTTCATTACAGTTGAAGCAAATGGTTCCCTTCTTACACCTTTCAACCTTGTGTCCAAGCTTTCCGCAATTTCGGCACTTCCAGCAGTCGCCAGCATGCCTCTTGTTGCCACACTTAGGACATCTATCATCGTTGCGCAGTGTGTTGTTGGTAAGAGCATTTGCATTCCCCTTTCTCTTGTTCTGACGGCGATTGAAATTCTTCCTATTATCACCTCTATCTACCCGCTCACCGTCTCCCTTTCTTTTCTCACCAACACGGGCTTCATCTTCCTTATCCTGAATTATCTGTCCAATGAGTTGGTAAGCCATTCGAACAGCATCATCAATGGTCAGTGGTTTAGATGATGTCACGTCCCCCCGGATATTCCTGGTCAACCCTTTCACATATTGCTCAATTCGGATCTCTTCGGGTTCAACCAATCGAGGACATAGCAAGGCCAACTCATGGAATCAGTTCGTGTAACTATCAATGTCCACACCTTTCATTCTCAAATGAATCAACTCCTGTTCTAACCTAATGATCACACTACGAGGACAAAACTCCAAAGTCATCCACTTCTTAATTTCAGCCCAAGGAGTAGCATTAGCAGCATCAAGACCCATGAAAGCAATTCTCCCGTTCCACCAAGTCAACGCACGACCTTTAAGAGTAGCCATAGCAAAAGTCACCTTATCTTCCTCCTTACACTTACTAATCCGAAACACCGATTCAATCTTCTCAATCCACTGGCTTAGTCCTACAGCACCTTCAGTTCCATTAAAAGGTAGAGGTTCACACTTCATGAACGTCACATAAGTACAGCCACCAACTTCAGGTGCATTCGTCCCAAGTCCTCCTACATTTCCTCCAGCATTAGCATTCACATTATTAGCATTCACATTCACATTAGTACCGCCAATTCCACTACCGCCAGCTCCACTACCGCCAGCTCCACTACTGCCAGCTCCACTACCGCCAGCTCTACTACCGCCAACTCCACTACCGCCAGCTCCACTACCGCTAGCTTCACTACCGCCAGCTTCATTTCTAGAATTTGCCATAAATTCAGTCATAGATGCGGTAACTTGCTCCGTAATAATCCTACGTACATCATCCTCAGTCACAGCCTTCTTGGGCGGCATAGTTCTATAATTCCACAATTTCAAAGTATTAAGCATTCATCCAACAAAGGATTCATATAATATGGATTGAATTCATAATCAAGATACAAATAAGGCACAATATGGAATTCAAGACAAGATACATATTTCATTCGATCTGAAACAAAAGTATTGTCTTAGTACATCCCATATCAAAGTTCTAGCACTATATACACTCAAAATTCGTGCCAAGTCTACTACTAACAAATCGGTTCAGTCAAGGCTACAAAAGCACAAAAGATATAAAGGTCACTACTAAATACAGACTGGTCTACTGAGAACCGCCAGATGGTCCATCATCCATCGTCTTCTGAATCTTCGTCGGACGATCACTAGACACATCTTCAGCTGGGCGCTTACGGATTACTCCTCTTTCAACCATGTCGGCATAAAATCTACTGTTCCATCCCACGGATATATTCAACTCCTTTTCGGCTTTCTCACGCATCGCACGAGCTACACTCAACTGAATCTCCATAGTATTCACCTTTCTCTTCATAGCAGCATACTCACCACTTTCCAACACCGATAACCTCCTAAAAGCCTCATTCAAACCACGTTCTACATCACTCAAATCCAAACTAAGCAATTCTCGCTCTTTCTCGCCAACCTTTGTCTTCGACTCCAAATAAGCAACCTGAGTCTGAACAACACCTAATCCAACCTCTGTCACACAACTCTTAACACGGGAAGCATCTAGATCACGTCTCAAGGCCCATGGTGCAAGACCATCAATATGAGTAGCCTCTCGAGTACTAGACGACTCTCCTATCTCACGTCTTCGAGTAGCAATACCATCAGTACCGTCAGGTGCATCGTCATCCTCATCCTCCTCTGATTCAGAATCAGATTCAGACGATTCAGACATTTCATCCCTAGGTAACTCATCTTCAGAATCAGACAAACAAACTGGTGGGGGCAAAGGCTCGCCTTCTGGAACATCATACGGATAAATAAGCTCGGCCTCCTCATCGTCATCAACCTCAATATCTATACCTACGTCCTCCTCGACATCCTCGTCGTCAATCTCGTCATCTAAATTATCTAATCCAATCTCATCATCATTCTCAATATCACCATTCTCAATCTCCACATTCTCAATCTCCACATTCTCATTATCCACATTCTCTACTAAGTCAACCTGAGGGGAAATCTGATCTCCTAGTCCTAACTCGGGCTCGGGATCCTCAAATGGTTCCTCCTCATCATCGATATCATAATCTACTAAGTCTAAATAAGGATCATCTTCTATATTAGGTTCGGGAATAGCATGGTTTTCTACAGGAATATTAGGGTCAGCCATGACAATCTGCATTTATATATATATCTCGTATTAGGATAACATACTAGTTAAACAATTACATAATGAAATCACGATATATACATATATATAAATTATATTTTATATATTAAAATATATATATTCTCAATAGGGCTCGTTGGTAACGTCGGAGATCTCTGGCACCGTTATAGTCAAAAGATTTTTCAAATATTTTCTCAAATGTTCATTGTCAAAAGATTTTGAAAAGTTTTGTTCAAAACCTTGGTTTTTAAAATCCTTTGTTCTCTATAACGAGAGCTCTGGTACCAAACTGTAACACTCTCATTTTTCGTATCGGTACAGCGGAAGGGTCTTTCAGAGTGTTACGGGATAACACAATAACTCCAATCATAGACAACACATAAAAATGGTTGTACAAGGTTTAACAAACATTCATTCGATAAAAAGTTTAAAAGTGTACAACAGGTCCCAAATTATACAGGTCATTAAGTTTACAAAAGATAGATCGAATGAACATTTTTAATATTAAGTGTGGGCCATCAGAGTCGATCTCCATCCGGATTACCTTCAAGCACATGAGATAAAAACATGCAAAAATAATATCAGCAAATGCCGAGTGAATTCATAGAGTTTAATGAAAACCGTTATATAAAACAATCATTTACATTCATTTAAAATCAGAACACAAGTATAATATCGGAAGTAAGTCCTCATATTGCTAGTCAGGCAATATATAAATCAAGCATACATCTTAAACCGTCCATGAGACCGTAGTCTCTATATTACAATGATAGGTAATATATTCATCGTTAATAGCGTCGTTATCATATATAGGATACATCGTATTTGAATTTATATACGTTTTATCTGAATTAGGGTTATTATTAGCCGCATGACATTGTTACCTTAATATGAAAACAGCGGGCCGCGAACCCGACAAACAATTTGCCCATCTAAGTTAGCGTGTCGTCACAAAAATCACGCTATGGAATCTTCTCATACATAAATTCGCTTACCAATCAATGTGGTACGACGGGGATCAACCGTCAAGGCGCGAACTGGGGTGATCGTCCCCAAATAGTACTATCAAATGCATAAGCGTCTACCAAATCCCGGTAGTTCATAATTCATGCTAATAGGACTTTAAGTGACATAACCTAACTACTAATAATCCTTTTAGTCTCGTTTACAGGGTCATAGTATCATTCGGGTCCATATCATTTAGCATACAATCGGGACTACTTGTGTTCTATTTTTATAAAATCTAGCATGTTATCTCCCTCGCGGGTTTACAAATCATTTTATAAAATATTTAAAAGAGTGCGAGGCTATGAACTCACGTTGTAAATGAAAGGCGGATTATCGGCTACGGGCGTGCTTCGGTCACAGAAACCTATATAAATAATAATCGGTCTTAGACTCGGTCTAATGACTTTTATCAAAATAAC
The DNA here is from genome assembly GCA_025667525.1 of Glebionis coronaria. Classification (NCBI taxonomy): domain Eukaryota; kingdom Viridiplantae; phylum Streptophyta; class Magnoliopsida; order Asterales; family Asteraceae; genus Glebionis; species Glebionis coronaria. The sequence goes on along the minus strand of CM046882.1, from coordinate 73,896,600 downwards.
AATATAAATATGATGATTTTGTACATATGATGATGATCAAGTGGGTTTATACATCCTTGTTTACTCATTTTAGTGTTTATGTCTTGGTAACGTTTTACTAGTTCGCTAGTTTTACCTATTTATCCATTTTGAGTCCATTAAGCCTATTATAAGTTCTTTAACTTGTTTTCATCCATTTTATACCTATATTATCAGTATATATACTTTTCATGTTGGGCCCAAATGGGTTAAGCCCAATAAGTTCTTTTTATAAGTTTTTATCTTATTAAGTCCAATTATTAGTCCAATATGTTTAGTTAGCTCGTAATGTCCGTAATTCTTATAGTTCGGGTTTTATCGGTTTTTACTTGTATTAGTTACTTATACATCAGTATATGACTTTTATAAACTTTACATTAGAAGGGTTTGGTCGTCTAAGTTTTATTTGGCGAAAAACGTTAATTTTACGGCGATAGCCGAAAAAGTCGTAAAAATCAAGTTTATAGTTTTTATTACTTATAAATATTATTTTACCACCATTTATATAATTTACCCATTTAATTAATCTTTTATACATTTATATAAATAAGTTTTATAAGTTAGTGGGTTTATATTTTTACATTTTATACATTATAATGTGAGTGCTTATATAATATTAATAAACATTATTTCTAAAAATCTGATTTTTAACTTCATATTCACCATTTTTAACATATCTAGAGTTCTATAATGAATTAGAAGCTCTTTTTTGGATGGCATGATCTTCATGATATGTGATACATTTAACTTAGATATAGCTACTGCCCATTTTGAGTTTAACTTGCCTTAACAGTCCCTACAAAACTGCTTATTCAGATTATACCACCTAACTTGTTTTGATCATATCTCACTCATTATTTTGATTCCATTGCATGGCTAACTCTCACATGTGTATAACATCATCTACTTACTGTAAATGGATCAAACCATGCAATTTTATCAGTTCATATTTTAGTTATCTACTGTTTTTATACAGCCAACTAAATAGTCAAGATTTTAGCTTCATTTCTTATAGTTATCATCATTTTTAAGCATATTTATCAACACTTGATCCCCACACAACATTTTTATCATCATATATACATCATATACATATACAAAATGAAAGAAAATACATTTGTTCTTTACAAAATAACAAGAGAAAAATGGAGAGGATGATCTTCTTTACCAACCAAGTGGATTTCTTGTTTTAGGAAGACAAGAACTTGATGAACACAACAAGTATCTCCAAGACCATCAAATATCAAGAATATAGGTTGGAAAATCAGCCCTAGGACATAAGCAAATCACCTCCAAAGATGTTAATATGGCCACCAAATGAGCAAGGCTTCAAGAATACTCCTTAATAGAGCTAGTAAACATGTTGTTCATGGCTAGAAGAGATCAAATGGGGTGTTTGTTGGCTTATTTTGGGACGGCAAGAGGGAGGAGTTGAGAGAGTTTTTGATGTTGAATGCATGTAAGTAAATGGTATAATGGGAAAACAAGTTGCTAGTTTGGTGGTTAAGTGGAATGTTAGCTTGAAAGGTAAGCTTATGCTTACACTTGGTGTAAGTTTCTTAACTTGATGCCACCTTGTGTTGTGGTGTCAAGTTAGCCGCCCCATACAAGCTAGTGGGGTGGGACAAAGTGTTTTGTCCCATCTCACTAGTTTACGGGTATTTCTCGATTCTAGTTTTCTCGATTTGCGTGCCCTCGGGTCGTTTTACGAAAAACGTTTTTATAAATTATGAATCACCGTCACAAAACGAATCCAATAAAAACTGTCTCATCAAAAACGGAGTTCAAAAACGTAAATACGTAATCCTAAGGTTTCCGGTTTAGTCGTAAAAGACGCCAAATTATGCACGTAAGCCCAAATTTAAATCCGTAAATTGTGAGTTCGTCAACCAACACAAAAATAAGTTTCAAAATATTATACGAGAAAATATTTCACTACCTGAAAATGTTAGATTTGTCACATAGTAAGTTTCCAAAAATAGAAAGTTTCCAAAATTTGTAAGTTACCAATAATAGCATGTTTCCATATTTAATATGTTTCTATAAATAACATGATTCCATAATTAGTATGTTTCCATATTTAGCATGTTTTCCATAAATAGTAATAAGCTTATTAAATAAGTATATGATATAATTTATAGTTTAATAAGCATCTATTATAAGTCATGATTATTAATGTAAATGATAGTTGTAAATTCACACTCGTTTAGGAAAACAAGGTAATTAGGGTAAGTACGACGGTTTAGGAAAACCGTGCACAAATGACCCAATGAGTGGGATCGTTGATGAGACTGTATTTATACATAGTCTCATCGTCCAAATCGGGCTTAAAACGCTTAAAATATCATCAAAATACCCCAAAATATGCTTGTGTTTGTTCATTGTGTATTTTAGGTACGGATATCGTGAAATCAACAAAAGATCACAAAATTCAAGCAAAAACGAACACGGGAAATGAAGCCGCACAAAGAACCAGACCTGAACGATGATTTTCCATTGAAGTCCTTGAAGTTAGAAGATTTGGCAAGATTGGTCCCTCAACTTTGGAATACTTGTCATTTTATGCCCTTGTAAATCCTCATAATTACAAATGGGTCCCTAAAATAACAAGTGTCTACATGATTTGGCCCTTTAAGATTGCTCAAATTCCTCTTAAAGTCCTTGGTACAAGATTGGAAAAGTTTTTGTGGCAAATATGAGAAAACAAAAACTTTCTATACAAGGGAAAAGGAAGTTATGGCTGGTAATCTTTATTTGCACAATTGATGGGTGTCAAGGGTTCTAAATGGGCAGACAAAGAAACTTGCATCCTCCACTACTAATCCGCCACGTCACCCCCACTTACCCCTTCCACCAATCACCTTTCACCAATACTCCAACTCACCATCCACTCACTAAACCCCTTAATAAAATTTATTAAACATTTTTTAAACCGTTTATTAATATTTAGTTTAGGAGGGAATCATCTCCTGTGCATCATTAACACCCCCAAACCCACCTATGAACCCTAAAAACCACCCAGAACTAATTACCATAACCATGAAGTAATTCCCCAATTAACTTTGGGGGTTTTACTCTTTACCCCACACCCAACCATCCTATGTGACCAGAAAACGACCCTTCATCCCCATTGTTCCCCACAGCTCAACAAGGTACCACGTTCTTCCCTTTCTACTGACACCTTGGACCGAATCAACGAACCATAAGCTTTTCCTTGCTCCCCACAACTAATTAAAGGCCAAGATCACTCAGAAGCTTCAAGAACAATTTTTGAATCAAGCATATACCAAGGAATATCCAAGGGCAGATTTGGAAACTCATTTAGCTAGGGTTACGTTTTTTATGCTTCTTGTAGTAGTATAAAAGGAGTATACAACATGTGTATCACCCTTTATTCCAGTTTTCACTTTGTAAATTTTTTATTTCAAGAATAGTTAAAGTTTGTTTAAAAATCCTTTGCAAAGTAATTCTGAGTTCCAACTTAGTTGTAGTTCTTTAAATTCCTTTATTGTTATTTGGTTTTCTATCAAAAAATATTTTGTGCAAAATACTTGTTCAAGTTTTTTTGAGACCCAAGTGGTGGCAAGCAGTTGTTTAGGGTTGATTGACACCCAAAATCTAAACAAAAGGTTGCCAAGACTTGTTATTATTTTTGTTGGTTACCTTTTTCATATTGTAGAAAAAAAGGATCTTTTTCCAAAGTTTTTTTTTTCAAAAAATCATTTTTCTTGATTTTTATGTGCTTATTACTGTAGCATTAAGCCCATGCCCAGCTTATTTGACGAATAAGCTGGACCATCGGCCTAGTGGTACCTTTGTTCTTGTTGTTTGTATTTCGTTTCAGGTTCCAAAGAGTCTTGATTTTTGTTGATGGATGTTCAAGAAAAGTCAAACTTCTGTGGTAGATTATATAAGTTAATTAAGTTCTGGGTAAGCTAGGGATTTGGGGTCATAATAAGCTGAAAAGGGGCACCTGGAATCGCTTATAGTAAGCTTAGTTGGCCAGGATGTTGGTCAATTCAATGTAAGTGTTTCCTTTTACTCCTTTTGCCTTTTATACTCTAAACTGCGTATGCTAGAATGCTAGCTGTAATTGTGCTTGTTTGTGGCTTATCTGCTCATTGCGCATTTTACATGCTTAATTGTCTATCAATTTTCCTTTTTAGTCATTTACTTGCTTATTACTTTAATTCTTTAGTTACTTTGTTAAATTTTCACTTTAGTGCCATTGAAGTAGTGTTTGAATTAGCTTACTCTTTGCCGCTTAGTATAGATCTTAGGATAAGTTTGCGTCTAGTGGTTGTATTAGGGACGGTTTAGCTTATTTTGATTATCAAAAGTTCATAAAATCAGAAAAAGAAAAAAAGTATTCATAGGTTTAACTTGAAAATCCACTATTTGGATTAGCTCGTATCTAGTTGCATAAGTTAGATCCAATGTGTTTTAATGATTTTTACGGTTCATAGAGGTTTAACATAAGAGTAATCAGTAGGTAATATGGTTTTGAACTCAGAAAATCAAAAATTTTAGTCCATATTAACCCTTTGTAATGATTTTATGATTTTGCTTAAAAACTGTTTGAAAGTTTTTGGATTTGAGTGTTAGTTGATGTCATAAGTCCACTTTTAGGTGATGTAAAGTTTCTGAGAATTTGCTTATGGTTTAGAAATCTTTTGCTCAAAAAGTAGAATTCAAAGATACAAAAAAATAGATAGTTGGCTTAAGTTTCTGACTTTGTTCATCAGTTTCTTTGATGTTAGTAATCCTGGTGTTAACTGCGCTTAATTCCAATTTTTGTCAGTCTGTTTTAATGTTAAAGGAAGATTCAATAGGTTTCCTTGAGGATATAAGTACAGCTGCTTGGATTTTGTCATCCTTAGTTAGTCACTTTGGCCATTTTCTGGCCTAAAGCACACCAGCAGTCCTTGTTGCTTAGAATTAAGGATTGATGATTCGAAATTCAGGAATCGAGTAGCTCTAAGATAATGTTAGGTCTGTTTACAATAAAATTTGAGGATAGTAGCTTTTTAAGCAGATGAAAATAAGCCCAAATCTGACTAAATTACCTCTATTTGTGTAGCCACCGTTCATACAGGCCTCTATTTGGTGTTTAGGGTTTTAATTTTTCATTTATAGGAAGTTCATAGGGCACCTTAGGTTAATATTATATAGTCATAAGTTTTAGTTGAGATTTGGCGGCAAATTAGCCATAGTAGCTTACTGTTTTGCACAAGCTTGCTACCAGACCTCATGTTCCATGATTAGTAGCTGATATTTGTTGATTTGGGTGCAATTTTGTGTTGGATTTCTGTGTTTTTGTTATTGTGTTGACTCCTCACAATCCAAAGGTTGTGAGGGTGCCGTTTGTGCCCAAAAACATCGAAAAATAAGAGAAAACGAGCCCAAATCAAACAAAAACGAGCCTAAAATCCATACAACAACTTTTTTTAGTTCTGTCCGACAACGCTGCAATTTTTTATTTTTTTGTCTGATATCGGACAACACTGATCGTGGACAAGCCTGTTGTCTGGTAGGATCTTGGACAACATAGAAGTACTCCACCTTGGAGTACTTTGGGGTACTTTCGTTTTTAGCCATTTTTTTAGTTTTTTTTAAACTTTTTCATTTTTCCCTTATTAATTTAGTTAAAATATAATTTTTAGAAAAATAAAATTTATTTTTAGCATTATTTTATTATTTTTATGATTATTTTAGTTTAAAAAGTGTTTTTAGCCTTTTAAAAATAGAAAAATAGTTTTAAAAATTTAGGAAAAATACTTTTTAGTCTTAAAATAATATAAGTGAGTTATCAGTTCAATAAACTAATATATTGGGCTTTTTCTTAATTATATTTAATTTTAGGGCTTTAATTAGCATTTAAAATTGAATATTTAATTAATAAAAGGTTTTAAAATATATTTATTAAAATTTTATTCTTATTTATATTATTTTAGACTTAGTTTTCATTTTTAATTAATTTTTAGCTTTACTTTTTAATTTTGTCACGTTTTACGTATTTACGTTCGCGTTTTACGTCAATTCGTCGTAGTGTAATAATAGTCGTAGCTCGTCTTTATTTTCTCTCTTAAAACCAAAAACGACACTAATCCAAACTTTGATTTTATATAACTGGCACACTTAATTCACACACCTCCTTCGAGAACGAACTTGGAATTTATTTGACTTGTCGGTTTTCCTAAATCGTCGAGTTTAATACTTACCGCTCATACGCGTTTTTTCTAAAACGTTTACGAAAATCCTACATCAATTTTTGGCGCCGCTTCCGGGGAGGTGTTTTTGAGTGCCATTATTACTATCGTGTTTGTGTGAGTAGTGCGTTTTAGCTTTTCAATTTTTAGAAAGCGTAAATAACGTACATACTCATTTTTGTTATTTTTCATTACTATATTATAATATCCAAATAAATCGTGTTTAATTTTCCTAAATTAAACACAAATCAATCATTTACTATATTGTAGATATCCCATTATCGTTTTCGTTTTTTTGTGTGAATATATTACTATATTGTACTTACGTAGAACAATAAATATACAAGTACTCCAAAAGCGTGAAAACGCAATCTTGATTCGGGATTTCATCACTCGATCATTGTATTCGAATCCAAAGCAAAAGTTTAAAGGCAAAATAGATAAATACTTTCGCGAGGTTTAATTTCAATTAACACAAACTATAAGGTGGGTATAAGGCGGTTGTATTTCACGGCCTAAGGGAAAAAGGCTCTTAAGTGCTTAGCGCCGCCTCGTTTCCCCCGCTTGCATGTGCGTGTTTTGAGAAAGAGGGCTAATCGAGGGTTTGTCGCCCAAGTATTATCTACGTATATTATATTTGCTTGTTTTCAAGATTAAACCCTCTTGAACGTTTTGGTGTTCCACCAACGTTCTAAAGTCATCGAAAGCGTTCACTCCACGTGATCGTTTTCATTCCTTGAGGCTCCTTTAATCGAGAAGATCGATTCGAGGGGAGATTTGTAGATTTGTGTCTACGTAATACACCAAAATCCAAAAAAATTAAAAAAACAATCAAAAACCAAAAAAATTGAAAAATCGAAAAGCCGCAAAAAGAATCTTCTTTGCTACCACCCATTCTACGCTTAGTGCATGCGAACTCGATCGAAGGATTATTCTAATTCTAGCTACGCTTTGAATCGACGCAATCGTAATCGAAGGAATCGACTACGTAGACGAGATTTAGAAACCGACGTTCCTAATATCGTTGTTGAAGAAACCGTAGAGGAGATGGCCGACAATCGTTCGATGATGGAATTGCTCCAAGCGCCCACCGAGGGTTATGGAGACGCGATCGTAATTCCCGCTATCGAAGCGGAGAATTTTGAGATTAAGAGCGAAATGCTTTCGTTGATTCAAGCTACGAAGTTTCAAGGTCGTGAAGCCGATAATCCTCACGACCATATTCGGAATTTTGATCGTCTTTTGGCCACGAGCAAGTTTAAGAACGTCGACATCGATGTCGTCAAGCTTATGCTTTTTCCGTACTCGCTCGATGGTGCCGCCAAGGATTGGTACGAGAAAGAGCCACCTAATTCCATAACTACGTGGAAGGATCTCGTTTCCAAGTTCGTTAATTATTTTTTCCCACCGTCTAAGACAACGTTTTTCAAAAATGAAATTACGAAATTTGAGCAAAAACCGAATGAATCTTTTAGAGACGCGTGGGATCGTTTTAAGGAATTGCTTAGGCAATATCCTCACCATGGTTTTTCCGAGTTGCACCAAATCGATACGTTTTACAACGGTCTTAATTTTCAAGAACAAGATTCGTTGAATTCCGCCGCCGGTGGCAACTTTTTGTGTAAGACTCCGAAAGATGCATTGATAATTATCGAAAACCGATCCAAGGTTTACCAACTCCGCAACGCACCGAGTGTTGCCAATGTCGCCATTGTTAGTAATTCTAATCGTGACATTGAGAGAGTTGATGCGAAAGTCGATAAGTTGACGAATGTGTTTACGTCTTTTCTCGTTGAGATGCAAAAGAAAGACGCCCCGCTACGATGAAAGAGGTTGAGGTTTCGTGTACGTTTTGTGGTGGACCTCATAATTATTACGAGTGTGCGGCTACGGATGGCCAAACATCGAATGTGAATGCGTTAAATGGAAACAACAATTTTCAAAATCAAAATAACGCGGGTCCATCACGACAAGACAATTATAACCAAGGCAACAATTTTTCGAATCAAAACCGAAACAGTTTTCAAGGAAACAATCAACAAGGTAATTTTCAAAACCAAGGTTATAATCAAGGTCGTAATTTGAATTGGCAAAATCGAGACAATAATCAAAACTCGAATTTTTCAAACAACAACAATCAAGGAAACAATTTTTCAAGTGGTAATCAAGGAAATTTTCAAAGAAACAATCAAAACCAAGGGAACTTTAATTCAAATCAAAATAGTTCGTCAAACGATTTTCAAAATTACATGAAAACGAATGAAGCTAATATGAGACGATTAGAGGGAGAAATTGGTACTTTGAAAAAAGACTTTACAAATACTTTGAAATTGCAAAACACGAAGATTGAGCAAGGACAAATCGACATTAAAAAGATGTTTTCGGCTATTATGAACAAAGCCTCGGGTGCTTCATCGAGTTTGTTACCTAGTGACACCGTTGCAAATCCGAAGGAACAATGTAAAGCCGCCTCGTCTCGTGAGAAAGGTCGTGTGATTACCCCTAACCTTGAAGGATTTCGAGTTGTTCCTTCTTCTCAACCCTCGACTTCTAAGACGTCTTATTATTCTAAAGTCGATGGGGTGAACGTGGCGACCAAGGAAAAGAGTACACACCCTCGTGTACCTCAAATTCCATCCACTGTTCAAAAAGAGAGCTTTATTGACCTTACGAAAGTAACCCTTGAAGAAACTTGTGCATCGATCCTTCTTAAAAAACCCAAAAGGCATATGCCGAGAAAGAAAGAGGATCCGGGCCAATTTCTATTACCTTGTGATTTTTCCGAGACTGAGGGATGTTTAGCCCTTGCCGATTTAGGTGCTAGCATCAATCTCATGCCTCATTCTCTTTGGAAATTGATGAGATTGCCTAAACTTACCCCCACAAACATGACAATCGAGCTTGCAAATTGTACTCCATTAATACCAATTGGAATAGCCGAGGATGTCTATGTTAAAGTTGGAAAGTTCGTTTTTCCCGCGGATTTTGTTATATCCGATTACGAGTGTGACCCTAAATGTCCCATTATTTTAGGCCGACCATTTTTATCGATGGCTCGAACTGTAATCGACGTTCACGAGGGGAGACTTACTATGAGATATGGGGAGGATAAAATGGACTTTTTCACGAGTAAATCCCAAGTGTTTAATGACAATGAAAAAACCGATGTTTCAAAACCTAATGTTTCTAAACCTAATGATTTCAAAATGTTCACTTTAGCGAAAGAATGAGGCTTAATGCATATTTTGAAAAAATTAAGAAGAACGGTTTTAAAGATGAGGATTTTAATGATAAAGAATACGTGTACCTAATTCAAAGGGGTATGTGTAAATTTATGAATGAAAATTCACTTTGGGATGAACTCGATGAAATAAGTGAAATACCAATTCCGAAGGGCGACGTTAGTGCCATCACGACAATGACCAAAATTGACTCGTCTTCACCACCTTCGAAGGACCACGTCTTTGAGGCTTCAACTTCTAACTCCATCGAAGTGCCTCCTTTGCCTAGCCCAACACCCGTTGAGGCTAAAGGTTTTATCGAAATCGATCCTCTCGTCTTAGAAAAGTCACCTAAGCATAGTCATTCGACTTGTAAGACCATGGTTGTGAGTGCTCACATCGACTCTTTCTTCGACGATGACGATGGCGATTTTGCCGACATTGATCACGTACTTCGAAATCCACATGCTATTTTTGAGGATTCTCCTAAAAAGACCTCTTCTCATGTGAAGTATGATGATTACGAGTTTGATCCCGAGATTGAGGAAATCATTGAACGAGAGCTAGCTCTTTTGCTTCCACTCCCACCTACGAGTGAGGTAGATCTTTCCAAAATCGAGGATGAACTAAATGAGTTGGAACGTCTTATTTTTGATGACGAACCAACTCATGAGACCACTAAGAATCCAATTCTCGAGGAGTTACCTAATCAACACTCCTCAAATGAGAATTACGTTTACCACATTCGTGAGGATTTAACTTATGAACAATCCGCACAAATGAATGATGGTTTCGTGCTTGATCGTGATCTTTTCGAGAGAGTTTCTAAGATACTCAAGGAGGGGAATGACAAACCTTGGTTTGACAAGCCTATCTTTGATGAAGAAATCGATGAGATCGACGTTCATGAGGATGACGAGTATGTTGACCCCGAGGGGGCGGTGTTCTTTATTGATAGACGTTTTGAGAACTTATATAATCCGCCACCCCCTCCCACCAATGAATTAAATGTGAGGATTTTTAGCGCGACTAATTTTGAATTTGACACGCCAAATATTTTCGACATTATCAAATCGGGTTTTCATAAAGAGTTTAAAAACGATGAAAAAGGAAAGGATTTTAAAAAAGTTTTAAAAGATTTTTCTACAAGTTTAACTCCGTCATCACTGCGTTTTATGAGTGCTACCACCTCGTCTACTCCTTTTGACGACGGTTGGTGTGGATCTAGTGTGGGGGAAGCCCCAAATGTTCCCTCCCATTTCTCCACCGAGGACGAGATTTACGATCCCGGAATTGCTTGTAAAGGGAAATCTCGGTCTTCCACCGATGCGATAAATGGAAATCATATCTATTTGCTTGGTGTGAGTCTACCTCGAGTAGCTCATGATGTTGACTTACCCATTTCCCCACCTTTCTACTTCTTATCTATTTTCTTCTACCCCTTTGGGGTTCCACTATCGGTTGACGTAGCGTTGTTTCGTCTTTCATCCGAAAACGAAGACGCCATCTTTGACCCAAGTATACGTATATCGGGGTTTTAAAGTACTCCACGTACTTTTGGGCATTGTTTATCATGTAAGCCCCACCAAAAATGACCAAACCAAGATTATCCCTAAATGATCACATTTATGGGGATTCGAGTCGATCTTTTGACTCGGTTATCAAAAACAAGGTGCCTTGTGGGGGATTCTCATGCTTATCCTTGTAAATATTATCGATTTCTTAGTTTAACGTAACGCGGGACTTGTGCTCTTCCAACCTTTGTTCCATGGTTGTTTGTGATTGTGATTCATTAGGTTCATCGTCATCATTGAAGCCTCTCGTGTTCGTTTTACAAATCACTCGAGCTTTGATCGTTGTCTTTGGAGATTCCGATATCCGATGATATCCTTTTATGTTCTAACGTTTATCTTATTAGCATAATTCATAAACGGCTTTTAGGTTATTCGTTTTACCCTTTCCATGCTCGAGATTAAGCATTCGACTTCATCTTTAGTATGGGGGTGTTTTCACCCCTAGACTCGAAACATTGAGGACAATGTTTAATTTTAGTATGGGGGGGGGGGGAGTAGATACTTCACCTTGCTTACGTCACCACGCAATCCAATATTCATCATTTTGTTACAAAATAAGGCTAAAAATGGCCAAATTATAAAAATTTTCTTATTTTTCATAAGTTTTTAAGACACGAATGTAGGTTTTCTGATGGTGAGAATAAGAGTAATTTTTGACTCGATCGTGCGTGTTGAGCACTTAGCTTCGATTCCTTAACTTTTTAGGCTAAGTCTCTTAAATGAGGACGAGAAATGATAGAGTTATTTATAAGTCTCGTAATCGTCACGATCTCATGTGTAATAATTATTAGCTTATTCTCCCCACGCTTTTGTATAATAAATATTGATTTAGCGGTTTAGCCACTATTGTTGGTTTCTAATTTGTTTTAGTAGCTTCCATGTAATTAAATTGGGAAAACATTGAGGATTCGCCAGCATCACGGTTTTGAAGTATTGGCACCCGAATAATCGAAAGCTTCACCTAATAATAAGATTTCAAGTGCTCACCTAAATTAAGCAAAAATTTGAAGCTCACAAGGCCGAAAAATCTATGCCCAAATTGAAAGTGAATTATGACCCCAGGATGTGATGAGTCGACATCGAGGTGCCAAACGACTCCGTCGATAAGAGCTCTTGGGAGTCATCAGCCTGTTATCCCCGGCGTACCTTTGATCCGTTGAGCGAGAGCCCTTCCACACTCTTAATCTTTGAAGCTTTAAAGATCCAAAATTCGCTTTAGCGTGAGGATATACGTCTTTGGCTGATAAAACCACCGATGAGGCGGATAATAAAAGGCAAGACAAGACCGAAGTCATAATAAAAGCTTCATGGCGAAGTTGAATAAAAGATGGAGGTAAACCTATGATAATAAGGCCCTTCCGTTAGGGGGCGTATAAAAGTCTTGGTAATAAGTCTCATGTTCAAAACCGTTATAAAACCGTGTTTATCGATCCTTCTTGTTGACTTAATTTTTTTGACATCGTTGTCTATTAGGATGAATTATTAATTTAATGATTTTGGTTACACCGTTAAGACTCATTTTTTAGACCTAATCTCTATTCACGCATAAGTCAATGATGTATCCTCGTGATCATTAAGACAAAAAAAAATATAAGAGATACCAAGTAGGAATAAAGGAGTTTAGGTTCGTAATTAACACTCATGAGAAGTGATCGTGTTGCTAACTTATAATAACAATGATCTCGTTACACGCTTAGCATGGAATTGGGTGAAAATCGAGGATGACGAAATTATTTCTAACGAAGCATTCATGTGTTCTTATTCTATGATCCTAAAAGTCACTTGATTGTGATGAAAACAATACATTATGTCTAAAACGCGTGTAGTAGTTTATTTAAATTTACGTCTTCAATAAATGTCATCATAAATTGAATTTTGGAAGTGCCACGATACTTAATTCTAGCATTGCGTGGGGACACGACCATGGTTTAGTATGGGGGAGTGATGAGACTGTATTTATACATAGTCTCATCGTCCAAATCGGGCTTAAAACGCTTAAAATATCATCAAAATACCCCAAAATATGCTTGTGTTTGTTCATTGTGTATTTGGTACGGATATCGTGAAATCAACAAAAGATCACAAGATTCAAGCAAAAACGAACACGGGAAACGAAGCCACACAAAGAACCGGACCCGAACGATAATTTTCTATTGAAGTCCTTGAAGTTAGAAGATTTGGCAAGATTGGTCCCTCGACTTTGGAATACTTGTCTTTTATACCCTTGTAGATCCTCATAATTACAAATGGGTCCCTAAAATATCAAGTGTATACATGATTTGGCCCTTGAAGATTCCTCAAATTCCACTTAAAGTCCTTGGTACAAGATTGGAAAAGTTTTTGTGGCAAATATGAGAAAACAAAAACTTTCTATACAAGGGAAAAGGAAGTTATGGCTGGTAATCTTTATTTGCACAATTGATGGGAGTCAAGGGATCTAAATGGGCAGACAAAGAAACTTGCATCCTCCACTACTAAGCCGCCACGTCACCCCCACTTACCCCTTCCACCAATCACCTTTCACCAATACTCCAACTCACCATCCACTCACTAAACCCCTTAATAAAAGTTATTAAACATTTTTTAAACCGTTTATTAATATTTAGTTTAGGAGGGAATCATCTCATGTGCATCATTAACATCGCCAAACCCACCTATGAACCCTAAAAACCACCCAGAACTAATTACCATAACCATGAAGTAATTCCCCAATTAACTTTGGGGGTTTTACTCTTTACCCCACACCCAACCATCCCATGTGACCAGAAAACGACCCTTCATCCCCATTGTTCCCCACAGCTCAACAAGGTATCACGTTCTTCCCTTTCTACTGACACCTTGGACCAAATCAACGAACCATAAGCTTTTCCTTGCTCCCCACAACTAATTAAAGGCCAAGATTACTCAGAAGCTTCAAGAACAATTTTTGAATCAAGCATATACCAAGAAATATCCAAGGGCAGATTTGGAAACTCATTTAGCTAGGGTTATGTTTTTTATGCTTCTTGTAGTAGTATAAAAGGAGTATACAACATGTGTATCACCCTTTGTTCCAGTTTTCACTTTGTAAATTTTTTATTTCAAGAATAGTTAAAGTTTGTTTAAAAATCCTTTGCAAAGTAATTCTGAGTTCCAACTTAGTTGTAGTTCTTTAAATTCCTTTATTGTTATTTGGTTTTCTATCAAAAAATATTTTGTGCAAAATACTTGTTCAAGTTTTTTTGAGACCCAAGTGGTGGCAAGCAGTTGTTTAGGGTTGATTGACACCCAAAATCTAAACAAAAGGTTGCCAAGACTTGTTATTATTTTGTTGGTTACCTTTTTCATATTGCAGAAAAAAAAAGATCTTTTTCCAAAGTTTTTTTTTCAAAAAATCATTTTTCTTGATTTTTCTGTGCTTATTACTATAGCATTAAGCCCATGCCCAGCTTATTTAACAAATAAGCTGGACCATCGGCCTAGTGGTACCTTTGTTCTTGTTGTTTGTATTTCGTTTCAGGTTCCAAAGAGTCTTGATTTTTGTTGATGGATGTTCAAGAAAAGTCAAACTTCTGTGGTAGATTATATAAGTTAATTAAGTTCTGGGTAAGCTAGGGATTTGGGGTCATAATAAGCTAAAAAGGGGCACCTGGAATCGCTTATAGTAAGCTTAGTTGGCCAGGATGTTGGTCAATTCAATGTAAGTGTTTCCTTTTACTCCTTTTGCCTTTTATACTCTAAACTGCGTATGCTAGAATGCTAGCTGCTCATTGCGCATTTTACATGCTTAATTGTCTATCAATTTTCCTTTTTAGTCATTTACTTGCTTATTACTTTAATTCTTTTAGTTACTTTGTTAAATTTTCACTTTAGTGCCATTGAAGTAGTGTTTGAATTAGCTTACTCTTTGCCGCTTAGTATAGATCTTAGGATAATTTTGCGTCTAGTGGTTGTATTAGGGACGGTTTAGCTTATTTTGATTATCAAAAGTTCATAAAATCAGAAAAAGAAAAAAAAAGTATTCATAGTTTTAACTTGAAAACCCACTATTTGGATTAGCTCGTATCTAGTTGCATAAGTTAGATCCTATGTGTTTTAATGATTTTTACAGTTCATAGAGGTTTAACATAAGAGTAATAAGTAGGTAATATGGTTTTGAACTCAGAAAATAAAAAAATTTAGTCCATATTAACCCTCTGTAATGATTTTATGATTTTGCTTAAAAACTGTTTGAAAGTTTTTGGATTTGAGTGTTAGTTGCTGTCATAAGTCCACTTTTAGGTGATGTAAAGTTTCTGAGAATTTGCTTATGGTTTAGAAATCTTTTGCTCAAAAAGTAGAATTCAAAGATACAAAAAATAGATAGTTGGCTTAAGTTTCTGACTTTGTTCATCAGTTTCTTTGATGTTAGTAATCCTGGTGTTAACTGCGCTTAATTCCAGTTTTTGTCAGTCTGTTTTTAATGTTAAAGGAAGTTTCAATAGATTTCCTTGAGGATATAAGTACAGCTGCTTGGATTTTGTCATCGTTAGTTAGTCACTTTGGCCATTTTCTGGCCTAAAGCACACCAGCAGTCCTTGTTGCTTAGAATTAAGGATTGATGATTCGAAAATCAGGAATCTAGTAGCTCTAAGATAGTGTTATGTCTGTTTACAATAAAATTTGAGGATAGTAGCTTTTTAAGCAGCTGAAAATAAGCCCAAATCTGACTAAATTACCTCTATTTGTGCAGCCACCGTTCATACAGGCCTCTATTTGGTGTTTAGGGTTTTAATTTTTCGTTTATAGGAAGTTCATAGGGCACCTTAGGTTAATATTATATAGTCATAAGTTTTAGTTGAGATTTGGCGGCAAATTAGCCATAGTAGCTTATTGTTTTGCACAAGCTTGCTACCAGGCCTCATGTTCCATGATTAGTAGTTGATATTTCTTGATTTGGGTGCAATTTTGTGTTGGATTTCTGTGTTTTTGTTATTGTGTTGACTCCTCACAACCCAAAGGTTGTGAGGGTGCCGTTTGTGCCCAAAAACATCGAAAAACAAGCGAAAACGAGCCCAAATCAAACAAAAACGAGCCTAAAATCCATACAGCAACTTTTTTTAGTTCTGTCCGAGAACGCTGCAGTTTTTTATTTTTTTAGTGTTGTCCGATATCAGACAACACTGATCGTGGACAAGTCTGTTGTCTGGTAGGATCTTGGACAACACAGAAGTACTCCACCTTGGAGTACTTTGGGGTACTTTTGTTTTTAGCCTTTTTTTAGTTTTTTTTTACTTTTTCATTTTTCCCTTATTAATTTAGTTAAAATATAATTTTTAGAAAAATAAAATTTATTTTTAGCATTATTTTATTATTTTATGATTATTTTAGTTTAAAAAGTGTTTTTAGCCTTTTAAAAATAGAAAAATAGTTTTAAAAATTTAGGAAAAATACTTTTTAGTCTTTAAATAATATAAGTGAGTTATTAGTTCAGTAAAATAATATATTGGGCTTTTTCTTAATTATATTTAATTTTAGGGCTTTAATTAGCATTTAAAATTGAATATTTAATTAATAAAAGGTTTTAAAATATATTTATTAAATTTTTATTCTTATTTATATTATTTTAGACTTAGTTTTCATTTTTAATTAATTTTTAGCTTTACTTTTTAATTTTGTCACGTTTTACGTATTTACGTTCGCGTTTTACGTCAATTGTCGTAGTGTAATAATAGTCGTAGCTCGTCTTTATTTTCTCTCTTAAAACCAAAAACGACACTAATACAAACTTTGATTTTATATAACTGGCACACTTAATTCACACACCTACTTCGAGAACGAACTTGGAATTTATTCGACTTGTCGGTTTTCCTAAATCGTCGAGTTTAATACTTGCCGCTCATACGCGTTTTTCCTAAAATGTGTACGAAAATCCTACATCAGTCGTTCTCAAAGAGGCTAGTGTGTTGTGTATAGATATGATTAAATGTTTGTGATTATGATTATGAAGAAAGAAAAGAGAAAAGGATGACGGTTACGATTGAAATTACACTAAGACGAAAGTCGTACACGTAAAACCGTAAAAAATGACGAATTTTAAAAGTTACCCTAAAAATTCCAAGAAAATTGCAATAAATCCTAAAAAATGTAATTAGAGTTTACAAAAAATCAAAAATCACTCAAACCTTTTATTTAATTAAATAATAAGTTTTTAATGCTAATTAAAGCCCAAAAAATCAATTTAATTAACAAATATCCCAAAATGAGATTATTCAATTTGTAAACCTCTAAAATAACTTAAGTAATTATAAAATATTTTTGGAAAATTTAAAATTAATTAAAACTATTTAAAAATGATTAAAAACTATAAAAATATTAAAATAATCCTAAAAATTAATTAAATGACAAGAAAATTAATCTAAAATTTTTTAAAATCCCAACTTAATGTTTTTAACCTAGGTAAAATGAAAGATTTTCAAAAATCTTAAAAACTAATTTTAATAATAAAATAATAATAAAAATTCAAAATTTATAAAAAATTCTAAAAACTTACAAACTAGTTTAATTTAACTTAAATAAACAGAAAAAAAACTTGAAATGACCGAATTACCCCTAATGGGCCTCCAAATGGGCCAAATAGTAAAATAGACCCCTTAATGGGCTCAAATTGGCCCAATAAGAAAAATGTTCACAAAATGGCTCAAAACTTCTAGTTAAGCTTAAAATTC
Organism: Glebionis coronaria; assembly: GCA_025667525.1. NCBI lineage: Eukaryota > Viridiplantae > Streptophyta > Magnoliopsida > Asterales > Asteraceae > Glebionis > Glebionis coronaria. The sequence goes on along the minus strand of CM046882.1, from coordinate 73,878,892 downwards.
AATTTTAAACACAAAATTTCAAAGGCCCAAAAGCTGAAAATGAGCTTACACAGCTTATTTCAAAACAGCTTATCCTTAATGGGCTTTTTGGCCCATTAAGCTATAAGCTAATGCCATAAGCTGTAATTTCACACACGTCCTTCTCTTGACCTCAATAAGCCTTTTGTAAAAAGAATTTTTTAAAAAGCCCAAGAATAAGCCTGAAATAAGCAAATGTTCTCTACACAAAATGACAAAATAGTCATTTTCGAGTTCTAGACCAATTCAAGGGCTGATTCTTTTTAAAAAATGTTTCAAATCACTTAACTAAGCTTAATAATAAAAAAGGTTTCCAAAAAGCACAATGAATAAGCTGGAAAAAGCAAATAAGCATTTATGTAAAAGTCAACTAAGTTGGTTTTCTAGTCAAACCTAAAAGTCAAAGTCTCAAATGCTCCAGAATAGTCAAATGAGTCAATTAAGGAAGATTGATTACAAAAACAAAGTCGTTTCAGGTCTAAATAAGCTATTATAGCTTATTGATAAGCTGTTTGATAATTAACACTAGCAGTGGCTAGTTTTGGGTGTCCAGCAGTGGAAAAAGTTTCCACTGCTTGACTTAATTGACTTTTTGTCTTTTGTGAGCTTTGGTTGGAATCAAAGAACAAACAAGGCACCTTTATAACCAGTGAGTTATAAGGAGTCAATAACAATCAACAAATCACACAAACGCTTAGCCAATTAGTACAGCTAATTTAAACAGTAACCAGACATTGCCGAAATATGAAAAATAAGAAGTTTTGAAGTAATAAGCAGATTAAGCAAAATTAAGCCAACCAAAGTTCACCAAATGCATACACAAGCTTAAATAAATTCAAATGAACACAAACAAACTTGTTTCATACACTGGTTCAAAGATTAGACCTAGATTCAACCTATGTGACTTAACTGATGAACATTGAAGTAAACAAGATGAACTTTGCTGATATACTTGACCACAAATCCAATTTTAAACCCTCAAATATATTTATCAGCTTACACAAACTATCTTTTACCAATTTTTAATCCTAAACATGCATACACTCTAAGTGTTCCCAAGATTTCAGATCAAAATAAGCAAAATCAAAGCAGTTATAGCACAATATTCAGATTTGATGTTCAAAGCACAAAACTTGCAGATAAAAGCATACAGTCACTTAGTAAACAGATAGAAACTCTAATAAACACTTAACTCCTACTCAAACTCACATACAAAGCTTAAATCAGTAAACCCAAACACCCCTTAAACTTTGTAATCCAAGATTTAACAAAGTAAATGTGTGTAACAGTTATACCAAAATCAAACAAGCATCATAACATCATTCTCATGCACTTAGAACAAGATCAAGCCACAAGAATAACACATATAACAGCAGAATCACAAAATCACATAAAACTACTTTTCAATAGATTTTTGGTAAAACGGGTTCAGACCTCATGAATGTACATCCACACTCACGAATTGTTGAGCTTATGTGCCTAGCTTAGCAAGGCACAAGCTTCCAGTAAGCTGCTAAGAATAACAAGGTTAGAAATAAACAGATTATATGAAAAAAGAAAATGAAAAATAAAACTGATTAATTCAAGCTTTGTACCCCACTCCTTGATTATCCCCAAGCCAAGATCTCACCTCACCTTGATAATATTCTTATCAGGGTGATGTGATCAACCTTTGACCCAAAAATTCCAAGGGTTTGAACAAAGAACTTAGAAAAATATCAGATTTTGAAACTTTTGCAATCTCTTGCACAAACTTTAAAAACAAGTTTTGAAACTTCACAATCACAAACTAGAACCAATAACAATAAGTAAATGAGAATGACACTTGGAATTCGTCAAAGATATCAAACACTTTTTCATTACTTTGAACAAAGGATTTACAGATTCTTGACAAAAAGAAAAACCAAGAGCAAAGATAAATGTTGCATACTAGGGCCTTTATATAGGCTACATGAAACTAGAATACTGAAAAGAAAACATGAAACCCTAGTGTATGGAAGTCCTAAAATTCCCTTGCAGAATTTAAATTTTGCTTGATCATGTGAAGTTATCTTGGCGTTTTGTTGATGCTAGCTGGGTGGAATTTGATCAAAGGGCTCAAAACAAGCTTAAAATGTAAGCTTGAATGTGGTGTGTTGATTTGCTGGCAGGTTTTGGCATTTTTACCAAAAGCATGAAGCAGGGGTGGTTCATGTGAGCATGTGAGTGATGTGGCAAAGTGTTTAAGGTTTGGGTTATGTTTATGACATCCTTAATCACAAATCTGGAGGTGATGTGGGTTTAATTGTTGCTTAAACACAAACCCCTAATTTGTGTTTTTGGCATGAATAGTGGGTTTTGATTCGGATTAATATTTGAAAAAGTGTTAACCGCGTGTTTTTTAAACTAATTAATTAAATAGTTATAACAGGTTTAAGTGGAAAGTGAGGTGGCAAGTTGGTGGCTTGTGATTGGCTGAAAAAGTTGAGTGGGGCACGTGTCAAAGGGTGATAGGTCTAGGTAAGTTTGATGTCGTCCAGCTTTGCCCCCTTTCTTTCTTTCTTCTTTCATTTCAGGTTTAAATGGCCAAAAATAGATTTCCCTTTATAATGAAGTTTTAAACTTCATACTTTGGCCACCAAAACTTTTCCAAAAGTTTACTAAGGGTATTTCTTGCCATTTGATGATTCTTCAAGGGTTCTTTTTGACATATCTTCATACTTCAAGGTCTTGACTTTTTGTTGACTTTGTGAAGGACTAATATTGACAAGTCTTCATAATTGAGGGACCATTCTTGCCAATTCTTCAAAGTTGAGGGTTCTTTTTGTAATTTTGACAAACTTTAAGGACCAAACTTGTAATTATGAATATACAAGGGTTTAAAGTGTCAGTTCTTCAATAATAGAGGACCCTTCTTGTACAATATTCAATTCCTCAAGGGTTTTTCTTGGAAAATCAACTCTAGGGACCGGTTCATTGTGCGGCTTCGTTTCCCGTATTCGTTTTTGCTTGTTTCTTGTGATCTTTTGCCATTTTCTCAATATCCGTACCTAAAATACACATTGAACAAACACAAGCATATATTTGGCACATTTTATGATATTTTATGCATTTTAAGACCATTTTGGACGATGAGACTATGTATAAAAGCAGTCTCATCAGTAATAATATAGTAAAGTTTATTAATAATAATACTTTATTTTAACATATGATTATTGATTAATAATATAATACATGATTTTATAAGTAATTATTAATTAATAATATTATATGATTATATTAATTAAACTTTACCTTAACTGATTATTGTATATATTTAAATTAAAATATGTTATTAATTTAATTAAACCTTGGTTAAAGATGAAATAAATTATTTAAGCAAAGTTCTTAATTAATTAAATGTAACATAAACTTATGCCATGAATAATTATTTTAATAATTATTGTAAGCTTAATTAAGATGACCATGTTTAATATCATGATAATTATATAAATTGATTATATCATAAGTCTTATTTTAATTCATTAAGTCATAAAAATAAATTGACAAAGATCAACCAACACACTTTGTTGTGTTTCGGTTATACCCGAGCCCTGTGACAAAGCCTCACCGAGACCTTGAGGTCTCGGCTTGCCTCGAACCAACAACAAACACCACAGCCGCATGGGATGTGGCACGCCACTATTAGGCCAACGCAGCCTCTGCTGCTTGTTGGCATCCCCCTGCGTGCAACAGTCACCCACCGAGAGCCATAGAGCTCTCGGTTTGCCACTTCCAAGCCAAACCAACCCCCGATTGGGTGTTTGGTGTTGCGACTGGTAGAACGCAGCAGCCACCGCCCCTATTAAGGGTGCGACTGGCTGAGAAAACCCACCACCGAGACCTTTAAAGTCTCGGTTCCCGTGATAAACCGAACCAAAAACCAATCTAAACCCGATTCCTCCATGTTTATACCTTTTAATTAACATGTTTTAATACTTGGTTTTTATGATTCATAATCAAAGGAAAAATAAATAAAAATATTAAGGATTTAGATATACCGGATGTGTGTATTGATTTTGAATTAATAACACGAACATATACCGTAAATTCAACAAGATCAAAAGATTTCTTCCTTGTGTTCTTGTGGGTGCCGCGACCAAGAGAAAGAAAAAGGGAGGCTAGGGTTTTCTTTTTTCCTATAAAAGTTTATTATAAAAATCCCTAGAGGTTTTGATAACGAGATATTAAGGGTTAATGGGCTGGGCCAAAGCCCTTCTCTTGTTTCTTTTGGACCGCCGACCAAACACCCCTTCATAGTGTTTTTGTTTTGTTCATGTTTAACTAAAAATGTCGTGTGTGTTCATGTTTTAATCTCCGCATTTTCTTTTTGGTCGTGTTTTAAGTATTATACATAAATACTTATTACGAGATAATAATAATAATACATATGTAATATTTGTCGAAATTAATTAATATACGTAATACTTAATTTAAATGTTCATGATACGTGTCATATATTAACTAATCGTAAAGTTTTAATTTGTCCGTGTTTTCATGTAATTAATGTTCTAAGGTATTTTATACGGGTTTTACAGTATAAGTATCTTTGTTGTGTTTGTAAGTTTGTACTAAAATACATGAGTATAGAAAAAGACTTTTAGTCATATGAGAAGTATGTTGAGACAAAATATGATTACAAGTAACTTGTACATTTTACGTTATGTATTAAAAGTTACATATATTTCATCAACAAAACAGACAAGAATGTATAGATTAAATATCGTAATATTTGCACTGACAGAGTTTGTAATACCTCTGTTTAGGATCCATAAACGGAAGCTAAGTTTTGGGTATTACTTCATGTTTCAATAGTAATCGTAGAAACGACTCAAAAGAGACGTTTAAAAATTTAAGTTATCATTCAGTATCCGAGTTTTTACAAAATAGGATCCCATAATACATAGTAGATAAAAAGTTTGAATGATAACAATTTGGACGTCCCATGTCCATTGTCATTCTGTGTCGTAGTTGCTCAATTACCTGAGATACATGCTTAAAAGTCAACACAAAAGTTGTGTGAAATCCATATGTTTAAGTAATTGTTGAATACAAGTAATGTAGTAGTGGGTTACGCCACTTAGCAATTATTGCAACACATACACTTATCGTGAAAGCAATATTATCATTGCAAGTGAGCTCATGACACCATGACCTTAACTCGTTATTAACCCAACTGCCTTGGGAAATAAGAGTGAGGATCCGCTATCCTTTTAATAGTAGTAGGTAAAAATGTTTTAAAACCCGGTTTTTTAGTTGACTCGGTCTAGTGGCCGGTTTACGGGTCAACCGGTTAACCCGGTTCTCTTTCTCTCTCTCTCTCTCTCTCTCTCTCTCTATATATATATATATATATATATATATATATATATATATATATATATATATATATATATATATATATATATATATATATATATATATATATATATATATATATATATATATATATATATATATATATATATATATATATATATATATATATATATATATATATATATTATACTACGGATAAAAAATATGTATTTTTTACTCATACTTTTTAGTTTTATATTTATAACATTATAGTACAAGTATACAAAAATAATTAATTTATAGATATAGTTTGTAATAGATCATAATAAAACAATATTAGTTAATGTTTTATGTTAATTTTGACTTTATTTTAACTAGTATTAATTACTATCACTTTAATTTATCATTAAAACTTAAAAATATTTATAAAAAAAGGTTTTTGAAATATTTTTTAATTAAAATTCGTGACCCGGCCGGGTTTATTAAACCGGGTCAACGAAAAACTGGTGGTTCAATCCGGTTCTCAAACAATTTAAAACCCGGTCATATCCGGCCCGGTCTCCGAACCGGTTCACGGTTCAACCGGTCGGGTTAACCCGGTTTTTAAAACATTGGTAGGTAACTTGCCAAGGTTAGCCCTATAATAAGTATTCAAATATAGTGCGTTTGATTACATTTCTTGAAAGACAAACAGGAAACGTCAACCCCGATAGATCTACATACGATAGTCGTGCTCACACACAGTGATTAATGGTTCATGAAATTTGAAAGTATTAGGTGTAAGAGGTATTCATGCAATAATATATCAGGATAACATACAGTTCGAAAAGTACTTGTATTCGGTTTTATAACATGTATCTCCCTCACGGGTTTAGTGAAACAATTGAAGTAGTAAAATTCAGGCTATGAACTCACCTTCTTAGGAAAATCTTATTGATGTCAAAAATGACTTAGTTAAGATTTAACGGTTTCGACACGCAACCTGAGTTAATGTGTCAAGTCTTAGTTTGTTGTCTATGTTCCAAAACTTTAATTTATAAAGTTTGAAGTATTAGGGTTTTGTTTATAAAATTGTCATAATATTGCATCACTGCTCGGTCTATCATAATTCAGAGGTCATGTAATAAACATACGAGGAGCTAGAACACTTTTAAATCGTAAATCCAGTAAACTTGTCAGAATATATAACCAAATGAAATCCCGAATATCCCTAATAACGTGATACATAAGTAATTTAAGTTTCTTCAAACGTTTGTAGATGATAAGTTATGTAAAAATAATTTATATAATTATTTTTATATAGTTTAATGTTATATTATTAAATGTATTTATAAAAATTATATAAAAATATTACATTTCATACCTTTAAGTATTACAAAATGACATTATATACTACACCTTGAACTTGTCTTTCTTAATTTCTATTATGAAACAAATGGGCTTTAGTCCCAAATGGATAAAGTGGACATTTTCTTGTCTTAATTCGGCCTTTGTTTCAGTTCTTGTCAACGGATCTCCTACTAGAGAATTTAGAATAAAAAGGGGACTTAGACAAGGCGACCCTCTCTCGCCATTCCTTTTCATCATTGCGGTTGAAGCACTCAATGTCAGCATACTTCATGCGAGGAATAACAACTTATTCCATCAGGTTAAAGTGGGTGTTGACAACGTACATGTCTCACATCTTCAATTTTCGGATGATGCGCTAATCATGGGTGAGTGGTCCTTGTTCAATGCAAAGAACCTGTCTAGAATCCTAACTTGTTTTCATCTTGCTTCGGGCCTTAAGGTTAACTTTCACAAAAGCAAGCTCTTTGGCATCGGTGTCACCAATTCAGAAGTTAACTCACTTGCATCTACGATTGGTTGTCTCCCGTCTCACTTTTCTTGCACTTACTTGGGCCTCCCGATTGGTGGTAATATGGATAGATGTTCTCATTGGAGTATTCTTGTTGATAAGTTTCGAAACAGGCTTTCAAAATGGAAATCAAATTCCCTTTCTTTTGGTGGTAGACTAACTCTTGTTAAGTCTGTTCTTGGGAGCTTAGGTGTTTACTACTTTTCAACCTTTAAAGCTCCTATCAGCACCATCAACAAGCTTGAATGAATAAGAAGAAATTTCTTGGGTGGTTCTTCAGATGAAAAGAAAATTGCTTGGATAAAATGGGACAAAGCCACCTCACCTATTTCTAATGGGGGTCCCGGGATTGGTACTTTAAAGTCTAGCAATCAAGCCATGCTTTGCAAATGGTGGTGGAGGTTCAACAACGAAAATAATGCACTTTGGCACAAGGTAATTCGATCTATTCATGGCTTAGATGGTGGTCCAAATAATTTTCCCCCATCAAATCTAAATCGGGCCCATGGTTCCGTATTGCTAAGCTTAAAGAAGATCTTTGCAAAGTTGGAGTCGGCTTGCCAACAGTTTTCAAAAAAAAAAGATTGGTAATGGCTGCAACACTCGATTTTGGCTTGATAATTGGCTTGGAGGATCTTCTCTTAACGTAGATGTCCCCCGCCTCTTCCGATTAGATTCGAATCCACAGTGCCTTGTTTGTAGTTGTTCTCCCACCTATCATCCTTTACCATCAACACATCGTATTGCTGGTTCTTCGCCCCTCGAATTCCATTGGGAGTGGCACAGACCCATTCGGTCTGGTCCAGAAGGTGAAGAGCTGACAACCCTTTGTAATTTAGTGGCCCAACTTCGCCTAACTGATGACATTGACTTATGGGAATGCACTGTGGACGACACAAGACTTTTTACGGTTAAAGGGATGAGATCTCACATCATTAACACAACCTCGCCCCCACCAACAATTTCATCTCCCACAAGATGGAACAAACAGATTCCTCAGAAAGTGAATGTTTTCACTTGGAAAACGGCAAACCAAAGACTCCCAACAAGATCTAATCTAGACTACAGGGGTATTGATCTTCATAGCGTCCTATGCTGTCACACCCCACCATGGCGGAATATGAGGCGCGACATATGGATATCATCACAACAATAGCGTGTCTATAGAGTTAACTAAATGAAATAGAAATGTCATAAAAAGGTGACACAATGTCATGACAATATCTCAAACAATGCAGGCGTCTAGGTAAGTAGGTAACAGGCCTACCTCTTACCAAAGACATTCAAATAACACACATCAAACATATAGGTATCAAACAATATACTAAATTAAAAGACAAAACAAAATCTAAGAGGAAAGGGAATCCTCCTAATGCAATCCTAGCAGCCTCTATACTCTAGCCACTTCTAACATCATCCTCCTCAACTACCTCACCTGAAAATGACACTAAAATCTGTCAACATAAAGTTGGTGAGAACATAGGTTTAAGTTATCTAGAACATCATAAGAAACCTTGACATCCGCTGTAAATAAGTTGAAGAAAACAATTTATAGTAATGGACCATAATGTAATAATCATGTTACATGCATCCACAACAAAACTTAAACCAAGTACCGATCACATCTACAATTCACAAAGCACACTGTAACAATCAATAAGTATCCCGTCACACACACAAGAACACACACCACACTATCCGGATCTTTCCCACACCACCTGTGGAAGATGAACTATATCCCCGTCGAGATATCTTGCCTCTGAAGAGACGATGCACAAGTACTCAGGACGGATCGTGCCCCCCGAAACAAGAACTCAGAACCAAGAACTCAGGACGGATCGTGCCCCACGCTCCACACACATCACAACTGGTCCCATAGACGCCCATACATCTATGTACCAATCCCAATCATAACACAATCAAGATTCACATATCAGAACATGTATCAAAGCACATATGAGAACACATAAGCACGCATGTCACACAATAACACATCTATGTCCAAAAATTTATAAAAATATAGTACCGAAACATTTTAAGAACACCACAAGTGTCATCTCCATCCCATACTAGAAGAAAACATTTAAAAACTTAGTAAAAATGGGACTATGAACTCACCTGATAGCACAACAAGCTAGCACTCCTGCAAACCTATAAAATCATACACGAAACCCTTATCTCAGGTCTTAACACCCAAGTTAAGTAACAATCAAGGAGATGAATCTAATCCCCCAATCCCCATTATCTAGTTCTCCCACTACAAGCTATTCTATACGTAAAATTCCAGTTTTTCCCCGATACGGTTTACTAGTCACTAAACGATCACATAAAATGAACTTAGCATCACACTTGACTCCTACCCTACTGGGGTTATGTTGTTATATGATCTAAGAACTTCAGAAACCAATTTTACTTTCTAATTACACGTTTAACCCTTTCGTTTAGTCTTTACGCCAAAAGTTGTTTTCACCAAAACTGATTTTCCGTACATGCTAAATGTTTGACACCAAAACCCCGACCTAAACACCATAAATTTTATTTAAAACCTCCAGTCATTTTATATACATTATAAAGAGTTCCCAAATCAAAAATATTTGGCTAACTCATCCGTTTGGTTAGGTTTTGACTCAAATCCCCGAAATCAAAATTTATTCCTGAACAGCGCACTGTTTTTGTAAAAATTATTTGACGACCTTCCCGAACTCCATTTTTGACTAACCTTACATTTTTGAAAAGTAGACTCCCTGAACTTAATTTTAAAAAAAAAGAAACTCGACCAAAGGTGCTACCTACTGCCCGGAACAGTCGACACAGGACAGCCTTAAAAATCAGACTGTTTTACGCCTTTATGCACTAACACTCTAAACATCATTAATTATCCCTAAATTTATAACACAAACCCTAAAATCATTAATGGATCTTAATTAATATATTTTTCTAGAAAATTAATAAAACCCTAATCATCTCAATGATGGTTAATTAACAATACAATTATGATTAATTAATAAAACATAAATTATATTAAGGTTTAATTGATCACTTACCTTGAAACAAGAAAAATTAATGAACCCTAATCATAATTTCGACTTCTCTTGATATCCATGGAAGATTTAGACTTATTTTAGGTTTATTTAGGGTTATTAGTCGTTTTTAGGGGTCTAGGGGTGTTTATATAGGCCTTGGTAACCTTCTAGACAAGTTTAGGCCCAATTAGGACTTTTAAATGGTAATTATCCTATTTTTATTAATTTAATTATTAAAATTAAGGCTATGGGACCCACAAATTCGACTCATCTCTGTGTTTTATCATATTTACACTCTCCCCCTTCTATTTTATGTTTACTTATACTCCTATACACTTTCGGGACCAAACCGGGTACCCTTTTGCTAATTTTTCGACTTTTTACGCGATTTTGAACTAGCCTTCATTTCTAAAAGTTTCTAAATATAGAAAGTAACTATAAAATTATCCTAACCATATTATATATACTTAATACATACATACAACATACGATACATACACGAAACCTTATCAAAACGATACCTGAACTTTTCTGCAGTTCATTTCTAAACTCATTTCATTTCCAACTTATACCATGATTTATACATTCATGTGAACTCATGAGCACGCACCAACCCCATCACATCATCATATAACGTACCATGTACTACATAAACAATGTCTAACATAATGATAAAGTCTCAAATATGAGCACATAACACATAAACGCACACCAAGCACATGATCAACATCAAACAGTCAAAAGTGAAAAATCCAAAATCTAGGGTTGTCACATCACTCCCTCCTAATAGAAATCTCGTCCCGAGATTTACTCCATAAGCTCAAAAAACTTCATTTCATAACCAACTCGCTATCTCTCTCATAAGAACGTAACTGGATCATCCGTATGACTACAACAACGCCCTCAATGAATATAAGCTCAAGACAAATTTTAGGACCCCCAACTTCGGATAAACGATCAAGCCCATGGACAACTAACGGACGTTTACGTGAAAGAATTTAAAAAATATGAACCAAAACCTGAGACTCCAAAAGATACTCAACATAAAACATGTATCGACTCCCAACGAACCATGAAAACGGACAAATGACACAAGAAGCACCCAGCGACAACCGAAACGTATTACGACCGGTGACATACTATTAAAACCTTGTGCAAAACCAAATTTTACCCCATAATGGATTTTGTACCTTAATGTATATTAGTTTTTCTAAAACCATGTTATCACATTAGTAATTTATGTAATCATTTGACAAAAAAAAATCTATAGTCTCTTCACGAAAGATCAATTGTCTAAAGCACGCAACACAATATCACGCGTCAACATTGACTCCGGAACCCACATTCTTCATTAATGTAACAATCTCTATGATGGATACATCTAAAATCCTATCCCAAAGCAGCCCTATGTTAGCCTTCTAAGTGTCCACTATCCCAAAACACCCAAAAGACGAGTTTAAACCATGTTGTCCGAAAATTAATCTTGAACTCGACAGTTGTACAATTAATTCGACCAAGCTACTGACTTCCATTGACAATACGTTCTAAATATTTAAAAAGTACGTTCCGAGTACATAACTTTAGGTTTTTGAATCACCTAAAAATCTTTAAAAAAACGAATAAGTTATGACCAAAACGATTTTACCTAAAATCTGCCCAGACATTAGCGACAGTTTCTGACAGTTTAGCGACGAATTTTGATAGTTTAGCGACAGTTTCTGCCTACTCTGATTTATAACCAAAAAAACGATTTGAAACCCTAAAACCCCTCATTAATTACCAAATTCAAGACCTAATTTATTTTAATTCCAGAAAATTAGAAACCCTTACCCATCATATGAGTAATTACATGATTTTAACATATTTAATTAAATAAGAACAAGAATTTAACTAAAGATCATTAGCTTTAGGTGATCAAAACCAATTTTAGTTTTTTTTTAAATAATAATAATAAACAAGCCATACTTATATGTTAAAAAAATATATATCCCATCTTATTTCAAACACGCTTACGACACTTAACCCTTATTTCACCGACTACCAACAACTATTTTAACTATTTACAAATTCCATTTCTTTTACCACATAAGATACAAACTAAAAGATACCGTTATCCCAAAAAGAATTCTCCACCCTCTCAATAGCCTCTACACCAAAAGTACCGTACAAACAAATACGTGAAATGAGGACTCGATAAATGCGCTACTACAGAAGTTGAACATCCCAAAGAGTGAAGAGCTATAAAACCATCCTAAGAATACAACCGATAAGTAGAAGGGATATATACATATATATATATAGGCATACACGTACATACACTCAAGTCCATACAACATATACAATACAAGCATGTATTAACCCTCTTTCATGCAACCATACTTAGGAATCCATTGATGTCGTGGTACTTGTATAACTATGTTGGCCACCGTACTTATACCAGTCCCCTTTCACTAATGCACTCCCTCCTATGATGACACTTATAAGAATTAATACTACACATAACACATCAGTCTACCAACTCAAATAATCACATAGATCCTACAACTCACATAAGCACATAATCCACAACATAACATAAGGTCCAAAATCACATGTATTAAAATAACATAGCCAATGCATGAAACAAATAAACTCGTAGTCCAGCTGAACCAGCGTAGACTAAATTCAAAATGTATAAAGAACATGAAAACGTAATTAAACGAAATCCACCAATGACTAGCGTATACGACTATAGTTCTACCCGCACTAGTCAAAACTCGTAAAGAAAATAAAATGTAGCTAAGTATGAACTTACTATGGTTCAATTCATACTAGTCAAAACATCAAATAAATAACATCCAAACACATCAATTAATATAAAATGCACACATACTCCTATGACGCCTATATGCAGGGACCCTTAAGCTATAGATTAGGCTACGCGACTAAGCAACCTAATTCTCTATAACCATTGTCTCTGATACCATTCTGTCACACCCCACCATGGAGGAATATGGGGCGCGACGTATGAATATCATCACAACAATAGCGTGTCTATAGAGTTAACTAAATGAAATAGAAATGTCATAAAAAGGTGACACAATGTCATGACAATATCTCAAACAATGCAGGCGTCTAGGTAAGTAGGTAACAGGCCTACCTCTTACCAAAGACATTCAAATAACACACATCAAACATATAGGTATCAAACAATATACTAAATCAAAAGACAAAACAAAATCTAAGAGGAAAGGGAATCCTCCTAATGCAATCCTAGCAGCCTCTATACTCTAGCCACTTCTAACATCATCCTCCTCAACTACCTCACCTGAAAATGACACTAAAATCTGTCAACATAAAGTTGGTGAGAACATAGGTTTAAGTTATCTAGAACATCATAAGAAACCTTGACATCCGCTGTAAATAAGTTGAAGAAAACAATTTATAGTAATGGACCATAATGTAATAATCATGTTACATGCATCCACAACAAAACTTAAACCAAGTACCGATCACATCTACAATTCACAAAGCACACTGTAACAATCAATAAGTATCCCGTCACACACACAAGAACACACACCACACTATCCGGATCTTTCCCACACCACCTGTGGAAGATGAACTATATCCCCGTCGAGATATCTTGCCTCTGAAGAGACGATGCACAAGTACTCAGGACGGATCGTGCCCCCCGAACCAAGAACTCAGAACCAAGAACTCAGGACGGATCGTGCCCCACGCTCCACACACATCACAACTGGTCCCATAGACGCCCATACATCTATGTACCAATCCCAATCATAACACAATCAAGATTCACATATCAGAACATGTATCAAAGCACATATGAGAACACATAAGCACGTATGTCACACAATAACACATCTATGTCCAAAAATTTATAAAAATATAGTACCGAAACATTTTAAGAACACCACAAGTGTCATCTCCATCCCATACTAGAAGAAAACATTTAAAAACTTAGTAAAAATGGGACTATGAACTCACCTGATAGCACAGCAAGCTAGCACTCCTGCAAACCTATAAAATCATACACGAAACCCTTAGCTCAGGACTTAACACCAAAGTTAAGTAACAATCAAGGAGATGAATCTAATCCCCCAATCCCCATTATCTAGTTCTCCCACTACAAGCTATTCTATATGTAAAATTCCAGTTTTTCTCCGATACGGTTTACTAGTCACTAAACGATCACATAAAGTGAACTTAGCATCACACTTGACTCCTACCCTACTGGGGTTATGTTGTTATATGATCTAAGAACTTCAGAAACCAATTTTACTTTCTAATTACACGTTTAACCCTTTCGTTTAGTCTTTACGCCAAAAGTTGTTTTCACCAAAACTGATTTTCCGTACATGCTAAATGTTTGACACCAAAACCCCGACCTAAACACCATAAGTTTTATTTAAAACCTCCAGTCCTTTTATATACAGTATAAAGAGTTCCCAAATCAAAAATATTTGGCTAACTCATCCGTTTGGTTAGGTTTTGACTCAAATCCCCGAAATCAAAATTTATTCCTGAACAGCGCACTGTTTTTGTAAAAATTATTTGACGACCTTCCCGAACTCCATTTTTGACCAAACTTACATTTTTGAAAAGTAGACTCCCTGAACTTAATTTTAAAAAAAAAGAAACTCGACCAAAGGTGCTACCTACTGCCCGGAATAGTCGACACAGGACAGCCTTAAAAATCAGACTGTTTTACGCCTTTATGCACTAACCCTCTAAACATCATTAATTATCCCTAAATTTATAACACAAACCCTAAAATCATTAATGGATCTTAATTAATATATTTTTCTAGAAAATTAATAAAACCCTAATCATCTCAATGATGGTTAATTAACAATACAATTATGATTAATTAATAAAACATAAATTATATTAAGGTTTAATTGATCACTTACCATGAAACAAGAAAAATTAATGAACCCTAATCATAATTTCGACTTCTCTTGATATCCATGGAAGATTTAGACTGATTTTAGGTTTATTTAGGGTTATTAGTCGTTTTTAGGGGTCTAGGGGTGTTTATATAGGCCTTGGTAACCTTCTAGACAAGTTTAGGCCCAATTAGGACTTTTAAATGGTAATTATCCTATTTTTATTAATTTAATTATTAAAACTAAGGCTATTGGACCCACAAATTCGACTCATCTCTGTGTTTTATCATATTTACACTCTTCCCCTTCTATTTTATGTTTACTTATACTCCTATACACTTTTGGGACCAAACCGGGTACCCTTTTGCTAATTTTTCGACTTTTTACGCGATTTTTGAACTAGCCTTCATTTCTAAAAGTTTCTAAATATAGAAAGTAACTATAAACATATCCTAACCATATTATATATACTTAATACATACATACAACATACGATACGTACACGAAACCTTATCAAAACGATACCTGAACTTTTCTGCAGTTCATTTCTGAACTCATTTCATTTCCAACTTATACCATGATTTATACATTCATGTGAACTCATGAGCACGCACCAACCCCATCACATCATCATATAACGTACCATGTACTACATAAACAATGTCTAACATAATGATAAAGTCTCAAATATGAGCACATAACACATAAACGCACACCAAGCACATGATCAACATCAAACAGTCAAAAGTGAAAAATCCAAAATCTAGGGTTGTCACATATGCCCCCTTTGTGACGAGGTGACTGAAACCGAAGAACACATCTTCGTCTCATGTGGTATTGTAAAGGAAATATGGAAGGGTATTGCAGACTGGCGGAACATCCATAGAATCACAGTGACGTGTCTTGCTGATGCAATCAATCTTGCTGACATTGTCCCCCTCCCGGCTCCCGGAAGAAAGTTTTTTGACACGGCTGTTCAAGCTACCCTTTGGACCTTATGGAGGTTTCGTAATGAGATGATTTTCGCATTAAAAAGACCCAACAAGCGCCTCATCCTTGACAATATCAAACTTTCGTCATTTAATTGGTGCTCTAGTAGACAAAAGAAAGTTACAATTAGGTGGATTGATTGGATCTGTAATCTGTTGAAACAAATTTCTGGAGGCTCTTGGCCCGAGGATATTAAGCTTCAGTCTCGTGTATAGTATGCTTGAGGGTTGGGCCTATCCTGCAATAATAGAACGCACGTTAGCTCGCCCCAGGTGTGAACCCAAGACCAAGCTCCGGCGTGAGAGTAAGTAACTATCACAGGAGTGGTATCCGGTGTGGAATACCGGAGGAATACTATTAAGTAGAATTCAATGTGGTGTACTGTGTGTTGTTGTGTAGTAAATGCCTTGAGGTATTTATACCCAAAGTTAAAGAATACCTGGCTGTGTATTCATGTCATCGAGACATGCACCATGAACAGTGCCTTATGGTCAGAAACAGTATAAAGCAGGCGACGGTTTATGGCTGGATCCATTGGATAAAACCTGGCCTATTGGGTAAAAAAAGGTCTCCCGGGATATGGGGGATCTTGTCTGCTGACTCTTTCCTACGTGGCAATTTCTTCGGCGATAGTGGCATGCCTTCGGCCATGTGCCGGAGACATACACAAACATGTCCCCCCAAGTATTAGTTCATTGTGCTTATGATGGACTGATACTTTAAGTAGGTCCGTCTTTGTTTTTTGTCTGATGCTAGCCACTGAACTGTTCCGCTTTCTGAATCGGTTCAAGTCTGTTTCCTTTTTTTAATCCCTCCTTTCCTTAGTGGGATCAGGGATGATGCCACGTGTCCCACACTTTCGAATTCTACGGTGGATCCTTATCCTCGTAATTCGCAGATGAATAGTGTCACATCGTTTTCTTCGCCTATACCCCCTATATATACATGCTATCAGTTTTGATTTCCTCTCGTTTTCGCCATTGTTATTTTCTTCATTCCTGCTTCTTTCTCACTTTTCATAGGTAAACTTCTTCTTCACTTGTTATCTCTTCCTATCGCATATTCGCCTGTTCCGGATGACGGGGAAAGAGATCATGAAATCGAGAGTGGACCCTCTTGTGAAACGTGATCCGAAATATGATATGCACATACGATTTTCTGGTATGACTAGTGATGATTTGAAGGTGATAGTATGTAAGTATAATATCCCTTCACTTTTGAGACCTCGCCTTCCGGACCCGGACTTGACCATGGACCGTCTCCCTGACTCTACTATTGGCATATATCGTCAATTCCTTGACCATGCTGGCCTTCAGATTCCCTTCTCTAATTTTTTCTTGAATGTGATTCACTACTTCAAGGTACATATTTCCCAGTTGGTTCCTATAGGTGTGAATAGGGTTGTGATGTTTGAACTGCATTGTTTTGGTTTGAGGATTCCAGTATCTGTTACATTGTTCAGAGTGTTTTATAGACTGAACAAACAGGGTTATTGGTTTTCTTTTGAGATTAGAGGTGAAGGAGAGTATGGTAAGTGCTTGACCGAGACCACCTCTAGTCTTAAGAAGTGGAAAACAGGATTCTTTTTGATAGACCGTCGAGCCATACCCTTTGCTATGCCTTGGAGGCACCGCGACTCTGTGATCATCGATGAGATTCCTTCCTCGTATAACATTTCTCATGCTAAAGCTCTTGGGAAGAAACCCATTTTGTGTCGTCCTCCTCACGAGGTCCTACTTTTTCTCGCTGGTATTTCTTTCCCTTATAGTCATCCGGAGCTGCGCTGGATACTTCTAGATGTTGACAAGAAAAGGTATGTCTTTGTTTCCTCTTGTTTTTGCTTCATTATTACTTACACGGGCTTGCTTATGCTTGCCTCACCTTCGTCCTTTTTCTTCCGCAGAGATGATTTTTGTAGACTTTCTAAGCTTTCCCTCCTTCGAGAAGGTCTTGTTGATATTGGTGAACCTTATGGAGAGAACGAGCAACCTACTCCTCATGTGACTGAACCCTTACCCACTGGTCAAGATATCCCCAAGTTAGCACATGTTCAGCTAGCAGTTGAGAAACCCTCGGCCCGGATTGTAGAGGCGCAGAAACAGGATAAAAATCCGAGGGTGAGGAAGGCCTCTTCGGCTCCAGAAGGGAGTACATCTAATCGTTGGGTGAAGAGGAAAAGTCGCCAGACCGTTCATTCCGATTCCGAGGCTGATTCTCAGAAAACCCATTCCACCCAACCCATTAGTGTTGTGAAACCCCCCTCTCAAGCTTCAGCTGGCGGTTCTGACCATAGAGAAAAATCTCCTTCGATTGTGCAAGTGAGTGATCATTCATCACCTCATGCTGAGCATGACTCACAAGTTGCTGGTGAGCTTTTTACTTTCTTCCCTCTCGTCTCTTTTTGTTGTTTGTTTGTTTATTTATTTATATATATGTATGTGTACTGACCCTTTCGTATGTAGTAGGAGAAGAATTTGAGCCCCCAAGTTTGTTCCGGACTAGAGGTTAAATGAGGACGTTAGGGTCAATTCCAATTATGCTGCCAAGGAGTTTTTATACCATCTTGCCACTCCTGCCGACGACCAGCATCTTAAGGCTATGTCTAATTATGACGTCCTTCGTCATAGTTGCCGAACCGTTGCTCAGAGTACCATTATTGCCGCCGAATTGATGAAGCGTTATGAGAAGCTTAATAGTGAGTATGTGGACATGGCTAATTCTCACTTTGCTGAGAAAGAGTCTTTCTCCCAAGGTCAAGATTTGTTGGATCGCTTAAAAGTTTATCATCAAAAGCTTAAAGAGTCTCATTCTGCGTGTGCCAAGAATGAAGAGGAGCTGAATCTTCGTGTTCGAGTGCTACTAGAGGAGAATGAGATCCTTAAAAAGACCACAGCTGAAGCCACTGAGCAACTTGCCCTTAAGAATCATGAGTTTTTAGAGATTGTTGGCAAGCTTTCTACTGCCGAGACGAACAACAAACATCTCACGGTCCTTCTTAGCCAAGCTGAAGTTGACAAACAAATGCTGATCCGGTACGGGATCCCATGCTTGGTGAGGAAACTGGTTGGCTGTTATGAGTATCGTAGATCTCTCGGTGTTGTATGTAGTGTGGCCTTCTCCGCTGGCTTTATGAAATCCGTTGGTCTTGGTAGGACTCCAGAGCAGGTGAAGAATGCTTTATCAAGGGTCAAAAACATTAAGAGGGATGCATTGAAGACCTGGATTGGAGCTTGTGATGCCTTGTTCGTTGCTTCCTATCCCTTTATTGAAAAGGTATCTTCTTCTTTTTCTTTGTCAGTAGGTGACTTGCTACAACGGGAGCCTGAGTGTGGACCATCCCAGCCTGAGATCAGCGAGCTCCCTTCGGCCGCCGCCTCTGGTGTCACTCAGAAAGATACCGATTCATCTGGACCCTCATCTCGAGTTCAAGAAGAAAAGAAGAGAGACTCCAAAACTGATGCTTCTACCCTTTGAATGTTCCTTTGCCTCCGGTATGCTGGGATAGGCTTGTAATCAAACAATATTTCTAAGTTATTGTAATGATTTCCTAACCTTGATTTTACTGGAACATCTTGTGTATGGTGCAATGGGTATTTGGCAATCTTATAAGTCTGTGACAAAACAATGTATACTCATATTTTTCTATCCTTAGAATATATTGCAAATATTCTTATTGTTCACATTTTTAGTCCTTACTTAGTGCTTGGTAAGTTTACAGCATTTATCCTTCGGCGTCGAGCCGGGAATTAAAATCACATGATGATACTTAACCTTTTCTATAGAGGACATCGACACGTGGCCGCTTTTAATTCGTCCTCTGGATTGCCTTTCAGGCACATCCAAACACTTAAGAGTGTTTCTTGTACTTTATATGGGAGGACATCGGCAAATGGCCGCTTTTAATTTGTCCTTCGGATTACCCCTCGGGCGCATCCAAACACTTAGAGTGTTTTTCACAATTTATATATGTATGGGAGGACATCGGCACATGGTCGCTTTTAATTTGTCCTCCGGATTACCCTTCGGGCGCATCCAAACACTTAAATGTTTTTCTCGTAATTTATATATGGGAAGACATCGGCACATGGCCGCTTTTAATTTGTCCTCCGGATTGCCTCTCAGGCGTATCCAAACACTTAAGAGTTCGGTTAGCTACTCCGAGGACTACAAACGTACTGACAATTGTGTTACCTAATCAAAGTGAAAATTTCATTCATTCAGTTGTTCTTTCCATTACATTGTTTTCCTTACATAAAACATTTTTGAAGATTGATTGCGTGCCATGTTCTTGGTATCTCCCGTTCGTCCATAGTCTCAAGCTTGTATGAACCATTCTGGTACGCTTCCTTTACTCTGTAAGGGCCTTCCCAGTTGGGACCCATCTTGCCAATCTTCTCGACCCTGCTGGCTTCATTTCAGTGATAGACAAAGTCACCCACTTTGAAATTGCAAAGTTTTACCCTCTTGTTGTAATATTGCTCAACCTTTTTCTTGTACTTTGCTTCTTCAATGGCTGCGGTCTCTCGCCGCTCCTACAACAAATCCAAATTTAGCCGAAGCTCTTCCTCATTGTTGTCTTCGTTGAATAGGAGTGTTCTTGCGGATGAGACTCCCATCTCAGCTGGGATTACTGCTTCGCTCCCATATGTCAAGCTGAATGGTGTTTCCCCATTACTTGTTTTTAACATGGTTCTATGGGCCCACAACACATGAGGGAGTTCATACACCCACCCCGTCAAGTTTATCCCTAAGTGAACTTTGAGTCCATGCTTTATAGATTTATTGGCCCTTTCAACCAACCCATTAGCCTGCGGATGAGCGACGGTGGTGTTCATTTGCTTGATTCCCCATTTTTCACACCATTTCCTCAATGTTCCTTCCACCAGCTGCTTTCCATTATATGTTACAATGACCCTGGGTAGTCCGAACCTACATACGATATTTTGCCAAGCAAACTTTTTTACCTCCTTCCTAGTCACCCTTTCCAAAGGCTTTGCTTCTATCCATTTTGTGAAATAATCGATGGCCACGATTACAAATTTCACATTTCCCGGGGATCCATCGATTGGACCAAGGATGTCCATTCCCCATTGATAAAAGGGCCACGTCGACATGATGGAAGCCTTGGCACCGGCCCGTGTATTTGACATGCATCACATTTGAAGATCTTTTCCCATGTATCTTGGTGCATGGTGGGCCAATAATATCCTTGTCTCATGATCTTTGCCACCATCGACCTTGTACCAGAGTGCATACCACACGACCCCTCATGGACTTCTCGAATGATGTAGTTAGCTTGAACCGGACCCACACATCTTAGCATTGGAGATAAGTAGGACTTTTTGAATAGCACATCATTTTCTATGGTGTATTGGCTTATCTTAATTCTCATTGCCCTAGCTTCATTAGGGTCTTGTGGCCATATGCCATTCTCCAAGCATTTCCGAATGGGTGTCATCCAATTTTCCCCCTCTTCTTGTACTATGTCATTAATTTCTTGAGCGTCTATTGACCAGGACTCTAGGATTTCCACTAGGATTTCCTTGGTGAGGTGATTAAACGCCACTGATGCGAGCTTACTGAGGACGTATGCCTTTTGGTTCTTGGTTCTTGCCACGTGCATGATACTGAACTTTGTGAAGCATGTGATGATTTCTTTGGCTTTGGTTACTTCATCATCCTATCATCATTGACAACAAATTCCCCATTCAGATGACAAGCCACGAGCTTAGAGTCTACTTTGGTTTCTAGGATCTTTACCCCCATTTTCCTTGCCAACCGCAATCCAGCCAATAATGCCTCATATTCTGCTTCATTGTTAGAGCAATTAAAATTGAATCTTAAAGCATATGTAAACTCCATCTCTTCTGGGTTTGTCAACACCAAACCAACTCCTGCCCCTTTTGAGCTGGATGCTCCGTCGGTGTACAATGTCCAAGCTTGTAACACCCCACTTGGATAAATGGACCGTTACGTGTATTTATGGCGTGTCATCAAAGCATGAAAGGCAATGTATTAAACATTAAATGACCATACAAAAATACCGGAATCAAACATCGGTAGTCCAAACATAAGCTCAAGATAAAAAGATCTAAATACTGAAAGAAAAGGACGAAACAGTGTCCAACAACCAAAGTAATGTAATGTGTGCATAAAAATAAAGGAGTCTGGATAGCTCCCAACCAAATGCACGTACTCTCTTAGAAGTCCTAAGATCGTCCCTGTGTACCTGCCGTTTGGAAACATGAAAGGAAACTACGGCTGAGCATAACGCTCAGTGAACGGATAAAAAGCATGATAAGAATGTAATGAAAGTAATGGAATAGATGACAAAAAAAGAAGCTATGAGACTGATATGTAACATATGGCAGAACTCTGTAAAAATCTGAGAAACCTGGTTCATACATACCGAAACTGAATTATTAACTATTAAATCTGAAAACATGCATTTACTGTATTTTAATTGCCAGAGCTTATATAGGTCAGGTGCTGTAACAACCGTACATGAATAACTGGAGGGGTGACCTCGTCATGCTGTAGAGGGGTGACCTCTAAATAACTGTAGAGGGGTGACCTCTAAATACTGTGTTGGCTGGAGGGATCAGCTCCAATGTGAAGGATGTAGAGCACACACCACATTCACCCTGATAACTTGTAAACTGATAAGCCTAGGATGCATCCATACGGCCCACTAAACATACATATAAAAATGGCCAAATTGAACATGAGTGGGACGATGCAGGATATCACTCTCTTGCATGTGAGTCACGACACCGGTGCCTCTAGTGCCGTGGTTACGGTACCTCAGTAACTAGTACATAAACGGGTCGTGCTTGTATATAATGCTCAGGCAACTTATTTCGTTTTTAACATGATTTCTGATAAGCTTAAACATATACGGGGAAAACATTTGGCTGCAGACGGGAATTCCTAATCATGCATAGAAAGGAAGTCCTTACTGAAAGGACGGAAATCCGTACCTCGTGTCCAGTAACCGACCGAGATCAACTGACAGAAAGTCTACTCTGGTTTCACGCGAGCTACAGAAATAAGGGACGTGAATAAGTACACTGATATTCGCTTATTAAATTCCATGTTCTTATTGGCTTTTCATTATTTATTTAATTTCTGAAATTCTGTACGTATATTAACTGATAAATATGATCTTATAATAATTCATTTTAAGGTATTATCGTTCTACTATTAGTTATGGTACAAGCGTATTTCTGACGCTATAGTAATACTATATTAAGTATCCCGCTAAAAATAGAAAGTCTCTTAAATTAGAAAGTTCCCAAAATAATTTAATTCATTCAATAAAATTATACCCTTTTAAAATATTAAAGATCTATTTTAATTTAATACATTTAAAATATATTTTAAACATTTATAAAACAATTAGTTTAAAAAGGTATAATATAAAAATATTCATATTATTTATTATAATAATGTCCCGAGCCTACCGAGATACCCCATCTCGGTCGCACTAAACAAATCAACAAACTATGATTAAATCTGCCTATATGAATCTACGTCAGAAAACCGTGTCACTAAAACTGTCGCTAAAAGCTGTCCTTTTTAAAACTGCATACATATAACAGTTCTGTGACAGAAAAACTATCACTAATGTTATTTACTATTTCTATTTTCCTGTCCCATTTCTTTCCACTAATTAACCACTTAGTTCCCACTGCTAGGTTATGTTTTCCCATTGTTTATATAAACCAAACGCACCCTTATTTCAGGAACAACCCATTTGGGCTTGTTTCGAATATTTTGGCCGATCTCAGCCCGAGCCGCCCCTGTGTGGGTCACGTCTGGGCAAAAAAAAGAAGGACCACCGAGACCTTAGGGTCTCGGTTTCATTAAACCAACACAACCCCGTTAATACAGCCTAAACAAACACCCCCTTTTGGGTTTTCTGGCCCTCGGTCGACCCACAACAACACCACCACCGAGACTGTGATGTCTCGGTTATGTGCAGCCCCAAACCGAACCCCCTTTTTATTAAATTAAACCCCATATTTCGTGTGTTAAGTAAATCAAAAGAGAAAGATTAATTTACCTTGTTTGATTTCTAATAAATGATGAACATACACAAGCTTCTTGAAGAATTTGACCCGAACATCCTTTCTTTCTTTTCTATGGGTGGCGGCAAAAAAAGGTTTCCAAAACCCTAATAGATTTTTTTTTCGACTGTGTGTGAGGGAGGGGTTAAAGTCCCGTGTTTTATTTTTTTACAATGGGCTTGGGCCCAAAATTTTTCTTTTCTTTCCTTTCTTTAAATTAAAATCGGCTATAAGGCCCTTTTATTTTATTTATTCTTTTTTTTAATACTTGTATATAATTTCCCGCGTTTGTTTTCGTCCATAATTTATACGTAATAGTTTAAATAATTAAACCGCGTATTTACATTCTCAGATTTAAATACGGGTTTTACAATTCTTCCCCTCTAAAAAGAATAATTCGTCCCCGAATTAAGGATACGACCGTACTGGGTTTTACAATTCTTCCCCTCTAAAAAGAATTCGTCCCCAAATTATAAGGTATTTAAGCTGACTGGAGTAAAAGCCGAAAATGCTAATAATCTGGAAGACATAAAAGCGGAAAAGACATACCCGAATCAAAACTGAAAGTGAGGATAAGAAGTCCGTATAGACTCCTCTGTTCCCAAGTGGCCTCCCGCTCGGTATGGTTCCTCCACAGGATTTTGACGAAAGGAATGGTCTTCCTTCTCATAACTAGATCCTGGCGATCTAAAACTGCTTCGGGTTCCTCAATATAAGATAGATCCTCCCGAATCTGATCGAGTGGATAATTCACTTTGTGAAGCTCATGATAGTTGTACCCTCTGAGTAATGATACATGAAACACGTTGTGGACGTGTGAAAGCTGAGGTGGTAACGCCAACCGATATGACACTTCACCGATACATTCAAGGATTTCGAACGGTCCGATGTAACGAGGACTGAGCTTGCCTTTGAGGCCAAAACATCTGACGCCGCGTGCGGGTGATACTTTGAGGAACACACGATCCCCAGTCTGAAATGATAGATCTCTGCGATGCTTGTCGGCGTAACTCTTCTGGCGAGTACGCGCTTCTTGCAGTTTTGCCCTAGCAATGGCGACCTTTTCATTGGTCAGTTCTATTAATTCGGGTCCTTCAATCAACCGTTCTCCTACTTGATCCCAACAAATAGGAGCACGACATTTCCTGCCGTATAACATCTCGAATGGAGCACGCTTGATACTAGCATGCCAACTGTTGTTGTAGGCAAACTCGACCAAGCAAATATAGTCATCCCAGTGTCCTGTCCCCTCTAATGCACAGGCGCGTAGCATGTCCTCCAAGGTCTGGATGGTACGCTCTGACTGACCGTCCGTCTGCGGATGGAAAGCTGTGCTGAGCTTGAGCCTAGTTCCCCAAGCTTTATGCAAACCTTCCCAGAAATGAGAAGTGAAACGTGGGTCCGTATCTGATATAATTTCTAAAGGTGTACCGTGTAACCGTACAATTTCCTTGGTGAATAGTTCTGCTAATTTACTGACTGCGAAATCTTTACGGATAGGAATGAAATGTGCCGACTTGGTCAAACGATCGACAACAACCCAGATTGCATCATGTCTTCATTGAGTTTGTGGTAGTCCAGTGACAAAATCCATAGAGATCTTGTCCCATTTCCACATTGGAATGTCTAACGGCTGAAGAAGACCACTGGTACGCTGATGCTCTATCTTAACCTGCTGGTAGGTTAAGCATTTAGACACAAAAGTTGCGACATCCTATTTCATGCCACTCCACCAGAAATGATGCTTAAGATCGTGGTACATTTTAGTGGAACCTGGATGGATAGAGAACGGAGAGCTGTGAGCCTCAGTCATTAAGGCTTCTCTGAGAGCAGGGTCTTTTGGAACGCAGAGTTTGGTACCCTGCCATACGATACCATCGTCATCGATGCGAAATTCGGTCTGCTGGTCAATGTTCTGGACAATCGCCCAGATTTCACCATCATCCTTTTGTGCGGCTTTAATCCTAGAGAGTAAATCCAGTTCTACCCTCAGACTAGCCCAGTATTCCCTATGTCCGCGTAGGGGTGTCATTCGGGTTATCGGGTCGGATTTGAGCCTTATCGGATCGGGTCTTATCGGGTTTTCGAAAAATAAAAACTTACC
The DNA here is from genome assembly GCA_025667525.1 of Glebionis coronaria. NCBI lineage: Eukaryota > Viridiplantae > Streptophyta > Magnoliopsida > Asterales > Asteraceae > Glebionis > Glebionis coronaria. Next base: position 73,852,622 of record CM046882.1, on the reverse strand, counting down.
CGTAACCCGATCCTATAAGGAATCGGGTTATCGGGTTAGGGTCTAAGGGGTTATCGGGTCTATCGGGTCGGGCTTATCGGGTTATCGGGTTAAGCATATTATCAGTTACAAGTTAACCCAAAAGACATAAAACCATCATGCTATTTAACTAAGTTACTGATGTATGTCTATATTGGTCAAATAGCTACTAAAATAATGCTTACTGATCTAAGTTGATAACTAAGCGTATGTATTTCATATCACTGAATGATAGTTTTTTCATTACTATTTAACTAAGTTGATAGTAAAGAATCTAAGGTATGTATTTCATGCATTCAATATTTCATTTGTAGTTAGCTCAAAAGGGTCTTCATTTACGGCTCCAAAACATCATAGTATGTTGATGATATTGAAACAAGACATTCGAAAGAAGATTGTCTTATTTCGGACTCCTTTGTCATGGCTGTTCCACAAACATCTTTCACAATAATGTTCCTCTCCATCTCATTTTCAAAATTCGTCTGTGTAAATTCAAAAGCGTAGAATAAAGCTGTAGTTGTTGCGAGCCGCACGGAACTCTGCCTGTCAACATTCGTGCCTTGGACAACGACAGTATGGACATAGTTAGCATCTTCTTGCTCTCGGTCATTGTGAGATATCTCCTCACACACATAGCCAAGCGCCTCCAAAGTTGCTTGTTTTAAATGGCGTCGGCTTATCTTGTTGGGTTATATTTCTGTACAACGAAGCAACAAGGTTTGGCCATTCTTTTCTCGGAAATTTTATGGAAGCAATTTTGGCAATAACTTGAGCAGCCGTGCCCTGCTTCAGAAATCGACCAACCAAGAGTATTTAACAACAAGCAACTAATATGAATTTGAAAGCAAGTCACAGTAAGTCACTAAGGTTGAAAACTAACAGTGGCAAATTTTTTTCACAAAAGCTAGAGAAAATAATACTCAGTAAGCTAGACAAAACAACTTTAAAGTTAACAAGACCTTTTACTTCAATTAGAAACTTAAAGTAACAAAAAGGTAACAAGATTTTCAAGTTTGCAACCAAATATCACAGGCCTAACAGTAGCATTTTTCACAAAAGAGATATCATTTAATTAGTACAGTTTATACTAGCATGCAAATCCCATCCAAAAAAGGCATTCCTGTACTAGCTACATTCTTCATCACATCACAGAAGCTTGCAACTTCAATTCCTTTTCACAAAACATAGGCCATTCCAAATTTCCTTGATAGTGGCTGCATATATATTCTTCAAAGTTCATTCTTTATAACTAGCACCTTCTTGCTCTAGCAACTCTACAATAAATTGATACCAAGATTAGAAATGAAAGATAAAATGTCTACGCTTCATATATATTATAGATAAAATGAACATACCTTTTTCCATTTCTGCTATTATATCCAGGTCTTCACCTTTTTCTGGATTTGAGCCGCTGATACGGAGCCAATCTTGAGTACAAATTAGGCATTCAATCGTCTTGTCACCCAACGAACTCCTATATGAATCTAACACTCGACCACTAGTGCTAAATACCGACTCGGAATCCACCGTTGAGATTGGAACGGCTAACAAATCTCTTGCCATTAAGGAAAGAACAGGAAATCTTGGGCTATTTACTTTCCACCATTGCAAAATATCAAAATGCACATCCTTATCGAATGGCTCAAGAGTTTCACCAACATACTTATCCAATTCACTACTTGATGAATTAGACGATTGGCCATTTTTCAGCCTACTTCTCAAAATATCTCCATGATTAGGTTCATCGCTGTTGGTTGTCCTTTGTCTTTTGCCTAAAGTTGAAGATGACGCAGAAGTAGATGGAGCGTGAATTCGTACATATTCTTCATACAAAAGTTTCATTTCACCTTCAATGTAACCCACCTTTTTCGCCACAACCGATACTCCTTCCTTTCCATAGTGATCATCCACAATAACATGCAAAAATTCATACTTGTTCCTTGGATCAAGTATGAATGCAAAGTACACTTACAGGTTCATATTTTCCACCTCACAATAGTATTTATCAAATTTTGGTTTCATCACCTTTGTAATATCATATAAATGTTTATCCATAGGTGGCTCATCATGAATATCACACTTTGTCCCAGAAATTCTCAAAGTGATCTCATAAAACGTTTTCAAGAAATGACACAACTTTTTGGATTTAGTCCAATCATCCAGAGTTGGAACCGAATGACCTTTTATCCTTATGTGGTTACCAAACTCCACCTCTTCTATATCCTATCTAGCAAAAGCATCTTCATATTCATGAGCCACTTCCAACATATTGTACGTCGAGTTCCACCTAGTTGGACAATCGAGTACCAAACTCTTAGTGCTATCGCATCTAGCACTTTGCGCACATTTGGTGAACTTTTCGATTCTAGAACCAGATTTTTTTATCCACTTAACCCCACATCTAATTCCTTCAATCGACTTATCAACTTTTTTCATACCATCTTGCACAATAAGATTGATAACATGAGCTGCGCATCTAATATGTATCCATTTTCCTTTTAGCAAACATTTAGAATTTTTTTCAAGTATCATTTTCATAAAATCAATCGCGCTATCATTTGAGCTAGCATTATCAACTGGGATAGACAAAATATTATCAAATCCCCACTCTTTCAAACAACTTTCTATCCCCTTTCCTATGTCTACCCCCCTATGGCCATCAAGAACACAAAAATTCAACACTTTTTTTACCAAGTTCCATTCATTATCTATAAAGTGAGCCGTATGAGCCATGTAACTTCTTTTCTTAATGGATGTCCAAGAGTCGGTAGTCAAACAAACCCTACCAATGTTTTTCTTAAGTATATCACGAAGCTTACATTTTTCTTCTCGGTACATATTCAAACACTCCTTTGTAATTGTACCTCTACATGGAACATCAAACAAAGGTTGGTTGATTTTTTGAAAGTGCCTAAATCCTGAGTTCATAACATGGCTAAACGACAACTCATCTACAACAATCATATGAGCTAAAGCTCTCTTACTTTTTTTTGATCAAACTTCCATGCCATCATTTTATTTACATCACCACCCTCAAATATGATATTAGTTTGAGACTTACTTTGTTTCTCTAGGTAAGGTGTGCACTTAAGAAGATGGGTTTTGAGATTTGAAATACCATACTTTTTCGCGTGACAGAGGTACAAATGACCACAGTGCAAACATTTAGCTTTCACGTCTTCAGGCGATTCGCCTTCTAATAGATCCTGCTGCTTGAAATCTATCCACACCTTTGATCTTTTTTTCCGAGTTTTTGGTTGTTTTCCATTGTTCTTCTTACCACTTTGTTTCCCTTTGTTCTTTTTACCACTCGTAACCTCAGATTGTGGTTCGTCAGTAATTTCAATCGAACTTGAGGACATCTAGCAACGAAAGAAACCAAGTAGCAACTATTAAAAGATAATTAATTGAACATGCACAATACTATTCAACATTTTGAACATGCACAATACTAAAAATTGATAATGATATAAGTAAATATCTGATATAACATTGACAATACTAAAAAAGAATCAATTACCTTTTCTTGGATGCTAATTTTGCAGTACGATCTAAACTATTTGTGAAGGGAGTTTGTGTTCTAAGATTAAGAAAATGAACAGTCAAACATTATCTATTCACTGATAAAAATATGTGAACACTATGTGTAAATATTAGGGCAAGTACAAAGTTAGGTGACTTAGTGGGCTTGTATATGAATATTGGGCTTAATTATAATTAAAAATCGTGTATAATTGCTAACTAAAGATATGTAAAGTTTTGATTTAATATTTAAACAAATCTTTTCATAAGTCTTATTAGGTTTATCGGGTTAACCCGATAACCCGATAACAAAATAGCTTAAACCCTAACCCGACCCTATAAGGTTATCGGGTTTATCGGGTTGACCCGATAAACCCGATAATGTTTTTTGACCCGATTCAACCCGACCCTATAAGGCTTTATCGGGGTCGGGTCGGGTTCGGGTCGGGTCATTTATCATACCTGACTTTCTGCTAAGGGCATCTGCTACTACATTTGCTTTACCTGGGTGATACTGAATATTAGTGTCATAGTCTTTCAGCAGTTCTAACCATCGCCGCTGTCTCATGTTCAGCTCTCGTTGGGTAAATATGTACTTGAGACTTTTGTGATCGGTGAAGATATCACACGACTCACCGTATAAATAATGACTCCAGATTTTAAGGGCGAAAACGACTGCTGCGAGCTCTAGATCATGAGTAGGATAATTTTTCTCATACGTTCAGTTGACGCGAAGCATAAGCAATGACTTTCCCATGCTGCATAAGAACACAGCCTAAGCCCTTTCCTGAAGCGTCACTGTAAATCTGATAACCACCTGTACCGGATGGAAGAGTAAGTATCGGTGATGAGATCAATCGATGCTTGAGTTCCTCAAAACTCTTTTCTATCTCCTCGGTCCATATAAACTTCTCACCTTTTCGCATAAGTTGGGTCAAAGGTAACGCCAAACATGAGAAGTTTTCCATAAACCTGCGGTAATAACCCGCCAACCCAAGAAAACTACGTATCTCTGAGACAGATGTCGGTCTCGGCCATTTGGTGATAGCCTCCACCTTTGCAGGATCCATAGTGATTCCTTCTGTAGAAACAATATGACCTAGAAACGCCACCGTATTCAGCCAAAACTCGCACATCGAAAATTTAGCATATAGCTTTTCTCGTTTGAGAATCTGCAAAACTGTACGGAGATGATTCTCATTTTCCTCTTTGGATTTGGAGAAAATAAGGATATCATCGATGAATACGATCACAAACTTGTCTAAAAATTCGTGGAAGACACTGTTCATCAAGTCCATAAATACCGCAGGCGCATTCGTGAGACCGAATGGCATAACAACAAACTCGTAATGACCGTACCTCGTACGAAAAGCAGTCTTGGATATATCCTGCTCTTTTACACGCAGCTGATGGTAGCCTGATCGTAGATCGATTTTTGAGAAGTGCTTGGCACCCTAAAGCTGATCGAATAAATCGTCAATACGAGGAAGTGGATAACGGTTACGAATAGTGAGCTTATTCAACTCACGGTAATCAATACACAATCGCATACTACCATCCTTCTTCTTGACAAACAACACTGGAGCGCCCCAAGGTGACACGCTTGGACGAATGAAACCCCTTTCTAGAAGTTCCTGAAGCTGATCTTTCAGTTCCTAAAGCTCTACAGGAGCCATACGGTAAGGAGCTTTAGATACTGGTTCTGCACCTAGAATGAGATCGATACCAAATTCTACCTCTCGCATGGGAGGTAAGCCTGGGAGTTCCTCTGGAAAGACATCTGGAAAATCTGACACCACTGGCTGATCATGAATTGAAGGTGCCTCAGAAGTCGTGTCATAAACTGTAGCTAGGAAACCCTCACAACCATGGTATAGTAAGGTACGAGCCTGTAAAGCTGAAATGATCTGAACATGTTTTCCTGGTAGGAAGCCCCGGTGAATATACTCTGGTGTCTGGACATCACCAAAGATGACCCGGTGAGCATGACAATCTATGGTGGCACGATGAACCGATAACCAATCCATACCCAGAATAATATCGAATTCGCACATATCTAGAGGAAGGGCACTGACTGGACGGATTTTATCATCAAACTCAAGAGGGAGATCCTTATACACCTGGGTAATGAGTACAGAGTCTCGCATGGGGGTAGATATACTAAGTACACTGTCTAGTGGCGTAGGGGTCATATTTATTCTAACCGCATATGAAGTAGATATAACTGAGTGTGTGGCGCCTGTATCGAAAAGCACGCAGGCAGACTGTTCGTGTATAAACAAAATGCCAGTAATGGTACCTGTAGTCTTATTTGCTTGCTCATGGGTAGTATTGTAAACACGACCAGTGGTTGGTGGTATTGGTGGTGGTGGAGGTAAAATCTGAGGAATCTGGCCTGAGGTACCGGCAACATCCCCGCTCTTGCAATCCCTTTTCAAATGGCCCGGCTGACCACACTTGTAACAACTACCCATACCACGACGACAAGGTCCTGTGTGTTTCTTCCCACATGTGATACAAGTGGGATAAGAATACCCGGTAGAAGCAGTTCTGGTTTGCTGAGAACCTGATTTACGATGATAAACACGTGTCACGATTCTGATAACTTAACTGAAATAAGGCTGTTTGACTAAAATTTAAAATTACCAGAATTTGTCGGTCGGGCAAACTGCTGACCTCTGTTGTTTTGGTCACGCCCCTGTCCAGCATCTCTGTTGGAATTTACAAAAATTTAAGATCTGTTTTACACGATAGTTTAGTATTTCCGAAGCTTAAAGAATCACCTGTAGTTTCTAGATGAGTTTGAGCTACCGCGGTAGTTATCACCACCTCTCCTCTTATCTAATCGATTACGGTCATATGAATGACCGTGGTTCCTGTAGTTCTGATGTGGAGTAGCCGATTGGGATCGGTCTCATCCTCTGTGTCTCTTCTCCGGACGCTCTACATTCTCGAGCTCGTCCCTCTCGAAAAGCATCTCAATATCACGAGCTGCATTAGCTACTTGTGACACATTAGTGAATGTGGCATTCACCAGCCTATCTACAGTCCTAGAGTGAAGAGCCCAGCGAAATTGCTTCGCTTGCTCCTCTGCGGTACCCGTAGCCTCCCCTAAGAATCCAGCCATCCTGAGGTATCGGTGCATGAACTCTATACTATTCTCGCCATGATTCTGACGAATGACGTGGAAGTCCCTCTTCAGTTTAGCTTGCTCCGCATGCGGGAAAAACTGGTCATAGAACATCGTCTTGAAACGTGCCCAGGTCAATGCAAGCTCCCAAGCATCTCCCCCATTGGACAGCTTCTGAGACCTCCAACAATGCAGAGCAGGACCCTCCAATTTGTAAACTGCAAGCCTAACCTTAAAAGCATCACCACAACCCATAGCTCCAAAAATTTTCTCTACATGATAGATCCAGTCTTCCGCGTCAGTTGGAGCTACAGTTTGCTCAAAAAGTCGGGGTTTCTGTTTGTTAAACAAATCTAGCCAAGCGGGTAAAGTGGCAGGTGGTGGAGCAGGAGGGTTGTTATTCTACTGAGGTCCATTTTTATATTCAGCTCAGATCTCATCACGAATTTGGGGTAACATGGCTTGTATAGCAGCCTGAACAGCAGCAGCAATGGCAGCTGCGTTAGGATCATTCTTGGTTTCGCGTCTGGGTGGCATCTGGAATAACAGAGGATAAGTTGATAAAACTGTCAGAACCTGGAGTAATAAATCTGAATATGCATAGTGTAATTCATGAAGGCATAGCCTACAAAATATGACATGAATACTGGTGAACGCCTAGGGTCAGTTCACAAAATGACAATTTACTGAAACATAAATCTGACATGAGTAAGGATGAACGCCTATTGTCAGTGCATGAGGATTTGCTATATATGATCTGGTGGTCTAACATGGTGGTAAATGGTGGTGGAAGCCATTGTTGAGAGAGAGAGAAGAGAGGTTGTGTGTAAAATAAAGAAAATGAATTAAAGTGAAAAATGAACACAAGCAACACCCCTCCTTGGAAGCCTAGGAGGGGTATATATAGCCACACACCAACACTTAACTATACAAAGTACCTAGTCTAGTCTAAGCGTGTGTGACTATGATAACTAATGGGAATTCTTAAATGTCGTCACATAAAGTGAGTTTCCAACAATCTTCCCCCATGGGACGACATGTAGAATTCCTTACAATATTTTTCCTAACAAGTACATAATGATAAAGAACAAGAGCTTCCATGAAGCGTCCAATGCTGATGATGTCTTCTGAGGCCTTCGTCTTTAAAATGACTCATCTTTAAAGTAACTTGTAGAAGAAATACTGTAACGGCACGAGCTAAGTAACCCATACACTTCTGGTTAAGGAGAAGCTTCTGAATTAACTTCCCCCTAATTCATGCCACATAAACTTGATGTAGAAGCTTTTAAATAGCTTCCCCCTAAACCGACAATCCTCGTAAGCAACTTCAAAGCTTTCAATAAAGCTTAGAATGATTAAGCGCACAGCGGAATCTAACAAGCAAATCCCATCATATAACATGATAATGTTGCTAAGAGGGATTGAAAGTTTGGGGCACACCAAGTAGATCAACAACTTCTCTTCTCACGCTTGAATAATTCTTCTGAATTTTTATTCCCCTTGAGAGTTCAAGTTATGCATACCAGAAAGAATCAAGACATTTCTTCCCCCACATAGTTGAAGAAAGTAAATCAATCCCAATTATGAAGCTCAAATACTAAAGTGGACACTTTATCCCATTCATGAAGTTGACATCATAACACCAGAGTCAATTAAGTCCCGAAAATGCACATATCTTCTTCCGGAGATGCACCAGAGTCAATTAAGTCCCGGGAATGCATATAGGATAATGATGATGTTTAATTGCAACAATCAAACAATTAAACCTCGAATCAGTAGTGTACCGTTTAGAGATTGATAACGCCACGAGTTAAAACACTGATTTTCTCTGCGGCTATGACAAATGTCATCCCGTAATGTCTTCAAATAAAAAGAAGGTATGAAGTTCATCACGTGTACTCGTTGTATGTTCAATGTGTCTTCTTCTTCCCCCTTGATGGTTTCGAAACTCGGAACAATCAATAAATCGTACGCACATGTACCTGAAATCTCGTGTGAATAATAAATAAGCTGAATTATATATTTTGTGAGAATCAGTTGTTGATCAAAAATCTCTTCTCATAAACTCTCCATGGCTATCTTTACCAACCCACTTGAAAGCAATTTGAAGTGACCACTGATTGAATGAACCAGATACATCAAACATGAAGCTGAATAAAAATCCTTCGATCTTGTGACTTAAGCTTGCACTATTGTTGAATGAAGAAAGGTGGAGAAATCTCTAAGTACTCAATGCATCACTGAAGAAGTCTATAAGCACAACACCTCTTGAAATTATCCACGTCGACTAAGCGCGTAACACTGAGTACAACAATGTAACCCCTTTAAGTGATAGTTATCCGAGTCATCAACCAACCACCCTGAACCCGGAAACTAGATAACCAAGTCGTCATTCTAAGATTAAGCACGAGCAAGGTATCTTCAAAGATAAAAAAATACACGCCTTCGAAAAATCCGTCTTCAACGTCACGTAATTAATACCCGATCAAACGATTCCGTAGCCACTAAAAATCGCCCATTTTTTCTTGGTCTCGTCAAAATAAATCTTGTCACTTAGTCTCGTCATTTTGTCTCGGCACATTGTCACGTCACTTTTAAAACCGTCAATCAAAATATTATTTATCAAATAAAATGATAAATAAAATTTAGATATAACAACATAACACATTTGGCCCAATTAACCATTGTCAAAACGCAGCCCATAATGCACAAGTGAGCCCTTTCCAACTTTTTTGCAAATGAAACTCGGATATAAAGGCCCATTATAATCCAATACCCGGTCCATGAAGTGTAGATAAAACACTCTCCAACCCTAAAAACTCTCACACATTGACTTAAACACATATCTTAGATATGTCCGCCCCCCTTTTCTCTCACTACTCCCCTCACATCGTAAACTTCGTCCCCTCATCTTAATCTCACCCAAATCTCATCTAAACTTCTCTGCCCCACATTTCTCATTATCATCCCAGCCTCCTAAAACTCTCCACCCTCAAAATCCTCTAACCTCCATCTTAATACATACGAATCCCAAATCTTGTACCATCTCAATCAGCCCCTCATCCATCTTAAATTAATACTAATCCAAGTCAAATCAATCCCCATCTTACATTCGTCATATCAGTACACAAAACCAATTAAACCTCTCACCATCACTCATTCAATTAAATATTTTGTCAATCGAACCAGTAACTATAAAACTAAATCACAAGAGAAATGACAAGGTATCGGAAGTGAGGTCTCAGGTAGGGTTATGAATGGTTTTTGTGATATGCATGTGTTGTTTTATATTAAACGAATCAAAGACAGATTGTAACATAATTGTTACTGATCTTACTTTAAATTCGAAAAGCAAAGATGGTTTAACTATACATGGATTTGTGATGATGATATGATTCGAGACAAGATCTTTAAGGATCTTGACATGCATGTCACAATACGAGTTAAATCTGAGATCAAATTTAATTTTCTGTTTTAAATGATATGAGTCATGTGCTGATAAATAGAGGGTTTAGGTGACGATGAGAGTAGGTTAGTTTTGGAGTTGTGGAGATAAAAGGTTGGCTTGTTAAAATAGACTCAGTGAGTAAGCTGAGTCAACTCGGTAATTACCGAGTTAACTCGGTTGAGTTGGTTTACATGGTCTTGGTCATGATTATTGTTAAAACTGGTCATGGTTGGATTTGGCTTTGAGATTGAGTCAGTTTAGAGATAGAGTCGGTTTTGTTGGTGAAATGTTTTTGTTGAGGTCAAACAAAGTCTGATAGAGTCAAAAGGTGGAATGTTGTTGTTTGTGAGTCAAAGCAATGTTTTCAGAAAAAATTATGCACCATCGGAATGTTTAAGTCTCCATCGGAATGTTTTGTAAGTCTCTATCGGAATGGTGTTAAGTCTCCATCGGAATGTTTTTTAAATATCCATCGGAATCAAACAAACACCCCATCGGAATGGTTATCCGAATAGCCATCGGAATGACCATCCGAATAACCATCGGAATAAGCATAATCGGAATCCCCATCTGAAAACCCATCGGAATAAGCTGTCGAAAAACCAGTCGGAAAAGGGTTTTAAAAACCGAAAATGGTGGATTTGCCCATGTATTTTGTATTCTGTTCTTTTCCCAATAAAAATTGGATCTGTTAGATGTAAGGAACAAAAAGACGTGTAAAAAATGGACAGATATTTGATGAAACCAAGAATGAATACTGAATAATAAATGGATGACCACAAACAAAGTAGACAAAAGATCGTGACCAAAGATTGTGACAAATCGTACCAAAAAAGTGATATAACGAGACACGAAAAAATTTAGACCACCAAATCGAAAACAATAAACACGAACACGATCCAAGGATGGAACCGAGGCTCTGATGCCAATTGAGGATTTGCTATATATGATCCGGTGGTCTAACATGGTGGTAAATGGTGGTGGAAGCCATTGTTGAGAGAAAGAGAAGAGAGGTTGTGTGTAAAATAAAGAAAATGAATTAAAGTGAAAAATGAACACAAGCAACACCCCTCCTTGGAAGCCTAGGAGGGGTATATATAGCCACACACCAACACTTAACTATACAAAGTACCTAGTCTAGTCTAAGCGTGTGTGACTATGATAACTAATGGGAATTCTTAAATGTCGTCACATAAACTGAGTTTCCAACAGTTCATCTATACAAAATTTAAACGGGCAAGGGTGAACGCCTATGGTCAGTTCACCAAAATGAAAAGTTCGCTGAAAAGCACATGCGATTAAGTATGGCCAGTCCTGTACCAACCGTTTACTTAATCAAAATTTTGAAAATCCGACTGATAAAATACATGAGTAGCATGGAAGATAACGACGCTAAAATACAAGAAGTTCCTGCTGACTACCCACTAGTCACAGGTCAAGTTTTAGAGCCTACAGGTCGAACCTTGCGCTCTGATACCATAATTGTAACACCCCACTTGGATAAATGGACCGTTGCGTGTATTTATGGCGTGTCATCAAAGCATGCAAGGCAATGTATTAAACATTAAATGACCATACGAAAATACCGAAATCAAACATCGGTAGTCCAAACATAAGCTCAAGATAAAAAGATCTAAATACTGAAAGAAAAGGACGAAACAGTGTCCAACAACCAAAGTAATGTAATGTGTGCATAAAAATAAAGGAGTCTGGATAGCTCCCAACCAAATGCACGTACTCTCTTAGAAGTCCTAAGATCGTCCCTGTGTACCTGCCGTTTGGAAACATGAAAGGAAACTACGGCTGAGCATAACGCTCAGTGAACGGATAAAAAGCATGATAAGAATGTACTGAAAGTAATGGAATAGATGACAACAAATGAAGCTATGAGACTGATATGTAACATATGGTAGAACTCTGTAAAAATCTGAGAAACCTGGTTCATACATACCGAAACTGAATTATTAACTATTAAATCTGAAAACATGCATTTACTGTATTCTAATTGCCAGAGCTTATATAGGTCACGTGCTGTAACAACCGTGCATGAATAACTGAAGGGGTGACCTCGTCATGCTGTAGAGGGGTGACCTCTAAATAACTGTAGAGGGGTGACCTCTAAATACTGTGCTGGGTGGAGGGATCAGCTCCAATGTGAAGGATGTAGAGCACACACCACATTCACCCTGATAACTTGTAAACTGATAAGCCTAGGATGCATCCATACGCCCCACTAAACATACATATAAAAATGGCCAAACTGAACATGAGTGGGACGATGCAGGATATCACTCTCCTGCATGTGAGTCACGACACCGGTGCCTCTAGTGCCGTGGTTACGGTACCTCCGTAACTAGTACATAAACTGGTCGTGCTTGTATATAATGCTTAGGCAACTTATTTCGTTTTTAACATGATTTCTGATAAGCTTAAACATATACGGGGAAAACATTTGGCTGCAGACGGGAATTCCTAATCATGCATAGAAAGGAAGTCCTTACTGAAAGGACGGAAATCCGTACCTCGTGTCCAGTAACCGACCGAGATCAACTGACAGAAAGTCTACTCTGGTTTCACGTGAGCTACAGAAATAAGGGACATGAATAAGTACACTGATATTCGCTTATTAAATTCCATGTTCTTATTGGCTTTTCATTATTTATTTAATTTCTAAAATTATGTACGTATATTAACTGATAAATCTGATCTTATAATAATTCATTTTAAGGTATTATCGTTCTACTATTAGTTATGGTACAAGCGTATTTCTGACGCTATAGTAATACTATATTAAGTATCCCGCTAAAAATAGAAAGTTTCTTAAATTAGAAAGTTCCCAAAATAATTTAATTCATTCAATAAAATTATACCCTTTTAAAATATTAAAGATCTATTTTAATTTAATACATTTAAAATATATTTTAAACATTTATAAAACAATTAGTTTAAAAAGGTATAATATAAAAATATTCATATTAATTATTATAATAATGTCCCGAGCCTACCGAGATACCCCATCTTGGTCGCACTAAACAAATCAACAAACTATGATTAAATCTGCCTATATGAATCTGCGACAAGAAACCGTGTCACTAAAACTGTCGCTAAAAGCTGTCCTTTTTAAAACTGCATACATATAACAGTACTGCGATAGAAAAACTGTCGCAAAACTGTCGCTAATTTTATTTACTATTTCTGTTTTCCTGTCCCATTTCTTTCCACTGATTAACCACTTAGTTCCCACTCCTAGGTTATGTTTTCCCACTGTTTATATAAACCAAACGCACCCTTATTTCAGGAACAACCCATTTGGGCTTGTTTCGAATATTTTGTCCGATCTCAGCCCGAGCCGCCCCTGTGTGGGTCACGGCTGGGCAAAAAAAAGAAGGACCACCGAGACCTTAGGGTCTCGGTTTCATTAAACCAACACAACCCCGTTAATACATCCTAAACAAACACCCCCTTTTGGGTTTTCTGGCCCTCGGTCGAACCACAACACCACCACCACCGAGACTGTGATGTCTCGGTTATGTGCAGCCCCAAACCGAACCCCCTTTTTATTAAATTAAACCCCATATTTCGTGTGTTAAGTAAATCAAAAGAGAAATATTAATTTACCTTGTTTGATTTCTAATAAACGATGAACATACACAAGCTTCTTGAAGAATTTGACCCAAAAATCCCTTCTTTCTTTTCTATGGGTGGCGGCACAAAAAGGTTTCCAAAACCCTAATAATTTTTTCTTGTTCGACTGTGTGTGAGGGAGGGGTTAAAGTCCCGTGTTTTATTTTTTTACAATGGGCTTGGGCCCAAAATTTTTCTTTTCTTTCCTTTCTTTAAATTAAAATCGGCTATAAGGCCCTTTTATTTTCTTTATTCTTTTTTTAATACTTGTATTTAATTTCCCGCGTTTGTTTTCGTCCATAATCCATACGTAATAGTTTAAATAATTAAACCGCGTATTTACATTCTTAGATTTAAATACGGGGTTTACAAAGCTACTTCCGGCTCTACTTGCTCATTGATCTCATATATTTCCATCTTTCCTTCTTGGCCTAGAGGTGCTTCGTTGAGGAAATCTGCCAAAACTTGTCCTTTGATTGAGTTTCGTGACACATAAAATATTTCATACATTGCCAACTCTACATATTACTTCGCCAATCTTCCGGATGCTTCAGATTTTCCCAATATTTGTTTCAGCGGCTGGTCGGTTATGACATGGATGTCATGTGCCTCGAAATATCTGCGGAGCCTTCTCGAAAGGTGTAGCAAGGAGAAGGCTAGCTTCTCTAGTTTTGAGTATCTCGTCTCGGCATCATGTAACGTTCTGCTTACATACCGGACCGGTTTTTGGATGCTTCCATCTCTACTAGCAAAACCCCACTTACTGCCTCTTTTGACACGGCTAAATACACACACATGTTTCATTTCTCAATGGTGATGCTAACGAAGGGAGCTCCATGATTACCTTTTTTAGCTCTTGAAAAGCCTTTTCTGCTTGTTCCGTCCATTGGTACTCTTCTTTATTTTCCTTTGTTATATTTTTCAGAGTTTCGAAAAATAGAAGCGAGCGTTCTGCTGACCTGGACAAAAAACGATTTAAAGCCGCTAGCTTTCCACTAAGGGATTGCATTTCTTTCCATGTCCTAGGTGATCGCATTTCTGAGATGGCCTTCGTCTTTTTGGGATTCGCTCGGATTCCTTTCGAAGTCACCATGTATCTCAGGAACTTTCCTTCTTCTACCCCGAAGGAACACTTCTTTGGGTTGAGCTTCATGTTGATTTTCCTTAAGTTATCAAATGTTTCCCTGATGTCCTCAATCATCTTCTCTTTAGTTTTTCTCTTGATCATCAGATCATCAACGTAGGCTTCTAGGTTCGTTCCTATTTGTGACCAGAATGCCGAGTCTACCAGCCGTTGGTATGTAGCTCCGGCATTCTTGAGTCCAAAAGGCATTTTGGTGTAACAGAATGTCCCCTCGTCTGTATAGAAAGCCGTCTTCTCCTCGTCTTCATTATCCATGAGTACTTGGTGGTATCCCTTGTATGCATCGAGAAAACATTTGAACTTGAAGCCCGTGACCGAACCAATCTTGACATCAATGTCGGGTAGAGGATAATAGTCCTTAGGGCATGCTAAGTTAAGGTTTTTGAAATCGATACACATTCACCAATCACCATCCGGCTTCTTTACGAGAACTGGGTTAGAGATCCATGTAGGATATCGGACCGGTCTCACTATACCAGCTTTTAACAAATCCACCATGTCTCTTTGGACTGCTCAGCTTTTTTCCTCGCCCAACGTTCTTCTTTTTTAGGCCACAGGGGTTCTAGCCGGATCCATATTTAATGATTGCTTGATGATTCTCTTAGGTACTCCCGTCATATCTGATGGCTCCCAAGCGAAGACGTCTGTGCTATTCTTCAATAGATCTATTAGCTGCAATATACACTTTTTCATGAATAGCCTTCCAATGGTCACCAATTGTTTCGGGTAACCGGGATGAACCATGACTTGTTCTGTCATCTCCCCTTCTATCCTTTCTTGTTGATTGAACTTTTCGAAAGCAACCCATTTATCTAATACTTTCCCCACGGCCGTAGCCTTCTCCTTTGCTATCTTTTGACCATCTTCAATCACCCTACATTCAGAGATTGCTCTTGCCTTTGTCTTCAACGTGGCGATACCACCGGGAGTGGGGAACTTCATTGCAGAGTGTATTGTCGAAGGTACGACTCTCAATTCTCTGAGTCCGGTTCGGCCAGGGATGATATTGTAAGGTGATGGAGGTTTGATCACACAGAAAGTCATTGTTGTTTTCCTCTCCATGTTATGTGACCCGAATGTTACCTCTAGCTCGATTTTTCCCAAAGGTGCAATTTCCTCACCCGAGAAACTCAGGACCTTGACAAGGTCAGGCGTCAGCCTTCATCTTATATCCGGATCCAAATTCATGAAGCAATGTTCAAACATTACTTCCATAGCTGCACCTTCATCAACAAATACGCGCTTCACCCAATAACCCTCTACTTCTGCTTCGAATATTAGGAGATCGTCTGAAGCCTCAGCTTCGGTGACCGGAGGGAAGTATATTGGAACATTCATCCAATCAACTTCGATCTTACACACCTCTTTTCGCTTCATCCCACAATACTTGCTACTTATCATGTTTATTGTCTTATCCTTGTATTCCCCTCCTCCATTTCATTTTCCCTGATTACCCTTGTTCACTCTTCCCCTCAAATCTTTGACCAAATGGTTTAGCTTTCCTGATTCGATTGCTGCTTCTAGTTGTTTTCTCAGCTGGTGGCAGTCGTTTGTGAGGTGACCTTTCTCCCTGTGATAATCACAATACTTGTCCATATTTTCTGGGCGCACCATGCCTTTTGTGGATGGAGGTTGAGGTAATTGAAGCTGTAACTCTGTGGCCAAAATTTCTTTGTGAAATTTTGTCAACGTCTCCAAACCGGAGCGTTGATATTGATTCCTTCTTGCATTATTTGGATTCGTTGGTGGGAGATATGGTGAATACACAGGCTTTGGTCTGTAGTCACCTTTGTTTTTGTTGCAGTTGGCATTTTTTCCTGAAAAATACTTGTCTTTCTTTATGCCCTTTACCCATCTTTTGCTTCCTTCACCCTGTGGCAATTCAGTGTTTCTGTAAGCCTCTTCGGACTTAGCAAAGTCATCGACCCTCCTGAACATTTCAGCCACGGTTTTCGGCTCATCGTCGGAAAAACGTCTGGACAACTCTGGGTATTTAGCTCCAGCGGTAAAGGAGGAAATTTCATGAGTTTCGGGACCCCTTGTATTTAGCTGGCTTCATCGGTCCACCTTTCTTTGAATGCTAGGAGCGATTCATGAGCTCTCCTCACGATACTTGTGATCTCCATGGGGCTCCTGTGACTCTTTCTTCTCAAGGAAAATCTTTCTAAGAATTGATCCCTCAGGTCATCCCAATGTCCTATGCTGCCCGGCGGCAATCTTTCGAACCATCCTCCGGCTGCCCCGTCCAATGTCTGTTGGAATAATCTACACCATACCGACATGGGCCGTTCTCTCGAGTTGGCCGCATCGGCAAAACGTGTTATTTGATCATACGGATCTGTGGCACCGGTATACAACTTCAGTGTTGCCGGAAGGATGTGTTTTGGTGATGAGAATTGGATAATCTTCCTGGTGAACGGTGAGGAGACGACATCCTTGAATGGTTTTTGTAATTCTTCAGCTGACATGTCGGAAGGTTTGTGAGTCTTTGAAGCTTCAGGCTTTTCCTTATGAGTATCATGTGGCTCTTCGTCGAAGACCAACTTCATAGGCATAAGAGGCTCTTGCCCAACGGCATTATAACGTCTGACCAGATTCCGCAACTCACTTACGCTATCAAGAATTTTCTGCTGCAACGTGGAGGGCGTTTCTGTTTCTCCCCCCACGGTGGTATTATCACGCTCTGGTGAAATGATCAAAGGAGACCCGTTTCTTGAAGGTCCTGGCATTAGTAGCTAGTTGGAGATTCGAGTTTAGGGTCCCACGGATGGCGCCAAATGTTGAAACAAATTTCCGGAGGCGCTTGGCCCGAGGATATTAAGCTTCGGTCTCGTGTATAGTATGCTTGTAGGTTGGGCCTATCCTGCAATAATAAAACGCGCGTTAGCTCTCCCCAGGTGTGAACCCGAGACCAAGCTCCGGCGTGAGAGTAAGTAACTATCACAGGAGTGGTATCTGATGTGGAATACCGGAGGAATACTATTAAGTAGAATTCAATGTGGTGTACTGTGTGTTGTTGTGTATTAAATGCCTTGGGGTATTTATACCCAAAGTTAAAGCATACCTGGCTGTGTAGTCATGTCATCGAGGCATGCACCATGAACAGTACCTTGTGGTCAGAAACAGTATAAAGCAGGCGGCGGTTTATGGCTGGATCCATTAGATAAAACCTTGCCTGTTGGGTAAAACAAGGTCTCCCGGGATATGGGAATCTTGTCTGCTGACTCTTTCCTACGTGGCAATTGCTTCGGCGATAGTGGCATGCCTTCGGCCATGTGCCGGAGACATACGCGAACATAACCCGTCTAATTCTATTTTATCTTGTGTATAACTTCGCTAGCTTCTTGCTAGTTTAGTATCTTTTTCTATATATAAATTCTAATGCCGTTAAAAAAAACCCTTTTATATACTATATCGTATAAAATACTAAACCTTTAAGTTTAAGAAATTGCAAAAACAACCGTTAGTTTAGGTAATTTACAATTTTAACCCAAAACTTTTATAAGTTTAGGTTAATTATGCTTTTGACCCAAAAAGTATATCAGTTTTAAAGTTTACATATAACATATACCTTCTCGTTTAAGGACTCGCACAAATTAACTGGAACACACTGTTCGAGATATAACATATAAGCACCTTCTTATACAAAGTGAATGATGTGTTCAATCGGCGATTCCAAAAAACCCTCTTCCTCTGGTCATGAGATCCGTACCTTCTAACCTTGTATTCAATGAATAAAACTGGGATTAATTCATGTTCGACATACGCAACGTTGTCAGTCGGTTTGTGATAGGGTTTAGGCTTCGATTTTTGATCGTCCCGACTCTCTTGTGATCAATCGGCGCGCACGAGGTGTTTGTAGAATCGATTAATTTCTTTATTATTTTATTTGAATTGGTTTTTTAGGTTTTCGGTTCCTTGTATCCCAACCTTAATTTTCCTGAACCCTAATTTTCTGGGCGCCTCATCCCTTTGCTGCCAAGATCTGTGGTCTCCCTTGTTGGATCTCCATTCACTCTATAACGTAAGATTATCGAGGACTAATTGTGTTTGGATTGTGGGTAGTTATAATTGTTTCGACATAGCTGGGGAACTAGGGATTGACGTTGGTTTAATCTCTTGTTGGCTCAGTATTCAACAGTTATTCCTAACAAGATTCAATCCAATTGTGTTATCTAATCTCATTTTATCGAGGATCGACGAGGTCATTAAGCGCGGCTAAGATTTGTGCACATTAGGGTTTGCCTGTATTTTAGGGTTTTCTTGTTTCATTTTTTTTTCATCACCATGGTTGGATTTCCCTCTAAAGAAGATGATGTGTCTAAGGTGTCTATATCGATCTTCGTCACTAATTTCCCAGACTCATTTACGGCTAAGGACTTATTCCGTACATGTAAGGTGTATGGTCATGTCATTGATTCATTTATTCCGGTGAAGAGATCCAATGGCGGTAAAAGATTTGGTTTTGTTCGTTTCGTTAATGTTTTCAGTATTGATCGGCTGGTTAGTAACTTATGCACTATATGGATGGGTCGTCTCAAATTACATGCGAACGTTGCTAGGTTTCAAAGATCAGCGGCGTATGAGCCTAAGGCACAGGGTATGTATAGCACCGGGGGCAGTAAACGTAAGTCGGGCGTACCCCATGGAAATGTTAGTAAGGTTGCTAAGGATAAATCATTTGCAAGTGTGTTAAAGGATAGCAAGGTGTCTTTTACGTCGGATGGAGACTCCACTCCAACCATTCTGCTTGATGAAGATTGTCTTAATTCTAGAGACATTTCTTGCTCACTACTAGGAAGGGTGAAATAATTGTCATCCTTAACTAATATTAGGAATGTTGTATGTGTTGAGGGGTTCACAGATATTTCTATACATTATATGGGGGAATTGTGGATCTTAATGGACTTCAAATCTCTTGAGTCCAAGGAAGCATTTGTTAGGTGTCAGGGGGCGAACTCGTGGTTTTCAAAAGTACATCAAGCTTCAATGGAATTTATGAATGAAGGACGTATTGTATGGGTGGATGTCGAAGGGGTCCCCTTTAAACTTTGGACTGAAAATTCATTTAGGAAGATTGTCAAGAAATGGGGAGCGTTAATAGACATTGATGATCAAGATAATAAGTGCTACCACTTCAAACGTCTTTGTGTCTTCACTAAGGAGAAAAGTAACATATTGACAACTTCAAGATTACTTTTCGTGGCAAAACGTATTGGATTCGAGCTAAGGAAATCCCAGGTTGGGTGCCAGATTTCTTGGATGAATCGGATGAGGAGAGTAACTTGGACGAAGATTCGTTAAATGATGATGATGGTGCCCCATAAGGAGATATTGTTACAAAACCTCGAGATCAAGTAACCGCAGTAGACCCAAAAACTATAGCTGAACCAGAAACTGTGGCAGAAACTATTTTTGAGGAATCTGCAGGGCAGAATATAAATCATTCACCTGACCCCTTTTAAATCTATGACTTGTTGGAGAAGGGTAAGACAACTAATTCCAAAGACCAATTACAGGAGAGTAGCCGCGAGCACCCTCCTGGATATACACCTCCGGAAGGAGAAGTTGCTGTAGAGGGGAACAAGGACTCCGGGTATAATGTTATGGAGGATCAGGAAGGTAGCAACAATCATGTTTCGGAGAGTAACAGTCATACCAGCCCCACAGCTAAAGAGACTACATCAGGATGTTCAGACCACTTTAAAAAATCAGCAATGCCAAAACTGAAGACTGGGGGATCTATCTTAAGCTGTTTAGAGGAGATGGTAAAAGTTGGGCAAACCATGGGATATAACATGGAGGGATGTGAAAAGGATATCAATAATATCATTGAATCACAAGGAGCGGATTCGGTTCATCGATGAATGTAATGTCTCTTAATATCCAAGGTCTTGCCCAAAAGATTAAAAAATATTGGGTTCAGGAGTTATGTAATAAACATAAAGTTACCATTTTAGCTTTACAAGAGACGAAAATGGAGAGTATGGAGGTTTTTACGGTCAAATCGTGTTGGGGTAATTTTGCATTCGAATTTGTTCATAGTGATTCAATTGGTAATTCAGGGGGGATATCATGTGCATGAGATCCTAATTGTTATCGTAAGAGTAGTTCTACGGTGTCGGATTCATTTATCATTGTGAGGGGTAAGTGGTTGAGCACAGGAGTTGATTCCCTTTTGATTGTAGTTTATGGTCCTCATGATAGAAGGGATAAAAAAATGCTTTGGGAGTATCTTGTCACTATGATCAAAGGGTGGACTGGTGACATTATAATGACGGGAGACTTCAATGAGGTACGTGTTAAAACTGATAGATTTGGCTCAACTTTTAATGCTAGGGATGCGAAGGTGTTTAATAATTTTATATCTAATGCCGACTTAGAAGAAGTTCCTTTGGGTGGTAGTGCGTTCACGTGGTGCCATAAATCAGCTTCAAAAATGAGTAAGTTAGACCGTTTTTTCATCTCGGACACAATGTGGAATTCTTTTCCGGGTATGTCTGCCATCACATTAGATCGCTACTTGTCTGACCATAAACCCATTCTTCTCCGGGAGACTAGTGTGGATTATGGACCGACCCCATTTAGGTTCTATCATCATTGGCTCGAAGTGGAAGGTTTCAAGAAATTTGTGGAGGATACTTGGACCAGTGCTCCTGGTCATAATCACAATGGTATTAGTAGTTTAATGCTTAAACTAAAATTTCTCAAGAAGAAGATCAAAGAATGGAACTCCGGTCACACACGTTCGTCAAAGGCAGATTTAAGTTGTTTACAAGAGGAACTACAGAAGATGGATGAAGTGATTGACAAGGGGCTCGTTTCAGAGGAGATTTTAGCTAAGAGAATGGAAGTAGTCAAGTCAATTATGAATATTCAACGGTCTCATGCGACTGAATTTCTTCAAAAAGCAAAGGTCAGTTGGTCAGTAGAAGGTGATGAAAACTCTCGATTCTTTCACGGTATGCTTAATAAATAACGGAGGCAGTTGAGCATAAGAGGGGTCTTAAAGGACGGCGTTTGGACTGATTGTCCGGTCCAAGTTAAAGGAGAGTTTCTGGAGTACTTTACAAACAGATTTGCTCACCCATCTGCTGATTGTATTCATGTTAATATGAACTTTCCCAACTCCCTCACATATGATCAGATGATGGATCTTGAATCAGATGTCAGTAGAGACGAGGTGAAAAGAGCAGTTTGGGACTGCGGTACTGATAAGTCACCGGGTTCGGATGGTTTCACGTTCGGATTCTATAGACAGTTTTGGACCCTTATAGAAAATGATGTGTTCTTGGCGGTAAATCACTTTTTTCAACAAGGGTGAATTTCCTAATGGCTGTAATTCTTTGTTTATCACGCTGATCCCCAAGATTCCAGACGCAAACTCTATTAAAGATTTCAGATCGATCAGCCTAATAGGAAGCTTGTATAAAATCATCACTAAAGTCTTAGCCAATCGCCTTGTCCCGGTGATTGGTGGTCTTGTTCACGAGGTCCAGTCCGCGTTCGTTGCTGGGAGACAAATCATGGATGGGTCGTTCATTCTCAACGAATTAATGCAATGGTGTTCCAAGAAAAAGAAGCAAGCTGTTATTTTCAAGGTAGATTTCGAAAAGGCTTACGACTCGGTCAGATGGGATTTTATGGATGACGTGCTAATTAAATTCGGTTTTGGAAGTAAATGGCGAGGTTGGATTCAGAGTTGTCTTAAATCGTCCAAAGGCTCTATTCTTGTTAACGGGAGTCCGACTATAGAATTTCAATTCTATAAAGGATTAAAGCAAGGTGACTCCCTCTCCCCTTTTCTTTTCATTCTCATTATGGAAACATTACACGTGTCTTTTCAACGAGTGGTGGATGTTGACATGTTTACGGGGATCAATATTAATAATTCATTGAACATTTCCCATATGTTCTTTGCGGATGACGCGGTATTCGTAGGTAAATGATGTGATCAAAATATTGACACTCTAGTTAACGTTTTGGAATGTTTTCATAGAGCTTCTGGTCTTAAAATTAACATGAGTAAAAGTAAGATTATGGGTGTTCATGTAGATAATTGTAGGATTACTCAGGCGGCTAGTAAGTTGGGTTGTCAAGTCCTTCGAACCCCATTTACATATCTGGTACCAAAGTCGGGGGGAACATGGCCCGAATCAAAGAATGGCAAGAAGTGGTAGATAAAGTGAAGTCCAGATGGAAACTGAAAGCACTATCCATAGGAGGAAGATTCACTCTATTGAAGTCGGTTCTAGGGTCTATTCTGATCTTCCATATGTCCATATACAAGGTTCCAGCGCAGGTACTTCAAAATCTTGAATCAATACGTAGTCATTTTTTCAATGGACATGATACGGATAGTAGAAAGGCATCGTGGTCGAAATGGAGCATCATCACGACTGCCACGGAGAATGGGGGTCTCGGAGTGGCTAGTCTTTATGCTCTTAATCGTGGTTCAATTCTTAAGTGGGTGTGGAGATTTTTTTCTGACAACAACTTGCTTTGGACGAGAGTGATTAAAGCGATTCACGGGGAAGATGGCAACATCGAAAGGGCTGTTCCTAAAGGTCATCGTTCATGTTGGGTCACAATTGTTAAAGAACTCCATGTCCTCAAGGAGCGAGGTATTAATTTCTTTGACTTCATTAAATTAAAGATTGGGGACGGTAATAATATCCGATTTTGGAAAGATAAATGGAGCGATTTGGGTATATTAAAAGGGGTTTTTCCACGAATTTTTGTCCTGGAATCGGATAAAAATATTTCGCTCCGCTCTAAACTAGAAGCCTCTAGTTTAGAATCTTCTCTGCGTCGTAAGGTTCGGGGTGGAGCTGAAGCAGTTCAGTTAGACGGTATGGCAGGGGTTGTTGGCCAGATAAATTTAGCTCCTCAAGGCGATAGGTACAGTTGGTTACCAAACAATGGGGACTATTCTGTGGCTTCTATGCGTAGTCTAATTGATGACCATAGGAACTCTAGAGTGGCGTCTCGAACGAGGTGGATTAAGTACGTTCCTATCAAAATCAACATTATGGCCTGGAAAGTTAAAATGGGCGCATTACCTTCGAGATTTAACCTATCCCGTCGAGGTCTCGACATTGGTTCGTTGTCCTGCCCCATCTGCGATAGCGGACCTGAAACCGTTGTGCATATTTTCTTCCATTGCCCTCAGATTCGTCAGGTTTATAAAATGATTGCGCGTTGGTGGGATGTGGATATTGTAGATTTCAATGCGTACGAAGATTGGTTATCTTGGATGGTATCTACTCGTCTCGGTGTGAAGCTCAAAGCGATTTTGGAAGGCATTTTCTACATAACGTGGTGGAACACTTGGTCATTCCGTAACAAACTCCTTTTCAGTGGAAGGATTCCGTCAAAGGCTACTATATTTGATGATATTGTTACTAGTTATTTTCATTGGTGTAGGTCTAGATGTAATGCCTTGTTTTCTTGGAACGAATGGCTTAAAATCCCTTATTTACTTGTTGTCTAGCCTAGCTTCTTGCTAGCTTCTTTTTATAATAACATCGCCGTTAAAAAAAACATATAAGCACCTTCTCGTGTAAGTATGGCTTAGTTGAACCTATGTGTATCCGGTAGCTCCATTACTTTAGACTTTGGGGGCGTTACGCTAGTGATATAAGGCCAAAAGTTCAGCACATCACTGTATAATGACTACAACAGATTAGCACAATGTACTTTATTTCTACAAACACTCTCATCTACATGTAAGCGAACCAGCATAATTAATCGAGTCATATTTAATAGTCTGATTGATAAGTATCACACAAAAATAGTACAGTCAAGTCTGGACCACCTACAGCTACTGCTGAAGCTTTTATTCTCATTTTTATACACCGCAGAAGATAGACAGAATGCTAAACATGCGGCTTCAAAGACTAACGCTGCTGATAATTAAGGTACTTGATGCCACACACAAAGATGGCGAAAAATAGAAGGATCCAACCAATGTGAGCTGCAGCCACAAATGGTAGGAAGTCATAGTCGAACCCAAACTCCTCTTTTATGAACCCTTTGATGGTCACATTGCCAGCCCCAGGCACCTCAAAAGCAAGATTTTGCTGAACTTGGCTAGTTAAGAGACCGTATATTGTCCAGCTCACAGGGGTTGCCCAATAATACCATCTACTCCATTTTGGGATATACTGCAATGACCATGTTAAGTCACGGCATGTTACTAAATAGTTGGTTCCAAAAAACACATCCATATTTTAATATTGAAAAGTAAAATGAGGATGGTAACCAAATTCCAGTCTGCATTGCTTATTAGCCTGTTAAAGGTGTTTTGGATTTGCTTGATTTGAAAGCTTATTACTGGAAAGTGGAAAGTCCTTATTAACTTTTTAAATAAGCTATTACGCGCAACAGCCGTATCCGAAACTCAAAAGAGTTAATTACTTTTAGAAAACACAATAAGCCAAAACGATTAGAAAATAATCAAATACCATACACGGGCCATAAAAACGTTGTGTATATAGTAAGATCCGTTAGTATGGGTAGGATGAGGCTGGTCCATTGCGCTATTTTAAAGTTTAAACACAATACTTTAACTGTTAAATATGAAAATAAGACTAGTTTGATGCAATAATAATTTAAATGTTTAAAATAAAACAACCTGAGTGTGTTCAGTTTAAATACACGATTGGCGACTGAATAATACCATATTCCCTTTTAACAATATACGTAGACAAAGAAGTATAATGATGGGAAATGTGTAAAGAAATGACTTACTGGTCTGGGAATGATAAAACCCGAGAACAAGTTCCAAAGGCAGAGGAAGAAGTAGACTATTACAGCTGAAATTTGTGGACTAGATGTCAATGACATGATCATCATACCAAACATCGTGAAGTAGATGATACTTGTTAATATATAGTAGTAGAACCATAGAAACTTCGCAGCTGTCCAGTGGAATCCGATCATTGGGTACAAAAGGCCCGCGTAAACGCAAGTTTGAAATGCAATATAAATGGACTCAATGATCACCTGAACAATATGAATATCGTAGTTACGATAGCATAGTTATATCTAAAAGAGTAAATGGTTAATTCAGTAGCAGTTACATATGCTATGACGACCGCAATATATCAAGAACTACCTATGTATCTGATGTATAAGAGATTTATATACTCCTAATTGTACTTAAACCATCAATTATTTGCAAAACTCAAATTAGACTAAAAGTGATGACTGGTCAACCCAACCCGGCTGACCCATTTAGACTTGTGTGGTAAGAAGTACAGTAGCTTTTTTTTACCCGAAACCATTATAATAGAGATACCCAGATTGACAGAGTCACCTAATTCCGATTATGTGTATTACCTGAGCAAGCGCATATGGAAGTGATGAATACATCCCAGCAGCCCTTTCACGGTAAAAAACTGTTCTCTCAACAGCAACAAGAGGCTGCACAGCATTCTGATTCACTGCCCCAAGGAAGACAACGGCAGAGTGAAAAGCTCCTAACATGCTTAGCAGATCTTCTAGTTTTACTCTGGATGAATAAAACCTCAGCCAGGTCAAGTTATAGAAAACAAAACACTGGTGGTTTAACGCAAAGTTTTCAAAAGTAACAATATAGTGTCGAAAACCTTACATCTTTTCACCCGTTCTGAAGAAAACAACACCGAATATAGAAGCAGTGAGGACAGTGATGGCAAATCGAGTGGCATTATATTGTAGGTTTCTCCAGTAAGACCAATGTTGTTTCCACAAACAAGCTTTGCATTGTACAAGAAATGGTTGTGCATATTGGGTGAGAAAGACAAGGTCCTTGGAGCCACTAGAGGGAGTGCTAATATCTCTTATTAGTTCTTGATTGCGCCTGCAGAATCAATTCAAGGACAATTTCTCATATACATGTCAGCAAAGCGAAGTTTCAAGCACTTCTATTGACAGGTAAAGATTTCTAACATACCGATAAAGAGGGGAGTTGGAGTAAATTTCAGCAAAATCAGCGTTAAGTTGATTCTCAGAAGCTGAAGAAGTGACCTCCAACACCCATGTGGCAGGATTATAACCATTCCTAATCTTTGATACTCCTGAAATAGCCTGTAATATACAGCAATAGATGGATATTTAAGCAAAGTAATATATACTCGTATATCACTGTGAAGTTCCAAATGATAAATTTGTAAGAATTTAGGGTGTCTGTACGACAGTGTGATAATCCTGGATATCTACTTGAATCGTGTTAAGTTAACTTTCCGTATAAAGTATTTCGACCCTATTGGTGCCTGGGTTACACGAAATCCTTATCGGGATAATTCAAGCAGAAACACTTTGATTCTAGGCACAAGAAATTAAAGCAGGAACAGAGAGAATCGTGTGTTTTTTCGTTATGTTCATATGAGACCAAAAACTGTTAAAGAACAGTTGAAAAGACGGTTGCAAACAGTTATCATAGAACAGTTACAACTGTTCACCAACAGACATGTTGGTTGGGTTTTCAGCGGGACCCCAGCAAGGGGCGCTGCCCCTTGACCCCGCAAGGGGGCATAACCCCCTTGACCCCTGCATTTTTGTCGTGGGCGATAACATATTAGCTCAACGAGTGTGCACTCCGCACTTCCCCTAACTCGTGTCAGAGCCGAATATGAAATTTTATTAGTCTCTAGTAAATCCCGATTAACTAAAATAGTTGATGACACTAAAATCACCAACAAAATTTGACACTCACTTCAAAATACTCTACTAGGTTGTGTGAATGTTGACCTAAAGGTCCAGCGTAAACTATCTGTCCTCCCATCTTCATCAAAATCAACTGCATGTTCAATATAAAAGTCAGGAACGAATCAGAGTTCGATTTATGCCATAAGTTTTGGCCACAAACCTCATCAAAAGATTCAAAGATGTCTATGCTTGGTTGGTGGATTGTGCATACGACAGTTCTTCCTGTGTCAACAGTATTTCTTACAGTACGCATCACGATGGCAGCAGCTCTAGCGTCCAGGCCAGATGTTGGTTCATCCAAAAAGATAATGGATGGATTTGCCACCAACTCTACAGCTATTGTCAGCCGTTTTCTTTGTTCAATTGAGAGACCATCTACTCCAGGAAGACCCACTAGAGCATCCCGTATAGGATTGAGCTCCATCAGTTCCATCAACTCATCGACAAACATCTAGTATTCAAATACATTTATAAAAAAGTTTAACATCAAGTCGAGTCGAAGTGAAAGTTTTCCTTTGAGAGCTAAAAATGTATGAAAAACTATTCTCTATCGGTGATAAATACCTTTCGTGTCCTTTTAGTTACATCTGAAGACAGTCGAAGCCAAGCAGAATATAAAAGAGATTCATGGACAGTAACGTTTGGTGAATGAATATCGTTTTGTTCACAGTAACCACTGACCCGAGCAAATGTTACTTGGTCCTTTGGGTAACCAGAAATGGAGATACTCCCTTGGATACGTCCAGCAGTCTTTCGACCTGCTAAAACATCCATCAATGTTGTCTTTCCAGCACCACTGACTCCTGCAAGAGCAGTTAATATCCCCGGCCTGAAAGCGCCACTAACATCTTTAAGCAATTGAAGACGATTACCTTCAACCCCTCTTCCCTTCATCTCCTGGTCAAACACATGTGAATTTTTATGAACGCACTAATATTTGTGACCAGGAATAATCATTATCTTGTAATCAATGACATTTACAGATCTCTAATCAGGCTAATAACTAGAAAAATAACTAACCGTGGGTACGTCAATAGAGTAGTTGACATGGTTGAAAGCAAGTGAAAGGGGCTGAAATGGCAATACCATTCCTCTGCGTTCCATACGGTCACCACCGCAAATAGTTGAGCCATTATTCTCAGAAGTGATTTCCACTCCCATCGTATCTAAATCATCCATGTCACAAGGATCTACAACTGTTTCATCAGTAAGCAAATATGAAAAATAGATAAACAAGATATGTAAATAAACTACTTTAATAACTAATGATTATCTCTAACAGGTAGAAAAACATAACGTATTGGAAATCCACAAGTTTTGTGCTATAAACAGGATATCACAAGGGCTGAGGGCCGACCTTCATAGCGCTCACTTTGATTACGTTCAATACACGCTTTTTTGTCATCACTTTCAGCTATGATAACAGCTCTAGCATCAGTTAGAGCTGGAAAAAATTTCAAACACGCAAATCATGAAATATACCAGTCAATCCAAATACAAAGATAATAAATAAATAAAGCTAACAGGGGTTAGGTAACTTACGATGCAAAAACGTTAGCGCGATGATAAATAATATATTGAAGAGAAACGAGAACCCAATGAGTACTCCAATGCAAACATAAAACCAGGAATCCTTTGTGAAAAAACCTCTTGATTTGAGAAGGGCTTCCCCAATGGTTGATGCACGAATTTGCGGGTATATGTTGGGCTGCACAGAGTTAGCAAGTGGGAATTTGTATATGTTGCAATGAAGAAGTAAAAGGAACTTTCACCCGATTAAACTAGCATAATAAAATCGCAAAATAGAAATTTATTAAAAGCGAATTAAACGGTTAAACCAAACACGAAAGGAAACTTACAGCACTCCATCTTTTGTCTAGAAACTCATTTAAAACTAAGGCATTTTGTGCATACATCATTGGAGAAGCATAGAATCCCCATGACACCCATGGCGCTGTATCATCTGTAGTTTTTACATATATAAACATAACTTTTCACAATATTGAGTCTTGATTTCTTTATTAATAAAAATTAAGTAACAAAAATAGAAAGCTTACTCTTCGACACAACAAACCCTCCGAGGACTAAAATCACTAAACAGGTGAAAACACCCAAAGTATTTGCTAGAACGTCTGTTCTTGCAACAGCAGCGACGAACCGGAAAAGGGAGAGAGCCATTTGATGTACGGCAAAGAATGTCAGGAACTGCCTAAAGAATCTGGACCACAACCACTTGATAAACTTAACGAAAAAATTAATCCAAAAAATTTGTACACAGCTCAAACATAATCACATCTCACTATGTATGACCGAAATGAATCATCACAGCATGAGGAGTAACTTTAAAAAGAAAAAGAAGACATGAATCGCTCATAGGAAAAGAATTAACCATTGAGATAGGCTATCCATTAAGGTCATGCTAGCCTCATGCTATACATAATACAGGATGTATGCACGTGCTTGTTTATGTTTTCTACATTTGCGATTCACCAGGCAGGACCATTTTCTTTTATGAAGGGAAAGTTGAGAGTTCAAAGACATGGAAAGAGTGACACAATAACATAATTGTAAATAAAGTATCTACAACTCGTACCTGCTGGGATCCGGTGCATATCCTATTGTATAATAGGTTAGAATTACCCAAATTCCCGATTCCATGATAGATAAAGGAACTTTGAGTACCCAGATGGGGAGAGCAAAAGCCCATGCAGGATACAATAATGAATCTCGATGTTTATAGAACACTGGAAGCCTCATAACTGTCAGCACAAGCTCAGCCATCCCATTAAACATCAGAATTAGTAGACCAAAGAAAAGAGACCCAAAAAACTTCCCACCGCCTTTCAAACTTCCCACATGCATTTCAGTCCTAAAGAAAACAGCCATTGCTACCAACGACATGAACGTTAACTGAAATGTTTTAAATATGTAAAGCAATGAGTTACGCTTTGTTAATAACCACTCCTTATAAAAGCATGCCTTCAAAACCTCAAGATTTGATACTCCATACTTCTCTTTCACCAAAGCATCGGTGTTTGTTTTGGATACATCATAAGGAGTACAGATATCCATTTCGAGTCGCTGTCCAATGTGGAATGATTTGAAACACCGTGAAAATTCAGAAGTTGAGATATATCTGTACGGTTGTTCAGACTTGAACCAGTATTGTTCTTGGTCTTTCCTTGAAGTTACCTCTTGGAGGAAGTCAGCTACACCCTTTCTCTCTGGGCATTTGAAACCCATACACTCAAAAAATTCAAGAACATTTTGACAAGGACCTTGGTATACAATTTGACCTTCGCACATCAATATAACATCATCAAAAAGTTTGTATGTTTCAGGGTCCGGTTGCAAAAGGGAGATAAGCATGGTGAAATCCATTATATGTACCATTTCTCCTAAGACCTTGATGATATGATAAGTGGTAGAACTGTCCAACCCATTTGATATTTCATCCATGAAAAGAACCTTTGCCGGCCCAACTAACATCTCCCCTGTTTCATATCGCATTCAAAATGAAGCAAATCATCATTATATAGTTATTGTCACCTAGTAGCGAGTTAAGATAATAGTGTCAAACCAAGTATCTACGAAATGTGATTTCGAGAAAAAAACATACCAGTAGTAACACGTTTCTTCTCACCGCCAGATATACCTCTTATCATTTGATCGCCCACCTTAGAATCAGCACAAGTGTCCAAGCCAAGTATCTATCAAAGGTGATTCCAATAATCATATAATCCATAGATATCGAAAGCTATAATCGATATCAAGAAAATAACATAACATACCTTGATGATATAATTGGTGGTGATCAAACTAGTTTCCTGACCCAAAATCGCCGTGGCCTTCATAAAAGCATCAATATCTGGATCAGGTTTGATTCCTGCTTGTTTTTCCCTATGCAAGATATCCGTGAGCAAATGATATCTTGGCCCAATACCTAAGCACCTTCGTGAAAAATCTAATGTCTCTTTAACTGTCATCTCCCCGGAATGAAGATCATGAGGACTTATATAAGCACTAGTTCTCTGAGGAATAAATTCTGACAGTTGATGACCACAATATGAAACATTTCCGGACACCTGTTTTGTGATGGTAGAGTATTAGCACAAGTGAGTAAACATGCACTTATTTTTATTACTTGTTAAAAAGTGTCAATGAAAAAGGTAATAAAATAGCATGTATACTTTAAGAGTATGATCAAGCTTTCCTGCTAGCGCGAGCAAGAGTGTAGTTTTGCCTGCACCTGGTGGACCTAGAAGCAATGTCAACCTGCATTTAGATCACATATACAATTACTGTAGTCACTAGCACAAGATGATGATGATGATGATGATGATGATGATGATGATGATGATGATGATGATGATGAAATGAAACATGAAACGCGCGTACCTTGATGGTTTGACAATGCCACTAACGGACTCAAGAATTTTGACGTTTCTCTTGCTAGAAGGAGTGATTCCAATCAATCTTAGTGCGGTCTAACAACGTAAAGAAACATTTTTTATAACTCACTACATGCAGCATGCTCATAACAAACATAAAACGAAGGAAAACGAAGGAAATGATAATGGTACCTCGACTATGGTATGAAAGAGGAAGGGAAGAGCTCTATGACCAACATAAACATCTGTTTCGACTGACAAATCTTGGTATCTTACTTCAATCTTTGGTATCTCAATCCCAACCCTTATTCAACAAACACATGATAACCTTATTAGCAACTTGAATACTTTTTTACCTTAATTAATAACAAATGAATAATTTCTAGATTTCATTTCTAATATGAATGTTTGGTTAGTGTGTTCGGTTCTTGAAAATGGATGATAAAACTCATCAAACTAGACTTGGGCTGTCAGTTTTTCGGGATTCAGTGGTTTTTTTGGACTAATGTCTAGTTTAACATCTTAATTTTCCGGTTTCATTTTTAATATACGTGATGTTTTAAGTTGAATGAAATTTTAATTAATCGGATTATGTATAACATATGCTTTTTTAGACATGTTGTAAGCAATTATTTATATTTTAAATTAGTTGTGTAATTTTTATGATGAATTCATAAGGATGGAAAATCCCCGAATCCTCATGAGGATCCCCGATTCCTATTGGGTACGGGGATGGGGATGAGGATGAAAAACGCTTCTCTGATAGGGATGAGGACGGGGATGTGGATGGGGCTGAGAAACGGAGTTGGGAATGGTGAATACGATCCTCGAAATTCCCTGACAAGTTGCCAGCCCTACATGATACATATTTGTGACATCTATATTATTTGTTATCACATGCATATCACCTCCCTAATTGATAGAAAAAAGGTTTTTTTTAACCTCCCTAATAAGAGGGGAAATAGTTTGGCTTCAATCATTAAGTGGAAAAGAAAGTGATCGGTTCACGAACACCTCTCACATCACTCAGAGGAGCGGAGCAAGAAAGGTTTGCTCGAGAAAGCACACTTTGATCATTTTCAGAAACTACACTAAAATTGGTTCTTAGATAAGAGTGTTACAAAATCGATTTAGATCTGAGAATGTGTCGTCTTACCGTGATAGGTTATGTTAACTAATCATGAACAAGCTAAATAGATATAGGGCATATGCCCCTTGTGCCCCCTCCTTATCTCCTCCTTTTTACAAATTATCAAACTCTATAACTTTATTAATATATGACAAATGTTACAAAATCGGATTTAGATCTGCTAATGTATGTTTTAACATGATAAGTCATGTTAACTAATCATGAACAAGCTAAATAGATACATATTTTCTTTTAAGCTAACATTATGGTTCATAATGCACACAAGAAAACGTATCGTATTGATACAACGTGAGATAATCTTTTTCCGTATAAAAACCCGTTCTAGTTGCATAATGTTAAACATATTGTAATTGAAAGTGTTCTGGACTTCCGGCCATAAGCCTTTAAAAAAAAATTAAGGTCGTAACAATATTCACATATATGGCCTTCGTCTTAATGTTATTTATTTTTCGTCCTCTTTATTTATACTGTATTACTCCATTTATTGTGAACATTAACACACATGTATCTTATTTGTCCCAAATTATTTTCCTACAATTTTTATTCTGAATATCCCTAACTAATTATCTAATACAAAACTAGATACAACATATATCGAGTTTATCATGTTACCCTCTCTTAAAGTTATTATCACAAAATTTACAGGAAATTATTATCAAGTAATTCACTACTACACAAACAGCCTTTACTCACGAAATTTTTCCCACGAAACAAAAATTGTAGGAAATTTAACACGGTATTCTCACGGATTTCCCACAGAAATGACAAAAGAAAATTTATGTTTTAGGTCTATAATAAAGGTAATGAAGGAGGAGTACAACATATCATTCTGTAAAATTATCGAATTGCAACTTTTTTAGTAAAATGTTTTCTTAGTCATAGACTTGACTGTTATTAAGAAAACACATATTATTACAGTACTTGTTTTGTTTGTGAATTGATGTTTTACTTGATTTGACATGCATACCAGGCCTTCAATTCTCGTGAATATTTATTTATCGTTTTGCAACTTGGGTGAAAAGCAGATCGTGAGTATTGAAGCATGACCCACAAGCATTGGTACAAACCAGACCCAAAATAAGTGAAGCCATAGCACCCCAAATCTGTAAAGATGATATTCAAGCCCCACCAAGTTGGATTTTAGTACTATGTAATAGTAGTAAAAAACCACATCAATCTTCTTGGTACAAGTGTGATTGCATGCCCGTGTATATTTTTGCGTAATTTTCTGTGTGTCAGTTGTCGTTATTTAATCTATTTTCATATCCAATAATAGAGTAGAATGATAAAGAATGAAAGAAGCAACCCTATTTACTTTATGCGTGTATTTAACGTGCTAAATATAGCCTTTGGGTGTTGCTAAACATAACCATCTAACTATAGATAAAATATAGCCTTTGTTCAGGTGTTTTTTTTTCAATTTTATCATCATCGTTATTAGAGAAAATAGCCAAAATAATATACAACCATCAAGAAAATTAAATGTTGCCATGACTACCTAGTCTTCCTGCAATGTTATGATTTTCTCCAGGCGAGTTACTGTATTTCATCTTTTTGCTGATTTTTAGCAAGAGTTTTTCTTTAGTGACACATTGTGTATGACTTATACTGAGATTTTCCAGAAAAAGGCAAGTAAAACTAGTATTAGTATAATAGTATTTGCACTAGTAGTAGCAGTTGCATATGACTTAGGTTTTGGGGTTGACATAAAGTTAAAAACCCTTTCAATGTTCTCGAAAATAAGTACTAATATGCAACTTAAGGAAATTAAGAGATGAGGTTTGCTTATCAGCGGTTTAAGCACAGTTTGAAAATCATAGAGCACGATCGGCTCAATAGCTTGATATCCTTTAATCATTCAAGCTTAAATAAGACTCACACCTGGCTTAAAAGCTTGAATATATACATAAACTTAATATTGTTTTTGATAACCAAACTTATCAATAAAGTAAAAAAAAAAACGATATTTTTCAGAGCTAAAACCTATACAAAGCATTCGACTGCATTAGAGTTTAAAAAGTCTTTCCAGGATATAGATTTTATTATTATACATACCATTCATATAGCATTTATGTTGTTTATATCTATAAATATGTATATTTAAAAATATATATGTATATGAATGCTCGAAAAAATCGATAACAGCACGAGCTAGAGTTATTGAAAGCTCGAGCTTGACACTTTATGTGTTTCGAGCTGGTTTAGTGGGCTCAGGTTCGATCACGATAAAAACTCGACCTGATTGAGCGAGTCAAGCTCAAGTTCGAGTTATGTGTTTGGAGCCCTAAGATTTGTAGAACTGATAGTTGTTTGTTTTTGTTGTGAGTTTGTATGTCTTGTTATTTTCTCCTTTTGTATTTTTAAAACATAACTAGATACACATATTTTTAATTAGAAAATTAGTATGTTGACTATGTTCATTCTTTCCTATCTCACAATATATTTTATATTACAACTAATTTGAAAGAAAAACTTGCTAAATGAGAACTATAAAATTACTGATACGCCTTTTATTAAAGATAATGATATCATTTACTAAAAAATAATATTTTGAATATCTTTTTAAGCTTGTGAGGATCACAAATCGATAGTCGGATGGTTGACCCGTTGTAGCTTCTTATCAGTCTTAATTGGATCAACACTTTAGACAAGTTTGGGTTTTTGCAGAGAGTTTTGAGCATGGCGAGTTTTGAGTATTTTCGGATATACTTTTTAAAAAAAGTTAACTTGTACATAATAGAGATAAATAACTGCTAAGTGATTAAAACAAGTTTACAATAAGTTATTGGTTTTTTCAGCAGAATTTGCAGGGTTCCAAGAAATTCAACAACCATTGATCGTCTTTATTGTTGTTTACCATGGTTGACCAATTTGTTCGACCGGTTTACACAAATCAAAAAGATGGATCTCTTAGTAGCGTCTAAGTGACGATTAATCAACTTCGTAACGCTATATATGTTCATTATTTTCCCTTTAACCTATAAAAAAATAAAATTCTCACAATGGCTACAATTAAACCCTAAAAAGTTGCGGTAATGGTTACAAAAATTCACAAATATAACTACTGGCTATTCATTTTTGTTATGAAGCGGGTAGTCGTTAGTTAAGTTTCACATACGAGCAATATAAATAATTTCTTGTTTTCGCTATTTTCTGCAAAAGTAAACAGCAGCAAAACACGGGAAGAGACAACAAAGGTCATGTCACTGAATATCAAAACAAGCTGGTAGCTCTAAAAAAGAACATGTCTTTGAATAGGCTTTTTAGAATCTAATACAAAACTGAATAACGTACTGGGATCCACTTTAACTATATTAGTTAGCTTGCCATTATTAACTATCATGTTCATAAGAAAAAAGCGTGTAATTTAAATTTGTATTGTATGAGTATTAATAAAGTGACCCGTCAACGTAAAAAAAACCTAGAGGTGGCAAATCTTGCCCATTTTAATACATATGGGCACTTTTTGCCAATTTTCAAAAAAAGATGGGGCACTTTTTGCCCATTCTTTATAATGAATGGGCTAAATGGACGCATATGTAAGAAACTAAATGGGCTTAACGGGCGCACTTGTAAAATACAAATTAGTATACTTGACGAATATTTTTTATTAAATGTTTTATCCCGGCTTTCAAACAAGTATTTTTATTTTTTATTTGTAAGTTTTTATATGTCTTTTTTCTTTTTTAGCTTGCGCCCGTTTCGCCCGTGCCCGTTTAGCCCGCGCCCGTTTAGCCCGCCGCCCGTTTAGCCCGTTGCCCGTTTAGCCCGCCGCCCGTGCCCGCCCGCCCATTTTGCCACCTCTAAAAAAACCCATTAAAAACTTTTTAAAATAAGATTAACCAAGGAACTATATCAAACAATTGCACCAACTTGATTTAAGTGCATATGTAGTCATGCATTTCTGTTTATTTATATGAACAATGATTCATCTATTTAACCCTATGCATCTCTGGTTATATTTCCTTATCTTTTCATTTTAAAGATTCACTGTCATCAAATCCGTAATCAATTAAACTACATAGTATGCATGCTAATAATTTAACGGCAAATATTTACGTGCAAAACCGATCAAAAAGAATAAAATAAAAACCGATTTTGATAAATTTTGCGATTTATAGTGATAACAATAATAAACCTAGAAAAGTTGAAGTGTTAACTAATTGTTTTTCCAAATGTGAAATTCCATTAGTAGATGTGGAAGAATTGATTCTAACTTGATTATACATGCTTTGTTTTTGTGCAGCTTTAGGGGTTAGACGAGGCTTATGTTCTTATATTTTTCATCACCTTTAATGTATTCTTACATCCAGTTAATGGATTGTATATATATGTTGCAAGAATATTGATCAAAACTCGAGAGCTATACCTAATACTAATCAATAATAACTCAAGTTGAGGGAAAGGAAAAAAGTAAACTTTTGAACAAATTAATCTAGATTTCATATTTCTGTAAACATCTTAGAAATATTAGCCATGAAAACTTTTTAAAAAAGCATCTTTTTTTTTTGCCGTTCAAAAAAAATAACCTAAGAATCAATAATAACTCAAGTTCTGTTTAAAAGGTAATAGAATATATATGCATGATAATAATGGGTATATTTACCAAAGTATTTAAGGCCCTTAAGGTTTTGCTAACCACGGTGGTTTTTAAACATACTATAATTAAAAAATTAAAAAATTAATAGTTAATGAGTTGAAGAGGAATATATGTGAAGAAACAATTAATCACCTGTCAATCCTTTCCCTTAATTTGGTTAAAAAGTTGGCATGATCTTTATCTACAAACTGTAGGACTCTATCAAGCAACTGGTCTATAGAACCATTTCGACCCATATTACCCATTGATTCCTCCAAATCAACATCTTCCATGTATGCCCACACCCACCACTACCGTATAGTTAATTACTGTAGTGCGGCTTAAAGCTCTCTTTGATGATTGATGAGGATATATATGTGAAAGGATGTGTATGGAAGCACTACATATAATTGCATTATATATTTATATATGATTCAACATTGCATGCATGTGTTCAACAAGCGGAACCGAAAAGGAACAAAATAATAATAGGCCAAAATGTAACCCTTTGTTGGACACATAGAAAAGCTTGTAAAGCAATTACTCTCTCCGTTTTAAAATTATTTTTTCCCTCGACAAAAAATCATCGTTAAAAAAATGCATTTATTATCATTTTCTTTTTAACAGAATATTAGTTTTACTTTTAACTAATTAATTAAAGTTTTTTCTAGATCTTTTAATAACAATTTTCAACAAGAGTAATATAATGAACTTGATCAAACTTCTCTATTTATTTTTAGTAGTGAACAATTATTTTGGAACATAAAAAATAGATAATAAATATGGGATGGAAAAAGTAGCTTTTGTTGTAAAACAATAAAGTAAAGAACAATAGACAAGAACAAGGATAGAAATAAAGTAAAAATTGTGTTATTCATTTCTCATAGAGATATGTTTATATAAATACAAGATAGAGTATTGCACAAGATACAATATTCTAAATAAGATAACTATTAGTAATAAAAGATATGGACATCCATTCCATATTTATTCATAACACTCCCCCTTGATGTCCATCTAAGATTATGTCTCGTTAAAACCTTATTAGATAAAACCCAGTGGGACAAAAATCTAATGAACGGAAAAGAGTACATAACTCCTTTATACGCTCGAAATATTGCCTCATTAAAAACCTTGCCGGAAAACCATGCGGGGACAAAACCATGGTCAAGGGAAAAAGAGTGCAACGCGTATATTCTCTCCCCCTGACCACATCACTCAAGCTCATTAAATCACTGAAATGCACATTAAAGTGTCTTGATAAAATCACATGAACAAACACTCTTTACACACATTGTTTGCATATACATACGCCATGCTTCTCATTCAAGTTTATCATTAAACTTTGCAAGTTATTTATTGCCAACACTAATTATGGCCCTTAGCAAAAACTGAATCATTCATACACATTTTAGTATGACATATCTAAATCGATATGGTGATCATCATCTCTATAAATCAAGAGAGTATTTCCTCATATGACTTCATAAACATGAGAGTCATTTATCCATATAAAGATATAAGTTTATCCTTGGTTTTCATGATGCACACATATTTCATCATTAAGATGTTCAATTCTAGAAATAAGACACACCTGTCTTTTGTTTCGAATTTGATTTCTATGCATTCAATCGCCTTTATAACTGTAACTCTTTATTTGGCACAATACTGCACATTAAGGTGATTATAACATATATACCCAAATCATAATTAGTTCAATACAATCAATATTGTTCTCGAGAATCTTTCTTATATGTTTTAAGCATTAGTAAACACTAACATGCGCCATGCATATTATATGCAATAATAAAATCTTAAAATCACACGAGCTCTAATCATATAATGTTTAGACGCATATCAATTATTTATCACATTGTCAGACTTATATAATATTAAATTACTTTATTGGATCCACCACATGTCACTATGTATACACATGATCATTTCTATTTCTATGAAAAAGTATATGTGTGCCATCACTAGTGACTTATGCATATTTCAATTTCATTTTTTCATAAAGACCGATGCATATCCAGTTAGTTTTATAAATGGACTGTAAGCCTCAACCATATGCCTCATCACAAGAGACTTCAATTATTCATTAGCTTATTGCGTCATTATTTTTTGGCCATTCATCTATCCATGATCCTCACATTCACTTTAGCGTTATATTATTTAGCATTATCATGCGCATTATCATATGATCCATCAACGTCGATTCATTTATTTTCGATTTCATACTTTACTAGACATTTCATTTATCATTTATTGAGATCTTATAGTATTTCATGTACTCGAGGTTTTCTGAATTTCCTTCGGTGAATAGATACTTGCCTTGCCAAAAATCCACGCTGTCCAAATTTTATCTTTTTGTTTATCGTTTTGTTGCAAAATAAGGCTAAAAATGGCAAAATTTTAAATTTTTTCTCATGTTTTATAAGTGTTTGAAGACACGAATGTAGATTTTCCGATGGCGAGAATAAGAGTAATTTTTTACTCGACCGTGTGTGTTGAGCACTTAGCTTCGATTCCTTAACTTTATATTAGGCTAAGTCTCTTAAATGAGGACGAGAAATGATAGAGTAAATTATAAGTTACTATGCTAAACGTAGAGTACTCGTATTCTTTCAAAAACTCATGTGTTCTCGTTGTTTGCTTATTCTCCCTTCGCTTGTATATATATTTTGCTTAATAAGTATTGGCTTAGCGGTTTAGTCTTGATTGTTGGTTTCTAGTCTTTCCTAGTAGCTTCCATGTAATTAAATTGGGAAGACATTAAGGTATCGCCAGCGTCACGGTTTTGAAGTATTGGCAACCCGAATAATCGAAAGTTTCACCTAATAATAAGATTTCAAGTGCTCACCTAAATCAAGCAAATAATTTGAAGCTCACAAGGCCGAAAAATCTATGCGAAATTGAAAGTGAATTATGCCTTAATCTTTGAAGCTTTAAAGATCCAAAATTTGCTTTTAGCGTGAGAATATACGTCTTTGGCCATAATAAACACCTCATGACGAGGTTAAATAAAAGGCAAGGCAAGACCGAATTCATAATAAAAGCTTCATGGCGAAGTTGAATAAAAGATGGAGGTAAACCTACGATATTAAGGCCCATCCGTTAGGGGGCGTATAAAAGTCTTGGTAATAAGTCTCATGTTCAAAACCGTTATAAAACCGTGTTTATCGATCCTTCTTGTTGACTTAATTTTTTGACATCGTTGTATATTAGGGGGGGTTATTAATTCGATGGTCTTGGTTACACCATCATGACTCTATTTTTAGACCTAAATCTCTATCATCGCATAAAGTCAAAAATGTATCCTCGTGAACATTCAAGACAAAATAAAATATAAGAAATACCACTTAGGAAAATGGGAGTTTAAGTACGTGATTAGGGCATATGAGTAGTGTTAGCATTACTAACTTATAATGACAATGATCTCGTTGCACGCTTGGCATGGAATTGGGGTGAAAATCGAGGACGGCGAAATTATTTCTAACGAAGCATTCACGTGTTCTTGTTCTATGAACCTAAACGTCCCATTTTGCGATGAAAATCATACACTATGTCTAAAACGCAAGTATAAGTAGTAGTAGTAGTAGTAGTAATAGTAGTAGTGTA
Source organism: Glebionis coronaria (assembly GCA_025667525.1). Taxonomy (NCBI): domain Eukaryota; kingdom Viridiplantae; phylum Streptophyta; class Magnoliopsida; order Asterales; family Asteraceae; genus Glebionis; species Glebionis coronaria. The sequence continues at coordinate 73,811,302 of CM046882.1, read as the reverse complement.
GCTAGTTTATCGTTCAATAAAAGTGCATAAAAATGAATTTTGGAGATGCTACGATACTTTATTCTAGCATTGCGTGAGGGCACGACAATGGTTTAGTATGGGGGAGTGATGAGACTGCTTTTATACATAGTCTCATCGTCCAAAATGGGCTTAAAATGCATAAAATATCATGAAATATGCCAAATATATGCTTGTGTTTGTTACATCTGTATTTTAGGTACGGATATTGAGAAAATGACAAAAGATCACAAGAAACAAGCAAAAACGAATACGAGAAACGAAGCCGCATAATGAACCGGGCCCTAGAGTTGATTTTCTAAGAAAAACCCTTGAAGATTGAAGATTGTACAAGAAGGATCCTCCAATATTGAAGAATTGACACTTTAAACCCTTGTTTATTCATAATTGTAAGTTTGGTCCTTAAAGTTTGTCAAATTTACAAAAAGGGCCCTCCACTTTAAAGAATTAGCAAGAATGGTCCCTCATTTATGAAGACTTGTCATTATTAGTCCTCCAAGAAGTCAACAATACAAGTCAACACCTTGAAGAATGAAGAAAATGCCAAAACAACCCTTCAAATATCATGAATTGGCAAGAAATACTCTTGTAATACTTTTCCAAAACTTTTTGTGGCAAAAGTGTGAAAACCAAAACTTATTTACAAAGGGAAATCTGATATTCAAGTATAAAACTTGAAATGAAAGAAGGAAAGAAAGTGAGGGGCCTAAAGTGGACGACATAGAACTTACCTTAACCAGTCATGGGCTGCCACGTGCCCCACTGATGAGATGGCATTTATACATGATCTCATCGTTCTTTTCGGGCTTTAAATGCATAAAAATGTCATAAAATACCATATATATGCTTGTGTTTGTTTACTTGTGTATTTTAGGTATGGATATCGTGAAAAAGACAAAAGATCACAAGAAACAAGGAAAAACGGACACGAGAAACGAAGCCGTACAAAGAACCGGGCCCTAGTTCATGAATTATCCAACATTTACCCTTGAAGACTTGAAGATATGAAAGATTGATCCTCAAACAATGAATAAATGACACTTAAAACCCTTGTGAATTTATAACTACAAGTTTGGTCCCTTAAGTTTGTCAAAATTGCAAAAAGGTCCCTCAACTTTGAAGAAATGGCAAGATTAGTCCCTCATTAAATCTAATTTGTCAATTATGGTCCCTCATAAAGCCAAAGATACCTTGAAGACCTTTGAAGATCAATAAAGTCCAAAACCAGCCCTTGAAATATGGAAAAATGGCAAAAACAACCCTTGAAACACTTTTGCCAAAGTTTTGGGGCAAGAGTGTGAAATCCATAACTTCTATAACAAAGGGATGCGTTTATTTGAGCTGAAAAACTTGTTATACAACTTTTCCCAAAAACAAAGGACCAAAAGTGCCAAGCTAAAAGTTCAAACTCCTAAACACACGGGTAACACTTACTGTTGAGATTTTACCATGAAGAACACCCCTTTTTACCCAGGATTAAAAAGAAGAAAACAAAGGGGAAAGTGAAATTGATTGATCCCACGTGTAATTCACATCATGTCAATCACATCCCACACCAAAAACCTCAATCCCCACTACCAGAAAGATACCCTCACTCCCACTCTCATGACGACACCTGGCATTTGATCATGACATGGCAAGATCAACGAACCAAAGCTTTTCCTTTCTCACCAAGTACTAAGTAAACGTCCCTAATTCACCAATGCAAGCTGGTAACAAGCCTAGAAGATTCTCAAGGATAATTTAGGAATTTCAGTTCTAGGGTTTATGAATAGTGCTTTGTATCCATTTGCCTATAAAAGGAGACCTCAACCTGTGAGAGTCCCTTTGTTCTAGATTTTGGCTATCAATCTTTGTAATTCCTTTTTAAGTTAAATAAAATTTGAATTTCATAAAACTTTTGAATTCTCTTTTATGTTTATTAAAAGTTGGTGTTAGAATAGCCTTAATCTGAGTTCCATTTGATTATTAAGACCTTCCTTAATCTTGTGGTTAAGGCACGTCTTTGTTTATAAGGTTTTCAAGGTTCAAAAAAACCTTGAAATCCTTGGTTCTGTTTTGGATATTATTGTGTAGTAACCCTTAGCCAACAGCCTTAAGCTCCTTCAAGCTTGTTGAAACCAAGCCTGAGAAGAGTTATAAGCTCTTGGTTGAGTTGTTTGCTTATTTGTGTTGAAGAAATTTCAGAATCAAATCCTTGTTCTACTTTGAACATCAGTAGGATTTGATCTTCCTTCTTGAAGAACCTTGGTCTTGTTCTAGTTGTTGAACAGGGTCCAAGGAGCATAGTTGGCCCTCCTAGGATGTTGTGGAGGGCAGGTATAATCCCTTGATTAAGTTTCTTCTAAAAATTTCATGTTACTGCCTGTTTTGGATTTGGTGCTTTGATTTTGTGTTCTTGTGTTTAAGGTTGTGATCTTAGTGTTTGATTCTGTTAGTTGTCACCTAGGAAGTGTTTTTGATTCATAAAATCAGTAGGTTATTAGTGAAAATCACAAGTTGCTTTGAAAAATGGTAGATTAAGGGTTGTTTGGGATAACAGCTTGATTTAGGTTTGTGTTGATGCTTTGTGGTGCTTTTTGTTTGTATCTGTTTAGTGGGTGCTAAGTATCATTTGTCTGCAAGTTTTGTGGTTTGAAACACCTAAATCCATTAAAGTGCTCTAAAACCTTGTTTACTTGTTAAAATTGGCTGTGGTTTAAGGGACACCTAGATCTAATCATAGACTAGGGCTAACAAGTGATTAAACCTAGTTAATAACACCAGAGAAAGAGATTTGAGTGCCTGAAATTGGATCTGTGGTCAATTAGATCAGCAAAGTGTGCATGAGTTCTTGTAGTTCATATCAGAAGGTGTAATATGCTTTGATCTAGTTCCATACCTTGTTTCAGTGATTAATTTAAGTTTTTTGTGCTTATTCATAGTTTATATAGCTTGTGTATGCATCTGGTTGAATTTGGAGTGCTTATTCATGCTAAAACTGCTTATTTGTTCATAACTGCTTAATATCAAGGTCTGTGCAATGTCTGTGGACTGTTTGCTTATTCTGGGCTTATTGTGTGAATCAATTTGTGATTTCTTTGTTGATATAGACTCCTTGTGATTCACTGATCACAATGGTGCCCTTGTTTCCATTTGAATCCAACTAGATCTTTCTAAAAAGCTTGGTCAAATAGTCAAAGCAATGGGAACTCCTTTCCCCTACTGCTAGCCACTGCTAGTGTATTTTGGTGTTCAGCTTATCAATAAGCTATTCTAGCTTATCTTAACCAGCAACAACTTGGATTTTGTAATAGGTGCTCATTACTTGACCCATTTGTTCATACTTGAGCAATTGGTGTGTTGACTTTAGGGTTTGACTAGAAAACCAACTTAATTGACTTTTTCATAAGTGCTTATTGGCTTATTCTGGCTTATTGGTGTTGCTTATTGGAATTTTGTTGATTGTTTTGGCTTATTGAAGTCATTTGTGACATTTTGCAAGTTGAATCAAGTCCTGAGGTGCCCTAAATCTCAAACCCGACTATTTTGTCTTTTAGTGGATTTGTACTTTGCTTATTTCTGGCTTATTGAGTGTGCTTTTTCAAAATTTCTTTTCACAGATCTCTTTAGTATCCCAAAAGAAGGTTGTGTGTCAAATTAGAGCTTATGGCATTAGCTTATTGCTTAATGGGCTTATTGGCCCAATAAGGATAAGCTGTTTGCATAATAAGCTGTGATAAGCTCACTTTCAGCTTTTGGGCCTTCAGAGTTTTGTGTTTAGAATTAAATTTTGAGTCAGATTGGGCTTTCCAAGTCAATTGGGCCAAGTTTGACTTTTTGGGCTAAAAAGCCCATTATTGTTGACTGTTTTGGGTTTTGGCCCATTTGAGGGCCCAATAGGGGTATTCTGGTCTTTTCACTTACATTTTCTGTTTAATTAGGTCAAAATAAACTAGTTTGCAAGTTTTTAGAATTTTTTATATTTTTAGATTTTTAATATTATTTTATTATTATTTTTCAAATTTCACATTTTTGCACTTTTTATATTTTTCTTAGCTTAAATACATTAAAATAGGATTTTTGCAACTTTTAGATTAATTTTATCATCTTTAGATTAATTTTTATAATTATTTTCAGTTTTAATAGTTTTTAAATCATTTTAAATAGTTTTTATTAGTTTAAAAATTTCTAAAAATAGTTTTTAATCTTTTTAGGTCATTTTAGAGGTTTACCAATTGAAAAATCTTTATTTGGGCTTTTTGATAATTAATTTGATTTTTAGGGCTTTAATTAGCATTTAAAAATTAAATATTTAATTAATTAAAAGGTTTGAAAAAGTTTTGATCATTGGTAAAATCTTAGTTTATTTATTTTGATTTTTGGTGAATTTTTGGTAATTTTTAGAATTATTTTTTATTTTTTCTTATTTTACGGTTTTACGTGTAGTCGTAGTAATAATTAATTTCACGTCTTCGTCATCCTCTTTTCTCATCCCCTTCTAACCAATATTAATCTCAAACCTTTCTACATTTTAGTCACACACATATACCTCCTTGGGAAACGAACTTGGAATTTCATTAGGGTCATTTGTACACGGTTTTCCTAAACCGTCGTATTTAATACTTTTCCCTATTTTACGCTCTTTTTCCTAAAAGACGTAATTTACTACAATCATTTTGGCGCCGCTGCCGGGGAGGTGTGTCGTGATTAATTTGTCTTGTTGTTTTTAATATTAACCATAAATAGTATTTGTATTAGTAGAAATCTACTAATACGTATTATCGGTTTTTTATTGGTTTTTCTTGTGAAATTATTATTACTATATTGTATTAAGTATCACAATCAATACAAAATATCTCCAAAAGTGTGAAAACACAACCTTAATTGGGATTTGATCTCCTAATTATTGTATTCGAATCTCAAACAAAAAGAAAAAGGAAAAAATAGATAAATACTTTCGTGAAGCTCGATTTTGAAAAATACGAACTATAATGTGGGTATAAGGCGGGTATTATAAAATATTTTTAGAACTAATCACACGACTTATAAGAATAAGAAATAAAGATGAATAAGATCAAGATTAAAACTAAGAATAGAATATTAGATTAGATGAAGAAGAACTAGAAAGATACAAGGTAGATGATTCTAGTGAGAGAAACCAAAGAGAGTTTCTCTCTCTAAAACATGAAGAAGAGAAAATATACAATGGGAGACACACACATAAATGAGGCTTAGGAGGCCTTTTATACTAAGTAGTAAGTGTTTAGGAGGCCTTCCTCATTTGTGTGTTCGGGACTAATTCCCGTTACATAAACATTAATAACTAAGAACTCTCGACACCGTTGAATAGTATTTTTCACGAGCTTCGCAACGGTATATTATATGACCATCACTTTAAATACAGCTAACAATCTCCCCCTAAGGGGTGGTCATGTAATATGTGACTTCACTTCGTTGGTGTTGCAGACTTTGAAGCTCGTTGTCTTGAGAGTTCTTTCATAGTTCCTTTCATGACTTGTGATCTTGGATCTTTGATCTTTACCTTGACTTGATCTTGAAGCTTTGCCAGCTTATCTTCTTGTGTCTTTCTCCACATACTCATGTTTTGTGTTGACTTGAAAGCTTGTAAACAATCTCCCTTGATCATCAGAGTAGCGGAAGTCTTTGTCTTTAGATGTTCTTGAGCTTTCTTCAATAATCCTGAATATGTGGCCTTGAATTGCGACTCTTGAGATAACGCCACCGTTTGCATTCCACCGGTTTCCCGTTATACAGTACGAATACTGTACCTGTGATCAGGTAAGTTCAAAGAACTTCCTTGACAGGATTTCCAGCTGTGGTAGCCGTTCTCAATACTCGAATATATCGAAAGATAATTCAAAGTAAGGAGTGAATCATGCAGTTCCATTCTGCTGATTAAGTCGTCAATTCACTTTCCTGGAACAAGTCTGAATCAATTAAGAATCAAACCATCGTTGCTTTCCAGTTGACACAAGTTTGATTCATATAGAATCGCACAAGTTACCTACCGCAGTGCTGTTTGATGATGACACTGGAAGGATTTCCATTCGTCACTGTAAATACTGAAAAATATTACTCTGAATGTTCTGGCAAGATCATAAAGATATTGCGTCGAGACCTGGAACGAGTTTGAATCAATTAAGAATCAAACCACTGTTGCTTTCCAGTTAACATATGTTTAATTCAAGTGAATCTTACATATGACCTACCGCAGTGCTGTTTGATGTTAACACTGGAAGGATTTCCATTCATCACTGTGAATACTAAAGAGTATCACTCTGAATGTTCTAGCAATACCACAAGGATAGAGCGTAGGACTCTGTGAATCATCGCTTGTGTTCTAATGATGAACAACAATTGATCTATAGAATAAGTGTCCTAATGAGATTTTTTGATGAATCTCGTTGGCTCTAGACTCTATAAGTGCACGTTTATTTGGTGATCGGAGGCTGGAGCAGACTGCCACCTATTCAATATCTACTATCTCGGAGTGAGAAAGTCGATAGAAATGAGTTGAACTCCGTGACAATAACACAAACTTCTTTTGAGAGAAGCTTGAGTAGGCTGAGAAGGGTTGTGCATTGCATCACTGGGTCCATGATGCTTTGTCTTCAATACCAGAAATCATCAACATGATTCTGATAGTAGATGTATTGACCCGGTTTCTGCCTAAGTTGTATGGAGGGCTTCTTTCTTTACACCCTTTATCCTTACATTTCTTTTTCATTCTTCAACCCCTTCAATGCTTACCAAGACGTCATAACTAGCACATTGTTGTGATTGTTCCAGTGCTAGCTTAAGTCATTAGTCGGCATTATTCCCGTACACTCAACTACTCCATCTTTCCTAAGGACTTCTATTTTCTAATGGATTGTCCCTGGGAAGATCCCTCCGGTTCTGGTTGGATCATAGGACGAGTACCTAACCACCTTTTGACACCAATACCATCGTGAATTTATGTGTTGAAGGGTGTAGATATCGTAACCAGAAAAATCATTTGAAAATGCAGTCAAGGTGTTTGATGAAATCAATGTTTACACCTTGAAAGTTTTCTATATCACCAAAAACGCTCCCCCTACATATGTGCATCATAAAAAGAGAGATTTTTGCACATATTAGGAAGATAAAGCACTTATATCAAAGATCGTATTCAAGATAACACATTTTAATCACTATTCTCCCCCTCAAAAATTGCATGAAATTGAAATTTTTGTGAAACTAGTGATGGAACATGAAGAGAATAATGTGTCATGAAACTTTGGAACAAATGTTTATGAAATCATTATACTCCCCCTCGAAAAGAGATTCTATTTAAATAGGGGAGTATATGAGCACATTGTTTTGAAATACTTTGAAAAAATGTGCTCAAAAATCCGAGAAAAATTGTGTTCATGAGTTTAAAACTTTGAATGTTTTGATATAAGCTCATGACCGAGAAAAGCGAATTTCTCGTTGTTGAGGATAAGTCAACGACTTTCCTTTCTTTTGGGACCGGGTTATAGTCTGACATGTGACTATAAGCCATTATGTTGAGCTCAAAACGTTAAATGTTTTGTGACAAGCTCAACCCGAGATAGATTGCTCTACCCGTTATTAGGATAAGTTATCTTTAAAAATACACTCTCCTTTATTTGAAGTTCGAGTTACAGTCTGACATTTAACTGTAAGTCGTTTACATGAGCTTAAAACATGGAATGTTTTTATCGGAAGCTCATGACCGAGAAAGTTTTATTTTCTCGTTGTTAAGGATAAGTTATCATCCGTGATCAACTTTCCTTTCTTTGAGGCACGAGTCACAATCTGAGGTAACTGCAAATCATTTGAAGAAAGAGGAAATGACATGTTTTGAAAAACATTTAAACTCTCATTCGAACTTTATGTACGTACCCGTGTCGTTTTTGAACAACATTTCTAAGTGCGTCCATATTATCGATGCTGAGAGACATGTCGAAGAAGAATATTTTTTGGTATTTTTGAAAAATTTTCACATTTTTTTTTTGTTTTTATAAGTTTTATATTTTTGTATTTTGTTTTTCAATGTTTTCGAAAATAATCCAAAATAGACCTTTGTACAACAGAAGAAGGTGATGTCGAATGTACAGAATTGGAACCCTTTGAAGAAATGGATTCAGAATCTGCTGAAGTACCTGCAATGACAGAAGAAGAATTTGCACAAATACTAGTGTTAGGAGTAACAAATGCATTTTCTACATTCAGAACACTCGCATTAGTGCTGGAGCAAGTGTCATCACTCTTCTTGATAGGAATCCACTTAAGACCGACTTCCTTGAAGATCCTACCCGTTGGTTTCCATTGAAGACTAGATTTAGGAGTAGTGTTCTCTTGCACAGCGGAAGACTTCTTTGGAGAGAAACTAGGTTCTGTATTGATACGCCTTGAGGATTTATTGTCATTGCTTTTCTTTGTGACGGGTGGGAATCTCCTTGTTGTCTTATGGGATTCTGCATTCTTTCTCTGTGTGAAGGCACGAGAGTTTACCTCATAGAGGTATTGCAGAATGCAATGAGCATGGTTTCCATGGTGAATTCCCTTTTTGCACGTGGGACATACAGGGAGTTTGGGATTCTCGAAAGACCTTGTGTACCTAGGGTTTGCTGACCGTTCAGGCACCATGTTCGAAACACGACTATTCATTTGTGGTTGCCAATTCCTAGGTTGTTGGGAAGGAGTCCTAGGTTTTGGTTGATTACCATTAGGTGTGTGTTGAACTCTAGCGGTTGTTGGTTTACTAGGTTTTGAATACACATGGTTTACTTTCTGAATGTTCCCTTTTTGCTTACCATCCCCTAGGTTTTTGGTTTCACCAACGTCATTTGAACCATTAGATTCCTTTGTGGGCGTAAGAGTCACACACTTGGGATTACTCTTAGGAGTAGTGCAAGGTGCATTCACAGAGTTGTGTTTAGCAAGAGTGGGTTTTCTAAATGGAGGAACATAGAGTGAGATGTCTGGTTTTGGTACAGTCGATGGCACATCGGTATTAGGAGGTAACCTAGAAACATTAGAAGGCGGTTTTCCTAAGATAGATGGCTTTGGTACTTTGTACGCATTGGGTTGTCTAACTGATTTTACAACCTTAGCTTCCACAGTTTTCCCACCCATCTTTCCAACAAGTTTCTGCAACTCAGCAATCGCGATGTCTTTGTCTTGCAAATGAGCTTTCAGATCAGAAATATCCTTACTCTTTTCATTCAATTCACGAAATGATTCCGAGAGTTTTACTTGTAAATTATTGTCATCAGGAACTTTTCCAACTTTGGTTTGCAAAGCAAGTTCAAGAGAATGACAATGTTTCTGAAGAAAATCATATCGGTGTTGAAGAATCGTGAACTCTTTTTGATTAACATTTGTTGAAGGCTCACTGTCGCGACATTCACCTCCTAACTGAGCTCGTAGCTGTTCGATTGTTTGTTGCAGTTCATTGTAAGCTTTATCATACGAGAGTTTGTCATCCTTACATTCATCACATTTTTTGACATATTTATTCCAAAGATCGGTGAATTCGTTGTCCTTTTTGATGACATAGGACTCCATTTTCTCTTTCGTACGATCAAGCTCATTTTGGAGGGTTTCATTGTCTGACACAGAGATGTTTACCGCAACGGGGTTACTATCAACACAATCACCACTGTCACTTGCTTTTGAGAGACATGCAAGGTCGCTTTCCAGAGCTTTAATTCTATCAATAGATTCATTAGCCTCCTTCGCCAAAGATATAAAGTCTTCAACAAATTTGGCTAGTTCTTTCAGAAGAGCGTTTTCAAGATTGCTTATCCTAGCGTCTACTTGATTAACGAGCGGATTAATTTCTTCTCGAATGATTTTGTAGACCTCAGTCTGAACGGGTGAAGTGAAATTTCCTCCAGTCATTTTAGCATTAACAACACGTTTCAGAATGACAAAATTATCTTTTAGCTCGTTAAGAAATCGTCGTGCAACACTCGGTTTAGGAGGATCCTCTGTCAATTCCTCACTAGGTAGCAAAAGCAATTCGGTACTAGTTTTAGATCGAACAAAAACCATTGGAGGATTAACTTTTGGATAGTAAACAGGTGTCACTTCTTTATCAAGCTTTTTCATTCTTAAACGAGTTTCTTCAGCAAGTTCAGTAGTTTCCTCAGAATCATGCATACTAGGAGGATCATGCTCATCAGACAGGAGCACACTACCATTATATAGAGTTTTATTTGTGGCCTGAACCTGCTTAAGATATTCTGGATTGGGAGGAAGAGGACAACCTAAAGCCATTTTGTAACGGGTGTAGTTTATCTCATTCACTTTAGGTGCGAGCATATTGATCGTCTGCATAGATTGTCCACGTTTTACCAAAAGGTTGTCTAAGTCCCTAATCCTATCCTGAGCATTGCAAAAATCCTCAAGAAGCCCATCTTCTCGAATTTTGAAATCATGTTTTAGCTTTTTTATTTCTCCTTTTAAATCAGAAACGATAGATTTTTCAGTTGAAAGCTGTTTATTAAGAGAGGTGATTTCATCATTCAATTCGCTTATCTTTTTTGCACTACTTAAATGTAAGGCATTTAATTTCTTAGTGGTGCATTTTTCTTGATAAACCGATGTAGCATGAGCTTGTTCAAGTTCCTTGATTTTAGCATGATGAATCTCAAAACTTTTCTCCCGTTCCTTATATCCCGTAAGCTCAGTGGTCAATTTGGCATTAGTTTCTCTAAACTTATTATTAACAACATTCGCATGAGCAACATCCTTGGCAAGCTTATCAAATAATGATTTATAATACGCATGCGTCTCGTCAGGAAGGGTTGTAGGTTGCGCTACTTGATCCCCACTAAGGTCCACACTGGGTGCATTAGAAATAATATTGATATTATTCGTTTGAACCCCGTGTGTCTCAGTGGAAGGCTCAAGTGACTCAGTATACTCTTCCTCCTGATTAGACATATTATATAACTCATTATCATTGAGACGTGGGTGTACCTCAGAGGAACCGTCTGAATCATACACAGGAGCTCTGTCAGGTTTAATTACCGATGTGGATGATTGCTGTGTATTAGCCATCAAGATGGAGTCGGTAGTCACCTCTTCTTCCTCATCATATGCTGCTGCAGATGCCATGAGATCAAACTCTTTAGCTAGAAGTGGAATTCCTGCTTCTTCCTTTTGTGCTATAAGAAGCTGAGACTGGAGATGGGCAGCATTCCTCTTCTTTCTTACATGGCTATCACGATGCTCAAAATCCGCAGCATCATTGTCTTGTTGATAAGTCATAGTAGAAGTCGTGTGAAAAACAGGATCTCAATTCGTAGAAAGCGTGTGTTGGGGTGTCAACAAAATCAAATTTTGCCTAAATTTTCCAGCCCGACAAAAAATTTCTCAGTCCGACAAAACGGTAATCCGAAAAAATTTTGAAACACTAAATTTCGAAATTGAGTTAGAAATAGCCAATAACTAGTAGGGAAAAAATTTGAAAAAATGAAATTTTTAATGAAAAATAAAACCTAAAAAATTTGAAATTTGGCCTAAAAATTTGAATTTTTGTCCGAAAATTTGAATTTTTGGTCGAAAATTTTTTCGCATAGCCAAAATTTGAAATTGAAGCTTAAATGGCCTAAAACTGGTCTAGGAAAAATTAAATTTTCGTGTAAAGTATGTTCCGAGACTAGTCTAGATAGTGGCTAAGTCTAAAAATTACTCAAACAAAATTTCCATCGGAATGTTGATCGGAATGTCCCTCTATCGGAATGTGCAGATCGGAATCCTAGATCGGAATGTGGCGATCGAAATCCTAGATCGGAATGTGCTTCTATCGGAATGTCCTACTATCGGAATCCTAGATCGCAATGATGACCTGTCGGAATGCTCAGATCGGAATGTTCAGATCGGAATCTTCAGATCGGAATGTGGCTAAGATCAATTTGGCAGAGTAACGTCTCAAAGTTCCTTAAAAACCGTCGGAATCCCAGATCGCAAAGAACGATCGGAATGTCCAGATCGGAATAGGTATCGAAATCTTTAGATCGCAAAGTAAAATCCTTGGGTTATTGCGATCAAAACCGTACTTACCTTTCCCGAAATTGTAGCTATCGCAATAAGAGAACTTTCTTCCAACTTTTTAGGCAACGATTTTAGCAACTTTTAGGCAACAAATTAGCAACTTTGAGGCAACAAATTCGCAACTTTGAGGCAACAAATTCGTGTTTTTGAGCTAACCAAAATACCCACAACACGAATACTTGGAACAACAAAAAAAACACGAATTTTTTTTTTGAATCTTTAGTAAAAAAATCAAAAACCCACGGGATTAACAAGAAACAAGGACAACACCAAAGAGCTATCCACGAATCCCTTGGCGAATGATACCACTTTTTAGAACTAATCACACGACTTATAAGAATAAGAAATAAAGATGAATAAGATCAAGATTAAAACTAAGAATAGAATATTAGATTAGATGAAGAAGAACTAGAAAGATACAAGGTAGATGATTCTAGTGAGAGAAACTAAGGAGAGTTTCTCTCTCTAAAACATGAAGAAGAGAAAAGATACAATGGGAGACACACACATAAATGAGGCTTAGGAGGCCTTTTATACTAAGTAGTAAGTGTTTAGGAGGCCTTCCTCATTTGTGTGTTCGGGACTAATTCCCGTTACATAAACATTAATAACTAAGAACTCTCGACACCGTTGAATAGTATTTTTCACGAGCTTCGCAACGGTATATTATATGACCATCACTTTAAATACAACTAACAAATATACCCTAAGGAAAAAGGCTCTTAAGTGCTTCGCGCCGCCTCGTTTCCCCGCTTGCTTGTGAGTATTTTAAGATTAAAGGCTAATCGAGGATTTTGCCGCCCAAAGTATTATTACGTATAATATATTTGCTTGTTTTCTTTGTGATTAAACCCTCTTGAACAATTTGGTTTTCACCAAAGTTATAAAGTCATTCGAAGGCATTCACTCCACGTGATCGTTTTCATTCTTTTGAGGCTTCTTTAATCAAGAGTTTGATTCGAGGAGAGATTTGGTAGATTGTTGTCTACAAAGATACACCAAAATCCAAAAAAATTAAAAACAATCAAAAACACAAAAAAATTGAAAATTCACAAAACACCCACAAAAAATCTTCTTTGCTCACCTCCCATTCTTCGTGAAGTTTATGATCACTCGTAATCAAGCAAAACGAGCTCGTAAACGTCTTCAAAAGCTAGCCAATCAAGAGACGTTGATTGAAGAACAAACTCCAATTGTTGAACCTATTGTAGAACAAGAAGTCATCATGGCTAATCGTACTACGATGGAGTTGCTACAAGCACCCACCGAGGGTTTTGGAGAGGCCATTGTGATTCCCGCTATCCTTGCGGAAAATTTTGAGATTAAGACGGGTTTAATGTCGATGTTGCAAGCTAATAAGTTTAGAGGTCATGAGAAAGACAACCCGCATTATCACATTAGGAATTTTAATCGTCTCACCGCTACTAGCAAGTTTAAGGATGTTCCACATGACGCCATTAAGATGATGTTGTTTCCATACTCGTTAGATGGACCCGCTAAAATTTGGCTTGAGAAAGAACCGCCAAATTCGATTTTGACATGGGGTGATCTCGTTTCTAAGTTTGTGAACAAATTTTTTCCACCATCTAAAACAACACATTTGAAAAATGAGATTTCAAGATTTGTGCAAAGAAATAATGAAAGTTTTTCAATGGCATGGAAACGATTTAAAGAAATGTTACATGAATGTCCACACCATGATTTTTCGGAATTGCATCAAATTGATACTTTTTATAATGGGCTTAATGATCATGAACGAGATTACTTGAATGCCGCCGCGGGTGGTAATTTTTTGTGCAAAACGACCGATGAAGCTTTAAAGATTATTGAGAATAGATCTAAGGTTTATAGCCCTCGTAACACACCGAGTGTTGCCAATATGGGTTCGTCATCGTCGTCATCGTCTCGTAGCATTAATGCCTTACTTGATGAAGCTAATGAGGAAAATCGGTTTTTTGATAGATTTGCTAATCTTAAGACTCATTGGAAAGCTCAAGAAGCTTTGAATTCCGCTTCGGTTAAAGCGGTTGCTAAGAGTTGTTTGTCTTGTGGGGGAGCTCATGATCTTTCTGAGTGCATTACCACGGATGGTAACACTTCGAGTGCTTACGTAGCAATGGGAACTTACAACCAAAACGGCCAAGGTTCCCGCCCAAATCAAGCTCCACCAAATCAAAATGCTAATAACTATCGAAACAACAACCAAGGTGGTAATTATCAAGGCAATTCACGTAACTACAACAAAGGGAATTATCAAAGTGGGAATGGACAAGTCACTAATCAAATCCAAAACCGTGATTTTCGAAACACTACACAAGGTTTTCAAAATGCTCACACTAAAAATCTTCAAGGAGAATTTTTAGATTTGCTAAAGCAAATGATGCTAAATTTGATAACATGCAACGTGAGATGATTAGCTTAAGATCCGAGTTGAAAAAAGAGCTTAAAAACGAACTTGCTAATGAACTTAAGACTCATGCAAATAAAATGGAAGTAAATGTTCAACGTCTTCAACAAAATCAACAAAAAATGGAACAAGGACAACGTGAGATTAAGCAAGAATTGTTAAAAGCGGATGCTAGGCAATCAAAATTTGAGGACCGAATGGCAAAAATGTTTGAAGCAATCATGTGTAAACCCTCTTCCTCGGGTGGTCTTCCTAGTGATACCATTGCAAACCCGAAGGGAGAAATGAAGGTTATTACTACACGAAGTGGTAAAACTTTCAAGGAACCAATCTCTCGTCCAAGTACTTCTACGGAGAAGGAAATCGAGAAAGAGCCCGAGGTGGTGGTCGAAAAGGAGCACATTACAATCCCACGAAGTACAGCTCATACCACACCTACGGTTGAACCAATACCAATTGTGGAACCCGAGATTCCAAGGCCGTTGCCTAATGTCCAACCCACACCACCCTTACCTTACCCTTCGAGACGAAACAAAGAGAAATTGCAAGAACGTAACAAACAACAAATCGAGCTTTTTATAAAAATGTTTCAACAAGTGTATTTTGATGTGAGTTTAGCCGACGCGTTGTTATATATGCCTCGTTTCACTTCCATTTTTAAAAGTATGATGAGCGATAAGGAAAACCTTTCAAAGCTTGCTAATTGTTCTTCGGTTTATCTTAACCGCATACCGGAAAAAGTTGGTGACCCCAGAAAGTTTCTCATTCCTTGTGACATACAAGATATGAAAGAATGCCTCGCCTTGGCCGATCTTGGTGCGAGCATTAATTTGATGCCATTTTCCATTTGGAAATCGCTTTCGCTTTCGGCTCTTACTCCTTCGAACATGTCTATCGAGATGGCCGATCATTCTACGATTTTAGCATGTGGAGTAGCCAAAGATGTTTTCGTGAAAGTTGGGAAGTTCTACTATCCCGTTGATTTTATAGTAGTTGACATCCCCGCGGATCCTCAAGTTCCTCTAATTTTAGGTCGTCCATTTTTAGACACCTCGAGATCGCTTATCGACGTTCATGCAAGAACTATCACTTTGAGATTCAACGAAGAGGAACTTGTTATAAACGCTACTCAAAACTTAAAACCTTCTCATGTTTATGCAATCGCTACCATCAATCACATTGACTTAGTTGATGTGGTTTGCGATGAGTTTTCACAAGAAGTGTTAGGTTTTTCCGATAGCTCGTCAAGTGGCAATCCCACTATTTTGGATCCGATTCTTGCTAATTCTACACCAAATCTTACTCCATTCCAAGGAGGCGATTTTACTTCAAATGAAATCGACAATGAAGATGAGGTGTTGATTAGTGATGATACATCTATTCCACCATTTCTTCCGCCGATGGAAGTTATGAGTGTTGAACCAAAATCTTCAATCGAGGAACCACCTATCCTTGAATTGAAAGATCTTCCTTCTCACCTTGAATACGCATTCTTGAAAGGTGATGACAAGTTGCCGGTTATTATTACAAGAGGTCTTGCTAATGATGAAAAAACCGAGCTCTTGAAAGTTCTTAAGGCTCATAAAGGGGCAATTGCGTGGAAAATTTCCGACATTAAGGGTATTCACCCAAAATTTTGTACTCACAAGATTTTAATGGAGGAGGACTACAAACCCGCAATTCAAAGTCAAAGAAGGGTGAATCCCAAAATTCACGATGTCATTAAAAAGGAAGTTTTAAAACTCCTGGATGCGGGAATGATTTATCCTATCTTCGATAGCCCATGGGTGAGCCCAATCCATTGTGTCCCTAAAAAGGGAGGAATGACCGTTGTGCCTAATGAAAACAACGAGTTAATTCCCACTCGTGTTGTGACCGGTTGGAGGGTGTGTATTGACTAACGAAAGTTAAATGACGCCACTCGTAAAGACCACTTTCCTTTGCCCTTCATGGATCAAATGTTGGAGCGACTCGCGGGAAATGAATTCTATTGCTTTTTAGATGGTTTTTCCGGTTACTTTCAAATCCCCATCGACCCTCGTGATCAAGAGAAGACTACATTTACGTGTCCTTATGGAACGTTTGCTTATCGTAGGATGCCTTTCGGACTTTGCAATGCAGCGGGTACGTTTCAACGGTGTATGATGGCAATTTTTCACGATATGATCGAGAAGTCGATGGAAGTGTTTATGGATGACTTTTCGGTGTTTGGCAATTCGTTCACGTCGTGTTTATCTAATCTCGAGCAAATGTTAAAACGTTGTGAAGAAACCAATCTTGTGCTTAATTGGGAAAAATGTCATTTTATGTGTAAACAAGTCGTCTTAGGACATAAGGTCTCGAAAGCGGGGATTGAGGTCGATAAAGCTAAGGTAGACGTCATCGCCAAGTTACCTCATCCCAAAAAACTGTTAAGGGAGTTAGGAGTTTCCTAGGCCACGCGGGCTTTTATCGTCGATTCATCAAAGACTTTTCGAAAATCTCTCGACCTATGACACACCTTCTCGAGAAGGATGCTCCTTTTAACTTCAATGAGGATTGTGTTAGAGCTTTCGAAACTCTCAAAAGGAAACTTACCGAAGCTCCCATTCTTGTTGCTCCTAATTGGGAATTACCCTTTGAAATCATGTGCAATGCAAGTGATTATTCTATAGGGGCCGTCTTAGGGCAACGTTATGAAAAGCATTTCCGTCCTATCCATTATGCTAGTAAGACGATGACCAAGGCTCAATTAAAGTACACGACAACGGAAAAGGAATTTCTTGCCGTGGTCTATGCTTTTGAGAAATTCCGACCTTATCTCGTCTTAACTAAAAGCATCGTGTATACCGAATTACCGACCATTCGGCTATCAAGTATCTCTTAGCTAAGCAAGATGCTAAACCGAGATTGCTTCATTGGATGCTCCTCCTCCAAGAAATTGATGTCACCGTGCTTGACAAAAAAGGAGCCGAGAATCTAGCGGCCGATCATCTCTCTCGTCTAGAAGATCCTCACAAAGATGTTTTCGAGAACAAGGAAATCACCGAAACATTTCCTCTCGAGACTCTCGGTGTAGTGAATTCTAAAGACACCACCCCATGGTTTGCCGACATTGCAAATTACCATGCGGGGAATTTCATAATCAAGGGTATGACGACACAACAAAAGCGAAAATTCTTTCGTGACGTCAAGTTCTATTTTTGAGACGACCCTTATCTCTTTCGGGTTTGTGCGGATCAACTCGTTTGACGTTGTGTTTTTGGTGTCGAAGCTTCTAATATCCTTAGAGCTTGTCACGAGGGACCCACGGGTGGTCACCACGGTGCTAATCTCACGGCTAATAAAGTGTTCGATGCCGGCTTCTTTTGGCCTTCTATCTATCGTGATGCACACGCACTTGTGAGTCGTGTGATTCGTGCCAACGTCAAGGAAAATCGTCTCAACGTGATGAAATGTCGCAAAACATAATTCAAGTGTGTGAGATTTTTGACGTTTGGGGCATAGACTTTATGGGGCCATTCCCATCGTCTCATGGTAACAAGTATATCCTCGTCGCGGTGGACTACCTTTCTAAGTGGGTGGAAGCTAAGGCTTTACCTACTAATGATGCTCGTGTGGTAGTGAAATTTTTGAAGCAACTATTCTCTCGGTTCGGAACCCCTCGTGCTATTATAAGCGATCGTGGAACCCATTTTTGTAATGACCAATTCGAGAAGGTCTTAAAGAAATATGGAGTTACTCATCGTCTTTCTACGGCTTATCACCCGCAAACGAGTGGGCAAGTCGAGGTTTCAAACCGAGCTTTGAAGAGGATTTTAGAGAGGTCGATTGGAGAAAACCGTGCTTCATGGTCTGACAAACTCGATGACGCTTTATGGGCCTTTAGGACCGCTTATAAGACACCTATCGGTTGCACTCCTTATAAGTTAGTCTATGGGAAGAATTGTCATTTGCCCATTGAATTGGAGCACAAGGCATATTGGGCCCTTAAGCATGTAAACTTTGACTTAAAGACCGCGGGAGATCACCAGAAAATACAATTGAATGAATTGGATGAATTAAGAGACAATGCTTATGAAAATTCATTGATTTTCAAAGAAAAGACTAAAAAGTTTCATGATGCAAAGATTAAAAACCGGGTTTTTAACGTTGGTGATCAAGTGTTACTTTTTAACTTTGGACTTAAGATATTTTCCGGGAAATCGAAATCTTGTTGGTCGGGTCCTTTCACCGTTACACAAGTGTTTCCTTATGGGACCATCGAGCTAGCTCAAGATGATGGTCCTAACTTCAAGGTGAATGGACATAGGCTTAAGCACTACTTTGGTGGGGAAATTCCTTCAATGGTTGACCTTGACCAAGTCACCTTCCCCAATGATAATTAGCATTGAGGGGATCGAGTCGAGCTCATGACTCGGTAATCAAAAACGAGGTGCCTCATGGGGGAGATCCCATGCTTATCCTTTTATGCTTTCTAATAACTAATAAGGGGATTTGTACCCTTCCAACTCGTTGTCTCGTGGTTGTTTGTGATTGTGTTATCTAGATGATCATCATCATCTACGATTGAATACTCTCGTGTTCGTTTACGTGAGCCTCCATCGTTTGCTTGAAGAAGTTTTTCACGAATCCATTGACATATCCTTTATTGTTCTAACAATTATCTTTTAGCATAATTCATAAACGGCTTTAGATATATTGTTGATCACCCTTTCCATGCTAGATCCTAAGCATTCGAATCTTCGTCTCTAGTATGGGGGTGCTCCACCTTTAGACTCGAAACATTGGGGACAATGTTTACTTTTAGTATGGGGGGTGAATAGATACTTGCTTTGCTACGTCCTCATGTTTTCCAACTTTCAATGTTTTGTTTTTGATTGCTAATAAGGCTAAAAATGGCCAAATTTTAAAATTTTTCTTAGTTTTCATAAGTGTTTTTAAGACACGAACGTATATTTTCCGATGGTTAGAATAAGAGCTAATTTTTGACTTGATGGGCATTTGGAGCCATTTACATTCCTTAACCCGCTCAATTCAAGTTTTGCTAGACTTTTATATAGGGAGCTTTAAAACGCGAAGGTCTTAGCTCATTCGGGTTAAGAACAAGAACTTTTCGCAAGTTCCTATAATTGATCCTAGAAAGTCACTTATCAAGGGAACTATAAAATGCATTCTCTAAACTTGAAAAAGTCCAAGAAAGTGCAAGATCCTATAGGTGGCTTGAAAACCCAAAACTTTGATTTGATATAGTCTTAATGAAAGCTAATCCAAATTTGGCTTAATTTTGACTTGCATGGCTAAGTATTCACGAGTCTCTTTAATTAGAGGTATTTATATAGTGAAGAACGAGAAGTGATAGAGTTAGACAAGTGATCATGCTAAACGTAGAACATGAAAATGTTCTTTCAAAAACTCATATGTTTTTAATTGTGGCTTTTTCTTCCCATAGGATCAATGCATTAGGAACAAAATAATTGCAATAAGTAAGGTCGTACGATTTGAAAGGTTACTTAGCCTCTAGCGCAAGATCGTTTAAAATTTGCTCGGGGTTGAATAGAGTTCATAGCCAAGGCATAACTTATTGAAGCGGGACGCGAAGATTGGTGAAGATCCAAAAAGGCCCTAACAAGGCATGAGGAGCTCTATTTTGTTGCTAAAGATCCAAGATGATGTGAAGTATCATTATTCCTAAATCAATATGAAGGATCGAGACACACGACGAAAAGAAATTACTCCCCTAAAGATCATGGAGAAAGTCTATCCAAAAAGACCCTAACAAGGTATGAGGATAAATATATCCAAGTCCGAAAAGGAGGCGGATCGTTGTATATCAAAGTCCAAAATAAGGATTGAAGAAAAATGATGAAGTCGTGGTCCAAATATGAAGAATCTCTCAAAAACGTCAAGTGAAGAAATTCCAAATATATGAAGAGAAGAAAATAATTTCAAGAACGTCTTCCCAAGATTTGAAGTATGAAGTACATGCCAAATATCGGTCCGAGAAAGGTCTCAAATCGTGAAACGAGTTATGCCAAGATATGAACTTAAGGAGATACACGAGAAGCCGTTTTAAAAGATTTTGTCCTTCGGCTAACTATCGATTAAATCGTGCTACTTTGCTCTCGGACTAATAACTACTCAAATAAGTCAATATGAATCACTTGTGATCCATGACAAATAGTTAAAAAATGCTAGTAACCCATTTCCTTTTATAATAACTAGGATTGCGGGGAGAAAAAGTATTACACAATTTGGACGTATGAGTAGTGTTAGCATTGTGACTTGTACCAACAATGATCTCGTTTTTGCACTTAGCATGGAATGTATGACAATCAAGGATGACGAAATTTACTCTAAGGGACATTTACTTGTTTCTATTCTTCGACCCTAAAAGTCACATTCGTGATGAAAATCATACATTATGTCTTTACACATCTTCGTAGTATTGTTGCAAGTCTTTTACTTTTAAATAAAGGGGTAATAAAATTAAATTTTGGTGATGCTTAGATACTTTATTCTAGCATTGCGTGAGGGCACGACAATGGCTTAGTATGGGGGAGTGATGAGATGGCATTTATACATGATCTCATCGTTCTTTTCGGGCTTTAAATGCATAAAAATGTCATAAAATACCATATATATGCTTGTGTTTGTTTACTTGTGTATTTTAGGTATGGATATCGTGAAAAAGACAAAAGATCACAAGAAACAAAGAAAAACGGACACGAGAAACAAACCCGTACACAGAACCGGGCCCTAGTTCATGAATTATCCAACATTTACCCTTGAAGACTTGAAGATATGCAAGATTGATCTTCAAACAATGAAGAAATGACACTTAAAACCCTTGTGAATTTATAATTACAAGTTTGGTCCCTTAAGTTTGTCAAAATTGCAAAAAGGTCCCTTAACTTTGAAGAAATGACAAGATTAGTCCCTCATCAAATCTAATTTGTCAATTATGGTCCCTCATAAAGCCAAAGATACATTGAAGACCTTTGAAGATCAATAAAGTCCAAAACCAGCCCTTGAAATATGGAAAAATGGCAAAAACAACCCTTGAAACACTTTTGCCAAAGTTTTGGGGCAAAAGTGTGAAATCCATAACTTCTATAACAAAGGGATGCGTTTATTTGAGCTGAAAAACTTGTTATACAACTTTTCCCAAAAACAAAGGACCAAAAGTGCCAAGCTGAAAGTTCAAACTCCTAAACACGCGGGTAACACTTACTGTTGAGATTTTACCATGAAGAACACCCCTTTTTTACCCAGGATTAAAAAGAAGAAAACAAAGGGGAAAGTGAAATTGATTGATCCCACGTGTAATTCACATCATGTCAATCACATCCCACACCAAAAACCTCAATCCCCACTACTAGAAAGATACCCCCACTCCCACTCTCATGACGACACTTGGCATTTGATCATGACATGGCAAGATCAACGAACCAAAGGTTTTCCTTTCTCACCAAGTACTAAATAAACGTCCCTGATTCACCAATGCAAGCTGGTAACAAGCCTAGAAGATTCTCAAGGATAATTTAGGAATTTCAGTTCTAGGGTTTATAAATAGTGCTTTGTATCCATTTGCCTATAAAAGGAGACCTCAACCTGTGAGAGTCCCTTTGTTCCAGATTTTGGCTATCAATCTTTGTAATTCCTTTTTAAGTTAAATAAAATTTAAATTTCATAAAATTTTTGAATTCTCTTTTGTGTTTATTAAAAGTTGGTGTTAGAATAGCCTTAATCTGAGTTCCATTTGATCATTAAGACCTTCCTTAATCTTGTGGTTAAGGCACGTCTTTGTTTATAAGGTTTTCAAGGTTCAAAAAACCTTGAAATCCTTGGTTCTGTTTTGGATATTATTGTGTACTAAACCTTAGCCAACAGCCTTAAGCTCCTTCAAGCTTGTTGACACCAAGCCTGAGAAGAGTTATAAGCTCTTGGTTGAGTTGTTTGCTTATTTGTGTTGAAGAAATTTCATAATCAAATCCTTGTTCTACTTTGAACATCAGTAGGATTTGATCTACCTTCTTGGAGAACCTTGGTCTTGTTCTAGTTGTTGAATAGGGTCCAAGGAGCATAGCTGGCCCTCCTAGGATGTTGTGGAGGGCAGGTATAATCCCTTGATTAAGTTTCCTCTAAAAATTTCATGTTACTGCCTGTTTTGGATTTGGTGCTTTGATTTTGTGTTCTTGTGTTTAAGGTTGTGATCTTAGTGTTTGATTCTGTTAGTTGTCACCTAGGAAGTGTTTTTGATTCATAAAATCAGTAGGTTATTAGTGAAAATTACAAGTTGCTTTGAAAAATGGTAGATTAAGGGTTGTTTGGGATAACAGCTTGATTTAGGTTTGTGTTGATTTGTGTTGATGCTTTGTGGTGCTTTTTGTTTGTATCTGTTTAGTGGGTGCTAAGTATCATTTGTCTACAAGTTTTGTGGTTTGAAACACCTAAATCCATTAAAGTGCTCTAAAACCTTGTTTACTTGTTAAAATTGGCTGTGGTTTAAGGGACACCTAGATCTAATCATAGACTAGGGCTAACAAGTGATTAAACCTAGTTAATAACACCAGGGAAAGAGATTTGAGTGCCTTAAATTGGATCTATGGTCAATTAGATCAACAAAGTGTGCATGAGTTCTTGTAGTTCATATCAGAAGGTGTAATCTGCTTTGATCTTGTTCCATACCTTGTTTCAGTGATTGATTTAAGTTTGTTTGTGCTTATTCATAGTTTATATAGCTTGTGTATGCATCTGGTTAAATTTGGAGTGCTTATTCATGCTAAAACTGCTTATTTGTTCATAACTGCTTAATATCAAGGTCTGTGCAATATCTGTGGACTGTTTGCTTATTCTGGGCTTATTGTGTGAACCAATTTGTGATTTCTTTGTTGATATAGACTCCTTGTGATTCACTGATCACAAGGGTGCCCTTGTTTCCATTTGAATCCAACTGGATCTCTCTAAAAAGCTTGGTCAAATAGTCAAAGCAGCGGGAACTCCTTTCCCCTGCTGCTAGCCACTGCTAGTGTATTTTGGTGTTCAGCTTATCAATAAGATATTCTAGCTTATCTTAAACAGCAACAACTTGGATTTTGTAATAGGTGCTCATTATTTGACCCATTTGTTCATACTGGAGCAATTGGTGTGTTGACTTTAGGGTTTGACTAGAAAACCAACTTAATTGACTTTTTCATAAGTGATTATTGGCTTATTCTGGATTATTGGTGTTGCTTATTGGAATTTTGTTGATTGTTTTGGCTTATTGAAGTCATTTGTGACATTTTGCAAGTTGAATCAAGTCCTGAGGTGCCCTAAATCTCAAACCTGACTATTTTGTCTTTTAGTGGATTTGTACTTTGCTTATTTCTGGCTTATTGAGTGTGCTTTTTCAAAATTTCTTTTCACAGATCTCTTTAGTATCCCAAAAGAAGGTTGTGTGTCAAATTAGAGCTTATGGCATTAGCTTATTGCTTAATGGGCTTATTGGCCCAATAAGGATAAGTTGTTTGCTTAATAAGCTGTGATAAGCTCACTTTCAGCTTTTGGGCCTTCAGAGTTTTGTGTTTAGAATTAAATTTTGAGTCAGATTGGGCTTTTCCAAGTCAATTGGGACAAGTTTGACTTTTTTGGGTAAAAAGCCCATTAGTGTTGACTGTTTTGGGTTTTGGCCCATTTGAGGGCCCAATAGGGGTATTCTGGTCTTTCCACTTTCATTTCCTGTTTAATTAGGTCAAAATAAACTAGTTTGCAAGTTTTTAGAATTTTTTATAATTTTTAGATTTTTAATATTATTTTAATATTATTTTATTATTATTTTTCAAATTTCGCATTTTTGCACTTTTTATATTTTTTTTAGCTTAAATACATTAAAATAGGATTTTTTCAACTTTTAGATTAATTTTATCATCTTTAGATTAATTTTTATAATTATTTTAAGTTTTAATAGTTTTAAATCATTTTAAATAGTTTTTATTAGTTTAAAAATTTCTAAAAATAGTTTTTAATCTTTTTAGGTCATTTTAGAGGTTTAACAATTGAAAAATCTTTATTTGGGCTTTTTGATAATTAATTTGATTTTTAGGGCTTTAATTAGCATTTAAAAATTGAATATTTAATTAATTAAAAGGTTTGAAAAAGTTTTGATCATTGGTAAACTCTTAGTTTATTTATTTTGATTTTTGGTGAATTTTTGGTAATTTTTAGAATTATTTTTTATTTTTGCTTATTTTACGGTTTTACGTGTAGTCGTAGTAGTAATTAATTTCACGTCTTCGTCATCCTCTTTTCTCATCCCCTTCTAACAAATATTAATCTCAAACCTTGCTACATTTTAGTCACACACATATACCTCCTTGGGAAACGAACTTGGAATTTCATTAGGGTCATTTGTACACGGTTTTCTTAAACCGTCGTATTTAATACTTTTCACTATTTTACGCTCTTTTTCCTAAAAGACGTAATTTACTACAATCACCCACTAACTCCATCCCACCAATCACCACTCACCATTTTGCCAAGTCAATAAACGCGCCTAACAACAATTTAAATCCTAAACCAGATTAAAACCTCAACTATTCACTTATGAACACGAATTGGATACTTTTGTTTAAACCAAAATTAAGCCATCATCTTGTCTAGAATTGTGGTTAGGGTGGTTCTAATCATAACCCACCCTCTAAACTTGCCACATCACCAACACACAAGTTACATGATTAACCCCATGCATACGTTTGTGAGGAAGATGCCAAAAGGTGCCAGCCATCCAACGCCCAACAAAGCTGCTTTAATCCTAAGCTCACTATGGACCATTGATCAAATTCCACACCTTTTTACACCTTCACAAATGTCCAACAATCCTTCACATGTTCAAGATATTTCAAGACCTCAAGGGCATATTTGGAAGATCAAGCACTAGGGTTTTTCACATTTTCAGCTTATTAGACCATGTACACCCTCTATATAAAGGGTATTAGGTCCAACATTTACATTTGCTCTTGGTTTTTCCTTGTTCAAGATTCTGTAAAACCTTTCACATCATCATTGACCCAAGATGATTCAACCGGTCATGCCAATTACTACAATAATTTTGGCTCATAAACGTATAATTCATGGTCACATGTGCTTCAAATACACTTTTTAATATATAAACCGAATAATATATGAGCTCACATTTATTGTATTAGCTCTTTTATGTTTTTCACAAATAATATTATATAATATTCACATTAGTTTATAGCATTATCAAATAATAAAACAAAATTTTTAAGAATAAGGCATGTCGTTGATAATCAAGTGTGTGGCATTGAAAAATATAAAACCAGATGACAAATAAATCAGACATACAATATCACAAAATGAGTCGACTAGGATGTCTTATTCTTATATTTTATAGCTTTATAATTCTTAAACAATCTTTATGAACAAACTTTACAATAACTTTGCTGTTTATCCCATAGGTTTACAATTATGTCATACAGGTTATTTGTGACTTTAATAATCACAAAAACATGCATTATTTCTTTATGTTATTTAATGCATTGATGTCTTTCTTTTTTATCGTATATCGGTCTCATAAATTAATACATTTAAAAAATAGAGCTAAGTGACACGTAACACATGGAAAAAAATGATCTTTCAAATTAATAAGTGAGCAAAATGTATAAATGATCAGTAATTTAAATATGCAACGTTAAAACTGATAAGAGTTTGGTTGTTATGTTTATCTTGCCTATTACAAACTATAATGATCTTGAAAGTATTTTTTATATAATAGAATAATTAATTTTTTTTAAGAAATTTAATGGAAAGTGGAGGGTGTAGAAAAATTAATTGGACCAATTAAATGGTTTAATTTTGACAAATAAGCAAAATCAAGCGATTTGATTGATGGAAAAAAGTCAAAATTCAATTCAATTTAGTCAAAATTAAAATTTTTAATAGAGAAATTTGATGAAAACACATAAATATATATGACGTAAGAGTAACCTTAGAATTTTCATATTTTTTGTAACTTTATAAAATAAACAAAATACTCCGTTAAACTTTATACCTTCTATGTTATATTAAAAAATCAACAAATCACATTATTATAAATATTCAAATACAAACACAAATTATTGTCTATTTCTATTTTGACACTTAACAAAGTCAAACAATGCAATCTACGTAAATTATTATTAACATTAATATAAATATCAAAATGAATGTCGGACCTCATACATTGGTGTGAGATGAAATAAATAGACGGGATTCTACATATTACAACATATATTTTTCAAGGTCGTTATGTGTTACTAAAAAAACAATGTCTAGAAAAGATAGCTAACTTTTCAGTTAAACAAATTCAAATCCTTTGTGCAACAAATATTTATACAAAATATCAATTAATGTTATCACATAATGCAAAATCATGTAAAACTTATTGGTCCATGGGCATCATAACTATTTAAGTATTAAAAGTTGAATATTGTTTTATAGAACAATGTTAAGCATTACAAAATCATGAATTTGTGTAGGTGTAAGGTTGTGTAAGGTTGATGTAAATGAGTTGTTGATTAATAATTAAGATATAACTATCTAGAATAAAAATTTCGAAAGTAAAAAGAGTGAAATTGAAAAATAAAAATTAAGGTAAGTTTATATTAATTTACACGGTGTACAATAAAGAATAACATAATCAATCATATAAACATAATCAAACATATAAACATTAGATGTTTTAAAAAATATATATAATATACATAAAATCACAATAATAAAATTATTACTCCCTCCGTCCCATAATAATAGTCTACCGACAAAAAACACGCAGTTTAATAAAAACATCACTTTTTCAGCTTTCTCTCTCTTACTTTTTACACAATGACAGTTTTACCCTTAACTAATTAATTTACAACTTCTTTATTGTTTGTGAAAGTTTAAGGACTTAAAATTGATAGTCGTGAGATAGGATCGAACTCGAGATTACGGGATTGCACACATTACGTAAAGGGTTAATTTATTTATTAAATATATTTATTATATTTATTAAATCAAACTAAAGCTTAACTAACGATCGTTAATAATTAAAAGTTAAGTATAAACGACCGTTATGGAATTAAATAGAAGCTAAAAGAAGGAAAACGGAAAAGTTTCGGAAGCCCCTTGTGGGCTTGGGGAACCGTCGGCCTAAGGAGAAAAGGGAGGGGGAGAAAAGATTTTCTTTCCTATTTTGTTTATAACTTGGAGGAAAAGTTTTTCCAAGGGCTATATAAACAAACCCAAGGCCTTCATAATTTTTACCCCAATCTCTCTTTCTCTTGCTCTTAGTCGCCGGCCAAAACACCCCTTATTAGGGTTTTCTTTGTTCTTCGATTAAGCTATTTTATCAAGTCCTAACCCCTCTCTAGGGTTGTTGGGTAGATACTCCATAAGCGTGGAAGCTCGGTTTGTTCGTGCTAGACTCACGATTAACTCGCCGTATTACGTGTGTACAAGATCGTGATATATTCTTACTTTAGACTATATCCTGGTGGTGTTCGTGATTAATCCTAATTGGTGATTGTTCCGTTGTCTTGTGGATCGTTGCTATGATAAAGGTATGTAACCCTAACTCGGTTAATTATAATTGTGTTATTGCTTATGATCTTGTTAATTCGCTTCCGCTATATGTGTGCTTTGATCTTATTTATGGTTTTAAATAATTGTTATGAACTATATAAACCATCAGTGGCATCGAGAGTCGTTTTAACATGTTATAATTATCGAGATCTAAAGTTTTTTTTAACTAATACTCCCTCCGTCCCATATTAAGTGTCCACTATTGAATATTCAAAGTCTTTATTACTAAACTTTGACCAAAAATATTTGTATTTGTGTTATATAATATTTAACGAGAGTCATATGAATAGATTCGGTTTTCAAAAATATTTTCATTGGTATAATTTTCATCAAGTGTTATATAACAAAAATACAAATATTTATGGTCAAAGTTTAGTAACTAAGACTTGGAATATTCCATAGTGGACACTTAATATGGGACGGAGGGAGTATTGATTTGTGTTAAAATTTACATGTTGTTTTTTAGGTTTTATAAAAATTAGGGTTTTTGTTTTTATTGTTTTTAAAAATCGGCTATGCCAAAATGTTTTAAAATTTTTTTTTGTAAACCCTAAAATTACATGGTAATTATCTTTAGATGTTTGCATGAATTAATTTTTATGTCATGTGTGGTTACGATCCGTAGTATTTAATTGTTAAGAGAATGTAGGAGATCCGTAATGAACGTGCATGTTTTTTTACGGATCATATATATTTGTATGCTATTTGCTTTATTTGATTCAAAGTTTTAAAATTAGGGAAGACTTTTTATGTTTATAAAAACCCTAGATTTGATGTTCTTTGAATAAATTGTTATGCATATGGCTATTTGATTTAGTTTTTTTTTGTACTACTTGTTTTCATGCGTTTATTTATATTGTATGTTGTAAACAAGGGTAATTTTTTCCAAGAAAAATAATATTGACTAAATCTTATCAAAATTAATGAATTTTTTTGAGGTCTAAATTACATATGATTTGCGTTGATTAGAATTGCAATAACAATTTAACGGCCTACTCAATTTTGGCAAACTATAAAGTGGGTATAACGCACCGCTGGTCATGTACCCGGTTAAGGAAGGAGGTGTTATGCTTCAGCGCTGACCAAATTCTCGGCTCGCCTGTGCGTCAAAATTGGAATTACCTACGGTTTTTATTTGTATAATTCTTTAAGGTTGATTTAACTGCATTAATTCACATCCGAAACACAATGAATAAGGTTATTGCTTTGTGCTTTAGCTGAGTTCTAGGAAAAGTACGGTGTGAATTTAGTTGTGGGTAAAATCTTTAATTGGTTTAACCAATACCTCAACTTGCAAATATATGATGAAATTTTAGTCTCATCAAAAAGTTTACTAAAAGTTTTTTATTAAACTTATGTTAAGAAGATGTATGCATGCTTCTCCATACATGATTTTGACACCAAAATCTATACCCTAAAAATTTAAGTCATATGCCATCTAATTGACGAACACTTGAAGTCACAATTACCGTCATATAAGATTCGGGGCGATGTTGTGATGGAAAGAAAACATTCATAAGAATGAGAATTCGCAATGAATGTTTTACGTTCTTTATATTAGTCGACTTAATTAAGTTACTCAGTAAGAACTGGAAACTTAAGGCGTAAAGTAGGGATGAAACATGTTTACAATGCAAATGATTTTGGCAATGTAAATCCCTAACATATCTAGAAATTGCAAATTTATTTGTCAATTATTGTTCGACAAGTTACTGTGTTGAATACATTTGTCACTAGCAGATCAACTGATGTGATGAGTCTATGTCAATATGGATTCTAGTTTCAAGGAAAATACTATGGTTTTATTACCAGGGTAATTTTATTTTCTTGAATTGTATTATCGAAAATACTAATGTTTGAACTTATTTCTGTAGAAATGGCTCAACCCGAAAAAAATCTGACAATAAGTTCGGCGTTTAAAGCTTTCTTTGAACGTCCTGAACTTACTGGCCCTAACTTCAATGACTGGTATCACTCACTAAGAATTGTTCTGAGAGCAGCCGGTACTATTGATATCTTGACTACTCCTTTTCCGGAGGATCTTGCTGAGGGAGCATCTGATGCGCAAAGGCTTGAACACGCTGCTAATGTTAAGGAGCGCCATGAGGTGGCTGCTGTAATGTTAGGGAGAATGGCTTCATTACTTCAAAGGAAGTATGAGCTATTTTCACATCAGCGAATGCTTGATGAACTCAAGGCTGTGTATGAAACGCGTCAAGCTGTAGAGATCTATGATTTGGTTGATGCTCTACATAGCTGCAAGCAAGCTCCTGGAAAGTCTGTAAGTGCCCATTATATGGAGATGAGGGGTTATATGGAACAGCTCATCGCACTAGGACAACCCTATGATCATAATATGGCTATCAACTTGATCAATAGGTCCCTTAATAAGGACTTCAATGATTTCGTTCGTAACTATAATATGCATTGCACGGGGAAGACAGTTAATGATCTGCATGCAATGCTCATTGACTTTAAAAAGGGGTTAAAAGATAAGGCATCCACTCCTACTCCTCAAGTACTTTATGTGCAAAAGGGTAGAGTGAATAAGCCAAAACCGCATGTGAACAAGAAGCAGAAAGGCAAAGGCAAGGTTGATAAGAGCAAACAAGTTGTGACTCCATCAAAACCGAAGCAGAACTTTGTCAAGAAGAATCAATCTCAGAAAGATGAGACTTGTCACCATTGCAAAATGACTGGACACTGGAAGAGGAATTGCCCTCTCTACCTCCATGAGTTGCAAGAACATAAGAAGAAGGCTGAGCTAGCTGCTGCAGCATCTTCAGGTAACTTATTATGATAGAGTTATTTAATCTTACATACAAATCAAACTTCTGGGTATATGATACGGGATGTGGTATTAACATTTGTAATACCCTGCAGGGATTTGAGTTGAAGAGGAAGCTTTCCTATGGGGAACAATTTCTGCAAGTGGGCAATGGCGCACAAGCAGCGGTTGAAGCTATAGGAATATTTAATCTAGTTTTACCTTCGGGTTTAGTACTAGTTTTAAATAATTGTCATTATGCACCTTCAATTGTTAGGGGTGATATTTTCTTTTCTTGTATGTTGGATCCTTGATTTATTCACACGATTGATAATAATAGAATTTCTGTTTTCAAAGATGGTTTATTCTATTTTGATGCAAATTCTGTGAATGGTGTTTTTGAAATTAACATGCATGATAATAATTCCAAGAGGAAAAATAATTCTGTTTTTAGCATGAATAAGAAGAGAAAGTTAGAAAAGAACTCTTCTTATCTTTGGCATTGTAGACTTGCCCATATTGGGAAGACTTGTATATAAAAGCTTCAACGTGATAGTCTTTTGGAAAATATCAATGATGAATCATTTGATAAATGTGAGTCTTGTATCTCTGGAAAGATGACCAAGAAACCTTCTAATAGCAATATTGAAAGGGCTACTGAACTACTTGGTTTGATACATACTGATGTGTCTGGACCACTTAGACATATGTCAAGGAAAGGCGCTAGCTACTTCTTAACGTTTACGGATGATTATAGCCGTTATGGTTATGTTTATTTACTTAAGCATAAACATGAGGTATTTGAAACATTCAAAATGTTTAAAGCCGAAGTAGAGTTACAACTAGGAAAGAAGATTAAAGCTCTTCGTTCTGATCGAGGTGGTGAATATTTAAGTCAAGAGTTTAAATATTATTTAAGTGAGAACGGAATTGTTCAGAAACTTACTTCTCCATATACTCCACAACAAAATGGTGTATCTGAAAGGAGAAATCATAAATTATTGGATATGGTGCGATCTATGTTTAATCTTACAACTTTACCATTATCCTTTTGGGATTATGCTCTTGAATCTGCTGTTCATATTCTGAATATGGTTCCCACAAAGAAGGTTGATAAGACACCATATGAACTATGGCATGGAAAGAAGCCATATTTGTCTTATTTGAAAATTTGGGGTTGTGAGGTGTATGTGAAACGTGACTCTGGAGATAGACTCCAACAACGCTCAGTAAAATGTATCTTTGTAGGTTAACCTAAGGAAACTATGGGTTACTAATTTTATTATCCAACTGAGAACAAAGTAGTTGTGGCTCGGTATGGAGACTTCCTTGAAAGTGATCTTGTAAATCAAGAATTCAGTGGGAGAGATTATGATCTTGAAGAAATTCAAGAAGATACATTGCCTTCTAAAAATACTAGCGAAGAAATTCCTGTAGAACCAGAAAGTCTGGGAGTTCCACCGGAATTAATTCCTCTACGTAGGTCTAAAAGAACCATATGTGCGCCAATAAAACTATGTATTTACATAGAGGATGATGAGGAAGAAGTAGGGGATCTTGGTGAACCTGCTAACTATCGATCCGCAATGCTTGATCCAGAAAAGTTAAAATGGATAGTTGCGATGAATGAGGAAATGAAATCCATGGAAATCAACGATGTTTGGATTCTTGTAGACGCGCCTAAAAATGCTAAAGTAGTGAAAAATAGGTGGATCTTCAAGAAGAAAACCGACATGGATGGTGAAATACAATCCTATAAAGCACGTTTAGTAGCTAAAGGTTTTACTCAAACTTTTGGCATAGACTACGAGGAGACATTTTCTCCTGTAGCAGACTTACGAGCTATTAGGATTCTCATAGCTATAGCAGCATACTATGACTATGAGATATGGCAAATGGATGTTAAAACTGCCTTCTTGAACGGTCGCTTAGATGAAGACATCTATATGCAACAACCGGAAGGGTACGTTGATCCTAAATATGCAAAGCGCGTGTGCAAACTTCAAAGGTCTATTTATGGTTTGAAGCAAGCATCACATCAATGGAATAAGCGATTTGATGAAGAAATCAAAAAGTTTGGATTTATTCAAAATCGTGATGAGCCATGTGTATATCGCAAAGCTAGTGGGAGTAATGTAGTGTTCCTAATTTTATATGTCGATGACATATTAATTATGGGAAGTAACATTCCAAGACTTAAGGAAGTTAAGGATTATCTTGGTAAATGTTTTTCTATGAAGGATTTGGGAGATGCTGCATATATTCTGGGAATTAAAATCTATCAAGATAGGAGTAGACGGTTAATTGGTCTTAGTCAAGATGCTTATATTGATAAGATATTGAAGAAGTATAACATGCATAACTCTAAGAAAGGTTTTCAACCGATGGAGGTTAAGCATGAATTAAGTCATGAGAAAGATGCATCAACACCCGAAGAGGTGGCTTACATGCAAAAGGTGCCTTATGCTTCGGCAGTAGGATCTATTATGTATGATGTGAGATGCACAAGGCCTGATGTGGCGTTTGCTCAGAACTTGGTCAGTAGATACCAACAGAATCCATGAAAGTTCTACTGGACTGCTGTTAAGCATATTCTAAAGTATTTGAGGAGTACGAAAGATATGTTTTTGGTATTTGGGGGTAAACCAGACACATAATTGAATGTAACAGGATTCTGTGATGTGTCCTGGCAATGTGATAAAGATGATACGAAGTCTCAGACGGGTTACGTGTTTGTCATCAATGGAGGAGCAGTTGACTGGAAGAGCAGTAAGCAGAAAACCATTGCTATGCATGCAACTCAATCGGAGTACATGGCCGCTTCAGAAGCTGCAATGGAAGCTGTTTGTATTAGGAAGTTTATTGAAGATCTTGGAGTGATGCCTTCAATTAAAGAACCTACTGATATATATTGCGACAATTCTGCGGCAATAATATTCGCCAATGACCCTGGAGTTATGAAAGGCGCCAGACACTTTAAACGTAGATATCACTACGTTCGAGAACAAGTGGAAGCTCGAGAAATAAAATTAATAAAAGTTCACACAGATGATAACGTAGCTGATCCTTTTACTAAGGCTTTATCTAGGCCAAAGGTAGTTAAGCATGCCAAGGCAATTTGGCTGCAACTAGCTAGCGAATTCATGCAATAAATCTGTTGATTAGTATTTGGATAAAGGATGTAAGACATTATTGAATTGATGAAATAAAGATTGCATTTTGTTTATTTTTCTGTTATTTGATTTTGTATCCTATTTTACATGTTTTAATCCATGAGCATTATGATGTTTCTAAATGTCCGTTGTCAATTACTAATATGGGAGTATCATTGAACTAAGACAATTCAAAATTGTGACAGAGTATACTTGAAAGTATATTGGTCAATTTTGGATGATATTTGATGGATCAAATATTGGACTTATCCCAACTATATGATTTTACTTTATGGATCTTTGTCATTAAGTAAATCATAAATAGTTATCCTTAGACCTGAGATACCAGAAAACTGCATTGAATGTAGTGCATTTCTGTAAGGTAACCTAACACTAAACGTAACTGGTAGCTATAAGGGTTATTTTCAGAAGTGTTTCAAAGTTCATGTGTTTTGCTTGTAGTCAAAATGGGATTTGTTTCCTTCAAATTATTTTGAAGTATAAATACAGCTGGGCCCCTCGGGGGAATAGTAAGATGTTTGTGTGGCCACACTCAAATGTGTTTTGGTAATCTTGCTATATCCGTAAACGAGAAATAGAATGGTTAATGAAAGGAATGACTGAGATCCATATCCTTATTGACGTTGTATTTGAAATGAAAGGATAATAATAATGATAAACTCATTAAAAGGTTCTTGTCCAGGAGACCTTACCCGGTTTGTACTAGTGACATTGCTAGTGTAACTAGACGCTAGTCAATGTAATCACGATATTCGAATTTTGTCCAAGTGGGAACTGAAAGTTTATGGACTTAAATTTTATAGTCGTGAGATAGGATCTAACTCGGGATTACGGGATTGCACACATTACGTAAAGGGTTAATTTATTTATTAAATATATTTATTATATTTATTAAATCAAACCAAAGCTTAACTAACGATCTTTAATAATTAAAAGTTAAGTATAAACGACCGTTATTGAATTAAATATAAGCTAAAAGAAGGAAAACGGAAAGGTTCTCGAAGCCTCTTGTGGGCTTGCGGAACCGTCGGCCTAAGGAGAAAAGGGAGGGGGAGAAAAGATTTTCTTTCCTATTTTGTTTATAACTTGGAGGAAAAGTTTTTCCAAGGGATATATAAACAAACCCAAGGCCTTCATAATTTTTACCCCAATCTCTCTTTCTCTTGCTCTTAGTCGCCGGCCAAAACACCCCTTATTAGGGTTTTATTTGTTCTTCGATTAAGCTATTTTTATCTAGTCCTAGCCCCTCTCTAGGGTTGTTGGGTAAATCTGTAACACCCCAAAATGTGATATGCGGAAGCGATGAAGCTCGGGGGCTGTTACGTCATAGTATCATAGTTCAAGGTACAAGAGAACGACTCTATATGAGACGTTTTATAAAAATACCTCGTTGAATTTAACAAAAGCATCAAAGTACAAAAGGTCTCAGTTTCAAAAGATAGCGTAGCGGAATATAAAAGTTTTAAACATCAACGAGATAACAGTTCAAAAGCATAAGTAAATAAATGTCCGAAGATAGCCAAGAAATGCATGCGGTCTCCAAGTACTTCACACAGCAGATACAAATCATCATCAATTACCTGAGATAAATGCTAAATTGGGTCAACATAAAGTTGGTGAGAATATAGGTTTCAAGTAAAAATTCATAGTAATTCGATTTCAGATTTCATTTCATGTACACATGCCACTATAGGAGGTATAGTGCCAAGTGTAGGATAAATTGGGTGTTCGCAATATTTATGATAGCTAAGCTCGTGACATCGAAACTAATGATCCAGTGCATACAATAGATTGTATACATAAATTTTGCCCCAATAGAGTACCTAGCCAAGATAACTCCGTTCACACAAATGGTATACACTCGTCCGGCGTCAGAATGCCCGAGTGGAGGTTGTCAACCCTCAATAGATCTATCCATATCATAAGAGCTTACTCCAGCAGAGTAATTAACGATTCACGATAGTGGGGACTACGGCTAAAGCAACTTAAGCTATCTCATAAACAGTGCTCACAAAGCGTTCACAAAAATCTAGTTTTACTTGCGTCCAGAAGCAAGCATCGAAAGCATTTATCACCTCCCAAAACATTAAACATATAAAACAGTTCAATAGGGATCTATAAACTCACCTCAAGCAACGATTCAAACCGCACAAGTATGATCAAATAGTAGCGAGCAACTCTATCAACAACCTAAATATAATACTATAGTTTAGGCGCTAGCAAACAAGTCACAATAGTTCATCACGTACGTTACTTATCAATCATATATATAATATTTTGTAGTTAA
Organism: Glebionis coronaria; assembly: GCA_025667525.1. Lineage (NCBI taxonomy): Eukaryota > Viridiplantae > Streptophyta > Magnoliopsida > Asterales > Asteraceae > Glebionis > Glebionis coronaria. Next base: position 73,775,012 of record CM046882.1, on the reverse strand, counting down.
ATCATGACTTGTAGATATTTTATCGTTATAAGCATTATAGTATATATATACTTAGACAAAAATATTTATTTTTGACTCGACGAAATTTCGACAGCCTTTCGCGTAAATTTTAATTTACCCAAATTTATCTTAATAAATTTTCTGACACAATTTCTATAGAAAATTAGGCAGCCTTTCGGCCTCATTTTAAAATTTGCCATTTTTAGTAAGTACCCAAATCTTGACCTTATATCCTTAATTTCAACACTTTCTCAATCCCAAATATTTCAACAAGTCATTTTCCTGCAATAATACCAATTTCCACTTTTAACGCTGAAACTTTTAACAATGAACCAAGTATTCACATTTCGCACTTATACCCTTTCACAAAACGAGCCCAACATTTATACATAACATTTAGTACCCATTTCGACACTTAAAACAACTCGGTTTAACTCGAAAACGTCGTTTCGACCACTTTAAAAAAATCTAGACAGCAAACACATTATAGTGTTTTTCACAAAAATTAAGTTTTCCGACAACGAAATTTAAACGACCATATCTTACTCATTTTTACTCCGTTTTTAGCCCATAATATATCGAAACGAAGGTAATAACTCATATTTTCATAATATCGTAGTAAACTAGTGTCAAAACAATTTTTACGACCCTCTATGCCTCTTAAAAAATCGGACAGAATATATACTTTTCGTAAAAACTCGTTTTCGACCATTTTCAAGCGTACCCGCTAGTAGTAACACTACTAGTCCCCTTCAAATATTCATAAACACACTCAAAATCAAAGATTTATCTTCAAGTCCATAAATCTAAAAATATACATTTTTATATTTTACAAGTCTTTCAATTAAAACATTTTCATGTATGGATCTAATAGATCCACACATAATTTTTATAGATCTAAAATATTTCATGACAAAAAATAATTTTTATCTTTTTATTTCAAGAAAATAGTTGATGAGTAACATGCATGCATAGATCTTCAAAGATTATGCATGAAAAGAAAGAGTTGAAAAAGGTCAAGAAATAACCTTGAGTAACGATTCTACGTAACCACGATAACCCGATCTACGTTCTAATCAACTAAAAATCAACAACAACCCAACTTCTACAAACTTCAACCAAAACTTGTTAAATCAACAAACCAAGAAAACCCATTCTTCTATAAGCTTGTACAAACCCTAGGATGTTTTTGTTTTGTGTCAAATCTTCTTAAAATGAAGCTTCAAGAAAATCAACAATGGTGGTTTTGTGTTTTGTGTTTTGTGTTTTGTGTTTTGTGTTTGTGCCGTATGTTTTAGAGAGAGAAGGAGAGATGTGTGTTTTTTTATTGAAGTGAATGAGTGAAAATGAGAAATGATTTGAGGTAAATATGGCTAATAATTTAAAAGGTTTGAGGTGTGTAAGGTTTAAGATTATTTTGGCAAAGTTGTATCAAAATGTGTTAACATCATAAGATTCAAGCTAACAAGAGGTGATCCAGAGGTCAGGGAGGATAAAAGAAGTGTTTAGACATTTTTAGAGAGAGAAAGATAAACTTGAAATGAGTGTGTGTATTTAGAGAGAGAAAGTGAAATACATAAAATGGGAAAATCCTCACCCCTCCATGGAAGTATGGAGGGGTATATATAGCCTAGACACACAAGAACTATTCTAACTTAACAAAACTAGTCCCTGCATGTGTAGCTATATTAAACTAATGTAATTCCGTAAATGGCGCTCACATTTTAGGGCTAACAATCTTCCCCCAATGTGGAGACATATGGAATTACTTACAATGTTCCTAACAAGTACAAATACAACAAAATAAAGTCTTCCAAGGTGCTTCCAATGCTGAGGATGTCTTCTAAGTCTTCTTGTCTTCATAACTTGTACCTCAGATTGAATCTTCTTTGTCTTTGCTTGTTGTGGAACAAATTGTAATATGCATGATTTGGATTAACTTCCCCCCAATTCATGCAGCATGTATTAAAAAACTTTCTTCATAGACTTCTTTTTGACGAAGTTTCTGAATAAGCTTCCCCCAAACCAATATCTGTATCTTAAGCAGATTCTGACACTTTGATGTAGTTTGAACAATCTTCTAGCTCATCGGTTTAAGTGCACAACAGAAATTTGTAGAAGAACCACACCAAATAACACTGCTTCCATACTGTTTCATGTCGTTTAGGTTTTGGTGATAATCCGTTTGGGGTAACATGCAGGAAATCAGCAACAATTCTTCTCACGCATGCAGAATACTTCATAAAAATCATATAAAGTAAGTAGATATCATTCCATGTACACTACTTCCCCCTGGAAGTTGATCCGATTACTTCAAAGTACACGATCTTCCCCCATGATGATTTCGAACTCTCGGAAGCATCATTATCGTGGACGTCCATATACTCGAGAAGTTCTTAGTCTAAAGAAAATGTCTTGAAAAGTTTTGAAAGTCATTGAGAAACTTTGAAATATTTTTGCTAAGACTGTGAAGTACTATTGTCGTTATGAGGCTCATGAATATCCCGTGAGAATTTATTGCTGATTCCATCTCTCTCTGTCTAACTTACCAACCTCGAATTCATTCGGCTATTTGTTGTGACCACATGTGAAGTAAACCCGATATTCCAAACTTGAAACTGAAGTACAATCCCCCAAATTTGTTACTTAAGCTTGCACTTATGTCGACTGAAGAATGGTGCAGAAACAAGTCTCTTATACCTCTTGAAGTTATCCACACGAGCAACTGCGTGTGACACCCAAAAATGATAGTTATCCATGTCGTCGACCATCCACCCCTTGACAGTGGAAACTAGATAATTTATGTCTCAATCATAAATTTTATCGCCCAAGCAAGTCATCAATCGATAGACTGGTTTGAAGAAAAAAGGGGTAGAAAAATAGAAGGAAGGCTCGATGATGAAATAAGTAGACGCCTTCATGAAATCCCACTTCAACTTCAAATAAAGAATATCAAATCCACTTCGTGATCACTTGTCTTTGTAGAATCAAAACTAGCCGTTGTCGTTAAAGTGAATCTTGTATCAGATCGTTTTAGCGTTAAGTGTTTTGTTTGCTTTGGTGTTGTGTGTTGTGAATGTCGTCAACTAGAACAAATTATGTAATGAATTGTCATTAAAGGACAAAATTTGTCTAGGTAACTTGTCGTTAAAGCCCAACGTCAATCACATGCCCAACTGATGCTCGTCGAATATTTTTCGAAAATATTGGGTTTTAAACCAACAATTTCTTTGTCATTTAAGCACTTTTCATTCGAAACATGACGGATACCTGGCATCGAAAATAATGTCATCATAGCCCAAATAATGAAGCTATGAACTAATTTTTTTTTCTTTCATAACTCCTTAATTCGTGTCCTTTCAAAATTTTGGTAATTAATACCAGCCCATGATCACGAGTAACACATGTCGTAGCCCATAACCAATTTGGATAGTGATCACCTCACCTCACCTTACTCAAGCCCATTTAATAAACCTAAAATTTAGGGATATATAACAGCACTTGCAACCCTAATTTCTCTCACAGATCCTAATCTCATCCTAAACTTCTCCGCCCCCATTTCTTCAAAACGTCACCATCCTTATCTCATCAATAACAAATCTCATCAATCCCATATCATAGAAACCCCATTTAATATACTCCCATCTTATTAATTCGACCAAACTCAATCAGCTGTGTAACCCACGAATCATTTATCACACGAATCTCAACACCTAGAAACCAACCTAGAAACCTTTTTTTATCATTCCTTTCGCATGATTCTTAAACAAATGAAGACCTTTGTTTTAATACATCGTCATTCAAAGATTCAAGATAGAAATTACGTCTAAGATCTGTGATAGGTCTCGGGTAGGTTTAATTATAGTGCATGTTTTAATTTTCATGAATCGAAACAAAGTGTTGTTTGTAACATAATTGTTACAACACAACTCTTTATATTCGAATATAAATGATGGGTTGGACCATACAAGCTAAGATCTATGATGATTCAGATTTGTGTTAGATCTATAAAGATCATGACATGCATGTCAAGAACGAAATTTGATACTGAGATCTTATGTTTTCTGTTTAGTAATCGAGTCTTGTTAGAAGATGTGGGATGAGTATGTTGTTGGGTCTGAGATGTGAGATGATTGTGACGATGGGATAATATAGATCGAGATGAGTATGTAGTTGGTTGTGTTATTGATTGATCGAGTCGGGTCAGAGATGGATTAAGGTGGTGTGGAGATTTGAGGCGATGGGTTTTGGTAGAGTCGGAGTTTGTTGATGTTGTTATGGTTCTTTAAGTCATGGTCTTGGTATTTTCTGATAAAGAAGCATGATCGGAATGTTTTTTTTTCACTCCATCGGAATAAATCAAACACCCCATCGGAATAGCCATCCGAATAAGCATCATCGGAATAGCCATCCGAATAAGCATCATCGGAATAAGCATAATCAGAATAAGCTTCATCGGAATCACCATCGGAAAAGGATTTTGACCCATTTTCATGGTTTTTCCGAAAAAAATGGATCTTTGTCATTTTCATCGAAAATCAAATCCAGAAAGCTTAAACAAAACTGACCATGAAATGTATCCAAAATAATGATTAAAAAAATAACCACTTTGACCAAACACAATAAAAAACAATTTTTTAGATAAAAGAAAATGGACCTTTGGACATGTTAAGAAATAAAGATGGGACTTTTGGACAGATTGATACCAAACATCAGACGGACAACTATTTGACTGATAATCAACACAAAAAAAACACCGTGACATCAGCTGCTTATGAATAAGCAGTGAATAAGCAACGAAAATAAGCAAACAAACACAAAACACCCCCGGTTAGCTCTGATACCAATTGTTAACATCATAATATTCAAGCTAACAAGAGGTGATCCGGAGGTCGGGGAGGATAAAAGAAGTGTTTAGACATTTTTAGAGAGAGAAAGATAAACTTGAAATGAGTGTGTGTATTTAGAGAGAGAAAGTGAAATACACAAAATGGGAAAATCCTCATCCCTCCATAGAAGTATCGAGGGGTATATATAGCCTAGACACACAAGAACTATTCTAACTTAACAAAACTAGTCCCTTCGTGTGTAGCTATATTAAACTAATGTAATTCCGTAAATGGCGCTCACATTTTAGGGCTAACAAAATGGTTTTCCACCATGTGGTGGTGTTTTTGGCCGGTTATGGGGGGGGGGGGGGGGGGTCCCACATGGGTAAATAATTCAAAAAATTCACTATGGTAACTAGTTAGAAGGTTTAAGGTAAAAAGGTTAATTAGTTTTAGGTAAATGTCGAAAAGTATATAGTTAAGTTTAAAATTACATAAAACTTAAAATTTTGACGAAATATATTCAATTTATGGTTTTTCGACGAAAACTGATATTTTATAATTTATAAATTATTTTATGCACGCTAAAGACGGTTAAACGTAAAAACGACGTAAAATACGAAAACGCGATACGTTAATTAAATATTCACAGAAAGTACGGTTTATTACTATAAATAGCAAAAATACTAAAATACAGGCATATAAACATATACAGAATAATTTAAATACGATGCTCATGAAAATACGATCACGCTGTTAAAAACTAAACAGTTAAGCACATAATTCACAGATAACGAATAATCTCACGGATTATCGTCAATTAATTGACCGTCTCAGCATTTTGGTCAGATTCACAGAAAGTGTTTAGAATAATGACTGAGCATAATGTCAAGTCATTACTCGTCATCAAACAGTTTTTCAGAAAACGCGGGATAACTTCCCTGTTCCAACACAGTTAAATCACATAGTTGACTAAATTAAAAGTCAAAGGGTAAAATAGTCATTTTACAAAGTAGGAAAATTACCAGGTGTTACATCATCCCCTTGATAGAGAAGCTTTGTCCTCAAAGCTTAGGAGTGTCACGGGATCTAGAGTTGTCAAAGAGTTGCGGATATTTCTTGCGAAATTGATCCTCACGCTCCCAAGTCTATTCAGGTCCACGTTTAGAATTCCACCTTACCTTGATGATCGGAATACGACTCTGCTTCAATCGTCTAACCTCACGGTCCATGATTTCAACAGGTTCTTCGACAAATTGCATCTTGTCATCGATTCGGAGTTCCTCCAACGGTATAACGAGTGTCTCATCAGAAAGGCACTTCTTCAAGTTTGATACATGAAAAGTGTTGTGCACACGGCTCAACGCTTGCGGTATTTCGAGACGATAGGCTTCGGTTCCAACCTTTGCAGGAATGTTGAAAGGTCCAATATAACGGGGGTTCAGCTTTCCTCGCTTGCGAAAACGTACCACACCTTTCCAAGGCGATACTTTTAGCATCACTTTGTCTCCCACTTGAAATTCGAGAGGCTTACGTCGAACGTCGGCGTAACTCTTTTGACGATCACGGGCTGCTTGAATTCGGCTCTTGATTTGAACAATCTTCTCAGTTGTTTCAAGGATGAGTTCAGGGCCAGTGAGTTGACTATCCTCAACCTCACTCCAACACAAAGGCGAGCGACATTTACAACCATACAACGCTTCAAACGGTGAAGCCTTAATACTGGTATGATAACTGTTGTTGTAAGAGAATTCCACTAGAGGCAATGTCTGTCCCATTGCTTTCCAAAGTCAAGCACGCAAGCACGCAACATGTCCTCCAGCGTTTGAATAGTTCTCTCACTCTGTCCGTCAGTCTGCGGGTGATAAGCAGTACTCATGTCCAATTGCGTACCCAACTCTTTCTGAAGTGATTTCCAGAACTCTGAAGTGAATCTACCGTCTCTATCGGAAATTATCGAGATCAGTATTCCATGTTTTACGACTACTTCCTTTAGGTAAAGCCTCGTAAGCTTATCTATTGAATCATCTTCCTTCATAGCCAAAAAGTGTGCAGATTTCGTAAGTCGATCCACAATTACCCAAATTGTGTCGTATCCGTTTTTCGTTTTAGGTAGCTTAGTTATGAAATCCATGGTTATGTTTTCCCACTTACACATAGGAATTATAGGTTGAACCAACAATTCAGATGGTTTTTGGTGTTTTGTTTTCACTCTAGCGCAAGTCAGACACTTCCCTACATACGTAGCGATTTCAGCTTTCATATTTGGCCACCAATATAGCTTCTTCATATCCTGATACATTTGGTCAGATCCTGGGTGAATCGAATACTTAGATTTATGCGACTCGTGCATAATCACGTCCCTTAGTCCTCCAAACCGTGGTAACCAACTTCTACCATTCAGACATAGCGTTCCATTAGTGCTAGTCTCCAATTTCTTAGTAACCAGTCCTCCTAATTTCTCAACTTCAACATGTTCAGGCTTAAGGACTTCAGTTTGTGCTTCACGAATTTGCACAGGTAAGTTCGGATTGATAATCATAGCTAACGATCTAACTCTACATGTCATCAATTGTTCCTTTCTACTTAGCGCATCCGCCACTACATTGGCCTTCCCAGGGTGGTAGCGTATTTCACAGTCATAATCGCTGAGCAACTCGATCCATCGACATTGTCTCATGTTCAGTTCCTTCTGGTCAATAATATGTTGTAAACTCTTGTGATCGGTATAGACGACACACTTGGTTCCATACAAGTAGTGTCTCCACAATTTCAAGGCAAATACCACCGCTCCTAGCTCCAATTCGTGCATAGTGTAGTTTTTCTCGTGTGTTTTCAATTGACGAGACGCGTAGGCGATAACTTTCTTCCTTTGCATCAACACAGCTCCCAATCCTTTTGCTGATGCGTCACAGTAGACCACAAAGTCTTTCGATCCTTCTGGTAACGATAGAATAGGCGCGCTACACAACATTTGTTTCAACTTCTGGAATGCTAATTCCTCTTTATCTCCCCATTCGTATTTCACCTTCTTTTGAGTCAACTTCGTCAATGGTTTCGCGATCTTCGAGAATCCCTCGATGAACCTTCGGTAATATCCGACGAGTCCTAAGAACTGGCGAATTTCAGTCGGTGTCGTAGGAGCAGTCCACTCCCTAATTGATTCAATCTTGGCAGGATCAACATGAATCCCCTTGCTATCAATAACATGACCTAGAAATTGTACTCTTGGCAACTAAAAATCACACTTCGAGAACTTAGCGTACAATTCCTCCTCCTTAAGCAATTCCAATATTATCTTAAGATGTTCCTCATGTTCTTTCTCATTCCTTGAGTAAATCAGTATGTCATCGATGAACACAATGACAAACTTGTCCAAATACGGTTTACACACCCGGTTCATGAGGTCCATAAACACAGCAGGTGCGTTTGTCAAACCGAATGGCATCACTTGGAACTCATAGTGTCCATACCTAGTCCTAAAAGCAGTCTTTGTAACATCTTCCTCACGGACTCTCAATTGGTGATAACCAGAGCTAAGGTCAATCTTCGAGTAAATGCTCGATCCTTGCAACGGATCAAACAGATCATCTATCCTAGGTAACGGGTAACGGTTCTTAATGGTAAGTTTGTTCAACTCACGATAGTCGATACACATCCGAAAACTTCCATCCTTCTTCTTTACAAATAAGACTGGAGCTCCCCAAGGTGAAGAACTCGGTCTTATGAATCCTTTATCAGTCAACTCTTGTAGTTACGTTGCTAGTTCTTGCATTTCCAACGGTGCTAAACGGTAAGGCGCTCGAGCAACAGGTGCAGCTCCCGGTATCGATCTGGAATTCAACTTGTCTGGCCGGCGGTAATCCAGGGAAATCTTCAGGAAAGACTTCCGGAAAATCTCGTACGATAGGTACATCTTCCAACCGTTTTTCTTCCGTCTGCTTTTCAGTAACACAGGCAAATACGTGGCAACCTTCCGACAAAAACTTTTGAGCCTTGATACGCAAGATAATGTTCAGTCGTGACTTCCCTTTTCCGTTACTTATATCCCCTTGTACCTCCAAAACTTCATCGCCAAATGGTAAGCGAACGATCTTCTCGTCACATACAATCGTAGCATGATATCTCGACAACCAATCCATTCCGATAATCACGTCAAAACTCCCTAACTCAACAGGCATAAGGTCTATTACGAAAGGATGACCTAGAAGATCTAAAGTGCATCCGCGAAGTATAGTGTCGGCTTCTATCAACTTCCCATTAGCTAACTCAATAGTGTACTTAGTGTCTAAGAGCAAAGGGGTCACATCAAGTAAACACTAAAAACAGTCGACACAAAACTCCTATCGGCTCTAGTATCAAATAAACTAGAATCATAACGACCATTGAGAAGGAACGTACCCGTAACGACGTCGGGGTTTTGTTGCGCTTCTCCCCCTCCTATCACATAGACCCTTCCACGAGCTTCCCCAACCTTAGCAATCTTTCCTTGATCCTTATTCTCCTTCTTTGGGCACTCATTGTTGTAGTGTCCCTTTTGCTGACATTCAAAACAAGTGATGTTGGCTTTTGGGTTGGGTGGTGACTTACAGTCTCTAGCAATGTGTCCAGTTTTCTTGCAGTTGTGACATTGCACATTACATTGTCCATTATGGTGATGCTTACATCGGTTGCACAAAGGTAACGTCTCATTGTATACTCCCTTTTCCCTAGTACCAGCAGTGTACGCCTTCACGGTTTCTTGCCTCTTATTCGGATAGTTCCCATGGTTGCTCCTTTGGCTATTCCCCTATTTTCTCTTGTTGTCCGCGGCATTTCCAGCATTTGCTCGAACAACTTGGTCCATCAGACTGTGAGCCATCCTTATAGCATCACTAACTTTTGTCGGTCCAGACGATGTCACATTCCCTTGAACTCTACCAGGTAAACCCCAAATGTAGCGCTCAACCTTCTTTTCTTCATCTGGAACCATTCCAGGACATAGCAAACACAACTCTTGGAACCTCCTAGTGTACGCACTAATGTTATTGTTCTTCACAGTCAGGTTCCATAGTTCAACTTCCATTTTCTGAATTTCGTTACGAGGACAGTATTCCTTAGTCAACAACTTCTTAAGTTCCTCCCAACTCATTCCATACGCCTCCTCGGCTCCAACCGTTTGCACATGGGTGTTTCACCATGTCAACGCTCCAGCAGCTAAAGTACAAGTAGAATAAGTCACTCGGTTTTCAACAGTACATCCACTGACACGGAACACATATTCCATCTTTTCAACCCAACGAGCTAATCCAACAGCTCCTTCAGTACCATTAAAATGCAAGGGGTCACAACTCCTAAAGTCCTTGTAAGTACATGGCTTAGGCGGTCGATAGTCAACATCGTTCGGCGGTGCTTGGTTCACGTTGTTGTTAGCTTGAATGTTTGCCAATGCAGCTGTCACTCGTTGTGTAATTAGTTCTTCCAATTGTTCGTCAGTCATTCCGTTACGTGTGTTCACCATTGTTTCTATGCGTTAAGACAAAAATGCAAATAAGGTTCAAGCACGAATATACACGTTATATATTTCTTATGCTAAAATAAAATACAGAATTTAACAGTACAACAAACATAGAAAGGATAGTCATTGATCAAGGTCATAAAGTTAAATTCCCGCGCTTTGCTGCGGGGATCGTGTGTCGTCTTTTCTTTCTATATAGATTTGGAGGTGATTATTTCTGAGTTGTCTTTTGCCACCTGCATAGACCAGATTCAGTTTGTGGTCACACACATCTGGTTCGTTGACGTGACGCTCAAAGTTTTGGCTCAATCCTTCAGCCTACGTGTAACTTATAGCTGACGAGGTTGTTTTTGCCACCTGCATAGACCAGATTCAGTTTGTGGTCACACACATCTGGTTCGTTGACGTGACGCTCAAAGTTTTGGCTCAATCCTTCAGCCTACGTGTAACTTATAGCTGACGAGGTTGTTTTACATAATAAGTGAACACATTTTAGACATAAATAAGTAGCACTAATCCGTAAAGATCAAGCAAAAAGAACCTAAGTTGTATTCCTGATATTGTAGTATAGTTGAGTCTTGATTTAATTTTGAAAACAAATTGATGCACCTAAGGATGGTTCTTTAATACTGCAGTTCTAACGGATATTACGCCCGATAATAATTGGCTAGTCATTATGTTTCCTTTTACCTTTCTAACTTGCCACACAATTACTAATTTGTTTCCTTATACACAGATTCGTAAACCAAACACACTTGCTTACAAAGAATTCCTTACTAATGCTCATTGGGCACCACACATGTGCAAATAGAAAGTTACCACGCAAGTATTATGTCAATAGTTAAGTCCTAATTTCCTACATTACCTATTTAAACACTAAGCTGCTATGAAATGTATTATTTTGACATGTATTTATTCTTGAGAAATATAGTGTGGATAAATGAGGCGTCACAGATGTATATTGTTTCATCAGGCTATAAACCGATAGCTGTTGCACCATACATAATTAAATCGAACACGATTAATGTTCTAGAAAATAACGGCCACTATAAAATTTCTCTTGTTATAAAAAAATGCCACATAAATCTTACTGATACTTTCTTTATTTATTCTATAATCCTACGCTGGCATATTAAATACTAATACTGCAAATTGGCATATAGGCATATCGCTCTTAAATATGTTTGCACGACGTCACAATATGTAATCAAGAACAATGCACTTTAAGATCAACAAAAGAAAAGAACAATAGAATACCATCAACATGTGATTTGTAAGACCATCTTTATGAAAACTAAATAGTTCTAATAACAATCCAAAATCATTCAAAAACAATATTCATACCCCCAAATACAGCTGTGAACTAAACCCAACCAAACAAAACCCATAAAAGCAAATATTTATACCATATAGTGTTCGCTAAAAACTATAGCGAAACGACAGATAAATTTTGCCAACCTAGTCCAAGATTAATAACATGGTCAGGTTAAGGATCTTGTTTAGATATATAGATTACCTCGACTCAATAAAAACATCGTTTTGGAATCAAACCGGCATGTTTTGTGAGAATGCACTTGACATCGAATCTCTTCTCTTTCTGGACTGTTTCATAGCAATAAATGCATCGTCCAAGGTTCTCATTCAAACACCTACCCTTCCTTAAGCAGCCAACGTTACCAAACATGCCAACCTACCTGCAAGTCTTGAATAAAAGAGTAGATTCCCAGTAAGTTTCCAAAATAATTCGATAACTTGTGAGCTAAAAGTACACATACACAGAAAAATAGGCACTCTTTAACACCAACTACCTGAATACCACACCCTACCTGAATACCACTCGCGTGCACATCCTTCTAACACTAAACAAATACCATTTCCTAGCACCTCTTCTGTAAATCTGTAGTAGCTCCCTACCAGTTATTAGGATGTTGATAAGATACCTTGTCGGGAAGTAATAGTAAACTAATTGGTTGATAATTGTGCTTTCTCTAAGCTTTAATTTCCTTTACTTTTTTATGCTTTAAGAAAGTAAGTCCTGACTACAACCGCAGATTTCTTTTCATGCTTGTTGAGCTAGATGTCAACAAATTTACTGAAACAAACATTACAAACACTAAATAAAACCAAAGACACTATTGGCATAACATATGCAATGAAACATATATAAAAGTTTATTATTAAAAAAATTCTATACATGTTTAGCTTTTCAAATATCCTATTTACCCTTTTGTATTCTAGAAAGTCTTTTGATTAATAAAAGATTCTATATACGCATACACGTTGTTCAAATTCTTTTAGCTTCGTAAAGATTTTATATATGAACACGAAGGTCAGACGTGGTTCAAAGTCTTTTAGCTTTTCAAAGATTCTATCTGCGAAGCAAACGACAGAACTGCACAGGCTTCCAAATCAATCGGCATTGCGCGCAACCTTGCATAAGCATATTTTTTTGTAATTAATGGAATAAGCATCTAATGAAAAAATACAGAAACAACATACTCTAAAACAAAAACCGTGACAACTCGTTTGGCCCATAATTCTAAGTGACCCGTTTTGACCCACACATGTTCCAAAGCCCTAAGTCGTATCGACCCAATACCTAACTCACCCAGGACATCATTCAATGCGACAGCAAAGTGAGGTCCTAAAACCCCTATTTTTTCTACAGGAAATAGGGTGCTTGCACGCCCTATTTTCAAGGGAAAAAACTTAATAGATCACCCATGTATGACAGCAGATAACCCCATGTACGACAGCAATTTCAGGCACCGAAACCCCTTTTTTTACATAGGATAGTGTGTTCAAGCGACCTATGTGTGACAGCACAGTAACCAACTGTTGCCTTAAATCAAGGCACCTAAGTTCATCCATAAACAAAAAGCAGAACATATATACAGAATCAAAACAAAATAAGATTGAATCTTTATAATATAAAATGTAATTTAAAGTCAAATAATTAAACCTCAATTCAATTTTAATAATGACATAATTAAACGTCTGAATTAATTTAAAACTTTAGAAAATATATGATGACACTTACCGTTGGTCGCCGGGGTGAAGGTGAAGACGCCGATCACTTCATTCTTGAATCCGTGGTGATTAAATTTACTCTGTGTGTGTGTGGATGTTTGTCTTTTTTTTTAACCGTCAATCTTGAATCCGTGGTGATTAAATTTACTCTGTGTGTGTGGATTTTTGTCTTTTCTTTTTTAACCGTCAATATAACTCTGTGAGAGGCGTTTTTTTTCTTTTTTTAATTACGAAAATTCCCATCTATTATTATAGTTATAATATCAAGTACATAGTCATAAAATAAGAGTTTCGATTAAATACCAAAGATTAAAATAAAACCAAAAGTAACACTGAAAATGGTGATTGGATTAAATCAGACTATAGATGTAATCGAAATGATACGTGATAGTATGCGATGACATATCCTGCAACAACCAAATGTTAGATATCCGCGCGAATGGTTGTAGGGTATGCATGAAATAATCATGGATAGAAATTAAAGTATGCAAATCAGCGAAATGCATATGTATATAATACATATTACGTATTACATAATATATATATTACATATTACTTATAGTGTTATCTTACGTAATACATTACGTAGTGCATATATGTATACAGAGTAACAAGTAGCCACATCGGTTATAGTCTAGGCCTAAGATGCAAACCTAGTTCTCTATAACCAAGGCTCTGATTACCAAATCTGTAACACCCCAAAATGTGATATGCGGAAGCGATGAAGCTCGGGGGCTGTTACGTCATAGTATCATAGTTCAAGCTACAAGAGAACGACTCTAAATGAGACGTTTTATAAAAATACCTCGTTGAATTTAATAAAAGCATCAAAGTACAAAAGGTCTCAGTTTCTAAAGATAGCGTAGCGGAATATAAAAGTTTTAAACATCAACGAGATAACAGTTCAAAAGCATAAGTAAATAAATGTCCGAAGATAGCCAAGAAATGCATGCGGTCTGCAAGTACTTCACACAGCAGATACAAATCATCATCAATTACCTGAGATAAATGCTAAATTGGGTCAACATAAAGTTGGTGAGAATATAGGTTTCAAGTAAAAATTCATAGTAATTCGATTTCAGATTTCATTTCATGTACACATGCACTATAGGAGGTATAGTGCCAAGTGTAGGATAAATTGGGTGTTCGCAATATTTATGATAGCTAAGCTCGTGACATCGAAACTAATGATCCAGTGCATACAATGGATTGTATACATAAATTTTGCCCCAATAGAGTACCTAGCCAAGATAACTCCGTTCACACAAATGGTATACACTCGTCCGTCGTCAGAATGCCCGAGTGGAGGTTGTCAACCCTCAATAGATCTATCCATATCATAAGAGCTTACTCCAGCAGAGTAATTAACGATTCACGATAGTGGGTACTACGACTAAAGCAACTTAAGCTATCTCATAAACAGTGCTCACAAAGCGTTCACAGAAATCTAGTTTTACTTGCGTCCAGAAGCAAGCATCGAAAGCATTTATCACATCCCAAAACATTAAACATATAAAACAGTTTAATAGGGATCTATAAACTCACCTCAAGCAACGATTCAAACCTCACAAGTATGATCAAATAGTAGCGAGCAACTCTAGCAACAACCTAAATATAATTCTATAGTTTAGGTGCTAGCAAACAAGTCACAATAGTCCGTCACGTACGTTACTCATCAATCATATATATAATATTTTGTAGTTAAATCATGACTTGTAGATATTTTATCGTTATAAGCATTATAGTATATATATACTTAGACAAAAATATTTATTTTTGACTCGACGAAATTTCGACAGCCTTTCGGCGTAAATTTTAATTTACCCAAATTTATCTTAATAAATTTTCCGACACAATTTCTATAGAAAATTAGGCAGCCTTTCGGCGTGATTTTAAAATTTGCCATTTTTAGTAACTACCCAAATCTTGACCTAATATCCCTAACTTCAACACTTTCTCAATCCCAAATATTTCAACAAGTCATTTTCCCGCAATAATACCAATTTCCACTTTTAACGCTCAAAATTTTAACAATGAACCAAGTATTCGTATTTCGCGCTTATACCCTTGCAAAAAACGAGTCCAACATTTATACATAACATTTAGTACCCATTTCGACACTTAAAACAACTAGGTTTAACTCGAAAACGTCGTTTCGACCACTTTAAAAAAATCTAGACAGCAAGCACATTATAGTGTTTTTCACAAAATTAAGTTTTCCGACAACGAAATTTAAACGATCATATCTTACTCATTTTTACTCCGCTTTTAGCCTATAATATATCGAAACGAACGTAATAACTAATATTTTCATAATATCGTAGTAAACTAGTGTCAAAATAATTTTTACGACCCTCTATGCCTCTTATAAAAATCGGACAGAATATATACTTTTCGTAAAAACTCGTTTTCGACCATTTTCAAGCGTACCCACTAGTAGTAACACTACTAGTCCCCTTCAAATATTAATAAACACACTCAAAATCAAAGATTTATCTTCAAGTCCATAAATCTAAAAATATACATTTTTATATTTTACAAGTCTTTCAATTAAAACATTTTCATGTATGGATCTAATAGATCCACACATAATTTTTATAGATTTAAAATATTTCATGACCAAAAATAATTTTTATCTTTTTATTTCAAGAAAATAGTTGATGAGTAACATGCATGCATAGATCTTCAAAGATTATGCATGAAAAGAAAGAGTTGAAAAGGTTCAAGAAATAACCTTGAGTAACGATTCTACGTAGCCACGATAACCCGATCTACGTTCTAATCAACTAAAAATCAACAATAACCCAACTTCTACAAACTTCAAACAAAACTTCTTAAATCAACAAACCAAGAAAACCCATTCTTCTATAAGCTTGTACAAATCCTAGGATGTTTTTGTTTTGTGTCAAATCTTCTTAAAATGAAGCTTCAAGAAAATCAACAATGGTGGTTTTGTGTTTTGTGTTTGTGCCGTGTGTTTTAGAGAGAGAAGGAGAGATGTGTGTTTTTTTTAGTGAAGTGAATGAGTGAAAATGAGAAATGATTTGAGGTAAATATGGTTAATAAGTTAAAAGGTTTGACGTGTGTAAGGTTTAAGATTATTTTGGCAAAGTTGTATCAAAATGGTTTTCCACCATGTGGTGTTGTTTTTGGCCGGTTAGGGGGGGGGGGGGGGTCTCACATGGGTAAATAATTCAAAAAATTTACTATGGTAACTAGTTAGAAGGTTTAAGGTAAAAAGGTTAATTAGTTTTAGGTAAATGTCGAAAAGTATATAGTTAAGTTTAAAATTACGTAAGACTTAAAAATTTGACGAAATATATTAAATTTATGATTTTTCGACGAAAACTGATATTTTATAATTTATAAAGTATTTTATGCACGCTAACGACGGTTAAACGTAAAAACGCCGTAAAATACGAAAACGCGATACGTTAATCAAATATTCACATAAAGTACGATTTATTACAATAAATAGCAAAAATACTAAAATACAGGCATATAAACATATACAGAATAATTTAAATACGTTGTTCATGAAAATACGATCACGCTGTTAAAAACTAAACAGTTAAGCACATAATTCACAGATAACGAATAATCTCGCGGATTATCGTCAATTCATTGACCGTCTCATCATTTTGGTCAGATTCATAGAAAGTGTTCAGAATAACGACTGAGCACATTGTCAAGTCATTACTCGTCATCAAACAGTTTTTCAGAAAACGCGGGATAACTTCCCGGTTCCAACACAGTTAAATCACATAGTTGACTAAATTAAAAGTCAAAGGGTAAAATAGTCATTTTACAAAGTAGGAAAATTACCAGGTGTTACAAGATACTCCATAAGCGTGGAAGCTCGGTTTGTTCGTGGTACACTCACGATTAACTCGGCGTATTACGTGTGTACAAGATCGTGATATAGTCTTACTTTAGACTATATCCTGGTGGTGTTCGTGATTAATCCTAATTGGTGATTGTTCCGTTGTCTTGTGGGTCGTTGCTAGGATAAAGGTATGTAACCCTAACTCGGTTAAATATAATTGTGTTATTGATTATGATCTTGTTAATTCGCTTTCGCTATATGTGTTCTTTGATCTTGTTTATGGTTTTAAATAATTGTTATGAACTATATAAACCATCAGTTTGTACTAATACCCTCAAGTGAGGGTGATATGGTAAGCTTAATCTATCTTTCTTATCTATTTTAGACTGGACTATTAATTTGGAACGTCCAAAAATAGTAACTTGGACTATTAATATGGGACAGAGAAAGTATTTAATTTATCTTTTATATTTAAGTCCCGTACGTGTATGGATATTAAAACTAGTTCTACACTAAGGTCTGTTTGTTTTGTTTTTTTATTAAATCCTGTAAAATTAAAGTGTTTGTAAAAAATATATGTTGTCTGTTTGTAGACGGATATATGACTGTTTGTTTTGTGTGCTGGATATAGAGTCTGAATTAGAGAAGTTTAGTATTTTGTCCTTTTAAATTATTTAAGTGAGGGAGTTAGAGGGTAATAAGTGTGAAAACACTTATCCTTTTACCACTTAATTATAATAAAAACAAGACCAAACATGTATTTTATATCGTAAAAGTCGGAATTATGCATGGTTTGTGTTTTTATTGTGTTTTAGGGCCAAAAGATGAAAAAGGAAGAAAACACGGGCTTTCACGAGCTTTTATCGAAGAAAAGGACGAAAGACGAAGTCAAAAGGTCAAAAGTGCAAGAAGAACGGAAGTCAAAGGTCTATTCTGAAGATTTATCGAAGAAAAAGTCTAAAGACGGAAGTTTGGCGAAGTCGAAGAACCAAGTCAACTAAATGAAGAAATTAGAAGACGAGTTCATATTATCATTCGACTAATCTCGAGACAAAGTCGAGAAAGACGAGTTATTTAAAAAAGACGAGATGACAAAAAGGAAGAAAGAATGCAACACACCACACCATCCCTTCCCCTATAAATACCTCCTAATGCTTCATTAGGAGGGTGTTAGTTTTTTTAGTTAGTCACTTTTATTTTTAGTTTTCATATCTTTAGAGAGAAGTAGGTGTTTCTACTTTCTCTCTCTAGATTTCTTCATTTTTCTTTCAAGTTTTAAGCTTTCATTTAATCTTGTATTTGGAATCATTAATCTACAAGTTCAAGTTTTTGCTTTTTATCATCTATCTTATTCTACCTTTCTTGTTCTTGATTTGATTTTGATTCGGATCAATGATGCATCTTCTTTCAACTTGATGTTTGTTTGATTAAAAAGTATATCTTTTGTTCCTATCAAAGTTCTTATACGATTTAAGCTTTTAGTTTATTATGCTTTTTGGCTTATTTCGTGTTTAGCTTATTTCTTTTTAAGTGTCTTAAAAAGTTTAATCTTTTTAAAGTTATTTTATAAAATCTTGCCTATTTAAGTGTTTGAAAGTTTTTAAATTTGTGCTTGCTTAGATTTGGTTAAGTTTTTTGGTAATTGCTTATTGTTAAAGTGCTTATTCGGTTATTGCTTATTTGCTTTTTTGTGTACCGTCATAATATTCTAAGGTTTTACTTGTTCCGATCTAGTTTCGTGATCGTATCAACCCCGGGGGTTTCAACTTGCGATCCAAACTAAGATCACTCATTAAGATCACTGAGTAAGATCACTGAGTAAGATCACTGAGTAAGATCACTGAGTAAGATCACTGAGTAAGATCATTGAGTAAGATCACTGAGTAAGATCACTGAGTGCGATCACTGAGTGCGATCACTGAGTGCGATCACTGAGTGCGATCACTGAGTGCGATCACTGAGTACGATCCAAGAGTACTTATTTTATTTCCTGTTTTTATTTTAAGTTTTCAAATTAATCTTTTCACGCCATTTTTACTTAGTGTTATTTTAAATTAGTTTTATCTTAGTTTAATACTAGAATCTTCAAATTTGCTTTTATTCGAGTTTTAACTTTTTGTCGAGTTTAATTTTAAATTGTCTTTTATCATTTTATTTTCAAAATTACTTTTGAATTAGATTTTAATTACTTTAATTCTCTTGCTATTTTGTTTAAGTCTTTCATGTCAGTTTTGTTAACTTGTCATTTTTAATAGAAATAGATAATCTAAAGCTCCCCCTTTTTAGTGACCAAATACAATAGTTCCACCTTAAACCGTGATCAATTCGATTAGATACCAAGACGATTGAGTACACATATGCAAAAAACATATCATATCAAATGGCGCCGCTGCCAGCTCTTTTCGTAAAGATTAACGGTTTTTAGTGAGAAAAATTTTATTTTGGGATCCGTTCTTTTGGGAACGTTATTTTCAAACACAAAAGTCTCAAAAATCCTAAAAAATATAAAATTTTCAAAAATCTAAAAAAATAAAAAAAAGATAGAAAACCAAAAATATTGTATTTCATTTTAGTGTATGCGTACTCGATCTACGTCTTATTCTTAGCCCGAGACTCTTAGAGACTTAGATATGGCTGGTGTGCATAATAATAATAACAACCCACCTCACCCCAATTTGAATAACAACAACAACAAAAACCATGTCCCTCCACCCGACCTTCGTACGATGGAGGAGCTTTGTCAACCAACCATGAACGGACGTGGAGGACCGATAGCGCTGATGCAAATCACGGCTCCCGAATTTTCGTTGAAGCATCACATGATCCAACAAGTTCAAAACGCTTGTCCATTTCGCGGATTACCGGATGATGATGCCAACAAACACCTCGATAAATTCATTACCGTCACTCAAAGCATGAAATTGGCCGGTGTTTCCATGGATTTTCTTCGCCTTCATATTTTTCCACACACTTTATCGCACCATGCCGAAAAATGGTTTGATCGTCTTCCCAAAAACTCAATTCATACATGGGACGAAATGACTCAAAAAATTTTGCCGCGCTACTTTCCACCATCCATGGTCACTAGTCTTCGTAATCAAATCAGTGGTTTCACTCAAGAACCTGATGAGTCGCTTTTTGATGCTTGAGAACATTATAATGTCTTGATCGACCGTTGTCCGAACCATAATATGCTCCCCGTCACTTTGATTGGTACTTTCTACAATGGTTTAACTTTTCGTGATCGTGATACGATTAATGCTGCCGTCGGTGTACATTCATGAAGAGAAGACCTGAGGAGTGTAGAGAGCTTATAGAGAACATGACCACTCATCACAAATATTGGGATTCATCTGCATCTTCAAGAAATCACCCGAGGGCCAATGTTTCTTCTACTTCATCAAACCCCGAGATAACCGAACTTAGCTACCAAATAGCCGAGATGAACAAAAATTTCTTAACCATGGCTACGAACGAATCTCAACAAATTAAAGCTGTTACACCTTCTTGTGAGATTTGCGGGGGTTCTCATTTATACACCGACTTTCCTTCTACTCATGACAATCCGGGAAATGTGTATGCGGCTAACGGTACCTTTTCCAAGGGAGGCTATGAAGCTCGTCCTCAAGGTGACCGTAATTTGCTAAGTTATCGTTCAAACAACTTCCTTTCACCACCCGGTTTTCCTGCTCAAAACCAAACCAACTTTAATCGCAACAATCAAAACCAACCTCGAGCTCCTAATCAATATCAAACCTAAAGAAACCCATATCCACCTCAAGGAAATAATCAAGTTTATCAACAAACGACTTATCAACCACCCGCTTACCAAGCTCTTCCTCCCAACCAACCACAACATTTAATCATGAGGTTGAAACTTACATGAGGACTAATGACGCGCTGGTGAAGAATCTTCAGAATCAAATTATTAACTTGAAAGGTGATATGGCTAAACAAGGGAATGATCTTCGAGCCGATCTTAGGAATGACATGCAAAACTCTTTAAGCAGTCAAACGAATGACTTAAGGGATATGATGGCTAGTTTCTTCCCAAGTAATCAACCCTCTACTTCGGGTTCTCTTCCGAGTAACACCGTTTCTAATCCAAGAGGGGAGATGAAAGCAATCACCACCTGAAGTGGAAAAGGTTATAAGGAACCGGAGATTCCTAAACCTACACCGGTGATTGTGACAAAGGATAACGAGCCCCCTTCACCAATTCCTCCACCTTCTACTTCCATCCCTCCACCACCCAAGGATGTTAGTGAGAACTCCATTCCAAAGCCTTCATCTCAACCCGATATACCTTATCCTTCAAGGTTGAGGAAAGAGAAGTTGAAGAACAAGGATGATATTCAAGTTTCAAACTTTCTTGAAATGTTTAAACAATTGAATTTCAACATATCCTTTGCCGAGGCTCTCGCTCACATGCCTAAATATGCTAAAATGTTTAAAAATCTTCTTAGTGATAAGGAAAATCTTCTTGATATTGCTCAGACCAAACTTAATGAGAATTGCTCCGCGATTCTCTTAAGGAAATTACCAACTAAACTTGGTGATCCGAGTCGCTTTCTCATTCCTTGCAACTTTCCCAGGGTAGAGAATTGTATGGCCCTAGCCGATCTAGGTGCTAGTATTAACTTAATACCATTAAGTGTTTGGAAACAATTATCTCTACCCGAGCTAGTCCCCACACGAATGACATTGGAGTTAGCTAACCGTACGGTTGCTTATCCGGTGGGGATAGCTGAAGATGTCTTCGTCGGTGTCGACAAATTCACCTTTCCGGCGGATTTTGTTGTCGTTGACTACGAGATGGATCCCCGTGTTCCATTAATCGTTGGACGTCCATTCTTGAGGACCGGTCGCACTCTCATTGATGTAGCCGCGGGCGAATTAATCATGAGAGTTGGTGACGACAAAATCGTCTTCAACATGGGTAAACTTTCTAAGCAACCTTCTGAACACGAGAGCGTTAATTTCATTGACGTACTTGATGAGGCTTGTGAAGAACATTTCAAAGACTCTTGTAAAAGTAGTTTTTCTTCTCCACCCATTGTTGATACCGTTGCCTCTATTGCTCCCTCACTGACTTCATTTGGAGAAAGTGAGTTCCTTTTGAAAGAATTCGAAGCATGCTTAGGGGATGTGGACTTAAAATATGACGATTCTCCCACCGATTGGGAAGAAGACATTCGTACCATTGAGAAACTTCTCAATGAGGACCATATTTCTCCACCTACTCCTATGGGAATCATAAAGGATGATCCGAATTTGACTACGCCTTCCATCGACAATCCTCCGGATTTAGAGCTTAAGGATTTACCGTCTCATCTTGAATACGTTTTCCTAGAAGACAATAAGAAGTTACCCGTCATCATTGCAAAGGAATTAAAAGAGGATGAAAAATCTCGACTTATCGATGTGCTAAAAAATCATAAGAAAGCAATTGCTTAGAAAATTTCCGACATCCGCGGAATTGATCCTAACTTTTGTACTCATAAAATTCTTATGGAAGATGACTTTAAACCCGCAATCCAAAGCCAAAGAAGGTTTAATCCAAAAATTCATGACGTCATCAAGAAAGAAGTTATCAAACTTCTAGATGCCGGAATGATTTACCCTATTTCGGATTCGCCATGGGTTAGTCCCGTTCATTGTGTGCCTAAGAAAGGCGGAATAACCGTTGTTACCAATGAAAACAACGAGTTGATTCCTACTCGACTTGTCACAGGTTGGCGAGTTTGCATAGACTATCGCAAGCTCAGCGATGCCACCCGTAAGGACCATTTTCCTCTTCCTTTCATGGATCAAATGCTTGAGCGTTTAGCGGGTAATGACTATTATTGTTTCTTAGACGGTTTCTCCGGGTACTTTCAAATTCCCATCGATCCAAAAGACCAAGATAAAACCACATTCACTTGTACTTATGGAAAATTTGCTTACAAAAGAATGCCTTTCGACTTATGCAATGCTCCCAGGACTTTCCAAAGGTGTATGATGGCCATCTTCCACGATATGGTTGAACAAACCATGGAAGTCTTTATGGACGAATTCTCGGTCTATGGTGATTCTTTCTCATCTTGCCTTGCCAATTTAGAACGCATGCATAAACGGTGCGAAGACACTCGTCTTGTTATAAATTGGGAAAAATGCCATTCATGGTAAAAGAAGGCATTGTTCTAGGTCATAAAATTTCCAAAGCCTGTCTTGAAGTCGATCGTGCTAAAATAGATGTGATTGCTAAATTACCTCCTCCTTTAACCGTGAAGGGTGTGAGAAGTTTTCTTGGTCATGTGGGAATCTATCGTCGATTCATTCAAGATTTTTCTAAGATAGCTCACCCGATGACCCACCTCTTGGAAAAAGATACTCCTTTTATCTTCTCTAAAGAGTGTATCGTATCTTCCAATCTTCTTAAGGATAAATTAACTAAGGCACCGGTCTTAGTTACCCCTAATTGGGAGTTACCTTTTGAATTGATGTGTGATGCTAGCGAATTTGCTATTGGAGCGGTTTTGGGACAAAGAATCAATAAACATTTCCAACCAATCCATTACACTAGCAAGAAAATGACGGGGGCTCAATTGCATTATACCACTACTGAAAAAGAGCTTTTAGCTGTAGTGTATGCTTTTGAAAAATTTCGTCCCTATCTTGTGCTTTCCACCACCATTGTGTATACCGATCATTCCGCATTGAATTACTTGATAACAAAACAAGATTCTAAACCAAGACTTCTTCGTTGGGTTTTACTCCTTCAAGAATTTAAAATCGAATTTCGTGATAAAAAGGGAGCGAAAAACCTAGCCGTAGATCATCTGAGTAGACTCGAGGATCCTTATCAAGGGGAACATCCAAATCAAGAGATTAATGAATCTTTTCCCCTTGAGGACCTAATGTCTATTACTTCCATTCTTGACGACACCCCATGGTTTGTAGACATTGCAAACTATCTAGCGGGTGGTGTTCTTATAGAAGGGTTAACGTCCCAACAAAAGAAAAAGTTCTTCAATGACATTAAACACTATTATCGGGACGACCCTTACCTTTTCAAGAAATGTGCGGATCTTGTCATTCGTCGGTGTGTTGATGGGACGACAGCTTTACAAATCTTGGAAGCTTGCCACAAAGGACCCACCGGTGGTCACTTTGGTCCTAACTACACTGCGAAGAAAGTTTTCGACTCCGGATTTTATTGGCCCACCATTTATCGTGATGCACACGAAATGGTTAAGCATTGTGATGCTTGCCAAAGACAAGGCAAGATCACACATAAAGACGAGATGCCTCAAATTTTCATCCAAGAAAGTGAAATATTTGACGTATGGGGCATCGACTTTATGGGACCATTTCCATCATCCAAAGGGAACAAGTACATCCTCGTAGCCGTTGACTACGTATCTAAATGGGTTGAAGCAAAGTCTTTACCTACTAACGATGCGAGGGTGGTTGTGAACTTTCTGAAACAACTATTTGCTCGATTCGGTGCTCCTCGTGCTATTATTAGTGATCATGGGACTCATTTTTGCAATGATCAATTTGCACGAGTCATGGCTAAGTATGGTGTCAATCAATGACTTTCCACCTCGTATCATCCACAAACAAATGGTCAAGACGAGATTTCAAACCGTGGACTTAAGAGAATCTTAGAGCGTACTGTGGGAGAGCATCGTTCCTTATGGGCCGATAAGTTAGATGATGCTTTGTGGGCTTTCCGTACCCCATATAAGACACATATTGGTTGCACTCTATATCGTCTTGTGTACGGAAAGGCATGCCACCTCCTCATTGAGTTGGAGAATAAGACTTATTAGGCCTTGAAATGGGCTAATTTTGATATCAACAAAGTCGGTGATCTTAGGAAGATCCAACTCAATGAACTTAATGAACTGCGGAGTGAGGCTTATGAGAATTCATTGATTTACAAGGAGAAAACCAAGGTCATTCATGATTCTAGGATTAAGAACCGAGAGTTTCACATAGGTGATCAAGTTTTACTCTTTAACTCTCGGTTAAAAATCTTTTCTGGAAAGCTTAAATCTCGTTGGTCCGGCCCATTCACCGTTGCCAAAATTTTCCCATATGGTACTCTCGAGCTCGCTCAACCAAATGGGCCTGATTTCAAGGTGAATGGACAACGTGTTAAGTTGTACTTTGATGAGGACATCTCTAATGAGATGATTCCATCCCTCACCACGTTTCCCTTGAATTAATTTTGGGTCGAGTCAGGCTCGTGACTCGGTTAACAAAAACAAGAGCTTCTCAGGAGGCAACCCGTTGATCTACCCTTTTTACCTACTTTTCATCCTAAGTGTAGGGGGAGTTACGTAGGTGTTTGTTGTCTTGTTTCTTATGATGTGCAGGGATTAAAGCTTCAAAGAGCACTTTTGATGATATTTGACGACCCGTGATCCCGTGTACCCGTCTTCCCGGTTCTATCCTAAACTCTTGTGATTCAATATTTCATATATTATATGTTGACATTGAATCACGATAGTTGTCTCTTCCTTAACAAGATTTAAACAACGTGCACAATGTCCTAAGTGTAGGGGAGTTTATTTCCACATGCTTAAACATTGAGGACAATGTTTATATCAAGTGTAGGGGGACTTCTATCGAAGTTAAGTGGGCTTTTCCATGAATTTGTCCTCATTTTAACCGGAAAATTGATTTTTCGACATTTTTTCAAAATTTTTAATCTATTTTGGCCTAGTAGTTTTTCCCTTGTTATCGTATTTACTTTCTTTGCTGAGAATAAAGTTAAATAAAATGCTTTTAATTTTTCAACGTCATGAATCTTTTGACTCAACCCGAGTTTACTTATCCAAGTTTACCCTAGCTAGTATCCTTAACGTGTTTAAATTAAGTTTTGCTAGGCTTTTATATAGGGAACTTTAAAACGCAAAAGTCTTAACTCTTACGGGTTAAGAACAAGAACTTTTCGCAAGTTTCTATAATTGATCCTAGAAAGTCGTTTATCAAGGGAACTTTAAAATGCGAATTCTAAACTTGAAAAAGTCTAAGAAGACACAAGATCCTATAGATGACTTGAAAACCCAAAACTTTGATTTAATTGGCTAAGCATCCACGAGTCTCATTCCTTGAGATTTTAAATTGTGGAGAACGAGAGATGATAGAGTCAGTTACAAGTTTGGTATTCTTTCTTGAATTTATGTGAGTTAATTATGAGCTTTTTCTCCCATCGCTTGTTAATAAATATAATTGCAATAAACAAGGTCGTACGATTTGAAAAGTTACTTAGCTTCTAGCCCAAGATCGTTTAAAAGTTGCTCGGTATTAATTAGAGTTCATAGCCAAGGCATAACTTATTGAAGCGGGATACGAAGATTGGCGAGTCCGAAAAGGCCCTAACAAGGCATGAGGGCTACATTTTGTTGCTAAAGATCCAAAGTGATGTGAAGAATCATTTATCAAAAATCAATATGAAGGATCGAGACACACGAAGAAAAGCAAATACTCCCCTAAAGATCATGGAGAAGTCTATCCGAAAAGACCCTAACAAGGTATGAGGATAAATAGATCCAAGTCCGAAAAGGAGGCGGATCGTTGTATATCAAAATCCAAAATTAAGATTGGAGAAAAATGAAGAAGTCGTGGTCCAAGTATGAAGAATCTCTCAAAAACTTCAAGTGAAGAAATTCCTATTATGAAGAGAAGACCATTATTTCAAGAACTTCTCTCAAGATTCAAAGTATGAAGTCAATGCCAAATATCGGTCCGAGAAAGGTCTCAAATCGTGAAGCGAGTTATGCCAAGATATGAACTTTATGAGGTCCCGAGAAGCAGTTTTAAAAGATTTTGTCCTTTAGCTAACTATTGATAAAATCGTCCTACTTTATTTTCGGCCTAAATAAACTATCGAAATAAGTAAAAAATGCATCCTCGTGATCATTCAAGACAAAAATAAAATATAAGAGATACACCTAGGAATAAGGGAGTCTAAGTAAATAATTGAGCCACATGAGTGCGTGTTAGCTTACTAACTTATAATAACAATGATCTCGTTTTTAAGCTTGGTTTGGGGAACGTGAAAATTGAGGGTGAGGTTTGGGGAACGTGAAAATTGAGGGTGATAAACATTCATGACAACCAAGACCCCAATGTAAGTCTTATATTTCTTTACTTGTTATCTTCCTTTAAAATATTTTGCAAATTTCTATCTTTTTAAGTTTCCTTAATGCGTTGTGTTTTAATAAAGGCCAAGGTGGGTTAATTATGACGGGAAATGTACACTGTGCTTTGAAATAATGCATTGCATGAGGACATTGCAATGGTCAAGTGTAGGGGATTTAATAAGTGTGAAAACACTTATCTTTTTACCACTTAATTATAATAAAAACAAGACCAAAACGTGTATTTTATGTCGCAAAAGTCAGAATTACGCGTGGTTTGTGTTTTTATTGTGTTTTAGGGCCAAAAGATGAAAAAGGAAGAAAACACGGGCTTTCACAGGCTTTTATCGAAGAAAACGAAAGACGAAGTCAAAAGGTCAAAAGTGCAAGAAGAACGAAAGTCAAAGGCCTATTCTGAATATTTATCGAAGAAAAAGTCTAAAGACGGAAGTTTGGCGAAGTCGAAGAACCAAGTCAACTAAATGAAGAAATTAGAAGACGAGTTCATATTATCATTCGACTAATCCCGAGACAAAGTCTAGAAAGACGAGTCATTTAAAAAAGACGAGATGACAAAAAGGAAGAAAGAATGCAACACACCACACCATCCCTTCTCCTATAAATACCTCCTAATGCTTCATTAGGAGGTTGTTAGTTTTTTTTAGTTAGTCACTTTTATTTTTAGTTTTCATATCTTTAGAGAGAAGTAGGTGTTTCTAGTTTCTCTCTCTAGATTTCTTCATTTTTCTTTCAAGTTTTAAGCTTTCATTTAATCTTGTATTTGGAATCATTAATCTACAAGTTCAAGTTTTTGCTTTTTATCATCTATCTTATTCTACCTTTCTTGTTCTTGATTTGATTTTGATTCGGATCAATGATGCATCTTGTTTCAACTTGATGTTTGTTTGATTAAAAAGTATATTTTTTGTTCCTATAAAAGTTCTTATACGATTTAAGCTTTTAGCTTATTATGCTTTTTGGCTTATTTCGTGTTTAGCTTATTTCTTTTTAAGTGTCTTCAAAAGTTTAATCTTTTTAAAGTTATTTTTTAAAATCTTGCCTATTTAAGTGTTTGAAAGTTTTTAAATTTGTGCTTGTTTAGATTTGGTTAAGTTTTTTGGTAATTGCTTATTGTTAAAGTGCTTATTCGGTTATTGCTTATTTGCTTTTTTGGGTACCGTCGTAATATTCTAAGGTTTTACTTGTTCTGATCTAGTTTCGTGATCGCATCAACCCCGGGGTTTCTACTTGCGATCCAAACTAAGATCACTCATTAAGATCACTGAGTAAGATCACTGAGTAAGATCACTGAGTAAGATCACTGAGTAAGATCACTGAGTGCGATCACTGAGTGCGATCAC
Organism: Glebionis coronaria; assembly: GCA_025667525.1. Classification (NCBI taxonomy): domain Eukaryota; kingdom Viridiplantae; phylum Streptophyta; class Magnoliopsida; order Asterales; family Asteraceae; genus Glebionis; species Glebionis coronaria. The sequence continues at coordinate 73,746,333 of CM046882.1, read as the reverse complement.
TGAGTGCGATCACTGAGTGCGATCACTGAGTGCGATCACTGAGTACGATCTAAGAGTACTTATTTTATTTCCTGTTTTTATTTTAAGTTTTCAAATTAATCTTTTCCCACCATTTTTACTTAGTTTTATTTTAAATTAGTTTTATCTTAGTTTAAGACTAGAATCTTCAAATTTGCTTTTATTCGAGTTTTAACTTTTTGTCGAGTTTAATTTTAAATTGTCTTTTATCATTACTTTTGAATTAGTTTTTAATTACTTTAAATCTCTTGCTATTTTATTTAAGTCTTTCATCTTAGTTTTGTTAACTTGTCATTTTAATAGAAATAGATAATCTAAAGCTCCCCCTTTTTAGTGACCAAATACAATAGTTCCACCTTAAACCGTGATCAATTCGATTAGATACCGAGACGATTTAGTAGACATATGCAAAAACATATCATATCAGAGGGCAAATGTGTAAAATAAAGATAATAAGTCATGACTTAATACAGAAAGCACCCTCCTCCTGACTTTTTCTAGAAAGTCGTTAGTTTATTTTAAGCGCAAAACAAACAAGCTACTTATGACTTAATCCATATTCCTATTTTTTAATTAAGACTCTATAAGTCCTTGTCAAACACTAAGTAAGAGAACATATAGAAACTAGACCTATTAAAAATATTTTTACAATAACCAACTCTAGCTATCATATTTCACCAAAAAGAATAGCAAAATCCTCATATTAGAAGTACTTGAATATCAACAAAACACTAGCAATATAAATATATCTCTTCTGATTGTATACATGAATTATAGCATAGTAATCAAACTAAACACATATATTCATTCTTAGCCATCATCTCACTTTTCTTACGTCTTTTTATGTACACAAAAAAACAAAACAAGAAGACGTACCTCCTTTTATGCATTTAAGCAATGTGCATATCTTTGAATAGGTGGACACCCCATAAATCTCCAATCATATTAAAACCCATAGTGTAACATTTACCTATCTGCGCATGTATTCCCCAACTTCTAACATTAATCTCGTGCCTCAATCGGATAGGTACTTTTGGTCCCTTACTAGCAATGGAGAGTTCTCTGTGGCTTCCCTTCAAAAAGAGATTGATCTCCATCGTGCTCCAATTGTTTCAACCATGACCAGGTGGGTCAAATACGTCCCAATTAAAGCTAAAATTCTAGCTTGGAAATTCAAGAATAACGCTTTGCCCTCACGGTTCAATATTTCTCATCGAGGCCTAGATATTGAATCCATATCCTGCCCTATTTGTAATGACAGAGCTGAAACAGTGGCTCACTTATTATTTAGTTGCGACATAGCTAACCAACTGTATAGTAACATATCCCAATGGTGGAACATTCCTTACTCAGGTTTTAACGCATATGATGGATGGTTGAATTGGTTAGTTGCTCTCCGTCTTCCAACTCGTCTTAAGGCAATAATCGAGGGTGTGTTTTACACTATGTGGTGGATCTTATGGGGTTTTCGTAACAACCTGCTTTTTGGTACCGCTTCTCCTTCAAAGGCGATCTTATTTGACAATGTTGTTTCCACTTCTTTTACTTGGTGTAGGTATAGATGTAAAGCCGCATTCTCTTGGAATGATTGGCTTAAGACTGCTTCTCTTATTTCTGTGTAATCTAGCTCCTTGCTAGTTTTAATTAATAAATCGCTGTTCAAAAGAAACATAATATTGAAACCCACTCAATGCACTAATGTTATCCAATGATTAATATTAGGAAAAAACGATTATTGAAAGATCTAGCTATGATAATCACTTTAAATAATATAAAATCATTAATAAATGACACGAGATCTCAGAATTTGTTAATTTTCTTTTAACGACATTCAAATAAGTAACTTGATTTTTCTTTTGAACAATAGTTAAATAAAATAATTTTGGATCCTTACAATGACTACCGTCTTTAACAAACAATTGTTTTAGATGTCGCCGAACAAAAAAAAACAGAACTCCAAACCAATATTGATATAACAGAAAGTAAAAACCAAAACAAAACGTAGATAAGTGTGGATTTGCTAAAAGCTAATCCGGTGGTCTAGTAGGGTGATAGATGATAGAAGCCATTTTTGAGTTGAGAGAGAAAGGTTGAATGTGTGAAAGATAGAAAATGTATTAAGCTAATGAATGAAAAACACAAGCAACACCCCTCCTTGGAAGCTAAGGAGGGGTATATATAGTCACACACGATACGCTTAACTATACATGAACCTAGTCTATTCTAAACGTGTGTGACTATGATAACTAATGGGAATTCTTAAATGTCGTCACATAAAGTGAGTTTCCAACAATCTTCCCCCATGGGACGACGTGTAGAATTCCTTACAATATTTTTCCTAACAAGTACATAATGATAAAGAACAAGAGCTTTCATGAAGCGTCCAATGCTGATGATGTCTTCTGAGGCCTTTGACTTCAAAACGACTCATCTTTAACTTGTAGTAGAAATACTGTAACGGCACGAGCTAAGTAACCCATACACTTCTGGTTAAGGAGAAGCTTCTGAATTAACTTCCCCCTAATTCATGCCACATAAACTTGATGTAGAAGCTTTTAAATAGCTTCCCCCTAAACCGACAATCCTCGTAAGCAACTTCAAAGCTTTCAATAAAGCTTAGAATGATTAAGCGCACAGCGGAATCTAACAAGCAAATCCCATCATATAACATGATAACGTTGCTAAGAGGAATTGAAAGTAAGGGGTACACCAAGTAGATCAACAACTTTTCTTCTTACGCTTGAATAATTCTTCTGAATTTTCTTCCCCCTGAGAGTTCAAGTAATGCATACCAGAAACAATCAAGACATTTCTTCCCCCAAATAGTTGAAGAAAGTAAAACAATCCCAATTATGAAGTTCAAATACTGAAGTGGACACTTTATCCCATTCATGAAGTTGACATCGTAACACCAGAGTCAATTAAGTCCTGAAAATACACATATCTTCTTCCAGAGATGCACCAGAGTCAATTAAGTCCCGGGAATGCATATAGGATAATGATGATGAATAATTGCAACAACCAAACAATTAAACATCGAATCAGTAGTGTACCGTTTAGAGATTGATAACGCCACGAGTTAAAACACTGATTTTCTCTGCGGCTATGCCAAATGTCATCCCGGAATGTCTTCAAGTCATAAGAAGGTATGAAGTTCATCATGTGTACTCGTTGTGCGTTTAATGTGTCTTCTTCTTCCCCCTTGATGGTTTCGAAATTCGGAACCATCAATACATCGTAAGCACATGAACCTGAAAATCTCGAGGGAATAATAAATAAGCTTAATTATATTCGGTGAGAATCAGCTGTTGATCGAAAATCTCTACTCATAAACTCTCCATGGGCATCTTTATCAACCCACTTGAAGGCAATTTGAAGTGGCCACTGATGGAATGAACCAGATACATCAAACGTGAAACTGAATAAAAATCCTTCGATCTTGTGACTTAAGCTTGCACAATTGTTGAATGAAGAACGGTGGAGAAATCTCTAAGTACCCAATGCATCACTGAAGATGTCTATAAGCACAACACCTCTTGAAATTATCCACGTCGACTAAGCGCGTGACACTGAGTACAACAATGTAACCCCTTTAAGTGATAGTTATCCGAGTCATCAACCATCCACCCCGAACCCAGAAACCAGATAAACAAGTCTTCATTTTGAGGTTAAGCACCAGCAAGTTATCTGTTCAAGGATAAAATAAGTACACGCCTTCGAGGAAATTCGTCTCCGTCTTCAAATAATTAATACCCGATCCAAAAAAAATCTGTAGTCACTAAAAAAATCGCCCAAATTTTTCTTGGTCTCGTCAAAATAAATTCTCGTCACATTTGTCACGTCATTTTGTCACTTTGTCTCGTTTAAATCCCGAACATAGTCATATACCACTCGATAGCAAATGTTAACTTTATTACTTCCTTTTACTACCATTAGGCTGACCACGAATATACAATTCATCATATATACTACAAATTTGTATCACATGCCAGATAATACAAATTATAAGTATACTAAAAAAGGCTTATGTATTCATGTAGCATATAACGAACGCAACGAATGCATTGTATTGTAGCAACATGCGTCACACCCAACAACACCATGATACTCTTAACATTTAAATACACTTCAGCATAACCCAAGTAAACAAACTTGACAAGTATATCACATGGTCCTATATTCGCAGCCCACCTAAACTCATTAAGTAAAAAACGCAGCCCACCAAAACCCGGTTCATCAGAAGATATTAAGATATAAAACTCTTAACCCTAATATATCTCACATTATTAACCTAATCTCACTTTCACCTCCCCCCATCTCCTTCAATTCCTCTCCCACCAATTCTGCAAATCACATAAAAAAATACTCCATCTCATTTCATCAGATCCATCTATCAAACAATACCCCATCTCCAATCATATCTCAATCTTTGAGACAATCAATCCCACGTTCATATCAAAACTCGAATACAAATCACACATATCCTTCCATCAATTTGACCCTTCCACAACTAAAGTAGTCGAAATCATGGACAATGACCAACCTGTGATAAACTGAGCAAGTATATGGCTTCAAGATCCAATAAAGGGTCTCGGGTAGGTGTATAAGTGATTGCATGTGATGATTGTTATTAGTTTTTGAACAAACCGAAATAAAGAAAATGGATTATAACATAAACGTTATAAATCCTTCTTTAATTCGAATATTGATTACAGAGATTAGATTGCATGTCGGTTTTTGACTGAAAAACGAAACAAAATAAATGGATTATAACATAATTGTTATAAATCCTTATTTGATTTCGAATATTAAATTAGATATGTGAAGATTTTTTAATTTCGTGTAGGATCTAAAAGATCTCGACACTTGCATGTCCCCATACGAAGGGAAATATGAATCTGAGATCTTTTTTCGAGTCTTTTTGATGTTTAGACGGGTTAGGAGACGAAGGGATTAAGATTAGATCATGGTGTTGTGGAGGTATAAGGGTGGCAGTGAGTCAGACTCAGTGAGTTAACTGAGTCAACTCGGTAATTACCGAGTTGACTCGGTTGTGATGGTTTTGGTTTTGGTTGAGGTCCAACCTTGGTCAAACAGACATGTGGTGTTTTGTTTAAAACTTGTCACAATGTTTTCAAAAAAAAATCATCGCAATGTCAAAGTGTAAACCCATCGCAATCTTTTGTTTAACAGCAACAATTCCATCGCAATGTATTCATAGTAAGTCCATCAGAATGTCTTTTCTTCTACACCCCGTCGGAATGCATCCGTCGGAATGCATCCGTTGAAATGCGTTCTGTCGGAATGCGTTCCGTCGGAATGCGTTCCGTCTGAATGCGTTCCATCGGAATGCATTCCATCGGAATGCACCAATAGTGTCCTATCGGAATATTCGATCGTAATGTAGAAACCAATGGTTTTTGCGATCGCAATATTCCGATCTGAATGTTACCATCTCAAAAAAAAACTTATCCAAAAGTACTGTCCTTATTCCATATTTTGAGGAACTTATGAATCTGATAAATTTTCTGGGTAACTACATCATGAAGAACAATAGAAACCCAGAAACGATGATATCATATAAAAAGAAAGTCCAGAAACAGTAGACCTTTGAACACCCAATAAAATTGATACTTGAAAATCGTGAAACCAGTAACATAAGACCAGGGACTCAAAACCTCAAAACTAGTTGGTTATGAAAACCATAACTGGGCTGTGACAAAACCAGTGGCTGAAGACAGATACATGACTGTTTAGATACCAAACCAAATAAGAGACAATAAAGTATGACTGTTTGGACACAAATAATAAGACGTGACAAATTTGGACAGATTTTGGACCAAATAAGAATAAGACGTGACAAAAATGATATATTCGGACCAAAGAAAAAAAATTTAAGACCACCTAAATCGAAAACAAGAACGATCCAAGGATGGAACCGAAGCTCTGATGCCAATTGTGGATCTGCTAAAAGCTAATCCGGTGGTCTAGTAGGGTGATAGATGATAGAAGCCATTGTTGAGTTGAGAGAGAAAGGTTGAATGTGTGAAAGATAGAAAATGTATTAAGCTAATGAATGAAAAACACAAGCAACATCCCTCCTTGGAAGCTAAGGAGGGGTATATATAGTCACACATGATGCGCTTAACTATACATGAACCTAGTCTAGTCTAAACGTGTGTGACTATGATAACTAATGGGAATTCTTAAATGTCGTCACATAAAGTGAGTTTCCAACAATAAGGTGTTATCAAATCCTCATCAAATTCTTTAAGCATTTACGATCAGCCATGGTTAATTGTATAAACGTCTTTAGATCCAAAAATCCATTATTTAATGTGATTATGTGAATATTAGATGAGTATACTACGTGACTAACGTGCATGGCTATACAATTCGTAAGTTTCTTATTGATTTTAAACATCAATAGCTCATACAATTAATGTGACTTACACTTTTAAGAAGAAAAACCACACATAGTATTATTATAATTATAAGTAACATGAAAAGGAGAACTTATCTCATTAACGATCGGTTGATCTACCCATAAGGCACCTCTTGGAATTAGACACTGAGTCATTTGTCTTTTTCCTCAAATTGAATATCAAAAAGTTCAGTTGCAGAGCGTGCTGATAACGTGTTGTAAAACAATAAAGTAAAGAACAATGGCCAAGAACAAAGATAGAGATAAAGTAGAAATTGTATTATTCATCTCCCATGGAGATATGTTTATATAGATACAAGATAGAGTATTGCACAAGATAAAATATTCTAAATATGATAACTATTAGTAATAAAAGATATGGACATCCATTCTATATTTATACATAACAACTTTTAACAAAGTTGCCAGGATCAAAACCAATGAACAGAAATGATGAAAGAAATCAAATATCACACAAGAAAACAATAATGCAAGAAGAAGAACTTGATTAAAGACAACAAAGTTCCCAGGATTCCAAATCACTCAAGGGTGATAGGGCAAGGGCAAGTCAAAGCTCACTAATCAAAACCAATGAACATAAATGAAACAACACAAAAAAAACACAATCAATTAAACAAGTAAGAATAACGACAAGAAATAAAGGAGAGCGAGGTGTTACAGAGCACACAATCCAAGAACGCAGTGGAACCAATCTGTTATTTCTAGATCCACTTAGTCTAGAGAATAACAAATAAAAAGATCAACAAATCAACCCAAAATCACAAGATCTTAACACGGTAGTTAAGAAACAACTCAGAATACCAAAAACACCTCAAGATCACAAAACCCCCAAAAATCCAAATTAGGGTTTCAAGAAACCCTAATTAAGATTAATCGAAATCTTGCAATAAACCACCAAACAATTACAACCACACTAATTAAAAGCTAAAAATAAGCTTCCTATACCAGATCTAGGCAAAATACCAAATCTAAACAATCCAAGAACCACGAACCACACGAATACGATCAACCGAGTCTCTGATACCATGTAAAAATAATGGTATTGATAGTGAATCCAACCAACCTTCCCTTGATTAACTTATAAGAAGATCAATGTTACATAATATAAGAATTAAGAATCAAGATTGATCACAATAAATGATCAATCAATACAAAACTAATACTAACACAGATCAAGACATATTTGATCTATGTGAACAATATGAAAACGAAGATGAGATATCTTTGGGAGAGTATGAATAATATCGGCTGATAGAATGTGTGTGAAACCCTAGCTGTGAGTCCAGCTTATATAGCCCAAGATCTTTCTCATAATGACACATCAAGTCCCTGCACAATACACAAACATACAAAACAAAAAAGAAACTTTATGAAGGTTAGCAAGGGTTAGCAAGATTATACAACTGGCAACTTTAGTCCTTCCAGTTTACGACAAGTAAAACTTGAATACTCAACAAATTTGATCTTATTTAATTTGGACGGCGCATAAAGAAGTTATTTTTTTTCTTTTAGTTTCACTTACAATAAACAAGTTACATTTGCCCAAAAAGTAGTGTGCGTGAGATAAATCCACAATTCTTATTTCTTAATTTTGTGAATCGTTTTCACTATTTGAAACCCAAACCCCCTCTACCAAAGTAGGGGTGTCCAAAAAAACCGAGGAACCATAAGAACCGAGGAACCGTACTGGAACCATCCCAGATTCGAACCGTTAATTAGAACCATGGTCTGGTTCTTGGTTCCTAAGATTCCAAATTTTCGGTTCTCGGAACGGTTCGAGAAAGAACCGGCCGGTTTCGGTTCTTTCCCGAAAGAACCATTCTTTTGGAAATATAATTTTCTATAAAGTTTGTTTATGACATTATGTAGAACATGTAGGCATTTTAAGAAAATAGAAAATAAAACCCTAGTTTTCAATCCACATCATAGTCAAGTCAACTTGTGGAGGCGTTGCTCTGCACCCAAGATTGGATAAGAAAGAAGAGATTGAAAATAAATGTGGATGAAATTGAAGATTAAATGATGACGAGGTTGTTAAGGATCTGTAAGAAGCGGTACAAAGTTATAAAGGGAAACCAGTGATGGGGCGCTAAGCTTTTTTTATGAGGTTTGGATTACAAATACGTGTTTCAAATACCTTGTAAAATTCTACATTTTTTTTACATTTTATGTTTTTGCTCATGTTATTTTAAACTATTGAAATTAATGGTACAATTTCATTGTTGAAGACATTCTTCTGTGTGTTTGTATTGTTATAATATGTCATTCATGTAAGATTGAAAAATAGAAAAATAAACTTTTTAAACACAATAGTTCTCATCGAGAATTCCCGAAAATTCTCATCTCGGAACCGGAACCGAACTGAAGAAATAGGGACGGTTCTCGGTTCCACATTTTTCTTAATTTACGGTTCTCAGTTCTTACGATTCGGTTCCGATTCGATCTGGTTCTAGAACCATGGACACCCACAATTTTAAAACTCCAAGCAAATTCAAAATCCCGCTTAAACAATCGTAATAGAAGAAAGTCTTCATCATTTGGCCAGGAAATTTGATTAACTAGAAGTAATATACTAATCTTGTCCTATCTCATTATCCTATATTTCTTACTATATTATAAAATATTTGGAATATTTTTATTTTAAAAAAATTTGAAAATTAACATATTTGAAATTGACTTTTAAAAAATATTCATTTTGTAATTCACCGTCCATTCTTTTTATAACAACTTTTGTAAAAATCTATTAAAAATAATTTTAATCTTTTAAATTAAAATATCTTTTTATCTAATTATTTTTTTCATAATTTAATTTCACTATAATTTTTTAAAATTTTATGCTCTTTGATTCAATATCTCATTTTTTGAGGGTTTATTTTAATTTGATTCACTAAAATTTGTCACCGGGTATCCGCCGGATATCATGCTAGTACAACTTAAAACATCTTTGTCATGATATATAAGAAAATGCTAATCATCTGAAATGCAAAAGTTTTGCATTAACAAACAGTATAACATAACCACAAAATCATTACATAAAAAACAGACAGAAAATGAGAAAATATAGAACTTTTACATAGCACAAGAACCAGAATAGCTAGAAATGATGCTCCAAGATTAACGCTGTTGAAAATTAAGGTACTTGATACCACACACAAAGATGACGAAAAACAGAAGGACCCAACCAATATGTGCTGCAGCCACAACGGGCAGGAATTCATACTCAAACCCAAACTCTTCTTTCATGAACCCTTTCACCGTTATGTTACCAACACCAGGCATCTCAAAAGCGAGATTTTCTTGACCAACTTGACTGGTGAGGAGACCATATAATGTCCAACTGAGAGGGTTTCCCCAGTAATACCATCTACTCCATACTGGTATATGCTGCAATAACCATGTTAAGTTAGTAGTAAGTTATTAAATTGTCGAGCACCAAAAAAACACCACTCAGATTGCTAACTAGTAATATAAAAAGTGTTACGCGCATGCATATTATAAGAATACACCTATAAGGTATCAATGTGCTTCCAAAAAAGTGCTTCTTTAACATTAAAATAAGGTAATAAGCCAACAAAAGTCTTAAACACTCTAAACTGCATATTGGTTTTAGAAACACCATGGCCCAATAAGCTGAAAAGATAAGCAATCGCAATTTCTGGGGCGGGGTAATGGTTCAAAGCGGATAGGGTCAAAACAAGTAGTTTTCTTTTTCTTTTTCTTTTTCTGTCTTTTTCAAATCTACAAAAAAATTCTTATATGTTTTAAGCAAAAAGAGATTTCATATATTTTGGATACACAGTTCAACCTGCTTTCCTTTTAGGCTTTTACAATTCCTGTTTTTTTCCCAAGAGAACCCAAACCAACCTATTTACTAGTACTTCAAATATTTATACGTAGTTATTAAAGCACTGCACAATCGTTGAAAATTAGCCCATGTCTTAATGATAATCAAACATTCTCACAGCAAACAATGTGTTGAGGGAAAAAACTGTACAAAAATGACTTACCGGTCTAGGAATAATAAACCCCGAGAATAAGTTCCAAAGGCAGAGGAAAAAGTAGACTATAACTGCTGAAATCTGAGGATTTGGGGACAGAGACACTATCATCATACCAAAAATAGTGAAGTAGATGATACTCGTCAGAAAATAGTAGTAGAACCATAAGAATTTTGCAATTGTCCATGGGAATCCAATCATTGGGTACAAAAGGCAGACGTAAATGAAAGTTTGAATTACAATGTAGATTGACTCAACCGTCACCTGAACAATATGAACATTATAATCAGTATACTCAAAGTTAAATACAAATATAAAATTTTAAGGTACATATATCGAATGTTCATCCCACTTAAACCATCAATCATATGTAAAATTCAATCAGGAAAGTACTGACTGGACAACTCAACCAACCCGACCCGTTTTGCCAAGTTTAGTTTTCATGTTACCTGAGCAAGAGCATATGGTAGTGAAGAATACATCCCGGCAGCTCTTTCGCGGTAGAAAACTGTTCTCTCAATAGCAACAATAGGCTGCACACCATTTTGGTTCAGTGCTCCAACGAAGATAACTGCAGAGTGAAAAGCTCCTAACATGTTTACTAGATCTTGTAGTTTTTCTCTGGATGCATAAAAAGACAGTAAGTTGAATCACAAATCTAGTGTTCTTAACGCATGCTTTTGCGGTAAAAATATTAATGAAGTTTGATCTTATCATGCATGATAATCTTACATCTTTTCACCAATGTTGAAGAAAACAACACCGAATGTCACAGCAGTGAGGACTGTAATGGAAAATCGAGTAACATTATACTGTAGGTTTCTCCAGTAAGACCCATGTTGCTTCCACAAGCAAGCTTCAAACTGTACAAGAAACGGTTGAGCATACTTGGTGCGAAAGACTAGGTCGCTGGAACCAGTTAAAGGAGTACTAATTGCTTTAATAAGATCTTGATTGCGCCTGCATATATACCAAGAACTTATACACCAAGTTTTCAGAACAAATCAAGTTCAAACAGTCATTTATGTATGTCACTTAAAAAAGGTACAGATCAAGTTTTGAGTTCCTTGCGTTCTGTTTTGTTGAAAATATGTGCAGACTTGAAATCTTTCCTTGTTTGGTCATTGGTTCCTATTGAGTGCGCTTGTGTAAGTGCATAGACTATTCTGGCAATTATCTCGAAAGTGATTAAGTAGAAGAACTAAAGTTGCTGATAAGCAAAGGGGACCAGAGTGGAACAACGGAGTATACGCATCTCTCCACCACGAAACATTAATTTAATAATTTAATCACTATCTTTCTCTCTTCGATTGTCATTTTGCTAGGGTTTCATTTGCTTATATTGTTCCGCCAACTTATGTGTTGTTGAGTGAAATTGTTGATTCACTATCATCTTATTAGAGTTAATCTTGTTATACTTTTGGTAATTCATTTTTACGACTGCTGTGATTACTTTGTGACAAATTCATTGAAAAGTAACTAATACATATGAGTTTCCCTAGTTTTCCGATATTCACCAGCATTTTTGAACTTGACTTAGTTGTATTTAGACACTAAGCCATTTAAAGAGTTGTAATTTTTTTTAGAACGGCTGGGTTAGTACATATATTGTTAGTATAGTTAGTGAGAGCCCACTCTCATTCGCTTACAGGAGGAAACCACATGGAGAGACTCGAACTCGAGACCTCACGCATGAGGAAGAGCCACCAACTCTGCTAGGCAGATGTTGGCAAAGAGAGTTGTAATTTTAGGGATGAGGAGATCGAGTAATGACTTTTTACGTACCGATAAAGAGAGGAGTTGAAATATATTTCAGCAAAGTCGGCGTTAAGTTGATTCTCAGCAGCCCGAGAAGTCACCTCCAACACCCATGTAGCAGGATTATAACCATTTGTAATCCTTGGTACTCCTGCAATACCCTATAGAAACCAATGGGGATAAAGAAAAATATCACCATAAACCAAGTTCCGATTAAGAGTTAGCAATGACACTCACTTCAAAATACTCTATCAGCTTGTGTGAATGTTGACCTAAAGGTCCAGCATAAACAATTTGTCCTCCCATCTTCATCAAAATCAACTGAACGTTAAAGATAACAATCAGCAACCATTCTAACACCGATTAAATGTCATCAAGAACAAAACTTGTTTTGCTACACACCTCATCAAAAGATTCAAATATGTCTATGCTTGGTTGGTGAATTGTGCATACAACAGTTCTTCCTGTGTCCACTGTATTTCTTACTGTTCGCATGACAATGGCGGCAGCTCTCGCATCAAGACCCGATGTTGGTTCATCCAAAAAGATGATGGATGGATTTGCCACTAACTCTACAGCTATTGTCAGCCGTTTTCTTTGTTCAATTGAGAGACCATCTACTCCAGGGAGACCAACTAAAGCATCCCTTATAGGATTGAGCTCCATCAGTTCCATCAACTCGTCTACAAACATCTAGAGTTCAAAAACCAGTTAAATAAAAGCTAACCGTAATGTATGCGATGTTATGGTTTTCTAAAAACAGAAGCATTATACACATGGAGATACGCATCGCCTCAAGTCTGAGTGGCATTATTTTCCCACCGGAAGAGAACTATTGTTAAGTTATTATACAATATAAATATTAGCAAATACCTTGCGTGACCTTGTATTTACATCTGAGGATAGTCGAAGCCAAGCCGAATATATAAGTGATTCATAAACAGTTACATTTGGTGTATGAATATCATTTTGTTCACAGTAACCACTGACACGAGCAAATGTTGCCTGGTTCTTTGGGAAACCTGAAACAAAGATGCTCCCTTCGGTATATCCACCCGTCTTTCGACCTGCTAACACATCCATCAAGGTTGTCTTTCCAGCACCACTAACTCCTGCAAGAGCAGTCAATATCCCAGGCCTGAAAGCACCACTAACATCTTTAATCAATTGAAGATGATCGCCTTTAACCCCTCTTGCCTTCATTTCCTGGAGAAAGACAAGTGAATTTTACAAAAGTAATAAGATATGCTACCATGGTTAATCATTATGCATCCCCTCTCACAACATAAAAACTACTGTAAAAACGAAAATTCTCTATTAAGTTTTGATCAAGTGAAAGGATCAGACATGTACAGACTGTTCCAAGATTCTAATAATAAGTATGGCAACAGTTCCTCGTTGATTTGAGTAATAAGTATGTGCCTTATATAGAACTCATCTCCTTGATCAATTATAGTGACACGTGATCCATTATGGGGTTAATGATTAACCAACAATTACTAGAATCCATATGTCTAGTAGTGTTACAATACAATGAGAGGATGCAGAGAACCTATAATGATAAACATAAAAGTCAATGGGATATGTCTAAGTAGTTCATCTTTCCAAAAGACAATAGGTAAATCAGGTTAAAAGAAAATGGGCTAGACACACTGGGTAATTCGTATGTTTTATCGACCTTGTAATGTAATTCGTATGTTTTATCATCTTTTTAGTGTAATTCGTATGTTTTTTAGACTTTGTAATATGATTCGTATGTTTTATTGTTTAACTTTTTATCGACTTTATAATGTAAGTTGTATGTTTTATTGAATAAACTTTTATCAACTTTCTCACGGATGTATAAATCACAAAATAATGGTAGTCCGTGGGAAATATGTGGGTAATATGTGGGAAATCCGTGGGAAAACCGTGGGAAATATGTAATCCGTGGGAAATCCGTAGGTAAATTACCCACGGATGGATAAATAATAAAATAATATGTTTTCCGTGGGAAATCTGTGGGAAAGTTTCGTGGGAAATCCGTGGATAAATTACCCACGGATGGATAAATAATAAAATAATATGTTGTCCGTGGAAAATCCGTGGGTAAATTACCCACGGATGGATAAATAATAAAATAATATGTTATCCGTGGGAAATCCGTGGGTAAATTACCCACGGATTTCCCACGAATGGATAAATAATAAAATAATATGTTGTCCGTGGGAAATCCGTGGGTAAATTACCCACGGATTAATAAATAATAAAATAATAGGGTTTTTCTATCTTGTGCCCTAGGGCACATGATAAGAAGTTACAAAGTACATAAAAAGTACACAGGGTCCCACAGAAAAGTACACAGGGATCCGTAAAATATGGATCCCTGTGTACTTTTCTGTGGGACCCTGTGTACTTTTTACCTTCTTATCATGTGCCCCTAGGGCACAAGATAGAAAAATCCAAAATAATACGTTGTCCGTGGGAAATCCGTGGGTAAATTAACCACGGATTTCCCACGGATAGATAAATAATAATAATAATGTGTATACCGTGGGAAATCCGTGGGTAATTTGCCACCGCTTTCCTACGGATGTGTAAAATAACTAAAATAGTTTTGTAATCCGTGAGAAATCCGTGGGTAATTTGCAATCCGTGGGAAGTCCGTGGGTAATCTGTCACGACTTTCCTACGACTTTCCCACGGAAAACCTTGGTCAATGCTTCTGTGGGAAATCCGTGGGTAATTTCCCACGGAATTTTTTTTTGTCATTTCTATGGGAAATCCGTGGGAATACCGTGTCAAATTTCCCACGGTTTTTGTTCCGTAGGAAAAATTTCGTGGGTAAAACCAGTTTGTGTAGTAGCGGAGAGGACACTTCATGAAAGGTAGAACAAGATTTGATGCACGCGTACTTGGAAGATAGGTGTGGTCGTTGAGGTTCCAAAGATGGTCTTGCATGAGATTTGGAATCAAAGGTAGTCTAAGTATGGGGATGTGGACTAGAGGAAGAAAAGTACATCATCTTGGTAAGTGACACCACGTGCCACAAAATAACATAATCGAGAAAACATCAGCCCAAAATAGGTTGGGGGCTGCCTCTTATCAGATAAAAGCCCTCGATCCAAACTTTACTAGGTAGCAATTTTCGGTTGGTAACTTTATTTTGATAATGCATTATGGAAGCATATAAGATTGAAATGACTGAAAAGAATTATCTTTAGCATCATCGCGCATGACATAATTTTGTAGAACGTTAATTTCTGTATCTTTGTGAATTACGATGGAACAATGGAGACTGTGATCTCGTATATCCGGAAAGTAGACATATTTTTTGGTTAATTCTTTCAGAACAATGTGTGTATATTAAATAATGCATCTAAAACCTCTTAAAAACAATTGTATGGCAGTTTACTTTTAAATATGACTAACCACTGGTACATCAATTGAGTAGTTGACATGATTGAAAGCTAGAGAAAGGGGCTGAAATGGCAAAACCATTCCTCTGTGTTCCATACGGTCACCACCACAAACACTTGACCCGTTCTTCACTGAAGTGATTTCCACTTCGATGTTGGCACCTGAATCATTATTAAGAAGATATCCCAACAATCAACAATAGTAACATTCACTAGAAAAAACTCATATAAATATTACAGATTTTTTCATGTAAGTCGAGCGTCTCTATATATCAATATCAGTCGTCATTATCCTTTAGTGACGACTTATATTTCATCACTAACAGCATAAATTTGTCCCTGGAGCTGTTCAATGATGAAAATTGGGGTCGTCACAATGGGCCGTCAGCAGGAACGGACCTAGATGGGAGTGTGGCACGTGCCACACCCATTTCTGTGTCTCTAAGTGTAACTTTGTCAAAAAAATGTAAACTTTTTTATATGTGCAACACCTTAATACTATATATGCTACGTTATTTCTTTAGTGTGCAACTCTACTTAAGCCTAAAAATATTGCGGTGCAAATTTTTGCATGTTTTTTTTCCTAAAATGTTTTTGCGCAATACCCTCTGTAAAATCCTGGGTCCACCCCTGCTCGTGAGTGATTTTGTTAAAAGACGAAATGCGAAAAGGTTGTAACGAAAGAGTGACTAAGCAAGAGTCGTCACTGATTTATGAAAACTTTTTTCCTCACTAAACTTAGTTACTGAAACTGGAGGTCGTCACACGTTTGGGCTAGTTAAGTTCCATTAGTAGGAAATATGAGGTCACTAGCACTGTTTTGTTGAATATTAGTCCAGTGTTATACTTTAGTAGAAAAACATAACTTAGCGAAAAACAACAATTTTCTTTCACAAATAAAACGAGCACAAATTGGTAGAGACCTGACCTTCATATACTTTACTTCGATTAAGTTCACTGCAGGGTTTCTTCATATCACATTCATCTCTGATAATAGCTTTAGTATCAGTGATAGCTGAAAGTATTTCCCCGGCAAAAAAAATCATGAGTTATACACTCAACTTCCAAAGTTGAAAACTATAAACAAAAAGAAAGAGTGATTGTCAGAGTAGATTACTTACGATTCAAGAAAGTTAGCGAAATGATAAATAACATATTGAAAAGCCATGAGAACCCAATTAGTACTACAATAGAACCATAAAACCAGTAATCCTTCGTGAAAAAACTTCTTGATTTAAGTAGGGCTTCCCCCATCGTTGATGCTTTAATTTGGGATGCGGGGTAAGGCTGCATTAAGGAAATATTTGAAATAGGAAATGGAATTTGTATATGTTGCACGAACAAGTCAATAGAACTTCCAGCCAAACCTATTACAGTATTAAAATGACAATATGAATAGCACTTACAGCACTCCATCTTTTGTCTAGAAACTCGTTTATAACTGCTGCATTTTGTGCATACATCATCGGAGAAGCATAGAATGCCCACGACACCCATGGCTCTGTATCATCTGTAAGCATCATAAACAAAATATGGTTTTTTCAATGATTTCTCCCCCATATTGAGTTCTGAATATGTTTTGGGGCACGTGTAAAATAAATAGTAGGAATAAAGTCACGAAGGTCCCGTCGAACAAAGACGTTATAAGTAACAAAAACCTAGAAGGGAAAGCTTACTCTTTGATACAACAAATCCACCAAGGACTAAAATCATGAAAGAGGTGAAGACACCTAAGGTGTTTGCAAGAACATCCGTTCTTGCAACAGCAGCAATGAATCGGAAGAGGGAGAGAGCCATTTGATGTACGGCAAAGAAGGTCACGAACTGCTTAAAGAATCTGAATACATAAGTTTACTCAACATTAGTTAAAAGCTTATACATTAGGACTTTTGACATGGTTTTTCTAGCTATTTGATAAACATTGGCTCGTGATGGTATTGAATCATCATTGCAGCAGGCAATACGTACAAACATGAACCATCTGAAAAGAAAGTTTTACGATAGGCCACAAGTCGAGCTACAAATTTCAAGACAGTTCCTTTACTTTCTAAAACACATGGCTTGACCTCTTGCTAAAAGGGAAGACCTTGAAATTTTTTCCCACAAAAAGAAAAATATTTCTAAGCTTAATTAAAACAGCTAGAATTTTGCATCATACCTGCTGACATCTGGTGCATATCCTATCGCATAATATGTTAATATTACCCATATTCCTGACTCCATCAAAGATAATGGAATTTTAAGTACCCAAATGGGTAGAGCAAAAGCCCAGGCGGGATATAATAATGAATCTCGATGCTTATAGAACACTGGAAGCCTCATAACGGTCAATACGAGCTCAGCCATTCCATTAAACATCACTATAAGGAGACCAAAGAAAAGAGACCCGATAAACTTTCCTCCATCTTCGAAACTTCCTACATGCATCTCAGTCCTAAAGAACACGGCAATGGCTACCAATGACATGAAAGTTAACTGAAATATTTTGAATATGTAAAGCGCATAGTTCCGCTTTGTTAACAACCATTCCTTATAAAAGCAGGCTTTCAGAAGGTCAAGATTAGATTTTCCATACTTCTCTTTCACCAGGGCATCTGGATGTGCTTTTGATTTATCGTAAGGCGTAAAAATCTCTGCTTCAAGTTTCTCTCCAATGTGGAATGATTTGAAAGCACGTACAAATTCGGGGATCGGAATGTATCTATAAGGTTGTTCCGTCTTGTACCAGTATTGTTCTTGGTCTTTCCTTGATGTTACCTCTTGTAGAAAGTCAGCCACTCCCTTTCTATCTGGGCACTTGAAACCGATGGACTCAAAAAACTCAAGAACATTTTGACAAGGACCTTGATATACAATATGACCTTCCGACATCAATATGACATCATCAAAAAGTTTATAGGTTTCTGGGTCAGGTTGCAGAAGAGAGATAACCGCAGTCAAATCCATTACATGTACCATTTGTCCTAAGACTTTGATGATATGATAAGTTGTGGAACTGTCCAGTCCATTTGATATTTCGTCCATAAAAAGAACCTTTGCAGGTCCAACGAGCATCTCTCCTGTTTCATATTGCCATCAAAATGTAGCAATTTAGTTATGTTATAATCAAACTAGCTTTAGACACCTGAATGGGAGTTCAAAAATACTGGTTTATGCATAATTATATTCTGTGGAATGTGGATATCCGATTTAATCATTCTAGAAGTTGTGTAAACATCATATCATATAGGCTTGTAAAACGTACCAGTGGTTACACGTTTCTTTTCTCCACCAGAGATACCTCTTATCATTTGATCACCAACCATAGCATCAGCGCAAGTTTCCAAGCCAAGTATCTACCATATGAAAATGTCAAGAATCATACCAACAGTACTGTACATTACATATGCTTGCCTATACCGAGCCAAAAAAGAAACAAACCTTGATTATATAATCGGTTATCAAATTAGTTTCCTGGCCTGGAACAGACGTGGCCTTCATGAAAGCATCAATATCCGGATCAGGCAAGATTCCGGCTTGTTTTTCTCTCTTCAAGATCTCCGTGAGCAAGCCATATCTTGTCCCTGCACCTAAGCACCGTCCTGAAAAATCTAATGTCTCTCTAACTGTCATCTCACCAGAGTGAACATTATGAGGACTTATATAAGCACAAGTTCTTTGAGGAATAAACTCAGAGAGCTGGTGTCCACAATACGAAACATTTCCACATACCTGTTCCGAGAAACAAGCGTATAAGTGAGTAGATACACATCAATTATTTGTTAAAAAATGCCATGATAAAGCTAATTTAGTGATGTACTTTAAGGGCAGGATCAAGTTTTCCTGAAAGTGCCAACAAGAATGTAGTTTTGCCTGCGCCTGGTGGACCCAAAAGCAATGTCAACCTGCATGCACTAAATCACATTATGATCTACTACTACATCAGAAATCATTTGTAGAAAATTTAGATGAAGAAAGCTTAATGAATATACCTTGATGGTTGGACAATGCCACTGACCGACTCAAGAATTTTGACCTTCTTCTTATTAGATGGTACAATTCTTGTTAATCTCAATGCGCTCTAATTGAAAAAAAAAATTGTTAATGAAAATGAAGCAAAGAAGTACACATTCAGGATTGTTAAATAAGACCCTCAGCTAGCAAGCATATATGAAGAACATGTGTTATAATTAAAACC
Source organism: Glebionis coronaria (assembly GCA_025667525.1). Lineage (NCBI taxonomy): Eukaryota > Viridiplantae > Streptophyta > Magnoliopsida > Asterales > Asteraceae > Glebionis > Glebionis coronaria. Next base: position 73,726,539 of record CM046882.1, on the reverse strand, counting down.
CTCAGCTACAAAAAAGAGGAATCTATAACACATAAGGCTTAGACCTCTATTTATATTATAGGAGTCTACCGAAGAAAACCCGATCCTAGTCGAATTAGGTATGCTGACTTCTCTTTCTAACCTCACTACCGGAAGAAGATCAGGTGAAAAGAACTCATTCCATTATATTAAAATATTTCAATTCGCAAAAACTCTTCGAAAAATTACAAAATGACAGCAAAGGGAGACGATGCACGAAAAATCGCTACAAAGTATTTTTCAAAAAATTAAAAGAAAGTAACTTTTTTATGAACAAAAAATGTGATTAAAAGTTACAGTATATTGATAATTAAAGACCAAGAACGAAAGTGATGAAGATAGAAAAACCGAAAAACAAAATGGATGATATCTTCTTTGTTAAGATTACCCGCGAAGCAAGTTTTTTACTCAAATGTACACGCCTAACTATATATTCTCCTGGCCGTTTTGTGACCATTTCCCAAGTAACACTCAGGAAAGGATATGTACCTAGTAGTTCTGTGGCTCAAGGGGTGTGCAAGCCGCGCCGTTGCACCAGCCTCCACTTGAAATTCCACTTGAAAGGGGCATATTTTTTTACTATTATATATAGAATACGTTAACATGAGTTATGTAATTTAAGTTTATATGAAATTTCTCTTTAATCTGAAAGTGTAACAGAGGTTTTTAATCGTTATTATCTAGGGCCTACGACAACAATGAGCCGGGCCTGATGAGATTCATCAACAAAATTGGACAACCCTCATTTCCTTCTAGTAATATAAACTTGACCTAGTTTCAACTAACCCATAACCTTGTAGGAATTGTCTCCAACAATAAACATGACTAAAAAGTGAAAGGAAAACTTGTACCTGGATCAACTTGCATGCGGTATTGAAGAGAGAGGGAATAGGAGGTTTGTGCCCGACATAAACTTCTTCTGCTTCTCCTTCAACTGTTAAGTTTTCGTATCTTATTTCAATCTTTGGTGTATCAATCCCAACCCTGCCTCAGTTCATAACTTTATTTATAAATAAGATTTATCGTTGGCATTTTAAATCCAAAAATGCAATAGTGACCATTAAGAGACAGACCCCCAACACCGTTGACAAATCCGTTTTATGTTTCCAGAACAACTTAGAGGAGCTTATCACAGCGAGTGAAGCCTCGCCGTGCTCTCGTGGCATGCTCGCCGGCTTTCACCGGGGCTCGTTGCCACACCGACCCCTTTTTCGCCGTGACCTCGTTGGTTAATTAACCAACGAGCCTTCGACGAGAAATGAGTGGAGGAAATAGCCGTTGGGTAACGTTTGAATATTTGAATTTTTTTTATTTTTTTTAACTTTTATCATTATATATATCTCTTATTTTAACACTTTTAACAAACATATTTATCCTTTAAATCGACAAATAATATTATTGTTTGTTCATTTTCACACACTTTTGATCAAATCAAAACATTGGTTGCCAACCTAATTAAAGAAGACAACGTTCAGCAGAAAGCGATTGCGGATGTATCCTTCAAATTTGAAAGTGCGGATGTAGCTTTCAAATTCGAAAGTGCATCCACTGCTAAATTTGAATTGCAGGATGCATATGAAAAATGCAATGATATTTTAAAAGAGTGGCGTGATAAGATAATTAAATTTTTGAAAAAAGAATCAGACAAGGACGATGCAATACATGATGCTTTGTTTGATGAAGCCGCTAAAATCGGAAGACAAATGGAATTTAAAAAGGAATGGGTGAGAGAATTTTAATTTTCGTGTTGTAATTTTAATTTCGTTGTTGTAATTTTAGTTTCTGTGTTATTATTTTAATTTCAGTAATGTTATTTTATTTTTTATGTTGTTATTTTAATTTCAGTAATAAATTTCCAACGGCTATGTTTTAATTTGATTTTTTTCAACGGCTATATTTTCTCTATAAATACTACTTCCATTTAGTATATTTTTCTCACACAAAACCCTACTCTCAAACATGTCTCAAGAAAACACTTCTGGAAAAAGAAACAAAACAAACGAAAACAACTCGAAGCAATCCATCGACACCGGAGAAAATACATGACTCAATCCTCCCACAACCTTACCCAAAGACGATGGATGGATCATCAGTTCCTGTTGAAAAGTACGAGGTACCTGCTGAGTTTCGTCTTACTGAGGAACAAGAACGTCAACTGCTTCTTGATGAAGAATTACGAGAAACATTAGCAGAAGAAGCAAGGGACAAAAAAGAGATGGAGAAGCAGATCAAGAACGAAAAGGCTGTCAAATTCCTCGAGAGGTATTTGGGTATTCCATCAGACTCATCTGATTCGGATTCCGGAACCGATTAAACAACGTAGAACTTGTATCGCATCGTATTTTTACTTTATCGTATTTTTAAATTGCGTATTTGTAATTTTTATTTTAGTATTTATATTTTTTAATTTGAATGAAATGAATTTAAATTTGTGTGAAAATAAAAAAAAAAGAAAAATAAAAAATAGTGGTGAGGCCAAAGTGAAGAGGGGTTTGTGTATTGTAAGTGAAGAAGTATTTTTATCAGTTGTTTTTTACTGATGTAACAAATGTGAGGACAAAATAAAGAGAAGAATGCATGTCGTGACATCCTTCCCTCTTAGTGATCGAATTTTCTCCTTTTCCGCTATATATAAATGGTGTAACACATTTTTTCCAAAGCAAAGTAAACATTTTAACTTTTATTTAAGATAGAATTTTTTTAATGTTTATTTAAGGAAACTTATAAAGTTTTCTAAAGTAAATTGTTTAATCGGGTCAACCAGCCGATCACGGGTCATGGATTCGGCTGGCAAATCAATTCGGTCGAGTTATTAGGTTATTAGTTTGACTACCGGTTCAACTTGATCAAGTCATTGGTTCGACCACCGGGTTACCAGTTCGATCACCAAGTCAATTAACATATCGTTGACTATGTGTCGCTATACAATTTTCGTCGCTATATGCGAATACACATTGTTGTACGATACCGACCACAAACTCGAAGTTCGATATCACGGAACCGCTAGATCGCAAGTTGTATCGAACACGAGAGATTACAAAGAACCGAAAAATATATGCACACATTCAACCCTCAACCAGCCATTTATTAATAACCATAATAAAGATTATATCGAGGAAGAAGAATTGTTCTATTAGGACCCTCTCATCTTTATTTATGGAGATGAGGGATAGATACCTCCTTAAGTCTAATAGAAAACTTCTCATAAACTAATATAAGGAGGTTAACCTAAATACTTCATAATATTAGTATACGAGGCTTCCGGAACCCGTGCGTTACACTCAGGAAGCATGTGGTTTCTCTTCTCGGGGCATGATATTTGTTGTTATAATGAAATTAACATGACGGGTTTATTGGTTATCGTAATATTAAACAAATTATAATATTTTATATTTCTAATTTAGTATATATCAAACGTTAGTATATTAACTCAAGGGATTCGTTGTTTTTTTTTTTTCAATAATTTTATCCCATAATTCTGTACTATTCGTTGTTTTGTTGACTAAAAACAAGTATCCAAACCTGCCTAACTAGTCCCATGCTGCGCAGCTCATATTGACGTAGCAGCTTTAATTTATATGGACCTCTTTCTTGACAATGTAGTCTTATTTGATTTGGTAATAATTTTCGCGTTGGTGGCCACACAAAGACGAACGACTAGTTGTAAGAGCATTTGTAATGGTCGGTCGAAGACTTGGTTTTTATGTTGGTCGACTAGCACTGACACATCCGTTCATTATACGCCCCTTTAGGGACGCGTCTAAAAGAAGAAAAGAAGCCGGTCGATTATGCAACCGACTTGTTTGTTTGATGGATTTTTGTAAGGTACATTGTGGTGGTGTTGTTGGTTTTTTGATCAAACTGCATTGATCATGATGTTGTCCGTGAGAGGAAAGCTAAACTAACGTGACAATGATTTTCTCGAATTATGGTTGGTTACAACCATTGATGCAAAAATCAATCTAGGCGGCTTGATTAATCGGCTACTACTAGCTAGCCGGAAATTAACCGCATTTACTTTTACAAATCGGTCTTATTAACAGATTCAATAAAAAAACGGTTAACATACCGATTAATTGAATAAAACTTAAGGGGTGTTTCTTTTTCTTTTGGAACCTTTTAATGAGAAACAAAAGTGAGGCCCAAACCATTTATCCCTCTTAGTTGGAAAACCCACTAAAACTATACTTTTTCCACTAAGAGCCTTATTAAGAGGTTAATATGGAACCCTTTAGTTTAGTAAACACCCGTTAAATTGGATAAAAATCGAATAAAACGGTCAACTCGTTTACAGTAAAAACAAAGGCCAAATTGAAGATAAATCAGACAAAATCGAGCAAATCAGGCACATATGTGTCCAAAAATTTCGATCTAATTAAATTCTAATAAATCTCCCACCTAATACCCAACCGTCTAGCTAACGCTTAACAATTTTGCAACCTTTACATAAACCTAACTCGATAACTTGTATTGGGAGGAATATAATACCGCCATTCACCATACCATAGTAACATGTATAAATCTATTAGACATTCGGATGAAATATATACATTTATAATTATCTTATCTTATTACACACGTAAACACATAAAAGAATTTAAAAGAAAAAACAATTTTTTTATAAAAATTTTAAAAAAACCCATCAATCTTGTTTTATCATGTATGCATATGTATTAAAATCAAAACTTGGGATTTTTGTGTGTATGTTTTTGTACAGGATACATGCGTTTATTCATGTGAAGTACTAGAGACTTGATGTGTACGCATGCATGCAATGCAACAGTATGCAAATATAATCCATTTCAGTTAACGCAATAAAATTAACGCACCAAACCAAATTGTTGCGTTAATTTTATTGCGTTCTTTTCGGAAGCAAGTAAAATGAGCACAGAATAACAGAGATTAAAGAATAGAGCAAGAAAATATCACCTGTCAATCCTATCCCGTATTTTCCTCAGGAATTTGTCATGATCTTCGTCAACAAACTTTAGGACTCTATCAAGTAACCTTGAATCTTGCACAGTACTGCATCTCCTCATCTCACTTTCAGCCATTTTCAACGACAACTAACCAATAACCGTGTTTGTTTGAGTAGTTACGTTCTCTGACAAATCCTACGCCGTCATAGGCGATTTAACGAAGTTCTTTATTATGATTGAGAATATGATATTTATGTATGTATGCAGAAGCATGGCATCGTATTGGTTATATATATATTGCACATTAACGGTATATATGTATCTGAAAAAGACAAAATAAGTTAAATTTCTTTGAACAAGAAATAAATTAAATTGGTGAGCATAAAGAATAATACTCTCTCCTCATTATTTGTCGTTTAGGGCATCTACTATGGTCGTTTATATATATATAATTTTATAAAATTATAAATAGATCTAAAAACTTGTAAACTATAGTGTGGATGCATTTTAAGCTTATGTGGCATGAAGATGTTTAAGATGTTGAACCTCTTTATAATCTAATGCATTTGAATTATTAAGAGGTTTATAAATTTAAATGAGGTTTATACATATTGAAAGTAGGTTTATAAAACAAAAAGTTTTGTAAATAAATGTTATAAACCTCTGAAAAAGTTCATTATAATAGATGCGCTCTTACAATAACTTTGTAGAAACAAATTTTTTATCATTTATGATGTAATTAATTCAAACATCCGTTAACTAACTAAATTTGTTTTTATCCGAATATTTATTACAAGAACTAAATATAGATTTTATGATAGGAAAAAGTTATAATATAATTACAACTAGTCTTGTGCTTTTTTTCTAAGAATGTTAACGAACAGCTTACATTTGTTTGTTTATATTTATATTTAATGTACGTCGTAAGTGTATTTAAATAAATAATACAAAAACATACATACAAAATTAATATAAACAATGATCATGAGGTATATTTTTTGATGAGGAAAGCCATGCAAAACAAGGCATATGTATATCGGAGTATACTATGTCACAACATCCATTTAATTAATTATAAACCAAAATAGTAATACTATGCAGGTAGTTGTTTATCAATTTTTAACACACAGGTCATGCTTCAACAATATGATTCAAGCATATACAGACAACCAAAATTAACCAATACTGACGACGTTTAGCCAGCATGGTAGTATACCGTCTCCCAGTCATAAAGCTTGGTAAAAAAACAGGGCGCCAACCTTTTAAAAAAAAGCCACAGATTTCTGTAAAAGTAGTGTCCAAACTGTTGATCCCAAACCTAAATCGATTTATCTTATGTATTATCGAGATAAATCAAATATAATACGTAGAGAAACTTTATGTAACTAACAATTTAAGTGTTATGCGGAATTTATCATTTAAACAAAGAACAAAGTAACAAACATGATTACCAAACTTTTCAATCGATTAATAATAATAACCAGAACAGTGTATGAAAAGCGTATATAACATCTAACCCTAAGGTCTCTCTTTATACACTAAGGGCCTGTTTGTTTACATCTTAACGAAACAATTCAGAGACTTAAACTGAATCGGTCAAAGCTGTAAGCGTTTGATGAAAAAATAAGGCCCGCTGGATCATTTTATTCGCTACTGAGTGGTTTTGCATGAGAGGGAGCCCTTCCCCATTCAGCACGTCAAACTTTTCTTATTTTATCCATCCTTTTAAATTATATTCATCACCAATTAATATATTCTCCCCATATATGTTTTTTGTTATAATCAAAACTTTAACTATTTTTTGTTGTATTCATATCTTCAATTATTTTAACAGCCACTATTGGACACGATAAATAACTTTAACAACCAACCATTATTTTTTAGTTTACAACTTATACGATGTACTATTATGTTTCGTTTTTTTATATTAATTTTTTTTCGAGTAAATGAAATTTAATATAGTTTATATTTTTCTACAACTAAACAAAAGGTCAAATTGATAATTTTAGTCAATTCAAATTGCTCATTCACAATAATTATCAAACAATCATTTTCATTCAAAATCGAGTTCATTCAGCATCTTGAAATCATTCAGCAGATTTGATTCATTCAGCGCTAAATCATTTTTTTTGTCAAATAGCCCCTAAGGAGCCTTGTACATTAAGCAAAGATAAACATAGAAAATAATTTATTTGTCTATTTCTTTCTAACAAAACAAAACGTGTTGATCCATGCAATCCCACAGTAGGTGGGAGTCTTCTCTTCAGTGGCTACGTGTCAGTGGCTACACAACGCTTGACAGTGGATATAATACTTCTTGTCATTGGATAGAAATCTCTTGTCAGCGTCTAAGGAGTTGGTCATTTTATTCCCAACAATATTTTCCTAAACTTGATATTTACTCTAACTATCAAGTTTCTGAATAAAACAAAATATACAGAGAGGATTCTTACAACCTTATTTATCCTTGAATTTTAGAATGAATGAATCTCACAAACTCAACGCTCAAATCACTTGTGTAGTCAACTTACAGCTTGGTCTTGATTATCTTCTTTAAAACGTCTTGTGTTAGTGGATACACCTTATCCACCAACAAGTACTCTGAACTCTTCAAAGTACTATGATAAAATACACCAGCTGTAGAAAATAGTCTCCATTCCAAGCCATCTGAATCTACTAAATCCAGACATACTAGATCATCCTGGTCATGGTCAAACATCCTCCTAAAGGTTGACCATATCCTTATTTCTCCAATACGTGTTGGAACATTGGCACTATACTCAGCCAATTATATACTCCATATGCACTCCAAATCTTCTTTATCCATACTTCCAAATAATGAAATAAGAGAAGTAAATACTTGTACTTTTCCACCATGCCTTGTGAACTTCCAAAAACCGATATATTGATCCTTCTCATACTTAATTATAGGGTTTCTAAGTTCCACAGGCTCTACAACAGAAATATCCAAAGTAGAGAGTTCTAGATTGCCTTCAATAAGTTATCACTAGGAAAATTTGAATCTAACAAATCAAATTCTAGAAAATTGAGCTTGACACCTTTCTTCTTTGGCTTAGGTACATGTGCTTCTTTCTTCAACTTCATTTCCTCTTCCAACTCTTCTTAGCTTTCAGCTAAATGCTTAATGTTGGTGTTGTGATTGCATATCTCAACCCAGATAGGATATGCCTTGTACTCTAACTCCTCAAAAGTCATTGCTCTATACTTTCTCCATGTCCACCCAGTCTGATTGCTCCTTAGAAACATTTTATACAATTTTCTCCTATGTGACTTAGGCTTTAACAGAATATTTTTAGCTTTATTTGCCTCAATGACCTTTAAATCATCCTGGACTCTTAACAAATTCTCAACTCCCATATTCTCATAGAAATCAGAAGATTTTGATATATAGCTTCATTTTCATACCTGAAATATAAGCTTGTAATCTGTTGCATCTCATAATCAATCAACAAACCCAGACTCCTAAGCTTGTCCTCACCTTCTTTATCATCACCATATTCCAACTTTTTTGGTTCCTCTTCTTGATCCTCATCTGGATTAGAACCAACCAAACTATCATTCATGTCACCAGAATCAGAACTAATAACTTGAGCTTCAATAAAATTTTGTTGTTGCTCCTCTAACTCTTGCTCATGCAATTGATGTGCCAATTTTTGTCAAACTCTATCGTAGCATCTTTCTTAAAAGGACCTTGTTCTTCTACCAAAATCCCTTTACCTTTATCTAATGGATCAACAGAAGGCAAAGTAGTAGATACCAGTGTTTGTGGCTCTCTAATGCTCAATGGTGGTTAGGATTCATGACAGTGGATACAACAAAATTGTTAGTGGCTGCAACTTTTCCAGCACTAACTTGTTCCATGAGTTGAACAAAGGAGATCTTCATTAGTGTCAACATAGAAGTATCAAAATCCCTTTGCTCCATCAAACCTGTAAGAACATCAGCTACCTCCATCATACCTATTGTGGAGTCCTTGGAGCCTTCTTTAGAACTCTTATCACTTAAATTCAACTGATCCTCCCCATTGTAAGACTCCCCTCCTAGACTCAAATCAGAGGACTGAACTAAAAATGTCCTCCTAGGGTTGCAAGCTGCTTCCAAAATAGAAAGTCTCTCCCTCAACTGAGTGAGTTCAAGACCATGTTGTTTGACAATTTGTACCAGATCTGTATTTTGCTTTTGCAAGCTAATATAAAATTTGGTCAATTCAATATTGGTCAATGGTTCTAGACTACCCTCATCCACATTCGGGGAATAAACCCTCAATCTTGGGCACGGGGATGGGCTTAATGACAGTGGTACAGACTTAACCTGCTATTAAGGAAGAGTCAATAGTACCAGCCACCCCCATGTCACTAGACACCCTTGTGGTAGTGGTCTACTCTGCTACAAGGTTAGAACCACCAGGGGAAGACACCCCAATGACTCTTTGGCGCTTAGAAATCCTAAATTATGAAGGTGGGGATGTGGAAAGGGTGTTTGGGTCTATATCAAGTGCAACAGTGGGTGCAGATAGAGGTTCAGTGGGTAGAGGAAACGTTACAATGGGTAGAGGTTGAGTGAAAACAAGTAGAGGTACAGGTTGAGGTTTAGGGTCATCAATCTCCATAGCAAGATCATGGTCAGGTGATGGTGGGGCTTGTTGTTGTTCAGGAATCAGGCCAGCTGCTTGAATAACATCAAGAAAGGGTTGGGTCAAAGGAAAATCTTTATGATGGGTGTTTAAGGTAGTAAATAGTCGCCTTTGTTGCACAAGGGGGTCATAAAAATGAGAATGATTAATGTTGCACTCCCCTTGAAGTCCCAAAACAATTTCTAATAATCTAGGGTAGAGTAATGACATTTTACTACCCTTCTTTTGCATTAGTCCTTCGAAAATCATTTTAGAAAAATTATATCTTTGTCAAGAGACCATGCAAACAAGAGCTGTAGAAATGGAATGGCTAATCTCATTGAAAGCAAAATACTTTGGACTCAAACATTATAGAAGGACATGATAAGAAATTTCCAGGCTGTGGGAAATTAGTTTTTGTAAAATTGAGAAATACGACCTTCTTGTGGAAGATTGTATCTCAAGCCTCGAAACCCTTCATGTAGCTCTTCAGTGGGAATAAGATCCACTCCACCCAAATCATCAAGTTGTAAATCTTGACGGATAAATGCTTCTATGACAATTTTTGTTCTCCTATTAATAGAGCCTTCAATTTTTTTCTCTCCATTAATTGTTCTGGAACTAGCAGTATTCCAAAATAGTTTAATGTGTGAGACAGTCATGAGAGGTTTATGAAGAAGTGCTAACCTTAGGTGAGATGCCCTCAAGAAATCAATCATTCCATTTTACTATGGATTCCTGTCATCCTTAGTCAGTATAGCAATCATATTATGTTGTGGCTTGAACTTTAGGCCGGCTAGTCTGAATCGGGATGCCATTGGTAAGATTTGAGAAAAGATTAAGGTGAAAGAAAGCTTTAAGATATGAGAATGGAAGATAAATATTATCAAAAATGCAAGTGGCACTTTCAGAGACGTAATGGGGTAAATATAGAAGACAAGTAGGGATACAATTTGTTGAAAAAGAGGTAAGTGAATAAAAGTTCAAAATATACTCAAGTAAATCTTTGAAAATAATACACTAATCTCAGAAAATTAAGGAAAATACCCACTCGACTGAAATTACAGCCAAAATATCTCAAAAATTACAACTGGGTGGGACCTAGTGTTTTTCAACGGTTAAATTTTCTTTCAGTGTCGGCGGTCATATTTGACAGTGTGTAAAAAAGGCTTGTCAGGGTGTAGAAAACACATACGGTGGATGCACTCTTAAGTCAAAGACCCTAACAGAGAAATTAATCCTATGGGAATGAACTCTTCTTCAATCAGCATAAGTTTTGCAAGCACCATTCAAGCACATACACTTGCACAAACAAGATAGATATGTCAATCCTCTAGTGTCCCTTGCTCACAATAATTTATGAAAAAATTTAACTCATATAACAACTCTGTAACTCCCTGGTAGCCCATAAATATACAACCTAAGTCTCACATTCGACCAATCCCATAGTTATGTCAAAAAGTTCTTGGAAACATGCATATCTTGTAATAGATGTGCATGCCAAAGTGCCTCGAGGTCTAGGAACTCTAAAAATCCAAAGGCATGTTTTCATCATTCCCAGCCCCACTCACTAGGGGACACAGTCTAGTAATGTGATAAGAACACTCTAAGAGTGTCCAAAATCCTAATGGGAATCCCAATACCTCCCCTTAAGTTAATAATATTCTTACAAACTTATATAGTTGAGGAAAAATATTTTATTTCACGATCGGAATGTAAACATTCCAACCATCATAAATAAAGATTTGTTACCTCCAAATCCAACAATGATCAATCACCAATCCTGTAACACCCCAATTTTACCTTAACGTAGCGGAACATTGATTTGGGGTATTACTTCATATACCACAAGTCATAATGATAGAAAACAACTCAAAAGAATGATAAAATCAACTTTCTTTATATATCATTTATAAATCAGAGTTTTACAATATGAGGTTCCCAAAATCTAGAATAATTTTAGTCTTGTGCCTCTTCATGCCATCCTTGCACTGCTACATGCTATCAGTCATAATTATCGGAAATATATGCTTAAAGTCAACACAAAGGTTGAGTGAATTTATATGGTTAAACATATTTTTAATACAAGTATACCCTCTGGGCTACATTGTTATACACCCATATAAAATAGTTATTATACTACACTATGCTCATGACCCCCGCTGTTGGACAATATCATAATCAATAAACTGCCCTTATAAGAAGGTAATCTGCCAACTAACCTTAGTTTAGCAAAATAAAGTGTATCTGATTAGCCAAGGTAGGAACCTTCAGCTGCTGGCAAGCACGACTTGCCCAGATAGAGGATGTCAACCCCCCAATAGTACTATTCACAATATTAGCGCTCATTTTCTAGAAATAATTAGCGGTTCATAATTAAAAAGGGACTTAATGGCAGTAGTAAACATAGTGACGGTAATCATACCAAGTAACATTACAAAATCACTTGTATTCCAGTTTTAGCATATATCCCCCTAACGGGTTTTCAATTCATTTAGAAAACATTTAAAAGTGAGGTTATGAACTAACCTTCTGTCCATGAATTCTGAGCTATTTCAGATACATCACAAAATTAAAATCCAGGTTTTGTTTTTTATTTATGGAATTGGTCATATTGGATGGTTGGGGAAGATGAATAAATTAAGGGCATAATTTTCTATTCTAATTTAAGTGGTGATTGTTATTTACTTTAAGATTATAATAAATTATAAATTAGTCATTTGGATATATATATATATATATATATATATATATATATATATATATAGAGAGAGAGAGAGAGAGAGAGAGAGAGAGAGAGGGTCGTTATTGTGGTGACCATGCTTAAGATAAAAACAATAGGAACCGATCTTAACCGTTGAATGTATCATTAATGATATCATTAGATCAAAATTAATTAAATGGCATTTTGTTAATAAATTGAACTTCAAGGCATATTTGACTACAATGTTTGTAGAGTAACTGATGGTCGTCACATTTAGCGTCTTTGTTTTTTTAAAATCCTATTACTTGTATTCTTAATTTTGTTTAACTCTATTGGCTATTATACTAAAATAAATTATTCTCACGTCATCATCACTTTGATATGGTCTTATCAATTATTAAAATACGTATTTAATACAATTTATTTGTACATCTTAGGCTAATGAGTTGATAGAAAATTATGGCATGTTATTTTTTGACATATTCATAGTGTCACGTTAATTTTTTCTACTTATATAATATCACACTAAAACTATTGGTGCATTTGTTGTAATGATAGATTGAAATTTATAAAAGATTTGCACAAGCAAGTAAAGAACACCAAATGATACATTATTTAAAAAAAAAAATAATTCGTAAAAGAGGTAAGTAAACGTATCCGAAAAAATACACATCCAAGAAAAAAAGACTCAATTGATACATATCCAAAAAATACTCAGTCAACGTAAAAAAGACTCAAACGGTACATATCCAGAAAAAATACAACCAACTATAAAAGATCGAAATAATACGTACCAAAAAAATACACAACCAACTAAACAAAGTCTCGAGTGATAAATATCTAAAAAGTTGCACAACCTACAAAAAAAGACCGAAGTGATGGGCCTCCGAAAAAATACATAGTCAACTAAAAAAGACACAAGTGATACGTATCCAAAAAAAATACACAATCAACTAAAAAATACTCAACTGATAGCAACTATAAATATACTAAAAAATCAAATGTGTCGTAAAAAATATGTGTCAATAAACAAAGTGTGTCACTAAAAATGTGTAACAACAGAAAATGCGCCATCAAAAATATATTACAATAATAAGTGTGTCGCTTTTCAAAAAAAAAATAATAATAATAAGTGTGTCACTACAAATATGTTTTAAAAGTTGTGTGTCACTAAATGTATCAGAAAATTCAATATGTCAATATATACATATATATTTGTCGAGAAAAGTTATGTTATACATATAACATGTTACTCCAAATATGCTTCAATTAAACGCTACGTAGTAGTACAATACTACATCAACATAATTGTCTTTGCTTCATTTTACGTCAAATAAATAATATGTGTTATTAAGTGTCATAAATACGTTTCATTAAGTCCGATAATGACATTTCATTAAGTCATGTAAATTCTTTTACAAATAAGTTAAGGAATAAAATACCTAAAGTACCCATTTAATATAATTAATGATTTTAGAATAATTAAATATTTAATTTCCACGTGTCAACATTTAATTGGTTCTTATTATTTTTATCTTAAGCTTGGTACTTACATGAAGCAATATATATATATATATATATATATATATATATATATATATATATATATATATATATATCAAATTGTTATTGCTTTGGAAGGATATATGTAATTATAGGTTTAGATTGGATATATATGCAATTTTAAAGCTTTGGAGGGATATATACGCAATTCCTCTTTAGTTGTATCCTTAAGATCAACTCTCATTCGTCTATATTCAACTAAACAACCATTAGATTGTGCAAGACCTCTTTTATAATTTCTTAAGTTAGCCTCAACAGTTGAAAGTTCTTCATTTAAGAATTGAACATTAGCTTTAAGATTTTCAGTGTTTCGCCTACAACCCTTACTACAGAAAGCATCATAAAATACCTCATTATTAGATGAAGAAGATGAGGAATATTTCGCCATGAGAGAAAACTGAACATGATCCTCTTCCTTAGCTATCAAAGCTTGATTCTGCTCAGTCTCTTCTCCCATGTAGCTCCAACCCATCCCACTTCATCAATGTTCTGCTTTGCTACCATAGCTTTTGAATCAGCATCCTCCACTTTGACAATCCTTCTTGAATCTTTACCTCCATCATTCCTTAGTGAACCAAAATTTTTGAATCAAAATTTTTGATGTGCGGAGATATGTATATGTGATAATTTGAGATTACGTTATAGGGTAAATTAGAAAATTACCTTTAGGAAAAAGTAATAGACTAATATTACCAATGACGAATTCAATTAAGCACGTGAGTGAACCAAGTTCGTTGTACACGAAGATCTTATGAATTTGAGACGTTTCGTTTTGATTTGGACAATTGATTTGAATTGGTTCTCGGATTTTAAACTACAAATTAAATCTACCAATTTTAAGCTATTTAATATTATCCTAAAGTGCATGAATCGTAAACCCTGCTATATTTAAACTTAAAACAATTACTTACTTAAAAAATTAAATCTGTTTAAAAATTAAACTATTTTAAGAATCTATAAAAAATAATCTATTTAAGAACTTTTAAACTATTTGGAAATCTAATTAGACTATTTAAAACTAATTTACTTTATTAAAAATTACTTTAAAACAAATCTATTTAAAATCTATTATTATTTAAATCTAATGTAATAAAAATCTAATTAATTAAAATTAAATTAACTAAACTATTTAAATTTAATTAAAACATTTTTTATTATTATTTTTTTATATATTTCTTTTTAAGTTATTTTGGAAAGTATATTTTATTGAAAAACTGATTAATCTTTGAAATCTTAAAATTACTTTAATTAAAACTAAGTTTAAAGTTATTAAAACGGAATTAAAGTAAAAAAAATGTAACTAAAAAGAATCTGCCCAAATTAAACTTCACTATATTAATTAAAGGTGAGAAAATTAAATCAAAAGAGCATAGAGCTCAAATGGTTAACACTTTGGGTTGTTAAGCGAAGGGTCTCGAGGTCGATTCTCATGGGAGACAACTTTTTGCTAAAAATTCCTTTTAACATATATGATAAAAACCAGTCACAGGAGGTGACTTTTGAAGCTTATTATGTTTTAAGCTGTTAGAAAACAGCTTTTGAGCTTATCAAATCGATTGGATCTGATAAGCTGAATACTAGAACAATTTTTATCAGCAAGAACTTATAAGCAGTAAACCTCCAATATTAAAACAGTTAACAAATCAGTAAAATCAAGCAAATCCAAATACATCTCACAAGCTAAAAAAATCAAGCAATAGACATAATCATGTCCTAATAAATCCCATAGCAAATAAGTTTATCAGATTTAAACCAAAGCTAAAATTAAAACTACATTAAAATGCATTCCAAAATCACATCAGCATTCTTACAAATCCAAATAAATCTCACGAGCTCAAATAGTTCCAACATTACAGATTTAAATATTTATTTAGGACATACAGCAGACTTATGGAACTTTGAGTTTTAGAAAAACTAATAATCTCAAATGAAGCAGATTACACAATACAATTAATCAGAAAAGTCCTAGAAGATTTAACAGCTTAATAAATTCGAAACAAGCCTATATTAACTCATATCTAGCATCAGTCAAATGGGTAACATAGGACTTCATAACAGTAACTCAACTTCAGTACTTGAAACCAAAACTATTACAAGCAAGCCTCACAAATACTTTATAATCTAAATTAATGAACATCAGTTTTATCATCACTTAAGCAGATTTAACAAAAACTCATAAACAGATTATCATAACATCATATTTAAACTAAAAGCATGAAATTAAATAGAGATCGAACCTTTTGTAGCAAACTGTTGAGAAGTAGGTTGTGCTGAACAACCTAAAGAACCGGAACCGAACCACCATAAATCACCATTCTTATTCAAACGAGTACCACCAAAGTATTCAGTCGAACCAAATAGCTCCAATTACTTTTCACTCATCCAGTAGGGATAAGTGTGGATCCAAACTTTACTTTTAATGTTAAATATAAGCTATTACTTAGCTTATATTCAACATATCAAACATTATTATTGCAAAATAGTTAATAGATTTAATTCATATATCAATTTAAAGCAGGAAAAGTAAATAATTGAGACACGAATTAAAATTAAAACGAATAAACTTTCGTTAATTTCAGAAATATTACAATATTTAATCAAACGAAATACAAATTAACCCTAAACCTATTTTTGCAGAATAACTTTAAAGAAAAGAAAGGATAAAAAATTACAATAGAAATTGGGGGTTTTATAGCCATCCCCAAGGGCTTGCTGAGAGGATATTCGAATCTTCTTGGGTATATTCTTCTTCAATTTCAGCCCTTGATCTTTATTCTCTCTCTCTTTGATTGATCGGATGGTTGATATATCACTACTAGCACACGGATTACCAACGTGGCATCCGTGTGTGCTAGTTGTGCTTCTTTGAAGCTCTTTGATTGGTTGATTGTGGGGATTGAGGTGTTTCACCCTATAATGAGATGCCACGTATCAAGCCCTTCCTCATCTTCTCTTCCTTAAAAATTGGGGGAATTAATTCCCCTACACGTGAATTACATGTGAGATTAAAACCCCCATATTTAATTTACTTTTTACCCATCTAGGGTTTGGGTACAGTAAGATTTTCGTCTGGTTTATTTAGTTTGGGGAAGATGGAGGAAGAAAGAGAACATAGGATATAACGCCATTATTTAATTGTGGGTGTAAATGAGTGGGTGAAAAAAATGGAACGGTTTATTTATTTATGTGTGACGTGTGAAGAAAATAAGTGAATGAAAGTAAATGAATGTGAGAGGTGTGGGATTATTTATTCGTTTATTGAGTGAAAGTAACGAGTGTATACACACCAAACCCTAAAAGCCCAATAATTTGCACTTCATTCGTTTCTATTCCATTGTGGGCTTTTAATTTGGGCCTAGCTTTATTAATTCCGTCCATATATCAAATCAAATGGTGTTGGGCCTTTTTGGGCTTTCAAACACCTCGTATTATTCACTTAACTCTTAAATGGGATTTTGATCCCATTTACCCCATTGTGGGACCCACTTGGCCCATTAGCTCAATAAATGATGAAATCCGCTAAAGTCGAGCTCGAGTTTGGCTTCTTTGATCTTTTTCTTCATTCTCGTGTCGATTTTTGTCGGTTTTCGCGAACTTGGTACCTACACACATTCAAACAAGAAACAAGCATATACAAGGCATTTTTTGATACATTTCATGCATAATTACATTGTTTTAAGATACAAATGATATAAGTAATTACACTCATATCAAATTCCCCCATGCTAAGCAATTTCCGTGTCCTCACGCAATGATAAAATTAAACATTAGTTACACCATTATTCAACTTATGACATTTTATTTTGTAAAGACATAATATATTGCTTTCATTATTGAAAAATAACTTTAAGGATCATAAAAGCTCAAATAGATTCATCGTCCTCGACTTTTCACTTTTCCATGCCAAGTGCAAAAACAAGATCATTGTTATTATAAGTTAGCAAACTGACACGAACTCATGTGGGCCAATTATTCACTTAGACTCCCTTATTCCTAGGTGTATCTCTTATATTTTATTGTTGTCTTGAATGATCACGAGGATGCATTGTTGACTTATTTCGATAATTTATTAGGCCAAAAATAAAGTGAACGATTTAATCAATAGTTAGCTAAAGGACAAAATCTTTTAAAACTGCTTCTCGGGACCTCATAAAGTTCATATCTTGGCATAACTTGCTTCGCGATTTGAGACCTTTCTCGGACCGATTTTTGGCAGCGACTTTATACTTCAAACCTTGAAAGACGTTCATGAAATAATGGTCTTCTCTTCATATAGGAATTTCTTCACTTGAAGTTTTGAGAGATTCATATTTGGACCACGACTTCTTCATTTTTCTCCAATCTTTATTTGGGATTTTGATATACAACGATCCGCCTCCTTTTTGGACTTGGCTTCATTTATCCTCATACCTTGTTATGGTCTTTTTGGATAGACTTCTCCATGACTTTTGGGGAGTATTTGCTTTTCGTCGTGTGTCTCGATCCTTCATATTGATTTTTGATAAATGATTCTTCACATCACTTGAGATCTTTAGCAATAAAATATAGCCCTCATGTCTTGTTAGGACCTTTTTGGACTCGCCAATCTTCGCATCCCGCTTCAATAAGTTATGCCTTGGCTATGAACTCTAATCCATACCGAGCAACTTTTAAACGATCTTGGGCTAGAAGCTAAGTAACTTTTCAAATCGTTCAACCTTATTTATTGCAAATAAATTTATTAACAAGCGATGGGAGAATAGGCTTATAATTAACTCACATAAATTCCCGAAAGAATACCAAACTTATAATTGGCTCTATCATCTCTTGTTCTCCATATTGTAAAATTTCAAGAATGTGAAATCAATGGATACTTAGCCTATTAAATCAAAGTTTTGGGTTTTCAAGTCATCTATAGGATCTTGCATCTTCTTATACTTTTTCAAGTTTTAGAATTTGCGTTTTAAAGTTCCCTTGATAGACGACTTTCTAGGATCAATTATAGGAGCTTGCGAAAAGTTCTTGTTCTTAACTCGTATGAATTAAGACTTTCGCGTTTTAAAGCTCCCTATATAAAAGCCTAGCAAAACTTAATTCAAATACGTTAAGGAAAAGCTAAGGTTAAAAACCGAGTCGAGTCAAAAACTATTCTTTTTTTCACCAACGGAAAGCCTACATTCGTGTCAAAAGCACTTATTTTATTTATTAAAACTTAAAATTAACATTAAAAATTTAAAATTTTATTGAAAAATGAGAAAAACAATACGTTTGGACACGACAAAAGCAATAGCAAGCGATTATATCAATTGACTCCCCCATGCTAAAACCAAACATTGTCCTCAATGTTTCTTAGCTCAAGAGTAACACCCCCTTGCTAAGACACGAAGAGTCTAATGCAAAATCCTAACATGGAAAGAGCACGCAAATCTATAATCCGTTTATTAATTATGCCTCAAGATAAGACGTTAGTCGATAAAAATCAAGGGTAAAGAGTGTGCCCTGTTTTGGCATTCAAAGAATGGAAGATCAAGTGGACCGGCAAAAACCGAACACGAGAGTCTTCAGTGATAAGGGTCATACCTAAGATCACAACACAACAAAACACGAGCACGAGCTTGAAAGATCAAGCCTTATTAGATGTTAGAAAATAGAAAGAAGATAGAATGTATGGGACTCCCCCACAAGGCACCTCGTTTTTGTTCACCGAGTCATGAGCTCGACTCGATCCCCGCATTCATTGGTCCTTAGGGAAAGTGGTGAAAACCGGCATATTGGAGTAGAAACCAACATGAAGCACGATGCCGGGGTCAAAGATTAAATCCTCGTTGTCGGATGACAAACGAAAGGATAAAACTCCAACACGAATCTCTAACAAGAGATGGTAGTCACAACTAATGGTATGGATGTAGCATGCTCCCCGAGATAAACTCGCACCAAGATGATTAAAAAGTCTTTCAATTATTGCATCGGTGAAAGGCCGAGATTTCCCTAAATCAACGATTCCGGGGTCAAATACCTCGTCCTCGGTGGAGAAAGGAATAGACAACAAGGTGTCGTCCCCACATGCTAATCCTAAATCATATGAAGCACATGGTAATGGTGGTACAAAAGTCTCAACCATAGTGGTTTCAACTTGCATGACTTTGTTGACCTTGTCACTCTTAGGAATGTGAATAAAGGGGTCATGGTACTCAAAACGAGTCGCATGAAAAAACCCGCACATTAAGATCAAAGCGAGTGGGAAGGATAATTGGAGCAAAAGTGATTTCTCCCTCCGGGTCAACATTATCATCATCATAAATCGGGTGATCAAACCAAGAGTCTTCATCACCGTCATTAGACTCTTCCTCAAATTCCGAAGGAATGTCTATATAAAGAAACTCATCAACCTCCTTCATAAAAAGATCATCATCACAAAGGTTGTGAGATGTAGCAGGTATGATGCTCTCAAAATCCTCTTGAAACAATGGATTATTGTTCAATGAAGCTTCAAATAGAGGATTTGAGTAAGTCACAAAAGTATCGTCATCCTTGTCATCACAAGAAATATCCGACAAAGTATCGAGTGTATCACACTCGGATACAAGATCATCATTCTCATTTGAAGGCAATTCATCGGCGAATTCCTTGAGAATGGAAGGTAAAACACAAGAATCACGCTCGATTTCGAGATCAGAAACGTCTTCACTTCCCCGTGGAAGTGGATCAATGATAGCAAAAAGTTCATCGATGAACTTATCACATGAATAGTCACTAACCTCACTCGTTGTGAAGTTAGGAATCAAAGGCTCTTCAATTAAAGATTGTGCCTTAGGAACATCAACATGATCCTTAGAAGAGAGTGAAAATGAGTCCATTTTCAAAGATTGTTCAATTAAAGCAATATCACTCACGGGATCAAAATTTTCACTAACAAACTCACAAGCATCAAATGGCTCACTCAAGTAATCATCAATTTGTTTTTCAATCTTAGCACTATCATCCTCGTGTGGAGTGAGTGTAGATGAGGAAAGGTTACAACATGTTTCAACAAAGCAATCTCCTTCATTTGAATTTAACTTTTTACTTTCACAAAATGGAGTTTCCAAAATTGGAAAAACACCTTTATCGAAAAGAGCTTTCTTATTACTTTCAATTGTTTCAACAAGTTTAACAATTTCAACTTTCTTAGGAGCAAATCTTGGAATCTTTTCCGGTTTAAAAACAATGCTTTTATCTCCATAAAACAATTTAATTTCCTCTTTCCTCATATCAACTTGAATTTGAGCCGTGCACAAAAATGGTCGTCCTAAAATAATTGGCACACGAGGATTGGTCTCATAATCGACTATAGCAAAATCCGCTAAGTACAAGAAATTTCCCACTTTCATAATGACATTTTCCGCTATATCAACCGGTCGAGTGGTGGTTCCATTAGCAAGATCAATGATCATACGAGTGGTACTAAGTGGTGCATAGTCAATAGTCTTCCAAAGGGCTAGGGGCATTATGTTAATGCTAGCTCCTAGATCGGCTAGGCCTTTGCAAACCCCAAGCTCATTGAAAACACAAGGTATCAAGAATTGACCCGGATCTTTATACTTCTCGGGAAAGAAATCAAAGAAAACCGAGGTACTAATCACATTCAAAATAGCCTTAGTGACTTCTAGAAAAGTTTCCTTAGGTGGAGGCTTAAACTCAATCACTTCAACTTCATCTAAATTCTCACAATCATCATAAACGGTTATGGCCTTAAGCTCTCCCTTCGGGTTAGGAATGGTGTTACTAGGTAAGCAACCCGAAGAAGATGACGGTTTAGACATAAATCCCTCAAACATTGAAAGCAATTTATTTTGACCTTGTTCCAAACTTTGTTGCATACGATTATGACTTTGCTCTAATCTTTGTTCAAAACGGTTTTGGTTTTGTTCAAGTCTTTGTTGATTAAGCTCAATCTTATTTTTTTGCCCTTTAATCGTATTTTAAAACTCATTTTTCAAAGTTGCCATTTGTCCTTGAAGATTATTTTGAAAAGCTTTCAAATTTGCCCCATTTGACTTAATGTATCTTGACAAATCATTTTGATTATTCCCTTGAAAACCTTGATTGTTTTGATTAGCATTAAACCCATTTCCTTGATTGAAATTCCCTTGGTTACCACGGTTAAAATAATTCCCATTGTTTCCATTGTTGTACCTATTTTGAACCGGTGGAAAACCCGGTGGAGCATCATGATTTTGACGAGGAACTTGACCGTTGGAGCCATAAGTTCCCGTCGCGGCAAAAGCACTAGCTTGATCAAACCCCATGTTTAAACAAGCATAATTAGGATGTGCTCCACCACATGATACACAAACATTCTCAACCATATTAATCGATCCATGAGGATTCTTCCTAAACTCATTCAAAAGCGTGTCAATCTTAGATTCCAATCTAGCAATCTCGATATTAGATGAATTCACATTGGAAACAACCGGTGTGTTTCATGAATATTGTGCTCTAGACTTATCCTCAATTATTCTCCACGCGCCTCTCGGAGTTTTTCTTAAAAGATTACCACCCGCGGCGGCATTTAAAGAATCTTGTTCAATCATATTTAGCCCATTATAAAAAGAATTAATTTGATGTAATTCCGAGAAACCGTGGTGTGGACATTGTCTCAACAAATCTTTAAATCTTTCCCAAGCAACCCCAAACGATTCATGCACTTTTTGTTCAAATCTAGTGATCACGTTCTTAAAGTGTGTTGTCTTAGATGGTGGAAAGAAATAATTCATAAACTTAGACACTGAATCATCCCATGTTAAGATCGAACCCGGTGGTTCTTTCTCATACCAAAGCTTAACATTACCCTCGAGCGAGTACGGAAAAAGCATGAGCTTAATCACGTCATTCGGCACATCTCTAAACTTGAGAGTCGAGGTAATTCGATTAAAATTCCGTATGTGAGAATGCGGGCTATCGGTCTCATTGCCACGAAATTGGTCGGCACGAATGAGCGATAAGAGACCCTTCTTAATCTCAAAATGATCCGCCAAAATAGCCGGCACAACGATTGCTTCCCCATACCCTTCGGTGGGTGCACGGAGAAATTCCTCCATTGTTCGGTTATCGGCCATCTCTACAACAATAGGTGGAAGCTCGGGTTCCACTATTCGTTGTTGACGATTTCTATTTCTACGAGGAATATTTTCAAGCCTATTAAAATCAATCACAAGACGAGAAGAACGTAATTGCATACACTACAAAGACGAGAATTTAGAGGATTGAAGAAAATAAATTAGACAAGAAGAAGATTAGTTTTGGTATTTTTATTTGGTATTGCTCAATCAATAATGATCGATAAAAACAAGGAATAAGGATAACTACTATGGAAGTAAATTACCCTCGGTCGACTTTGAAACGATAGGTGAAAACCTAAACGTCTCGAGGTTCAATAAGTAAACAACAAAAATAAGATTTATTACTACTTGAGTCGGCAAACCAATAATAGGTTGTCCCTCTCAATATACGCACAAGCAAGCGGGGAAACGAGATGGCACAAAGCACTTAAAAACCTTTTTCCTTAGACGGCCTTTTATAGCACGTCGCCTTATACCCACCTTATAGTTTGTATAAATCGAGTTCAAACTTCTTATTAGTATTTATCTATTTTGCCTTTTATTTTTGTTTTGGATTCGACTACAATAGCTAGGTGATGAAATCCCAACTAAGGCCTTATTTGAAAAGTATGTAAATTTATTGTTATACGTAATACAATATATTATTCACAAAAAACGAGAAAAACGATACATACTATATAATAGAAAAATAACAAACTTTCTGAGGACGGAAAGGGTCTTCAAATCAACGATCAACAAATCTCCACAAAAGCGAATCGTACACAAGATCCCCGGCAGCGACGCCAAAATTTTTGATGTGCGGAGATATGTATATGTGATAATTTGAGATTACGTTATAGGGTAAATTAGAAAATTACCTTTAGGAAAAAGTAATAGACTAATATTACCAATGACGAATTCAATTAAGCACGTGAGTGAACCAAGTTCGTTGTACACGAAGATCTTATGAATTTGAGACGTTTCATTTTGATTTGGACAATTGATTTGAATTGGTTCTCGGATTTTAAACTACAAATTAAATCTACCAATTTTAAGCTATTTAATATTATCCTAAAGTGCATGAATCGTAAACCCCGCTATATTTAAACTTAAAATAATTACTTACTTAAAAATTAAATCTATTTAAAAATTAAACTATTTTAAGAATCTATAAAAAAATAATCTATTTAATAACTTTTAAACTATTTAGAAATCTAATTAGACTATTTAAAACTAATTTACTTTATTAAAAATTACTTTAAAACAAATCTATTTAAAATCTATTATTATTTAAATCTAATGTAATAAAAATCTAATTAATTAAAATTAAACTAATTAAACTATTAAAATTTAATAAAAACATTTTTTATTTTTTTATTTTTTTATATTTTTTTATTTTTTTTATTTTTTTTATTTTTTTTATTTTTTTTATTTTTTTTTTATTTTTTTTGGAAAGTATATTTTATTGAAAAACTGATTAATTTTTGAAATCTTAAAATTAATTTAATTAAAACTAAGTTTAAAGTTATTAAAACGGAATTAAAGTAAAAAAAATGTAACTAAAAAGAATCTGCCCAAATTAAACTTCACTATATTAATTAAAGGTGAGAAAATTAAATCAAAAGAGCATAGAGCTCAAATGGTTAACACTTTGGGTTATTAAGCGAAGGGTCTCGAGGTCGATTCCCATGGGAGACAACTTTTTGCTAAAAATTCCTTTTAACAGATATGATAAAAAACAGTCACAGGAGGTGACTTTTGAAGCTTATTATGTTTTAAGCTGTTAGAAAACAGCTTTTGAGCTTATCAAATCGATTGGATCTGATAAGCTGAATACTAGAACAATTTATATCAGCAAGAACTTATAAGAAGTAAACCTCCAATATTAAAACAGTTAACAAATCAGTAAAATCAAGCAAATCCAAATACATCTCACAAGCTAAAAAAAATCAAGCAATAGACATAATCATGTCCTAATAAATCCCATAGCAAATAAGTTTATCAGATTTAAACCAAAGATAAAATTAAAACTAGATTAAAATGCATTCCAAAATCACATCAGCATTCTTACAAATCCAAATAAATCTCACGAGCTCAAATAGTTCCAACATTACAGATTTAAATATTTAGGACATACAGCAGACTTATGGAACTCTGAGTTTCAGAAAAACTAATAATCTCAAATGAAGGAGATTACACAATACAATTAATCAGAAAAGTCCTAGAAGATTTAACAGCTTAATAAATTCGAAACAAACCTATATTAACTCATATCTAGCATCAGTCAAATGGGTAACATAGGACTTCATAACAGTAACTCAACTTCAATACTTGAAACCAAAACCATTACAAGCAAGCCTCACAAATACTTTATAATCTAAATTAATGAACATCAATTTTATCATCACTTAAGCAGATTTAACAAAAACTCACAAACAGATTATCATAACATCTTATTTAAACTAAAAGCATGAAATTAAAGAGAGATCAAACCTTTTGTAGCAAACCGTTGAGAAGTAGGTTGTGCTGAACAACCTAAAGAACCAGAACCGAACCACCATAAATCACCATTCTTATTCAAACGAGTACCACCAAAGTATCCAATCGAACCAAATAGCTCCAATTACTTTTCACTCATCCAGTAGGGATAAGTGTGGATCCAAACTTTACTTTTAATGTTAAATATAAGCTATTACTTAGCTTATATTCAACATATCAAACATTATTATTGCAAAATAGTTAATAGATTTAATTCATATATCAATTTAAAGCAAGAAAAGTAAATAATTGAGACACGAATTAAAATTAAAACGAATAAACTTTCATTAATTTCAGAAATATTACAATATTTAATCAAACGAAATACAAATTAACCCTAAACCTATTTTTGCCTAATAACTTTAAAGAAAAGAAAGGATAAAAAATTACAATAGAAATTGGGGGTTTTATAGCCATCCCCAAGGGCTTGCTGAGAGGATATTCGAATCTTCTTGGGTATATTCTTCTTCAATTTCAGCCCTTGATCTTTATTCTCTCTCTCTTTGATTGATCGGATGGTTGATATATCACTACTAGCACACGGATTGCCAACGTGGCATCCGTGTGTGCTAGTTGTGCTTCTTTGAAGCTCTTTGATTGGTTGATTGTGGGGATTGAGGTGTTTCACCCTATAATGAGATGCCACGTATCAAGCCCTTCCTCATCTTCTCTTCCTTAAAAATTGGGAGAATTAGTTCCCCCACACGTGAATTACATGTGAGATTAAAACCCCCATATTTAATTTACTTTTTACCCATCTAGGGTTTGGGTACAGTAAGATTTTCGTCTGGTTTATTTAGTTTGGGGAAGATGGAGGAAGAAAGAGAAAATAGGATATAACGCCATTATTTATTTGTGGGTGGAAATGAGTGGGTGAAAAAAAATGGAACGGTTTATTTATTTATGTGTGACGTGTGAAGAAAATAAGTGAATGAAAGTAAATGAATGTGAGAGGTGTGGGATTATTTATTCGTTTATTGAGTGAAAGTAACGAGTGTATACACACCAAACCCTAAAAGCCCAATAATTTGCACTTCATTCGTTTCTATTCCATTGTGGGCTTTTAATTTGGGCCTAGCTTTATTAATTCCGTCCATATATCAAATCAAATGGTGTTGGGCCTTTTTGGGCTTTCAAACACCTCTTATTATTCACTTAACTCTTAAATGGGCTTTTGAGCCCATTTACCCCATTGTGGGACCCACTTGGCCCATTAGCTCAATAAATGATGAAATTCGCTAAAGTCGAGCTCGATTTTGGCTTCTTTGATCTTTTTCTTCATTCTCGTGTCGATTTTTATCGGTTTTTGCGAACTTGGTACCTACACACATTCAAACAAGAAACACGCATATACAAGGCATTTTTTGATACATTTCATGCATAATTACATTGTTTTAAGATACAAATGATATGAGTAATTACACTCATATCAGTGATCTGCATTCCCTTGCAAAGTGTCCCATTCTATGGCACTTGTAGCCTTCAACCTTGGATTTTTTCAAACCAGTAGATTCTAATCTATTAAATGTGAGCTTTTTGCCAAACTTCTTGTAGAATCTGTTGGCTCTTATGCTACTAAGTGGCATATTCCACTTGATGTCCATCTCTTCAAGATCTGTATCACTAATTTGCTCAAGATCCTCAAACATAACCTGAGAACCATGAGGCAAATAAGCAATGAATGCACCGAAAGTATCCAAATCAATTCCAACAGGCCTGTCACTTGTAGATTGTGTGAAGGAAGTGACAGTGGATACAAAATTCTTGCTACTGTCATGGGATACAGACCAACTGTCAAAGGGTTTGTATCCACTTTTGGAAATAAAAGCCATGTTTCTAGAGTTAGAACTAGATGCACTTCCATCCCTTTTTAAGACTTCAGATTCCATAGTCTGCAGTTGATTATAGAGGTCATCAAGAGTTGTGTTCTTGTGAAAGTCTATGCATAACATAGCATTTGCTTGTACATACCAAGCTTCACTAAGACTGCTTAGAAATGCGGAGTTAATATCTTCATCATCAACCTCCACTCCCATGAAATCTAATTTGCTAGTTAGATCCTGTAAACGACTTCTCACCTCACTAAGCTTCTCACTAGGAAAAGCTTTGAAGGTTGTGAACTCCTTTACTAGTTTCTTTCTTCTTTCCTTAGCAGTGACTTCATTGCCACCAAAGGTTTTCTGAATGGATTCCCATAACTGTTTAGCAATCACATATATTATAAACTTATGTTGCTTCTTCTGGCCATGAGCAAATAGAAGACAACTGAGTGCCTTCATGTCATTCTTTCTTGCAGCAATTTCATCAGCAAATGTAGCTCTATCATCTTGAGCATTTGAACCTTCAGGTTCTTCTTCACCATCTTTAGTCTTAAATTTCCTCTTTGCTTCAGCCTCCTTCTTATTTTCTTTAGTATTAAAGGTGTTTCCAAATTTGATGATCTCCTCAAGGATGTAGTGATCAACTTGGAGATATTGTTTAATTCTGAACTCCCACAACTCAAAGTTGACAGGATCAAAAATTGGGAGTTTGATGTTGCTAGTAGGATGAGTAGGGTTTGGTGATTTTTCAACTAAGTTCGACATAGTTGAGAGTTATGAATTTGCGAGTAGGGTTTCGTGTGATTTAGGGTTTTGTTCTTTTGATCAAATTTCCTCAGCAAGCTTTGATACCACTTGTTGATCCCAAACTTAGATCTATTTAGCTTATGTATTATCGAGATAAATCAAGTATAATACGTAGAAAAACTTTGTGTAACTAACAATCTAAGTGTTATGCGAAATTTAACACTTAGAACAAATAAACAAAGTAACAAACACGAATACCAAACTTTCCAATCGATAATAATAATAACCAGGACACAATGTATGAAAAGTGTACATAACATCTAACCCTAAGGTATCCTTTGATACGCTAAGGAGCCTTGTACATTAATCTAAGATCAACTATAACATGAAGTTCTACAAAGATAAACATAGAAAATAATTTATTCGTCTGTATCTTCTTAAATACACAAAACGTGTTGATCCATGGAATCCCACAGTTGACGAGAGTCTTCTCTTTAGTGGCTATGTGTCAGTGGCTACACAACGCTTGACAGTGGATTGAATACTTCTTGTCAGTGGATAGAAATCTCTTATCTGTGTCTAAGGACTTGGTCATGTTATTCGAACACAAACACCCCCCTTTCTCTGTTGTCCAAACATCCTGTGTATCAAGTTCATCTATTGTTTTTGCATCCATGCCCAATAAGCGCAATAGCATCATCATCGAAGAATGTAGTTCTAGCTTCGGTTGTTTGATTAGAGGCTTAAATTGTTTTAAAAAAACCTATAAGCCTACCCTTCAAGTTTTTCTTATTTTCTAATATACCAATAAATAGTTTAGCAATCCAAAAGACGTTCATGTGAAAGTGGTTGTTGGAAATACTTTTTTACGTACTTAGAAAGGATCGGTCACTCCAACGAGATACATCTAGTATGGGCTCGTGATCTAGTAACGTAACAATATAACCCATAAATCTCACATGTAGGTGGGTTATATATACCCCGTCCTAGCATGTTAGGAAGGGTTGGTTCTTACATTTTCTCATTATTCAATCTAATATTCTTCTTTTCTCTCCAACCTCTCTCTACTTTATCTCTCTATTTCTTCATATCTCTCTCTATTTGTTAATTATTCCAAGGTAAGGATAATCCAATGATTATGTAGACCTACAATTGGTATCAGAGACATGAGATGATTGCTTTGTTTTTGTGTTTTTTCTTATTTTCATGAGATTTTGATCCATAATCAAGACTTCCAAATTTTTTTTGCGTTTTTTGTGGTTTAATCTTAATAAAAATCATCTACATCATTGCGGTAGTGATTTGGTATCTTGGTTTTGGATATAAACACAAAAAATTAGCGTTTAGCTCGATTTTTTGGTGAAAATATTCGTAACTTTGTGTTTTGCCCTAGATCCGAATCTTTAGCTTTATTCAGAACTTGGTTTATTCCGAACTTGGTTTTTCTGAATTTGAGAAACTTGGTTTATTCCGAACTTAGTTTATTCCGAATTTGAGCCTTATTAAGAACTTGGTTTATTCCGAACTTGATTTATTCCGAACTTAAGCCTTATTCAGAACTTGGCTTATTCCGAACTTGATTTATTTCAAATTTGAGCCTTATTCAGAACTTGGTTTATTTCGAACTTGGTTTAACTTAAGCCTTATTCAGAACCTTGGTTATTCCGAACTTAGTTTATTCCGAATTTGAGCCTTATTCAGAACTTGGCTTATTCCGAACTTGATTTATTCCGAATTTGAGCCTTATTCAGAACTTGGCTTATTCCGAACTTGGTTTATTCCGAATTTGAGCCTTATTCAGAACATGGTTTATTCCGAACTTGGTTTATTCCGAACTTGGCTTATTCCGAACTTGGCCATCATTCCGAAGTTGAATATTATTACAAATTTGAATACTATTCCGAAGTTGAATATTATTCCGAACTTGAGTATTATTCCGAAGTTGAATATTATTCCGACATTGAATATTCCTAAGTTAGGTACAAAAAGTATTGCGAATTCAGAAATCTTCAAAAACGTGAATTAGAAAAAAAATTGGTTTCTCGAGAACACATACTTAGGGGATTTACTCAACTTTTCTTCACAAATCAAGGAATCAAGAACGTTTACGGTTTACTCGTTGGTTTGTAAACTACCACGAATTTATTTTTCGGTTTCTCCACAAATTGTAAAACTCCGTATTGTTCTTTCGACAACAACAAACAAAATTACTTTCTTTCATTGCTCGATCGATAAGTAATCCTTACCTTCAGTTTTCATCGAACTTCAATGGAATCGTTGAATTCGACATCTCAAGAGGGAGACTTGCATCAAATGCAAGACAAAGCTGGACAAAGTGGTATAAATCCATTTCGACTACTTCAGTCTCATCTAGTGACTCTTTCATGGCTTCAAGGAGGAAGCGAATTTGTGACACTCTTTGGTCAAGATCGTAATATGTTCATGGAATCGATGTTCCTCAACTTGAACCAACTAGCAGAGTAACTCCACAAAGAAGACTTTAATCACTCTGCAGCGGCACTTGCATATAAAGCTCTCGTGACACAACTCACACATTTCTTCCAATTTAATATCGTCAAGTCTGAAAATTCAGTGATTTGTGAGTCATTTCTTCGAGACACACATATCGAGGTTCAAGATTTACGTGGTACACTGTTGAAATTCATGACATCGGTTTCGTCTTCAATTTATGAAAGATCACGAATTAAACTCGTGTATGATAATGGATGGAAAGACTATACGATGCAGATGCATGAGGAGAATGGTTATAAGATTGACAAATCAGAGGCTGCTAAAGATTGCAAGAGCATGGAATCAACAACAAAAGATGATATCAGCAACACTTCAGGGAATGTTACAGACATCTCTTATGATGACACAATACCCGTTTATGACGAAGAGCCTACAAATATGGTACAACGGAATGTTTCATATGATGTATATGCTGATGAAATTCCGCATATTGAGCAATCCGAACCTAATTATGTTAAACATAGGATGGAAAAGAGTGATAGCGATACCACTTCTGATTCATCCAATGTGAGTCATAATGGAGGAGAAAGTGTTCAAAATGCTAAAAATCATGATAAGTGCCTTATGACTGCTTCTTTAACCAATTCTGAGTCTAGGATTGAAGAGCTCGAAATGATCGTAGCTCAACAATCAAAAGATCTTGAGGATGCTAAACCAGAAATTTCTAAGAAAACAAACAAATTTGAAACATATATTGAAAAACTTGAAAAGTCAAACGTTCTTCTTGAACGAAAATTGGATCAAAAAGTTCTAGATTCTAAAGGTGAAAAGGATAATCTTTTGAAACAAATTACGTTGCTAGAATCTAAGTTGGCATCCCAAGATAAATTGCTTAAAGAAAATGAGACTTTAAAGGCTCAGGTTTAGGAAAAGGTTTTTGCTATAGCTGCGTTGAAAAATGAATTGAGGAAATTTAAAGGAACTAGTATGGACACTAAGCTTGAAAACCCATCCATCTTGGGGAAACCGCCTCAAAATCAGTCCATTAGACAACCGACTTCATTTGAATCCGAGCGACCAAAATCCTCGAGACCACGGTTTGCCTCCTAAGTTGATATGGTTCATGATTCTCGACCAGTCATTCCACCAACTAGGCCGAATGTGACTAAATAAGATTTTACATGACCTAATCACATGTTTGCATCTAACTTCTCTAAGAATAGTTCACGAACACGCCTAGAACTAGTTCAAATGACGTTCGCCATAAATTTGGTCTGAAGGAAGCTAAGCAAAAGACACAAGTAAGAGATAGGAATTTCAAACCTAGTCAGATGCCTTCTAGATCATCGAACACTGCTAACCGTAGCATGTCATATCCCAAAATCATCAATCAATCATCTGGGAATTCTAGAGATTACTCGGACGTTAAATATGATACTTGTAAAACATGTAGGAAATGTGTCTTTAATGCAAGTCATGACTCTTGTGTCAAGAAATTTCTTCATGAGGTAAACTCTCGTATTAGAACCAAACCCATTAGCAAAGTTTGGCGTCCTACTGGTAGAACTCTCATTCTTATAGGAAGCGAGTGGTATTTAACTAGGATAGTCACCACTCCTACTAAGATCACTAGGGAGGAGATTAAAATGGATGCTACATCACTTAAGCCTGATATGAGGTTAGTCTATAAAAGGAAACCTTCGACAGCTAAGAAAAGTGATCCATCTCCTCTGGTCTCCTTTGGCACAATAAAAGATAACTGTGAACCCGCACATGGTCCTAAAATAGATATCGATAACCCATATAAAAGCATAGAAACTCCAAATGAGAATGCAGGTACCAAAGTTAACGTTCGACAAGAACATAGCGGTCTAATCATTGTATACCATTTAACTAAGGACACTCTCAGAGTTTGGTTGTTGAAGAAGCAGATAACAGAGAAACACGTGTCTCAGGGGATTTGCAGTTAAGCTTACAACATGGCTCACAACCATATTACAGATTGTGACCCGAACTTCAAAGAAAGGGAAGTTTATCCCGTCAACGGTAACTTACCCTCAGAACGAGAAATTAAACTTTCTCGGACACGAGCTGAAATTAAAACTATTCAAAAGTTTTAAGCTCGTGTATTTAGCTTGTCGTTAAATTACAGACAATGACCCGATTTTCAAAGAAAGGAAAGTTTATCGCCGATGATAACTTATCCTTACAACGAGAAATTAATTTTTCTCGGGCATGAGCTTATATTAAAAACATTCGAAGTTTTTATTCTCATGCATAATGACTTATAGTTAAATATCTGACTGTAACTCGGACTTCGATTTTTGGAAAGCTTATCTTTAATGATAACTTATCCTCGTAACGAGAAATTAATTTTTCTCGGTCATGAGTTTTGTCTAAAACATTCAAAGTTCTAAGCTCAGTAAGGAAAATGTATCTTTTGAATAAGATAACTTTTCCTCATAATGGGAAATTAATATTTCTCGCTCATGAGCTTTCTGTTAAAACATTCAACAGTTTTCAAGCTCATGAAAACGACTTTTGAGTAAATTTCATCTTAGAACTCGTTCTTCAGTTAAAAGGAAAGTTTATCTTTTTAAGATAACTTATCCTATCAACGAGAAAGTCAACTTTCTCGGGTCTTGAGATACTATCAAAATATTCAAAGTTTTATAGCTCGAGACATCGGAATTGTATATATTTGATCATCAAAAGAAAAATACAAAAATATAAAACCTATAAAACTCTTAAAAAACATAAAACAAAAAGAAAATCCATAAAAATAGAAAAATCAAGAAAATGCAAAAATATTTTTCATTTTCAAAAAGGCATGTCTTTTGGTATGATAATGTTTACGGCCTTAGAATGTTGATTAATATTGACACGGTGTCATAAATAGAGTTCATACAAAAGTTGTAGTATTTAATAAAACATGCCAAAATGGTTTGCTATTATTTCCGATAGTAACTCGCTTTGCATATTCAGGTCAAGCATTTCACCAGAAAGCTTTGACTCAACAACGAGAAGTAATTTCTCGGGCATGGTTTACTTTATAACCATGTAAGGGATTGTGTTTACGTAATAACATAATCTAACACGAATATATGTACGCTTCAATGTATTTATTTGTTAAAACGAGAGAAATCTTGTTTTTATGAAGTTATCATCTCCACAAACCGTAGTAATTTACCATTGGTATCTACATACTCGACGAAGTGACTACTCAAATGGCGGCTACAACTCTTAAGATAGAACACGGGTTAACAATTGAGGGGGAGCAATTATCCAGCATTCAGAATCTTCGATGCTGAAATTGCAACTTCACAACTTAGTATCAAGACAACGATCTCAATCGTACACGTGGTGTCAAGAGATAACTTCAGACGTGAAGAGGGAGACCAATATTCGACAACAAGGACCACATGATCTTATCACATGATGTTCTCATTATTCAGGTCCAACCTCGTAAATTATCAATCTTGTGAATACATTATCATATATGATATTTGCACGTGATAAGTACCTTACACTCGTGTTTAAAAGGTATTTACTTTACGTATCAAGTACACCCTCATTAATTTGAGGCGGAGCTTGTGAAAATCATGAAGATAATTGGATTTGCATTTTCTACCCAATTTTTTCTTAAAAACTTCATTAAATCAATTGATATTAAAACATCGATTGGGTTAATATTTTTAATATAGGGGAGAAAATATGATTTAATATTGAGATCAATAATCGTTTGACTTAATGTGCTGGCTCATCCCGACATGTGCGAAATATTTTCGAATATCGTGGCATATGTTAAGGGGATCAAAATGGGTTTGTACTTCAAAATGGATTTCATGGTGACATATACTTACCCTCAACCTATCTATTTCAAGACGGTGACGATTGTGGTGATATAAGGATGGTAGGATAGGTTAAGGTCCAATGATTCTTCCAAAACTGGAGAAATCTTCCCAAGGACATTCCATAGCTAGAAATAGTAGTCCTTAGGAAAGATGGAAAAAGATTGTGAATGTAGCTGAAAGCCGACCAAATAATTAATTTAGCACTAGAACAATCACAACAAGGTGCTAGTTATGACGTATTGGTAAGCATTGAAGGAATGAAAAAGAATTGTAAAAATAAAGGGTGTAAAGAAAGTAGCCCTCCTTACAACATAGTCATAAACCGGGTCAACACATATGTTATTGAAGATACACATCATAGACCCAGTGATGTATTGCACAACCCATCCCAGCTAACTCAAATATCTCTTAAAAGATATTTGTTTTAATCACACGGAGTTCAACACGTTATCTATCGATTTATTCACTCCGAGTGAATTGGCATCGAAATGCTGGCACTCTTCTCCAGCCTCCGATCACCAAAATCTAACATGCACGATCGAGTCTAGATCCAGTTGAGATCATCAATAATCTCATCTGGACACATTTTCATATTTCCTTTCTTCTTCACACTCCTGAAAAGTAAGAAAGACATTAAGAGTCCAACGCAAAATCTTCATGATCTTGCCTGAACATCCGAGTAATACGCAAGTATTTACAATGAAGATGGAAATTCTTCTCGAGCGAATATAAAAAAACTCATGGTAGGTGACTTGTGCGATTCTTTATGAATCAAACTTGTGATAACTGGAAATCTACAATGGTTTAATTCTTAACTGTACTCAAACACGTTCCAGATGTCTACGCAATATCTTAGTGATCTTGCCAGGACATTCAGAGTAATATTATTAAGTATTTACAATGACGAATGGAAATCCTTCTAGTGTTAACATCAAACGACACTTGGTAGGTAACTTGCAAGATTCAATATGAATCAAGCTCGTGACAAATGGAAAGCAACGATGGTGCGATTCTAAATTGAATTTCACTTGTTCCAGGTATATGAATTGACGGCTTCAATCATACGGATAATCTTATCCAAATGATTCACTCTTTACGTTTGCAGTCAGCTTTAGACGGTCGAGTAAAGAGAACGGGTTTACCCGCAAAATCTTGTCAAGGAGGTTCTTAATTGAAACTACCTGCCACAAGTACGATATTTAGTATCGTCCAACGGTCTTCACCGACCGGAGGTAAAATGCTACCGAATTATAATGAGATGTCAAAGCCATTTCGTTCGTGTCTACTTATGTTACTGCAATTGAAGACGGTGGCATTGCGGTGTCCAAAAAGAAGTCTATCCCACATGCTTATACTTTATGCACTTATGACTTCAACAAATTCAAGAAAGCCTAAAAGTTAAGTCTTCCACTGTATCAAAAATCTGAAGCTTTCACGAATTATAAAGGTATAAGTATGTGGGACATGAAGTCACGAGGAGATGAATATTACAAGTAATGAATGCACAAGATCAAGGAAAGTAAACAAGCTCAAGCCTAAAGCAAAATGATCATGTCAAAGAAGGTTCACAAGAACAAGATCGAAGACTCAAGCATAGTATGCTAGGTTTAAGATTTTGTAAAAACGGTGTGACCTACCTTAGGGGGAGATTGTTGGATATACGTTTTTCCTAAGAAAGTCTCGATCACCTCATAGTTAGCATAGATCACGAGTTATAGACTATTTAGGAATTTGTCTCTTTGAGCGGCCTCCCTTAGGGGAAGATTGTTGGAAATACCTTTTTACGTATTTAGAAAGGACTGGTCACTCCAAAGAGATACATCTAGTAAGGGCTCGTGATCTAGTAATGTAACAATATACCCCATAAAACCCACATGTAGGGTGGAATATATATACCCTTTCCTAGCATGTTAGGAAGGGTTGGTTCTCACATTTCATATTATTCAATCTAATATTCTTCTTTCTCTCCAACCACTCTCTACTTTCTCTATCTAGTTCGTCATCTCTCTCTCTATTTCTTAATCATTCCAAGGTTAGGATAATAAAAGGATTACGTAGACCTACAAATAGTATTTTAGATCAGAACACATATAAAAAGGAGTGTGTCGTATATGCCGTATTTCTTCATAGAATGTTCTCTAATCTGCTCAAGTGTAGGAAATTCTTCTCTTTCTTTGTCTTTTAGTATACATATCGATCATACAATTTTAATCTGGTACTTAGAGGTTGACAAAAACTTCTAACACATTATAAACATAAAATTCTCAAGTCTCACCTTCACTTCCAGGTTAATAACAGTTCATAAGATCCTCAACACATTATGGCGCGACATAAGCTCTCTTCGGTTCACTAAATGGGTGTCAGCATAAAATCCTTTGGCCTACCCGTTAACAGAAAAATGCAAAAGATAGTTCTCCTCGTCTGTATAAATTCTCAAGAAACCTATTAATCAAATACACACAAAGAACTATACATGTGGAGGTGGTTAAGCCTTCGAGGCCTATTCTTTTAATCCATTTCAACATTTGCATGTCTTCAATAAACTAGCTCCGTTTTATTTTCACTATCAAGAATCTACATCTTTGTATGAAATATCATTTACTTTCGCACCTCATCACTTACAGAAGCAATAAGCTTGACAAAAATTGGGACCGTCGCATGACCAATTACGACCTTTGACATCGTCACTTTCATATTGAGAAACAATTTTATAAGCCCGTAATCGTATCTGCAATAATTGATAAACAATCAAAACAAGAATCTTGGAAAACTTTTTATCAACAGCCAAAAACGTTTTGTGAGCAACCGTATCTTTCAGTATTAGCATGCAAATTTTTTCACCAAAAACTTCATTTTTTAACCTGTCCAAACACGTATCCACCTTCACATTAACAATTGTTTCAATTCAAACTAAATTTTATAACAACAACATGAGCAAGTTGTAGCAAAAATAAGGAAGTCGTAAGACAAACCTGATCCGCTTAGACCTGCATTAAAGGTTACCTAATTTCAGTTTCAAATATTACTGACATGCCTGAAATTTTTTAGAAACGTGTTATTTTATGAAAAGGCTAATCCTTATAACATAAAAGTTAATCTAATACTAAATACTAGCATATACATTGGTTCCTTTTCTAATGTTTTAAGTTTGTTCTGAAGAGTTTCGACAGAAGAAGAAGTTAAGGAAAATAATTGCAGACATAACATGAAATACCTAATACGTTTGTTGTTGGTGTACCTGGAAAATACCAATGAACACAATCTTGGAAATTTAATTATGATTTCCGTTCTTCTTCCAAGTAATGCTGCATTTTATAACTTAAAGGGTGCCTTTCTTTTTGAAAATATGTTAGTGTTGTTATGATTAGTTTCCACACATGGGTTTTCAACCCTGTTAAAACCATTTAGTGATTTCATCTTGACCATCTCTTACAATGACTCATTGTCATGAAGTCGAGAAGAAGCCTAGTTCACTAATGATTTCTCTTCTCTTGGTTCCAGTCAATTAAAAAGACGGTCAACAATAAAAGAAACCAAATTGAAAATATGACATAGTTACATATGAGAAGACTTCTTTCCAATTAATAGTTCCAAAAGCAATACACTAAAGGAAAATAAGCCATCCTTCTAGTTACCGGATACCCACTGGATGTATTCAGGAATGATCTCACCATTTTCTGCTTCAAACACCTAAACCATCATTATATTACATTCTATTAATAAACAAAATCGTACACATGTTTATTGTCTGTTCAAATATAGTCCACACGTTGTTTTATAAAACGAATCTAATGTCTTCCAAAATTTGTTGCAACATTGGTAGATCAAGAAACTAAGAAAACCTATAAAATATTCAACCATTTAGATTATCACTATTCATGTACCTTAGCTCTAGCATTATTGATTATCAGGGGAAAAGGTCTTAAAACATTTATAACCCAGCTTGCTAAGAATAATTAACATATGCATCCATGTAGTGGTATACGATCAGGCGGGTTATCAAATTTCAAGTGACTAAAATGACTATGAATTAAAAATTGATAGGAAATGCTATCTATTCCTATTAGGCCATAAAAGAGGTTTTCTATGGATGGCTATTACACTATTAAGTACTATTTTTGCTTTCTTTTTCTTGGGTCTGAAGCAACATAAACTATCAAAACTTGTAGTATGACTAGTCATAGCATATAAAATATTTGAGTAAGAATACCTATAAATGTAACATATAGGTTTCCGAAACAACATCATTACTTTCAAAATAAGTAGTTTCTAATCTTATGTTTACGCCTATTAGGAAGAGACATAATTTCTTTTACGTTTTTATATAAATTTTAAAATGGACCATACTCTTTGCCTTTGATGTATAACCTGAATGGAACTACATATTCTTGTAAAATGAAACTACATATTCTCGTAAAATGAAACTTAAGGCAGTATGACACTTAAAAATAATTCAAAGGAAGATATTTTACCGGACATCCAATAACTAACCAAGATATGTGCTACCATCTCTTATTCCAGATGACACTCCGCACATCAATTTCAATAGCATCCTTTTTTAGTTTTATGACCGAGAATGTAATAAGCCCGATATACAATTTAGTAAATACATTAAGCTACCTGTTGGTGATAGATAAACATGCTGTCTATTGTGTAATCCATGATAATCATAATGACCTGAGCGAAGCTGCACATCAATCCAATACAGGTTAATTGCTTTCTAATCAAAGATATTCTTAGACTCAACAACCAGACTGGGTTTTAACATTGTCTATCTATGTGCACCAAATAGAGTAATGCCAACGCATAAGCTATTCATTTTATAATTCTTTCTATGATAGATTGTTTCCTTCTAAATGCTTGGCACACATCTAGAAATCTATTGCAACTACTACTAATTCTTCATTTAAGAAGGTTCAACCTGTAATTTTTCTTTTCTGAGCCAACATAGAACTTTTATCATCAAAGAGGGAAGTGACCATTGTCATACCTTGACAACTACAACCAAAGCGCAATAAAGATGACCTTTTGAGCTTGTTTATCATTTTTTAGCTCGTGTGCTACAACACTATGGTTATAATCATACATCTATCTAATCCTAATCAATAGACATAAATTACAACGAAAAAAAATCCAAATAGGAAATTTACCAAGAAAACAACCTAATTAAACAAAACTTTTTCATCAAAACACCTATTAAAACAAATACTTTCATTAAACAAGGAGAATAAAACACTAATAGACACTGATTTATTAGTCTTTGAATTAATTACATCGCTGAATCTGCCTAATTTAAACCCTAATTTCGCATCCGTGATATTGTGAAAAAATGATTCAGGTAATCTATGAATAATTAATAAATTACATACTTGAATCTCATTAGAATCTTGTAAGGGTTTTCTTGATAACCTGAATCACATAAAAATATATTTTTCAAATATGATGATTTTAATGTAGAGTTAAGAATGTTGGTTTTTGAGATTGCACCGGTTATATTATGAGATTAGTTAGAATATTTAGTCGATATGTTTGAAAGTTTTTTTTAAAAAAAAACTTATCTGAGACTTTATTAAATCTCTTTCTTTTTTGGAAAGTTTTTTTCTTCTAATTTTGACACATAAGTTTTTGGAGGCGTTTTCTAAAACAATGAATTCTCGTGGATGTTTACTCGAAATTTTTACAAAATTTTAGCCAAATTAAAAAATATTAGGCATTTTTTATTATTGAAATAAAAATAATAATTTGAAAATCCCAAAACAACTACTATATAAATGAAGTTTTAAAATGTCAAAAAATGTTTTGCTTTATTGAGAAAAAGATCATGTGATAAATTAACAAAATTATTGTTTTTAACATAACATTACCGTTTTATGTATCAAACAAGTACGTATCCACTTTATTTGTCTATTTTTGACATTTAAAGTAACTTCCAAAAATTCTCCTTCGTCTCAATGTACTTGTCCATTTTTAACTTTAAAATATTTTTTTATTTAACTTCGACATTAAATTAATTTTTGTATGTTATAATACTTGATATATAATATATGTATAGGTGAGTTTTGAAAGTGTTTTTATTTATATAATTTTCATTTATTATTATAAGACACAAAGATTATATTTTAAAGTCAAAATTGAATTAAAAGAACTTTAAAATTTTAAATGAACAAATAAATTAAAACAAGAAGAATATTAAAACTCATCTATATCTATACTATCTATAATGGAGGGATACCAAATGTTGAAAGTTGAAAAAATTCAACA
Source organism: Glebionis coronaria (assembly GCA_025667525.1). Lineage (NCBI taxonomy): Eukaryota > Viridiplantae > Streptophyta > Magnoliopsida > Asterales > Asteraceae > Glebionis > Glebionis coronaria. Next base: position 73,685,951 of record CM046882.1, on the reverse strand, counting down.
AAACTTCTAATGTAAGGAACATCTTTAAGGAAACTATACAATACAACATATTAACCCAGGAAATTGATTTGCAAGTTATCAAACATAGAAACTACACCACAGACTTTTACCAACCGTGTGTATTTGATTTGCAAAATAAGGAAATAACTTAAATATAGAAACAATACACCCCACACACCATTGTCATAGTTGACATTCAGTTATAACAAATAAACAGATTGAATTCGCGTGTTCAAATTTTGAAAAGACATAGATCAATCACCTATATAAACAACATCACTTGAACCATTCCTTTTCATTCCTTCATGCACAAAAAAATAATTCTTGTCAAACCTGTCATTCATGGTATCTAAAACGCAAGAGCATGGCAATAAACAATGAACATAACATTTATGATGATCTTGAGGTTAGTGTTCTTCCATTTTGTGTCACTTTGTTATGAATCATGAATATGGCAATGAATAATAATGTCATATATTGGTATGTTTTTCTTGGCAACTTGTTCCCTCTACTCTTCTTAGACAACGACAAAAGTGAAAGAAGGAGGTCCACACCGTACCCCGTTTTCAACCTGAACTTAGTTAAGTATTTCCTTCTCTTAGAGGTGCGAAAATCAAGTTCGTAGCGTATTATACATTGAGGAAAGTGCATGTATTTTGAACCCGTGTTAAGCTTGTCAAAACTAAAACAAGAATATATTGATATTGCCCTATATACTTACTGTTTTCAATGCTACTTCATTTGTATGTTTTTTCTAATCATGCGTCGTATCCGTCTATTCACAGGAAACTTGTTGTGTGACACGGAGTTGACCGGTGTCGAGTATGACCTGGATACGTGTGAAGCAAAATTGTTGATGAAAATGCAAATATGAAGGTTTCGTTTTTACCTACGTTGAATATTCCGACTATCTTTTTTAGTTGGTTTCATTATTTGGTGATACTATGAATAATGTCCTATTCGTTTATAGGCCTTGGTATAACTAAATGAATAAATCGCAACAGAGAAAATGTTTTACTGATATTAGTTTGTTTTTCCATCAATCTATGTTTTTTTGGTTCTGTCCAACTATTCGTTGGAGCAAGACTGTTATATTTTTTTTCTTTATGTTCAATGGCTTTTAATATGGATTTATTCATTAAACATAATCCAACATGACCTGTTAGTTACTTCGAGTTTTTGTTCTTGCTCTTGATTTTCCATTTAAGGTTTAACTATATAATTTTTTTTACCATTTGCCATGTTATTAACATTCACATATATACTAGATAAAAGTCAAAGTTCGTACATGTACAGAAATGTGTGGATTGACTCATGATATCACTTGTGAAGTTGATAACTCTGTGCTACTACCTCTTGAACTATCCTATTCATTTGTAGTCTAAACATCATTGCTAGCACAATTTCTATGAGTCACATTTTAGCTCACTCTACCACACATTGTTTGCTCAAGCACTCGATGTTGCATAAACCTTATACAATACCTGCTCATATGTATACAAAAACACAATGAAAAGTAAAAAACAAGGCAGTTTCGTTTATTCAATTCTTCATGTATAAAGAGTTAACCTGGGGTATATTTCGTTATCATAAGCTGGTGCATCAGTCCGAAAGTTTAGAAGGATGTTGCAGCATCCATAGCAAAAAATCCTTAAATCTAAACATTTGCAAACAAAAAAATTAACCTATTGATGTCACACTTATGATTTCATGTGACGTGTAAATAAGAAACCAAATAATGAAAACAGAATAGTACCTTTGATATTGAGAAAACCGAAAAGGATATTCTAATGAAAAATCCGAAATCAATACCAACTCTAATGGTTGCAATGTACATTCATTTGATTTCCTGAAAGTTCCATCCGTCCGATATAAGTTAAAAACTCAATCATCTATTTTTCAACAACTCAAGAAAGTTTAAGTCAATACGAACCTACAAGTTACAAACCTTTGATTAGGGGATCCCTTCTTTTACTGTCATCGATGTTCATGTTACAATAAGAAACCAAAACAAATTGCAACATGAAAGCATAAAAAACAAAGAATTATAAACTAAACCAAACAAAACTCAAAAAATACGCAGAATAAAAAGTACTCATGATACATACAAAAAGATGAACACTTCTCTACTATTACGATTGCAACCGATTAACAACCATAGGTGCAATGAAAACAAAAGACGGTATGTGAATCCATACTTATAGACTACAGTAAATTGAATTCAAAAATACCAATTCAAACATTCACAAAAGACATGTTCTTTTCCCCATAACATCCTCCCAAAAAGTTACTTTAAATTCAGGCTACACCTATGTCTAAATTTCAAGTGTGGACATTCGGTTCGGCATTTATTCTTAATTCCCGAATACAACAAAGGTTTTTAATCATAATTATCTCTAAGTGTGAGAAAAAAATGTGTATCTTATCAAGTAAAGTGTAAGAACAAAGTAAGTTATGAGGTGTCATCCTCATATATAACGACAAAAATAAACTCACCCAATTCATTATATAGAATTTATTATAAGTAAAAGCGAATCATTAGAAGTTGCAGCTTCACACTTCTGATTAAAACTAAGAGTCATAGCACCAAAAGAGAATCAACATTAAGTCATTATCATATCTGGTAACATAACGATCAAATGTGGGCATTGCAGATCTAGCTCCACCAGGTTAGAAACATTCAAATATTACAGATCCTCCGAGTGTTACAAACATCGCAACATTGCAACTGGAATTTATTAGAACTAAAAGGAACATCAAATAAGAATACACTCCATGAACGTCTTTTACTCCAACGCCAAAGATCCTCCGAGTGTAACTGTAACGAAGAAGACAACTAGTTATTTACCAATTTTCAGTTTCGTCCTAAAGTTCTACACTGCTACTGTATACAAGTAACTTGAAAGTTACAACTGTCCTAGAGTTCTGCACTGCTACTGTATACAAGTAACTTGAAGGTTACAACCGTACAACGCCAAAACTATCATGTGTGTATGTCCTACTACCGTATTTTTTTATAAGATGAAATTTTCCTGTTTCACGCTAATGGGGGAGGGGAGGTTTTACTCAAATGTACACAGTCTAGCTGCTTTTAAAGAATTACTATATGGTTTTTGGTCATGATAATATGTATATTGTAATTGATGGACCTGTTAGACATTTTCAAACCAAACAATAGGTTATGCAACAGTTAGGAGAACCTTGTGCTGATTATCCTCTTTGTTAGCAGTCAAACACATGCATTTCTATTGATGTCAAAGTTATAAATTTTGAATGTTGACAGAGTTATTATAGATATTTAGGGGTAATTGGTTTTGGTCATCTTTAGTATTCAAAGTTTACGAAACCAAATTCATATTATAGCGTAAATTCTAGCGACTTGTAAAAAACAAGATAATCTAGTCTTGTCATTTTGTCAAGTGAAATGAATTCTATATAATTCCTTTAGTTGCATTTGATCATTTGATCCTGCTTTTGCATGTTTCTCAGTAAAATTTGGAACTATGGACTTACATGGTCAAATAATGTGCACCAAAATTAATTTAAATGATACAAGAAGGTATTATTGTCTCATTTTGTAACTGCATCAAGTGACCAAGACAAGTGAAGATAAAATTTCTACTTGTGATTAAAAGCTTAACAAAAAAAGAACTCATCAATGACCAAACAATACATACTCCACATTCAGCCATTTTCAGCCCAGTAAGCCCAGTTTTGTGAGATTTATTTTCTTTTAGTAGTAATAGTTGTTTCATAAAGAATTTCTTACACAATAAATTACAACATTGTGATTTACACACAATCACAATCACACTTTTTACTCTTTTCTCACAATAATTATATTAGCCATTTCTAAACTTGTCAATTTTGGCATGTTACGTCCTTTAAGAGGCACCCGTATGTCTACTGTTAGAGGGGTTCACGTGAATTCAACGTGTGGGTATTTCTATGCTTTCTCGTCTAAACTACCCACGTTAAGCCGTTAAAGGTTAAATTTATAATGCACCAGAACAACGTTTGGTGTATATGATACGACACATTGATGGATATGTTTTGATATTTACTACGGGTATGTTTAAATATTAAGTGAATATGGATATGTATCTTCTATTTGTATTCTATTATACCAAACTTACTCTACTTATTCTTTCCCTAAGCAATCCATATGTTTTCTATACTGATTAACTTAATAGAATTTAACTCTAGAGGAGAACTTCAATGTACTATCAAGGAATAAAAGAATACATTACCTTTACTCATGTTTCAAACAGGTTGATTTCGAATCGCAGCTAGAAGTTGCTGAATCGCCTTCCCCATTTCTTTAGCCACTGCACTTCCCACTTCATTAGCAACCACTTTTCCTACTTCATGGGCCACATATTTTTTAAGTCGTTTCTCGCTTGTTAGTTGGGATTTCACAACTAGATCAAGTTTCTTTGATTGTGCTTCATTTGTAATTTTTAAGTTTTTGATATCAGTCTTCAAAATATTCTGCTCAAGTTGTTGCACTTTAACTAACTCACGAAGTTGGACGATCTCCACATTAGGATTGTTATTGGCAGATGGCTCTTGGATATTTGGTTCGCGAACATATTCATCAACAGCTCCAACTCCGTAAGCTGTCCCATTCTTTGATCCCACATGATCAATCCATTTAGGGTATGTTTTAGCACCGTTCCCAGACTCAGCATCACGAGTGTCATCGGCACCATGTTTTTCATTGTATCCTTCCTACAATGAAAAGAAATACAATTAGCGCCATTCCCAGATTCAGCATCACGAGTGTCACATGACGAATTGGGCTTGAAATATTTCAAAATGCTGAACCTTGTTTATTAGAAATATTCCAAAATGCCAATTTCATATAACGGTTTTCACAAGAAAACATAATAGCTATTAACTCACCAGTCACCACAAATATAGCATCTAAATGACCCTTTTGGAAACTTACGGGTCAAAAGGTTCGATTTAAACAAAAAAACTAAAATTCTATGAGCGCATGAATTTGTAACATACCCATGTGTCTTTTGCTGTTTCATCCACAAACACCTTGCTCTTCTTGTTCCGATGGAGGCGCAAGAAGATTTCAGAAGCACTAGGTTCTCTATTGAGTTCTTGTCGCTGAACAAGTTAGACAATCAAGTTTTAGTAGCATGTGAAAAAAACTTAATAAACCCTACTGTAAAAGATCGAGTACCATTATTGATTTGTGTTCATGGACTTAGATTGATCCACCAGTGTGCAGTCTTTTTATTTGATTGACGAGCAGTTCTTCCCCTCAGAGATTTCGCAATAAAAGTGGGTTGTCTCCATTCTCTACACAACGCATCCCACGTGACCTCGTTCATGAACTCTGGTTTCTGACCTTTCTTCCTTGCCTTAGACATGAAATCGTTAAAACTCTTTGATCCAACCTTATCAAACACGCGCCGAAAATCAGCATCAATTGAGGAGTTCCATCTGTACTTTCCCTGCGTATTCAAAATGAACAAAGGGCGGGATTTAGAAGCACATCATTATGTTGAAACTGGATCACTGAACTGCTGCTAATGAAAAAATATGAAAAAACAGATCAGCAGCAGGTACAATATGAAAAAATTAACCTCTGGACAGAGCCACATGCTTTAAATAACCTTAAAAGATTATAATATACCACAGTAGTAACGTTCAAAGTAGCTCAAAAACTAATAGCAACTATTTTCTCTAACTTATAAAGTTTGCATTGCCTGCATTCTTCTTACATACACTGATACACTGATTCACAGATTCACATGACTGACATACACTGATACCTCTAGACAGGCAATGCAACTATGGTTTCATGAGTTCATACACATCTCTACACTGACCAATCCATGGAGTGTCTGTATGGCACTATAAGTCTTGTGATTAGCAAATTGCAGAACACTACAAAGTTTCTGGACTTTAAATGGCTAATATAGGAGCCTTCTCATTTTTTAGTTTTTCATAACAACTTAATGCAGAAGCAACTTAATATAGAAACACCTGGCTTGTTACAGTAAACAAACTCCTATTTCAAAACATCAAGAACACACCGGTCATTCATACTTAACTATTTTAAAGTTGAAATTACCTATTTTACCTCCAGGACATTATTCAGATTGGTAACAATGTTAAAAACTGTACAACAGAAGGAAAAACTTTTCCAAAGCTCACATCGTATTTTCAGGGTAAAATAGTAATTTCAAACCAAAGGCCCTTAAACTGAAAGTTCTTAAAACCTTTCTATTTACTTTCTAATTTAAACTACTCTTTTAAGTTCTAACCATAGTTCCCATTTGAGGATCCCCTTTATCTACAGGTTCAACAACCGCACTCCTAAATAGCATATTTAGTCTGAACGAAGATTTAGTACAACAACAGTCTAAAGTAGCAGATGAAGCATTCGAAGGTAAGCAATGTTTTTTGCTACAATATTAGAACTTGTCAGTTGTCACATTATGTGTCAAGTTCTAATGATAGTGACACAGTAAGATTCAAGATCCGGTCCACCATCTTCTAAGTTCTAATTATAGTCACAGGAACCATTTATGGCGGTATATATCATTCCTATGGTATTCCGAAACAGATTTACACTAAAGACCACTATAACTCATATTTGAATCTTATGCGAACAACAACATTTCAAATGGTACGATCAGAACACTGTACTGTCAAGGGCAAAGGAGTCAATTAACTATCTTATTTAGCTGAAAAAGGGGACTGATGGGTAAAATGTGGTGAAACCATGTCCATGACTGATGGGTAAAAAACCACACACTGAACCAACTTAACTGGGAGTGTTTAGAATTAGATCACTCAATGCCTCGACACAGTTTGTACACAAAAATAGCTAAATAGGGGCTTAATTGGGAGTCTCTTCTTAATAGTCCAAAATTCATGAGTTAATGGAAAAGTTTGGTAAGTTGATGCTTATATTAACTAGATATAAAACATGAATAAGTTTGCTTAAGAGCATTGGGTACCATCACGCCCAACTAACGATAAATCTAGGTGCACACCAATTCGCTTGGGCCACTATGTTTTCTTTCCGCTAATTTAGACTCTGTGCGTACTATGTTATCTTTTTAGCTACTACAATTGACACAATCTCCTCTTTCTCACATTTTTGCAAAATATAACATTTGTAAAATATATTTTTGCTAATTTGATAAGACTCAAGAGTTCTTATTTTCTATAAGAAAAAAGTAAACAGTTGTAAAATATAACAGTTCCTAACTGTCGTATACTAAAATAGGCAAATCCAAACACTGATATTTTAAACAGTTGTAAAATAGGTAAATTATAAGAAAATTAGCTAATAATGAGCCGAGTCTGAGATATTAAAACCCATCCTATTTTGCCCTGTCCTAATAATATACCACATTGCCACCTACGGTTTTAGAGCCTAAAAACACTTAAATTGATAAAATGAACACATTACAATACCTTAAATAAGTTAAACCATGTGTCCCTCTCCTCTTTCGGAACTTTTTTCCAAGTATCCCACGCTCCAGTAAAACGTGATTTCCATATGATCGTGACGTTACGAGTCACCCCTTTAGATGGTATAAAGCTACATGAAAAGAGAATCATTAGAAGTTATATTCATATGCAATAACAATCTTGTCAAGCACTATTTACTTACCTTTTTCTTTGAACTCGTAAAACTATACGCATATCTTCGTTATTTTGATGATCATCACCGTCCCTTATATTGTTAGCATCACTAACCTCTTCGGTTGCCATCCTGGTACTCAAGAGAAAATCATGGTAATTATTAGTACCAAATTACATATATGCAAATTAAACTACCATATACAGAGGATCATCTACTTTATATAGTCAAGCACTACAACTCTGACGGAAAAAAACCATAGTCAAGTACTGCAATTAAAGTCATACAATTAAAGTCATATAGGTTTGATAAAACAAACATAGACTTACGCAAATAAAAATTAAAACCATATACTAAGTGAATATAAAAAATCATCATCAGTGTAAGGGTCTGCCCCATTATTATATCTCGATTCCTCTTCTTCAGTCTCTTCTTCTTCAATCTCTTCTTCTTCAATCTCTTCTTCTTCTTCTTCTTTCAAATGGGTCAATTGTTCTATCTGCACCTCTTCCATATCACTTTCATTATCTTCTAAGTGTTCAACTTCATCATGTTCAGTGACAATGAAAGGTATTGTGTTGCCATCTTCTTGGTAAGCTGAGTCTATCAAGTGTGAAGGGGCAACAATAGTACTTCTCGCCTTGGTTCTACAAACTGCCCACCAATCAATCTTGTATCTACATAAACTAGGATGATCGATAAAGTATACTTGTTGTGCTTGGTGTGCCATAATGAACGGGTCATACTGAAGTAACTTCTTCTTGTGGTTGATATCTATAAGCCCGAACTCATTATGGACTTTCCAACCCCGATTTTTAACAGGGTCAAACCAGTCACACTTGAAAAGCACAAGCGTATTTAGGTTTGAGCAACCAATGTAATCTAGTTCGATAATATCCATCAGGCGGCCATGGTATTCTCCTTCTTCACCAATAAGACACAAGTCGGTATTTGTTGTTTTCTGACCAGAACTATGATGCATAGTATGAAAGTTAAACCCATTCACATAACACATAGGGTACGTTCTCACATCTCGACTAGGGCCAAGTGCTATATTTTTTATTCGCTGATTGACCAGACTTTGATTTTCTGGATTACGGACATAATCACTTAGCCAACGTCCAAACCTCTTTTTAGTAACATCCACCAGTTGATTGTTAGATATATTTGGCATTTCTAGTTTCACCTCGCCCTCAAAAATCCTACAAAATTGTAGTATATAGTTAAGAAACTTATTATATCAGAAATGTTAACTCTTTAACAGTAAAACTACAAGAGAACATGAACCTGAAAAATGGCTGGATTTCCTCACAGTTTTGAAGGACATAAATGATGGCATTGTCGTATTCATCATCTTTTAAGTAACGACGCTTGCTATTTCCAGAAGGCCTTTGATAGGTGTGTAAACACCCATCATTTTTCCACTTAATTCTGGCTAAAAAAAGACCAAAACACGTATTTAATATCATTTGTGTGGAATTATGCGTGGTTTTTGTGTTTATTGTGTTTTCAGAGCTAACCGGATGAATATTAAAGAAAACATGGAATTGCACGGGTTTTATCGAAGAAAAAGACTCAAGACGAAGTCTATTGTCCAAGAGATGCAAAAGATTTGAAGTCACTGGGCCTATTTGAAGATTTATCGAAGAAAAGGACCCAAAGATGGAAGATTTACATAAGTCGAAGAAACTCAAGTCTATTAAACGAAGAAATTAAAAGACGAGTTGAATTTAATCGACGACAAATCCCGAATCAGAATCGGAAACGTCAACTTTTCTGAAAAGACGAGAAGACAAGAAGAACGGGAGAAAGCCCACTCACCAACCAAAAGACAAGACTATATAAAGTCCACCCTTCACACTTTTCATTCAGTTTTTTTTAGTTTTTCTTTTCCCATCTTTTTCTCCCTTTCTGTTCGTAGTCATCACCAACACCACTAGGGTGTTTGGTGATTTTGATTTTTATTGTTCCAAGAATCTTGTAGTTTAATCTTTGTCTTGTGATTGTTAAAACCTTAATCATTCAATATATCAATCTTTCCATTTCATCTTGTTCATCTTAATCTTTTTGATTCCAAGTCTTAAAGTTTATTTTGTTAAATTTGATCTTCAAAAGTTGTTGGGTTTTATGTTTTTATTGATGGGATTTGTTGTTATTGGTTAGTATATCATTTGTGTTTAGTTTTATTTAAGTTTTGGTTGAAAACTTGGTGAATTTTTGGCTTAAATCGATTTCCCCTGTTCTTCGGTAATATTACTGTTCTTGAGTTTCCCAGGTTCCGGATGAACCAAAAGTTCCGGATGAACTAAAAGTTCCGGATGAACAGAAAGTTCCGAATGAATGTAGTTTTCAAAAGTTCCGAATAAGTTTTATGTTAAAAAGTTCCGAATCAGTCTTTAAGTTCCGAATCAGTTTATTCTTCAAAAGTTCCGAACCAAGTTCCGAGTGAACTTCCGGACGAAAGTTCCGAGTGAACTTCCGGACGAAAGTTCCGAGTGAACTTCCGAACCAACTTCCGGATCAACTTCCGAGTCAATCTTCCAGATAAACTTCCGGACGAAAGTTCCGAGTGAACTTTCGGACGAAAGTTCCGAGTGAATGATTTTTCAAAGTTCCGAATGAATGATTTTTAAAAGTTCCGAATCAATTTTCCTTAAAAGTTCCGGATCAACTTCCGAGTCAATACTTCCGAACCAACTTCCGAGTGAACTTCCGAATCAAGTTCAACTTCCGAATCAATTTTCTTTTGAGCATTTTTAAGTCTTACTTTCTGTTTCTTCTTACTTACTGTTTCTTCATTTTATATTTATATTTTAATTTTATTTCTAGTTTTATTAATTGTCATTAAATTAATTGTTTTTGATTTAAGTTTTCATGTTAATGTATTTAAACCTTTTAGTAGATTAGAAAACCAACCCCCCTTCTTAGTAACCAAGAACAATCATTCCACTTAGAATCGAGATCAATTCGAGAGGATATCGAGAGAATATAGAACCCCATTGAAAATCATAGTATCAAATGGCGCCGCTGCCGGCTCTTCTCGTTAAGATCAACAGTTTTTTGTGAGAACTTGGATTTTGGGATCCGTTCCCCGTGAACGTTACTTTTTCATAAAAGAGTAAAGTGCAAAAATCATCCCTGTGGTTTGTCAAAAGTTTGAATTACATCCCTCGTTAATACTTCGCGCAACATACATCATTGTGGTAGTAAAATAGTACACCATACATCCCTGAGGACGGATGGTGCAAATATTTTTCCGTTAAGGGTTAAAAGTGTTTGTTATCTTAGGGGTATTTTAGTCCTTTTACAACCTAGGGATGGTTTTTGCACCTAACTTTTCAAAAAAAAAAATTTCCAAAAAAATTTCAAATTTTTTTTAAAAAAGTTTCGAAAATTTTTTTCTTTTTTCGAAAAATGTTTTTTTTTAATGTTTTTTTTTTAAGTTTCAAAAATATATTTGAAAAAAGTTTTTTTCAAAAAAAATTTAATTTTTTTTTAAAAAGTTTTGAAAAATGTTTTTTTTAATGTTTCGAAAAATGTTTTATTTTTTAAATGTTTTCTTTTTTAAAATAAGTTTCAAAAAAAATTTGAAATTTTTTTTTCGAAAAAATTCAATTTTTTTTTACATTTTCGAAAAAAGTTTTTTTTCAAAAGTTTTTTTTAAAAAAAGTTTTTTAAAAAAAGCTTTTTTTAAAAAAAGTTTTTTTTTTCGAAAAACATTTTAAAAAATAACTTTTATAAAAAAAATTTGAAATTTTTTTTTTTTCGAAAAAATTCAAATTTTTTTTTAAAATTTTCGAAAAAAGTTTTTTTTTAAAAGTTTTTTTTAAAATGTTTTTCGAAAAAAAAAACTTTTTAAAAAAAAAAGCTTTTCTAAAAAACTTTTTTTTCAAAAAAATTCAAATTTTTTTTTAATCTTCGAAAAAAAAAAAATTTCAAAAGTTTTTTTTATAAAAGTTATTTTTTAAAATGTTTTTGGAAAAAAAAACTTTTTTTAAAAAAAACTTTTTTTAAAAAACTTTTTTTAAAAAAGCTTTTGAAAAAAAAAACTTTTTCGAAAATTTTAAAAAAAAATTTGAAACTTTTTGAAATTTTTTTGGAAATTTTTTTTTTTGAAAAGTTAGGTGCAAAAATCATCCCTAGGTTGTAAAAGGACTAAAATACCCCTAAGATAACAAACACTTTTAACCCTTAACGGAAAAATATTTGCACCATCCGTCCTCAGGGATGTATGGTGTACTATTTTACAACCACAATGATGTATGTTGCGCGAAGTATTAACGAGGGATGTAATTCAAACTTTTGACAAACCACAGGGATGATTTTTGCACTTTACTCTTCATAAAATTTTCAAAAACACAAAAAAAATATAAAATTTTCAAAAATCCAAAAAATAAAAAAAAACATAAAAAAACCAAAAATATTTTTGCTTTGTTTTTGCCTTGTTAGTTCTTTTGCAGGTGCATGCGTACACGATCAACGTCTTATCAAGAGCCCGAGCCTCTCGCAGACTTAGACATGGCCGGTGTACAAAACAACAACAACATACCACCTCAAAACAATAATAATAACAATAACAATCCACCTTTCAACAACAACAACAATGAGCCTCTACCGGATAATCGCCCGATGATTGAACTCCTGCAAGCTCATGTAGATGGCAACACTGATCCAATTGTTATACCCGCGATTGCAGCTAACAATTTTGAGCTCAAATCCGGCTTTATCCAGATGGTCTCTGCTCAACCATTCTTGAGGCGTACCATTGATGATCCACATGACCACATCAAGAGATTCTTGCAACTAACCAACACGGTCAAATTCAATAGTGTTCCACAAGAGGTAATCCGTTTACAACTTTTTCCCTTTTCTTTAGAGGGACAAGCCCGGCATTGGCTTGCTAAGGAACCGCCACAGAGTATTCTTTCATAGACGGATTTGGAGACCAAGTTTATCAATTACTTTTTCCCACCCTCTCGTACTACCGCTTTGCGGAATGACATTATCAATTTTGAACAAAAGTACGATGAGTCGTTTAGTGAATCTTGGGATCGTTTTAAAGATCTTTTAAGAAAATGCCCACAACATGGTTTTACCAAAGTGTATCAAATTAACACTTTTTACAATGGTTTAAGCATGAATGACCAAGATTCACTAAACAGTGCCTCGGGGGGGTAATCTTTTGGCTAAGACTTCCAATGCTGCTTGGGATATCATTGAGAATAAGTCTCGTGTACAAACCAAGAGTGTTCGGACCAATGTTGCTAGTGCTAGTACTAGTTACAGCGATAAGCGACTTGACAAAATCACCGCGCTTCTTGAATCGCTTGCTACCCAAACCGCCAGCAACACCAACAACATCAACGCTAGAAACGCTAAAGACGCTCAAGTCAATGCTGTTAGCCAACCATGCGAGATATGCGGGGGTCCTCACTCTTACACCACTTGTACTGCCACCCAAGACTACCCTTCTGAAAATGTGAATGCAGCATACGGCACCTATCCTCAACCTGCTTATCAAGCTTGATCTCAAGGTGACCGCAACTTGCTTAGCTACAGCTCTAACAACTATCTCTCACCACCTGGTTTTCCTCCAAACAACCCAAACCAACAACAAAGCCTCAATCGCCCTCCTCAACAACAACAACAACCTCGTACACCATACATACCACCTCACAAACAACAACAACCACCTCAAAGAAACAACCAAGGTTACCAGCAACCTGCTTATCAACCGCCCGCATACAATGCTTCTCCCAACCAACCCACCGCTTTACACCAAGAAGTGGAAACCTACATGAGGACTAACGATGTGATCGTGGGAAATCTTCAGCGGGAAGTGCTCAATTTGAAAGCAGACCAGGTCAAACAAGGGAACGATCTGAGAGCTGATATGCGAAACACTTTGGATAGTCAAACAAATGACTTAAAGAACATGATGGCTAGTTTCTTCCAAAGTAATCAACCCTCTTCTTCGGGTACTCTTCCGAGTAACACCGTTGCGAATCCAAGAGGGGAGATGAAAGCAATCACCACTCGCAGTGGCAAAGGTACAAAGGAACCCGAGCTTCCTATACCTCCACCGGTGGTTGTGACTAAGGAGAACGAGTCACCTGCTCCTATTCCTCATCCTTCTTCTTCCCCAATTTCTCCACCTCCTTCACCTTCTACCCCCATTTCCCCACCACCCGTGGTTGTGAGTGATCCTATTCCCCTAAAGCCTTCTTCTTCATCCAATATACCTTATCCTTCAAGGTTGAGGAAAGAGAAGCAAAAGAGCAAGGATGATATTCAAGTTTCAAACTTTCTCAAAATGTTTAAACAATTGAATTTTAACATCTCCTTTGCCGAGGCTCTCGCTCACATGCCCAAATACGCTAAGATGTTTAAAGATCTTCTAAGTGATAAGGAAAAGCTTCTTGACATTGCTCAGACCTAACTTAATGAGAACTGCTCCGCAGTGCTTTTAAGGAAATTGCCCACCAAACTTGGTGATCCGGGTCGCTTTTTGATTCCTTGCAACTTCCCGTGAGTAGAGAGTTGCATGGCCCTAGCCGATCTAGGTGCCAGTATCAACTTAATGCCCTTAAACGTTTGGAAGCAATTATCTCTCCCTGAGCTAGTCCCCACCAAAATGACTTTGGAATTAGCTAACCGTACGGTTGCTTATCCAGTGGGGATAGCCGAAGACGTCTTTGTAGGAGTCGACAAATTCAATTTTCCTGTCGCTTTCGTCGTTGTTGACTACGACATGGACCCTCGTGTGCCATTGATCATTGGTCGTCCATTCCTGAGGACCGGTCGCACTCTAATCGATGTTGAAGCCGGTGAGCTTATCATGAGAGTGGGTGACGATAAAATCGTCTTCAACATGGGAAAGCTTTCTAAACAGCCTTATTCATACGAGAGTGTTAATTGTATTGACGTTCTTGATGAGGCTTGTGAAGAACACTTCAAAGATGCTTGTAAAAGTATTCCTACCTCTCTTCCCAATGTTGAGACCGTTTCCTCTATTGACTCGTCACTATCTCTATTTGGAGAAAGTGATTTCCTTTGGAAAGATTTGGAAGCCACCATGGGCGATGTGAACTAAGACCATGACGATTCTACCACCAATTGGGATTAAGATCTCCGCCTCATTGAAAACCTTCTCAAAGAAGACAATCTTTCTCTTCTATCTCCGACGGTTACTGCTATTGATCCTCCTTCTCCTAAAGAGGTGACTAATGATGATCCATCGTTAGTTTCACCATCTATTGAGGATCCTCCCACTCTTGAGCTTAAGGACCTACCTCCTTATCTTGAGTACGTTTTCCTTGACGACAACGAGAAGTTACCGGTCATCATCGCGAAAGACCTGAAAGAAGAAGAAAAAGCCCGCCTTGTCGCCGTGTTGAAGAAGCCTAAAAGAGCTATCGCTTGGAAAATCTCCGACATTCGTGGAATTGATCCTCACTTCTGCACACACAAAATTCTCATGAAGGACGACTTTAAGCCCACAATTCAAAGCCAACGAAGGGTGAATCCAAAAATCCATGAAATCATCAAAACAGAGGTTATCAAACTTCTTGATGCGGGTATGATTTACCCTATTTCGGATTCACCATGGGTTAGTCCAGTCCATTGTGTGCCAAAGAAAGGCGGCATCACCGTTGTGCCCAATTCAAACAACGAGTTGATTCCTACCTGTCTCGTTACTGGGTGGAGAGTTTGTATAGAATACCGCAAACTCAATGATGCCACGAGAAAGGATCATTTCCTTCTACCTTTTATGGACCAAATGCTTGAACGTTTAGCGGGTAATAAATATTACTGCTTTCTTGATGGTTTCTCAGGTTATTTCCAAATACCCATCGATCCCCAAGATCAAGAGAAGACAACATTCACTTGTCCCTATGGCACATTTGCTTACAAAAGAATGCCTTTTGGCTTATGCAATGCCCCCGGGACTTTCCAAAGGTGCATGTTAGCTATCTTCCATGACATGGTTGAACAAACCATGGAAGTCTTCATGGATGATTTCTCGGTTTTCGGGGATTCCTTCTCTTCTTGCCTTGCCAATTTGGAACGTATGCTTAAGCGGTACGAAGACACTCGCCTTGTTCTAAATTGGGAAAAATGCCATTTTATGGTAAAAGAAGGCATTGTGCTAGGACACAAAATCTCTAACGCCGGTCTTGAAGTCGATCGTGCTAAAGTAGATGTCATAGCCAAATTACCTCCACCTTCAACCGTGAAGGGTGTGAGAGGCTTTCTGGGTCATGCGGGCTTCTATCGTCGATTCATTCAGGATTTCTCTAAAATCGCTCGCCCGATGACCCACCTCTTGGAAAAAGATACCCCTTTTATCTTTTCCAAAGAATGCCTTGAAGCCTTCAACTTGTTTAAGGATAAGCTTACTAAGGCACCAGTCTTGGTTATCCCTAATTGGGAGCTGCCTTTCGAGTTGATGTGCGATGCTAGCGATTTTGCTATTGGTGCGGTTTTGGGCCAAAGAGTGAATAAACACTTCCAACCAATCCACTACGCTAGCAAGACAATGACGGGAGCTCAATTGCATTACACGACAACCGAAAAAGAGCTTTTAGCTGTTGTCTATGCTTTTGAAAAATTCCGCCCCTATCTTGTCCTTTCCACCACAATCGTATATACGGACCATTCCGCATTGAAGTACTTGATGACAAAGCATGATTCTAAGCCAAGACTTCTTCGCTGGGTTTTACTCCTTCAAGAATTCAACATTGAAATTCGTGACAAGAAGGGAGCCGAAAACCTGGCCACGGATCATCTGAGCAGACTTGAGGATCCATATCAAGGGGATCATCCGAACAAAGAGATCAATGATTCTTTCCCCCTTGAGACCTTAATGTCTATAAATCTCAATCTTGATGGCACCCCGTGGTTTGCCGATATTGCAAACTACTTAGCGGGTGGTGTTCTCATCCAAGGGTTAACATCCCAACAAAAAAAGAAGTTCTTGAACGATGTTAAGACTTACTTTTGGGATGACCCTTTTCTATTCAAACAATACGCTGACTTGATTATTCGCCGATGTGTTGACGGACCGGCCGCTTTGGACATTCTCCAGGCTTGCCACAAAGGACCCACCGGTGGTCACTTTGGTCCCAACTACACTACCAAAAAAGTTTTTGATTCGGGATTCTATTGGCCCACCATTTACCGTGATGCTCATGAGATGGTTAAACATTGTGATGCTTGCCAAAAACAAGGCAAGATCACACATAAAGATGAGATGCCTTAAAATTTCATACAAGAATGTGAAATCTTTGATGTATGGGGCATCGACTTTATGGGGCCATTCCCTTCTTCTAAAGGCAACAAATACATCCTTGTCGCTTTTGACTACGTTTCCAAATGGGTTGAAGCCAAGGCTTTACCCACTAACGACGCGAGGGTGGTTTGTAAATTCTTGAAACAACTGTTTGCTCGATTCGGTGTTCCTCGTGCTATTATCAGTGACCGCGGGACTCATTTTTGCAACGATCAATTTGCAAGAGTCATGGCAAAGTATGGTGTCAATCATCGTCTTTCCACCGCTTATCATCCTCAAACCAACGGTCAAGCCGAGATATCCAACCGTGGATTGAAGAGAATTTTGGAGCGTACTGTGGGAGATCATCGCGCCGCATGGGCCGATAAGTTAGATGATGCTCTGTGGGCTTTCCGTACTGCTTATAAGACCCCGATCGGCTGTACGCCTTATCGTCTTGTGTACGGGAAAGCTTGCCACCTCCCTATCGAGCTGGAACATAAGGCATACTGGGCCTTGAAGTGGGCTAACTTCGACATCAACAAAGCCGGTGATTTTCGCAAGATTCAACTCAACGAGCTACAAGAATTAAGGAATCAAGCTTACGAGAACTCATTAATCTACAAGGAGAAGACCAAGATTGTCCACGATGCTAAAATCAAGAACCGAGAGTTCCACGTTGGTGATCAAGTCTTACTCTTTAACTCTCGGTTGAAGATCTTCTCAGGCAAGTTGAAGAGCCGCTGGTCTGGTCCATTCACCATCGCCAATGTCTTTCCCTATGGCACCATTGAGCTTTCTCAGCCAAATGGGCCCAACTTTAAGGTGAATGGCCAGCGTTTAAAATTGTACTTTGGTGAGGACATCTCTCAAGAGATGATTCCATCCCACACCATGTTCCCCATGAACTAATTTTGGGTCGAGTCAGGCTCGTGACTCGGTTATCAAAAACAAGCGCTCCTCGGGAGGCAGCCCGAGTATCTATCCTTTTATGATTTAACCTCCTAAGTGTAGGGGGCCTCTATAGGTTCTTTGTTTTTGTGTGGTGATGAGATTACAGGGATGAATGAACTCTTTGAGCCTTCGAAGAACCGTGCTCCCGTGTTATCCGAAATACGGTTCTATCTCTCAACTATCGTGATTCAATTTTATTCATACTCACATTTGAAATTGATCACTTTAGTCATCTCTTCTTTAACTTGAGTTAACCAACGTGCACAATGTCATAAGTGTAGGGGAGACTTTTCCCACATGCTTAAACATTAAGGACAATGTTTATCTTAAGTGTAGGGGGACTTCTATCGAAGTTTTAAGTGGACTTTTCCATGAAAATGCCTTCATTTAACCGGAAAATCATCTTTTTCAACATTTTTCAAATTTTTAATTAACTTTGGCCATTTAGTTGTAATTTTTAAATTTTTCTCGTTGCTTTCATATGTATATATCCCGCATTAAAGTCAAAAATATTAATAAAGTGGTGTAGCTAGTTTAGAAGTCTTTGACATATTAGGCCCGTTGCGATTATTTTGACTCAACCCGAATAGACTTATCTAAGTTTATTCTAGCTAGTATCCTTAACCATGTAGACCTTAATTGGTTTATTAGGATAAGTATCCACGAGTCTCATTACTTGAGATTTTAAATTGTGGAGGACGAGAAATGATAGAGTCAATTATAAGTCGGTATTCTTGCACAAGCTCACTTGGTGTAATTATTTGCCTATCATCCCATCACTTGCTAATAATTTATCTGCAATAAGTAAGGTCGTACGATTTGAAAAGTTACTTAGCTTCTAGCCCAAGATCGTTTAAAAGTTGCTCGGTAATGATAAGAGTTCATAGCCAAGGCATAACTTATGAAGCGGGGCGCGAAGATTGGCGAGTCCGAAAAGGCCCTAACAAGGCATGAGGATTCAATCTTATTGCTAAAGATCCAAGGTGATGTGAAAAGCATTATTCCCAAAGTCAATATGAAGGATCAAGACTCACGACGAAAAGCAATCAACTCCCATAAGATCATGGAGAAGTCTATCCGAAAAGACCCTAACAAGGTATGAGGATAAATAGATCCAAGTCCGAAAAGGAGGCAGATCGTTGTATCTCAAATCCCAAATAGAGATTGAAGAAATAATCATGAAGTCGTGGTCAACAAAGTTGGAGTACTCCTCAAAAGTCTCCAAGTGAAGAAACTCTATAACGAAGAGAAGACCATTATCTCAAGAACGTCTCTCGAAGATATGAAGTATGAAGTACATGCCAAATATCGGCCCGAGAAAGGTCTCAAATCGTGAACCAAGTTATGCCAAGATATGAACTTTTTGATATCCCGAGAAGCAGTTTTAAGAGATTTTGTCCTTTAGCTAACTATTGATCAAATCGTCCTACTTTGCTTTCAGCCTAAATAAACTATCGAAATAAGTCCAAAAATGCATCTTCATGATCATTCTAAGATAAAAATAAAATATAAGAAATACACCTAGGAATAAGGGAGTTTAAGCGTATAATTAAGCCATGTGTGTAAGTTTTTGATTTACTAACTTATAATAACAATGATCTCGTTTTTAAGCTTAGTTTGGGGAACGTGAAACTTGAGGGTGATAAATCTTCGCAGCACCAAAGCCCTAACGTAAGTCCTTGATCTCTTTGCAAGTTATTTCCATGTAGCTATTTTCAAGTGAAAATGGTTTTCTATCTTTTTGTTTAATTTCTTTTAGTACTTTAATTTTTGTTTAGTAGTATTTCAATAAGGCCAAGGTTGATTGATTATGAGAAAAGTGTAAATTTGCTTTATCACTAAGCATTGCATGAGGGCATGGCAATGGTTAAGTGTAGGGGATTTGATAGGTGTGTAAACACCCATCCTTTTTCCACTTAATTCTGGCTAAAACAAGACCAAAACACGTATTTAATATCATTTGTGTGGAATTATGCGTGGTTTTTGTGTTTATTGTGTTTTCAGAGCTAACCGGATGAATATTAAAGAAAACATGGAATTGCACGGGTTTTATCGAAGAAAAAGACTCAAGACGAAGTCTATTGTCCAAGAGATGCAAAATATTTGAAGTCCCTGGGCCTATTTGAAGATTTATCGAAGAAAAGGACCCAAAGATGGAAGATTTACATAAGTCGAAGAAACTCAAGTCTATTAAACGAAGAAATTAAAAGACGAGTTGAATTTAATCGACGACAAATCCCGAATCAGAATCGGAAACGTCAACTTTTCTGAAAAGACGAGAAGACAAGAAGAACGGGAGAAAGCCCACTCACCAACCAAAAGACAAGACTATATAAAGTCCACCCTTCACACTTTTCATTCAGTTTTTTTTAGTTTTTCTTTTCCCATCTTTTTCTTCCTTTCTGTTCGTAGTCATCACCAACACCACTAGGGTGTTTGGTGATTTTGATTTTTATTGTTCCAAGAATCTTGTAGTTTAATCTTTGTCTTGTGATTGTTAAAACCTTAATCATTCAATATATCAATCTTTCCATTTCATCTTGTTCATCTTAATCTTTTTGATTCCAAGTCTTAAAGTTTATTTTGTTAAATTTGATCTTCAAAAGTTGTTGGGTTTTATGTTTTTATTGATGGGATTTGTTGTTATTGGTTAGTATATCATTTGTGTTTAGTTTTATTTAAGTTTTGGTTGAAAACTTGGTGAATTTTTGGCTTAAAATCGATTTCCCCTGTTCTTCGGTAATATTACTGTTCTTGAGTTTCCCAGGTTCCGGATGAACCAAAAGTTCCGGATGAACTAAAAGTTCCGGATGAACAAAAAGTTCCGAATGAATGTAGTTTTCAAAAGTTCCGAATAAGTTTTATGTTAAAAAGTTCCGAATCAGTCTTTAAGTTCCGAATCAGTTTATTCTTCAAAAGTTCCGAACCAAGTTCCGAGTGAACTTCCGGACGAAAGTTCCGAGTGAACTTCCGGACGAAAGTTCCGAGTGAACTTCCGAACCAACTTCCGGATCAACTTCCGAGTCAATCTTCCGGATAAACTTCCGGACGAAAGTTCCGAGTGAACTTCCGGACGAAAGTTCCGAGTGAATGATTTTTCAAAGTTCCGAATGAATGATTTCTAAAAGTTCCGAATCAATTTTCCTTAAAAGTTCTGGATCAACTTCCGAGTCAATACTTCCGAACCAACTTCCGAGTGAACTTCCGAATCAAGGTCAACTTCCGAATCAATTTTCTTTTGAGCATTTTTAAGTCTTACTTTCTGTTTCTTCTTACTTACTGTTTCTTCATTTTGTATTTATATTTTAATTTTAATTCTAGTTTTATTAATTGTCATTAAATTAATTGTTTTTGATTTAAGTTTTCATGTTAATGTATTTAAACCTTTTAGTAGATTAGAAAACCAACCCCCCTTCTTAGTAACCAAGAACAATCATTCCACTTAGAGCCGAGATCAATTCGAGAGGATATCGAGAGAATATAGAACCCCATTGAAAATCATAGTATCAGCCTTGTTGGATGCTTGAATATTGATAAGACATCCGCACTCTCATTCAAATTTCCCCCATCATCATTTCGCCTCACTATTGTTGAGTATGTTAGAACATGAGGCTCAAAATAGTGCGAGCAAAAGTTTGAGATCTCTTCCATTATGTAAGCTACGCATATTGAACTCTCCACTCGAGCTTTATTTTTAACCTTTTTCTTTAGGTGGTACAAATATCTACAAATATCAAGAGTATCCTTAATAGAGCTTTAATAATTCACAGTAAGAGGAATAAGAGAATGATGGTTAGGACAATTATGAGACTATTATCCATCTATACTGAACTGGACCACCAACTCTTGCTTCGTATGAAAAATGAACTACCAAATGCTCCATGTGGTCAAAGAATCCCGGTGGAAGAATCTTCTCAAGTTTGCACAATGTCACCACAATATCTTTTTCCATCTTCTCTAACTGGTCTACTTTCAATGTAGTCGAACATAAATTTCTAAAAAAAAGACTCACCTCTGTCATTGCCTTCCATACAGGTTCAGGCAACATTTCTCTAAATGCAATCGGTAACAATCTCTCCATGAATACATGACAATCATGACTCTTCATGCCAACATCTTGCCTTTTTGTATATCTGCACACCTTGATAGATTGGAAGCATATCCATCAGGAAATTTCAAGTTTTTTACCCATTGTAAGACAAGTTGCTTTTGCTCTTTAGTCAAAGAGAACAGTGCCTTCGGCTTTGAGACCTTTCCATCGACATCAATAACCAACTCTAGCTCCCCTCGCTTGCAATACTCCTTTACATCTTGTCTAGCTTTCCCATTATCTTTGGTCTTATCTTTATCATCCATTATTATGTTAAACATATTGTCAAACACATTTTTCTCCACGTGCATGACATCAAGATTGTGTCGAATAAGATTAGTGTGCCAATATGGTAGATCCCAAAATACTTCGTTTAGTCCAATTGTGATAAACTCCGAATCTCGTGAACTCTTTTCCTATCGAATAGTGTTGATCAGTAACCTTCGGGTAATGACGAACTCCACTCCATATTTCCTCACCCAATAACCTAGGTGGAGGTGCATCCTTCTCAACTCGTCCCTTGATAAAAGCATTTTTGTTTCTTCTAAACGAATGATTCATTGGCAAAAACTGACGATGGCAATCAAAAAAAGTTGTCTTCCTGCCATGTTTCAAAGTAAAAGCTTTGCTTTTTTCCATACAATATGGACAAGAAAGCTTCCCATGTGTACTCCAACCCGACAACATGCCATATGCCGAAAAATCGTTGATTGTCCACATAAGTGTAGCTTTTAGTTGAAAATTCTGCTTCTTAAATGCATCATAGGTTTCTACACCATCTTTCCACAACCCATACAGCTCATCTATCAATGGTTCTAAGAATACGTCAATATTCCTTTTTGGACTATGAGGGCCTGGAATGATTATTGTTAGAAACATGTACGGAATCTTCATACACATCCAAGGAGGTAGGTTATATGGTGTCACAATGACTGGCCAACAAGAATAAGTGTTAGATGACATCCCAAAGGGTGAGAAACCATCAGCACAAAGTCCTAACCTAACATTCCTTGGTTCCGCCGCAAAATATGGATGAGTTCGATCAAAATGCTTCCACGCCTCTCCATCAGATGGGTGTGACAATACTCCGGGCTCTCTTCGATATTCATGATGCCATGTCATATGTCGAGCTGTATCTTTAGACATATAAAGACGTTACAATCTTGGTGTAAGTGGCAGATAATGCATGTATTTGTATGGTATGTCTTGCATTTTTTAACTACCTTGCTCCATAGGTTTGTACCTAGGGTGACTACATATGTGGCACTTATCTCTATCCTTATTCTCCTTGTTGTAATAAATCATACAACCATTCGGACACACATCTATCTTTTGATACCCTAAACCAAGTTGTGAAACGATCTTCTTAGACTCGTAATAGTTAGGACACAACGTGGAATCTGGAATTAACTCTTTTACAGCCTGCATGATACGATCATAGCAACTCTGGCTCATGTTGTATTCTGACTTAATATTCAGAAATCTGGACATTGCCGACAACGTCGAGTGCTTTTCACAACCTTTATACACCGGCTCTTCTGCTTTTGACAGCAAGTCATAAAACCTTTTAGCTTCCGGATTTGGAGGTTCAGAATTTGGTGCTTGGGGAACGGAATCATGAAACTCGAGTGGATTAAAACTCGGCCCAGCCGCATCAAAGACCATTTTTTGGACTAAATTGACAGCTTCGTGTGATACTGGTTTACGAGATCCTTCAGTGCGATCATGTGATACTTGTCGACTAGGTCCTTGTGAAGGTTCTTCCCCATGCATTGTCCAAATATAATAATCAGGGATGAACCCATTTTTACACAAATCATATTCAGCTTCCTCTGTTTTTTTCCACTTTAGGTGTCTACACACCTTACATGGGCATTTTATTGTGCCATCGGTGAAACCTAAAGCATGAAAATAGCATGTTGCATGTTTGATGAACTCCTCAACTCCTTTATAAAACTCAGGAGTGTCCATTTTATACATCCACTCACGCGCATACCTTGAACTCATTATTACTGTGCTAAAAAGGTAAGTCAATAATAGTAAATACAAATGTATAAACCAAACCAATTATGAGGTAACACTCAAGCATGCACATATGAAGTATACTCTACTGTATACTAAACTTAGTCTATGATATTTTCTATCTCAATAATGATTCCTTCATATGTAGTATGTTATTGAATCACTATCTGTCTATGATATTTTCTATGATATTTGACTATGGCCTATTTGGTTGTTAGTTTATATAAAAATTTTGAAGGCTTATCTGCTTCATCAAAACGCTATATAGGCAATCACAAAACACCTTCAGAATCTATTATTTTTCAGCTAAAGAACATAACCGATTGTTTCTTGGTTTATTGTTTCAGGATGGTAAGCATGGTAAGGCTTGGGGAATTGTTCACAAAGATGGTGATTATTTCCCTTTAAGTAACTGTTACCTGTTTTGGTTTGCATCAGGGCAATACGAAGTTCATGGTCTGAGCAAATAAGCTAGGACACATAAAAAAAGATAAGCTTCCTGTTGCACATAAAACATATAACATGTACAACATTGCAATAGCTTAAATTCAATTCTTTGTTTCTTTGTTACTTGATATACAACAGAGATGCAACTTTAATGTTTAGTAAAGCAAAATCCGGTTAACCAAATATGTTCAGTAAACTGGTTACTAAAAACAGTATTTAAAGCTAACTTTGTATCAATAAAATCTTATTCTCATGTGACACCAGAGCATTAAAGCTTATACAAGTTTACCAGCAAATTAAACTCTAATGCCAGGTTAATTTTTCAGAAAAAGTATTTAATAGTTAGAATTTGCAATACTGCAGACAATTGCACACCATAAAGCTCGAATGATAAAGACTAACTAACTACTGTATCTCTTTTCCTTTTTCATTACCTGCATTTTAAGTTTTAACTAGTTATTTCGGATCTGTATGATTTATCTTAATTTTTTTATAGATTAATGTGGAAACTTATTGTTATAATTAAGTTTATCGGCTTATATATTTTTTATACATTACGTTTCGACCTTATTCGTCTTAGTTGATTGTCATTTTCCGAATGATGTGCTAGTTTCTAGTCTGATATTCTGCTGGTTTAAAACCTGCAATGTTCAGTGCGAAATTATGTACTGTGAAGTTATAACTAGCAAGTTGTACTCATTTGTTTCCAAATGAGGGTTTGATAGATTGAAAAGCCAACTTGATTTCTGATCTTTTAACCATTCCAGATGAAATTCAGTACATGTATTCCGGTCCGGTTTTTCATGAACAATGAATGCGGGGTCTGGAGTAGCATAGTGTATGTTACGGAAATTGATAAGAGATACCCGGCGGGAGCACCAAAGGTAACCCCCGTGACGGTTTCCATCCCTTTCCCTGGCTACCCTTACGTGTATAATTAGTGAACCCCAAACACCGACCACCAGACCACTTTGGTGGTGGTTTCCTCTAGTCACCAATTGTAAAAAAAGAATCAGCAAAATGTTCTGTTTAATCTCATGTATAAAACCTGAAGTTACTTGTTGGTCAAACACGCAGTAAAACCTTTACATATAATAGGAAAGTTCCCACAACGATGCAAGAAACAAAGTAAAATAAGACCAACAAGACAGACGAACATCGTAAAAAAGTATACCCAAACACTTATTACTAGACTCTGCCCCGACTATATGGTTTAAGATCACACCATGTAACATACTCACACTAGAACACAACTTTTCTTACAAAAGCAGAAACGGAAATGCGACCAACAATACCACATTTCTTCTGTTGATAGATGATTGTGTGAAGTTTGAGTTATTGTTGATTTACGCCGTCTAACTGATCAAAATTTACCTTGTTTTCTGTATGTGACGTTTGTGTTGTGTTTGAATCTTTTGGGGGATTAAAGGATGTTTTCGTTTAATCTGTAGGCTTATGAGCTTATTTAAATTCGGCTTATATGTAGGCTTATGAGCTTATTTGATTTCAGCTTATATTTCATAAGCCTCAATTTTTCTGGCTTTTTATGAGACTTGTGGGCCTATAGCTTATATAAGTTTATTACGATATGATAAACCTTGTATAAGCCCATAAGTCTCAAAATAAGCCAGTAACTAGTAGCTTATGAAATATAAGCTGAAATCAAATAAGCTTATAAGCGTACATATAAGCCAAAACATGCACCCCCTAAATAAGTCATAATAAGCTTATAAAAGCTTAAAGCTTCAAAACAACCACAAATAGTGAGCTTATGAAACATAATAAACTGAGCTATCACCATTGAAAACTAGGATAATCTAACCCTAACAAACTTAACGAAATCTCGAGTTCTACACTTATATAAACCGAAAAGTTCCAACATAAGCCACAAAAAATAGCTTATGCCTTATAGGTTTTTCAATCTTATATAAACCTAAAAACTACTAGATTATCATTCAACTTAAACAAAAGTCTATATAATAATCAGCTTATGCCTTATAGGTTTTTCAAATAAGCTATAAGCCAAACAAATAAGCTCATAACATAATCAAATAAGCCATAAGCCAAACAAATAAGCTTATAACAAATAAAATGAAATCAGCTCATAACATAATCAAATCATCTCATAACATAATCAAATAAGCTCATAACATAATCAAATAAGCCATAAGCCAAACAAATAAGCTCATAATATAATCAAATAAGCCATAAGCCAAACAAATAAGCTCATAACAAATAAAATGAAATCAGCTCATAACATAATCAAATCATCTCATAACATAATCAAATAAGCTCATAACATAATCAAATCAGCTCATAACAAATCAAATCGACTAATTTAGAATTTATACCGGAGAAGAAGGTGGTGAGCGGTGGTGTTGCGGTGGTGTTGCGGTGGCGTTATCCGATCGGTGGTGAGCGGTGGTCGAGATCCATATTTAACGGGGTGAATGAATATTTTTTTTGGGAAATGAGAATGAATATTTTCTTTGGGAAATGAGAATTTGGTGCTTGGGATATTAACGGGGTGAATGAATATTAGTTTTATTTTTTAAGTAAAATATCAATATAATTATTAAAAAATGATTAAATGTCAAGTTAGTTTTATTTTTTAAGTAAAATATTAGTATAATTATTAAAAAAATGATTAAATTAAAGTCGAGTAAAATTCAAAAATTGAATTGAACTGATAAATCGAGCGTAATAAGACTTAAAAAAATTAAACCGACCTTATTATGTTTAATTTTTGGTTTTATGTATTTATATATGGTTTTCGATTTTAGTTTGGGTTAAAACATAAGAAAAATAGATTTAAACTATTTACTCAGTTCGGCTATATTAGTTTTTGTTCAATTTCTGTTTTACTAGGTTAAATCTGCTTCAGTTATCAAATCAAGTTTTTTTTCAATCGGTTATCGGTTAAGTTTTGGCCCGTTGCTCAAACTTATTTTGAAAACATGGTTCAAACTAACAAGTCGTATAAACTGACATATCGAGTTATTAAAATGAGTTTATACTCCTTGTTATGTTAATATATGTGAGACCCCCAAAATCAGGTATGAAACAACTAGGCAGCAAGGGGGCGCCACGTCATGGTACAAGAAACAATGAAATATTATTGACATAAAGTTGACGTAATAAAAATTTATTCATTAAATCATAAAGAAATAGAGTTTTTAAACAAAGGTCCCAGATTTTTATAAGCGGAAATCTATAATTTAATTATGGTTTTGTAACTTATAGTTACAAAGAATACATGATAAACTTCTGACAGTTTTTAGATAAACCAAAGTTTAAGTACACACAGAAATCTCCAAGCTGCGATAATATCCTGCGGGCTCCCATCCAAGCAAAGTTAAGTATTAATACCTGAGATTAAACATGTAAAATCGTCAACATAAAGTTGAGTGATATTCATAGGTTTAGCAGTAAAGATGTGGAACACAAGCATTTATTTATAAAACAAGTAAATAGAGAAAATGGTTATGATCATTAACCATAGTCCGAAACCAATATTATTGCTGTTTAGTTCATGAACCGAAGCTTAACTCAAAGTAAGTTCCTTTAGGGAATATTCAGCCTAAATACTCAAGTATAAACAAATGTAAGTGCGTCAAGGTAATCGGGACGGGGATTGTCAATCCCGATGGATCCACCCACAACATTCGCGCTTAGCGCAAAGCATACAGGACAATTAACGGTTCATGATCAAGAAAGGAAACTTAAGGCTATTAACTATAAGCAATAATATCAATGAAAACTGTTGGAAATCATACAAGTCTGAATAGCATACAAGTTCTGGATAGCATACAGTTTTTAAATGGATGTGTTCCACCATGTAAAATCTCACCCCGCGTTTAGAAACAATGTACAAGTAGTAAAAGGGGCTATGAACTCACCTTAGCTACGAGGTGAATCAATATGGAACTTGAGGGCTGAGTAGTAACAACAAGAAATCAAGAAACTTTAAGTCATCCAAGACCTACGATGGCTGGGGTGCGAAAACTTATAAGATACAAAAATAACGTTTAGAAAACGCTTTTTTTACTATTAGTACATAAACCATCTTATAACTCGCAAGGCATTGCAACCTATTGACTCGAACCAATTTTGACTTAAAAAAACTACTTACCCACTGTATGATCATGTTTATAAACATTAACAATGCTCATCAAACTCATAAGTAGCAAACGCTTGTACACTTTGAGTCGAAAATTAACGTTAACAAATTGGCTGCACTAAATTTTCAGAAACATGCTGTAAAGATTGTATCATATCTAGAGTTCTAAATAGCTATAAGCTCAAACTTTATGGCCTTGGAAAGATAAAATTATTAACTTTTCAAATCTTTAAGAAACACTATCAAAGCTATTACCAATCAACGAGAAATGCAGTTTTAGTGCAGACTACCCAGATTTGACTTTTTCGACAAAAAATTGCATAAAACCATTTTGACCATCATTTACATTCCGTAAAAGATTTTAACTTAAAACCAATTGGAAATGTTCACATTTGACCTATGTTACTGTAATAAGTAATAAATATACCCACTTTGGTCTTTTATGCTTTGACCCCAAACACAAATTTGGCGCACATGTCGGTATTGACTAGTTTTGATAAAAAGATCATATTTTACTCATCCAGACACTTTCAAAAACCACCCAACTCACCAATTGTACTACACAACCAAGGCTATCCAAAAATCAAGAAAATTGCAGGTCTTATTTGTAGAAAAACTTCATGAATGGCTGTAGCAATCTGCTATCATTCTTAACCTCATTTTTGACACTAAAATTTACTTCTAACATCACCTAAACACTTGCACATCCTAAGCAATGCCTCTACAAGTACACAAGACCTATCATGATCATAATACCACCTTGACATCAGTAGCATATGATCTAAATACAAAAATCCGAATTTCATAATCAAAGTATTTAATCAAATAGAAATCAAAGCAATACAATGGTGCTAAGAGTACCTTAGTACAAGTGTGACGGATATGAGAACCGGGCTGTAGATGGCAATGGGAAATACTCCAAGGGATACCCGCGACCTACAAGAGTGATCATGACACTTAAGTATGCGTTTTATATAAATATAAAACAATTGTATCAAAATATTTTGTAAAAATATAATATGTATATAACTTGCACAACCAACCGAGTTTAAGTGTGGGTCATGACCTTCATGACACATAACCTGTATAAAATGCATAACATAATAGCCTAAGGTCTTAAATCAAGTAACCCAAGTGATTTGCACATAAAAACACCAACAATTTATTTAACCGTAGGCGTAAAGTCACATTTTATGGTATAGCTGTTTTGTAAATGGCGTAGCTCCCAATCCGTAAGTCCAACAACCATGGGATTTTAACCACTGGAACGGGTCTCTCATGAGGTTTCCAGAATGTTCAACCATTCGATCTAAGAGTTTACGGAACCTTTTAAAAGTCCAAAACACTAACAGCCTTACCGTAAGCACCTAATAGTCAAACTGCACTAGTCAAACTTGGGGCAAAATAACCCGTTAACCTATAAGGTTTAAGGGTCTGAGATTTCCACCATTGGAAAGCCTCAAGACTCTACTTTCGGCCCATACCAACCACGAGTAAATAGCTAATACCAATTGTCGGGAAAATTGCATTGTTTGAAGGTTACGAAATCAGAATTTAGGTTTTCGAACTCGGGTTTACCGTTTTTGTCATAAATTACAAACCGTGATAGAAACCGATGCGAGGTCAGCGGCGTTTGTTAGGTTATAATGTATACTAACCCAAATTGTCTTAAAAGGTCAAATATATGGTTCACGACCTGTATCAAATAGCTATACAAGTCTGTTGGGTCAGATTGGGTTCACAACCGTAAATCGGCCATAACTCACTCATCCGGAGGAGTTGATCGCCCATCCAACTCGCTACTAACATGTAAAAGTGTCAATGAATCCATCTAAGCTATAAAAACACAGCCTATATTGGAAAAATATGGGAGTTTTGGACTGATGTACCTGCTGTCCGAATTTTGATATAATAATCTATATACCAAACAACCTCTAATTCAATCCAAAACATCAAAAATACATCCTACACTAACTAAATTATATCAAGGCACAATAATTCTATAACATTCATGGTAGAAATCAAAACTTGGCCAAAAATAACAATCATAACAAGGGTTCTAAGAAAGGTATCAATGCCTAAACACTAATAAGCATAATGCATGATCATCCCATGATCAAACATACAAGAACACCAATTCTTGAAATTTATGATTTTCTTAAAATCAATTGCATGAGTATAATTCTTGTGGGTTTACAATGAGGATTGATCAAGGAGTGTTTTGGTGTGATTGAATTGTGTTTTTGAGCAAGAAAAATTGATGGATTGAGTTGTTCTTGGTGTTGTTAGTCGAACAAGAGAAACAGGGAAGGGAGGAATATGAGTTTGATAAAAGAAAATAACAGTAATGTTATCTGTGTATATGTTGGACGACCAGAGGTAAAAAAAAAGAAAAATGGGCTTTGGCCCATAAACACAATCTTATTGTTAGATAACTAAAGTCCAAAATTCAAAATACTCCTAGCCCGACTCGATTCCTAAAAACGCTAATCGTTCCGACTCGGTGCAAGTTATA
The DNA here is from genome assembly GCA_025667525.1 of Glebionis coronaria. Classification (NCBI taxonomy): domain Eukaryota; kingdom Viridiplantae; phylum Streptophyta; class Magnoliopsida; order Asterales; family Asteraceae; genus Glebionis; species Glebionis coronaria. The sequence continues at coordinate 73,654,914 of CM046882.1, read as the reverse complement.
ATACGTAAATGAAATATTAATAGAAACATAGTATTTTGACTTTATAAAGTCGAATTATAGAGCCATCGGTTCTCGTTCCATCGAATCGGGTAAACTTATTGTATAACGCGCACGAGTGTTTTTAAATCAAAAAAATTGTGATTTAAATAAATACGGAAAATAAAATAAAAATTTTATAATTCCAAATAAAGTATTATCGATGATCAGAAGAAAATACTTAAAATATAATTTATTTAAAACTATCAAGATCTCAGGATTTTTAGGAAGAATAGCAGAAAACGTAACATGTTGGAAAATTCAAGAGACATGAATAAAAGAATAAAATAATACCGGAGAAATACGAGTTCTCACAGTCGACCCCCCTAAAGGAACTCTGGTCCCTCAGAGTTCAACTGGAGACGGTAGAAGATTTGAACAAATGGGGATACCTAGCTTAGAACTGATTCTTCACTTTAACAGGAAATTTCTGCACCGCGACGGGAATCCCAATGAACATTAACAATTGGAATTACGCTTCAGCTTCTTAACTACTTTTCGAATTTATTTCAAACTCGGATTAAAATATTAACCGTTAAGTATGAAGAAATATAAAGAGATGGAGTGAACACGAGAATTGCTTAAACGGAGAAGGTGCGCTAGAACAAGTTAAGATTGATAATCGACTAGGAATCGCAAATCGTGCAAACTGTAAAACATGACAATCTTAAAACGTAACAATCTATTTACTAGTGAAATAGAGGGGAAATATGAATTACATATAGCCATTTGAAATACAAGTTGTCACCATTATCTGTCTAGGATTTGGTATTACTTTCAAACGCATCATAAGTATTTTCTTGATAAGGATTTCAAAGTAAAAGTAACTCAGTTCAAATAATTATTTAGATCAGCTAAGAGCTTTTGAATGACTGTATGAAATTATTGTTAAAAACTCATGTTTATCGTTAGCATTAGAGAAAATCAAGTTTCCGAATTATTTAGAATCATTGCTAGAAATTATAAATTAAATTGATAATTTCATTAGGTTGAAAGTAAAGCATGATACAATCAAATACTTTAAAAGATAAAGCTTGATATCCTTTTAAACAATAGTTATAAATCTACCAAAGAGGATGTATAGATCCGACATTAAACATGAAACGGGTATTTTGGTAATTTAAACATTCGATAGAATATGTAAAACGTTCTTAAAAATTTATAATAATTTTTTTAAAAATCCAAGAAGGTGTTTACTGCACCAAATGATAAACATATGACATATTCTGGTATCAATGGTCAGTAATTAGACGAGTGGTAAAGGGAATTATATCATAATAGAAAAATGAGGTAATAAGTAGAACATATATCATTGAATAAAGAAACATGTACTTGGAGACTCGTAATTTGTTCAAGAAAAGACAAGGAAATACATGCTTATATCATGAAAGGGTGCTACTCGCATAATATGTAAAAGTTTTTAAAACTTTATTTCATCTAACTTTTTTAGAAAGACATGTAAAAAGTTGGTTCTCGTTAAAATATTTAAGGTGACTACTGATTTAGCCTCGCATGGCTCCTTCTAAATTACGCATAGGTGATCAGGCCATGCATAATTTAGGACTAGCAATGCGATGCATATTTTCGTCAAACCAGTATTACATGTCATATATTTAAAATATATATATGGTACCAAAAATAGAAATCGGAATAATTTATGAAACTTTTCACAAGAAAGTAATTCGCTTGGTATTTAAATCAACACCTTTAATGTTACATGAATTCTTTTATAAGATCAAGGTAAAATAATTTGTGAAAATACCTCGTAAAACAATATTACTTGACGTTATAAAGTAACATTCAAGTATTTTATAAAGTCAAAGTAGAACGATTTGTAAAATGATTTGCAAACAATACGAGTTTGAGTTTATATGGCGACATTATAGCAATGTATAAATAGCAAGTGGGTAACACGAGGGTAGTAAAGGGTAATTAATACGAAATCGATGAAATGGTTACAAGGTGATAAGGTCTAAAAATCTTAGCCGGAATCGTCATGAGACACGTGTCAAAATGATAACGAACGATGTGAAAACAAGAACTTCAAATCTCGACCCAAATCAGTGGTACGATGAGAGAAAAGAAAGATAATATAAAATGACAAATAAGTCATATATAAAAGAAAGGAAAAAGGAATTCCGTATGCGTTCACATCTTAACAAATTGACATAAAAATGTACAACTTTCGACAAAATTATAGCTCACCAACAGTTTATCTAAACATTCGGTTTTAAAAGTTCACGATATATGTACGTAAAACTCGTACCCAAAGTTACTATTTTTAAATGTCTTCAAACGTAACTAATGTTTGTTAGTTGTAAAATATCATTTGTTAAATTTCTACAAGCTCAAACGAACTCAAAAATTTCTAAAAAACCATATTTCAAAATTCTATCAGCTTTGACTTTTTTTTAGTCAACTTAGACTTTTGGGTCTAACCCGATCAATTATCCCGTAAAATTACATGTTCAAGACTCGGAGTCTAAAGCAATTTAGTATAAACAATGTTTCGAACAACTTTCTATTTCTACTCAAGATCTGAAACCGAACGTAAAATGACCAAAATGCCCCTGCACGTTCTGCGCAGGTTTGACTATATTATCTTAAAACACAGATTTTTATTTTTAAGATTTTACCCGTTTATACTAGTTTTCGGACTTGGTTACCTACACGGTAAAGGCAAAACGGCATTTCAGACAACTTTCGTGTTTCGGCCGAAAGCCGAAACGGACCAGAAATGACGATTCTACCCCCTGCAGTTCTGCATCAGCAATAATTTCCATATACGCAGAAAATAAGTTATTAAATTTTACAAATTTCAAATGAGCGTAACTTGCTCGTTTTTAAGAGTTACGGTTCGAATTTTATGTCTAAACGAATGTCTCAACAAGTATAAACATATTTTTAAGTCTGAACTTTATAAAAATATTTTCTCGACACCGTTAAATTACCTTTAGATTTTCTGCATAAAGTATATTTTTCGACACCTTGAAATTTAATCAAACTTTATAACGACTCGGAATTTATATACACACATGACTTGTGGATTCCATAAAGACGAAAGAGAATAGATTATACAATTAAGCATATAAAGAAAAACATAGTATAAAATTGGTTTATGAATACCAACGATAATCTAAGAAATCAAAACGGCGCATGACATCCGTGTCTTCGATTTCAAGATGCAAGGTAGGAAGGTCTTTTGACGGCGCGATTTTCCAAAAAATACAAAGCATACCAAGAAAGATATGGAACATTAAGGAGTCGCACTCCCGGGCGAGGAGGTTAAATAAAAGGGAAGGATACAAGTTTATAGAAGTAAAATCGTATTCCAAACAAGCACCACGTATTAGAGGATATGAATTATAAGATGACGGTGTTGTTTCCAAGGTGCAAACGAACGTTGTAATTCGAAGTCAAAACGTAGAATGGTCAATGAAATAATACTTAATCGATATTCGAGTGTCGCGTAAAACGATGACGTAAAGGTCAATAAAGGTTACGAAGACCCACGATATTATTCCGCACGGATTTTAAGGAATGCTTTGAGGTGTGTGACTCACACGATGTCCTTTAGTCTTTTTCGGGGACACACTGAGCTACACAATGGTCTATAGACTAGACATCCAATCACGAATGGTCGGAAAACAATTTGGATATCTAAATAGATATCTTAAAGAGGTTTAACAGTGGAACTAATGCACAGGGTAGTAAAATGAAAATCGGTAGTTTCATTGAAAGCAATACTTCTTAATCCCAAACAATGGTATTACAAGAATACGCACAACTTGTAATAGTGAGTCGAGAAAAACAGACGGTTCAAAACGAACGATTATGCGAGGCCAGTCGTATCACGCATAGACGAAATAACAATAGTACTCAGAAAAGTGAGTATGAAAAGTCGACAGCATACGCGCTCCGAATACAAGTATGTAACGTCATAACAATATAAAATTATTGTAACAAGATCAAGTTTACATGAACAAGAATTCAAGAAATACAGTAAGGGTAAATGTAATCACAGAATATCAAATGATAATTCATTGAGCACAAAGGCTTTGAAAGGAGATAGTAATTATCTTCATGAGGGTAATGTAATATTTCAAATTGTAATCAAGAGGTGAAATACTACAACGATAATTAAAAATAAATAATAAGGCTTAGAGAGTTACCCGCGCAGATATCGAACAACAATGGCAGATTCTGTGTTTGACACTTCAAAACATGAAATATTTGAAATTTTCGGTTATAGACTAAGTTTTGAAAAAAAAGACTCAGTTCCCTATAACCATCGCTCTGATACCAATCTGTGAGACCCCCAAAATCAGGTATGAAACAACTAGGCAGCAAGGGGGCACCACGTCATGGTACAAGAAACAATGAAATATTATTGACATAAAGTTGACGTAATAAAAATTTATTCATTAAATCATAAAGAATTAGAGTTTTTAAACAAAGGTCCCAGATTTTTATAAGCGGAAATCTATAATTTAATTATGGTTTTATAACTTATAGTTACAAAGAATACATGATAAACTTCTGACAGTTTTTAGATAAACCAAAGTTTAAGTACACACAGAAATCTCCAAGCTGCGATAATATCATGCGGGCTCCCATCCAAGCAAAGTTAAGTATTAATACCTGAGATTAAACATGTAAAATCGTCAACATAAAGTTGAGTGATATTCATAGGTTTAGCAGTAAAGATGTGGAACACAAGCATTTATTTATAAAACAAGTAAATAGAGAAAATGGTTATGATCATTAACCATAGTCCGAAACCAATATTATTGTTGTTTAGTTCATGAACCGAAGCTTAACTCAAAGTAAGTTCCTCTAGGGAGTATTCAGCCTAAATACTCAAGTATAAACAAATGTAAGTGCGTCAAGGTAATCGGGACGGGGATTGTCAATCCCGATGGATCCACCCACAACATTCGCGCTTAGCGCAAAGCATACAGGACAATTAACGGTTCATGATCAAGAGAGGAAACTTAAGGCTATTAACTATAAGCAATAATATCAATGAAAACTGTTGGAAATCATACAAGTCTGAATAGCATACAAGTTCTGGATAGCATACAGTTTTTAAATGGATGTGTTCCACCATGTAAAATCTCACCCCGCGTTTAGAAACAATGTACAAGTAGTAAAAGGGGCTATGAACTCACCTTAGCTACGAGGTGAATCAATATGGAACTTGAGGGCTGAGTAGTAACAACAAGAAATCAAGAAACTTTAAGTCATCCAAGACCTACGATGGCGGGGTGCGAAAACTTATAAGATACAAAAATAACGTTTAGAAAACGCTTTTTTTACTATTAGTACATAAACCATCTTATAACTCGCAAGGCATTGCAACCTATTGACTCGAACCAATTTTGACTTAAAAACACTACTTACCCACTGTATGATCATGTTTATAAACATTAAAAATGCTCATCAAACCCATAAGTAGCAAACGCTTGTACACTTTGAGTCGAAAATTAACGTTAACAAATTGGCTGCACTAAATTTTCAGAAACATGCTGTAAAGATTGTATCATATCTAGAGTTCTATAATAGCTATAAGCTCAAACTATATGGCCTTGGAAAGATAAAATTATTACCTTTTCAAATCTTTAAGAAACACTATCAAAGCTATTACCAATCAACGAGAAATGCAGTTTTAGTGCAGACTACCCAGATTTGACTTTTTCGACAAAAAATTGCATAAAACCATTTTGACCATCATTTACATTCCGTAAAAGATTTTAACTTGAAACCAATTGGAAATGTTCACATTTGACCTATGTTACTGTAATAAGTAATAAAAATACCCACTTTGGTCTTTTATGCTTTGACCCCAAACACAAATTTGGCGCACATGTCGGTATTGACTAGTTTTGATAAAAAGATCATATTTTACTCATCCGGACACTTCCAAAAACCACCCAACTCACCAATTGTACTACACAACCAAGGCTATCCAAAAATCAAGAAAATTGCAGGTCTTATTTGTAGAAAAACTTCATGAATGGCTGTAGCAATCTGCTATCATTCTTAACCTCATTTTTGACACTAAAATTTACTTCTAACATCACCTAAACACTTGCACACCCTAAGCAATGCCTCTACAAGTACACAAGACCTATCATGATCATAATACCACCTTGACATCAGTAGCATATGATCTAAATACAAAAATCCGAATTTCATAATCAAAGTATTTAATCAAATAGAAATCAAAGCAATACAATGGTGCTAAGAGTACCTTAGTACAAGTGTGACGGATATGTGAACCGGGCTGTAGATGGCAATGGGAAATACTCCAAGGGATACTCGCGACCTACAAGAGTGATCACGACCCTTAAGTATGCGTTTTATATAAATATAAAACAATTGTATCAGAATATTTTGTAAAAATATAATATGTATATAACTTGCACAACCAACCGAGTTTAAGTGTGGGTCATGACCTTCATGACACATAACCTGTATAAAATGGATAACATAATAGCCTAAGGTCTTAAATCAAGTAACCCAAGTGATTTGCACATAAAAACGTCAACAATTTATTTAACCGTAGGCGTAAAGTCACATTTTCTGGTATAGCTGTTTTGTAAAGGGCGTAGCTCCCAATCCGTAAGTCCAACAACCATGGGATTTTAACCACTGGAACGGGTCTCTCATGAGGTTTCCAGAATGTTCAACCATTCGATCTAAGAGTTTACGGAACCTTTTAAAAGTCCAAAACACTAACAGCCTTACCGTAAGCACCTAATAGTCAAACTGCACTAGTCAAACTTGGGGCAAAATAACCCGTTAACCTATAAGGTTTAAGGGTCTGAGATTTCCACCATTGGAAAGCCTCAAGACTCTACTTTCGGCCCATACCAACCACGAGTAAATAGCTAATACCAATTGTCGGGAAAATTGCATTGTTTGAAGGTTACGAAATCAGAATTTAGGTTTTCGAACTCGGGTTTACCGTTTTGGTCATAAATTACAAACCGTGATAGCAACCGATGCGAGGTCAGCGGCGTTTGTTAGGTTATAATGTATACTAACCCAAATTGTCTTAAAAGGTCAAATATATGGTTCACGACCTGTATCAAATAGCTATACAAGTCTGTTGGGTCAGATTGGGTTCATAACCGTAAATCGGCCATAACTCACTCATCCGGAGGAGTTGATCGCCCATCCAACTCGCTACTAACATGTAAAAGTGTCAATGAATCCATCTAAGCGATAAAAACACAGCCTATAGTGGAAAAATATGGGAGTTTTGGACTGATGTACCTGCTGTCCGAATTTTGATATAATAATCTATATACCAAACAACCTCTAATTCAATCCAAAACATCAAAAATACATCCTACACTAACTAAATTATATCAAGGCACAATAATTATATAACATTCATGGTAGAAATCAAAACTTGGCCAAAAATAACAATCATAACAAGGGTTCTAAGAAAGGTATCAATGCCTAAACACTAATAAGCATAATGCATGATCATCCCATGATCAAACATACAAGAACACCAATTCTTGAAATTTATGATTTTCTTAAAATCAATTGCATGAGTATAATTCTTGTGGGTTTACAATGAGGATTGATCAAGGAGTGTTTTGGTGTGATTGAATTGTGTTTTTGAGCAAGAAAAATTGATGGATTGAGTTGTTCTTGGTGTTGTTAGTCGAACAAGAGAAACAGGGAAGGGAGGAATATGAGTTTGATAAAAGAAAATAACAGTAATGTTATCTGTGTATATGTTGGACGACCAGAGGTAAAAAAAAAAAAGAAAAATGGGCTTTGGCCCATAAACACAATCTTATTGTTAGATAACTAAAGCCCAAAATTCAAAATAATCCTAGCCCGACTCGATTTCTAAAAACGCTAATCGTTCCGACTCGGTGCAAGTTATAATACGTAAATGAAATATTAATAGAAACATAGTATTTTGACTTTATAAAGTCGAATTCTAGAGCCATCGGTTCTCGTTCCATCGAATCGGGTAAACTTATTGTATAACGCGCACGAGTGTTTTTAAATCGAAAAAATTGTGATTTAAATAAATACGGAAAAATAAAATAAATTTTTTATAATTCCAAATAAAGTATTATCGATGATCAGAAGAAAATACTTAAAATATAATTTATTTAAAACTATCAAGATCTCAGGATTTTTAGGAAGAATAGCAGAAAACGTAACATGTTGGAAAATTCAAGAGACATGAATAAAAGAATAAAATAATACCGGAGAAATACGAGTTCTCACAATATACATTTGTGATAGATTTTTTTATAAGAGTTTATCTATATCGGTTGCGATATAAATAGCGACTTTCAAGTACGTCGCAAAAATCTGCGACACAATTAGCGATTTGTTAATCTGAGGTCGCAATGTGGCGACTCTGTTTGCGAAGTATTCTTAAATATCGCAAAATTGGCGACTTCGTTTGCGATGTGTTGTTAAATGTCGCAAAATTAGCGACTTCGTTTGCGATGTGTTATTAAATGTCGCAAAATTAGCGACTTTGTTTGCGATGTGTTCTTAAATGTCGCAAAATTAGTGACTTCGATTGCGATATATTATTTTAGTATCGCAAAAATAGCGACATATTTGCGATTACAAATGTTGCGACATGATTTGCGTCATATTTTGCGACATCGACGAAAGAGTATATCGCTCACATATCGCTAACCTGTCGCTGTTTGCGACTTGGATGAAAATATCGCTAAAATACGACGCTAAATAGCTATTTTCTTGTAGTGGAAATATATTAACAAGTCTTCATATGTTCTTAAGTTGTGCAAATATATTTGTACCACGTTCCTAAACTGATTTTCTAATAAGATATGTTTAAAATCGTGTATAATTATTTGGTACATTTCCTAAACAAATCATGTATTTGGCGTAGCTTGTTGCCCGTTTGTCTTCTTCTAATATGTAAATTATAATTATTGAATAAAAATCATCATTGAGTTTATCGTATGTAAAGCTTACATTTTGACATTTTTACTTTCAATTTTGAACACAGTTACTGAAACCAATTTACCACAATATAACATGTCGTTAATTTTCAGCATCGAGGAATTATTTCTGATGCTATGTATACACTGATACTCACATACGTTGTTCATTACATGTTAAGAATTTATCGCATGTTACTAGCGTTTTCAATTTCTTTATGATATTTTCACGTTTTATTTTAAACGTTACACGAAACAATTAACACAATATCGTTTATCGTTAATTACCTACCGCTAGAAATTTCCGTCGCTATGCGCGGGTACTCGTCTAGTGTTTATTAAAAGATGAGAAAGCATTCACTTGAAAACAATATTAACAATCTATCATCTTTAAAACTGATAAATGTAAGTTGCATACCAACAAATATGGTCTTTTCAAATCTTAATTTTTGTATTTGAGTTTTAGAAGTAACAGAGAAAGTGATTGTTCAAGAAAATTGCAAAAGCAAGGTGGCCTGAGATTATTCAAAAAAATGCGTGTGTTTTTATACGATGGCTTAGGGGTGATTGTGAACAAATAGACTGAGATCATCAATTTGGAAGATTGTGAAAAAAATTTCGGGCAAGCAAAAACATGGCATTATTCAATTGTGATGATGAAATGATGAAATGTCAAATGAATGGAGCAAACAATCTAATAAAATGAATCACGTAATGTAATATTTTAATACTGTTATTAATATTGTTTGGTTTGTATAATAAGATGTAATTAAATCAATAATAAATGCCCATTAATGATAGAAAATTTATTTAATGTAGGTAGTTATTATGGAGTTTTATATAATTTTAATTCAATTACGAGATATCATGAAAAAACAAGGACCCCATAAGGAATTATGTTGGTGTAATGAGTATTCTTTATAATGATTCGTTACATTCAATAAACGTAAAAAAACAACATTTTTTGAGTTAATCGTACTAATCTTTCCATTCCTTCTTTGATTACGACATACTAGACGCTACGTTAGTGTTTTGTATTATTCAGTTTTTTTTTTGAAATACTGCCTTTTTTATCTTTTAATTCACTATTAGAAAAAATGCTGTTGAGAAACGTAAATTTTGCAACAATAAATAAGTCGTTGCTAAATCATTATTAACAAAAATGTTAACGAAATTAAGCAATATTGAGATATTTGATTAGCAACTACTTTTCGTTGCTAAATTTGATAGAAATATTCCTTCTCTTTTGTCGCAATGATTTTCGCAAAAACTTTCGTTAGAAAAAATTTAGCGACAAAGTTTTTAATTTTTTCCAACTATATTATTAATTATTAGTAACAAAACGCGGGTTAAAAAATAGCTGGTAAAAATATTTGAATATTTTTATGAAAAATCTATGAAAAAGTTGAAGGAAATCTTCACCTTTATTTTAAATGCAAATGTTAATAAATTTTTATGTAAAATAATTTTTTTTTACGTTTATCAGGTTCACTTGTAAAAAAAATGGTAAAATTTTGAGATTCAATTTTAAAATAACTTTGAAGTGGTCACGTTAACTTTCAGAAAAGAGAGGGTTTTATATGACTTGAATCTGTGTGACGGTAAATTCAATCCCGTAATTAATCGATCAATGTGTCATAAATCATGATTAAAAAAAAACGAAAGTTTTGAATTTGTCACTTATATTAACGGTATAGAAACAAAAATTTTATCATTCATCATGTAATTAATTCATACATCAGTTGACTAACAAATTTTTGTTTTAATCTTAATATATAGCAGGGTATCCGCGTGTTACAGCGGCGGGTACCTTGTAAAATAATTTTCAGCGAACTTAATTTTATGTTTACATTTTTCTTACAACGACATTTCAAAATCCGACAATTTGAGTTTTGGCTAATTGTATGTAACTGGCTAGCCGAACCCATGGTAACTTCGGTTTTTCGGTTGAACCCGTTGACACGATTCGGTTTTTAAAGTATATGCACTATTATTTTAGGTAGACAACATATATATAGTTGTGTAGAATAATGCTTTTAGTTGTTGTTAATGTGAATATATATACTTATACTTTTAAATATTGGGGTGTTTTAATTATATACTAAGTAGTATTAATTATTTTTAGTTTTAATTGTGTATTACTTATTATGTATTAATTAGTTTTAATATAAATATTAAATTATGTTTGTATTAATGAGGTGTTAAAGTTTGCTATTTTAGTTTTTTAAGCTTAATTTGCTTGTACACCATGCATTAAAAGATGTATGTTGAAATTTCAAGTATTTTAAAAATAACATGTCAATATATTTTATAAGGGAGTATGATATGATATTCCAAGAATTAAATAGAGATTTATGATATTAAAAAGTTATAACATAATTACGATTATGTGATAAATTAACAAAATTGTTGTAAATTTGAAAAACTCTTATCAAAATCTTGTTTATTAAAAGATGAGAAAACATTAACAATATTAACAATCTATCTATCTATGGTCGGTTTTGAGAACTGATAAATGTAAGTTGCATGACAACAAATATAGACTTTCAAATTTTAACTTTTGTATTTGAGTTTTGGAAGTAAGAGAGAAAGTGATTGACAATAATATTCTAGAGTGATTTAAGGAAATTACAAAAAACAAGATGGACTCAGATTATTTCAAAAATGGCGTGTATTTAGGGGTGATAGTGAACAAATGGACCGAGACCATCGATTTGGCAGATTGTGAAAAAATTTCGGCCAAGTAAAAACGTGAAAATAAAGTTGTGATGTTGTTTTTTTAGGGGAGCTTAAACATAAACTCTTATTTTATTATAAACTCAATCTATCAATTATAATCACGAGGATTAATTCTCACGCTTCGCAGCGAGGCATTTTATTTTGAAGCGATGTTTATAACCCGCGTTTCGCCGTGGGTTCTCAAATGTTTCCTTGCAAGCAAATGGTTGCTAGTGTTCTAGTTGTTCATGTGCAGACTTGTTGCCAAGGTTTTAGAATTTGGACACAATGAAAAAATTAACAACTAGGTGCAATGTGTTACCATTGTATTACAAAATAATGGAGTGTATTACGGTCACAAAAAGGAATCGCCATTCCATGGTATTACAAATAATGCACTGTATAACATGACAACAATCGAAACATTAAACACTAATAATATGCTATTTCAATATTTAGCCAAAATTGATCTATATAATCACTATTAATCATGTCGACACCTGACTTGAAGTTAGTAGAATTCATTTGAGGCTATTGCTGCAAATCCATCTTTCTATAGGTTTATACTACGTGATCCCATCTATTATATTATTCTATCTTGATTATAGCAGTAAGAATCGATGTACTTAGTCTAAACTTGTTGGCAGACCATCATTGTCATCAGACAGTGCACCTACATTTTCAACTACCCATATATGCTTACCAAGACTATCTCGAGCTGGTTGTTTAGTCGTAGCCAAAGTTTGAGCTGGAGTGACGCGCTCCACATTTGATGGAAGGCGAAGCCTGGTTGAGTAGATAATTTATTACATTGTTGTAGGAGGAAATGGGGACCCATAAGTCCTCACTTACAGGATCTGGAGCAGCTCAGTTTTCAAATATGACATGTTGTTAAGGTTTAATATGTGTATAAATTATGTGCACACAATTCAGGCTCTCTATAAAAATGAATGCTCGCACAAACTTATAGAGGTTTTAGGTTTAGACAGTTTTCGTTTGAAATGTTGAGAATCATTTTCTCAGCACTCAAATCGTCATTCTCATTCCGCCCCATAATTCGACAACACCTAGAATCATCAATTAGAAATGAATTTAGAGCAGTGTGTAGAATCTTGATAACCTATGAATCTTTGAAGTGGGTTGATGTTTTTTAGAGAGAGAAACTAGAGAGAGAAAGTGAGAGAAAACTATGTGATATTTTATTAAGTGGAAACACAAACTGAACAACAACCAACCCCTTTCCAAGAAGGAAAGGGGTATTTATACTTCAAAGCCACTAATGGACTTGGGCCGGCCCATGACAAGCCCATGGACCGGTTCTTACTTAACTAAATAAATAACTATTAACTACGAGCTATTACAACATTAATAATATTGTGGAGTGACCGATACTTCTAATATACGTAAAAATGTATTTCTAATAATCTCCCCCTAAGGGAGGTCACTCCACGTTACAAAGTTCTAAACCTAGCATACTATACTAAGTCTTCGTTCTTTAGCTCGTAGTCTTTTCTTCTTTTTCTTTTTGTTGTGAATATGTTTATTGATCTTTTAGGCTTTGGCTTGAGAGCATTGTTCTTTTGGCCTTTCACGTGCGATCTTTGCCTTCTTGTGAAACTTGCCTCCTCGTGACTCCATGTTCCACACACTTATGTCTTTTTGTTGAATTCTCGAAAGCTTCAGAGTTTGGTACAGCGGAAGACTTCATCTTGTACTTTCTTGAATTTTAGCTGAACTTTGATGCAGAAAAACATAAGCATGTGGGAACGACTTCTACAGGTACACCGCAACACCGCCGTCTTCAACTGGTACACAGCAACGCCACCGTCTTCAACAGGTACACAGCAACGCCACCGTCTTTAACAGGTACACAGCAACGACACGAATAAAATGGCTTTGACATTTTATTCTAATTCGGTAGCATTTTACCTCCGGTCGGTGAAGACCGTTGGACGATATTAGATATCGTACCCGTGACGGATAGTTTCAATTAAGTAACTTCCTGACAGGATTTCGCGGGTAAACCCGTTCTCTTTATTCGACCGTCCAAAGCTGACTGCGAACATAAAGAGTGAATCACTTGGATAAATTATCCTTGTGATTTGAAGCCGTCAATTCATGAAACCTGGAACAAGTGAATTTCAATTAAGATTTTCACCATCGTTGCTTTCCAGTTATCACGAGCTCAATTCATAAAGAATCTTGCACGTCACCTACCAAGTGCTGTTTGATGTTAACACTAGAAGGATTTCCACTCGTCACTGTGATCAATAAAGAGTCACTCTGAGTGTTCTGGCAAGATCATATGATAATGCGTAGAGGCCTGGAACGAGTTTAAGTTCAATTAAGAATTAAACCACTGTTTCTTTCCAGTTTTTCACAAGATTGGTTCTAAAAGAACCGCACGTGTAACCTACCATGAGCTTGTTTGCTGTTGGCTCAAGCAGGATTTCCATCTTCATTGTAATACTTGCATATTACTCGGATGTTCTGGCAATATTACAGGAATACTGCGTAGGACTCATGAAAATCTCTTACTTTTCACAGTGTGTGAGAAAGCAAGGAATAAATGGAAAGTGTCCTAATGAGACTTTTGATGATCTCTTGGCTCTAGACTCGATAGTGCGTTTTGATTTAGTGAGCGATGGCTGGAGAGGAGTGCCACCTTTTCAATACCAGTCTATTCGGAGTGAATAAACCAATAGATAACGTGTTGATCTCCGTGTGATTAAAACAAATACCTTTTGAGAGATATTTGAGTTAGCTGGAAAGGGTTGTGCATTGCATCACTGGGTCCATGATGTCTTTCTTTAATATCGAGAATCATTAACAAAAATGACCTCAATAGCATATGTATTGACCTGGTTTCTGCCTAAAGTTGTAAGGAAGGCTTCTTTCTTTACACCCTTTATCTTTACAATTCTTTTTCATTCTTCAACCCCTTCAATGCTTACCAATACGTCATAACTAGCACCTTGTTGTGATTGTTCCAGTGCTAGCTTAAGTACTTGGTCGGCATTCAGCTACGTTCACATTCTTTCTCCATCTTTCTTAGGACTTCTAATTCTATCTAAGGAATTGTCCTTGGGAAGATTCCATCGGCTCTGATGAATCATTGGACTAAACCTATTCCTACCACTCTTTTGTCACCACATTCGTCGTGAATTAAGCGTGTTTTGGGAAAGTATAGCCATCATGAAAAATCATTGAAAATCACTTAAGGTACTTGTGATATTGAAATCAAAAGTTTTGTACCTTAGGTGTTTTGTTCATCAAAAACGCTCCCCCTTAACACGTGCTTTACACATATTAAGTTGGATTATCGTTAAGTCTTTTTCATCTTTTAGCCATGTATCATTTAAGTCTCCTTAATCCTATTTTTCTCCCCTTATCCAAAATGTTAACCATTAATATTTGGGATATTGAATGGATTAACCGGTCTTTGGGTAAAAATGAAATCGATGTTTGGCCATAGAACATGTTAATGCTCCCCCTTAATTTAATAAGGGATAGTTGTAGTGCTTTAGTATGATATATTTTGAAAAATTTAGAATCTCGTGAGAAATTCTTGAAAAATTATCATACCTTAACACTACATCAAGCCATTAAAGCACAATTTTCACAAATTTACATATTCACAATTAAAACCAATATAAAGTGGACCTGAAATGTACGACCCATTAGATGGATCATTGCAGAAGCTTGTGGTGCACTAAATATGGTCTACCACCAACGAATCTTTCCAAGCTCCTCATCAATCTACGTTCTCGGAGCTTTTGATCAATATTCTTGATCACATACTTCGCCATCTGCCGATAACCCTGATGCCAATCCTCAGTCATCTCTGGTAAAGTCCCACCCGAATTAAGATGCTCCAACTTTCCTCTGACGTATAGGAGAGTCCCATCACTGTAATTATAAAGCTCACCCACCCTCATAAACTTCATTAACCCTCGACTGTTCAAGTAGAAAATCCCGCAATTCGGAACAGAAATGCCGGTATAGGGACATCTATCTACATGTTGAGGTAACACTTGATTCACTGGACGGGTTAGGTTGAGCTTCCTTTGGTAGCTTTCGACTCCCAACTGAAGATCTTCAACTCGTTTCTTGATAACAACGCTTCGTGTGAACATACGAAGTGCTGTATTCAAGGCAATGATGTCTTCACGAGGAATATGTGTGAGTTGATCCCGGGTCATCATAAGCAACATATCTTCGATATCCTCAAGGCGAATGATAGAAAAATCTCCCTGCTGGATTTTGTATTCTCTGTCATCCTCCCTTTTCATACGAATCTCCGTCACATGATAATAGCCATTCTTGGCTTCAGTTTTCAGCCCTAAAATACTGGAGATGCGGATATCGGATCTAACGTTGCTTCCTGAATTGACTAAGCAGCAACCCCTGTACGCCCTTCGGACTCGTTCGTCCCAATGAGATGCACCTATAACAGCATACATATCATAATTACGATTTACCTTTGGGACCCAGAGTCGGTTTACCTTTTCCTCGATAAAGGGTATTGTCCCCCAGTTGGCAGCTTTCAGCAAGGTCAGGGAGGTTGCGTACTTTGATGAACCCTTGAGGAGATAATCAAGATCATTGGTGACGAAGAAGTCAAGAGCAACCTGATTATCTTGAGAAGGATCAAGTGGAGGTGGAGCTCTTTCGGATTCATGAAGACCTGGCCGTTGAACGGTATTCAGAGCTTTCAGGATCTCATCGGCATAATACTCGAACTCCATTCGGGTTAACCGGGTTTTGGCGCGAATTCTCTTATCCTTCAGCGCTCTCTTCACCAACGACGAAGTAACCAAAGTCTTATACTCATGAGCCAGAAATGCACATAAGTCAATCGGACTGCGAATAAGGAGATATAAGACATCTCTGTCAGCGTCTGTGATTGGATCATATTGCGCCGCTGCCGTGATCCAAGCATGTGCTGGTGCAGTCTCGTCAATCTCCAGCATGTCTGCCCAGTCCCGTGTGCTTGATTCAGGAACAGTAGATTGTGGTTCTTGTTGTAGAGGAGTGGAAACGTGAACATCTGTTGGTTCTGATTCAGGCATCTCGGCGGTGTCGTGAACAGGTGAGTGTTGTGTAGCTTCAGGTTCAGTTACCGATTCTGCAATCACAGGAGCAACAACAACAGAACTAACAGGGTTAGTGGTAACAGGTAAAGACACAGCAATAGATGTACCAGGAATCGATGACGCCGTAGTAGCATTCACATCGTGGCGCCACTTGGATCGTCTTGATTCCGTGGAGGTAGATTTTTCTTTTGCCGCTGCATCTTTCTTAGACTTGGTTCCAGACTTAGGAGGTTTCTTTGAGCTGGCAACCTTATCCCCCTTTTCAGGCTGTTTACCCCCATCATCATCCTCATCGCTATCCTCGTTGCTCCCCTTTGCACTCTCCTCATTACCATCACCTCCATCACCACCATCATCATCATCATCATCCTCATCATCGTCGTCATCGTCATCATCCTTTTCTTCTTCTTCTCCTTTTTCTTCCTCTTCTTCACCAGTACCCTCTTCTTCTTCACTTTCTTCCCTTTCTTCCTCAGGCAGAATGTGGTATGGTAACACACTTCCAAACGTTTTAAATAACCTATCATCCTCCATGATAGCGTCATTCAGGGATTTGTAAAGAGCCCGTTGAATCCTAGATTTATCAAACGATCCAAGTTCCCTCATTCGAGCTTTCAGGATCTTCTTTAATTCCAAATCCGTTAACTCATAAGCAATTTTGTAGGCGGATTCTGAAGGATTGGATGACTTGATCATCAAGTTATCAGCCGCGAGTGTCTTCAACTCATCACGCAGTTTAGGCATAATGGATTCAACGGATTCTTTCACTCTCTCTTCAACAGAAGCTTCAAGTGCTTCTTTTTGCTCCTTGTATTTATCCCTCATCGCTTGAAGTCTGGTTATACGTGCAGCATGCTTATCAGCTTCAGCCTGCTTAACCTGAGCTAGTTCTTCTGCATGAGCTTTTCGTGTTAACTCCATCTCTGCAGCGAACTTAGCAAGCATCTCTTCTTGGGCTTTCTTAGATGCTTCTTCACTTTGAGCTCGTCTTTGTAGCTCTTGGCGAAGTTCATCCATCTCTCTCTTGTGATTATCCGTATGTTTATCCAACATTTCGGCCATTACAAATACAGCCATTGAAGACGTTGCAGAGCTGCTCTGAGTTGAGTGAAGAGGCTCGGTTGTTACTACGGTACTAAGGATGGGAGTTATTGGTGGTGGAAGGAATGGTGTTGAAACCGGTCTGGTTGGTAAAGGTTGTATTGGTGGAGGTGGAGTTGCTAAAGGTTGAGTAGACACCATGATTGTAGGAGCAACGGACTCCTTTTCAACACTTGCTGAAACCGGAATGGATGTCTCCTTTGAAGTAGAATACCGTTCAGGTGACCCAAACTCATCAATATCCTCTGGCTCCTCGTACTCTTCTTCAATATTTATCCTTGCACCTGAACCACTACCACCCGTATCTTTCCTACTCCTTTCAATAGCTATCTTCATCATTTTTCTCTCCGCCTTGTCAAGAGTAGGATCAACAACATCTTCTTCGTCACGTAGAACTAACTCATCAGCCTTACCCTTTCCCTTCTTAACCTCAGTCTTCTTCTTCTTGGTTTCGGGTTCAGGTAAAGCAATTGGTTGCTTGCGTTTACCTTTACTCTTGACCGTAGTAGACGAGTCTTCTACTGTCTGAAGGCTTGCTTTCAGCTTCTTGATTTCTAGCAGCAGTAGCTTGTAATCAGCAGAACCTTTGATTTTATCCGTCAGAAGATGATCGGGAATAGGACCAGGAATCACACCACCAGATGGTCCTTCATGCCTTAGATCTACTGTATGATCAGCCTCTTCTGTGTGATGACGACTTGCTGCACGCCTATCAATAGTAACATCATTCTTCATACAGTAATTAATGATAAGCTTGATAAATCGAGGGTAAGGAAAGAAATTTGTCTTCAGCTTCTTGTTTTGGAAGAGTTGGAAGGTGAATTCTTCCCACAATAATAATGCATAATCTGCATTTGCGCCTTTATACATTCCATGGAAGATGTTCATAATAGGACTGCGCAAAGCATCATGCCCACTTGTTTTCGGTGTAAGACATCTACTGAGAATACCCAACATTGCTCTCCAAGGCTGACCTACTTTAGCAGTGGTAAACTCAGACGCAACTCGTATGTCAGGACATCCAAGAGCATCGAACAACTTCATGAGTTCTTCTTTAGTAGGATCCCTCGAAAATGCCATACCTTTGGGTGTATCCCGAATGCCAAATATCTTACGGAAGTCTGAAACATTAAGTGTCTGCTGCTTGTTGTCGAGAGTGAAGGTGATCTTGTTTGAAGTTCTTTCCTTGGTGGCCCAGAACTCATACATGTAATCATAAGGCACCGAGGCACTACTTCTTAAAGCATTCTTGAAATGAGATTGATCAAGGATTGCTATGGCGACTTTAAATCCATGGTGAGTGGATTTTGAGACTTGCTTCAGCCGGTAATTGTTTGGTATGAACTTGAGGGTTCGTGCTTCAGCAATTGCGGCTTCTCTAGAATCTTGGATTGCTTGTACTGTTGGATTAGTCATTGTATCTGCTTTAAGATAAGACATGAAAGGTTGATGCACAAAAATATATAGATATGTATCATTCTTATTTCTAAGCATAACACATTTCATCAAGTACTTAGAACATGCAAACAACTATCAATCAAACAACTTTTCATCCGGAACTTTCCTTCATTCGGAACTTCTTCATTCGGAACTTCTTCATTCGGAACTTCTTCATTCGGAACTTCTTCATTCGGAAGTCCTTTATTCGGAACTTCTTCATTCGGAAGTTCTTCATTCGGAACTTCTTCATTCGGAAGTCCTTCATTCGGAACTTCTTCATTCGGAAGTCCTTCATTCGGAACTTCTTCATTCGGAAGTCCTTCATTCAGAACTTCTTCATTCTGAAGTTCTTCATTCGGAAGTTCTTCATTCGGAAGTTCTTCATTCGGAACTTCTTCATTCGGAAGTTCTTCATTCGGAAGTTCTTCATTCGGAAGTTCTTCATTCGGAAGTTCTTCATTCGGAAGTTCTTCATTCGGAACTTCTTCATTCGGAACTTCTTCATTCGGAACTTCTTCATTCGGAACTTCTTCATTCGGAACTTCCTTCATTCGGAAGTCCTTCATTCGGAACTTCCTTTATTCGGAAGTCCTTCATTCGGAACTTGCTTCATTCGGAACTTCCTTCATTCGGAAGTCCTTCATTCGGAACTTCCTTCATTCGGAAGTTCGTTCGGAACATTCCTTCATTCGGAAGTTGTTATCCATGTTCATCCGGGACTTCAAAACACACCCTATTCAAGATTAATCTAGGCGCGTTTGTGAGTTTAAAGGCAATCTAAAGCAACTAAACTCATTCTAAATGTATTCCGAGCAAAACCCATCAATAACCCTAATCAATTAACCCTATTTTAAGCGTACGAACCCTAATTGGATAAGCTTGCTAACCCGAATTAATTAACTGGATTTACATGATTTAAGCGAATTAGGAAGTAAATGATTGATGTTTGTACCTTTTGGAACGGATGAAACAGATTAGATTGATTGAAAACTAGAGATCTTGGTGAGAGCTTATGTGTGTGAAAATGGCGGCAAGGTAAGCAGAAACAGTGAATGATAAGAAAAAGGGGGCGGGGGGTTTGCATTTGACTTAGGTCAAATTTTACCCAACTTTACCAAGTTGTCACTTAAGTCCCTAAGTTTTCACTCCTTTTCCTTTTTGATTTATTACTTTTCATTTTTCTAACCATTGTTAAACTTAGCCACTATTAACTTTCACACAACTTAGCAATCGCAACCTGTTTGCAAATCTCCAAAATCTAAAGCAAGTCCTATCACATTGAACGAGCACAAGTCGTTTTCTAAAGCAATACCACCCATTTACCATTTAGCCATTAATTTTCCACAATCACTTTTGAAAAGATTGTTTTGATGACGAAAATGATTTAATATTTTCTCCCCCTTAAACAATGACCCGTTTTCTATTTAAAGAGCTGTAGTCATTGTTTAAAGAGTCAAATATTGATGAAAGCATTTCCAATTAGTATCTTGAAAAAGATTGATTCGTGGTGGCAATAAGATTTCTCTTATTTAGAAAAATTTATGCACTGAGACGTACACAAATTCGTGTTAGACCAAGTTGTAAAGTAAACTTGATCCCTTTGCATGATTTGGCTTGTAAATCATGCCCGAGAAAATTAATTCCCGTTCTGAGCCAACTTTTTCCAAGGAAATACGTGACTTTAATATGAAAACCGGGTTGCAGTCTGAAATAACTACAAGCCATAATGGGCATGTTTTAAAAATGTACAACTTTTATACGGACTCTATTTATGGCACCGTGTCAATATTGATCGACATTTCTAAGGCCATAAATATTACCGTACTAAAAGACATGCCCGATTTAAAAACGAAAAATATTTTTGGTTTTTCTTGATTTTATAATTTTTATGGTTTTTCTAGGTTTTATATTTTTTTATGGTTTTCTAGGTTTTATATTTTTGTATTTTTCTTTTGTGGTTTATATATTTACGATAATATACATGATCACGAACAAAGGATACTCTGAATAGTTTACCACCACTATTCAGCTGATTCTTCTGCCAACTCTTTGAGAGTCGCTGGAGTGAATGATTTCATGCCAAGCTTGTCGATCAAAAACTCGATTCGTCCTCGATCTAAGGCTTTGGTGAACATATCCGCCAGCTGGTACTCAGTAATGACAAAATACAGCTCGATCACTCCGTTCTCCACCTGCTCCTTAATGAAATGGTAGTGAATGCCTATGTGCTTGGCCCGGGAGTGTTGAACATAGTTGCAGCAAAGGGCAATGGCGCTCTTGTTGTCACAATACATCGGGATTTTGTTGAATCCCAAACCGTAGTCAGTTAATTGTGATCTCATCCAAAAGGACTTGAGCACAACAACCGGACATGGCGATGTATTCAGCCTCCGTGCTAGAAATTGCAGCGCTTTTCTGCCTTTTTGAAGACCAACTGATCAATCTATCTCCAAGGAGTTGCACAGATCCAGAAGTGCTACGCCTCGTGTCTTGACACCCATCATGATCGGCATCTGCGTATGATATTAAAGCAATAGAGGAATCTTTCGGATACCATAGACCACGATGAAGTGTTCCTTTTAGATACCGAAAGATCCTTTTAACAACATGTAGGTGCTTTTCGGTAGGCTGTGCCTGATACCGGGCACACATGCATACAGCAAATTGCAAATCAGGCCTGCTAGCAGTCAGATAGAGAAGGGTGCCGATCATCCCACGGTAAAGTTTTGGATCGATAATAGTCCCATTCCTATCTTCATCTAACTTGGATTTCTCCACCATTGGAGTGTCCACGGGGTCACAATTATCAAAGTTATATTTCTTTAAAGATTCTAGAGCATATTTGGATTAATTAATAAAGATGCCTCTGGGATTTTGAGAAATCTGTAATCCTAAGAAAAATGAGATTTTTCCCATCATTGACATCTGAAAGCGTGTGGACATTATCTTCTCAAAGCGATTTGACAGTTCTATGTTAGTGGCAGCAAATATTATATCATCAACATAAATTTGTACCAGTATCATGTCGTTGCCTTCCTTGAGAGTGAATAGAGTGGGGTCCACCTTGCCTTTGGAGAAGCCTTCCGAAATGAGATATGTTGAGAGGAGATCATACCACGCGCGTGGAGCTTGTTTCAACCCATAGAGAGCCTTCTTAAGCTTGTACACGTGATTAGGAAACTCCGTACTAACGAACCCATCCGGCTGACTAACATAGACTTCTTCCCTTAGTTCACCGTTCAAAAATGCCGTCTTCACATCCATTTGATAGACGATCATGTTCATATGAGCATCATACGCAAGGAATAGTCTAATAGCCTCCAATCTTGCCACAGGAGCAAAAGATTCTTCAAAGTCTATACCCAAGGCTTGTTTATATCCTCTAGCAACCAATCTAGCCTTATTCTTCAATACCGCACCCATCTCATCAAGTTTAACCTTATAAACCCATAACAAGGTAAGGATGTTAACCTTGTCAGGGAGAGGAACTAATTCCCATACTTCAAGTCGTTGGAATTCATTTAGTTCCTCCTGCATGGCCTCAATCCAAGATGATTGAGTCATAGCCTGCTGCCAATTTTTAGGTTCAACTTCAGAGAGAAATGCATCAAAGTAGCAATAGAGTGCACTTTCTTGTAATTGATGGCGTGTAGAGACTGGTCGATCTAGATTACCAATGACATTCCTAATTGGGTGATCTTTTGTCCATTTGGTGCTATGTTTTTCAATCCTAGGTGGTCTGGAGTGAACAATAGAAGGAGCTTCTTCTGAGGTAGACGCGGTTGAAGGGTTTTCAGGTATCGCTACACCAAAGAAAGGAAGCTCTTGTAGGTGAGCATATTCCAGGTCGTGATCAATAGAATCCTCTTCCACATCATTAGGCACAAGTAGGGGTGACGATTCAGGTGTAGTTTGAGAATCACTTGGTGAGGGTGCATCCGGTTCAATGTTAATTGAAGATGCATTAGATAAAGCTTCATTTGCTTGAGCAACAACTTCAGGGATTGGTGCTATCACTACAGGTGCTGGAACTTCATCATTTGGGGGATCAAAGAATTCATCAAACAACGATTGAAACAGTTTATCCCACTCGGGCCTTGTTGGTGGTAAAAATGATGTAGAAGTAGGATTATTGGGAACTAATCCGGAGCTAATAGCACAGGTTCCCATCTCATGAAGCACGGGTTCAGAGCTGTGTTGCTCAGAAGCCATCGCTGTCAGCTCATCGAAATCTGCGTCCATAGTTTCTACAATCTTACCAAGACGACGGTTGTAAATTCGGTATGCTTTCTTGGAGGGTGAGTAACCAATGAAAATACCTATATCGGCTTTCGGTTGAAGCTTGCCCAAGTTCTCACTATTAATGTTTGGATAACAAAGAGCACCAAACATGAAAAAATGAGACATCAGGTTGACGGTCATGTAGAAGCTCGTAAGGTGTTTTTCCATGGCGTTTCCGAATGATAGAACGGTTTTGGGTGAAACATGCAGTAGATATGGCTTCTGCCCACAAGAACAATGGAGCGTTCGCATAAATTAGCATAGTCCTAGCAGCTTCCATAAGCGTACGATTCCGTCTTTCAACGACACCGTTTTGTTGTGGAGTGTGTGCAACGGATGTTTCATGTGAAATACCAACTCCTTCATAGTAATCACGAAGAGTCTGGTTGACGAACTCTGTTCCATTATCTGTACGAATACGGCGGACAGTAGTATTCAAACGTACCTGAATGAATTTCAGAATGGTGATGATAGCCTTCGGTGCTTCATCCTTTGTACGTAGAAATCTAACCCATGTAAACCTGGAGAAATCATCCACAATAACCAGAATGAATTTCTTACCGCTCACACTTTCAGTTCTCATTGGCCCACAAAGATCCATATGCAAAAGATGAAGTTTTTCTTGATTGGTGTCTTCAGCTTTGGGCTTGTATGATTTCTTGGTAATTTTCCCCCTTGAACACGCGGAACATAAATGATCCTTGTGAAATTTGAGCTTTGGAAGACCACGAACTAATTCGTTTTTAGCCAGATGATTAATAGCATCAAAATTAAGATGAGATAATCTGTGATGCCATAACCATGACTTGGTCTTAGATGCTTTAGAGAGAAGACATACTGGAGAGGCGGCCATCATGTCTTGTAGGGACAACGTATAAAGATTTGCACCACGATATCCCTTCAACAAATCTTTTCCTTCCAAGTTGCGGATGAAACAAGTGTGTTGTCGAAAAGCAACCTCTAGGTTGGAATCACAAAACTGTCCTACTGAAAATAAGTTATGACCAAGACCTTCTACATAGTATACCCTTGAAATCGTAACGTTTCCAATCTGATATTCACCATACCCCATTATCTTTGCTATATGATCATTACCGAATTTAACCGTTCCAAGAAACTTGCTGACGAAATTTCGGAGCATCGAGCGATCTCCGGTCATATGCTTTGAACAACCGGAGTCCAAATACCAGAGGATGATTTGGACCACCTGAAAATATCACCACACGAAGACAATGTAGAGGTATCGGAATCTGAATGTTCCTTGTTATTAGCAGGTACAGATTTAATAATCTTAGATTTGCTAACTTTAGGTTTTTTAGATTTCCTAGCCTTCTTCTTCCTAGTTGGTGGTGTAGATTCTAGTTGGCTTAAATCCTGTGGTATTTCTTCACTGATAGGCACTATAGTGGGAGCTGACCTAATTAAAGGGCGTTGTTTCCATACTTGAGTGCGAGTGTGCCTAACTAAAGGACGCTAAGACCTAACCTCAATGGATGCATTCCTAGTTAAAGGGCACATTTTTCCTTCTAATGTAAAGGTCCTACCAGTGGGATGCCATTGCCAGCCAACTTGGGCACGAGTTCTACCTGTTGGCTTCCATTCAAGACCATTCCTAATGGCATTCATTTCATTCACATGATCAATAAGACACAAATCATGACGTTGGGAAAACATACATTCATTACAATTCCAACAATTCAAATTAGAATTCACGAATGGTTTAGGCTTCTGCACAGGCGCAGAGCTTTTAGTCTTAACATGATTCTTTTTATTTAAAACTGAACTAACATTCCTATGGTGAGCTTCTACGTTCTTCTTGTTGGTACTACTAGTGGAGGGCTTGATCTTATCTTTCTTGAGTGGCGATCCTTTAGCCTTAGTAGACTCTTTTACTCCTGTAGAAGGCAAAGTGGGAACATTAGCAACAAATTTTAAAGGTGCCTTACTTGATGGTGCCAGTGACGGTTTTGCTCCTGGAGTCTTATTGAATGGAGTTACAGCAATGGGCCTATTAGTAAGTAGTGCAGAGCCTGGTTTACCTATGTATTGCAAATATGCTAAGCAATATTGAACTCGCTTAATATATTCATGAGCCGAATAATAGTAGCTACTTGAGGGATCTAAGGCATAAAGATCGTCTAAAATATCCCTAACAAGATCTACATGCTTAATGGCATTCCTCATATAATCATCGTAGGTAACCGGGTTTCTCTTATGAAGCGGGTTCTTATAAAGCACTACTGACTTGGTTGTTGGAGCACTAGTGGACGGTGCAGAGTCGGTAGCTAAGTTATCAACAACTTCTTGTCGGGTGAGAAGAAGTGTCTCCTTTAACTCGGCCAAAACCATGTTTTTGTCAATGAGCAGGATGTTTAAGTCAGAGATTTCCTCACACTTTTGGTTCAGTTGTTCAACATAAGATTGTTGTTGTGCCGCATTAAAAGCGAAGCGTTCTTCTAGTGAACCATAAAGAGCGGATAGTCCCTGTCTTGTCCGATCCATCTCCCCTAGAACAGACGAAAGTCTAATTTCTAAGACCTGGTTTTTAGACTCTGCAACCTCTAGTTCCAATTTTAGTGTTTCATTTGATGACACATCTCTCTTCAATCTCATAATCTCTTCCTCTAATGCCTTAACTATTGCAATCATCTTGTCACTCGTCTCAACACCGTTTTCACAACTATTTGTTATCAAAAGATCCTCATTTTGAGTTTGTTGTTTCAGTTCTAAAGATATACAATGTTGTTCTAGTTGATTAAATCGTTTTGAAAGTAAATTGTAAGAATCTTGTAGCTTTAAAAACTCAGCGTTAGATTCGTGACAAGAATGATTATCTACCTCATTTACAGTATCAGCAACATTTAAAGAGAGATCACACACATCATCACATATATTCACAGCATCACAATTAATCATAGCGGATGTAAGCTCATTCGAATAATTAACATTTACAGTAGTAAGCACATCACACGAGATTACTTCGGACAAGAATCGGTCATATTCGGATAAAATCTTTTCCTTTTCAATTAGTTGTAGTTCGTAAGCGGTGTCCATTTCATAAAACACTTTTTGAACTTCTCCAATTTCAAATTCAAGATTTTCCTTAAGAGATGCAAAACTTCCTTTTAGACTTTCGACGAATGGATTGATCTCATTTTTAAACACCTCGTTCATGTGTTCGAAAGCCCATTCTCCGGCGTTTAGGCCATTTGAAGTCGTACATTCCAAAATGACCTTGTCAAAATTAGTAAAGTATTGATTAATTTCTTGCAAGTTTAACCATACAGTGCTAATAGGTGGAAGATCCTTTGGAATTTCCTTAGGACCTTCCATATTGACAAGTGTAGGAAATGTACCAGGGTTTTCTTCCTGTAACATGTAGGTTGGTGTCGTAATGAGATCTTTGTCCATATGGAAGCGAATTCTAAAATCCGTTTTTGCAAGCTCCTTATTCATTTTAAAATAATCACACTCGGGATATTTTGCAGAATTGTATGACCGATCCTCATCAACTAGATCCTTACTTGTTCGATCATCAAAAATAACAATCGGGTCTAAGACCAATCCTAATTGGGTTGTATTATAAAGTCTTGGACTATGTCTTAAAGCTTGTTTTGCATACCTTGGGTTAGGGGGAAGGCCTTTTTGACGTGATAAGTTAAATTCTCTAAACGAAGCATCAAATAAGTGCACTAGTTGAGAGGCAGCGTATTGTCTTAAAAGCAAATAATCTAGACTTCTAATCTTATTAGCCGCATTAATTTCCACTTCATTCTTCTTAGACTCTAGTAGTTCAAAATCCGTTTGAAGTTTTTGAAAATTAGTGACCACTAACTCTTTTTCTTTAAGTTCATTAGAAAGATTTGCTCTTAAGTTTTCAATTTCTTGCAAATGACCCATTTGTTTGTTTCGAAAATGATCATATTCGGGATTAGTTAGAACACTAGACGAAGGCACTAATTCCAAAGTGTGAACTTTCTCGTTGCTTAAGGCAAGCTCATCAGACAAATTCTTATTCTTAGCTAGGGTTTCTAAGAGTGCAGCATTCATTTGGCTAAGTAATGTAGCAGGAACCATGACCAAATCTTGTTGAGCAGGAGTATGCGTATGCGAAATGGCTCCCGGTTGTGATTCACTCAAAGTCTGGGGACTCACATTGATATTACTATCATTGATTGTCTCCTCATTTGAAAGACTCACCACCGAAGATTCATTCGAATCAGCACGCTCTTGCACAACTTGATGTGGTTGAATACTAGCATCAGTGGTATTATCAGTGGTATTAATAAGTACCTCAGATCTCTTTTCTGGCCCTAAGCTGGAGATAGTTACCATAAGAGTTGCCTTTGCAGATTGAAAATCATCACAGTCTGAGTCATACGCATCAAGATCATCTGCTTGGTATGCTGCATTCTGTGTGGTGACAACGTCTTGTTCAGCAATCCCTGGATCAGCAAGAAATGCAAGCTCCTCTTCATCAAGTTCCCTTCCTTGTGCCTGAACATTCACCAGATAAATCTTTTCTGCAAACCATTGACCATCCCTTCTCCTCTTGGGTTTCTTGCAATCCCTGGACATGTGACCTTCTTCCTTGCAGTTGTAGCATGTAATCATTCTCAACTTGCCTGTGGAATTAGCCCTTGGAGGAGTGTTGACCATTGGAGCAGGATTGACCATGCGAGCATTGGTAGTTGATGTAGTAGGTCTCCCCTGATATGGTTGAATAGGTTGAACCATTACCCTGCCATTCTCAATAGTAGCTTGTTGGCGAGAATTGGATGAATTCCTCAACTGATTGTTAGTCGGAGCTGATCCCCTAAATCCTCGTTTGCTTAAAGTCCTTGTGAGATAAGCAGACATAGTGGTTAACACTTCAACTGGGTCAGTTCCTTGTTTGAACACAGGAATGGGGACTTCATCATCATCACAATACATTGCTTGGTCTTGTTGAGCTGCATAATCACTAGAAGGAATACTCATGTGGTCAGGGTAGCTTGTTGGATATGCTGCATTCTCTTGATAAGAGGAATATGAAGACTGAGCATAAGGTGCAATGCTTGCTGGGTGATGTTGTGAAGCATAGTGTGGTGAAGGTGTATTAAACCGATATTGTTGCTGATGTGAGGTGGGTGGTTGTGGTAGAATCGAGTATTGGGGAAAGGTTAGTGTCATGTAAGGTGATGGATGATAGGCTTGATGTCTCAAGATATAAGGAGTGTTGTTGTGAGACAAGCTTGGTTGATTCGCCATCAAAGCTAAGGAATCAGGGTACATACCTCGAGGCGAACGGTGCATGATCACATGTTTCTCATGCTGCTGAAGAAAAGCATATAGTTGATCCAAATTGCACTTATGCAAATCCCTGGTTAACTTAACATCGGTAATATACTCACCCCATTCAGCTTGAGGTAAAGTATTCAAGAATTTGGTGTTAACCTGGAATGGAGCAATCACGAGATTGTATACATTCAGATCATTCATGAGAGTAGTGAATCTGAAGTAATAGTCGTGAAGCGTTTCCCCTGGGTTGTACGTGAATCTATCAAACAGATCATACAACTGACATTCCCTTTCCTGTTTGGTAAGAGACGTACCTTGTAGCAATACCTTAAGCCGTTCCCATAAATCCTTTGCCACCGTATACTGACTTACCATTCGATAGATGTCATGTGGAAGGGCTTGGAGAATGGTTTGAAGAGCTTTTTCGTCTGCATCGGCAACGAGTTGTTGAGCTGGTGTAAGTTCTTCAAACTCCCTTGGTCGAGTCACGTTGTTAACCACGATGGTACCATAGTCAAGTGGACCATTTAAAATTGACTTGACCATAAGCCTCCCATATACTGGTTTTCCCTTAAGGTAAGACATCATCCGGCCTTGCCATGCTTCAAAAACTTCTTTGATGAGCATTGGCGGGCGATTATCCGTTCCCGTAATGATGGAAATATCCGTAAGTGATGTCATCTGAGGCATTACTGAATTCGGATTCATTTTGTTCACTTCAAAGAGACAAAGATCATCGGTTGATCGAGCAGTGAAGTAAAGCTTGTGAATTGTGTTGAGTTTTTGTTGTAAGAAACCAAGATTAAATCCTCTAAAAAATCGTCGAAAAAACAAGTAAAATAACCCTTGATTCGGAACTTTTTGTTGATTCGGAAGTTTGATTCGGAAGATTTTGGCTTGGAATACCTTGATTCGGAACTTTTGGTTCGGAAGATTTGATCCGGAACTTTCCCTTGATCTGGAACTTTTTTCTTGATCCGGAACTTTCCTTGATCCGGAACTTTTGGTTCGGAACTTCTTGATTCGGAACTTTTGTTGATCCAGAACTTTTCGTTCGGAACTTTTGGTTCGGAACTTTTGGTTCGGAACTTTTGTTGATCCGGAACTTTTCGTTCGGAACTTTTGGTTCGGAACTTTTGTTGATCCGGAACTTTGGTTGATCCGGAACTTTTTGGTTCGGAACTTTTTGGTCCGGAACTTTGGTTCATCCGGAACTTTTTGGTTCGGAACTTTTGCTGGGTAATCAGAAACTTGTACGAGTATGAACAGTCGATCAAAGAATGATGATTAAGCCCAGATTTTTACCAAATAACCCAAAAAGTTTTGTGATTTCTACAATAATAAGTAAAAACTAATACTTATCTACTAATCCCAATCACAAAAACACCAAAACACCAAGAATCAAGATGGATCTTCTTAAAGAACACTAATACAATCAAAAACTAAAAAACCACACAAATCATTACCTTAAATCACCCCATAGCTCTTGATACCAAATGTAGAATCTTGATAACCTATGAATCTATGAAGTGGGTTGATGTTTTCTAGAGAGAGAAACTAGAGAGAGAAAGTGAGAGAAAACTATGTGATATTTTATTAAGTGGAAACACAAAGTGAACAACAACCAACCCCTTTCCAAGAAGGAAAGGGGTATTTATACTTCCAAGCCACTAATGGACTTGGGCCGGCCCATGACAAGCCCATGGACCGGTTCTTACTTAACTAAATAAATAACTATTAACTACGAGCTATTACAACATTAATAATATTGTGGAGTGACCGATACTTCTAATATACGTAAAAACGTATTTCTAACACAGTGACCCGTTCAGGAATTCAATGATATAAAATTGAAATATACAAACATGAATACAATCATTAAATGTTAATTACTGCTCGATTCAAGATGTAAGCTATCTAAATCTTGTTACCTCCGAGTATGTGGTTACCCTTTCAGTTTTCATGGATGTATATATAGCAGAGTTAGTGAAACGGGCATGTAATTTTTATAAAAACTATCATAATAAAAGTGTATATACGGAATCGCACCACCTGAGAAACCACCACACTTTGAGGGAGAAAACATTATATGAAAAAGCAAAGTTTAACCAGCACTTACATCTCTAGCAGCTAAATCAACAACACGTTCCACCTCTAGCAGCTAATTCTCCCCTTTTCTGCAGGCATGAAGCAGCGAATCATGACGCAGACCTTTTTTCAGAAGCAGCTACACATGTATCCACTTGAAGCGCATCACCCTGAAGGAAAAATATTTAAAGCGACATAACATATCAATCAGCAGGGCAATCTTAAACAGGCTGACTCAAATTGAGAAACAGTTGATAAATAAGTGTACGAATCATAGGCGAATACACTTATTTAACACCATTTCTTGTTCAGTAAAATTAGAAACCTAGTGAAATTCCTAAGATCGTATAAGTAAAATTAGAAACCTCGTAGCGCGTGTCCTCCACTGAACGTAATCCAAGAACACCTCAGCGTTGCTGCAGCAAGTGTCTTTGCTTCTATTTCCTATTTATCTCAATGAAGATCTTATGTCATCCACAACAGAAATTATATACCGACATCGTTCTTATAGCAGAATACAGCCCCACAATGGTGACATACCCGATTACAGTCTCTTAAGTCCACATATGCCGCTGAAACATCCACACGGAAAAGTTCATAAGATTAAGTATAAAAGGATACGTTAACTCTTGGAATAAAAGAAGTTTACTACGTTATACGTTATGCGCAAGGAGTATATATAAGTTTAGGGATGATAACAATGCCTGTTTTTCATGCTAAAAATATTCAGTTGTAAAAGAGAGTGATTCTTACTTTTGTTTTTGCAGAATTTGCAGTCTATGAAACTGCCTTGTCACGCAAATAGAGACGCACACACATTGGATTCTTCGTTTCTATCCTATGTCAATAGCACGCATCCATCTGCGAACGTGAACCAAAGCATTCCATCGCAACCAATTGCACTTGTAAGATTGTTTATAACATGTGGTTAGCATAACACTATAAATGTACAACGTACAA
Organism: Glebionis coronaria; assembly: GCA_025667525.1. Taxonomy (NCBI): domain Eukaryota; kingdom Viridiplantae; phylum Streptophyta; class Magnoliopsida; order Asterales; family Asteraceae; genus Glebionis; species Glebionis coronaria. The sequence goes on along the minus strand of CM046882.1, from coordinate 73,622,957 downwards.
TATTGTTACAGATAAGAAGAAAATGATATATCATCAATACGTGAAGATAATACTTAACTTTGGAGGCGCCGCCTCTTATAAGAAGGAAAATGATGTATCGCCAGTAGGTCATATCCTAGTATGTTTGGACCCGCCTCTTATAAGCCGTATATAATGGCCTAAACATAGTACTATTTATGAGGCTCAGATAGGTAGACAATCGAAAAAGAGGATACATCCGCCATGGCTGCAAATCTAGAAATTTGACCCGCCAAACTGCGGACAATCTCAACTTTAATCAACCTCACCGCGACTCATCACGGCCTCTTAATTCCATTTTCCAATGTCACCGCCATTCGTAAACATAGAAAACATTTTTAGGCAAAACAGTATTGCAAGAGGCACATAACTCAATTGATCATAGAGCTTCTGACTTAAGAAGTGGCAGCTTTATTGTACATGAGGCTTAGATAGGCCAATCATAAATAAAGGATGCACCAGTTATGGCTGTAAACACAATTTATCACCTTATGAGTTTACCAGTCCAATGAACATTATACCCCAATTTCATTAATACACATTTATTACATCAGAAATTTAACTCATAGACCTATAATGAAAGCTGAAACTAAACCTGAGTTTTCTTACGTTATGGATCTTCACATTTTCTCAAGAAGACAAATTCATTGATGGTTCGCCCAAGGGGTAACAACCACTACTCTTTCTGCAACTTGATCAAGATCTCTTCCGATCTTCCCTTCCGCTCTTGCAAAATATCAGAAACCAATCGTACATTATATTTGTCATCTATTTAAATTATAAAAAAAGAAATAGATATATTAATTCTAGTAAAAGAACATCACCTCCATTACATTTTGCAGCACGACGTGTTCCATCAGAAACTCGACGACCAACAGAGATCTGATCATAATTAGTTTTGCCTAACTTTCTCCCAACCTTCTATTAAGGTGATCCAGTGTAGGATTGTAAATCTTGCTTATGTTTCTAGAGAGAGAAAGAGATAGAGAGATGGTGGATTTCACACAAAGCTAGAGAGAGAAAGTAATGTTTACTATGTGAAAAATATGAAACCACACCCCTCTCCATCAAAAGAGAGGGTTTATATACCCAAGCCCTTGTCATGGGCTTGGGCTTACATTTTGGGCCGGCCTACACATGTTGTAGGCTAGGCTTGTACTTGTTTGTTAAATAACGAAAGTTAACTAAACTACGAGCTATTACATGGACTATCGTTGGAGTGACCGATCCTTCTTAATACGTAGAACGTATTTCCAACAATCTCCCCCTAAGGGAGGTCACTCCAAACAAGGGCGTTACCCAAGTTACAATAATAAAATAAACCTAGCATATTATGCTTGTCTTGAGCTCGTAGTCTTTGTCTTTCTTTTTCTTTTTCTTTTCTGGTGAATATGCTGATGTGATCTTTGATGTCAATCTTTAGCATTGATCTCTTGCCTTGATCTCGTGCATCCTTCACTTGTGATCTTCGCCTCTTCGTGACCTCACGTCCCACATACTTATGCCTTAGTAATTCTTGAAAGCTTCAGAGTTCGATACAGCGGAAGACTTAACTTTTAGGCTTTCTTGAATTAGATGAGGTATTAAGTGCATAAAGTATAAGCATGCGGGGACGACTTCTTCTCGGATTCCGCAACGCCATCGTCTTCAAATGCCGCAACATAAGTAGACACGAACGAAATGGCTTTGAACATTTCATTCTAAATCGGTAGCATTTTACCTCCGGTCGGTGAAGACCGTTGGACGATATTAGATATCGTACCCGTGACGGATAGTTTCAATTAAGTAACTTCCTGACAGGATTTCGCGGTTAAACCCGTTCTCTTTATTCGACCGTCCAAAGCTGACTGCGAACATAAAGAGTGAATCATTTGGATAATAATATCCGCATGATTTGAAGCCGTCAATTCATGTTCCTGGAACAAGTGAAATTCAATTAAGAACCGCACCATCGTTGCTTTCCAGTTGTCACGAGCTTGATTCGTATAGAATCTTGCAAGTTACCTACCAAGTGCTGTTTGAGGTTAACACTAGAAGGATTTCCACTCATCACTGTGAACACTAAGGTATCACTCTGAGTGTTCTGGCAAGATCACTAAGATATTGCGTAGAGGCCTGGAACGTGTTTAAATTCAGTTAAGAATTAAACAGCTGTTGCTTTCCAGTTATCACAAGTTTGATTCATAAAGAATCGCACAAGTCACCTACCATGAGGTTTTTGATGTTCGCTCAAGAAGGATTTACATCTTCATTGTAAATACTTTCGTATTACTCAGATGTTCAAGCAAGATCATGAAGATTTTGCGTAGGACTCTTAAAATCATTCTTACTTTTCACAGTGTATGAAGAAGCAAGGAAATATGAAAGTGTGTCCTAATGAGATATTTGATGATCTCAAATGGCTCTAGACTCAATCGTGCACTTTGTATTTTAGTGATCGGAGGCTGGAGAGGAGTGCCACCATTTCAATACCAATTTATTCGGAGTGAATAAATCGATAGATAACGTGTTGTCTCCGTGTGATTAAAACAAATACCTTTTGAGAGATATCTGAGTTAGCTGGGATGGGTTGTGCATTGCATCACTGGGTCCATGATGTCTGTCTTCAATATCAAGAATCATTAAAATGATCTCAATAGCATATGTATTGACCTGATTTCTGCCTAAAGTTGTAAGGAGGGCTTCTTTCTTTACACCCTTTATCTTTACAATTCTTTTTCATTCTTCAACCCCTTCAATGCTTACCAATACGTCATAACTAGCACCTTGTTGTGATTGTTCCAGTGCTAACTTAAGTACTTGGTCGGCATTCAGCTACGTTCACATTCTTTCTCCACCTTTCCTAAGGACTACTATTTCTAGCTATGGAATGTCCTTGGGAAGATTCCTCCGGTTCAGGAAGAATCATAGGACTTAACCTATCCTACCATCCTTATGTCACCACAATCTTCATCGTCGTGAAATAAATGGGTTTTGGGTAAGTATATGTCACCATGAAAATCCATTTTGATATAGAAAATCCATTTTGCTCCCCCTTAACATATGCCACGATATTCGAAAACATTTCGCATATGTAGAGATGAGCCAGCACATTAAGTCAAACCATTTGTGATAATATCCCATATTAAATCACATTTTCTCCCCCATATTAAAAATATTAACCCAATCGATGTTTTTAATATCAATTGATTTAATGAAGTTTTAACAAAGGTTTTGGGAAGAAAAATGCGAGTCCGTTTTATCTTCATGATACCAAATGTATGAGATATGATACCGATTTGTAGCATGATCACATATTCACCATATTAGAAAAGAATTGACAAGGTTGTACCTGATAGGTGAGAACATCATATGATAAGATCAAATGGTTCTTGTCAACATATGTTGGTCGCCTCGTCACGTCTGAAGTCATCTCTTGACACCACACATACGATTGGTATTGTTGTCTTGACACCAACTTGTGAACTTGGCACGTTCGGCATCGAAGATGCTGAATGCTTGACAATTGCTCCCCCTCAATTGTTGACCCGTGTTCTATTGAAAGAGCTGTAGTCGTCGGTTGAGTAGTCGCATCGTCGAGTATGTAGATACCAATTGTAGATTGCTATGGTTGTAGAGATGATAGCTTCATAAAAACAAGACTTCTCTTGTTTTAACAAATAAATGCACTGAAACGTACATTGATTTGTGTTAGACCAAGTTATAAAGTAAACTTGATCCCTTACAAGGTTTTAAAGTAAACCCTGCCCGAGAAAATTAATTCCCGTTGTGAGCCAAAGCTTTCATAAGAAATACTTGACTTTAATATGAAAACCGGGTTGCAGTCAGAAATAACTACAAGCCATTTAGGCATGTTTTATGAAATATTTACAACTTTTGTACGAACTCTATTTATGGCGCCGTGTCTATATTAATCAACATTTCTAAGGCCGTAAATATTATCGTACCAAAAGACATGCCTTTGAAAAATAAAGTAAAAATATTTTTGGATTTTTATGAATTTTTCAATTTTTATGGTTTTTATATGGTTTTATATTTTTGTATTTTGCTTTTGTGGATAAAAATATAAACAATATATACAGATGATCACCAAGGATACGGAGAATAGTTTCACCAAGACTATTCTTTCGCTTCATCTGCTAGTTCCTTTAGAGTCTCAGGCGAGAAGGTTCTCATTCCTAGCTTGTCGGCCAAAAATTCAATTCGAGCGCGATCTAAAGCCTTCGTGAAAATATCCGCCAATTGATACTCAGATCGGACAAAGTAAAGCTCGATTACTCCATTTTCCACTTGCTCCTTGATGAAATGGTAGCGAATGTCAATATGCTTCGACCGGGAGAATTGAACATTGTTGCAGCATAAGGCAATTGCACTTTTGTTGTCGCAGTACATCGGAATCTTGTTGAAACCTAGACCATAGTCGGTTAATTGCGATCTCATCCAAAGAATTTGAGCACAGCAACCGGACATAGCTATGTATTCTGCTTCCGTACTTGAAATTGCAGCGCTTTTCTGCCTTTTCGATGCCCAACTGATTAGTCGATCTCCTAGTAGTTGCAAAGTTCCACTCGTGCTACGCCTGGTATCTTGACAACCCGCGTGATCCGCATCTGCATATGCCATTAGTGCAATAGAAGAGTCCTTCGAATACCAAAGTCCCCGATTAATGGTTCCTTTAAGATATCGAAAGATCCTTTTAACAGTAGCTAAGTGTAACTCAGTAGGCCTAGTTTGATACCTGGCACACATACATATAGCAAACTGAAGATCAGGTCGACTGGCTGTGATATACAGAAGAGTACCGATCATTCTACGATAAAGTGTCGGATCAACGGCAACTCCATGAGGATCTGCATCAAGCTTAGTTCGTTCCACCATTGGAGTATCCACGGTGTCGCAAGATTCCATCTTATACTTCTTTAGCGATTCAAGGGCATACTTGGATTGATTGATAAAGATGCCTCTGGGACTCTGAGATATCTGAAGACCTAAGAAGAATGATACCTTGCCCATCATTGACATCTTAAACTTGGAAGACATGAGTGTCCCAAACTCATCCGATAAGGTTTGGGTCGAGGATGCAAATATAATATCATCAACATATATTTGTACCATAATCATATCTTTACCTCGTTTCTGAATGAACAGCGTAGGATCCACCTTGCCTTTAGCGAAGCCTTGCGTAATGAGGAATTGTGACAAAAGATCATACCATGCGCGAGGAGCTTGCTTCAACCCATAGAGAGCCTTCTTAAGCTTGTACACATGATTAGGATAATTAGGATTCACAAAACCATCCGGTTGTTGAACATAGACCTCTTCCTTGAGTTCACCATTAAGAAATGCCGTCTTCACATCCATCTGATAGACGACCATATTCATATGAGCTGCATAAGCGAGGAATAGTCTAATAGCTTCCAAACGGGCAACAGGTGCAAAGGATTCCATAAAGTCGATGCCCAATAATTGCTTGTATCCACGAGCTACTAGACGAGCTTTGTTCTTCAATATTCCGCCTAACTCATCGAGTTTCACCTTGTAAACCCATTTCAAAGTGAGTAACTGCACTTGATCCGGGCATGGGACAAGTTCCCAAACATCAAGACGTATGAATTCGTTAAGTTCTTCTTGCATAGCTTCTATCCAACAGGATTGAGTAAAAGCTTGTTGCCATGTCTTAGGGTCAACTTCAGTGAGAAAAGCATCAAAGTGACAGAACAGTGCACTTTCTTGTAACTGACTTCGTGTGGATACTGGACGATTAGGGTCACCAATAATAGAATCTATAGGATGATCCTTTGTCCACTTGCTGTCATGTTCACGAATCCGTGGATTGGAGTAAACTGTAGAAGGAGCTTCCTCTGAGGTGGACGACCCGGCTTGATTAGGGTCGGGAATAGATACACCAAAGAATGGAAGTTCACGCATTTGAGCGAATTCCAAATCGTGATCATCATCATCCTCTTCATCATCAATAGGCATGACATGGGTAGTTGAAACATGTGTTGGTTGAGAATTACTCGTTGAAGGTATATCTTGACCCATTGTAGGTGCAGATGTATCTGATTGTGCTTCGGTTGCTGGAGCGACAACTTCGGTTACCGGAGCTATTACCTCAGGTTCTGGAGCAACAATAGTTGGAGGAGTAAAGAATTCATCAAAGAACGGCTGAAACAACGTATCCCATTCCTTCCTAGTAGGTGGTGTAAATGATGATGAAGTAGGGTTGTTTGGGACAAGACCAGAACTAATGTTACTGGGTCCCATTTCATGAAGTGCGGGTTCAGAGCTGCTTTGCTCAGAAGCCATTGCTGTCAGCTCATCAAAATCAACATTCATAGTTTCGAGGATCTTGCGAGAGTTACGGTTGTAGATTCGGTATGCCTTCTTTGCGGGGGCGTAACCAATGAAAATACCAATATCAGCCTTTGGTTGAAGTTTTCCCAAATTGTCACCATCATTATTTGGATAGCAAAGAGAACCAAATACATGAAGATATGATAAATCTGGTACTTTTCCATGGAGAAGCTCATAAGGTGTTTTACCATGGCGTTTACGAATTAGTGACCGGTTTTGGGTGTACACTGCTGTAGATACTGCTTCTGCCCATAAAAACAATGGAGCCTTTGCGTAAATTAACATCGTTCGAGCAGCTTCCATAAGTGTGCGATTTCGCCTTTCAACGACACCGTTTTGTTGTGGAGTGCGTGCAACGGATGTTTCATGAGAAATGCCAACTTCTTCATAATAATCACGCAAAATTTGATTCACAAATTCGGTTCCATTATCTGTACGAATGCGTCGGACAGTAGTGTTGAGACGCACTTGAATCATCTTGAGAAATCCGATGATGAATTTAGGTGCCTCATTCTTTGCTTTAAGAAATTTCACCCATGTAAACCGAGAGTAATCATCGACAATGACGAGGATGTACTTTTTGCCACTAAGACTTTCAACACGCATTGGCCCACAAAGATCCATATGCAAAAGATAAAGTTTCTCCTGGTTGGTGTCTTCCGTCTTGGGTTTGTAAGATTTCTTAGTGCTTTTCCCCATTGTACACGCGGAACACAAATGATCCTTGTGAAATGAAAGTTTAGGAAGACCACGAACAAGTTCGTTTTTCGCCAAATGATTAATAGCGTCAAAGTTAAGATGAGATAACCGTCGATGCCATAACCATGACTTAGTCTTCGATGCTTTGGAGAGAAGACATACGGGAGAAGCGGCCATCATGTCTTGTAGAGACAAAGTATACAAATTATTCCCTCGAGTACCTTTCAATAAATCAACCCCTTCCAAATTACGAATGAAGCAGGTATGCTCTCGAAAAGCGACTTCTAGGTTTGCATCACAAAATTGTCCCACAGAAAATAAGTTGTGACCAAGACCTTCCACGTAATACACTCTTGAAATTATAACATTCCCAATATGATATTCACCGTAACCCATTATCTTTGCAATATGATCATTTCCAAATCGAACCGTACCAAGAAACTTGCTGACGAAATTTCTGAGCTGAGAGCGATCTCCGGTCATATGCTTGGAGCAACCAGAGTCCAAATACCAGAGAACAATTTGGACCACCTATTTTCAATCACAACAGTGGACAATGCATTGGAAACTATTGGTTCCGGAGTGTTAGCAGATACATATATGTTATTATCAGAATTGCTAACATTTTTGTTATCCTTAGATTTCCTGCATTTTCTAATGTGAGTTTTAGCATTTACAGGTTTTACTGTTCCAATTTTCTGAGGTTTTGGAGTTTTCGCGGGCACTACAGTGGGAGTAGACCTATTTAAAGGGCACTTTGTTCCTACAGTAGTGTTGGTGTTCCTAGTTAAAGGACACGCTTGTGTTTTGGTAGCCTTGGTACTCCTAGTTAAAGGGCACGCTTTCTTCGCTTTAGTAGGAGTGATCCTAGTCAAAGGGCACGTATTTCCTACTATAGTGAAAGTTCTACCAGTGGGGCGCCACATCCATCCAACTTGGGTTAACACTTTCCCAGTCGGTTTCCATTCTAATCCATTTTTCCGGGCATACATCTCATTCACATGGTCAATAAGGCAAGAATCATGACGACTAGAAAACATACATTCATTGCAATTCCAACATTTTAAATTAGAATTCACAGTAGGCTTAGAACGCTGCACAACCGCAGAGCCTTTAGGTTTAGCTACATGATTCTTTTTATTCAAAACAGAAATAACATTCCTAGGATGGGCTTCTACTTTCTTCTTCACTTGACTACTAGTTGGGGGCAAGATCCTATCATTCTTCTTGTTTCTTTTAAGCTTAGATCTTTGAGCCTTAGTAGTGGTGCTTACTCCTGTAGAAGGCAACACGGGAATATTAGAAGCTGGTTTTGATTCCGCCTTATCTTTAGTGACCAAAGTTTGAGATGATTTAGTCTTAGGGCCCTTGTTAAGTGGTGTGACGGCTATAAGGTTCCTTTTGATGGCACTAGAGGACGGTGCTGAGATAGTGGCTGCGTTATCCACAACATTCTTACCTTTTAGAGTACGAAGTGTTTCCTTTAACTCAGCCAAGACCAGATTTTTATCACAAATTTGTTCCCTCAAATCAGATATTTCCACCGACTTTCGATTCAATTGTTCAATCAATGATTGATTCTGTGTAGTGGTATCAACACATGCGGGCTGTACTGAATCGAAGAGTCGTGTATTTTTCTGTTTTAAGTTATAAACTTTGGACAAAATCTTGGAAACTCGATTATCTAGATCAAGTCTAAAATTCTTAGCGGCCTCAAGTACGTTCACACAGTTAAGCTCCTTAGATTTCTCTATTTCTATCGGCAAAGAGTTAGCAACTTTGTCACTTGGTTGACGCTGTTTTGATTGTAAATTCAATCGAAAATTCTTTTCAAAATTTGCATCATCGATATTAACACCTTCGAATGACGTTTCAAAGATTTCTTGAATAAATTGTTGCTTGCATTCAAGCGAAATACAATGCGTTTGAATCTCATCAAAACGTTTTGAAAGCGAAGAATATGAATCTTGAAGCTTTAAAAATTCAGCGTCAGATTCGTGACAAGTACTATCTACCATATTATCCACAGATTCAACATTATGCACAATAGAATCATTATCAACACTTGTATTCACACAGACAGAAACTATATCATGAGACATCACTTGCTTCAGAAGCTGATCATTTTGGCGTGAAACTCGTTCTATTTCAAGTAAACTGTTTTCATAAGCATCATCCATTTCATTGAAAACACGTTTAACTTCTTCTATTTCCAAATACAAATCTTGATCAAGATTACTAAGACAAGCTTTAACATTCTTTACAAACGGAATAATTTCGTCTCGGAACGCAGCTCTAGTGTGCTCAAAGTTCCATTCACCTTCCGTTATGGCCGAAGCCGTCGTACGTTCCAAAATGACCTTGTCAAAATCGGCTAAGTGTTGGTGAACCGTATTTAAGTTAATGGACGCCTTACTTACCGGTGGAATTAACTTCGTTAAATCCTTTTTGACGAGTGTAGGAGACGTACTAGGAAGGTTTTCATTTGACAAACTTTGGGGCACAAGAACTGTTCTGCTAATTCCTTTTGTAAGCGAATGCGTGTCTTTTTCGAAAATTGATCTTTGTTATGTTGATCATAATCAATTGTATGGAATTTTGAAAGCATTTTAGAATGAGTTTCATCCCCAAGTGATTGTGTCTCCTCCGTACTACGAACAAAAGGTGCTTCTTTCGATTTGCCAATTATGGTCATATCATAAAGACCGGGAATATATTCCTGAGCTTGTTTTGCATAACCAGGATTAGGTGGTAAATCTTGAAGACGCTTAAGTTCGAATTCTTTAAATGATTTAGTTAAAAGATGAACCTTTTCTGTGGAAGCGTATTGTTTTAAAAGCTGTTGTTCTTTGAATTTAAGAAGTTTGGTAGCATTAATTTCCGATTCAACCTTTTTAGACTCGAGAGTTTCGAAATCCATTTTAAGTTTCTGAAAATCATTGACAACCGACTCTTTTTCTTTTAATTCATTGGAAAGATTAGCTTTTAATGATTCTATTTCTTTCAAGTGTTCAATTTTTTCAAAACGAAATTGGTCAAATTCAGAACATGTTATTTTCTCTTCTTGAGGGACCATTTCAAAAGTTTTGACCTTTTCTTTATGCAACGCAAGCTCAGCAGTTAGGGTGGAATTCGTATCTACGGATTGTCTGAGGGCCATATGCATTTGATCAATAATATGTTTAGGCACCATGACCAAATCATGTTGAGCATAAGATTCCATACCCGTCGTAGCATTTGGTTGAGGTTCACTCAAATATGTTGGATTGGGTACCGCATCATTTGAGTTACTAGTCCCCGAATGCTGTTCGAGGTTGTCATTTTCATGCCCAACTTGATGTTGGTTATCATCAATATTATTAGATGTGGTTGGTACCTCACTGATGACATCAGAACCGTAGTGAGAGAGATTAGCAACGAGAGCAGCTTGGGTAGAGTGAATGTCATCACAATCCGAATCGTATGCATCAAGATCGTCCGCTTGATAAGCTGCATTAGAAGGGGAGACGACTGCAATGCCTTCAGTATCTGCTGCCCCTGGGTCTACAAGAAATGCTAACTCCTCTGAATCCAAAATCTTCCCCTTAGACTGAGCATCAACCAAATACATCTTCTCACGAAACCATGCATCATCCCTCCTCCTTTTTGGCTGAGTGCATTCCCTAGCCATATGACCTTGTCATCGGCAATTGTAGCAAGTCACAACTTTTTTAGGACCACTAGGACTTCCATTTCCATTAGCTTGAGAATTCACAGCTTGATTGTTCCCAGTCCTTGTAGGAGGTCCATATGAATTTTGCCTTCCCTGAATAGGTTGCACCATTACTTGACCATCTTGAACAGTGGCTTGTTGTCGAGGATTTGATGAGGTGCGGAGCTGATTGTTTGTTGGTGGAAATCCTCTAGTTGCAACAAGTTTTGACAAGTAGGCTGTGAGATGGTTTAGAACATCAGCTGGCGTATCATTTGGTGTAAAGACCGGTGCTTCGATTGGTGGAAGTTCATTAGAATAGAAAGCTTGTGCTGGTTGTGCTTCAATTGGAAAATATCCTTGCTGAGGAGTATAGCCCAATGGAGAGGTGTTGGCTTGTGATGGTGATGTCTGATATGGTGGTTGCTGTGGAAAAGATTGTTGATGAACACCTTGTTGAAATGCTTGCTGTGGCATCACTAGTGGTGGATAAGATGGTTGCTGTGGTTGCTGATAGTTGTGTGGTGGTGTCTGCTGCAAGTATGATGGTTGCTGATAAGTATAAGCCATGTTTTGTTGAGAAGCATACATTGCAAGTGGATCATGAACTTGAGGTGTAGACAACCGAGCCTCGATCACATGGCATTCATGTTGTTGAAGAAAAGCTTGAAGTTGATCCACATTGGTGTTATGCAAGTCCTTAGCCAATTTAACATCCGTCACGTATTTTTCCATTCTGGAGGAAGAGTGTTCAAATACTTGGTGTTCAATTGAAAGGTAGGAATCGCCATGCCATAGATATTTAGCTCATTCAACAATAGGGTAAATCTCAGATAGTAATCATTGAGAGTCTCCCCTGGCACATAGGCAAACTTATCAAAAGTATCATAAAGCTTACACTCTCGTTCTTGTTTAGTTAACGAGGTGCCTTGCATTAGAACCCGAATTCTATCCCATAACTCTTTGGCAACTTTGTGTTTGCTGACGAGTTTGTAGACATCTGGAGGAAGGGCTTGGAGAATGATGTTTGTTGCATACTTATCACATTTATCTTGAATCTTCATATCTCCAGTCAACTCACCCGTTGTGCGAGGACGAGTAGTCGTACCTTCCGTCACGGTACCATAATCTAATGGTCCATTGAGCACCGATGCCCAAATTAGATGTCCATTCTCCTTGTTCAACATGTAAAGTTCCATTCGGGAAGCCCATTCCTCATACATAGTCTTCACCAACATTGGTGGACGATTATCCGTACCCGAGAGGATGGACTTATCCGTAAGAGATGTGTACTCCATTTCAATAAGTTAAGATTTACAAACTTTGATCGATCAATGAAAGAAAGTAAATGTGTTTGTTGTTGTGAGTTGAAGTCGAGAAACAATGTTAAAATCCCCTAAAATATGTTCTCAATAAACCAAAAATTCCAAGTCAAAATTACACACATTTTTTAAGGAATAATTTTTGTTATCAGAATGTTGATCGGAATAGTGATCGGAATAACCTTGATCGGAATGTACCTAATCTGAATACCAAATCTGAATGCCAATCGGAATGCCAATCTGAATACCAATCGGAATGTTGTGATCGGAATACCAAATCTGAATGCCAATAGAAATGCCAATCGGAATGCCAATCTGAATGCCAATCGGAATGTCGTGATCGGAATACCAAATCTGAATGCCAATAGGGAATACCAACCGGAATGCCAATCTGAATGCCAATCGGAATGTCGTGATCGGAATATCAAATCTGAATGCCAATAGGAATACCAATCGGAATGCCAATCTGAATGCCAATCGGAATGTCGTGATCGGAATACCAATCTGAATGCCTAAACCCTATTCCGATTACACTGATCGGAATGTACTAGAAACCCCTTTCCGATGACCAGATCGGAATATTTCCCACTTTTCTCGGACAAAACTCAACCAATTCGTGATTTTAAGCCATAAAATGATCAAAACACCCAAAAATTTTGTGTTTTTAGCCAAAGTAACTATACCAAATCCCTACCACAACTATGTAGAAGATTTGTATCAAGAAAAAAACCATCAAAAACACAAAAAAAAAATTTGGACGTGTGAAAATGGATCAAAAATGGCGAGATAATCAAGAACACAAACACATGAACAATACAATCATCCCATGGCTCTCTGATACCATTTGTAGGATTGTAAATCTTGCTTATGTTTCTAGAGAGAGAAAGAGATAGAGAGATGGTGGATTTCACACAAAGCTAGAGAGAGAAAGTAATGTTTACTATGTGAAAAATATGAAACTACACCCCTCTCCATCAAAAGAGAGGGTTTATATACCCAAGCCCTTGTCATGGGCTTGGGCTTACATTTTGGGCCGGCCTACCCATGTTGTAGGCTAGGCTTGTACTTGTTTGTTAAATAACGAAAGTTAACTAAACTACGAGCTATTACATGGACTATCGTTGGAGTGACCGATCCTTCTTAATACGTAAAACGTATTTCCAACATCCAGCTTGTAAATAAGCCATTTAAGGATATAAAGGATAGGATATTGACGCCAACAGCCATATCCTTTGCAACATTTAGGTTAGAAAGTCCTGTTTTTATATCCTTTTCATCTGCCAGAACATCATAATTTTTTGCTACCCTTGAAATCATTTCCTAATCATCGACTTCATTAGAAATAATTTGATAGCAATACTCTGTATCTCGCCTTCCTCCATATTTATAAAGCACAAATGTATTGAAGTACAAATTTAGAATAAAAAAATTCAAAGCAACAAATAAGTAAATCATTTTTTATTCCCCGACCTAGAGAACAGCCGAACAAAGAATTATCACAAAGGCGACACAATCGTGTTTCACTTATATCGAAACCTTGTTTTCTCTCGTATGCCATCAGCGAGAACCAATGGACTCCATTTCGAGGATGAACCATGGTAGGATCAGACAAGAAACCCTTTAGGAAAAACCGGATACACATGCTATGGCTGCAACCTTAAGATGTTACCCCGCCAAAATATGTGTAATCTCGGGTTTAACCCGAGGCGTTCAAGGTCATCACAGCCTGAACAATTGTACAACGTCAAACACCCGTGAGTATTGATGTACGCCTTATACAACGACAACGAAACCAACAGCGTATCAAATTAGCCTAAAATACAACACTCGTATTTATCACTTAATGAGTTTACCAGGCCAATGAACATTGCGTGTTTATCACTTCTATCAACTTATCAGGCTTATGAACATTAAAAAAGTCGCAAAGCTGGAATCAGTTCGTAGCAGCAACACAAAAAAATGGTCAACCTGTCGCGACTGCAGTTCCAAAGACCTGCCATGCCAAGCGATGGGTCATACCAATGGTGTCAAACAATAAAAAGCCCCCATATAGCCATATATTATTCTAAATTTTAAAAAAAGGGATTCAAGAATTCCTATGAACAGTATATCATCTCACAAACCAATCTTAAAATGTATCGCCCTCTCTCACAGCCCCTGAAAACCATTAAACCAAACAGGAGAACACATACATTTTTTTCAAGTTTAATAAGTCGAAAATATCAATCAATAAAAGTAGCGTCGAGTTAAATTAAAAACAGAAAACTCACAAACCCAGAAGCAAAGCATACCATTCAAGTGCCAAACCTCATCAAAAAATAGGTGTTCTATCAAACCTAATAATATAGGGTTTCCATCAAACCCAAGAAATCATGGCTTTCAACCCACTTCAATATGTCCATCAGAGCTGCTAATTATATCTTTTTAGAGAGAGAGAGAGAGAGAGAGAGAGAGATGTCCATCAGATTAGATCTGTAGATTAGATCTTCGATGAGATCTTTTTAGAGAGAGACAAAGAGTGAGTGAGAGAGGGGTGTGAGAAAATATGTAAACCATTGAACATATCAACGAACGAGAGACAATAGATCGAACGGTTACAAAGAGTGTGAACCATTAAACATATCAACGAACGGGAGACAATAGATCGAACGGTTACAAAGAGTGTTCATGAAACGAACCCATACCCATGACTTTATTTTCCACACAATAGACGGTGAAGATCTTAATCTGGTGAATGGATGGATGGGAGAGAATATAAGCCAATGATGGAGATGGGTCAAAGAAATTGGAGAAGACAGATGGATGGAGTATATTGTTTCGGTTAGTGCTCTCCTCACAATACTTTTATTATTGTTTAGTCAATTGTAAAAATTCCCCTTAATGTATTAAAGGGGTAATTGTTTTTTAATGTAATAAAATAAATTATTTTTTAAAAATTAAGTACCTCATAAACCATTCATCGTTACGCAATACAAAACATATCATCACGACGAGAATTAAATCATCTACTATCGAAGGGCACATATATATACTTTCCACAAACTTTTTTTTTTCAATCACGTTTGAGAAAATCATATATGATTCGTATCACGAATCTTTAAAATCATATATGATCTTCTCAGACGTGACTTACAAAAAAAGTTGAAAAAAAATTCGTCAAAAGTATATACATGTGCCCCTCGATAGAAAAATGATTCAATTCTTGTTGCACTGTTGTATTTTTTTGTCGCTCGACGATTTACCGTTTGTGAGATATTCAATTTAAAAAAGTGATGAGAATTTAGTTTTTTTTAACTAGTGATTGTGATTGATTGAGTTTATGCTATTTAAAAGTATACGTTGATCCATCTCGTCTTTTTGTTCAGTGTAATGTTTTGCAATATTACGTTTTTTATGCAAACTTGCAATTTTGCTTTGTATCTTTAATTTTGAATGGACAAGTTTTGGCCCTATATCTTATTCTTCATTCTTTTATAATTAGTTTACTAGTTATAATATCGTGCATGTACATAATTTTTATTTAATATTTTAAACTAAAAATGTGTATTAAATTGATTTTTACTTGTCGTCTTAAAAATAATAATATAATTTCTGTTATGATTATAGTGTCCTTATTTCTAGCTTTGCTACTACATGAATATGATCTTTATTTATCTAATTAACGACTATTAATGAAAATAGTTTATAATTTAAAAATTAGGTAAACTACAAGACGAAACATACAACTTTGAAGGTACGAGTTCATATTTTTCACGATGAAGACAATAATTTTTTAGAAATAATTATTGTTATGTAGTATTTGTTTTTAATTATTGATATTGCAAACAAGTTTATGATTGTTTATGCGTGTGATGAATCAACTGTTCAGGCTTTTTATTGGCAAGTTTCTAGTTGTTTATTCTGATGACATTTTTATTTATAATGCTTCATATAATGAGCATGTCACTCATGTGAGACAGGTTTGGATTTTGCTTCAGAAGGACAGTTTTTATGTTGTGGTATGTTTATGACCCCTAAAGTTTTGTTTTTAGGGTTTTTTATGGTGATGGGATACAGATGGATGAGTCTAAGGTAGCAAATGTCCAGGAGTGGCCAACTCTAAATACCATTACTAAAGTCTAATTTCAGTTCCATTACGTTCCCTTTCACAGATTATATGATGGGAAAGTCATTTGTGTGGACGGATGAAGCACAACTAGCTTTTCAGGTTATCAAGGAAAACCTTACTACAACGGTAATCCTGGTATTGCCTAGTTTTTCTAAAGTTTTTGAGCTTTATACTGATGCTTCTAAGGTTGCAATTGGTGGAGTTCTTAGTCAAGGTGGGCGACATGTTGCCTATCTTAGTGAAAAGTTGACAGGACCGAAATATAGGTACTCTACTTATGACTAGGAGATTTATGAAGTGCTCCAAGCTGTGAAGCATTGGCGCCATTATTTGTTTCATAAGAAGTTTGTTTTGTTCACCGATCATGATTCCTTAACACATATTCTTACTCAAGATAAGGTATCCCATAAGCATGGGCGTTGGTTGGCTTTTCTTGAGAAGTTTACTTTTGTGGTGAAACACAAAACTAGTGTTTTCAACCATGTTGTTGATGCCTTAAGCAGGATGCAAGTTGATGTACCATGACTTGATGTCATTCGTGACAAGGTGATTGTGGACCCATACATTTCGGTTGTTTTGTAGGGTGTGCAATATGGAGAGAGAACAAATCTTATTCTGTAAGATGGGCTCCTATTCAAAGGGAATCAACTTTGTAATTCTGATTCAAGTCTTCGCTTGCAAACTATTAATGAGTTTCATGGTGAAGGGCACGTTGGTCGTGATAGCACTTTACCGTTGGTTCAAGCTTCTTATTTTTGGCGTACAACGGAGGAAGGAAATGGATCGTTACATTAAGAGGTGTCATATTTGTCGAATTTCAAAAGGCATGACTTCTAATAAAGGACTTTATATGCCTTTGCTTGTTCTTTGCTGCCTTGGATTGATATTAGCATTGATTTTGTGTTAGGGATACCTCGTGCTCAAAAATGGGGGGGGGGTAATGATTCAATATTTGTTGTTGTTGATCGTTTTTCTAAAATGTTTCATTTTATTCCTTACAAGAAGACAACATATGCAGTTAATGTAGCTAGACTTTTCTTTAGGGATCCGTATCGTTTACATGGTTTACGTTTCTCCATTGTTTTTTATCAGGTTCTTAAGTCATTTTTTATGTAGTTTGTAGAAGATAGTGAATACTCAACTTAATTTTAGCGGTGCTTATCAACCTCAAACTGATGGGCAAAATAAAGTTGTTAAGAGGTCCCTTGGTAATCCGTTAAGGTGTTTTGGGTTTTCATGTGATCAGAAGTGAAAGTTTATGGACTTATATTTAATAGTCGTGCGATAGGATCGAACTCGAGATTACGGGATTGCACACAATATGTAAAGAGTTAATTAAATTAATAAATATATATATTGTATTTATTGTATTTATTAATTTATTTAATAAATATATATATTATATTTATTCAATTAAATCGAGCTCTATAACTATATAACTTTAAAGGTCGTTAATTAATTAAGATTTAAGTATTAACGAGTGTTAAATAATATATAGAAAGAGGATTAAAAAGGAAGAAGGACGGAAGGTTCCGGAACACCCCATGAAGGGGTGTTCGACGGTCGGTTAGGGCACACAAGGGGAAGGCAAAACTTGCATTTTATTTGTTTGGGATACAATGACTTCTAGGCCTATAAATACATCCCCTTACCCCTCATAATTCTACATAACTTGAATATCTCCTCTTTCTCTTCTATTGGCCGATCGCAACATCAACCCACGAAGGGGTTCGGTGTGGTTTTTCTTGGGGCTCGGTTTTTTAGTTTTAATCTAGTCCTAGCCCATCTCTAGGGTTGTTGGGTAGATTTTATACTATTGATATAGCTCGGTTTACACGTGATAGAATCACGGTTGGCTCGTTGTATTACGTGTGTACAAGATCGTAATACAGTCTTACTTTAGACTATATCTTGGTGATATACAGAATAAACCCAAATTGGTGATTCGTTCTTCGTCTTGTGGAATTGATTTAGCATAAAGGTATGTAACCCTAATTCGATTAATTATAATTGTGTTATTATTATGATCTTGTTAAATCGCTTCCGCTATGTGTGCTTTGATCTCGTTTAGGGTTTTATATAATTGTTATGATATTAATAAACCTTCAGTGGCATCGAGAGCCGTTTTAACATGTTATAATTATCGAAAATCTAAATTTTTTTAACTAATAATTGTTTTGAGTTAAAACTACATGTTTTTTAGGTTTTCTTAAAATTAGGGTTTTGTTTTTTAAAAATTAGGGTTTTGGCCGAATTTTTAATTAAAAAAAGAATTGTTTCGAAACCCTAAATTACATATGGGATAATTTTAGATTAAACGGCATGATTAATTGTTATGTCATGTATGGTTACGATCCGTAGAGATTTAATTGTTAAGGTTTGTGAGAGAATCCATGATAACGTGCATGTTTTCATGGATCGTAAAAGTATATGTTTATATTATTTTATGTGCTACGTGATTATTTGATTCAATAAATCTTGAAATAGGGAAGATTTTTATATGAGTATAAAGACCTAGATTTGATGATTATTGAATAAATCGTATGCATGTGGCTATTTGATTTATTTATTGCACATATAAATTGTTATTATGTGTTTATGATTTAGTTTTTTTACTTGTTTATATTAAAAATTGTTGAATTGTTGTAAACAAGGGTTTTTTTTCAAAAGAAATAATATGGACTAAATCATATTTAAATAAAGATTTGTTAGAGATCTAAATTACATAAGATTACGTTGATTGGTGAATTGCAATAATAATCTAACGACCTACTCCTTTTGACAAACTATAAAGTGGGTTTAACACACCGCTGGTCATGTACCCGGTTAAGGAAGGAGGTGTTATTCCATTAGTAGCTAACCAAATTCCCGGCTCGCCTGTGCGTCAAACTGAAATTACCTGTGATTATTGATTGACTTATAACTTAAGGGTGATTTACCACAAATTCACATCCGAAACACAATGAATAAGGGTATTGATTTGTGTGTAGTCGAGTTCTAGCAAAAGTACGTTGTGAATAGTTGTGGGTAATTTCTTTAATTGGTTTTTCCAATACCTCAACATAATTTATGTAGAAATTTAGTCTCGTGAAGAAGTTTACTAAATATTTTATTAAACTTATGCTATGGATTTGTATGCATTCTTATCCATACATTGATTTTGATATCAAAATTTGTACCCTTAAAATTTAAGTCGAGTGCTCCTAATTGACAAACACTTGAAATTACTACGTCATCAAATGAGATTTTTAGGTGATGTTGTAATGGAGAAAAAACTTTCATAGAATGAGAATTCGTATGATGGTTTTACGTTACTCATATTAGAGGAATTAATTAAGTTACTCGGTGAGATCTGGAAACTTAAGGCAATCAGAAGGGATGAAACATGTTTACAATGCAAAACGTTCTTTTAGCAATGTAAATCCCTTATTATATCTAGAAATCGAAAATTGTTAGTCAATTGAATTTTTCGATAAGTCGTTATGTTGAGTACATTCATTACTAGCAGATCAACTGATGTAATGGATCTATGTCAATATAGTTCTAGAATTCAAGGAAAATAATATGGTTTTTATACCGGGGTAATTTTATTTTCTTGAAAGTATTTTGTTATTGAAAATACTAATATTTGAACTTATTTATGTAGAAATGGCTCAACCCACCAATAACACTATAAGTTCCGCGTTCAAAGCTTTATTTGAACGTCCTGAACTTACTGGGCCAAACTTCAGTGATTGGTACCGCTCGCTAAGAATTGTCTTGAGAGCAGCGGGTACTATTGATATCTTGACTACTCCATATCCGAAGGATCTTGCTGAAGGAGTATCTGATGCGCAATGGCTTGAACACGCTGCTAATGTTAAGAAGCACTCTGAGGTGGCTTGCTTGATGCAGAAAAATGGCTTCTCCACCTCAAAAGAAGTATGAGTTATTTCCACCAAAGCGAATGCTTGATGAGCTCAAGGCTATGTTCGAGAAGCTGTAAGCTGTGGAGATCTACAACTTACTAGATACTTTGCATAGCTGCAAGCAAGCTCCAGGAAAGTCTGTAAGTTCCCATTATATGGAGATGAGGGGTTATATGGAACAACTTATTTCACTAGGACAACCCTATGATCATAGTATGGCTATCAACTTGATCAATAGGTCCCTTAACAAGGACTTCAATGATTTTGTTCGAAACTATAATATGCATTGCATGGGGAAGACAGTTAATGATCATGCAATGCTCATTGACTATGAAAAGAGGTTGAAAGACAAGGCATCTACTTCTACGCCTTCTGTACTAACCATACAAAAGGGTAGAGTGAGTAAGCCAAAACCGCAAGTGAACAAGAAGAAAGGCAAAGACAATGGTGATAAAGGCAAGCAAGTTGCTACTTATTCGAAACCTAAGCAGTACTTTGTCAAGAAGTATAGATCTTAGAAGCATGAGACTTGTCACCATTGCAAGGCAAGTGGTCATTGGAAGAGGAATTGCACTCTTTACCTCGAAGAGTTGCGAGAAATAAAGAAGAAGTTTGAGCAGAGCGTTGCAGCTTTAGGTACTTTATTTATGATTGAATTGTTCAATTTAACATACAAATTAAATTCCCGGGTATATGATACGGGATGCGGTATTAGCATTTGTAATACGTTACAGGGATTTAATCTGGAAAGAAAGCTATTCTATGGGGAACAATTTCTGCAAGTGAGCAATGGCGCACAAGCAACAGTTGAAGCTATAGGAACGTTTAATTTAGTTTTACCTTCGGGTTTAGTACTGATTTTAAATGATTGTCTTTATGCACCTACAATTGTTAGGGGTGTTATTTCTTTTTCTTGTTTGTTGAATAATGGATTGGTTCACACGATTGATAATAATGGAAATTCTGTTTGGAAAAATGGTATTTTCTATTTTAATGCAATTTATGTGAATGGCGTGTTTGAAATAGACATGCATGATAATGAATCCAAGAATAATAAATCTGTCTTTAGCATGAATAAGAAGAGAAAGTTTGACAATAAGTCTTCTTGTCTTTGGCATTGTAGACTTGCCCATATTGGGAAGACTCAAATACAAAAGCTTCAACGTGAAGGTGTTTTGGAAAATATCAATGACGAATCATTTGATAAATGTGAGTCTTGTATCTCTGGAAAGATGACCAAGAAACCTTTTAATAGCAATATTGAAAGAGCTACTGATCTACTTAGATTAATACATACTGATGTGTGTAGACCACTTAAACATGTGTCAAGGAAAGGTGCTAGCTACTTTTTAACATTTACGGATGATTATAGCCGTTATGGTTATGTTTATTTACTTAAGCATAAACATGAGGTATTTGAAGCATTCAAAGTGTTTAATGCAGAAGTAGAACTACAACTAGAAAAGAAGATTAAAGCTTTTCGTTCTGATAGAGGTGGTGAATATTTAAGTCAAGATTTTATAGATTATCTAAGTGAGAGTAGAATTGTTCAGCATCTTACTTCTCCCTATACTCCACAACAAAATGGGGTACCCAAAAGGAGAAATCGTACATTATTAGATATGGTGCTATCTATGTTTAATCTTACAACATTACCTTTATCCTTTTGGGATTATGCTTTAGAGTCTGTTGTTCGTATTTTAAATATGGTTCCCACAAAGAAGGTCGATAAGACACCATATGAACTATGGCATAGCAAGAAGCCATATTTGTCTTATTTAAAGGTTTGGGGTTGTGAGGCGTATGTGAAACGTGACTCGGGTGACAAACTCCAACAACGATCTATAAAATGTATCTTTGTAGGATACCCTAAGGAAACTATGGGTTACTACTTTTATTATCCACCTGAGAACAAAGTGATTGTTGCTAGGTATGGAGACTTCCTTGAATCTGATCTTGTAAATCAAGAATTCAGTGGGAGAAATTATGATCTTGAAGAGAGTCATATAGATACATTACCTTCTGAAAACACTAGCGATGTAATTCCTGTAGAACCAGAAATTTTGGCGGTTCCATCAGAATTAGTTCCTCTGCGTAGATCCGCAAGGATTAAAAACGCAAATAGAAATATATGTCTTAACATAGGGGATGCTGATGAAGTAGGGGATCTTGGTGAACCTGCTAATTATAAATCCGCCATACTTGATCCTGAGAAGGATAAGTGGATGGTTGCTATGGGTGAGGAAATGAAATCCATAAAAGTAAATGATGGTTGGATTCTTGTAGAACCACGACCAAATGCTAAAGTAGTGAGACATAAGTGGATATATATGAAGAAAACCGACATGGACGGAAAAGTACAATCCTATAAAGCTTGTTTAGTAGCTAAAGGTTTTACTCAAACTTTTGGCATAGACTACGAGGAGACATTTTCTCTTGTAGCAGACTTAAGAGCTATTAGGATTCTCATAGCTATAGCAGCATACTATGACTATGAGATATGACAAATGGATGTTAAAACTGCCTTCTTGAACGGTCGCTTAGATAAAGACATCTATATGCAGCAACCAGAAGGGTATGTTGATCCTGAGAATCAAGGATACGTGTGCAAACTTCAAAGATCCATTTATGGTTTGAAGGAAGCATCACGTCAATGGAATAAACGATTGATGAAGAAATTAGAAAGTTTGAATTTATTCAAAATCGTGATGAGACATGTGTATATCGCAAACCTAGTGGGAGTGATGTAGATTCCTAGTCCTGTATGTTGATGACATATTAATCATGGGAAGTAACATTCCAAGACTTAAAGCTGTTAGGATTATCTTGGTAAATGTTTTTTATGAAGGATTTAGGAGAAGCTGCATACATTCTGGGAATTAAGATCTATCAGGATAGGAAAAGACGGTTAATTGGTCCAAGTCAAGATGCTTATATAGATAAGATATTGAAGAAGTATAATATGCATAATTACAAGAAAGGTTTTCAACCTATGGAAGTTAAGCATAGTCTGAGTCATGATGGATGCATCAACTCCAGAAGAGGAGGCATACATGCAGAAGGTGCCTTACGCTTCGGCTGTAGGATCTATTATGTATGTTGTTAGATGCACAAGGCCTGATGTGGCGTTTGCTCAGAACTTGGTCAGTAGATACCAACAGAATCCAGAGAAGCTCCACTAGACTGCTGTTAAACATATTCTAAAGTATTTAAGGAGTACAAAAGATATATTATTGGTATTTGGAGGGAAAGCAGACACAGAACTGAATGTGACAGGTTTCTATGATGCGTCCTAGCAATGTGATAAAGACGGTACAAAGTCTCATACGGGTTACGTTTTTGTTATCAATGGAGGAGCAGTTGACTGGAAGAGCAAGAAGCACACAACGATTGCAATACATGCTACTCAATCTGAGTACATGGCTGCTTCAGAAGCTGTAATGGAAGCTGTTTGGATTAGGAAGTTTATTGGATATATTGGAGTGATGCCTTCAATTAAAGAACCTATCGATATGTATTGTGACAATTCTGCCGCAATAATATTCGCCAATGATTATGGAATCATGAAAGGCGCCAGACACTTTAAACGTAGACATCACTACGTCCGAGAACAAGTTGAAGCTCGTGAAATCAAATTAATGAAAGTTCACACATATGATAATGTAGCTGATCCTTTAACTAAGGCTTTGCCTAGACCAAAGGTAGTTAAGCATGCCAAGGCGATTGGGCTGCAACTAGCTAGCGAACTCATGCAATAAATCTGTGATTAGTATTTGGATAAAGGATGTTATGAAATTATTATTTAATAAAATAAAGATTTGGTTTCATTTATTCTTATTATTTAATTGTGTATCCTATTTTACATGTTTTAATCCATGAATAGATTTTTATGCTAAATGTCCGTTGTCGATTAATAATATGGGAATATTATTAAATTAAGACAAATCAAAATTGCGATAGAGGATACTTGAAAGTATATTGATCGATTTTGGATGATATTCGATGAATCAAATATTAGACTTATCCCAACTATATGATTTTACTTTGTGGATCTTTGTCATCAAGTAAATCATAAATAGTTATCCTTAGACTTGAGATACCAAGAAACAGTTATGAATCTAGTGCATCTTTGTGGAATAATCTAATGCTAAACGTAACTAGTAGCTGTAAGGATTATTTTCAGAAGTGTTGCAAAATTAATAAGTTTTGCTCGTAATCAATAAGGGATTTATTTCCTCCAAGTTCGTTTTGGGGTTTGATACAGCTGGGCCCCTCGTGGGATTAGTAAGATGTTTGTGTGGCCACACCCAAATTTGTTTTGGTAATCTTGCTGAATTTGTGAACGGAAAACAGAATGGTTAATGAAAGGAATGACTGAGATCCATATCCTTATTAACGTCGTATCAGAAATAAAAGGATAATAATAAAGATTATCATTAAAATGTTTTATCCAGGAGACCTTACTCGAGTTGTACTAGATACATTTCTAAGTGTAACTAGACGCTAGTCAATGTAATAATGATATTCGAAATATGTCCAAGTGAGAGCTAAAAGTTTATGGACTTATTGTAAAACCCGCATGCTTTTACCATGAATAGTACCCTTTAGATCGTACGTACTAGATTAAAACTTTCCTTTTATAGCATGTTTACGTTCACGTATAGGAATTTTAAGTATTATGTACGTGTTAGAACACGATAAGTATTTATTACGTATGAACACACGGTAATTATTCAAATAATAATTATAATCACGAACATGCGATCATGAAATCATGAACGTAATTTAATCACGAGCTATTATTATTTACGTATATATATTTATTACGAACACGAATAAATATATTAAGTCACGATCAATAATTAACTAGAACACATAAAACACTAACACGATAAAACACGAACACAATATAAATGATTAGACTCAGAAAAGGTACGGGTTACCCCATGTGGGCCCCCTACCTGCGGCTACACCAAGAAGGATGAGCCAAGCCCATTTTATTTTTACTAAAATAAGGGAATTAGGAAAATCTTGGTCATTTTTCACAATACAGGAAAAATAACAAAACCCTAAAAGTTTCTCCTTACTCCTTTGTCCTTTGGCTGCCGGTTATACACCATCACAAGAGGGTGTTCGGGTTGATTTTGATCTTGAATTTTGTGCAAGCATTCGTGTGTGTTCATCCTTGATTGATCCACGCATTCGATATAACCTTTTTAACCTTTTTCTTTTATGTTTTGATTTAATAAATCACATAAAATCATGATGTTTTTAAAAACTAATTAAAAGCATTTATTAAAACATGTCTATGATTATGGGGTAAATCAAAACAAAGGTTTTTAGGGGTGTTTGTTCTAGCCGACGCCTAACCGAACCCCTAAGGGGTCTCGGTTTGGCTTATTACCCACCACCGAGACCTCATGGTCTCGGTATGGTGGTGGTGGTCCCACGGCAACAGCAAACAAGGGGTACCCCGACCTTTGTTCGGGGTATGGTGTTGATTACGGGTCCGGTTCATGGTTTCTAGTCACGGTCCCGTTCATTGATTATGTTAAGGGTTATGATTTTAATATTTATGTGTTAAAAATTAAATTAATAAAACATGACATAATTAATTTAATTAACATGACCTAGGTTATAAATTTAATTATTAGATCATCAATTTTAACCTAAGTATTTATATTTTTCTAGACTTTATAATTAATTAATTATTAAAAACCATGACTATAATTAATTAATTAACATGACTTAGGTTATATTATTAATAATTAATAACACATGTTTTAACCTAAGTATTTTACCTTATTTAATTAAAATCATGATATATTTAATTAAATGCTTTTAACCTATAGTTTATTTAATTTACATGTAATAATTAATAAACTATACCTTATATCAATATGACTTAGAAAATAATCAGAAAACACTTAAGCTTATATAATTAGCTTATTTAACCCGCTTATATATAATTATGGGAACTTTCTATTTTTAGAAACTTATTTAATTAAGGCAGCTAATCTATTTATGGAAACTTTCTATTTTTAGAAACTTATCTATTTTAAGCAGTAATTCTACTTTTGGAAACTTTCTATTTTTGGAAACTTTCTATTTTTAGAAACTTTCTATTCTTGGAAACTTTCTATTTTTGGAAACTTTCTATTTTTGGAAACTTTCTATTTTTGGAAACTTTCTATTTTTGGTAACTTTCTATTTTAGGAAACCTGCTATTTTTAGAAAGTTACTTATTATTACACAGTAAGTATAATAATACATGAAATACAAGAGATACTTAATCAAAATAGACAGAATTTGAGATAAACACAGTATAAAGCTTAAAACAGTAAAACATGACATGAACGTATAAAATAAGCTAAGACATGACATAAAACCAGTTACGTATTTAGTAATCAGATACTTATACACGTATGTATTTATGTAGCATTAGTGATACCGAAGTAGGACTCTCTTCCGTTCATCTTCTTCGTTCACTAGACATAAGGTACGGATTCCCATCCTTTCAGTATGGACATTCTTTCCTTATTAGGATTCCCCGTATGCAGCCAACTGTTTTCCCATAGTATAAGTTTATATGTTTGATTGCTTATGTTTAATTAGAATACCTATAGCCATATACATGCATGACCAGTTTCACCTAGTTATGGAGGTACCATAACCATAACACTAGAGGCACTGGTGTTATGACTTCCCCACGGCGGAGTGATTGCTCGTGGCGTCCCTTCAGCTTTTGGCCATATTATTATATTTATCATGTGGGGCGTATTGGTACATCCTAGTTACATGTTTTTCAGCAGATTTCTTAGTGTGAATGTGGTGTGTGCCTTGCATCCTTCACAAGGAGTTGATCCCTCCTACCCAAAACCAATATATTAATTTAGAGGCAGCCCCTCTAATTTTCATGATGAGGTCACCCCTCCAATTATTCATGCACGGTGGATTTTCATGACCTATATTGGCTAACGGTAAAACATGTTAAACAGTTTTTATAAGATAAACATAAGGCTTTTCAAACTATAAAACCAGTTTTACTAAGACTTAACCGGGTTATTCGGGACTTAGTTTCTTCCGCTGTTATATGCTTATATTATTCATGCTTTATCGTACATCCGT
Organism: Glebionis coronaria; assembly: GCA_025667525.1. NCBI lineage: Eukaryota > Viridiplantae > Streptophyta > Magnoliopsida > Asterales > Asteraceae > Glebionis > Glebionis coronaria. The sequence continues at coordinate 73,595,726 of CM046882.1, read as the reverse complement.
GCACTGAGCGTATTGCTCAGCCGTTTTCCTTTTCATGTTCCCAAAACGGCAGGTACTCAGGGATGCTCGTAGACTTTAAGCGTATGTGCATATGGACTGGAAGCTTTCTAGCCTTTCTTTACTTTATGCATTATCTATACTTTGATACTCTTTCCATGGACATTGTTTAGTCCTTTCATTTACAGTACTTATGTTTGTGTGTGATGAGCTTTACTTTTGGACTACCGATGTTTGATTCCGGTATTTCCTTTTATGGTCATGTAATATTTTAGACATTTATCCTTGTATGCTTTGATGACACGCCATAATTACGCGTGACATTCCATTATCAAAATGGGGTGTTACAATTATGGTATCAGAGCCAAGGCTTCGACCTGTAGGCTCTCAAAACATGACCTATGATTAGTGGGTAGTCACTATGGTCTTCCTAGAACTGACAGTCGTTTTTCATGCATTCATTACTTTTATGCATACATATATATGTCATTGTCGCAGGTTTATGACTAAGTAATGGTTGGTACAGGAATGGCCCTATTTAGTCGCATGTATTTTATCGAAACTTTTAAATTTGGGACCGACCCATAGGCGTCCCCTCGCCGTCTTTTATTTTGGGTGAACTGACCATACGCGTTCACTCTCGAGCATACATAAGTTTTCATAAAACTGCATCATGCATTCATACACAAATTTTCTTACATAAATTTTTTCTCTTGATTTATTGGTATAATTTTTTTTTCATGTATATATATTTTATGTTTTGATCTGTTTAATCATATGTTTTATGTTATACTGTCAGATGGTTCTCATACGCGAGCAGGAACAACTCAATGCAGCAATCCAAGCTGCAATGCAAGCTTTGCTTCCTCAATTGAGGAATGACATCAGGGCTGAGGTTCAGGCTGCCAACAATCAGCAGCAAAACCAAGCACCTCCTCCTCCTCCTCCTCCGGTGACATTGTCAATGTGGCTGGAGAGATTCAACAAGCTCCGCCCTCGAGCTTTCGAGAGAACAGATAGCCCAGTGAAGCTGAAAGCTGGTTGGCTCACATCAAGAAGATCTTCGATGCTATGGGTTGTGACCCCGTGTTCAAGGCGAGGTTGGCATGCTACCGGTTCGAAGGCGATGTGTTAAATTGGTGGTTGGCATTAAAGCAGTCTGAGGGAGGTGATAATTGGGTGGCTGGTTTGACATGGGCTCAGTTCAGAGATATAGTGATGGAGCAGTTCTTTCCCAAGGCTGAGCAAGACAAGCTTAAGAGGGAGTACCATGGGATCCGATAGAGAGCTAGGGAGAATAGCAACGAGTTTATGCAGCGCTTTCTTCGCTTAGCTGGTTTCCTTGGTGCAGCGACAGGTACTCCTGAAGATCAGGCACACCACTTTAGGTGGGCTCTTCGCACATCGGTCGCAAACTATCTGGTGTGTGCTACGTTCAACACGGTAGCACAAGTGGCCGATGCGGCACGTAAGCTGGAGATGCTGCATGAGAGAGATCAGTTCGGGGAAGCTAAGAAACCCGACAAGAGGTAAACATTCGTATTCAAGAGGTGACCAATCCGTATTCTTTCCATATATGTCAATTATTCATCTCTTTAAATTGTATCTTCCAGGCAGAAAACTGGGGACCGGTCTCAGCCGGCTACTCAGCAGCAGCCTAATCAGCCCAAGGGAAACGGTCAGACTAACGACCGTTCTGCTACGGATAGGCGTGGCGGTAATGATAATTACCGTAACAACGCTGGACACTCCAACGGCAGCAGGTCCTAATACTTACACATTTTCTTATGATTTCATGTTATAACTCAAAATTTTGACACTATAACAAATCTTCTACCAGGAACCATGGAAACGGTAGGGACCAGAACCAGAGAGGTTCACAGCCTAGCCGTCCAGCTATCACTGGTATTTAATCTTACGATTATTCGCATTGTCCTTTGTACCTTATTATCATGTCTCATGTAAAATGTTTTATCAGGTCCTCAGCCAGCCAGAGCACCTGCTGGAGGATATACTCATCCTCTTTGCTCTACTTGCCACCATAGGCACACAGGGCCATGTCGTCGTGACACTGACGCATGCTTCAAGTGTGGTCTTCCTGGCCATCGCATGAAGGACTGCCGTAAGGGCGAGATGGAGGGCACATCAGGACATGCTGATACCAAGCCGCCTCCTACCACTGGGCGTGTCTACACGACATCTCGAGATCAGGCCAACAAGTCTACAGGTACCATCACTGGAATCTTGTATATGTATGGTCAGGCTGCGTGTGTTCTATTTGATACGGGTGCTACTCACTCGGTCATTTCTACTGCTTATGCTAAGAACATTAGGATGCTCCCCATGCTACTAGATAATATACTGAGTATTTCCACGCCTTTGAGAGACTCTGTACGCATATCCCATGTATACAAGAGTCTTCCCCTAGAATTTGACGATAAGGTTCGTCCTGTTGACGCACTTCCGCTGGACATGAATGACTTTGACATGATTTTGGGCATGGATTGGCTATCCAAGCATCATGCTACCATAGACTGCCATTCATATCGAGTCATCTTCGGTGATGTTAATGCACCAGAGTACATTCACAACGGGTTCGTACCCGGAAGGTCTGTACAAATCATATCTACCCTGCAAGCGCGTGCACTACTATCACATGGCTGCGAGGGTTATCTAGCTACGGTTCACGACATGGATGCTGAATCTCCATCAATTCAGGATCAACCAATAGTGTCAGAATTCCAAGATGTATTCCTAGAAGAACTTCCGGGCATACCACCTGCACGAGAAGTGGAATTCAATATCGAGCTTATTCCAGGAGCTGAACCGATCTCCAAGGATCCTTATCGCATGGCTCCCATAGAGTTAAAGGAGCTGAATGATCAACTGCAAGAACTTCTAAAACGAGGGTTCATTCGACCGAGCGCATCTCCATGGGGCGCACCGGTTTTATTTGTTAAGAAGAAGGACGTCAGTATGCGTCTTTGCATAGACTATCGTGAGCTCAACAAGATTACTATCAGGAATAGGTATCCACTACCACGTATAGACGATCTGTTTGACCAACTCCAAGTGGCCAAACACTTCTCCATGATTGATTTTAGGTCAGGCTACCATCAACTACGGGTTAAGGAGCAGGATATCGCCAAGACTGCTTTTCGAACCCGCTATGGCCATTACGAGTTTGTATTCATGCCATTCGGTCTGACAAATGCTCCAACAGTGTTCATGGATTTGATGAACAGAATCTTCCATGAATTTCTGGACAAGTTCGTCATTGTCTTCATCGATAACATACTGATTTTCTCAAAGTCCAAGGAGGAACACGAAGACCATCTTCTACAGTATTACAGATTCTTCACCAGAAGCAGCTGTATGCTAAATTCTCCAAGTGTGAGTTCTGGTTAGACAAGGTGGCATTCTTAGGTCACATTGTATCAGCAGAAGGAATCACTATGGATCCAGCAAAGGTTGAGGCTATTACTAAGTGGCCGAGGCCGACATCAGCAACGGAAGTCTGTAGTTTCTTAGGCTTAGCTGGCTATTACCGTAGGTTCGTGGAGAACTTTTCCCGCTTAGCACTACCATTGACCAAACTGATGCGGAAAGGGGAGAAATTCGTCTGGACTGAAGAATGAGAGAAGAGCTTTGAAGACCTGTGATGAGATGGCTTTTATACATGATCTCATCATCAAAAACGGACTTTAAATGCATAAAATATCATAAAATATGCCAAATATATGCTCGTGTTTGTTACTTGTGTATTTTTAGGTACGGATATTGTGGAAATGGACAAAAGACAACAAGAATCATTCAAAAACGAACACGGGAAATGAAGTCGCACAATGAACCGGGCCCAAATTTGGAATTTTGCAAAAAGACCCCTCAAGTTTGAAGAATTGGCAAAAATGGCCCCTCATCTTTGAAGAACTTGTCACTTTTAACCCTCCAACAAGTTAAATGTGCAAGTATAATCCTTGAAGTTTGAAGATAATGCAAGAATTGCCCTTGGAAAATGGTTAAGGATGCTAAAGTTAAGCATATGAGCCAAAAGGACTAAAAATGAATTGGTTTGGACGGCTGATGAAAGGATGTTAACTGGTTTGGACTAACAATGCAAAAAGATGATGGAGGCCACGTTAGAAAAAGGACTGGGTATGCAAAATCCCCACTTGAGCCCAACAACAACCCAAGCCCAAACATTTTACCCGGTTTTTATATTTAACTAGGGTCAATACCCGGTCAACCCACTTAATCCTTTTTCTTCCCTCCACTAACAAGTTTTTAAACTTGTTTAAACCCAAAACAAATCAAACTTACCCCTAATTAACCAAGAACCCTACCCTCAACCCAGCTTCAATTAAGCTTAATTCAAAGGGATATTCCCGATAAACGTGCAGATTACTAATTCCCAATCCCCTCACCCAAACCCACCTTATAGCTTCATGCCAAGTGTCCCTGTGGTCCTTCCCCAACCCTCCCCTGTCAACATCTTTTTCCCAAAACCCAAAACCCTGACAAATCCAACGACTCAAAGGCTACTCCTTGTCCTCCAAGTTCAAATTAACGTCCAAGATGAAGAAATGCAGCTGTCAAGTCACATGGGTGTCTTTTGACCCAAATCAGTCAACAAAGAAGAGGGCAAAATTGGGAATTTCGAATTTAGGGTTTCATGTTTTGTATTATTTTATTATTAGCCTAGAATGTTCCAATTAGTCTATAAAAAGGGTGTGAGCATGTTCACAATCCCTTGTTCCAGTTTTTGGCAAATTCTCTTGTAATTCCTTTTTTAAAATATATAAAGTTTGGTGTTTGTTAAAGATCATTGTAATTCCTTTTATGTGGTTTTAAAAAGTTTGTGTATTGAGATTTGTGCCTAAGCTGAGTTCCATTGTCATTTGTGAAGGTTTATGTTAAGATTTTCAAAACGGGTTAAAAAGGGTCAAATTTCACAAATCATTGTTCTTGGAAGTGAAAGTGGAAGAGAACTATTTGATTTGTGAGTTTGAGTGTTTTTAAAACGTGTTGTTAAGGTTTAAAAGTATTTGGTAAGGTTTTAAGAAAGTGAAAGGTAAAAACAAAAATATTTCATATATATTGTGTTTTCCCTTTTTTCTTTTGCAGGTTGATTTGTTTGGAGATTAAGTTCTGCTCCAACCCGAGTTGGATTGGAGGAGGATTTTCATCCTCTAGGTTCTTGGATGTAAGAACCTAAGGTAAAATCCTTTTACCTTGAAAAATTTCAGAAAAATAGCATAGTGTATGGACTTGGTTGATTTCTTGGCTTAAGTGTGTTATACTTGATTGATTTGAGTTCCTGGATGTTGTTATGCATATTAGATGCTGGTTTGTTTAGTTTGAATAGGATTTAGAGTCTTTTGATTTGAGAAAATTGCACAAAGAAATTTTAAAGAGGTGTTTGGCTACAGGTTTAAGCAGGGTCATAGTGTTGATTTTTGCTAATAAAACGTGTTAGAGTTGGTAGAGAGAGTTAAGACAGGTTACATGTTAGTTGTTAAGTGAGTTAGAAGAGTTTTTGAGTTCATTTGTGGCATATAAAAGGAAAAGAGCAAGCTAAAATCTGCATAAGTCTAAACTGCTTGATTTTTCCTGTTTTTTGTGCTTGATTCTTTGATTATCTGTGAGTAATAGGGTGCTTATTGAGTTGAGATTGATTGATTATCATTTGGTGATTGTGTATGTTGATTTTGGTGGTTTAAATATCACTAGGCTGCTAGCTAGAAACAAATAAGCCACCAGATCTTGTTATTCTGTCACAGAAACTAGCTATAGGCTCTTGTGTGCTAAGTGTGCCTTGATTTGCTTTTTGTTGTGTGCTTAAGTGCTATTTCTTGTGTGTGCTTGACTCCTTGAGCTTAAATAAGCTCAAGGGTGCCCCCACTGTTCCAAAATAAGCATACCAAATAAGCTCATAAGGTCAATCCTTTGGCCTTTTATCACTTGTAAAGTAAAGTGCAAACCTGCTATTGTTCAAGTGAATACAAGCCACGTTTTTTTTGATCACAATTTGATTAATCTTGCTTTAAAAAGTGGTTTTGGTTTGTGTTTAAGCTTAACAAAGGTTGACAGTTTGTTTGTGAAAAGTTAAAAAGAAAAAAAATATAAAAGTTGCGCCGCAAGACCTACTAGCTGCGGCGAAACTAAAGGAGCTACAGACCAAAGGTACTCCCGTTTCACTAGTTGCGGCGCAGGACAAAAGCGTTGCGGCGCAACTAAGTGATAAAAAGGGGGGGTTTCAGGATTCGAACCCTGGTCACCACGTTCACACCACTCACACCTTACCGCTCGCCCTTGGGACTTTTACTGCTAAAGTTCCAAGGTGTTTTCTACTTAACACATTTTTAATTTGTCTTATTTTAAATAAGCCGTAGGTCTTTAGCTTAATTCTAGCTTACTCTTTAAGCTTATTTTACGTTTCTTATTTTTCCTAGGTAAGTTATAGCTTTATTGATTTTTCTAAATTGGTTTCACTTTTTTTCCATTATTAGTTTATTTTTTAGAATTTATTTAATAGACGTTTTTCATTAAATCAATAAAAAATACCAAAAATAGTTTTAATTTTTAGGAAAAATAGTTTTTAGGTTTTAATATATATTTTTGAGGTTTACATATAAAAAAGTTTTTAAAAACTTTAATTTTTGATTTTATTTGATTTTAGTTTTTTTATTAAACTTTGAAAATTAATACAAAATTCATTAAGAGGTTTTAGAAACTTTAATTTACATTTTCTTTCTAGTTAGAATATTTAGGATTTTTGAGAGTTTTTTAGAATTTATTTGAGGATTCTTAATTTTTTAGAATATTTTAATATTATTTTATTCAATAAAATAAAAAGTTTTGTTTTAATTTCTTTTTCATTTTTCCTAGATTCTATAGCATTAATTAAGACTTTTCTCATTTGTAGAATAATTTTTAGGCTTTTCAATTAATTTTTAGAATTAATTTAAGATTTAATACATTTTAATAGTTTTAGGAGTTTAAAAATAGTTTAATTTGGTTTTAAAATTTTTAAAAATAGTTTTTAGTTTAATTAAGTCATTTTTGAGGTTTACAAACTATAAAATCTTGTTTAGGGCTTTTTAATATTTAAAAGTGATTTTTAGGGCTTTAATTAGCATTAAAAAGTCATTATTAAATTAATTAAAAGGTTTTGGCAAGTTTGAATTTTTTGTAAACCCATAGAATATTATTTGGGAGTTTTTAGTAATTTTTAGGAATTTTTAGATTAAAATTTTAAATTTTGTGTTTTTCACGTTTTACGTCGTAACTTTCTAGTAGTGTTTTGGCCTTATTTTTCTAATTTTTTTTTTTTTTTCGTCTTCGTCATTTTCTCTTCTTTTCTTCTCATTAATAATCAAAAACATAATCAATCAATTCAATTCACAACGCACTAGCCTCCTCGAGAGAACGATTCCCACTCATTGGGTCATAAGTGCTTGGTTTTCCTAAACCGACGCTTAACGCTTACCACTATTTTACCTCCTTTTCCTAAAGGTGTGTAAAAACACTACTATCAAATTTTTGGCGCCGCTGCCGGGGAGGCGTGTTGTGTTTTGATTGAAAAATTGTTGTTTTTATATATTAGCCATAAATATAATTGTATTAATAGCACTCTATTAATACGTATTATCGTTTTTCGGTTTTTGTGTGAATATTATTACTATATTGTATACGTAGAACAATAAATACACAAGTACTCCAAATACGTGAGCAATCACAACCTTGACTTGGGAGGTCATTACCCAATCATTGTATTCGAATCTCAAACCAAAGAAAAAAAGGCAAAAATAGATAAATACTTTCGTGAAGCTTGATTTTGATAATACAAACTATAAGGTGGGTATAAGGCGGTTGTATTTCACAACCTAAAGGAAAAAGGCTCTTAAGTGCTTCGCGCCGCCTCGTTTCCTCCGCTTGCTTGTGCGTATTTGATTTTGAGAGTGAATCGAGGGTTTTGCCGCCCAAAGTATTATTACATATCATATATATTTTCTTGGTTTCTATTTGATTAAACCCTCTTGAACGATTTGGTGTTCCACCATCGTTCTAAAGTCATCGAAGGCGTTCACTCCACGTGATCGTTTTCATTCCTTGAGGCCTTTTTAATCAAGAGATTTGATTAAGTGAGGAGATTTGTGGGCTTGTTGTCTACTCAATATATTCACCAATTCCAAAAGGTTAATACAATCAAAAACCACAAAAAAATTGAAAAAACACAAAAAACCAAAAAGAATCTTCTTTGCTCGTCTCCACGTTGTACGTGACGTTTATGCTCACTCGTAATCAAGCAAAACGTGCACGTAAACGCAAGAACAAAACTCCCACTCCAACTCATTCTAGTGAGGAGTCTCCTATTGACGAACCCATTGTACGAGAGGAACCAACCATGGCGAATCGAACTATGATGGAGTTACTTCAAGCACCCACCGAGGGTTATGGAGAAGCTATTGTGATTCCCGCAATCCTTGCGGAGAATTTTGAAGTTAAAACGGGTTTGTTGTCGATGATCCAAAACAACAAATTCCGTGGTGATGAGAAGGACAATCCTCACAACCATATCCGCCAATTTAATCGTCTTACCGCCACATGCAAATTCAAGGATGTCTCGAATGACTCGATTAAGATGATGTTATTTCCGTATTCCTTAGCGGGGCCCGCTAAAATTTGGTTAGAGAAAGAGCCACCCAATTCTATATTGACGTGGACCGATCTCGTTTCCAAATTTGTGAACCAATTTTTTCCGCCCTCTAAGACTACGCATTTGAAAAACGAGATTTCTAAGTTTTCACAAGAACCAAATGAAAGTTTTTCTACGGCTTGGAATAGGTTTAAGGAGATGTTACACGAATGTCCTCATCATGGTTTTTCCGATTTGCACCAAATCGACACGTTTTACAATGGACTTAACGATCATGAAAGAGATTATTTAAATGCCGCCGCGGGTGGTAATTTTTTGTGTAAAACGGTTGATGAAGCTTTAACAATAATTGAGAATAGGTCTAAGGTTTATAGCCCTCGTCACACACCGAGTGTTGCCAAATTGGGCTCGTCATCATCATCTCGTTCTATCAATGCATTACATGATGAAGCAAATGAAGAAAACCGATTTTTCGATAGATTTGCAAACCTTATGTCCCATTGGAAGGCTCAAGAAGCTTCCAACACCGCTTCGGTTAAAGCGGTTTCTAAAAGTTGTTTGTCGTGTGGGGGAGCTCATGATTTATCCGAGTGCATTACCGCGGATGGTAACACTTCGAATGCTTTTGTAGCCACGGGAACTTATAACCAAATAGGTCAAGGTTCACGTTCAAATCAAGCTCAACCAAATCAAAATGCTAATAATTATCGCAACAACAACAATCAAGGTGGAAATTACCAAGGAAATCAAAGAAATTATAACAAAGGTAATTACCAAAGTGGAAATGGGCAAATTTCAAACCAAAACCAAAACCGTGATTTTCAAACTAATGCCCAAGGATTTCAAAACGATCACACCAAAAATCTTCAAGGAGAATTTTTAGATTATGCTAAGGCTAATGATGCTAAGTTTGACAACATGCAACGTGAGATGATTAGCTTAAGGTCCGAGTTGAAAAACGAGCTTAAAAACGAACTTGCTAATGAACTTAAAACTCATGCTAATAAAATGGAAGGAAATGTCACACGACTCCAACAAAATCAACAAAAAATGGAGCAAGGACAACATGAGATTAAGCAAGAGTTGTTGAAAGCGGATGCTAGGCAATCTAAGTTTGAAGATCGTATGGCTAAAATGTTTGAAGCTATCATGTGTAAGCCCTCTTCTTCGGGTGGTCTTCCTAGTGATACCATCGTGAACCCGAAAGGAGAATTGAAGGTTATTGCCACTCGTAGTGGTAAAACTTTCAAAGAACCCATTTCTCGTCCAAGTACTTCTATGGAGAAGGAAAAAGAGAAAGAACCCGAGGTTGTGGTTGAAAAGGAGCACATTACAATCCCACGAAGTACCGCTCAAACCACACCTACGGTTGAACCAATACCCATTATGGAACCCGAGATTCCAAGGCCGATGCCTATGCCTAATTTGCCCCAACCCACACCACCTTTACCCTACCCATCAAGACGAGACAAGGAAAAGGCACAAGAACGAAATAATTATCAATTTGAACTCTTTATGAAAATGTTTCGTGACTTGCATTTTAATATAAGTTTTGCCGACGCCTTAGTCATGATGCCTCGATTTGCCGCGAACTTCAAAAGTATGTTGAATAACAAAGAAAAATTGTAAAAATCGTCTAGTTGTTCTTCGGTTTTTCTAAGCCGCATACCTCAAAAAGTCGGTGATCCTGGAAAGTTTTTAATCCCATGTGCTATCCAAGACATGGAAGAATGCTACGCCTTGGCCGATCTTGGTGCTAGTATTAATTTGATGCCTCTCGAGATTTTTAAGTCGCTCAATCTTCCAAATCTCACTCCTTCAAGAATGTCAATCGAAATGGCCGATCATTCTACGATTCTAGCTTGTGGAGTTGCCGAGGACGTCTTTGTGAAAGTTGGGAAATTCTATTATCCCGTGGACTTCATAGTTGTTGATATTCCCATCGATCCTAAAGTTCCGTTAATTTTAGGTCGATCTTTTTTGGATACCTCGAGAGCACTTATCGATGTGCATGCAAGAAAAATCACTCTTCGTTTCAATGAGGAAGAACTCGTCATTAATGCAACCCAAAACTCCACGCTTTCTCATGTTTATTCGATCACATCTTTGTACGATGTCAATCCCATCAAAAGCATTTGTCAAAAGATTTCAAATAGAGTTTTAGGAGTTGATAAAAATGAAGTTCCGACCCCTCCGCCGATGGAGGTTAAGAGTGTTAAGCCTTTGATACCAATCTCGAGTGATTCTTCGGATGATGAATACGTTGATCCCGATGGGGAGGTTTTCTTTGTTGACAAAAGATTTGAAAACTTGCCACCACCTAAACCAAAACGTTTTCAAAATGTGAGAATTTTTAGTGTGACTAACATTGTTTTAGATACACCAAATATTTTTGACATAATTAAATCGGGTTTTCACAAGGAGAGTGTTAAAGATGAAAAAGGAAAAGATTTTGAATCTAATTTAAAAGATTTTTCTACAATTCTAACTCCGTCATCACCGCGTGTATTGAGTACTACAAGCTCGTCTTCTCCTTTTGACGATGCTTTGTGTGGACCTAGTGTGGGGGAAGCCCCTTATGTTTCCTCTCCTTTCTCCACCGAGGACGAGATATTTGATCCTGGAATTGCTTGTATAGGGAAATCTCGGTCTTCCACCGACGCAATAAATGGAAAATCTTTTCATTTGATTGGTGCGAGTCTACCTCGAGTAGCTCATGTTTTTAGAGACTTACCTATTGTCCCACCCTTCTATTTCTTCTCATCTATTTTCTTGAAACTCTTTGAGTTTGTGTTGACACACGACAAAGTGGCGTTGATTTGTTTTTCCAAAGAAAACGAGAACGCCATCTTTGATCCCGGTATTTTGCATCATCAAAAGACTTAGTCCTTAATACCGGTTGTTTTTGGGCCTTGTTTATCATGTAAGCCCCACCAAAAATTAACCAAACCATGATTATCCCTAAATGATCACATTTATGGGGATTCGAGTCGAGCTTTTGACTCGGTTATCAAAAACAAGGTGCCTCGTGGGGGAGACCCATGCTTATCCATGTACATATTATTGCTTTCTAATTAGTTTAATGTGAGGGGATTTGTGCCCTTCCAACCTTTGTTCCGTGGTTGTTTGTGCATTGTGTCTTTTAGATCATCATCTTCACGATTGGAGCCTCTCGTGTTCGTTTCATGGGAGCACTCGATCGTTTGCTTTGGAGGCCTTTCCCAATATCCAATATGATATATCCTTTTATGTTCTAACCTTAGGTTTATAGCACACTTCATAAACGGCTATAACTTATTGGTTACACCCTTTCCATGCTAGATTAGGCATTCGACTACGTCTCTAGTATGGGGGTGTTTGCACCCCTAGACTCGAAACATTGAGGACAATGTTTAACTTTAGTATGGGGGGGTGAATAGATACTTGCCTTGCCAAACCTTCACGCTTTCCAAAATTTATTGTTTTGTTATCGTTTTCTTGCAAAATAAGGCTAAAAATGGCCAAATTTTAAAATTTTTCTCATATTTCATAAGTGTTTGAAGACACGAATGTAGATTTTCCGATGGCGAGAATAAGAGTAATTTCTGACTCGACCGTGCGTGTTGAGCACTTAGCTTTGATTCCTTAACTACACATTAGGCTAAGTCTCTTAAATGAGGACGAGAAATGATAGAGTTAATTATAAGTTACTATGCTAAACGTAGAATACTCGTATTCTTTCAAAAACTCATGTGTTCTCGTTGTTTGCTTATTCTCCCTTCGCATGTAAATATTTTTTGCTTAATAAATATTGATTTAGCGGTTTAGTTTTGATTGTTGGGTTTCTAGTCTTTTCTAGTAGCTTCCGTGTAATTAAATTGGGAAGACATTAAGGTATCGCCAGCGTCACGGTTTTGAAGTATTGGCACCCTAATAATCAAAAGCTTCACCCAATAATAAGATTTCAAGTGCTCACCTAAATCTAGCAAACAATTTGAAGCCCCACAAGGCCTAAAATCTATGCAAAATTGAAAGTGAATCAAGCCTTAATCTTCGAAGCTTTAAAGATCCAAAATTCGCTTTAGCGTGAGGATATACGTCTTTGGCTAATAAAACCACCGATGAGGCGGATAATAAAAGGCAAGGCAAGACCGAAGTCATAATAAAAGCTTCATGGCGAAGTTGAATAAAAGATGGAGGTAAACCAAAGATAATAAGGTCCTTCCGTTAGGGGGCGTATAAAAGTCTTGGTAATAAGTCTCATGTTCAAAACCGTTATAAAACCGTGTTTATCGATTCTTCTTGTCAACTTAATTTTTTAACATCGTTGTCTATTAGGAGGGGTTATTGATTTGATGGTCTTAGTTACACCGTTAGGACTCTATTTTTAGACCTAAATCTCTATTATCGCATAAGTCAATGATGTATCCTCGTGATCATTAAGGCATAATAAAATATAAGAGATACAACTTAGGAATAATGGGAGAATAAGTACGTGATTAGGGCATATGAGTAGTGTTAGCATTACTAACTTATAATGACAATGATCTCGTTGCACGCTTGGCATGGAATTAAGGTGAAAATCGAGGACGACGAAATTATTTCTAACGAAGCATTCACGTGTTCTTATTCTATGAACCTAAACGTCCCATTTTGCGATGAAAATCATACATTATGTCTAAAACGCAAGTAGTAGTAATTGTAGTGTGTAGCTAGTTATCATTTCAATAAAAGTCATAAAATTAAATTTTGGAGATGCTTTGATACTTTATTCTTAGCATTGCGTGAGGGCACGGCAATGGTTTAGTATGGGGGAGTGATGAGATGGCTTTTATACATGATCTCATCATCAAAAACGGACTTTAAATGCATAAAATATCATAAAATATGCCAAATATATGCTCGTGTTTGTTACTTGTGTATTTTTAGGTACGGATATTGTGGAAATGGACAAAAGACAACAAGAATCATTCAAAAACGAACACGGGAAATGAAGTCGCACAATGAACCGGGCCCAAATTTGGAATTTTGCAAAAAGACCCCTCAAGTTTGAAGAATTGGCAAAAATGGCCCCTCATCTTTGAAGAACTTGTCACTTTTAACCCTCCAACAAGTTAAATGTGCAAGTATAATCCTTGAAGTTTGAAGATAATGCAAGAATTGCCCTTGGAAAATGGTTAAGGATGCTAAAGTTAAGCATATGAGCCAAAAGGACTAAAAATGAATTGGTTTGGACGGCTGATGAAAGGATGTTAACTGGTTTGGACTAACAATGCAAAAAGATGATGGAGGCCACGTTAGAAAAAGGACTGGGTATGCAAAATCCCCACTTGAGCCCAACAACAACCCAAGCCCAAACATTTTACCCGGTTTTTATATTTAACTAGGGTCAATACCCGGTCAACCCACTTAATCCTTTTTCTTCCCTCCACTAACAAGTTTTTAAACTTGTTTAAACCCAAAACAAATCAAACTTACCCCTAATTAACCAAGAACCCTACCCTCAACCCAGCTTCAATTAAGCTTAATTCAAAGGGATATTCCCGATAAACGTGCAGATTACTAATTCCCAATCCCCTCACCCAAACCCACCTTATAGCTTCATGCCAAGTGTCCCTGTGGTCCTTCCCCAACCCTCCCCTGTCAACATCTTTTTCCCAAAACCCAAAACCCTGACAAATCCAACGACTCAAAGGCTACTCCTTGTCCTCCAAGTTCAAATTAACGTCCAAGATGAAGAAATGCAGCTGTCAAGTCACATGGGTGTCTTTTGACCCAAATCAGTCAACAAAGAAGAGGGCAAAATTGGGAATTTCGAATTTAGGGTTTCATGTTTTGTATTATTTTATTATTAGCCTAGAATGTTCCAATTAGTCTATAAAAAGGGTGTGAGCATGTTCACAATCCCTTGTTCCAGTTTTTGGCAAATTCTCTTGTAATTCCTTTTTTAAAATATATAAAGTTTGGTGTTTGTTAAAGATCATTGTAATTCCTTTTATGTGGTTTTAAAAAGTTTGTGTATTGAGATTTGTGCCTAAGCTGAGTTCCATTGTCATTTGTGAAGGTTTATGTTAAGATTTTCAAAACGGGTTAAAAAGGGTCAAATTTCACAAATCATTGTTCTTGGAAGTGAAAGTGGAAGAGAACTATTTGATTTGTGAGTTTGAGTGTTTTTAAAACGTGTTGTTAAGGTTTAAAAGTATTTGGTAAGGTTTTAAGAAAGTGAAAGGTAAAAACAAAAATATTTCATATATATTGTGTTTTCCCTTTTTTCTTTTGCAGGTTGATTTGTTTGGAGATTAAGTTCTGCTCCAACCCGAGTTGGATTGGAGGAGGATTTTCATCCTCTAGGTTCTTGGATGTAAGAACCTAAGGTAAAATCCTTTTACCTTGAAAAATTTCAGAAAAATAGCATAGTGTATGGACTTGGTTGATTTCTTGGCTTAAGTGTGTTATACTTGATTGATTTGAGTTCCTGGATGTTGTTATGCATATTAGATGCTGGTTTGTTTAGTTTGAATAGGATTTAGAGTCTTTTGATTTGAGAAAATTGCACAAAGAAATTTTAAAGAGGTGTTTGGCTACAGGTTTAAGCAGGGTCATAGTGTTGATTTTTGCTAATAAAACGTGTTAGAGTTGGTAGAGAGAGTTAAGACAGGTTACATGTTAGTTGTTAAGTGAGTTAGAAGAGTTTTTGAGTTCATTTGTGGCATATAAAAGGAAAAGAGCAAGCTAAAATCTGCATAAGTCTAAACTGCTTGATTTTTCCTGTTTTTTGTGCTTGATTCTTTGATTATCTGTGAGTAATAGGGTGCTTATTGAGTTGAGATTGATTGGTTATCATTTGGTGATTGTGTATGTTGATTTTGGTGGTTTAAATATCACTAGGCTGCTAGCTAGAAACAAATAAGCCACCAGATCTTGTTATTCTGTCACAGAAACTAGCTATAGGCTCTTGTGTGCTAAGTGTGCCTTGATTTGCTTTTTGTTGTGTGCTTAAGTGCTATTTCTTGTGTGTGCTTGACTCCTTGAGCTTAAATAAGCTCAAGGGTGCCCCCACTGTTCCAAAATAAGCATACCAAATAAGCTCATAAGGTCAATCCTTTGGCCTTTTATCACTTGTAAAGTAAAGTGCAAACCTGCTATTGTTCAAGTGAATACAAGCCACGTTTTTTTGATCACAATTTGATTAATCTTGCTTTAAAAAGTGGTTTTGGTTTGTGTTTAAGCTTAACAAAGGTTGACAGTTTGTTTGTGAAAAGTTAAAAAGAAAAAAAATATAAAAGTTGCGCCGCAAGACCTACTAGCTGCGGCGCAACTAAAGGAGCTACAGACCAAAGGTACTCCCGTTTCACTAGTTGCGGCGCAGGACAAAAGCGTTGCGGCGCAACTAAGTGATAAAAAGGGGGGGTTTCAGGATTCGAACCCTGGTCACCACGTTCACACCACTCACACCTTACCGCTCGCCCTTGGGACTTTTACTGCTAAAGTTCCAAGGTGTTTTCTACTTAACACATTTTTAATTTGTCTTATTTTAAATAAGCCGTAGGTCTTTAGCTTAATTCTAGCTTACTCTTTAAGCTTATTTTACGTTTCTTATTTTTCCTAGGTAAGTTATAGCTTTATTGATTTTTCTAAATTGGTTTCACTTTTTTTCCATTATTAGTTTATTTTTTAGAATTTATTTAATAGACGTTTTTCATTAAATCAATAAAAAATACCAAAAATAGTTTTAATTTTTAGGAAAAATAGTTTTTAGGTTTTAATATATATTTTTGAGGTTTACATATAAAAAAGTTTTTAAAAACTTTAATTTTTGATTTTATTTGATTTTAGTTTTTTTATTAAACTTTGAAAATTAATACAAAATTCATTAAGAGGTTTTAGAAACTTTAATTTACATTTTCTTTCTAGTTAGAATATTTAGGATTTTTGAGAGTTTTTTAGAATTTATTTGAGGATTCTTAATTTTTTAGAATATTTTAATATTATTTTATTCAATAAAATAAAAAGTTTTGTTTTAATTTCTTTTTCATTTTTCCTAGATTCTATAGCATTAATTAAGACTTTTCTCATTTGTAGAATAATTTTTAGGCTTTTCAATTAATTTTTAGAATTAATTTAAGATTTAATACATTTTAATAGTTTTAGGAGTTTAAAAATAGTTTAATTTGGTTTTAAAATTTTTAAAAATAGTTTTTAGTTTAATTAAGTCATTTTTGAGGTTTACAAACTATAAAATCTTGTTTAGGGCTTTTTAATATTTAAAAGTGATTTTTAGGGCTTTAATTAGCATTAAAAAGTCATTATTAAATTAATTAAAAGGTTTTGGCAAGTTTGAATTTTTTGTAAACCCTTAGAATATTATTTGGGAGTTTTTAGTAATTTTTAGGAATTTTTAGATTAAAATTTTAAATTTTGTGTTTTTCACGTTTTACGTCGTAACTTTCTAGTAGTGTTTTGGCCTTATTTTTCTAATTTTTTTTTTTTTCGTCTTCGTCATTTTCTCTTCTTTTCTTCTCATTAATAATCAAAAACATAATCAATCAATTCAATTCACAACGCACTAGCCTCCTCGAGAGAACGATTCCCACTCATTGGGTCATAAGTGCTTGGTTTTCCTAAACCGACGCTTAACGCTTACCACTATTTTACCTCCTTTTCCTAAAGGTGTGTAAAAACACTACTATCAACCTGAAGCAGAAGCTAGTATCTGCACCTATTCTTACTCTCCCATCTGGTACGGGTGGATTTCAAATCTACAGTGATGCATCGGGGTACGGACTTGGCTGTGTTCTCATGCAACATGGGAAAGTGATCGCGTACGCTTCACGACAGCTTAAGCCTTATGAAGAAAATTACCCTACGCATGACTTGGAACTTGCTGCAGTTGTGTTTGCACTGAAGATATGGAGGCACTACTTGTATGGAGAATCATGTGACATTTTCACGGACCACAAGAGCTTGAAGTATATCTTCACTCAGCGTGAATTGAACATGAGGCAGAGGAGATGGTTAGAACTGTTAAAGGATTATGACATTAATCTGCAGTATCATCCCGGAAAGGCGAATGTAGTAGCAGATGCACTTAGCAGGAAGTCCGGAATGATCAACGACATTAAAATTGAGGAGGAAATCATAAGAGACTTGGAGCGACTAGACATAGAGATCATGGTACGTGGACAGCACGGTTACTGGGCTAATCTTAGAGTGGAACCCGAGTTACTCTCTAAGATCAAGGAAGCTCAAAAAAATGATGGAGAAATCTGGGCGATAGTTCAGAATTTGGAGAAGCAGACGAAATTCAGAGTAGATGTAGATGGTATCGTATGGCAGGACACGAGACTTTGTGTTCCTGCTGATCAAGAACTATGGGAAGCCTTGTTAGCTGAAGATCATAGCTCCACATTCTCTATACATCCTGGTTCGACTAAGATGTACCATGACATCAAGCAGTACTTTTGGTGGAGTGGTATGAAACAGGATGTGGCCACTTGCGTCTCCAAATGTCTTACCTGCCAGCAGGTTAAGATCGAGCATCAGCGATCTGGCAGTCTCCTTCAACCGTTAGATATTCCAGAGTGGAAGTGGGAGAAAATCACCATGGATTTTGTTACTGGTCTTCCGCCAACCAAGAGAAGCACGATGCAATTTGGGTTATCGTGGATCGACTCACCAAATCAGCTCATTTCTTACCGACCCGCAAGGAAGATTCGGTAAGTAAACTCGCCGATACGTATAGAAGAGAAATCATGAGACTCCACGGTGCTCCATCTAGCATCGTTTCAAACAGAGATCCTCGTTTCACTTCGCGATTTTGGAAGAGTCTGCAGAAAGCTTGGGGTACACAACTTAAGCTTAGCACGACTTTTCATCCTCAAACAGATGGGCAGTCGGAGCGAACGATTCAAACATTGGAAGACATGTTGAGGTCATGTGCGTTGGAATGGACGGGTGATTGGGACGATTACATCTGTTTGGTGGAGTTTGCATAAAACAACAGTTGGCACACAAGTATCAAGTGTGCTCCTTTCGAGATGTTGTATGGCAGAAAGTGTCGCGCCCCGATCTGCTGGGATCAGGTTGGGGATCGAACACTGGAAGGACCAGAGATCATAGAGTTGACTAATGAGAGGGTCGCAGTAGCTAAGCAGAAACTTCAGGAAGCACGGTCACGTCAGAAGAGTTACGCCGATAAGCATCGTAGGGACATACATTTTAACATAGGAGATCACGTCTTTCTTAAGGTTTTGCCGGCACGTGGTGTTAGACGCTTCGGGATTAAAGGGAAGCTCAGTCCTCGTTTCATCGGACCGTTTGATATCATTGAACGAGTCGGTGAAGTATCTTACCGGTTGCGTTACCTCCGCAGCTTTCGCATGTACACAATGTGTTTCATGTGTCCTTACTCAGAGGGTACCAGTATCATCCCCTTCACATGGTTCAGTATCCACTGGAACAGATACGTAAAGATCTCACTTTCATAGAAGAACCCGAACGAGTTCTTGACAGACAAGAACGAGTCATGAGAAGGAAGACGATTCCATTCGTCAAAATCCTTTGGGGGGATCATACCGAGCGGGAAGCCACTTGGGAAACAGAGGAGTCTATCCGGGCTTCTTACCCTCATTTTATATTTTGAATTCGGGTATGTTCTTCTTTTCCAGTTTACTTTATCTATAATTCGGGGACGAATTATTCTTTTTAGGGGGGAAGAGTTGTAAAACCCGCATGCTTTTACCATGAATAGTACCATTTAGATCGTACGTACTAGATTAAAACTTTCCTTTTATAGCATGTTTACGTTCACGTATAGGAATTTTAAGTATTACGTACGTGTTAGAACACGATAAGTATTTATTACGTATGAACACACGGTAATTAAAATAATATTTATAATCACGAACATGCGATCATGAAATCATGAACGTAATTTAATCACGAGCTATTATTATTTACGTATATATATTTATTACGAACACGAATAAATATATTAAGTCACGATCAATAATTAACTAGAACACATAAAACACGAACACGATAAAACACGAACATAATATAAATAATTAGACTCGGAAAAGGTACGGGTTACCCTATGTGGGGCCCCCTACCCGCGGCTACACCAAGAAGGATGGGCCAAGCCTATTTTATTTTTACTAAAATAAGGGAATTAGGAAAATCTTGGTCATTTTTCATAATACAGGAAAAATGACAAAACCCTAAAAGTTTCTCCTTCCTCCTTTGTCCTTTGGCCGCCGGTTATACACCATCACAAGAGGGTGTTCGGGTTGATTTTGATCTTGAATTTTTTTCAAGCATTCGTGTGTGTTCATCCTTGATTGATCCACGCATTCGGTATAACCTTTTTAACCTTTTTCTTTTATGTTCTGATTTAATAAATCACATAAAATCATGATGTTTTTAAAAACTAATTAAAAACATTTATTAAAACATGTCTATGATTATGGGGTAAATCAAAACAAAGGTTTTTAGGGGTGTTTGTTCTAGCCGACGCCTAACCGAACCCCTAAGGGGTCTCGGTTTGGCTTATTACCCACCACCAAGACCTCATGGTCTCGGCATGATGGTGGTGGTCGCACGGCAGCAGCAAACAAGGGGTACCCCGACCTTGGTTCGGGGTATGGTGTTGATTACGGGTCCGGTTCATGGTTTCTAGTCACGGTCCGGTTCATTGATTATGTTAAGGGTTATGATTTTAATAGTTATGTGTTAAAAATTAAATTAATAAAACATGACATAATTAATTTAATTAACATGACCTAGATTATAAATTTAATTATTAGATCATGAATTTTAACCTAAGTATTTATATTTTTCTAGACTTTATAATTAATTAATTATTAAAAACCATGACTATAATTAATTAATTAACATGACTTAGGTTATATTATTAATAATTAATAACACATGTTTTAACCTAAGTATTTTACCTTATTTAATTAAAATCATGATATATTTAATTAAATACTTTTAACCTATAGTTTATTTAATTTACATGTAATAATTAATAAACTATACCTTATATCAATATGACTTAGAAAATAATCAGAGAACACTTAAGCTTATATAAATAGCTTATTTAACCAGCTTATATCTAATTATGGAAACTTTCTATTTTTAGAAACTTATTTAATTAAGGCAGCTAATCTATTTATGGAAACTTTCTATTTTTAGAAACTTATCTATTTTAAGTAGTAATTCTATTTTTGAAAACTTTCTATTTTTGGAAAATTTCTATTTTTGGAAACTTTCTATTTTTGGAAACTTTCTATTTTTGGTAACTTTCTATTTTAGAATACTTGCTATTTTTAGAAAGTTACTTATTATTACACAATAAGTATAATAATACATGAAATACAAGAAATACTTAATCAGAATAGATAGAATATGAGATAAACACAGTATAAAGCTTAAAACAGTAAAACATGACATGAACGTATAAAATAAGCTAAGACATGATATAAAACCAGTTACGTATTTAGTAACCAGATACTTATACACGTATGTATTTATGTAGCATTAGTGATACCGAAGTAGGACTCTCTTCCGTTCGTCTTCTTCGTTCACTGGACATAAGGTACGGATTCCCGTCCTTTCAGTATGGACATTCTTTCCTTATTAGGATTCCCCGTATACAGCCAACTGTTTTCCCATAGTATAGGTTTATATGTTTGATTGCTTATGAATACCTATAGCCATATACATGCATGACCAGTTTCACTTAGTTATGGAGGTACCATAACCATAACACTAGAGGCACTGGTGTTATGACTTCCCCACGGCGGAGTGATTGCTCGTGGCGTCCCTTCAACTTTTGGCCATATTATTATATTTATCATGTGGGGCGTATGGGTGCATCCTAGTTACATGTTTTTCAGCAGATTTCTCAGTGTGAATGTGGTGTGTGCCTTGCATCCTTCACAAGGAGCTGATTCCTCCTACCCAAAACCAGTATATTAAATTAGAGGCAACCCCTCTAATTTGTATGATGAGGTCACCCCTCCAATTATTCATGCACGGTGGATTTTTATGACCTATATTGGCTGACGGTAAAACATGTTAAACAGTTTTTTTAAGATAAACATAAGGCTTTTCAAACTATAAAACCAGTTTTACTAAGACTTAACCGGGTTATTCGGGACTTAGTTTCTTCCGCTGTTATATGTTTATAAGCTTATATTATTCATGCTTTATCGTACATCCGTGCACTGAGCGTATTGCTAAGCCGTTTTCCTTTTCATGTTCCCAAAACGGTAGATACTCAGGGACGCTCGTAAACTTTAAGCGTACGTGCATATGGACTGGAAGCTTTCTAGCCTTTCTTTACTTTATGCATTATCTATACTTTGATACTCTTTCAATGGACATTGTTTATTCCTTTCATTTACAGTACTTATGTTTGTTTGTGATGAGCTTTACTTTTGGACTACCGATGTTTGATTCCGGTATTTCCTTTTATGGTCATGTAATGTTTTAGACATTTATCCTTGTATGCTTTGATGACACGTCATAATTACGCGTGACATTCCATTATCAAAATGGGGTGTTACACTTATATTTAATAGTCGTGTGATAGGATCGAACTCGAGATTACGGGATTGCACACAATACTAAAGAGTTAATTTAATTAATATATATATATTTATTGTATTTACTAATTTATTTAATAAATATATATATTATATTTATTAAATTAAATCGAGCTATATAACTATATAACTTTAACAATCGTTAATTAATTAAGAGTTAAGTATTAACGAGTGTTAAATAACTATAGAAAGAGGATTAAAAAGGAAGAAGGACGGAAGGTTCCGGAACACCCCATGAAGGGTTGTTCGACGGTCGGTTAGGGCACACAAGGGGAAGGCAAAACTTGCCTTTTATTTGTTTGGGCTACAATGACTTCAAGGCCTATAAATACATCCCCTTACCCCTCATAATTCCATATAACTTGAATCTCTCATCTTTCTCTTCTCTTGGCCCATCGCAACATCAACCCACGAAGGGGTTCGCTGTGGTTTTTCTTGGTTCTCGGTTTTTTAGTTTAAATCTAGTCCTAACCCCTCTTTAGGGTTGTAGGGTAGATTTTATACTATTGATATAGCTCGGTTTACACGTGCTAGAATCACGGTTAGCTCGTTGTGTTACGTGTGTACAAGATCGTAATATAGTCTTACTTTAGACTATATCTTGGTGATATACGGAATAAACTCGAATTGGCGATTCGTTCTTCATCTTGTGGATTTGCTTTAGCGTAAAGGTATGTAACCCTAATTCGATTAATTATAATTGTGTTATGATTATGATCTTGTTAAATCGCTTCCGCTATGTGTGGTTTGATCTCGTTTAGGGTTTTATATAATTGTTTTGATATTAATAAACCTTCAAGAAGTTGTGTCTAGTTGAGTTTGCTCATAATCATGATGTTAATCAGAGCACCGGGTTTAGTCCATTCTAGATGGTTTATTTTGCTCAACCACGTGGTCCTCTTGATCTTATGACTCTTCAAGTTTTTAGGCCTGTTCCGAAGAAAGTGCATGATTTTGTTGAGGGGTTACATGATGTTCATAAATATGTTAGTGACAACTTGGTTTGCGACAATTCAAAGTATAAGCAGGATGCAAATTAAAAGAGGCGACATGTTGACTTTTAAGTAGGAGACTTTGTATGGTCTGTTTTGAATAAGGATCGTTTTCTAGCTGATGATTATAATAAGTTATATGCTAAGAAGATTGGTCCGTTGGAAATTGTGGAGATGATAAACTCGAATGTTTATTGTTTGAAGTTACCAAGACATATTCGATGTTCTGATATTTTTAATGTGAAACACTTATTTTTCTTTACCATGGTGATGATTCTTTTGATGATGATACTACTAGGAATTTGAGGATGAATTTTTTTTATCCAGGGTAGAATGATGGAGGCCCAAGTAATGAAAAATGGGTTGACATCTTAATGGAAGCCCAAGATCGTGTAAAGAGAAGGGATTTAGTAAAATGGGCATAACGTCCAAAAGAGTTAGAAGGCTCACTACCTGTCAAAAAGTCTGAAAAATGAGAGGAACGCAACTTTGTCTTTGGGTTACGGTCAAGCCCGTTGATGTTTTAGGGCCTTTTTACTATGATTTATTTACATTTTTATGTTTTTTTTTAATTTTTTGTTCGACTTTGTCTTTGGGCTACGGTCAAGCCATTTTGTGTTTTAGGGTTTTTCTTTCTTTTCTATCTTTATTTAAACAATTTGTTGTAACCCTAGCAAGACAATTATCAGTTTAATAAAAGTTAAACCATTTGATCACTGTTTGCCAAGTTTTTACCCTAATAATCAGTATTCATTATAATCAATCATTGTTAGACGAATTGTTTATGGTATTCATTGAAATCAACATATCCAATATATATATCTTGTGTTTAGTCTACATCACCACTTCTCTAAGCTCGTTGGTCACACATATTTTAATCACCGTTGACACCCTTTTTTCGGGTTGAAGACACTATAGGTCACCAGTCCGCATGTGAGAACTCAAAAAGTCGGACTAGCTGTGATACCAATTGCTATGAACCTATCCCATATTAGGCTTATATCAATTCATAAGTCTACTTGAGTAAGTTTACACTTTGGACTTATGAACTGACACATGTCTTGGATATGAACTGAATGCATGTATGTCAAGTAAGCACATCATGGAAGGCCTTAGAGGACTCTTCTTGAAAATGGCATCTTTTGCGGAATGCCACAAAAACTGCAGCACCCCAACCTGGTCTAGCTATTTTTCATCTTAATTTTTGGGTAACAAATTTAAGGGTTGGACGCCTGATGATCGGTTGAAGTGTAAAACCATTATTAACCCGTCACTTCTCCCTTCTTTGTTACCTACGTAAATCAAAAGACGTCAATCCATCATGAAAATATCTTTCTGTTGTCATTAACTTTGTCCTCATTTTCTGCACATGATGCTGACTTTGTAATCTATGTACCATGAACATGAAAAATGGTTGAGCTATTAGGTCTTTTAGATTAAAAGAAACAGGAATGTTCAGCGAGTCATTGGACATCATAAAGAACATTCATCATACTTTCTAATATTGCAATATAGAACTGATTTAATTTGTGTTACAGGTAGATGGATGTTTGAAGCCATCAACTATTGAGGCAGCAGCCGCAGGCAAGCAGCATGTGCAAACTGCATTATTGCTGTTAGTTCGTTTTGGAGCTCGAAAACCAGTTCTAGTTATATTCTTACATAGAACAAGCTAGTGTCAACAAGGCTCAGAGAACTGGTTAAAGCATATACAAGCAGAGAAAATCATATCCCTCTGGTTTGACGATTCAATAACATCTCTACTCTGTACTCTCTGACACATAAAACATAAAGTCTCAAGTTGCTATTTGATTCACTTTCATACATGCATCCATCAGTGTACTATTGAGTGGGAACTATGCTTTATTGCGATCGATGAGTATGGTTGTCTGTAGCTTTCATTCAATAATTGTTGTGCCTGTAGCTGCATTTATGTGATATCATCACTTTACATGTTTATAGTGTTAAAAACACAAGTTTAAGAAATATATGCGATCGATGAGTATACTTGTCAGTAGCTTTCATTCAGTAATTGTTAAGCCTGTAGCTGCATTTATGTGATATCATCACTTTACATGTTTATAGTGCTAAAAACACAAGTTTAAGAAATATATGCGATCGATGAGTTTACTTGTCAGTAGATTTCATTTAGTAATTGTTAAGCCTGTAGCTGCGTTTATGTGATATCATTACTTTACATGTTTATAGTGCTAAAAACACAAGTTTAAGAAATATATACTATTATAATAACAGTATATATCATCATCAGCTCTTTTGCAACACTTTTCGTAAAAAAAAGTATCAACACGAACATCAAATGTAGATTATACATGAACCCCAAGAGTGTTGGCTTATTAGTTTATTTGACCTGATCGAGTGACTATGTTAGGATACTTGTAGATCGACACACCAAATCAAATACATGTATGTGGTCAAAATGAGAAGCAAAAAACGGCCTCCTCGATCACCTATTTCCTACACGTCAATTGCACAAGACACCAAACATGGCATTCAGATATCATCCTTTTCAGGTGTTTCCCATGGTTTAATGCATTCTTAGTTGACGGCAGTGGAAGTGGCTCTTTAGTCTTCCTCGCTTCGGTTGCAACAGCCATATCTCATATTCATTTACCTAAGCACATATTTTGCTCACTGACACCAACTATAGAAGCCTTAAGATGTTCTTTTAGGAAAGCATTAGTATAAACATGATCACTCACAGATGCAGTTGCATTGCCACCTCCATCTGGAGGGAAACCGTTGCTTGTAGGTGTCTCTGGCTTCACCTTTTCATGGATCATAAGCTGTGATATCATAAAACAATGGATGCCATAACAAAAATTGTAACATAAACTCAAATGTGAAGAAATGACGGGAAAAGTGGTTATTACCACATTCTCTAAGAGTAAAATGAAGGATTACAGTGCTATTTATAGTACATACACCAGCTAAACTACTTCTAAGAACTAACTAAACGTTTATGCAATGTGTCATAATTACGTTGCATCACAATTTAGTTTTGCCAATTGGTGAAGGAACTGTTTGATTAATACTCTAAGCACAGGTTGACTTTCTCTAGTTACATTGTTGACTTGCACCTTTAATCCAGCTTTAAGGGGGCGTTTCTTTTTTCTGTTAAATTCTCATAATGGGAAAGGAAGTGGGACCACTAATATTTTAATATTTGTTTTCCACTAAATCTTCTATATTCATAATGCATAAAAACCCCACTAGTCCCCATTATAAGATATTAAAGGATGAGGGACCCACTCATTCTATTCCTAAAAGAAAAAAGAAACAAGGCCTAACCTTTGTAGCAATGCTTCTTTAAATATCACATTTTTATATTATCCATATTGCTGAAATGGGACATATGTACTCTGGTCTACCTAATTTTTATCTCAATTTTTGGATAACGTATCTACGGTTCTACCACCTGATGGGTCAAAGTTTGAGGATTAAACCAATGTTTTCAAACCCGGGCAGGTCAACCGGTTAACCCGGTTCTGGTCGAAAAAACGAGTCAAATTAAACCGGTTTTCATATTCGCGAAACCCGGATAAACTCGTTGGCTTTTGAGTGACCCGGGTCGACTCGGTTCTCAAGACCCGGCCGAGTTTCGTTTTTTTCGGACATTAAATAAAAAATATGTAAATTTTACGTATTTGCGACGGAATTTTATTTTTACATATTATATTACTGGGTTAATAGTTATACTCCCTCCGTCCCTAAATAAATGTCCACCGTTGACTTTCGAAATCAACCATTTTCAACTTTGACCTTAAATTATCGTGTATGTGTTTATAGTACTTGATACAAATCATACGAATGGATTGAGTTTTAAATATATATTCATTTTATATAACTTTTACCAAGTATTATATAACACAAACAAAATAATTTACGGTCAAAGTTTACAAAAAATGACTCCAAAGTCAAACGTGGACATTTAATTAGGGACAGAGGGAGTATATGTTTAATTTACCAAAGTTTTCAATGTTTTTATACATAATTTCTGTTAATTATTACAAATATAAAAAACTATATATTTTTTAACTAAAAACGGGATTGATTTGGATCAACTCGGTTTGACTCGGACCCGGTGACTCGAACGGATCGAGTTAAGATTAAACCATCATCAACCCATGTTTCTACTTCACTTCTTTATAACTTATGTCAAACAATTTTTTTTAAACAGATAACTTCAGAGGGTACAAAATACATCACTCTAAAACTGGTTCTATAAGCCAGTTACTTCAGCTACTAGCAAACTTTTTACTACGATTACATATCTATAAAAAGGATAACTCCTTGTTATAATAAAAAAAACAAGATAACTCCTTAATGGAGTCTACTATACCATCTCTCCGAATCGATTCATTTTTTAAAATTTCATCGTTCCTGAACTTCCATATACTCCAGCTGTAACACTCCCTTTTGATAAGTGGACCGTTACACGTAATTATGGCGTGTCATCAAAGCATGCAATGTAATATGTACTAAAACATACATGATCATAGGTAAAATCAGAATCAAACATCGGTTCCCAACATAAGCCCAAAACATAAATATAGTAAATGAACTAGGAGGACAAGACAAGTGTCCAAACAAGCATAATTATGAAGGCAAAAAGGAGAAGAAGTCTAAGGCATCTTCCATCCTATGCACGCCCTCCATAAGCTCAAGCCTGTCCATGGGTACCTGCCGTTTTGGGACATGGAAAGGAAAGTAACGGTTGAGCAATACGCTCAGTGAACGGATATATGACATAGTATGAATGGCTGAAACATAAATAAGACTAATAGCAACGGAAATGTATAAGTCTTGGAAAACCTGAAACATGTTTATAAAACTGGTTTTATAATTTGAAAAGACTTATGTTTTTATGTAAAATCTGTATTAATTAGCCAATAGCCTATATAGGTCATGAGGTTCCACCGTGCATGAATACTTGGAGGGGAGACCTCGTCATGCAATTAGAGAAGTTGCCTCTAATTAATTAGTCTGGGTAGGAGAGATCAACTCCTAGTGAAGGATGCAAGGCACACTTCGCATTGACTCTGATAATATTGGTAAACATGTAACTAGGATGCACCCATACGCCCCACATGATAATATAATATAATGGCCAAAGCTGAAAAGGGACGCCACGAGCAATCACTTCGCCGTAGGGAAGTTATAACACTGGTGCCTACAGTGTTATGGTTATGGTACCTCCATAACTTGGTGACACTGGTCATGCATGTATATGGCTTAGGCTCTTAAACTAACATAAGTAATCAAACATATAAAACAATACTGGGAAAACAAGTGGCTGCAAACAGGAAATTCTAATAAGGAAAGAATATCCATACTGAAAGGACGGGAAATCCGTACCTTATGTCCGGTGAATGGAAAAGATGAACGAATGGAAGTCCTACTCCGATCTCACTAATGCTACATAAATAGGAGACATGTATAAGTATTCTGTTTACTGAGTACTTAACTGATTATATCGTGTCTTAGCTTGTTTTATATGTTCTTGTCTTGTTTAACTGATTTTAAGGTTATGCTGTGTTTATCGTGTATTCTATGTATTCTGATTAAGTATTACTTGTATTTCTTGTATTATTATACTTGCTGTGTAATAATAAGTAACTTTCTAAAAATAGCAGGTTTCCTAACATAGAAAGTTTCCAAAAATAGAAAGTTTCCAAAAATAGATTAACTTCTTAAAATAGATCAGTTTCTAAAAATAGAAAGTTTCCAAAAACAGTAAGTTTTCTGAAATAGAAAGTTTACATATTTAGAAATAAGCTGGATTAATAAGCTAATAATATAAGCTTAAGTTTACTGGTTAAATATCATAAGTCATGTAACTATTTGTATAGTTTATTAATAATGTCATGAAATTAAATAAACTATTGGTTATATGATTTAATTAAATTAAGACCTATAAAAATACTTAAGTTAATCATGTATTAATAATTTATTAATTATAACCTAAGTCATGATTTATTAATTAATTATAGTCCATGTCTTAAATAATTAATTAATACTATAATCTAAATTAAATGGTAAAATACTTAGGTTAAAAACATGTATTATTTCTAAAATAATTATAACCTAAGTCCATGTTAAATTAAATTAATTACTAGTCATGTTTTTAATTAATTTAATTCGTCTTATAAGAAAAATAACATAACTTGTAAAAATATATAACTTATAAAATTAGTCCCGTGCCCGAACCCGTGTTTTAATTTAGACCGAACATGAACCGGACCGAACCGTGAACCGGACCGACCCGTGAACCGGACCGAACTGTGAACCGGACCGAACCGTGAACCAGACCGACCCGTGAACTGGACCGAGCCGTCCCGACAGCGGCTAAACCGGACTAGCCGGCAGCCACTGTCGTGGCCTGGCTAGCCACTGCTGGACCATAAATAGCCACCGGCTGCCAACTGGTGGTTTCCCCTGTCGTTCGCTGTGTTCCCCCCGATAGATCAAAGCAGCCACCGGTCTTGGACCGCTGGTGCTGCTGTGCTGCTGCCGAGACCCACAACCAAGACCAAACACACCTGGACGCGAGTCGGGGTTCCCTGTTCTTGCAGCTCAGCGACACGAGACCACACTGAGACCTTATGGTCTCGGCTGTTGGTGCGAATCAACCCCACCGAGAGCTTAGTGCTCTTTGTTTGTGTGTCGGCCGAACCAAACACCCACTAAAATCAATCTTTTACTAGTTTCTAATAATTCCTACATGTTCTTGTTCATTGTTTTTAATAGATTTACCTACATATGTTCATGATTTAAATAAAAGGAATAAAAGGTTAAAGTTAAAGTGTTACTGAATGTGTGAATGAATGGGAAACAAGAACACGAACACGAATCAATTACAATCAAAGATCAAACTCAAACAACATCCTCTTGGTGTTCTTGTGTAGCCGGCGGCAAGGAGGAGGAGAAGAGCTAGGGTTCTTTTTATTTTGTATTAGGTTATGTGAAAACTCTGTGTTTTTAGTTTTCATAAGTTAAACCAAAAATGGGCCTGGCCCCCTCCTTCTTGTCCTTGACCGCGGCCAACATAAGCCCACAAGGGCAAACCTGAGTTTTTCATGTTAAATTATTTTACGTGTATGTTCGTGTTCGTTAATGTTCGTATTGGTTTGTGTTTTATTATTCATGAATTATTTATTATACGTAATACTTGTTTATCGTATAGTAACATAATATACGTAGTTCACATGTTCATGTTTTAATGTTCGTGATCATATGCTCGTGATTGTAATTATTATTGTTAATAATTATCGTGTATTATCACGTACTTAATAGTTATCGTGCACTAACACGTACGTATTTTCTGGATATTTACATTCATGACACGTGTTCATGATATAAAAGGGAAGTTTTAATTGGTTCATATGTTTACCAAGTGCACTGTTGATGATAAAAGTATGCGAGTTTTACACCAGCATCATATTAGATAAATAGTTTCAGTAACCTTTTTCTCCTTAGTCACTAAATTGTTGTTTTCGATCCAAAGAATAAGATCCCTAAAGAATTTGTTCCTGGAGTAGTACCAAGCCAAACAAAAATAGCACTCCAGATATATATCGCAAAATTGCACGTGTTGAACAAGTGGGAAGAGTCTTCAAGCTCGATGCTACAATTTGGGCACAAAATATCTGATAGAACCAGGCTAAGGGTAATATGAAAATAGGACGATAGGAATGATTTATTGAAGAAACAATGCAGAATCTGAACAAAGAACTTCAATAGAATCTGAATAGAGAACGATAGGTGTGATTTATCAAAGAACGGTGCAGAATCTGGACACCGAAACTTCAACAAAATCAACTAGTCCGTAGAGAGGACCAGACTCCTAATACATCAAAGTATATAATTTATGCCATGCCTTATTCTTAGCCTTACACTTACAATATATAGATACAGATAGAAGATACTAGAAATCATAAGTCAAAATCAGTGCTGAAGATAAGGGATTGCAATAAATCAGTGATCCTGATTTATCTCAATCTTTCCATCAATAAACCAGATTCTTATCAATACTTCACCCCTGAAAACTTGCCTTGTCCTCAAGGCAAAATTGTGGATATTGACCAGTTGCTCTTTGGGTCGAAGCCACCACTCGATAGGCCACCACTTCGAGCTCGTTGGTCACGGCTATGTTGGTCACGGTTGGCACCCCCTTTTTTTTTTTTCTTCGGATCCAAGCCACCACTCCACAGGCCACCACTTCGAACTCGTTGGTCACGGCTATGTTGGTCACGGTTGGCACCCTTTTTTTTTTTTTTCTTCGGATCCAAGCCACCACTCCATAGGCCACCACTTCGAACTCGTTGGTCACGGCTATGTTGGTCACGGTTGCACCCTTTTTTTTTCTTCTTCGGATCCAAGCCACCACTCCATAGGCCACCACTTCGAACTCGTTCGTCACGGCTATGTTGGTCACGGTTGGCACCTTTTTTTTTTTTTTTCTTCTTCGGATCCAAGCCACCACTCCATAGGCTACCACTCTGAGTGTTGGAATCTTGAAAGGTAGGGGACCAGCAAGCAGGTATGATCCTCCCAAGTCGCTATTCTGGGTTTGCACCATTTCGAATTTCCCGGCAATGGAACCAAATGATAGAACCAGGCTAAGGGTAATATGAAAATAGGACGATAGGAATGATTTATTGAAGAAACAATGCAGAATCTGAACAAAGAACTTCAATAGAATCTGAATAGAGAACGATAGGTGTGATTTATCAAAGAACGGTGCAGAATCTGGACACCGAAACTTCAACAAAATCAACTAGTCCGTAGAGAGGACCAGACTCCTAATACATCAAAGTATATAATTTATGCCATGCCTTATGATCCCACATCGGTCATGTATGGGAATGGTTGATGGTTTATAATGTCCAGGTGTCCCCTCCTCAAACAAGCTAGCTTTTTGAGTGAGTTCTACACTTGGGACTTATGAACCGATTACGAGCCTAGTATGGGATAGGTTCGTATCAATTGGTATCAGAGCTAACCCTACCTTACGAGGTTCCAACACTCGGAGTGGTGGCCTATGGAGTGGTGGCTTGGACCAAAGGGGGTGCCAACCGTGACCAACATAGCCGTGACCAACGAGCTCGGAGTGGTGGCCTATGGAGTGGTGGCTTGGACCCAAAGGGGGTGCCAACCGTGACCAACATAGCCGTGACCAACGAGGACGTTGGTTCTTCAAAGGGTGGGGTAATGTTATGATCCCACATCGGTCATGTATGGGAATGGTTGATGGTTTATAATGTCCAGGTGTCCCCTCCTCAAACAAGCTAGCTTTTTGAGTGAGTTCTACACTTGGGACTTATGAACCGATTACGAGCCTAGTATGGGATAGGTTCGTATCAATATCTGGGACATCTATACCTCAAGCTACAAGATTTTTCCGAGTAGGAAGCTTATCGGTTAGCAAATGCCAAACTAAAACGTTAAGTTTTTTTGGAACAAGGGGTTCCACCGAGTTACCATATGGTTGTTTGGAAGAATAATAGCGTCTATCCATTTCTGAATTACGATTACTAAGAAGACGCCGTGCATTTTTGTGATCTATGTAATGTGTAATGGTTGAGCTATGAGGTTCAGTCTTTTAGATTAAAAGAAACGGGAATGTTTAGCCGAAGCATTCATCATACTTTCTAGTGTTGGAATATAAACTATTGAGACAGCAGCTGCTGCGGGTGCAAGCTGCATTGCTGCTGGTAGTTGGGTGTTTGGAGCCAAGTTATATCATTAAAATTACTTGGAACACGTATAAACAAGGCTCCGAAAACTGGTTAAAGCCAAGATTATCTAAATTTAAAAATTCATAATCCCGGTCAGTGGCCACCCCCTTAATGGCATAGATCAACCTTTATACAGGATTCTACGTTTCAGCTCTCTCATGAGTCGCCTGAACCAAAATGCAAAACGAACCTTAAATGTTCTGAAAACACAAGTTTAAGAAACATATTGCAACTGTATTTATCATCATCAGCTCTTCTGCAACACTTTTCATCAAAAAAGTATCAACACAAACATCAAATGCAGATTATACATGAACCCAAGAGTACTGGGCTTATTAGTTCATTCTACCCCCAACAAGTGACCATGTTCGGAAACTCCCACTTGTAGACCAACACAGTAAATCAAATACATGTGTGTTGTCACAGTGAGAAGCAAAAAATGGCCTCTCGATCACCTATTACCTACACCTCAACTGCACCAAGACACCAAACATTGTATCTTCCTTTTCAGGTGTTTCCTGTGGTTTAATGCATTCTTAGTTGACGGCAGTGGTAGTGGCTCTTTAGTCTGGTGAGCTCCTTTCGCCTCTTCCTCGCTTCGGTTGCAGCTGCCAGGTCTCCTATTCGCTTACCTAAGCACATATTTTGCTCACTATCACCAACAGTAGAAGCCTTAAGATGTTCTGTTAGGAAAGCATTAGTATCATCATGTTCACTCACAGATGCAGTCATAGCGAATGCAGCGCTGCCACCTCCATCTGGAGGGAATCCATTGCTTGTAGGCGTCTCTGGCTTCACCTTTTCCGGAAAGAATTGCTGATATTCGGGAGCGTCTTTTGGGTTGTCATTTAGGTTGAAAGAATGAGCACGCTGTTCATTGCTATTTTGAGGTAGAGTAACCAAGCAAGGGTATGGGAGTAAATATAATGGAGTTCCAGCACCGTTGATTGTCATTGAACTCCCCTCTTCACATGAAGAAGAATTTTGGGACGGGAAAACTATCCCGGCTGGTGGACCACACTGTAACTGGACCGAATTTGGCCACACAAATGGCATGAAGGGTGGCTGGTTGTATATAATAAAAGGAGAGTTTGTGGATGACGCGGAAATGGTTGGTTCATTTGTGGTGATGGAATCTTCTCTGGTTTCCTCTGTCTCGATATTCATAATCTTGGTCATCTACAAGAATAGTTTGAAATTAGTGTCGGGTCTCTTTTACAAACATTGTGAAACTAATAAAGATAATTATCTTCTTACCTGTGCTTTTAAGCCGTCATTTTTTGTTTTCAGAGAATTGTGAAGTTTTAAAGCTCTGTCTTTCTCCTGATCCAAGAAATAATGAAATGTTCAGTTTCACAAAACTCAAAAGCATTTCACACAACTTCTATATCTACATGTATTGAAGAACCAACAACATACTAGGAGGCGTCAACTTCGACCCATTTTGTTTTGGGCCTTTCTCGGTTATGTTTTACCTCAAAACATTAAATCCATAAACTACTAGTATTAAGATTAGGCTCATCCTTCTGTTCAGATTTGACCTAATAACTGGTGCAAAAAACTCGTAATATCGAGAAAAAAAGGAGTTACGACTCAACCGACCTGACACATTTCAATTTGTACCCGCGTTTTTACAAACAAAAGACATATTTAAGTAATGATACCAAGAAGTAAATCACGAACCCTTTTCAAATTCTCATTCTCCCATGCTAGATCAACAGCCTTTTTGGTTAGCTCTTCAAAAATAGCCTTCAATATCACAAAAAGAAAGACATCAGCAAATTTCATACAAGTCAAATGTGAGGCGATGTTCGAACAAGTCAAAGAGCCTTTGGGTAGCTCAATATCTAAAAGGCCGATTTCAGAATGGCAAGAAACGTGTATTTGGAGAAAAGGAAACACCTGTCTCCTGCGAATCGTTTGTCTAGCTGACTCTCTATTAGCTAGAACCCTACGTATTTTACGTGCTTCCATTTCAGCCTGGATCACGAAAGATTTAGAACTCTAAGCACATATGCAGAACCAAAATACAAGTTGGGGAAAATGCATATGCGTATATTGCATACCTCTGTCAGATTTTGTCTAGATTTCCTCCCACTTGATGCACAGTTTGCGGGATAAGTAGGAGTAAGTCTAAGTTCAGTGCTATGGTCATCCTTCAATGACTTTGGAGTCGAAATGCCCGATTTCTCGGTCTTCTTCAGAATTACATTAGTTGTATCCTGCTTATAACAAAACTGTAAGTTTAAGGAACAAAGACTTCCTAGAAACCAAAAGAAGCAAAAAGTACGCGTAATAGAACTATGGCATTTCAATTCTTCTGACCCATCGAGTAACAATCTTGCGATGTTCATAGTCAAATGGCTCATTCTACCTGAAATCCCAATGTGCGAGAAGCTAGCCAGATTAGAGTCTAGATTTATTATTGTATGTATTTCTAGGGGTTAGATCCGGACTTTCGGTTCCCTATTATATTTGTTGGATCAGGGGTCTTTCGTGTTTATTGCGCTATTTTCATACTTTTTTTTTTTGTAGCCATGGTTTCCAACCTTCTAGCAGTCTAATTTATAGAGTTTGAACCCATCACCGCACGGACTCAAACCACTGCAGGGTCGAGTCCAGTGAGTGTTGAGCCTCCCCTACTAACCCTATTTCACACATTATTTATGTGTACTATAAGTCGTTTTTCTCCTACTAGTTTCTTCACTAAGCCCCTCATCACTGTGACCTTTTTCCCTCAAGCATGTTAAACCTCTTTTAACTAAAAATCATCGCTCCACCCTGGGTTGGCTATTTTCATTCTTATCATGTGTAAATGTTAGTATCGTTGTAGACTTACTGATTTAAGGAACCTCTTAGGTTAAGCTTTTTTAGCGTTGTGCTCTTTCGGAAAAAGACAAGGTGATAATTTACATTTCAATTCCCATATTCTTTTTACTTATAAATTTAGAAGTAACAAACCAGACAATGATTTATCAAAGATCCAAGTTAGGATAGGATAGCCAAGTAGTTGTTGCACATATATCTAAAATGAACAATTCCCATATTCTTTTTACATATATCTAAAATGAACAATTCTCTGTTGCATTCTCATAAGATCTAAGATTACTTCGCGCTTAAGTAATCTTTTGTTATAGCTAAGCTTGTTAATTATTGAACTTGTAAAGATATTGCAAGATCTATAAGGTGTCTATAATGACATGCTTCGTACGCAAGTAACCTATTACGGAATAATATAAGACAAGACATAATCCCAATTAAGTTGTTAAAAACATACACATAAAACTAACAAATAAAACCAACCTCAAAAGAATTACTTGAACACTTGTGAAAAGTATCAAACGACGAGTTATTAGACTCATCTTTAACTCGTTCCGCTTCATTATTTGGCGAAAATTGAGCTAGTCCGGCTAAAGCTTCAGCCGCTTCTAGCTCAATCTTCACCATCGGATCACACTCCATGATTGTGTACCTTTTCTTCTCTATTCTGTTGTTTATTTTTTGTTTTTCTTACAAACGCAAGTTGATATTACTTGTTAGAAAGAGAGATGATAGATATAGATAATAATAGAAAAGGTGGTGGAATAGGGCGGCATAATAATATGTATGTGTAGGATGTGTAGCATGAATAAAAGACACATGTCCTGCCAATGGCGACTCATGACGGTTGATTAATAAAGAAACGACACGTATCGATGCTGCACAGGCCACGTTAGCAATGGTGGTTTACGATTGGGTAGCCATGGTAACAAAGGCACGTGGGCATTCGTCATTTACAAGTGGCTCAACCCACCTCCCATAACTCCTTTCTTACACCAATCGTTCATCTATTTTTGTTTATCTATTCCTTTTCAGTTTTTTGAGATTCTAACCATATGGCAGGCAGACCACTATATCCACCGTTTACTGTTGTTAACTATTGTTAAATCCTTTTTTTTTTTATACCTATTGCTGCCTAACTGAACAAAATATCTTCATTTCTTGGGATTTGGATTATAATATACCGTTACTTATTAATTTATCGAATTATTCTAGACTAGCGATAATTACGGTTTCGACGTTCGTGAATCGGCAGTCGTTTGTGGTGTAATTGAGTCAAATCCAGCTCAAGTTTTATAGTGCTTGAGCTTGGTTTGATGATACAATTATAAGTTTGAGTTTGATTTGATAGCTTGTCAAGCTTTAATAATATAGGTTTGAGTTTGGTTTGATAAAGCTTGATAAGAGCTAGAGCTTGGTTTGAAAAACTTGTGTAACATCTCATTTGGTAAAATGGAATATCACAGTAATATATGACGTGTCATCAAAACATTCAAGGTAAATGTCTAAACATTCATGACCATAAAAGGAAATACCAGAAACAACATCGGTAGTCCAAGTAACTCAAACACAAGCAAATATAAGTACTGTAAAGGAAATGAAAAACAATGTCCAACATGAAATAAAGATAATATAAAATATGATAAATGCATAAGATATAAAAGGCTGGATAGCTTCCATCCGAATGCACATACTCTTGAGAACCTACTTGCGACCTTGGGTACCTGCCGTTTGGGAACATGGAAATAGAAAACGGCTGAGCATAACGCCCAGTGCCCGGATATACAATAAAGCATGGAAAGACATAGAATAATGAAAGCATATAAAGAGCATATAAAGCATGAATGGCAACGGAAATTAATAAGTCCAGGGAAACCTAGGCGTATAACATGTTTACTGGTTTTAGTTCTGAAAACATAGCTTATGTTTACTTATGAAAATCTGTATTAGTTTATTATTCCAAAAGCTAATATATGTCATGAGGTCAACAACGTGCATGAATACTTGGAGGGGTGACCTCGTCATGCAATTAGAGGGGATGCCTCTAATTCATATGGTCTGGGTAGGAGGGATTAGCTCCTTGTGAAGGATGCAAGGCACACACCACATTCACCATGAAATCCTGACTGAAACTGTAACTATGATGCACCCATACTCCCCACATGATAACATAATAAATAATGGCCAAATAAACTGAAGGGACGCCACGAGCTATCACTCCACCGTGGTGAAGTCATAACACTGGTGCCTCTAGTGTTATGGTTATGGTACCTCCATAACTAGGTGAAACTGGCATGCATGTATATGGCTAAGGTAACTAATAAAACATAAGCATTTAAATCTGTAACTATTGGGAAAACAGTTGGTTGCATATGTGAAATCCTAATAAAGAAAGAGATTGTCCTTACTGAAAGACGGGAAATCTGTACCTTGTGTCCAGTAGAAGCTAACGGAAACGCTGAAGAACCTACTCCGCCTTGACGGATAATACTACATAAGAATAGGGACGTGTATGAGTTGTCTGAGATACATGTGTTTTACTGGTTCTGTGTGTTCTTAGCTTGTTATTCATGTTCTGTCATGTTTTAACTGTTTTAAGTATTAACTGTAGTTATTCTTATATTCTGTTGTTTATTAATCATGTAATAAGGTATTATAATACTTGTATTGTAATACTAAGTAACTTTCTAAAAATAGCAGGTTTCCTAAAATAGTAAGTTTCTAAAAATAGAAAGTTTCCGAAAATAGTAAGTTTCTATAATTAGAAATAAGCTGGATTATTAAAATATAAATTAAAGTTTATTAGTAAAAATACAAGTCATGGAATAAATATTATAGCTTATTAAATAATAAACATGATTGATTTAATAAACTATAGATTATATGAATTTAATTAAAATAGCATGTTTAATTAAATTAGACTAATTAAATACTTAGGTTAAATCATGAAATATTAATCTTAATATTTAAAACCTAAGTCATGTTTTTAATTAAATTAAATAGTCATGAAAATAATTTAATTAAAATAATTAAACTGATTTTAATAATGTCCCGTACCCGAACCCGTGAACAAAATTAATCCCAGGCACGAAAAGTGCCTAGCCGACACCACATAGCCGGCGGCTAGTGGTGTCAGCCGACGGCTGAAACCAAACGCAGCCCACCATTGGCTAGACCGGCTAACCGGTTGCCACTGGTGGCCATTTGTTCCCCCTGCTGAGCCACGACTAGCTACCGCCGAGCCCAACGTGACCCCGACTTAAGCCGGTTCCCACTGTTGCACAATCAAGTCCCACCGAGACCATAGTGGTCTCGGTTGACACTAAACAAAACAAACACACCCTTACGCGAGGTCGGGGTTCCCTTTTCCTTGCGTCCCAGCCAAAACAACCACACTGAGACCACTAGCTCTAGGCTGGGTGAAACAAAAACCACCGAGAGGTTGGGCTCTCGGTTTGTGTCTCGGCCGAACAAAACCACACACCCTAAACCCTTTATTCTTGATTCTTGATTAACCATAACATGTTTTAATACTTGTTTTAGGATTTAGTTATCATGTATGCATGAATTTAATAAAAAGGACAAAAAGAAAAAGGTTGTAGTGATTACCGAATGCGTAGATGATTAAGCTTAATAAAAACGAACACGTAGATACAAATCAAAGATCAAAATCGACCCAAACACCCCTTGGTGTTCTTGAGATCCGGCGTTCGCCCACCTATCCCAGTAGATTGGGGTGCGACACTTCCTACCATACAACATCTCAAATGGTGCACACTTGATGCTAGCGTGTCAACTGTTGTTGTATGCAAACTCCACTAGATAGATATAATCGTCCCAGCTTCCTGTCCATTCTAGAGCACACGCCCACAGCATGTCCTACAATGTCTGAATGGTACGCTCCGACTGTCCGTCGGTCTGAGGATGAAAGGCGGTGCTAAGCTTAAGTCTGGTGCCCCAAGCTTTCTTTGACTCTTCCAAAAACGTGAGGTGAAACAACGATCTCTGTTAGAGATGATTTCTGATGGAGTACCACGCAGTCTCATGATCTCCTTCTAAAAAGTTTCTGCCAATTTGCAAAGCGGATGCTCCTTGCGGATTGGCAGAAAATGAGCAGATTTGGTCAATCTATCAACAATAACCCATATGGCGTCGTGTTTCCTTTGAGTCACCGGAAGACCAGTTACAAGATCCATGGAGATCTTGTCCCACTTCCATTCTGGAATATCTAATGGTTGTAGTAAACCACTAGCCCTCTGGTGTTCGATCTTAACCTATTTGCAGATCATACATTTAGAAACGAAGGTGGCAACATCCTGCTTCATACCACTCCACCAGAAATGCTGCTTGATGTCGTGGTACACCTTGGTGGAACCAGGATGTATGGTAAATGGAGAGCTGTGAGCTTCAGTCGGCACAGCTTCCCTGAGTGTAGAGTCATCAGGAACAACTAGTCTAGTGCCCTACCATAAGATACCGTCATCATCAACACGAAACTCCGTCTCCTGATCAAGATTCTGAATGATAGCGCAAATCTCACCATCGTCTTTTTGATCTTTCTTGATCCTAGAATGTAAGTCTGGTTCCACTCTAAGATTCGCCCAGTAACCATGTTGTCCTTGTACACAAAACTCAATGTCTGTCATCTCCATGTCACGAATGATCTCCTTTGCAATCCATATGCAAGCAATCATACCCGACCTTCTACTTAGAGCATCTGCCACCACATTCGCCTTACCAGGATGGTACTGAATATTGGTGTCATAATCCTTCAGCAGCTCTAACCATCTTCTCTCTCTCATGTTTAGTTCCTTCTGGGTGAAGATGTACTTGAGACTCTTGTGATCTGTGAAGATGTCACATGATTCACCATACAAACAATGCCTCCAGATCTTCAATGCGAAAAAATCTGCTGCAAGCTCCAAATCACGTGTAGGATAGTTTTCTTCATAAGGTTTAAGCTGTCGTGATGCGTATGCAATAACCTTCCCATGTTGCATGAGAACACAACCTAGACCCTTTCTTGAAGCATCACTATAGATCTGAAATCCACCTGTACCAGATGGGAGAGTAAGAATAGGTGTAGTTACTAACTTCTGCTTAAGGTCTTCAAAACTCTTCTCTCGTTCTTCAATCCAGACAAATTTCTCTCCTTTTCTCATCAGCTTAGTCAAAGGTAAGGCTAACCGTGAAAAGTTCTCTACAAACCTGCGATAGTAGCCAGCTAAACCTAGAAAACTTCTGACCTCTGTTGCAGATGTAGGTCTCAGCCATTTAGTGATGGCTTCCACCTTTGTAGGATCCATGGTGATCCCCTCTGCAGATACAATATGGCCTTGAAATGCCACCTTGCTTAACCAGAACTCACACTTGGAGAACCTGGAATGCAACTGCTTATGACGAAGAATCTACAAAACTGTACGAAGGTGTTCCTCATGTTCCTCCTTGGATTTGGAAAAAATCAGGATGTCATCAATGAAAACGATAACGAACTTGTCCAGAAACTTATGGAAGACACGGTTCATCAAATCCATGAAGACGGTTGGAGCATTTGTGAGTCCGAATGGCATGACTACGAACTCGTAGTGCCCATAACGTGTACGGAAAGCAGTCTTGGAGATATCCTGCTCTTTAACCCGTAACTGATGGTAGCCGGACCTCAGATCGATCTTTGAGAAATACTTGGCGCCCTGAAGTTGATTGAATAGGTCATCAATACGCGACAAAGGATAATGGTTCTTGATCGTGATCTTGTTCAGTTCACGATAGTCTATACACAAACGCATGCTGCCGTATTTCTTCTTCATAAATAGTACCGGTGCACCCCATGGCGATGCACTAGGACGGATGAAGCCTCACTCCAGAAGTTCCTGCAACTGATGTTTTAACTCTTTAAGCTCAATGGGAGCCATGCGGTAAGAAGCTTTGGATATTGGCTCTGCTCCTTGAATTAGCTCAATTCCAAACTCGACTTCACGAACACGTGGTATGCCCGATAGTTCATCAGGAAACACGTCAGAAAATTTTGACACAATAGGCTGATCTTGAATCGATGGAGACTCAGCAGTCATGTCATGAATGTTGGCTATGAATCCCTGAC
Organism: Glebionis coronaria; assembly: GCA_025667525.1. NCBI lineage: Eukaryota > Viridiplantae > Streptophyta > Magnoliopsida > Asterales > Asteraceae > Glebionis > Glebionis coronaria. Next base: position 73,553,811 of record CM046882.1, on the reverse strand, counting down.
ATCCGTGTGATAGTAATGCACGCGCCTCCATGGATGAAATAATTTGTACATACCTCCCTGGCAGAAAACCATGGTGTATGTACTCTGGAGATTTAACATCTCCGAAAATAACCCGATAAGTGTGCCAGTATATCGTAGCCTGGTGTTTGGATAACCAGCCCATGCCCAATATCATGTCAAAATCGCACATGTCTAGTGGAAGTGCATCAACTCTGTGGATTCTATCATCTAATTCTAAGGGAAGATCTTTGTACACCAGGGTGATTCGCACAGAGTCCCTAAGTGGCGTAGAAATGCTTAAGGCATTATCTAGTGGCATAGGGGAAATCCTAACACGTGTAGCAAAAGTAGTGGATATGACTGAATGAGTCACTCCAGTATCAAACAAAACGCATGCTGCCTGACCATTCATAAATATATTTCCGGTGATGGTACCTGAAGTCTTGTTCGCCTGTTCCTTGGTAGTAGTGAACACGTGACCAGAAGTAGGAGGTGGTTTGGAGTCGGCATGTCCAGAGGTGCCTTCTATTTCACCTTGGCGGCAATCCTTCTTTTGATGGCCTTGCTGGCCACATTTGAAACAACCACTAATACCTCGGCGATAAACACCAGAATGTCTGCGCGAACAAGTAGGGCAAATAGGATGCGTGAACCCTCCAACAGGCGTCCTAGCTAGCTAAGAGCCTGTTTCAGGATTACATGCATGAGACATGATCATGGAACATAAGCATGATTACATAGAAGATTTATATAGTTACCAGATGAAGTAGAACGGTTAGGCTGCGAACCTCTGCGGTCATGATCCCTTCCATTGCCATTGCTCCTGAATATGAGTTGCTGGAGTGTCGGAATACCATAACATAAGACAGTTTAACATGAAAGAAGGTAAATATAGGGACCTGCTGTTGTTAGAGTGGTTGGAATTGTTACGGTAATTATCATTACCGCCACGCCTATCTGAAACAGAACGGTCATTGGAATGACCGTTTCCCTTAGATGATTATTGTTGAGCGACCGCAGGTTTCCGGTCGTCAGTCTTCTGTCTGAAATATAAAGTTGAACAGAGGATGATATAAAAATGAAAATACTGAAAGAAATGAATGGTTGACGGTCGGTGATTGAAGATACCTCTTCACTGATCGGTCATCACCAAACTCCTCTCGTTCCGGAAGCATCTCAAGCTTACGGGCTACATCGGCCACCTGTGCCACTGTAGTGAAGGTAGCCCACACCAAACTGTTGGCAACCGAAGTACGAAGAGCCCAGAGAAACTTCTCAACTTTCTCCTCAGCAGTACCAACTGCTGCGCCTAGAAATCCAGCCAAACGAAGAAACCTCTACATGAATTCGTTGTTGTTCTCCCCAACAACTTGTCGGATATTATGATAATCTCTCTTGAGTTTCTCCTGTTCAACATGTGGAAAGTACTGATTAAGGAAGAACTCCTTAAACTGGTCTCATGTCAACAGTGCAACCCAATCACCACCACCGTTGGACTGCTTGACTGATTTCCACCACTGCAACACATCACCTTCAAACTTATAGCAAGCCAGTCTTGCCTTGAAGACACCGTCATAACCGATCGCATCAAATATCTTCACAATGTGAGATATCCAAGCTTCAGCATCAGAGGGGCTGTCAGTCTTCTCAAATAAATGGGGCCTTTGTTTGTTGAATCGCTCCAACAAAGTCATAAGGGTAACAGGCGGTGGAGGTGGAGGATTCTTGTTCTGCGGATGAGGGTCGTGCTGACTGCCATGATCCTGGACTTCAGCATGAACTTCGTCCCTGATTTCATTGTGAAGTTGGGGAAGGAGGGCTTGCAAAGTTGCATTGACAGCTGTAGCCAATTCTTGAGCATTGCGTGTGTCCATCATCTGTCAGTTTAAAACAAAATGCAACATAAATAATGAGTCTGATAAAATATGACATGAATATAAAAATGCATGAACAGTGTATAAAACATGAATAGTTTATGATGCATAAAACAGTTTTAAAATGCATGGTTAATTTAAGCATGATGATATGTCTATGAGGGAACGCCTATGGGTCGGTTTACAAAACAAAAAGGCAAGTGTGGACGCCTATGGTTCGGTCCACTAAACAAGAAAATGTTTCGATAAAAGCACATGCGACTAAATAGGGCCAGTCCTGTACCAACCATTACTTAGTCAAAATTCCTGCGACAATGAGATGAATGCATGAAATGAATACATGAAATGAAAATGAATTGAATGCATGAAAACCAACTGTCCGGTTTAGGAAGACGCTGGTTACTACCCGTAAGTCACATGTCATGTTTTACAGAGCTACATGCCGAAACCTTGGCTCTAATACCATAATTGTTACACCGCATTTGGTAAAATATATGGCGTGTCATCAAATAATTTAAGGTAAATGTCTAAACATTCATGACCATAAAAGGAAATACCGGAAACAACATCGGTAGTCCAAGTAACTTAAACACAAGCATATATAAGTACTGTAAAGGAAAGGACTAAACAATGTCCAACATGAAATAAAGTAAGATAAAGTATGATAAATGTATAAGATATAGAAGGCTAGATAGCTTCCATCCGAATGCACATACTCTTGAGATCCTACTTATGGAAATGGAAAACTGCTGAGCTTAACGTCCAATGCACGGATATACAATAAAGCATGGAAAGACATAGAATAATGAAAGCATATAAAGAGCATATAAAGCATGAATGGCAGCGGAAATGAATAAGTCCTAGGAAACCTAGGCGTATAACATCTTTATTGGTTTTACTTCTGAAAACATAGCTTATGTTTACTTATGAAAATCTGTTTTAGTTTATTATACCAAAAGCCAATATAGGTCATGAGGTTAACAACGTGCATGAATACTTGGAGGACTGACCTCGTCTTGTAATTAGAGGAGATGCCTCTAACTAATATGGTATAGGTAGGAGGGATCAACTCCTTGTGAAGGATTCAAGGCACACACCACATTCGCCATGAAATCCTGACTGAAACTGTAACTAGGATGCACCCATACGTCCCACATGATAACATAATAATAAATAATGGCCAAATAAACTAAAGGGACACCAGAGCTATCACTCCGCCGTGGTGAAGTCATAACACTGGTGCCTCTAGTGTTATGTTTATGGTAACTCCATAACTAGGTGAAACTGGCATGCATGTATATGGTTAAGGTAACTAATAAAACATTAAGCATTTAAATCTGTAACTACTTGTAAAACAGTTGGCTGTATACGGGAAATCCTAATAAAGGAAGAGTTTGTCCTTAGTGAAGGACGGGAAATCCGTACCTTGTGTTCAGTAGAAGCTAATTGAAACGCTGAAGAACCTACTCCGCCTTGAAGGATAACACTACATAAGAATAGGGACGTGTATGAGTTGTTTGAGATACATGTGTTTTACTAGTTCTGTGTGTTCTTAGCTTGTTATTCATGTTCTATCATGTTTTAACTGTTTTAAGTATTAACTATAGTTATTCTTGTATTATGTTATTTATTAATCGTGTAATAAGGTATTATAATACTTGTATTGTAATACTAAGTAACTTTCTAAATATAGTAGGTTTCCTAAAATAGTAAGTTTCCAAAAATAGAAAGTTTTCAAAAATAGTAAGTTTCCATAATTAGAAATAAGCTGGATCATTAAAATATAAATTGAAGTTTATTAGTAAAAATACAAGTCATGAAATAAATATTATAGCTTATTAAATAATAAACATGGTTGATTTAATAAACTATAGATTATATGAATTTAATTAAAATAACATGTTTACTTAAATTAGGCTAATTAAATACTTAGGTTAAATCATGAAATATTAATCTTAATAATTAAAACCTAAGTCATGTTTTTAATAAAATTAAATAGTCATGAAAATAATTTAATTAAAATAATTAAATTGATTTTAATAATGTCCCGTACCCGAACCCGTGAACAAAATTAATCCCGAGCCCGAAAAGTGCCTAGCCGACACCACATAGCCGGCGGCTAAAACCAAACGCAGCCCACCAGTAGCTAGACCGGCTAACCGGTTTCCACTGGTGGCCATTTGTTCCCCCTGCTGAGCCACGGCTAGCCACTGCCGAGCCCAATGTGACCCCGGCTTAAGCCGGTTCCTACTGTTGCACAAACAAGTCCCACCGAGACCATGGTGGTCTCGGTTGACATTAAACAAAACAAACACACCCCGACTCGAGGTCGGGGTACCCTTTTCCTTGCGTCCCAGCTAAAACAACCACACACCGAGACCACTAGGTCTCGGCTGGGTGAAACAAAAACCACCGAGAGCTTGGGCTCTCGGTTTGGGTCTCGGCCGAACAAAACCAAACACCCTAAACCCTTATTTTTTATTCTTGATTAACCATAACATGTTTTAATACTTGTTTTAGGATTTAGTTATCATGTATGCATGAATTTAATAAAAATGACGAAAAGAAAAAGGTTGTAGTGATTACCGAATGCGTAGATGATTAAGCTTAATAAACACGAACACGTAGATACTAAAATCAAAGATCAAAATTGACCCAAACACCCCTTGGTGTTCTTGAGATCCGGCAGCGAGAAGGAGAGAGAGGAAAGACTAAGGTTTTCTTTGTTTTGGTAAAATAATAATTATGATAAATCCTCCGTAGTTTTTGTGAGTTTAGGATTGTAATTGGCTCATAGGGAAAAAGGCCCTTTCTTTCCTTCTCTTTTACTTTGTGTCGCGGCCAACATAGCCCAAGAAGCCAAAACCATAACTTTTCTAAGTTAATTAAATATCCGTGTGTGTTCGTGTTTAATAGTCGTGTTTTAAATGTCGTGTTCATGTCACATTTATAATATACGTAATTACTTGTTATTAAATGTTGTGACACATGTAATATATTATCTATAAAAAGTTTTAATTTATACGTATTTTCGTGTATTTACTGTTCACGTATACTGTTCATGGTATTTTAATTCGGGTTTTACAACTTGAATGTGTATAAAATTATTTTTTAATAAAAAACTCATAAATAAAAACATATATATAAAGTAAAACAAACAAAAACCAATACTCAAAACCAAGTTCGATTTATTTAGCATTAATAAAACAAAAAATAAAATAATCGTGCAGTCTTCGTTTCAAAATGCCTTTTGTAATCCAATGTGATTAAGGTCCCAAAGGCCATTTCGTGATGTGATTGCAACAGAATTACGACACCCTTATATTAAAAAGAGTACAAAAAATATTTATACGTATTATATTTCACCAATCACCAAGTACATGTAATAAATTATAAAATTAAATAAATGATTTATAATACGATGAGCTAAATTTTAAATTTAATCAAAGAATATATTGTTTAATTATGAAATAAGACCTTATAATTAAGTTAATACTCACATTAAGCATAAGTTTCTTATATGAATTAATCATGAAAACTTATTTAAATAAAGCCCGATAAGAGTTCGAGCCGAGCTATCAAAAGCTTGAGCTTGAGCTTGATATATGTTTCAAGCTATCTTTTGAGCTTGAGCTTGGGCTTGAGCTTGATAAAAGCTTGGCTTGATCGAGCCAAGCTCGAGCTCGAGTTGCTTGATAAAAGCTTGACTTGATTACAACCCTAGTCTTTTGTAACCGGTTGACTTGATTAATCGGTGACTATACAAATTTGTACTTTTAGGTAATTTGAAGTACTTTTAGTTAGTTTTTGGTATTTTTGACAATAGTTTTTGAATATAATTTTTCGTAATAAATATAAACAGTTATTGTAATTGATTAAAGGAATTTACAGTGAGTTTTGGGTTTTTCGTCTTTCAAAAAGTTTGATCATGATAGATCATTGTTGACTGTCATTTACCATGGTTGACTGATTTGTTCAACCTTTTTACACTAATAAAAAACTTGACAGCTCAGTAGAGTTTAGGTGACGATTAATCGGCTTTATCGGTCTTTTTGCAACATTAATAATCATCATAAGTATATTGTTAATGTATGACCGAACAGTTAAAGAGTTCAATGTTTTAAGTTAAAACTAGTATTTTTTACATAAAGAGAAGTTTTAAAAACACTTAAACAAGTTTAGAGATACAAAATAACACATGTACATGGACATTCTCATGCATAAAGTGTATCAAACCAACCAAAAATTCAATACAAGAATGTACTATTACATTCATTTCAGCATTGAATTAGATCTTCTTAAGCAATTTTGCATCACATCTATCCTTCAAAGTCTCATAGTCTTGGATTCCTTAGCCATCATTCTCGTAATCTTCATGTTAACATTTTGTTTTATAAACGAGTGGTAGGGAAACTAACCCAATGTGAATCTGAATATGTAGATTTTAGTAAATCGAAACCATACTGGATCTTTATGAGGTGTTCGTGGGTTTTAGAGAAAGAAAGAGGCAGAGACGATTGTCTTTTGTGACAAAAAAATAACTTGTATAAATGAAACCAGCAACCTCTTCTACTTGTGGAAGAGGCTTTAAGTACTTGTTACAAATAGCCCTTATGGGTTTTCTATGGGCTTTAGTGGACTATTACTAGTAGGCCCGTTTACTTATCATGAATTCGACTATGAGCTATAGCACGACAATATCTTAGAGTGACCGACACTTTTCTTGTTTCTAACAATCTCCTCCTTAGGGAGGTCACTTCAGATTTATAATAATCCTTAACAATCTATGCTAAGAATTCTCAACTCGTAGTTTTCAGTTTTTCTTCAATCTTGACATCTTGTACTCTATAGTGATCTCTTGATCTTAATTCATCATGTAATGATAATCCTATGATCTTCATTTTCTTTGTCTTGCTTAACTTGCGTCTTGAATCTTCTAAGACACCATTCTCATACTCTTTTGGATTTCTTGAAATCTTCTAACAATCTTCCTTTATAAACTTCAAACTGCATCTTGACTTTGTTGAGGAAGATGTTAAACTTCTTCTGAATCTTAGCCACATACTTATCTTGACTGATGAAAAATGCCTTTTTCTTCTTTTCACTTGCAATCCAAAAAAGAATGTAAGCTCGCCCATAGAACTCATCTGAAACCTTTCTTTCATAAGCTTCTCAAATTCTACACACATCAAATATTTTGTAGAACCAACAATGATATCATCCACATAAACTTGAACTAGCATGATATCATGATTGAGTCTTTTAAAGAACAATGATTTATCTATCTTTCCCCTCTGAAAATCATTGTCTATTAAATATTTGGCTAGTGTCTTTTGACTCTGTAAACTTTGTCAGGATGCTTCAAATCTTCAAATCCAGGAGGTTGACACACATATACCTCCTCATCTATGGTGCCATAGGAAAAAGCACTCTTAACATCTATCTAGTATACCAAAAAGCCCATATAAGAAGAATAAGCTAAAAACAACCTTATAGCTTCAAACCTGGCAAGTTGAGCAAAAAATTCATCATAATTAAGTCCCTCCTTTTGTGTAAAACCATGAGCACCCAATCTTGTATGTTTCCTTACCACACCTCCTCTTTCATCAAACTTGTTCCTGAAGGCCCATCTTGTGCCAATGGCTCTCATACCAGTAGGCAAATCACAAAGCTCCCACACATCTTGTAATTGAAACTGTAAAAGCTCTTATTGGATAGCCTCGATCCAATATGCATCCTCAAGAGCCTTCTAATACTCTTAGGTTCTTCTTGTGACAGAAAACATGCAAATAGACAAGTATTCGCATCCACGTGCTCCTTTTCTTCATAAATAACACTTATGAAACCTTGTTGATTTGTAGTCTTGATTCTTCTCATCATCCTAGTTTGCAAAGGAGACTGAACATCACCAATAATATTATACAATATATGATCCTTGTTTATTCTTGTGCCTAGAGTTTTGGGTATTATTGATAGGTGTGTAAACACCCATCTTTTCTACCACTTAACTACAATAATAACCGGACCAAAACGTGTATTTTATGTCTTTTATGTCGGAATTATGCGTGGTTTGTGTTTTTGTTGTGATTTAGGATGAAAAGGTGAAAAATGGGGAAAACACGGACATTCACGGGCATTTATGGACTTTTATTGAAGAAAAGGATAAAAGACGAAGTCAAGAAGTCAAGAGTGCAAAAAGAACGGAAGTCCACGACCAATTCTGAAGATTTATCGAAGAAAAAGTCAAAAGACGGAAGTTTATAAAAACCCGAAGAATTCAAGTCTATTTTATTGAAGAATTTAAAGACGAGTTCAAAAGAAATCCCGAAGTCAAAAGTCCCTTAAGTCCAGGATTAAAGAAGATTAGAAGAAAAGGACTAAGTACGCAATTAATGAAGATTAAAAGAAGGAGGGACTTAATTATGCAATTAGGAGAAAAGGAAAGAGGGGAGGAAGCTTCCTTAATCCTCCCCTATAAATAGATTAGGATGTTTATTTTTCACTCTTGTTGGCTAGGGTGACACTAGTTCTTCCACCATTTTAATTACTTGTCATTTACTTAATTGTCAATTTAATTACCTTGTCTCGCACCTTAAATTCATTTAATTTCAAGTAAGTTTTCATTTAATTATTGTCAATCTTTACTTTATCTTGTCAATCTCTTATCTACCTTTCTTAATCTTTGATTTGTTGTGTTTATGTTTATGTTCATGCTTTTATTTTGATCCAAAGTGGTTTTTGATTATTGTGGTAAAAGTTGTTTAATTTCATGTTTTTAATTGTTTGTTGATGCTTATTCATTAAATCGTTACTGTTTATATTCATACTTGTGTTTGATTTTGGTTACTTTTTGTTTATATCTGCTACTGTATCCATCTCCTTGTTCTTCGGGGGTTTTTGCTTTGTTTCTGATATTTCCAGGAGAAGTTCCGAACCAAAGAAGGAAGGAAGAGCTCATTCGGAACTCCCAAAGTTCCGAATCAAGGTTTCATCCGGAACTCCAAAAGTTCCGAACCAAGCTTGTTCATCCGGAACTTTCAAAGTTCCGGACGAAGTTAAAACTTCCGAACCAAAGGGATTCATTCGGAACTCCAAAGTTCCGAACCAAGGGTTTCATTCGGAACTTTTCAAAAAGTTCCGAATCAACTTAAAGTTCTGAATCAAGGAACAAAGTTCCGAATAAAGGCTTTTCATTCGGAAGTCATAAACTTCCGAGTCAAGGTTGTTCATTCGGAACTTCCAAAAGTTCCGGATCAAGGGTCATCTTCCGACTCAAGGAAGGTTCATTCGGAAGTTCAAAACTTCCGAATCAAGAGCTTCATCCGGAAACTTCCGAATCAAGGGGTGACCTAAAAGTTCCGAATCAAGGCAGATTTTACAAGTTCCGAATCAGTAAATTCCGAACGAAGCATTGTTTTGAATAAGTGACATATTCAGACCAATTTGTTCCGGATCAAGGATTTTGGTAATATTCCAAGTGAAGAAGAATCATTTCAACCAAAGGTGACATTTAGGACGAGTGATTATTCCAAACGAAGGTTTATTCCAAATGAGCTGTATTCAAGTTCTTATTAGCTTTTGTCTTTGATTTTTATTTTCAAGCTTTATTTTTCTTGCCTTTTATTTAATTGCACTTTTAGATTATTTGCCTTAGTTTTAGTCGCACTTTAAGTTTGCCTTAGATAGATTTAAGTTTACGTCAATTTACTTTAGTGCCCTTTAATTTTAGTCACGTTTTAAATACTTGAACTTTACTTTAATTAGACTTAGATTTACTTAAAGAGCACTTTTACTTTTAAGTCTTTGCATTTAAATTTAAAATCACCCAAAAATATTCTTTTTCACCAAAGATCAACTAAGTCACACATAGGAGCCTAGATCAATTCGTTAAGATTCCGAGAACACGAACTTAATCTTTAATTTTTATACGGGCAAAAGCCTTGTATCAATTATGTAAGAGATAGGCAAGTTTCCTACATCTATATTGGCATCTTCCCGCTCTTCTGAATTACTATCAGCAAGATCATTGTTATCTTCATTTGGACTTGGTTGATATACAAGTTTCACACTACCAGTATTAGAATCTGTACTAGCTGCATTAATTCTTGGTGCACCAGTACTGACTTTATTGATGATCTTTTCACTAGTATCAATGGGGTTAGAAGCTTCTTCAATCCTTTCCTATGTATTAGAGTGATCTATAGCACATGGCTTTATGTCATCATTCCTTACTTGAGCAACACTTGAATCTTTTGGAAATTCAAAATCAACATCCAAAAGTGGTAATATAATGACATCCTCCTCTGAACCATAGATTTTACCACTTGTAGCTCCTCCAAAGGTGACATTTCCTCTATCAAAATCCTTGAAGTCAGAAAAAAATCCAAGTTCCCAGTCATATTCCTTGAGCATCCACTATCAAAGTATCCCTGGTCTTTTAATTCCTATAGCGAAGTACCCTGCACAATTTAAGAAACATATTAGTTTCTTTTGGGGACCCAACCATAATAGACTTGGATCTACCGCGTGCATTAATGTAATTGAGACTTTGAAGAACAGTTGATGCATCATTAGGCTTGTCAAACTTCCAAACCTAATATGTTGAGGGCTTAATAACATTGAGAACATTTCTACTTTCCTTGACGTTATTTATTTTTCTTGAACTTGCTCTAAAACTATTTGACAAACTTTACGTTGAAAACCAGTATTAAATTTTGTGTCACCAGAATTAAATTTTGTATTACCATAACTAAATTTTGGTCTACCAAAATTAAACTTTTGATTAGGATTTTGACGATTTAAAGCTGATTTCCTTTGATATGGTCCTCTAATGTTTGGTTGTGCTTCAAATGGTTTTGGTTTTACATATCCAATGTGTGGTCTTAGGTGGATAGTAGTGGCAGGTCTACCAAAATTAATTGGTTTTAGTCTACCAGCATTAGCATGACCAGTATGATTATGACTGGTCCGGTTGTTAGCTCTTTCATACCCCAACCTAGCTTTCTGATTGAGTCTGCATTTAGCCTTTAAATGATCAAAACTACCACATACATAGCAGGCTTTGTTATACATAATAAATCTTTCTCCTAGCTGTTGTAACTTTTGATTATTCTAGTTTCTTTGATTTCCTCTAGGTTAGTTAGCTCTGTACATCTCAACATACTTAACAAATTTTCTAATAGGTTTGTATTTAGGTGCATTAGGATTTAACTTTCTAGCATTTTCAAAAAACAACCTTTTTTTCTATCTTAGAGGTGGTTTGAGAATTTGTACTATCAGAACTACTAAACCTAGATGTACAGACCTTAGTATGAGAGACATTAGTACCAGCATTAGTGACTGATGCATCTTGTGAAGTGTTATCACTAGATCTGCTCGGATTAATGACATCATTTTCTTTTTGTTCTCTTCTACTCTAACAGGCTCAAACTCAGGTTCCTTATTGTAGAAACTAGAAGGGGTGGGGCGGGCTGGGGGGGGGGGGGGGAGGGGTTGAATAGTTTCTCTTTGGTTTATGTCCTAATTAAAATTCCTTTCAATTAGGTTTATCCAAAACTACTTTTTACTTAAAAGCTAGTTTCATAATGATTAGATTCAATTCTAATGTGTTAATCCCAATCAATCCATAACACAATACATATGATAGAAATAGAGAGAAGTTAGAGAGATAAAGTAGAGAGATGGTGGAAGGTTTTCGTAAACTAGAGAGAGAAAGTTACAATGGACCAATACCCTCTTCCACACATGGAAGAGGGTTTATATACCCACGAGCTTGGTGGGATCGTGGGCTTGTTTCTTGGGTCCGGCTTAGCCTATCTTGGGCATAAAGCCCCTACCTTAGACAATATTAGCTTAAGGTCCAAGCCCGGTTAACCCGAATAACCTATTACAATACAAGACCATTAACGACTAAGATGACCTGTTACATTCTTGTTCAACTATATAAAATATAGGGCTAACAATCTCTCCTAATGTATCAGTCATCTTTAAAATGCATAGATGATGGAGTGAATACATTCTTGTGGAGGAGATCTTCCTTCTTAGGTCTGGTATCTTGGTCTTGATCTTGTTTGTAACGGCTTTGTTCCTTCATGCTTTTATGATCTTTATCTTGAGCCTTTGTCATTTGATTTTGAGTGCTTGAGATCTTCAATCTATCCTTGATAGTGTTCATCTTGTGCTCTTATGACAAGATGACCTATTACATTCTTAAGTATCTTGATTATCTACATCTTGTGCTCTTGTGACTTCTGAATCGACATATTCATACTTTGTTGATTTCGAAAGACTAACAATATCCCATACAAATATAGTTTTAGTTAGTCCTTCAAATATTTATCAGAGTTGCGGAAGACTTTAAATTTTAGTATGAACATGTGAAGACGACTTTGGTTAATACACTGCTACGCCACCTTCTTGATATGCTGCAACATATATAGACATGGATAAAATGGCTTTGAACATTTCATCTAACTCGGTAGCGTTTTACCTCCGGTCGATGAAGACCGTTAGACGGCATTAGATACCGTACCTGTGATCGGGTAGATTTAAATAAGAACCTCCTTGACAGGGTTTCCTGGCGGTAGTAGCCAGTTTTCTCTACTCGACTAATAAGTGTGAAAACACTTATCCTTTTACCACTTATTTCCAATAATAACATGACCAAAACGTATATTTTATGTCGTAAAAGTCGGAATTATGCGTGGTTTGTGTTTTTATTGTGTTTTAGGACCAAAAGATGAAAAAGGAAGAAAACACGGGCTTTCACGGGCTTTTATCGAAGAAAACGAGAAAAGACGAAGTCAAGAGATCAAGAGTGCTTAAAGAACGGATGTCCAAGACCTATTCTGAAGAATTATCAAAGAAAAAGTCTAAAGAAGGAAGTTTAATGAAGTCGAAGAACTCAAGTCTAAATTAAAGAAGAAAATTATTAAGACAAGTTCAAATCCCGAGACGACGTCGAGAAAAGACAAAGAATTAAATCGAGTCGAGAAGACGTGAAGAAAGAAAGAAAGAGGAGGCAACACATGCACCTCCCTATTTTCCTATAAATACCCTCCTAAACACATTTAGGAGGGTTGGTCAGTTTTAGTTAGCTAGTTTCATTTTTCATTTTTCCTTTCTAGTTTTTAGAGAGAGAAAGTTCCAAACTTTCTCTCACTAAGTTTTCATCTTTTCTTTCTTTTAATCTTTCAAGTTTAAACCTTTGTGTATTTTTGATTTCATTAATCAAGTTTAAGTTTAAGCTTTTAATCTTCAATCTCTTTCTACCTTTCTTTATTTTAGTTAATTTTGATCTGAAATGTTAATGATCCGTGTTTGATCTTGATGTTTTAAGGATTAAAAAGTTTGTATTTTTATCATACTTAAGCTTTCATACGGTTAAGCTTTAAGATCCTTGTGCTTATTGGCTTATTTGTATTTTTAGCTTATTTACTTTTTAAAAGATTTCTTAAAAAGTTTCATCTTTTTGTGGTTTGATTTAAAAGATTGCTTATTTAAAGTTTAAAAAGTTCTTAATTTGTGCTTACTAGTTCGGCTTATCATTAATTCGATCAAGTTTTGGTTTGAGCTTAATCTTAATAGCTTAAAACTTAGCTTATTTTTGAATTCGTACCATCGGAAACGGTAAACCCCTTTCCGATTTGACTTTCTGATTTTGATCACTAGTATTCCGATCTACAAGATCGGAAAAGGGTTTAGCTTTCCGATTACTGCACCATCATTTCGATCACCTTGATCGGAGTTAGGGTTTCAATATTCCGATTGTGGGACTCTTTGACATTCCGACGAGGGTGGTTTGTGTCACATTCCGATTGGGACATTTCTGCCATATTCCGATTACTTTCTTTTGCTGGATTCCGATTGCCTTATTCCGACAACAAGTCCTTATTGATATTCCGATCAGTGTCCTTTTACACATTCCGATTGTTTCCCTTTTTGAGTATATTCCGATCACTTCCTGTTACACATTCCGATCAGTATATTCCGATTGGATATTCCGATGAGATTAGTTTCTTGTTTTTACAAAGTTTTCAAGTTTTAGATTTATTAAGTGTTCAAGTATTTTTCTAATCTTGTCTTTAAGTTTTCAAGCATTTATTTTTAACTCGTCCTTTTAGTTTAATCTTTAAAGCTCTTATTTTACTCAACGACATTTACATATTTGCTATTAGTTTAAAATAGATAATCAACCTAACCATTTATTATTCCACCAAGAACAATTGAGTCGCACTTTCTACCAATAATCAATTCGAAAAGATTCGGACGATAAGATTTTATACTTGGGGTAAAAACCTTGTATTATCGACCGTCTCAAAGCAGAGTGCGAACGTAAAGAGTAAATCGTAAGGATAAATTATCCGTCTGATTAGAGTCGTCAATTCAGAATTCTTGGAACAAGTTTGATTCTATAAGAATCGCACCATTGTTGCTTTCCAGTTTGTCACAAGCATAATTCATAGAGAATCTTGCAAGTTACCTACCGCATTGCTGTTTGAGGTTGACACTGGAAGGATTTCCATTCGTCACTATGAATACGAAAGAGTGTCACTCTAAATGTTCTGGCAAGATGACAAGGATATTGTGAAGAAACCTGGAATCAACTTTAAATCAATTAATAATCTAAACTTAGTTGCATTCCAGTTATCACATGTTTGATTCGTGTAGAATCGCACAAGTTACCTACCATGAGCTCGTTTGATGCTGGCTCAAGCAGGATTTCCATCTTCATTGTGAATTGTATCACTCAGATGTTTTGGCAATATCACAAGGATAATGCGTAGGACTCGATTGTGTCCTAATGAGATAATAGATTTATCTTTTTTAGATTTAGACTCGATAAGTGCATTTTGGTAATCGGATGCTGGAGCAGACTACCACCTTTTCAAAATTAACTAACTCGAATGGTTGGGGAAGGGTTGTGCATTGCATCACTGGGTCTATGATGTTTGTCTTCAATAGATGTATTGATCCGGTTTCTGCCTAAGTTGAAGAGAATATTCAACTCCTTCAATGCTTACCAATACGTCATCACTAGCACCTTATTGTGATTGTTCTAGTGCTAGCTTAAGTAATTAGTCCACATTCAACTTCATTCAACTCCATCTTTCCTAAGGAAAACTACTTCTAGCTATGGAATGTCCTTGGATAGATCCCTCCGGTTCTGGTTAGATTATAGGACTTAGTTTCCTACCCTAAACAACCTTTTGACTCCATCGTTCCGTCGTGGATAATAGGTAATTAGGGTATCGACCGTAACCATAAAACTATTGAAAACCATTCAAATTGCTTGCTAAAAATCAAAACTTTTAACACTTTGAAAGTTTTACATTTCCGAAAAGTTCCCCCTACACACATGCATCGATATACGAAATAGTTTTGCATGTGACGAAAAGAGTTTCACTTGAGTCTTTAAGATCACATGTTGCGATATATTACATTTTAATCACATTTTTTCCCCTATCTCTAATATAAAAAACATAATATTAGAGATACCAATTTATTAAAATGTGACAATTTTTGAAAACCGATTGGGAGAGAAACATGTGTGCACGCATGAATCATGGAACTTTTTATCGTCGGGTTGCTCCCCCTCAACAATATATGTGTGTCATGAAACAAAATTTGACAATATTTAAGAAAAACGACAACACAAACTATGTTGAGGTACGGAGTTGAGATGCCTTTTCGATATAATATAGTACATTTGACAATTTAATATCATTTTCGGAATGCGTTGGATACATAAAATATGACAATTTTTTAGATGTATCCAACAACACTAAAGACTTGATTTTAAAATGCCCCCCCTCAAAAGTTGATCCAAATAACATATGACATTTTGAGATATAAAACCACATTATGAGGAAGGGAGTGTTGAACACGCAATTTTGAAAGATTTAGAAATTTTTTTTGAGAAATTATTGAAAATATTGTGTTCAACGGTTTTAAAATAAATTCCGATTTACATGGGCTCAAAGCTTTGAATGTTTTGTGACCAGCTGACCGAGAAAAAAAATTAATTTCCCTTTTTGAAGGATAAGTTATCATCCGTGATAATCTTTCCTTAAGGTGAAGTTCGAGTTCTAAGATGACATTTACTAAGAAGTCGTTTTTCATGAACTTAAAAACTTGGAATGTTTTTATAGGAAGCTCATGACCGAGAAATATTAATTTCTCGTTGAGAAGGATAAGTTATCGTCCGTGATAAACTTTCCTTACTTGAGGTCCGAGTCCTAAGTTGTGATGCGCTTAGTAGTCATTTACACGAGCTTAAAACTTTCGAATAGTTTTAATGTAAGCTCGTGTCCGAGAAAATTGAATTTCACGTTATGAGGATAAGTCATACTCGGGATGAACTTTCCTGTTTTTAAAGTACTAGTTACAGTCTGGCATTTGACTGTAAGTCTTTACACACGAGCTTAAAACTTTTGAATAGTTTTAAAAGAAGCTCGTGACCGAGAAAAATTAATTTCTCGTTCCGAGGATAAGTCATCATCGGGATGAACTTTCCTGTCTTGTGAGCCTGGGTTACAGTCTGTAATTTGACTATAAGCCATTGCTAGAAGCTTAATTGTGAATCCCCTGAGACACCTGTTTCTCAGATATCTGTTGCTTCAATAGCCAAACTCTGAGAGTGTCTTTGGTTAAACGGGTTACAAATATTGGACCTTTGTGTTCTAGTTGAACCGTGACGTCAGTACCTGCATTTTCATTAGTAGTTTGTATGCTTGCATGTGGAGTAGTGATATCTTTGTGAGAGCCATGTGGGGGTTCACCGTGAACCTATGTCATGATAGAGAGAAATATCTTTCCAGTAGGAACCCACCTAAGACCAATTGTTTTAAATGTTCTACCCATTGGTATCCACCTAAGACAAGGTCTAGGAGTCATAGTTTTCTCATGCACAACGGAAGACTTAGTTCGAGAAAAACTATTTCCTTTAAGGTTTCGTCTTTGAGGTGCTCTAGCTTTTTGGTTCACATTGTTCAGGACTTTAGTGATACAATCATCATGAATGGCATTAAACACACATTTGTTACATTTCGTGCAAACAAAGTTCTTAGCATATGAGAAGGATGTAGTGTTCCTAGGTTTGGTGGATTTGTGCACATCCGAGAAGGGTCTAGAATTCCTAGATGTGTGATCAACGCTCCTAGGTTTTGGTTTTGTCCTATCTCTTGCGTGTGTCGTTTTCTTAGCATCATCTAGATAACTTGTATTACCGTGTCATTTGAACTACGCCTAGGAATGTTCTTGGAGCTATTTCTAGAGTTGCTTGAAGCATTCATGTGATCGGGTTTTGTAGAAGCAAATTTTCTTAAGGAGGGTCTAGATTATGGAGTGACTGGTTTTGGCAAATTGCTTCTCACGTCAACGTGGGATGCAAACCTCAGTTTTGACGTTTTGGGTCGTTCATATTTAATCGCATTCGGTTGTCTAGCAACTGAGCGAGGTCTGAATGGTTGAGAAGGAGGTTTCCCCAAGACTGACTGTTTTGCAAACTTAGTATCCACACTATTTCCTTTTAACTTCCTTAATTCATTTTTTACCGCTGTTAGTGCAAAAACTTTTTCCTGAATCTGAGCCTTTATTTGGTCATTTTGTAGAAGTAACTGAGCGACACGTTGTTCTAACTTAATGTTTTATCTACAGTGTCGATAGGTTGCACATATATTTCACTCAATGAAGCAGGCGAATGACTTTGATTTTGAGAAGCCAACTTAGATTCTAACAAATTTATTTGTTTTACAAAATGTTCCTTATCTTCCTTTGAAACTTGAATCTTACGATCCAGTTTTCGTTCGAGAACAACATTTGCTTTTTCAAGTTTTTCAAAATAAGCCTCAAATTTGTCATTTTTCTTTGAAAAATCGAGTTTGACATCCTCAAAATCTTTTGACTTTTGAGCTAACATAGTTTCGAGATCGTAAATCTTTTAATCAATTGTTAATTGTACCTCAGCCATAGGCTCATCGTCACATTTGGGTCTGATAGCTGTATCAACGGCTTCTGTATTGTTCCCTGAGCTTGTGCTGGGTATGTTGAGTTTCTGATTCTGTTCCGATGCTTTCTGTATTAACCGAACAAGCATCCAATGCTTGATCCTTATCGACATTGCTCTCTTTCGTCTGCATAAATCTTTGATTCACCCTTCTTTCAAATTGTCATTGATGACGTGTTCTTCAAGAACCTGTACTTTCCCATCATTATTTTATTCTTTTATTCGTGCTTCTTGAATTTTCCAACGTAGTACGTTTTCTTGTATTCTTATATGTAAATCATGAGATCGTAATAATTTTAATAAATTATACTTTTCAAGTATTTTCTGATCACTGATAATATTTTATTCGGAATTATAAAAATTTTATTTTTATTTTCCATATTTATTTACTATAGTAACCCGAAGTTTAAAATCAATATTTAGACTGAGCTCTAATTCTATTTTTAATATTCGGACCAATATTATTAATCGACTTTTATTTGTCATGATCGTTTTTGCGGATCATATTGAATTATCGGCTAACCGACATGGTTAATGCTTTAACGTATCAAATACATGTCAATTATTATTTATTGTCAAGTCTATGTCCGTCATCGATCGAAAATATCCTCGTTATGACATAAAAATATTTTTTATTGTCGTCATATTAATTTCTCGTTTTACGAGCATTCTTCGTAATTTACTATAAGACTTTAGGCGTCATTCGTTTATACGACGTGTTAACATTTATCAAATTATAAGCCCTCACTTATTTATCGAAATATCAACGTTCTCTGAATGTCGATGTTTTTATATTATATTGAGCGTTTACTTTTCGTGTTTTACGTGTTTCTTTCAAATCGCGTAACTATTAAAATATCGGACTTTGATAAACCCGCTTTATCAACTGAAAAAAAACAAAAATAAAAATATTACAGTTACTCACCCAAGTGGCGTGGCACACATTGAGAGCAGAGACAACAAATATAATTTTGTTTACACACGTGTCCTTAACTAAATGCATGATATGCATTACCCTTTCAAAATTATTTATTTTAGTAGTCTCATTGTTTTGTAATATTATACTCACCATTCCGTTTTCTCCTCAATCTGCCGAGCAAACACCCCTCAAAACACATCAACACAAATGTTTTTATTTCAAACAATAAAGTTATTTAGTTATGGTGTTGGTGTTGAATTATTGCAACCAAACTTTAATAAGGAAGTTATATAAAGTTTATTGGGGCTGAGTTTAATGAATTTTTATCTTGAAAGAAAAGTTTGGTTAAAATAAATATTGGTGATTTGATGATGAGATTGATCAAGGGCTAGAATTGGTTGTATTGTTAATATGGTGATTCTTCATCTTTTTGTAAGATTATTTTTTTATTGTAATTTTTAATTGTATATTTTTTTTGAATATGTAATTATCATTTACATACTAGATTAAGCTTTGCAATATCTTATTTTAGATTTTTGGACATTGTATATGAGTTTTTACACTAAAAGCAAGTTAGAACAAGCCTTAAGCAAGTTGTGATAACTTTGAATATAAATCAGTAGCAAAAACGTAAGACTTGTGGAAAGTCAGTAGGTTATGGTCATTAGATAAAAATATAGGGGGATAGCCCTGTGTTTTGTGGTGATTTGGCCGGGTCGCTCTTCTCGTGACGATACCCGATGAATTAGATATGACCGAAATGATAAAAAGTGTTAATTCTGAACATGCTGTATAAACTGACATAAAACTCCTATAATAGCTCATAAGATTGAAAAAGATAAAACTATGAGTTGTAGATAAACTTATGAAGAACTAGAATCAATTGGATAGTCCACCAGTTATTTACGGTTTAGAAATGGCTGACAAAACGGTGAACTGAAGTCGGCTGCTATTCACAGCCCATACTTCTACTGATAAAATGAACCTCTAAGCTATGTTAAACATAATTAAGCTCATATAAGCTTATTATCTGTAGAGTACATGAGTTCATGATCACGTCGATATAAATAAATTATTTAGACGATTTATGGTTTTGGTATAACGGCTTAAATATCAAGAAATTTCGTAAAATGTGTTAAGTTGAATCGTAGAGATAAAACACATAACTTAATCATTTTTATAAAACCCGAGGTGATAAGACCCACTCATTGGAAATTATAAATCCGTTTATATACTGATGATTTGAGAATCTGAGACCCGATCAACGTGAGATATTAAGTTGATAACGTTTGGAGGCATTTTAAAACCCGTAATGCATATAAAGTGGATTTAGGCCATAAAAGCCAAACATACACTTATAATGGCCATTGGGTCGTTATTGTACTTGAGATTCATAATAAGTTTGTAGTTCAATAATGATTTTGAAATAGAATTAAGTCACATAAATTTTTAATGGGCTTTAATGGGCTTAATGATCATAATGGGACAATACATGGTAGATTTTCACCAAAAGTCTTATGAAAAGTTTTTTGAAACTTATACAATGTCCAAACTTACTAAAGTGAACTATCTACATATATGTATGACTTATGTATAGTCCTGGACCTAAGACGCGTATCGTCATTATAGGTCTCGTTCGGTCATATATCGAACGTTGGGCATCTCGTTCTCGATCAACGAGTAATTGTTATGCTGTGAAGCCGTGTGTCGACTATCGGATGTTTGTTCCTTATATACGTGTAATAGCTATATCAAGTGATTTCATAGCCCCTTTTTACTACTTATGCTTTGTCTCTAAACACGGAGTGAGATTTTACATGGTGGAACACATTCATTTAAAACTGTATGATATCCAGAACTTGTATGCTTTCCAGAACTTGATGATTTCCAACAGTTTTTCATTATTATTATTGCTTTTAGTCTATAGCCCTTAAGTTTCCTCTCCTGATCATGAACCGTTAATTTACTTGTGTTGCTAAGCGCGAATGTTGTGGGTGGATCCATCTGGACTGACAATCCCCGTCCCATGTTGCGGTTGTTTAACCATTGACGCATTGCGTTTGTTTTGTTACTTGAGTATTTAGGCTGTATACTCACTAGAGGAACTTACATTAAGTTAAGCTTCGGTTCATGAAATAAATAGCAATAATAATGGTTTCGGACTATGGTTATCGTACGTAACCATTTTCCCTATTTCTTGTTTTACAAATGAATGCTTGTGTTCCACACCTTTACTGCTAAACCTATGAATATCACTCAACTTTATGTTGACGATTTTACATGTTTAATCTCAGGTATTATTACTTAGATTTGCTTGGATGGGAGCCCGCAGGATATTATCGCAGCTTGGAGATTTCTGTGTTACTTTTTAAAGCTTGGTATTGGTAAAAGCTGTCAGAAGTTTATCCTATATTTTTGATAACAACATGTTACAAAACCATGTTTAAATAATAGATGTTTCCGCTTATAAAACTCTGGGACCTTTGTTTAAAAACTCTGATCTTTTTATGATGTAATGTATAAGTTTTTATTACATCAACTTTATGTCAACAATATTTCATTGTTTCTTGTACCATGACGTGGAACC
Organism: Glebionis coronaria; assembly: GCA_025667525.1. Taxonomy (NCBI): domain Eukaryota; kingdom Viridiplantae; phylum Streptophyta; class Magnoliopsida; order Asterales; family Asteraceae; genus Glebionis; species Glebionis coronaria. The sequence goes on along the minus strand of CM046882.1, from coordinate 73,532,425 downwards.
TAATCGGTGTATTTTGCATTCACCTCATAGCATGTTAATTTAGCATAATTGTATATTTATTTGTCGTTATATATGTACATTGAGTGTGTTTTGTGATTATGTAGGTTACGAGCGAAGTGGAATAAAAATGGACGCTTAATTAATTTTTTGGAGAAAAGACATTGTGAGCGCCGATAAATGAAGAAAAAATATTGAAGAAAAAGATTTGAGCGCGTCGTAATATTTTCGGTCATCTTTTATTTGTCCGGGTTCGTTCGAGCAATTATTAATGTTGGGTTATTTTTTTATTGGGCCAAAATTATTATATGCCAAAAGAATAAAAGAAAAAAAAAATAAATAAAAAAATAAATAATAATAATCTTTGGGCCCAATACCCAATAACCCACTGGTGGATACTATAAAAAGAAAAAAAGAAGACACAAAAGAAAGGAGGAGGAGTCGATCAAAAAAAGGACAGCGACAAGTTTATAAACAAAAACAAAACAAATAAGACATTGGCAGTTTAGAGAAAGAAGAATTGGAGACAACAATTCACTTCTTGGAGAAAAAAACATTCGGTCTTTGTTTTTTTCCTTATACCCAGCCGCCATTTATGGGATAAAGGATATTGCAATTGTCCTTTGTGGGGTACACCACAGTTGCAAGAGAAGAAAAAAAGGCAGCGATTATCTTTATAACATTTTTCGGAAGGTTTAATTAAGCCGAGTAAATGAGACAGATGGATATACAGTGGATCGAGTGCACCGCGATGTCCGGCTAATTTTGTTGTAATTCCTTCCGGTAACTTTATTTATGGTTTAATCATTAGTTTTGGATTATCATATTTTTATTACATTGATTTATGATTTATTTATAAATTATTTTTATCGATTTAATATTATGTTTAATTATCTGTGCGAGACAATTTATTGTTAGTTAAGGATTCATACTTATTTTATTTAGTTAAAAAAAAGATGGTCGTATAATCAACATAAGTTGTACCTAAATATATTAAAACATAATTATTGGTTGGGTTAATATAAGATTTATTATCGCGAGTCATTGATAAACATAATAAATGCCACCATTAATTCATTCATATTAAGTCAAAATATTCTTTGTAATTGGTTCTAAAAAGTTTCGATAATCCATAAGTGTGATCAACCATAAATATTAGGAGCTGGAATTACATTTTTCTTTTAATTGTTTACATCTTTATTTTATTTTTCTAGCTTTATTATTAGCTTAATAATTATTTTAATTTTTAATCCGCATTCTTATTATCAAAAGTATTTTAGTTGTCAGATTTCAAAACCAAAACCTTTATTGATCAGTGATCACCCCAAAACTTAAACTAAAACCACATAGTCCTCGTGGATCGATACCCGCTTACCCTATCTAGTATAAGGTAATTAGGTTATTTTTGACCGGCACTTGGACGTCGATAAAAAATTTGGCGCCGCTGCCGGGGACTCAGTGAGCTTTTTGTTTAAGTTTTTGTTAATATTTTTTTTAAATAAATACAAAAATACAAAAAGATTTTATTTTTCTTGTTCGTTTGTTTGTTTTGTTTTGTTTCTTGTGAGTGTGCAGGTTAGTGTATGCGCACACGTAGATCGAGACGTACATCACCGTTAGCTTACGTTCTTGAGGTTGAGAAAAGTGCAAGGTTAAGAAGGAAGACGTTTCAACAGTTTTCTACTAATCTTGATTTTCAGGTTTAGCAGAGCTTTTTGCTGAAATGCCAGGTGAGGAAGATGTTGGCGGAAGTGCTAGCGGCAGTAGTAACGGAGAAGAATCTCCACCACGGGGTGTTGATTCTTATTACAGGCCGGGGATCTTCGAGGATCCGTCGCCTATCGTTTATTCGGATCCGGTTAAAGGGGTTACAAGTAACTTCAAGATCCAGCCGAACCTCATAGCAATGTTTCCAGTGTTTAGAGGTCGTGAGGAGCCATACGCACATCTACGAGAATTCTTCTCAATTGCTGACACACATCAGGTTAATAACATTACCAAGGATGAGGTAAGACTTCGACTTTTTCCTTTTTCTCTTAAAGATAAGCTAAGGACTGGTTCTCATCTCTTGAGCCAGGTAGTATTAACTCATGGTCTGAAATGCAATCTTCTTTTCTTGAGGAATTTTATTCTATAAGTAAAACTGCTGCCATTAGGAATAAGATTAAATCCTTTCGTCAAATCCCAGGCGAGCAGTTTCATGAAGCATTTAGTAGACTTAAGGAGTTATTAAGAACATTCCCTCATCACGATGTTCCAAAATGAGAGCTTGTCAAAGTCTTCTATGATGGGTTGGATTATAACAACCAACAATTTGTGATGGCCACTAGTGGGGGTATGTTTTTCTCGCGACCTATGGAGGAAGAATGGGAGTTTTTTGAAAAACTAAGCAAAGGTTCCAAGACCCAAGCTTTAGTGGATCGAAACAAAAACCCATCTTCCGCCAATTTTGTGTCTAACCAACGTGGCACAAATTCAGAAATTAGCGAGTTAAGTAAGAAAGTTGATCTTTTGTTGAACAATCTAGGAAAAGGTGTGCCAAATGTGTCTAATGTGTCGCATAGTAGGTGTTCAATGTGTGGTGATCCAAGTCACTCTGTTGATAATTGTCAAAGTTGGGGGGCGCCACCAAATGAGGAGGTAAATGGAGTCTATGGTGGTCGTCCACGAAATGACCCATTCTCCGAAAGTTACAATCCTGGATGGCGCAATCACCCCAACCTCCGTTAGAAAGATGAAGAAAATCGCCCTAATAATACCCAACAACAACACTATGGTTACAAACCAAGGTATGAGGGTGGCGATTCATCTAACTTCCAACAAAATTCTTACAATCATAGGCTACAACAACAATATCCAAATCAGGGCCAAGGGCAAGATGATAACCGTCTCTTGAACCTTGACCGAAAGTTTGATAGGCTTATGGATTCATTGTCTACCAACAATCAAGAGATTAATAGAAAATTCGAGGTCACTAATCAAAGACACGAGACCACTACTAAATCTATTGTAGCTCTTGAGAGACAAGTTGGTCAATCAGCGGATCAATTAAGCAAAAGAGATAAGGGAAGGCTACCGAGCTACCCCACCATGAATCCCGCACACAAGAAAAATGGAAATGAGCATGTGAATATGGTGACGTCTCTTCGAAACGATAAAATCTACAACAATGACAAGGGAATTCCAAATTCTCCTGATGTAGAGGATTTCATTACCGATGACGAAATTATTGTTGAAGGTAAAAATTCTGATAATGTTAAGTCCGGTTCTGAGTTGGTGAATGATTTGTTAAATGATTTTCCTAAACAAACAACACCGAATCCTAAAGCTACTGAATCTCCTGAAGTTAAGGAGGGTGGTGTGTCTAGCACACCTTACCCTACGGCTTTGAAGAAATCGACATCTACAAGGTTAGCTAAAAAGGGTCCTCACGCTGAGGATACGTGGGAGACTTTCAAGCAAGTTAAGATCAATCTCCCCCTTATTGATGCTATCAAGAAAATTCCTGCATATGCCAAGTTTTTAAAGGACTTGTGTACCCAGAAGAGGAAGCTGAAGGCGTCTTTGCCTAAAAAGATTGACCTAACTGAGCATGTTAGTGCAGTCTTATCTAGCTCCCTTCCTCCTAAATTCAAAGATCCTGGAGCACCGTTGATTTCAGTTGTGGTCGAAAATATTGCCATTAAGAAGGCGCTCCTTGATCTTGGTGCCAGTATCAACATCCTTCCTGCTAGTTTGGTCGATAAGTATGACTTAGGAACTCTTCGTAAGACAGACACCATAATTTCCTTAGCCGATCGATCTACCAAAATTCCTAGAGGTATCTTAGAGGATGTTATTGTGAAAGTTGATGATTTCTATTACCCAGTTGACTTCTTTGTTATGGACACCGAGTCACAATACAAAGATGTTCAACCAACTATCATCCTTGGGCTCCCATTCTTAGCCACGATAGATGCTAGGATTAATTGTCGGATTGGCGCCATGGATATTGCATTCGGTAACAAGAAGATAAGATTGAATGTGTTTAATTCTATGAATTCTCCTACGATGAATGAATGTTACCAGGTAGATGTGATTGATGAGGAAGTTTAAAAGCATGCACCCCGTATGCTTAAGGATGATCCTTTGGAATTATATTTAACTGGTGAGAATGAGGAGATTCTTGATGTTGCTGAAGTTCAAGAGATTCAAGAGTGTTTGGTCAGTTCGTTGGACCATCAAAAACCACCTTGGTCTTATAAAGTGGAGCCCTTGCCTTCTACTTTTGACACGGCCACGAAGCCGTCTCTGGAGGTGCCTGATGACGTATAGTCCCCAAACCGGGTCATGAGCCCGGCCCACGGGTACTACCCGTATCCGGCCCATCACAGATGGGTGGATAAATATCACTCAGGCTTATGGGCTTGAGTGAACAGTGCTCGCACATGTGTGCGGCCCACGGCCCAAGGCGGCCGACATAAGATCAGACAGAATAATATTCTGTCTGGGCATATCTTAATCCTAAAACGAAGAGATATTCATTGCCAGAATTAGAAGATAACAATCATTCTAATTCTGGTGCTTATCTCTTCCTTGGGGCCGAAGGATCAGTGAAAGCCCACTGGGGTTTCACTGCCTATAAAAGGAACCCCCAAGGGTTCCACAAAGGTATCACAATTCACTCTAAACTCACATATAACCCTAAATTGATTACTTACTCTCACGCCGGAGTCTAATCGTGGGAAACCCTCCCACGGTAAGCTTAACGCGTGTTGTTTAGTGTGCAGGATCCCAACCAGAAGATTCACTTGGTGCAGGAGCCGGTACCCAGCCAACCCGAATTAAGCCTAATTCGGGTCTAGCAAGGATCAACCAACTTTTGCATCAACAAGTTGGCGCCATCCGTGGGACCAGTAACACTAAGCTAGAACAAAATCTCATCTCAAATCTCCAATGACGAAGGGACACCCGCCGACTAACCCCAGGAATGTGAATCCTGGGAATCGGAAGTCCCAAGGGGAAGGGATTCTCATCCCCAACCAGTCACCTAACCGCCCTGCGAGCGGGCTGGGTAACCGTAGTGGTTTTCAACCCGTGGGGGTGACGAGCACGATCTCGGTGACACCCCCACCCACTTCAACCTTGGACAACCCTGACCCAGGGAGTGCGCCAGACCCTCCTAACAAGGAACCACGCAGACCTTCGACGGAGGAGGAAGTGGAAGCCCTACCACTCAGTGAGGAGGATCTTACTCGAGTTCTCACTCAGAATTTTGAAAGGATCGTCCCAGGGATCGCATCAAGATTGAGTCTGGGGAGGAACCTCCAAGCCCGACTCAACTTTGGCGACAGTGGACCATCCACCCCTTCCCAAAACCGGAGAAAGAGGAGGACTCGGCCTCAAGAGCAGGGAACCTTCGAGGAAAACCCTCAACCCCGGAATGTGTTTGAACGCATAGGGGATCGCATCATTCAAGAATTAACGCAGTCTCAAGATGGAGAAAGGTCGGATGGCTCACCCGAGCGGCCAGACCGAGAGCTGACCAGAACCACACGCCGCCCAAGTGTGTGGGATAGAATGAACACAGGGAGGAAAGCTCCTGGTTCGTCTAAAAAAAAATGGTCCCTACTCAAAAGGCGGGGCACCACCGCCGTCCCCAGATCCGTTTGGGGAGGACTCAGATGACCATCTGCCCAAACGCCGCCGGCCCAGGCGCACGCCACTACCACCAAACAATGATGAGTATTATGGTGGCCCCTACTATAGGGATACGGAAGCAGAGGACCTCTCGCGTCCGTGGTGTGAACCATGGGATGACCCTAGGCTTACGCGGCCGTGGGCTGATCCCAGGGAAGATCCGTTTACCCTCCGCATACGGAACTACTCTGAGGACACTAAACGTCGCATGCCGGCATGTATCAAGACGTATGATGGGTCCGGTGATCCTATCGATCACCTCAAAATATTTGATACTCAGGCTAAAATTGAGCGATGGCCTATGCCTATATGGTGCCAAATGTTCAATTCGACCTTAATTGGAAACGCTCGTGACTGGTTCGAGGCACTCCCCCCACGGAGCATTGATAGTTTCACGGAACTACGCACTGCGTTCGAGAACAATTATACTCAAAGGAAGAAGTATAATAGGGATCCGGTTTCATTGGCAACTGTCAAGCAACGGCCGGGGGAGTCCACAGAAGCCTTCACTGAGCGCTTCAATGATGAGTGCACACGCACGAGAACCATGCCAGAGCTCCTGAAAATCTCTAACTACATGCACGCCATAACAGACAGAGAACTGATCAGGCGTCTCAACGACAAGCGTCCAGAGAAATATGATGACCTCATGGAAAGAGTTAGGAATTTCATAGAGGGAGAGACAGCCGTTGCCGCAGCCTACCCATCCCGAGGAAATGGGTACCGCTCAAATGACCAGTCCCGGAGACAGTCGGGCGGTCAGGGCAACCAGAACAATAACAAGGGCTCGGACTATAAGAGCCAGAGCAAAGGCGGACGGTCGGACGACAAGTTCACCCCCTAAAGATGTCCTACCGGGAGATCTTGTTGACTGAAGGGGCGAATTTTCCAAGGCCTCCCCCAATGACTACACCCCCGGAACGTCGGCAGGGAAGTCGCTTCTGCGAGTTCCATAATGACAAAGGACACGGCACGGAGGAGTGTATCCAGCTGAAGAAGCATATTGAGTCGCTAATCAAATCAGGAAAACTCAAGCACCTAGTTAAGGATTGGAAAGACGGAAAGGACAACAACAAGAAGTATGATAAGAAGGATCCCCAAAAGGACAAGCCTTCTACCATATACATGATCCAATCCAGACAGCGCCGCACGAGACAGAAAATTGGCCAAAAATTTTCACGCGGCAAGGAAATCTCATTCCCTCTCATTACAGCAAGTGACGTGGTTGATGCGCCTCTCACTATCGAGATAAGCATTGGAACACACAATGTTCGTCGCATGTATGTGGATGGAGGGTCGTCAGCAGAGGTGTTGTATGAACACTGCTTTGTGCAGTTATGCCCAGAAATAAGAAGCCAATTAGTACCGGCCACGTCGCCGCTTACTGGCTTTAGTGGAGATACTATCTGGCCAATAGGGCAATTGCGTTTGCTTGTCACCATTGGGAATGAGGAACATTCCACTACAGCGTGGATGAACTTCATGGTGATACGTTCACACTCTCCTTATAATGGAATCATAGGCAGACCAGGCATTTTGGCCATCCGGGCAGTACCCTCTACGGCACACGGAATGATTAAATTCCCCGTTGATGGGGGAATCGTTACTATTTATAACACAGTCGTGCCAACATCCGAGTGTCACACTGTGACAACACCGGCACCACCTGTACCACCCAAGGAGGGAGCACCACCACCCAATTGGAAGGTGGCCATTCACCCTGACTACCCGGAACAGGAGGTATCCATAGGAGGGGCGCTCTCAGATAGCGGCAAAAGCTCCATGTGTTCTCTCTTAAGTGCAAACCTGGACATATTCGCATGGGAGCCAAAACATATGACGGGTGTGCCACGCGCGATTGCAGAGCATAAACTCCAGATCCGCCAAGGGTACCAACCCATCAAGCAAAAGAAGCGCGGCCAGGCGCCCGAGCGAAGTCAAGTTATACTGGAGGAAGTGCGGAAGCTGGTGGACGCAGGCATCATGCGCGAGGTATACTACCACGAGTGGTTATCCAATCCGGTCATGGTCAAGAAGCATGACGGAAGTTGGCGCATGTGCGTGGATTTCACGGATCTGAACAAGGCCTGCCCACAGGACTGTTACCCGCTACCAGAAATTGACTGGAAAGTAGAGTCCTTATGTGGATATCCTTTCAAATGCTTCTTGGATGCATATAAAGGGTATCACCAAATCCAGATGGCGGAGGAGGATGAAGAAAAAACGGCGTTCCACACAAGCCAGGGCGTATATTGCTATACGAAAATGCCGTTCGGATTAAAGAACGCAGGCGCTACGTATCAGCGGTTGGTGGATAAAGCTTTCGAATCACAAATAGGACGCAACTTGGAAGTATATGTTGATGACTTGGTGATAAAAAGCCACACGGAGGAGGCACTTCTCCGGGATGTCCAGGAGACATTCGACACGCTGAGAAGGATTAACATGAAGTTAAATCCAAAGAAATGTACGTTTGGTGCAACAGAAGGAATGTTCTTGGGATATTAGATTGACCTAAACGGCATCAGACCTTGTCCAGAGAAGACGGACGCAGTGATACGGCTACCGTCCCCGCAGACACGGAAGGAGGTGCAGTCCCTGAATGGGAAGTTAGCCGGACTGAATAGATTTCTATCTAAATCCGCAGAGAAGTCCTTACCCCTATTTAAGACACTCAAGAAGTGTATTAGAAAGGGAGACTTCCGTTGGACGAAGGAAGCTGAGGAAGCCTTTGGCCAACTCAAGCAGCATCTCGCATCTCTCCCCATGTTGGTAGCTCCACGGCCAAAGGAGGAACTCGTTATGTATCTCTCAGCTACTCACGGCGCAATAAGCGCGGTACTGATGACGGATAGAGACACAATACAGACCCCGGTCTACTTTATAAGTAGAACATTACAAGGGGCGGAGCTGAATTATTCCCCCATGGAAAAATTGGTACTAGCACTAGTATTTGCCACAAAGCGGTTGCGCCGGTACTTTCAGGCGCACCCGATTGTTGTGATCACGGATCAGCCAATTAAGCAGGTTATATCTAAACCAGACGTGGCAGGGAGACTAGAGAAGTGGAGCATCCTATTGGGAGGGCATAATATATCTTACAGGCCAAGGACGGCTGTTAAAGGCCAGATCTTGGCAGATTTCCTGATCGAGAAGCCGGATGAGGAAGAACCAATCATTAAGCAAGAGGAGGTCCCAACGGAACCTTGGGTGCTATTCACGGACGGATCCTCATGCACAGACGGGTCTGGGGCAGGCCTCATCCTCACAAACCCAGAAGGAATGGAATTCACGTACGCCCTCCGTTTCGAGTTCACGGCCACCAATAACGAAGCGGAATATGAAGCATTAATTGCGGGTTTAAAAATCGCCGCTAGAATGGGAGTCCGCAACCTTGAGGCCTACGTGGACTCACGGCTTGTCGCGAACCATATTCTAGGTGGGTATGTGGCTAAGGAGGACAACATGGTCAGGTATTTGGAAAAAGTCAAGACGTTAATCGCGACTTTCAGTAAGTTTTCCATCAAGCAGGTGTCGAGGGGCGAGAACAAGAAAGCGGACGCTCTCAGTAAGATCGCATCCACGAGCTTCGCCCACTTGTCTAAACAGGTTTTGGTGGAAATACTCAAGGAAAAGTCTATCACGGAAGGGGAAGTGACTGCTATAGTTGAAGAGGAAGGACCTACGTGGATGACCCCAATCATCAACTATTTGACTAATGAAACCCTTCCAGACGAGGAAAAAGCAGCAAGGCGCGTTAAAAGGAAGTCACAACATTTCGAACTCCGGGAAGGCATCCTTTACAAACGCTCTTTCTTGCAGCCGTGGCTGCGGTGTGTTGGACCACGCCAGGCGGCCTACGTGATCAGTGACATACACGAAGGGTTGTGCGGCATGCATGCAGGCCCACGATCCGTGGTAGCTCGAGCCTTACGAACAGGATACTATTGGCCCACTATGCACAGAGACGCGCGCGACATGATTCGCAGGTGCAATGATTGCCAAGTGCATAGGCCAGTACCGCGACACCCGCAGCAGGAGCTTACACCTATCACGTCCCCGTGGCCATTTTACAAGTGGGGAATTGACATTGCAGGACCATTTCCTGTAGCTGCGGGAGGGGTTAAATTCTTGATTGTTGCAATGGATTACTTTACACGATGGATAGAAGCCAAGGCAGTAAAATCTATCACGGGTAAGCAGGTCAAGAAGTTTGTGTGGGAACACATCGTATGCCGTTTCGGTCTACCAGGAGAAATTATATCGGACAACGGCAAGCAGTTCACGGACAACCCATTCAAAGACTGGTGTGCATCGTTGAACATCAAACGGCGCTTCGCATCTGTTAAACATCCACAAACGAACGGCCTTGTTGAACGAGCAAATAGGAGCTTGGGAAATGGAATCAAGGCACGGCTGGATGAGCGACAGGGCAAATGGGTTGATGAGTTGTCACACGTACTATGGGCACATAGAACCATGATAAAAACAGCCAACGGAGATACTCCGTTTGCATTGGCTTACGGCACTGAAGCCGTTATACCAGCAGAAATAGGGATGCCTACCATCCGCACGGCGGAGGTTAACGCCGTCACAAACGATGAACAACTGCGAATCAACCTAGATCTGTTGGAAGAAAAAAGGGAAATAGCAGCCATCAATGAAGCTAAGTCCAAGGCTAAGATGAAGGCTTATTACGACGCCAAGGTCAAGGGTGTTTCTTTTCGACCGGGAGACTACGTCTATCGTGCTAACGAAGCAAGTCGAGTGGAAAATACAGGAAAACTGGGCCCTAAATGGGAAGGACCGTATGAAGTCACCGAAACCTTGGGATGAGGCGCGTACAAGTTACGCGATATGGATGGCCGCGACCTAGAGCGCACATGGAACATCGCCAATTTAAAAAGGTGCTATCTTTGAAAGCTACGGCTCCCGCATGGATACTTCGCTATAGGCGGTCTTAATAAAGAGCCATGCGGGTTATTTGTCTTATCTGTTTTTCTTATGTTTGTTTAAGTTTCCTTTATGGACTTTTTTTTAGGACTTGTCGTCATTATTCAAACAAAAATGTAAACGTTCTAATAAAAGGCCGTGGTGCCTAGCTAGTTCCACGGCCTGTTTCGTGCAAATTATTTTTCTCTTTGTTAGATTCTTTGTTAGCCGTATGAATTTTACTTGTGTTATAATATGCCATGTTTCTTTCGTATGCATTCTCTCAAAATACCGTACATGTACCATACGCCTCCAGGTGGGGTAAGAGGATTAAGTGAACCTACTAATTCAACTTGCCGCGTAAGAGGGATGCAACCCCAGCCGCACGGATCACGTATCCTTACTAGACACCTTACTCACAAGACGTTGGGGTAAGTTTCATATGCTATAGCCATACGGTGCTCCGCATAGTAAAGACGCACGTCGCATGTCTAGTAAATTAGACTTGTATGTAAGACGTGATATGTCACGCGGCATTGGATTGCAATGAGATACACAAGTTTCAAAATTAACAAACAAAATGGCCGTGGTTGTCACGGACTTCTAAAATAAAAAGACAAGTTATTACATGCATGTCTTAGCCGTGTACATACACGGACAAATATAAATACAAATGTTTACAAACATACAAGTTACATGGGGGGGAGGAATTCTTCTAGGTCCTTCTTTCCTTCCTCAATCAAAGCACGAAGAGCCTCCCCGCGAGCATCTTTCCCGTCCTGAACTTTGACGGCAAGAGTGTCTAAAGCTTCACCAAGCGGCTTCTCACCTGACACAGCTTTGGATAAGCAGTCATAAGTAGCCAGCGTCAAAGGGGTTGGGTTAGCACTCAGCCGAGACATTATTGTTTCATTGGGAGCGTCTTTCAGGGCTTCAAGCTCGTCCAGAAGAGGGTGTTGAAGGTTTGCCAAGGCGTCCATGGACGCAGTCATCTTCCCCGCTGCGGAGAGGTTGTGATACGGATGCCGGGTGATATCCTCACCTTTGGTGATCATTTCCGCAGCTTGGATCATGCCTTCATGCCTACCACGGTCGATCCCATCAGATACGACCCCAGCAAAGGCTTGCAATAGGTGTGGAGCATTCAGGGCCCCGCTTACGGCAAGCCGCAGCCCTTGCCCGATAATCCACCTACGACCAGCTGTCGCGCTCAGTAGGGGGGGGGGGGCATACTCTCTCCACACAGCTGGCGACCACCCTGCTCAACTCTTCATCAGCAGCGACAACTTGATTTTCAAGGTTGCTTTGAGCCTGCTTCAATTCCTCCTTCAGTGCGTCGCGCTCCTGAGCAATGCTGAAGGATTGCACGGTCACCGCCTTGGTAGCCGCCTCAGCCGCAGACACCTGCGTATAAGATTGGGAGTTAGTGTACGAATATATTTTTGAGCTACATACACACAAGGAGTAGGAATATATGAGCAACATGTTTGGAAGAATACCTTCTCATCTACAAAGAAGTAATGGTCGTACCAATTCTTTAGGGAGTCAAGGGGTTTCCTATATGTCATCGGGGCATTGCCGGGACATTTCTTGAACGACAACCACCCGTTCACCAACTGGGGAAAGTAGAAGGCCCTAAAAAGGTTAACGGTGGGGGTTACCCTACATGTGTGGCATGTAATCTCAAACTGGTTGATTTTACACGCCCCTATACAGTGGAGCTGGGTGATATGAAAGTCATAGTACAGGAGAAGATCTACTAAGAACTTCGATAGCGGAATACGGTAGTTGGCTGAGTCAAATAGGCGTGTGTATATGCCTATTTTCCCCGCCGGTGCGTCCGTAATAGCTTCACCATCACCTGGAAAGGTGGGGTGTACGCTTTCAGGCACATAGTACTTCGACAGAAAGTCGAGGTATTTCTCTCCCGACATCACATTCAGGACGTCCGTGATGAGGGGGTTATCCTTAACCATAATTTATGAAAAGGTTTTTAAGGGCGTGGTGATCTAACCTGCGGTGATGGATGTCCGTGGAAAAGAAGGCAAAAGTTGTGAAGGAAAAGCTTGAAGATTGACAATGGCGGAGGAATGAATGAGTTGTGTGTGTAACATACACGCATGCTCACCCTTATATAGGGTGGCCTCGGTTTCCGAGGTGCCATGGATTCTTGACACGTGTCAGTCACATTTCCTATCCAATGGATAGGATTTCTGACATTTCTGTAACGTCAGTAGGGGACCCACGGGTCATTTCTTAAACAGTTTCGTGTGGCTCGAGGCTGGTCAGTAATCATGCACTTTTGCAGATATACGACTGGATTGTTGCATATCATTAATGCGACTGGATTCTTGTCGGGTTATGCGGCTCTTACGTAAGACCATATTAAATGTTGCATTTAATTTGTCTCGGCCATTGCGCGCGGCTGCGGTAGTATTCATTAAGGGATATTCATACGACCGGTTGCCACGTGCGGCCGGAACAAAATTTCCATTATCATTTCCTAGGCCTTTCTTGGTATGACCAGAGGGCAGCTTGATAGTCTAGAGGTTACGCCTACGGCTGTAACAACTAGACTGGGGGGACATGATGACGTATAGTCCCCAAACCGGGTCATGAGCCCGGCCCACGGGTACTACCCGTATCCGGCCCATCACAGATGGGTGGATAAATATCACTCAGGCTTATGGGCTTGAGTGAACAGTGCTCGCACATGTGTGCGGCCCACGGCCCAAGGCGGCCGACATAAGATCAGACAGAATAATATTCTGTCTGGGCATATCTTAATCCTAAAACGAAGAGATATTCATTGCCAGAATTAGAAGATAACAATCATTCTAATTCTGGTGCTTATCTCTTCCTTGGGGCCGAAGGATCAGTGAAAGCCCACTGGGGTTTCACTGCCTATAAAAGGAACCCCCAAGGGTTCCACAAAGGTATCACAATTCACTCTAAACTCACATATAACCCTAAATCGATTACTTACTCTCACGCCGGAGTCTAATCGTGGGAAACCCTCCCACGGTAAGCTTAACGCGTGCTGTTTAGTGTGCAGGATCCCAACCAGAAGATTCACTTGGTGCAGGAGCCGGTACCCAGCCAACCCGAATTAAGCCTAATTCGGGTCTAGCAAGGATCAACCAACTTTTGCATCAACAGTGCCTCCAACTCTTGAGCTAAAACCTTTGCCACCCAATCTCAAATATGCTTTTCTAGGTCCTAACAATACATTACCTGTTATTGTTGCTTCTGATCTTTCTGAATCACAAGAGGAAGCACTTCTAAAAGTGCTTTCCAAGTACAAATCAGCAGTGGGATGGATAATTGCAGACTTAAAAGGGATCAGTCCTTCATTATGTATGCATGGAATTGTTACGGACCTAGATATCAAGCCATCAAGAGATGCGCAAAGGCGTCTGAATCCTAATATGAAAGAGGTGGTGAAGACGGAAGTTCTTAAATAGTTAGATGCTGGTATCATCTATCCCATCTCGGATAGTAAATGGGTAAGTCCTACTCAAACGGTGCCTAAAAAGGCCGGAATCACCGTTGTAGAAACCGAGAGTGGGGAAAAACTCACAACTCGACCAGTTACTGGGTGGAGAGTTTGTATAGATTACCGTAAGCTGAATAATGCCACATCTAAAGATCACTTCCCACTACCTTTCATTGATCAAATAGTTGAGAAGCTTTCTGGTAAGAAATTCTATTTCTTCTTGGATGGGTACTCCGGTCATAATCAAATACCCATCCATCCTGATGACCAGGCCAAAACTACGTTTACGTGTCCATATAGGACGTTTGCATTTCGAAGAATGCCTTTTGGCATGTGTAATGCACCCACTACCTTTCAGCGGTGCATGATGAGTATCTTGTCTGACATGGTTGGAGAATCTGTAGAGATATTTATGGATGATTTCTCCATCTTTGGTCAATATCTTGAAAGCTGCCTTGATCAGCTTGAAAGTGTGTTAAAAAGATGCACCGAAACTAATTTGGTGCTTAGTTGGGAGAAGAGTCATTTCATGGTTCGAGAGGGAATTGTATTAGGGAATGCTGTGTCTGAAAAAGGATTTGAGGTTGACCGTGCCAAAGTTCAAGTAATTTCGACCCTTCCTCCTTCCACTACCATCAAAGGTGTGCGATCCTTTCTTGGTCATGCCGGGTTCTATAGGCGATTTATTAAAGATTTTAGTGCAATATCAAAGCCTCTTTGTAATCTACTTTTAAAAGATGCACGCTTTGACTTTAATGAATCATGTCTTAAAGCATTCAACATGCTTAAGCAAAAGCTTATAGAAGCCCCAATTCTACAATCACCTGATTGGTCGAAGCCTTTCGAGATCATGTGTGATGCAAGTGATGATGCCGCTTGGGCGGTTCTAGGACAGCGGGTCGATAAGAAACCCGTTGTAATCTTTTATGCTACTAAGACTTTTTTAGAAGCTCAAATGAATTACACCACTACTGAAAAAGAGTTGTTAGCTGTGGTTTTTGCTCTTGATAAGTTTAGGTCATATATTTGGGGGCATTCTAAGGTGATAGTATTTTCAGATCATAGTGCCTTAAGACATTTGTTGACTAAGAAAGAGACAAAACCGAGGTTGCTTAGGTGGATTTTGCTTTTATAGGAATTTAATCTAGAAATTCGGGATAAAAAGGGGTTTGAAAATGTAGTTGCCGACCATTTGTCTAAAATTATCCCTCCGCAAGGAAAGCTTTCCGGATGAAAGCCTATTTGAGGTTTCTAAGGTTCCTTGGTACGCAAATATAGTTAACTACTTAGTAGTTAAAAAGCTTCCGGATTTTTGGTCCAAGCAACAAAGAAAATACTTCTTCTCCCAGTTGAAGCATTATTTTTGGGAGGATCCAGAGCTCTATAAGGTGTGTGCTGACCAAGTCGTTAGGAGATGTGTTCCTGACCACGAGCATATGGACATATTGGCTCATTGCCATTCTTATGCATGTGGTGGACACTTTGGTGCTACGAAAACTGGGCATAAAGTCCTACAAAGCGGTTTCTTTTGGCCGACTATATTCAAGGATACCCAGTCTTTTGTGAAAACATGTATTCGTTGCCAAAAAGTTGATGGGATTTCAAGGCGTGATCAAATGCCTATGAATCCCATACTTGTTGTTGAGATTTTTGACGTGTGGTGTATTGATTTTATGGGACCATTCCCCACTTCACATGGCAATGTTTACATTTTAGTGGTAGTTGATTATGTGTCTAAGTGGGTAGAGGCTGAGGCTACTAGAACCAATGACCATAGTGTAGTTCTTAAGTTTGTTAAGAAGAATATCTTTGCTAGACATGGAATTCCTAAGGCTATAATTAGTGATGGGGGTTCCCACTTTAAGAACTTTAGATTTGGGAAATTATTGAAACACTATGGATTTAATCATAGGATAGCTACCCCTTATCACCCACACACTAGTGGACAAGTTGAAGTATCTAATAGGGTGATTAAGCGAATTTTAGAAAAGACTGTCCGTAGTGATAGGAAAGATTGGTCCTTGAGGTTAGATGATGTTTTGTGGGCATATAGGACGGCTTTTAAGACTCCTATTGGTATGTCACCGTATAAGTTGGTATATGGCAAGGCGTGTCATTTACCGGTTGAGATAGAGCATAGGGCTGAATGGGCGATTAAGACCGTTAACCTGGATTTAGAGAAAGCGGGTAGTTCTAGGAAACTTCAATTATCTGAACTAGATGAGATTGGACGTGATGCTTATGAAAGTTCTAGGATTTATAAGGAGAAAACCAAAGCTTTTCATGACCGACACATCACCAAGAAGTCTTTCTTGGTTGGTCAAAAAGTTTGGTTATTCAATGCTAGACTTAAGTTTTTTCCTGGAAAGTTGAGAAGTAAATGGACGGGTCCATACGTTGTGACTCAAGTCTCTCTACACGGAGCCATTGAAATAAAAAAATATGGTGGGTGGAGAGCCTTTTAAAGTTAATGGACACCGTTTGAAGCCGTATGTTGAGTTAGAAAGTGATCAGATGGAAACGGTGGATGTGGTTTACTTGGAACCAATCCAACCGTCTCAATAGCTCATTTGAGTTATGTCTGGCTGAAGACGGTAAACTTAGCGCTTCGCGGGAGGCAACCCGTGGTTTGTGGAACTTTGTGGGTGTGTTCACTACAAACCCTCACGAGACAAAACTCGTCCAGTCGGGCTACCGAGTGGTTTAAAGGCTTGTTGCATACGCTAAATGCGACCGTGATTCCTACGAAAGTGAGTTAGGTTTTTGTTTTTTGTGTGAGTTTGTCAAATTGATTTTTAACCAAAATTTTAATTTAAAGTTTTTGCATTAGGGGCAATGCAATGCTTTAAGTTGAGGGGGGTGGCACATGTGTTACCTGTTTTTGTGTGAAATTTTGGTTAAAATGTGATTTTTGGGAAAAATTGAAATTTTTTTAAAAAAATTCACATTATAAGAGTCTTGTGCTAATTAGATGTGGAAGTTTCTTCTACATATATGTTTGTTGAGTGTTTACAGATTCTGAAGATCTTGTGGATGATTTATTGGAGCAAGCTAGAGGATTTGGCCATAATTATCAGGTGCACCCGATTCCATTGTATAATTTGGTTATTAAATTGATTTGATTATTTGCATGTAGTTAGGCATATGTATAATTTAGATGATCAAACCACGTCGGTTGAATTCCCTCTACTTACCTTTGCTTAGATCGAGTAAAAAGTTTGAATAAATAATATGAAATATAGTAATGTAATAGTTGGGTTAGAACACTTAGAATTGATCTTATTCGGCTCGCCACCCGCGCACGGTGGCCTTAGAAAAGAGTTGGAGAACTATCATAATTATTGGTGGTAGTCATATGCTGGGCTTGCCTATCTGATTCGTCACCTGCGCAAGGTGATACTTTAGTTGTTAGCATGGGTCAGACGCCAATTTTTATGATGGATAGCATTGCACTTAGCTGAGACAATTTTATGTGATATAACCCAATCCTTGTATTATTGTAATGAAATTAGAAAGATTAGTTTAATTTAGTGCATTGTATAATTATACTATGTGGTAGATAACTCCATCATATGATGTACCAGTAGGCACGAAGTATAACTGTTCCCATTTAATTAAACTGACTTAATTAACCGGTTCTCATGTGCCAATGTGTCTTAGTATGCACCTATAGGATAGATATTTATTTTTCTGAATAATTGGTCTTTATATCAACCTTGAAAGGAGTGTATAAAGCGTTCGGGATGACTTGTATAAGAAACGGTCCCGAATGGCTAAAAAGAAGAGCTTATATGTGATGTGAAAAAAAGTGAAAAAAGTGAAAAAATGAAAGAAAGAAAAAAAAATGAAAAAAAAAATTGAAAAAAAAGAAAAGAAAAGAAAGGAAGTAGAAGTATATAAGCTAAAGTATGATGGCTTATGATGTGATCTTATGCTATAAAAACTCCAATGTTATAAAAGGTGTACGATATTCTAACCTCTTGTTTTAGATTAATGTTTATATTGATTATAGGTATGTAATAGGTACGTTGGACACATGGTTAATTATATGAAACATAAATTAAATGAAGTCAATGGGAATGGTTATGCTAAGTGTATAAGAAGGACAAAAATATTGGTAATCATTTTGGATTATTTGTCATGTAGGATGGTTATTAGTGTATTAGGTTGAATGTGATCTTTTTGATGAAATTTCAATAGTATGATTAAAAATTATGAAATTAACATGCTTGTATATTTTTATTTTATTTTACTCGAGACGGTAAAAGTTAAGTTGTGAGGAGTTAATCGGTGTATTTTGCATTCACGTCATAGCATGTTAATTTAGCATAATTGTATATTTATTTGTCGTTATATATGTACGTTGAGTGTGTTTTGTGATTATGTAGATTACGAGCGAAGTGGAATAAAAATGGACGCTTAATTATTTTTTTGGAGAAAAGACATTGTGAGCGCCGATAAATGAAGAAAAAATATTGAAGAAAAATATTTGAGCGCGTCGCAATATTTTCGGTCATCTTTTATTTGTCCGGGTTCGTTCGAGCAATTATTAATGTTGGGTTATTTTTTTATTGGGCCAAAATTATTATATGCCAAAAGAATAAAAGAAAAAAAAAATAATAATAATTTTTGGGCCTAATACCCAATAACCCACTAGTGGATACTATAAAAAGAAAAAAAGAAGACACAAAAGAAAGGAGGAGGAGTCGATCAAAAGAAGGACAGCGGCAAGTCTATAAACAAAAACAAAACAAAGAAGACATTGGCAGTTTAGAGAAAGAAGAATTGGAGACAACAATTCACTTCTTGGAGAAAAAAACATTCGGTCTTTGTTTTTTCCTTATACCCAGCCGCCATTTATGGGATAAAGGATATTGCAATTGTCCTTTGTGGGGTACACCACATTTGCAAGAGAAGAAAAAAAGGAAGCGATTATCTTTATAACATTTTTCGGAAGGTTTAATTAAGCCGAGTAAATGAGACAGATGGATATACAGTGGATCGAGTGCACCGCGATGTCCGGCTAATTTTGTTGTAATTCCTTCCGGTAACTTTATTTATGGTTTGATCATTACTTTTGGATTATCATATTTTTATTATATTGATTTATGATTTATTTATAAATTATTTTTATCAATTTAATATTATGTTTAATTATCTGTGCGAGACAATTTATTGTTAGTTAACGATTCATACTTATTTTATTTAGTTAAAAAAAGATGGTCGTATAATCAACATAAGTTGTACCTAAATAAATTATTAAAACATAATTATTGGTTGGGTTAATATAATATTTATTATCGCGAGTCATTGATAAACATAATAAATACCACCATTTATTCATTCATATTAAGTCAAAATAATCTTTGTAATTGGTTCTAAAAAGTTTCGATAATCCATAAGTGTGACCAACCATAAATATTAGGAGCTGGAAGGGATTACATTTTTCTTTTAATTGTTTACATCTTTATTTTATTTTTCTAGCTTTATTATTAGCTTAATAATTATTTTAATTTTTAATCCGCATTTTTATTATGAAAAGTATTTTAGTTGTCAGATTTTAAAACTAAAACCTTTATTGATCAGTGATCGCCCCAAAACTTAAACTAAAACCACATAGTCCTCGTGGATCGATACCCGCTTACCCTATCTAGTATAAGGTAATTAGGTTATTTTTGACCGACACTTCGACGTCGATCAGAACCCCTTTGCTGCCTACGTGTTTCCTTGCCTGATTTTGGGGGTCTCACAGATTGGTATCAGTGCGATGGTTATAGGGAACTGAGTTGTTTTCAAAATATAGTCTATAACCGAAAGTTCATATATTTCATGTTTCTAAGTGTCAAACACAGAATCTGCCATGGTTGTTCGATATCTACGCGGGTAACTCTCTAATCCTTATTATTTACTTTTAATTATCGTTGTGGTATTTCATCTCTTGGTTACATGTTGAAATATTACATTACCCTAATGACGATACTTATTACCTCATTCCAAATCCATTGTGCTTATTGTATACTTGTTTCCATTCCTAATGTAAATGAATTCGTTGTCTCCGGGACCACCTAGTGGTTCCCAGTAGATTTCTTTTATGTACATATGTAAATGTAAGTTCCATGAATTATATTTGGTACATTTCCACTAGACTGTTGTAACAGCTAGTGCTACTAATATCTTGGGAGTAATTTTGTTCTTTTTTTGCATACACCCTTGTAACCGAAAGCATCTTAAATTCATACGTATCGGAAAGCATGTGCTTAATGAATTATCATTTGGGCATCATTGTGAATACATTTGCCTTACCTTATATCTTGAATTCTTGCTCTTGTTAATGAGATCTTGCTGCAATCATTTTAAATTGTTATGTCGATACATACTTTTATTCGGAGCGCGTATGTTGTCGACTTCTCATACTCACTTTTCTGGGTATTATTGTTATTTCGTTTATGCTGATATGACTGACCTCATATACTCGTTCTTTTTTAACAGTCTATTTTTCTCAAATTACTGTTACATGTTGTGCATACTCTCGTAATACCATTGTTTGTATTTAATAAATGTTTCCTTCGATGAGACTTCTGATTTTCATTTTACTACCGTGCGCGTTGCTTCCATTGTTTAACCCCTTAAATATATCAGTTTAGATATCCAAATTATTTTCTGAACATTTGTGATTGGATGTCTTGAAAATAGTCTATCGACCATTGTGTAGCTCAATGTGTCTCCGAAAAAGACTAAAGGACATCGTGTGAATCACACATCTCGAAGCATTTATTGAATCAGTGCTGAATAATATCGTGATTCTTTGTAATCTTGACTGACCCTTACGTCACCGTTTTACACGACAATTGTACATGGACTACATTTTATTTCAGTGACCAATCTACGTTTCGATTTCAAATTACAACGTCCGTTTGTACCTTGAAAACATCATCATCATCTTGTAATTTGTCTTCTATTATGTGGCGATTGTTTGGAATACAATTCTACTTCTATAAACTTGTAACCTTCCTTTTCATTAAACCTCCTCGCTCCAGGAGTGCGACTGGTTAATGATTCATTTCTTTCTCGGTATGTCTTGTGCTTTTGAAAAATCACACTACCAAGAGACCTTCCTGCATTGCATCTTGAAATCGAAGACACGGATGTCATGCGCCGTTTTTGATTTCTTAGATTTTCGTTGGTATTCTTGAACCATTTCTATACTATGTTTTCTTTAAATGATTAATTTTACAATTTATTCTCTTTCGTCTTTATGGATTCCTTTATCCTTTTCTTTTATATATGAATTATTTGTCATTCTACATTATTTTTCTTTGTTTCTATCGTACCACTGATTTGGGTAAAGATTTGAAGTTCTTATTTTCATCGTTCGTTATCATCTTGACACGTGTCTCATGGCGATTCAAACTAAACCTTTTGAAACTTTATTACCTTATAACCATTTCATTGATTGTCTTGAACTACTATTCATTACCCTCATGTAACCCACTTGCTATTTTACAAGCTACCATATAAACCCAAACTGGTATTGTTCGTTAATCATTTTATAAAATGTTCCACTTGGACCTTGTTAAAATACTGGAATGTTATCTTATAAAATTAATTTATATTAACATGTATTTTTGCAAATTGTTCTACCTTGGTTCTATAAAGAAATCTTGTAATATTACAAATGTTGAATTAAATATCTAGCCAGTAACTTATTGGCGAAGAGTTTCAAAAATTATTTTGATTCCTGTTCTTATAAATGGAATTATATACATATTTTAAATAATATGACCTGTAATACTGGTTTGACGAAGCTGAGCATCGTATTTCTAGTCCTAAATTATGCATGGCCGGATCACCTATGCTTAATTTAGAAGGAGCCATGTGAGGCCAAATAGTAGTCACATTAAATATTTGACCAAGAATCAACTTTTAGATTATGTTCCTTAAAAAGTTAGATAAAATAAAGTTTTAAAAACTTTTACATCTTATGCGAGTAGCACCAGTTAGTGGCATTCACATATTTCCTTATCTTTTCTTGAATGAATTACGAGTCAACTAGTACGTTTTCTCTACTCAACGATCTTTATTTTAATTGTTACCTCATCTTCCTTCGTGATATAATTCTCGTTATCACTCGTCTAATTTCTTAACATTGATACCATACTTGAAAGTTTCAACGCTGATATGCTTCTACATCGATCGACCTTCCCTATTTATCTTGGTAAAGCATCGAAACATCTCTGGATGCGAATAGTGAGTTATGACTGGAAGTGACCAATGATTTCCTGTATCCATCATTAAGTGTTAGACTCTATCGTCTTGAAATTCATTCGTGTGAATCATATGTTGATTTCGCCTCTCATTGTTGTTCTTCATTTTACTAGAATTTCTCTCAAGTGGCTTCTTAAGAATTTTATTTGATTCGAAAATTCGTTGTGTGGCTTTTCTATTTCGATACTATGTCGACCATCGAGAACTTAATAAGCCGTTGTTGGTGACACCAACTGCACACAAGAAGTGATGACTTGCTAAATCCTCTGTTTCTTATTGTCCCTATCATCGATGCATCTATCCTATCATGTTTGTTAAGAAATTGGTACAAATTTTGTTTTATTCCCTCGTGCTATTGCTTGTATACTAACTAGTTGATCGTTATTCGTTTCATAATCGTTTGCTATTTTGTGACTTTCTGAAAACCAAAAACTGTCACATGTTTACCATTTGATGCAGTAAACACCTTCTTGGATTTCTAAAAAAAGAATTATTATTAATTTTTTTTAAGAACATTTTATGCACTTTATCAAATGTTTAAAATTACCAAAATAACTGTTTCAAGTTAAATACCAGATATATATATCCTCTTTGGAAAATTTACCTAGTGTTTCAAAGGATATCAAGTTGTATCTTTTAAAGTAATTGATTTTATCATACTTTACCTTCAATATAATGAAGTTATTAAATTAATTTATAATTTCATACAATCATCCAAAAGTACTCAAGACGATCAAAATAAAACTTGAACCTAGTTTACTTCTATTTTGAATACTATTTTGATCAAGAAAAGACTTAGCGAATTGTTTACCCATTAAATATATATTTTCGTCTTAATCTCTATATAACATAGTTAAAACTCACCTTTTTCTTAATAAAGTGAATTATTGTGTTTCACGATTTACGCGATTTGCAATTCTTCGTTGATCATGAATCTTAATCCATTTTAGTGCATCTTGTCCATTTAAGCGTTTATTGTGTTATTTATATCTCTTTATATTTCTTCATACCGAAAGGTCATTATTCTAATCCGAGTTTGAAAATTTATTCGAAAAGGAGCTAAGGTACTGCAGCGTAGTGAATTCTAATTGTGAAGGTATGCCGTGGTGCAGAAATTACCTGGGAACCAAAGAATTTGTTCTACACTTTGTACCCCCTCTTGTTGCATATTCTACTGTTTCCAGGAGAACTCTGTGGGACCAGAGTTTCTTTAGGGGGGAAGACTGTAAGAACATGTACTTTCCCATCATTATTTTATTCTTTTATTCGTGCTTCTTGAATTTTCCAACGTATTACGTTTTCTTGTATTCTTATATGTAAATCATGAGATCGTAATAATTTTAATAAATTGTACTTTTCAAGTATTTTCTGATCACTGATAATATTTTATTCGGAATTATAAAAATTTTATTTTTATTTTCCATATTTATTTACTATAGTAACCCGAAGTTTAAAATCAATATTTAGACCAAGCTCTAATTCTATTTTTAATATTCGGACCAATATTGTCAATCGACTTTTATTTGTCATGATCATTTTTGCGGATCATATTGAATTATCGACTAACCGGCATGGTTAATGCTTTACGTATCAAATACATGTCAATTATTATTTATTTTCAAGTCTATGTCCGTCATCGATCGAAAATATCCTCGTTATGACATAAAAATATTTTTTATTGTCGTCATATTAATTTCTCGTTTTACGAGCATTCTTCGTAATTTACGATACGCCTTTAGGCGTCATTCTTTTATACGAAGTGTTAACATTTATCAAATTATAAGCCCTCACTTATTTATCGAAATATCCACGTTCTTCGAATGTCGATGTTCCGATATTATATTGAGCGTTTACTTTTCGTGTTTTACATGTTTCTTTCAAATCGCGTAACTATTAAAATATCGGACTTTGATAATACCCGCTTTATCAATTGAAAAAAAAACAAAAATAAAAATATTACAGTTACTCACCCAAGTGGCGTGGCACACATTGAGAGCAAAGACAACAAATATAATTTTGTTTACACACGTGTCCTTAACTAAATGCATGATATGCATTACCCTTTCAAAATTATTTGTTTTAGTAGTCTCATTGTTTTGTAATATGATACTCACCATTCCCTTTTCTCCTCAATCTGCCGAGCAAACACCCCTCAAAACACATCAACACAAATGTTTTTATTTCAAACAATAAAGTTATTTAGTTATGGTGTTGGTGTTGAATTTTTACAACCAAACTTTAATAAGGAAGTTATATAAAGGTTATTGGGGATGAGTTTAATGAATTTTTATCTTGAAAGAAAAGTTTCGTTAAAATAAATATTGGTGATTTGATGATGGGATTGATCAAGGGCTAGAATTGGTTGTATTGTTAATATGGTGATTCTTCATCTTTTTGTAAGATTATTTTTTTATTGTAATTTTTAATTGTATATTTTTATGAATATGTAATTATCATTTACATACTAGATTAAGCTTTGAAATATCTTATTTTAGATTTTTGGACATTGTATATGAGTTTTTACACTAAAAGCAAGTTAGAACAAACCTTAAGCAAGTTGTGATAACTTTGAATATAAATCAGTAGAAAAAACGTAAGACTTGTGGAAAGTCAGTAGGTTATGGTCATTAGATAAAAATATAGGGGGATAGCCCTGTGTTTTGTGGTGATTTGGCCGGGTCGCTCGTCTTGTGACGATACCCGATGAATTAGATATGACCGAAATGATAAAAAGTGTCGAATCTGAACATGCTGTATAAACTGACATAAAACTTCTATAATAGCTCATAACCATTGAAAAAGCTAATACTATAACTTGTAGATAAAATTACGAAGAATTTGAATCAATTGGATAGTCCACCAGTTATTTACGGTTTAGAAATGGCTGACAAAACGATGAACTGAAGTCGGCTGCTATTCACAGCCCATACTTCTACTGATAAAACGAACCTCTAAGCTATGTTAAACATAATTAAGCTCATATAAGCTTATTATCTGTAGAGTACATGAGTTCATGATCACGTCGATATAAATAATATATTTAGACGATTTACGGTTTTGGTATAACGACTTAAATATCAAGACATGTCGTAAAATGTGTTAAGTTGAATCGTAGAGATAAAACACATAACTTAATCATTTTTATAAAACCCGAGGTGATAAGACCCACTCATTGGAAATTATAGATCCGTTTATATACTGATGATTTGAGAATCCGAGACCCGATCAACGTGAGATATTAAGTTGATAACGTTTGGAGGCATTTTAAAACCCGTAATGCATATAAAGTGGATTTGGGCCATAAAAGCCAAACATACACTTATAATGGCCATTGAATCGTTATTGTACTTGAGATTCATAATAAGTTTGTAGTTCAATAATGATTTTGAAATGGAATTAAGTCACATAAATTTTTAATGGGCTTTAATGGGCTTAATGATCATAATGGGACAATCCATGGTAGATTTTCACCAAAAGTCTTATGAAAAGTTTTTTGAAACTTATACAATGTCCAAACTTACTAAAGTGAACTATCTACATATACGTATGACTTATGTATAGTCCTGGACCTAAGACGCGTATCGTCATTATAGGTCTCGTTCGGTCATATATCGAACGTTGGGCATCTCGTTCTTGATCAACGAGTAATTGTTATCCTGTGAAGCCGTGTGTCGACTATCGGATGTTTGTTCCTTATCTACGTGTAATAGCTATATCAAGTGAGTTCATAGCCCCTTTTTACTACTTATGCTTTGTTTCTAAACACGGGGTGGGATTTTACATGGTGGAACACATTCATTTAAAACTGTATGCTATCCAGAACTTGTATGCTATCCAGAACTTGTATGCTATCCAGATCTTGTATGCTTTCCAGAACTTGATGATTTCCAACAGTTTTTCATTATTATTATTGCTTTTAGTCTATAGCCCTTAAGTTTCCTCTCCTGATCATGAACCGTTAATTTACTTGTGTTGCTAAGCGCGAATGTTGTGGGTGGATCCATCGGGACTGACAATCCCCGTCCCATGTTGCGGTTGTTTAACCATTGACGCATTGCATTTGTTTTGTTACTTGAGTATTTAGGCTGAATACTCACTAGAGGAACTTACATTGAGTTAAGCTTCGGTTCATGAACTAAATAGCAATAATAATGGTTTGGACTATGGTTATCGTACGTAACCATTTTCCCTATTTCTTGTTTTACAAATGAATGCTTGTGTTCCACACCTTTACTGCTAAATCTATGAATATCACTCAACTTTATGTTGACGATTTTACATGTTTAATCTCAGGTATTATTACTTAGCTTTGCTTGGATGGGAGCCCGCAGGATATTATCGCAGCTTGGAGATTTCTGTGTTACTTTTTAAAGCTTGGTATTGGTAAAAGCTGTCAGAAGTTTATCCTATATTTTTGGTAACAACATGTTACAAAACCATGTTTAAATAATAGATGTTTCCGCTTATAAAACTCTGGGACCTTTGTTTAAAAACTCTGATCTTTTTTTGATGTAATGTATAAGTTTTTATTACGTCAACTTTATGTCAACAATATTTCATTGTTTCTTGTACCATGACGTGTAACCCCTTTGCTGCCTACGTGTTTCCTTGCCTGATTTTGGGGGTCTCACATGTTCTTTCAGCAATTGACTTCTTTATATTACTCATATGTTGAAGAAGTGTCTCTTTCAACGCATGAAGATCTAAGAGAGTATATTTGACAAAGTATGTACTTGTGAACTCTCGATCTTTGTTTGATAAGACACTTGAGTTAATAAATTGTTGGAACTGATTATTGAGAGCTGAAAACACCTGCATGGATTCATCCTCTTGAAATTCATCTTTGTCAAGTTGTTGTCGCAAATGATCCACATTAAGTAGCATCGTGGGTTGAATGTCTCAATATCTTGACCGAATAGTAGAGCGAATACCTGTTTGAATCCAATTTCAAAACGATTGCCTTTTTAGGTCTTCTCCTAAAAGAATCTGTAGGTGTGACTGAAGTAACT
Organism: Glebionis coronaria; assembly: GCA_025667525.1. NCBI lineage: Eukaryota > Viridiplantae > Streptophyta > Magnoliopsida > Asterales > Asteraceae > Glebionis > Glebionis coronaria. The sequence goes on along the minus strand of CM046882.1, from coordinate 73,505,047 downwards.
TTAAGTGTTCCATGCATCTTTCTTTTTCTTTCGACATCTTGTAGTTGATTGCATGAACGTTTTTGGTTGTAGAATCCTTGTTAGTAGGTTTACTGATTGGAGTCTCAGTATTTGTCTTAACCTCTGGATTCTACATCTTCTCTTTAATCACCTCATTGATGGACGTTGTTGTTGTTGAATCCGTTGTATTGAAGAGGGGACGTAGTAATAGGATATGATGTGTATGGATTATGGATCTTAGTAGATTTGTTTTGATTTGGTTGTGGTTGAAATTCCAAAAATTCCGAATTTTTTTCAGTCCGACAATAAATTCTTCAAACCGATATAACGGTAGACCGAAAATTTTGAATTACCAAATTTTGAAATCAAGTTAGAAATAACCTAAAACTATTAGGGAAAAACTTTGAAAAGTGTAATTGACGAAAAATAAAACCTAAAATGGCCTAAAAATTTGAATTTTGCTTTGAAAATTTGAAATCTGGGTCGAAAAATTTTTCGTTTCGCCAAAATTTGAAATCGAAGCTTAAATGGCCTAAAAATAGTCTAGGAAAATTAAGATTTACAATGGTTCTCCCGCCAAAAAACTATTTTTTTTTGGAACTATGTTCCGGGACTAGATAGTGGCTAAGTCTAAAAATTGCTCGAACAAAAAACTAAGTTCTGAATATCTGAATTCGGAATGTGGCTTCTTGAAGAATTTCGGAATATGAATTGAAGAATTCGGAATGCAAAATACTTATAGAATTCGGAATTCAAGCTGCTAATGTCGGAATCCCAATTGAAGAATCCCGAATGCAAAATTCTTAAAGAGTTCGAAATCCAAGCTGCTAATGTCGGAATCCCAGTTGAAGAATTCGGAATTCAAAATGCTTAAAGAATTCGGAATCCAAGCTGCTAATGTCGGAATCCCAATGGAGAATTTCAGAATACTTCTTTTGCTATAATTTCGGAATCCAAGGTGATGAATTCAGAATACTCACAAATTTTGCAATACCAAAGAATTCGAAATCCAAAATTCGGAATACACTATGATTTCAGAATACACAATGATTTCGGAATACACTATGATTTCGGAATCCAAAATTCGGAATACACTAGGATTTCGGAATACACTAGGATTTCGGAATATATGCAGGATTTTAGAATGTTAGATGATTTCGGAATATCTCAAAAGTCAGAATATGAAATCCGGAATCCTAAATAACACATGATTTCCGAATACACAGACTTTATTCTGAAATTAAAAACCAAACCGTACAAAAATCGATTTTTGGCGAGTTTTAACCCCAAAGTAAAGCCAAAAGATCAAAACTTTGTGTGTTTATCACCAAAACAAGTATCACCAATCCCTACCACAACTATGTAGGAGATTTTAAGAAAGATTTAAGGCGAAAAACAGGAATTTTTTTGGGAACGTGAGGCTTTTTGGATTAAAACCACACGAAATCAATACAAAATTAACCACGAATCTTTAATCACCTATCTACTATAGGCTCTTGATACCCAATGTTAATCCCAATCAATCCATAACACAATACATATGATAGAAATAGAGAGAAGTTAGAGAGAGAAAGTAATGAGAGAAAGTAGAGAGATGGTGGAAGGTTTTCGTAAACTAGAGAGATAAAGTTACGATGGAACAACACCCTCTTCCACACATGGAAGAGGGTTTATATACCCACGAGATTGGTGGGCTTGTGGGCTTCTTTCTTGGGCCGGGCTTGGCCTATCTTGGGCATAAAGCCCCTACCTTAGACAATATTAGCTTAAGGTCCAAGCCCGGTTAACCCTACTAACCTATTACAATACAAGACCATAAACGACTAAGATGACCTATTACATTCTTGTTCGACTATATAAAATATAAGGCTAACATAATGCATTAACAATGACACGTAATAGATGTATGTAATGTAATATAGAAAGTAAGCATAGGGTAAGGAATGAAGCAACCTAATAGGGAGACACCAAGATTTATAGTGGTTCGGCAATGAAGCCCTATCTTCGTTCCTACTCCACTCCTCGAGTACACCTTACTCGAGATTTCAACTATATCTACAAGCACCCTTCTTGGCGGAGAAAACCTTAAAACGTTGATTACATTATTTTCCGACACTAAGCTAGATGTCGAGACCTAATCTTAGCTAGGACCAACCACGTCGCCTACTTCACCATTTTACGACACAAGGCTAGATGTCGAGTTCTAATCGAAAGCTAGAACCAATCTTCGTCGCCCATCTTTTATACTGACACAAGGCTAGATGTCGAGTTCTAATCCAAATCTAGAACCAATCTTCACAACTCTTCACTTTGAAGTTAAGTGAGAACTCACAAGACACATACACAAATCACTTTATATTTTAGTTAGAACTAACACACAACACTTACAACTCAATAAAACATACCCAAGTATACACATGTAACTTGGGTCCACAATAGACAAATCCAAGTATACACGTATACAATGGATTTACACAAGACCAATTCAAGTATTCACAAATACATTGGATTAACACAACTAATCCAAGTATACCCAAGTACATTAGATCTACACAATACTTAAATAAAAATGATTAACAAGACTAGATCTAAGGTAGGTTGATCTTCATCAAGGATTCATCTTTAATAACATCACTAGTGTGTGAGTGATCTACTATTGGACAAGTAAAGAAGGGGATCAAGAGGATAATCATAAGTAAACATACTTAACACATTAAGTGATCATTTACTAATGATTAGGATTTAGAAAATAGAAAGAAGGCAGAAAGAGTATCCACAAAGGTTCATGGAAAATGCAAATTTGATCCACTATTTAAAGGGTACAAAAGTTAACGGATCTCTGAGCACGGTTCCTTAATTGTGCCTGCAGTTCCATATCGATAATGAACCTCATAGCCGTTTGAGGAAGCGTGATTAGTAGACTCCTCTCCTTTTTGTCCTTTAGTGGGGAATTAATATCCGAGGTAAGTTTTACTTTCAAAGGATATTACTATGGCATTTGGAGTATGCCATATTCAAATTTACATTTTCCATTATAATAAAACATTTTCTTAAAAAGTAAGTTTATTAATATATTTTGTCACATTTGACAAAATGTTAGTTTTAAGACTAATCACTTTTTATGATCACTAATCATGATTAAGATATGTTTGTGCAATACCTAAATGATTATTACCTTGATGATAGTGATTGTTAAATAATTCGTCTTACGATTGTCTTTGACGATAAATGTCTTTTTAATTTGTTGTGATCAAAACTAAGAAAGAATAATTAACACTAATAATATTTTTAGGCATCACTTGCATTTACAATCTCCCCCTTTTTTATTACGACAAACTATAAACTCATTTATGTAAAATACAAAATTATTTGAACTATTAACGAGCTTATTACTATCATTTCTCCTCCTTTTTCAAAGCAAAAAGGTTAGCACAAGGCTTTGAAGAAGAAAAGAATCGAAATTGCTAGTAGCTCCCCTTCGTGTTTACTCCCCCTAGCTTAGGGCACCAAGAAATTGAGCTAAGGTGACATGCTACATACAAAGGTTAGTAGAGAGAAAAGAAACACCAATGTATATAGTAGTCACTACCTACTAAATAACTTGAGAGGGAGGAAGAAAATAAATCTCAAATTAGAAGTAAGTATTTGCTAAGTATTTCCAAGGAGGGTGTTTTGACAAAACAAAGTACAATTGGTGGAATAAAGGTAGAACAGAAACATCCATACCAAATATAATGATAATATGTCACAGGGTTAGAAACTTAGAATTGTTGGAATCACTAAAAAACAAATGTAAATTTTGACCATGATCAACTCTTAACAATATGTTTGATAAAGAATTAGCGGGAAAAGAAATAACACACATAACATTCATATTACAAAAATATGAAAGAACATACATGAGAAATATTTATACACACAATATGAATATTAAAACAACAAATAAGGAAAATAAACAAAATAAGCATAAACTACTCTAGTAGTGATAATCCTCCAATATTGCTTAGGTTTTTATTTAACTCAAACAATTAAATCACAAAGTGGGCTTTAATTGGAAAAATAAGACGACGAGGCATCATTCGAAGATTTGTTCACGGGAATAAATACTTTGAGAGGAGGCCGAGTGAGAAGAAATTCAAGAAAATTTAGCTTGTCGTACACATGAGCAAGTTCAATTTGTTGAAATCGACAACAAGCACACGAGCTTCCATGATGCAAAACAAAGTCGTTTGATGGAGGATAAGGAGAAAGTGGATAAGAAAGGTTTTCACAATGCCTAGTGAGATTGGGGAAAGAAGAGAGGTCATTGAGGTGAGGTATGTTGCAAGGTTTGGGTGGTGTTGGAAGAGCTTCTCTTTCTCTGGTAATTGGATTGATAGAGAAAGTCTCATTCCAATACTTAATAGGAGAGAAAGAAGAAGTCTTGCAAGGTTTGGGATAAGAGGATTCATGATGATCCTTGTTCTTCTTGATCCAAACAGGTCGAACCAAGATTTTCGATTTCTTAGAAATCTTAGAAGAGGAAGCTTTAAGTTTAGAAGATTGTGACAAAGAGATGTCAAGGTTAAGATTAGAAGAATTAGACATTGTGAGGGATGATAAGAAGAGCTCCAAAAACAAGAGGACTTAAAAAAAGTAGTCAAGGAAAAGATTAGGAAAACAAAATGTTTCAAGGAATGTTTAGCCAAAATTAGCAAACGAAGAATGTTGAAAAATACTGTGGTCAAAAAAGAAACACGAAAAACGAGCCAAAAAGTGGCTGGGTCCGCGGTTCTTTAAATGAACCTACGGTTCTTTAAAGATAAAGAACTGAAGGTTTATTAGTATCATAAAAATTATATAAAACCCTAAACGCGATCAAAGCACATATAGCAGAAGCGATTTAACAAGATCATAATAATAACACAATTATAACTAATCGAATTAGGGTTACATACCTTTACTCTAAAGCAATTCCACAAGATGAAGAACGAATCACCAATTCGGGTCTATACCGTAATATACCAAGATATAGTCTAAAGTAAGACTATATTACAATCTTGTACACACGTAATACAACGAGCTAACCGTGATTCTAGCACGTGAAAACCGAGCTACAACGCTTGAAATTAATCTACCCAACAACCCTAGAGAGGGGCTAGGACTAGATTACGTATACAATCGATCAACCAAGAAAAACCAACTGAAACCCTTTGTCGGTTTCACCTTGCGATCGAACCAAAGAAGAGAAGGGGAAAAGATTTATGTTGTGAAGATTATGTGGGATAGGGAGGTGTATTTATAGGCCTCAACTCATTGTAGCCCAAGATAAATAAAAGGCAACTTTTGCCCCCCCATTGGAGCCCATAACCGACCGACCAAAACACCCCTTAGGGGTGTTCTGGAATCTTCCAAACTTCTTTGTTCATATATACTTACTATATATTTATTTAACATTCGTTAATACTTAACTATTATTTAATTAACAATCTTTAATGTTATATATTTACTTGCTCGGTTTAAATTAATAAATACATAAATATATTTATTAAATAAATTGATAAATACAATAAATATATTTATTAATTAAATTAACTCTTTACGTATTGTGTGCATTCCCGTAATCTCGAGTGCGATCCTATCACACGACTATTAAATATAAGTCCATAAACTTACAACTCCCACTTGGACATATTTCGAATATCGTGATTACATTGACTAGCGTCTAGTTACACTTAGCAATGTCTCTAGTACAACTCGAGTAAGGTCTCCTGGACAAAACCTTTTAACAATCTGCATCGTTATTATTATCCTTTTGTTTCTAATACAATGTTAATAAGGATATGAATCTCAGTCATTCCTTTCATTAACCATTTTGTTTCTCGTTCACAGATTCACAAGATTACCAAAACGAAATTGGGTGTGGCCACACAAACATCTTACTAATCCCACGAGGGGCCCAACTGTATTAAACTCCAAAACAAAATTAGAGGAAATAAATTCCATATTGACTACGAGCAAAACATATGAATTTTGCAACACTTCCGAAAATAATCCTTATAGCTACCAGTTACGTTTAACGTTAGATTATTCCACTGAGATGCACTAGATTCATAACAGTTTCCTGGTATCTCAAGTCTAAGGATAAGTATTTATGTTTTACTTGATGATAAAGATCCATAAAGTAATAACATATAGTTGGGATAAGTCATATATTCAATTCATCGAATATCACCTTAAATCGATCAATATACTTTCAAGTATACTCTATCGCTATTTTGATTTGTCTTAGTTTAATAATATTCCCATATTATTAATCGACAATGGACATTTAGCATAACATTTATTCATGGATTAAAACATGTAAAATAGTATACACTTATTAAATAATAGAAATAAACGAAACACAATCTTTATTTCATTATATAATAATGTCATAACATCCTTTATCCAAATACTAATCACAGATTCATTGCATGAGTTCGATAGCTAGTTGCAGCCCAATCACATTGGCATGCTTTACTACCTTTGGTCCAGGCAAAGCCTTAGTTAAAGGATCGACTACGTTATCATCTGTGTGAACTTTTATCAATTTGATTTCCCGAGCTTCAACTTGTTATCAGACGTAGTGATGTCTACGCATAAAGTGTCTGGCGCCTTTCATGACTCCAGGGTCATTGGCAAATATTATTGTGGCAGAATTGTCACAATACATATCAATAGGTTCTTTAATAGAAGGCATCGCTCCAAGATCTTCAATAAACTTCCTAATACAAACAGCTTCCATTGCAGCTTCTGAAGCAGCCATGTACTCAGATTGAGTAGCTGCATTGCAGTTGTTGTCTGTTTCTTGCTTTTCCAGTCAAATGCTCCTCCATTGATAACAAAAACATAACCCGTCTGAGACTTCATATCGTCTTTATCACATTTCTAGGACGTATCATAGAAACCTGTAACATTCAGTTATGTGTCTTGTTTCCCTCCATATACCAAGAACACATCTTTCGTACTCCTCAAATACTTTAGAATATGTTTAACAGTAGTCCAGTGGAGCTTCCCTGGATTTTGTTGGTATCTACTAACCAAGTTCTGAGCAAACACCACATCAGGCCTTGTGCATCTAACACCATACATTATAGATGCTACAACCGAAGCGTAAGGTACCTTTTGCATGTATGCCTCCTCTTTAGTAGTTGATGCATCCATCTCATGACTCAGATTATGCTTAACTTCCATAGGTTGAAAACCTTTCTTGGAATTATGCATATTAATATTCTTCAAAATCTTATCTATATAAGCATCTTGACATAAACCAATTATCCGTCTTTTTTTATCCCGATAGATCTAAATTCCTAGAATGTATGCAGCTTCTCCTAAATCCTTCATAGAAAAACATTTACCAAGATAATCCTTAACAACTTTAAGTCTTGGAATGTTACTTCCCATGATTAATATGTCATCAACATATAGGACTAGGAATACTACATCACTCCCACTAGCTTTGCGATATACAAATGGCTCATCACGATTCTAAATAAATCTAATCTTTTTGATTTCTTCATCAAATCTTTTATTCCATTGACGTGATGCTTGCTTCAAACCATAAATGGACCTTTAAAGTTTGCACACATGTCCTGGATTCTCAGGATCAACATACCCTTCTGGTTGTTGCATATAGATGTCTTCATCTAAGCGACTGTTTAAAAAGGAAGTTTTAACATCCATTTGCCATATCTCATAGTCATAGTATGCTGCTATAGCTATGAGAACCCTAATAGCTCTTAAGTTTTCTACAGGAGAAAATGTCTCCTCGTAGTCTACGCCAAAAGTTTGAGTAAAACCTTTAGCTACTAAACGAGCTTTATAGGATTGTACTTTTCTGTCCATGTCGGTTTTCTTCTTGTATATCCACTTGTGTCTCACTACTTTAGAATTCAGTGGTGGTTCTACAAGAATCCAAACATCATTTACTTTTATGGATTTCATTTCCTCATCCATAGCAATCTTCCACTTATCCTTCTCAGGATCAAGTATGGCGGATTTATAATTAGAGGGTTCACTAAGATCCCCTAACTCATCATCATCCTCTATGTTAAGACACATATTGCTATTTGTGTTTTTAATCCTTGCCGATCTACGCAGATGAACGAATTCTGGTGGAACTGCCAGACTTTCTGGTTCTACAGGAGTTACATCACTAGTGTTTTCAGAAGGTAATGTATATATATGACTCTCTTCTAGATCATAATTTCTCCCACTGAATTCTAGATTTACAAGATCTAATTCAAGGAAGTCTCCATACCTAGCAACAATCACTTTGTTCTTAGGTGGATAATAAAAGTAGTAACCCGTAGTTTGCTTAGGGTATCCTACAAAGATTGTAACCAACCTGAATTTTTTAACCAACGTTTGAACTAAGATCTTTCGAACATTTACGAAACTTGTTATTTATTTTCGATAATTTGACGAAGATCGTGTTAACTAAATTTAAATTTTATTTTGAATATATTTTATTTTTATTATTTTATGAATTGAGAAATTTAAAAACTTTTACGGTTACGTTACATAAATTAAATATCTTATTTAATTACTTTTAGCATTTTTTGACGTTTTGCGTCGTAGTGAGCGAAACTGATAAAAATAATAGTTAAGACGATTCAAAACAAAAATTTATGAAAATATTAAGGACTCGTATTTTTCATTATACCCTAAAACGTTTATTAATAACATGAGTATTGGAGTTTTACGTTTTATTTTACTACTGTATAAAATTTAACCGGAATAACAAGAAATAATTAAACGAGCATTTAAATAAATGATATCAAATGTTTTCGGAACACGACGAAGTAAGGACTCATTCTTATTAGAAAAATGATTTTATAAATAATAGCACAAGTCTCGTAATTTGAATCATCCGTTAAGTCCTTCAAACGAGCCCCGAGCACTTATTCTACAAAAGTAAATAAAACATTTACAAAACATACCCTAAACTTTTTACCACATGCTACTTTGGATTGGAAGTATTACTATATATATATATATATATATATATATATATATATATATATATATATATATATATATATATATATATATATATATATATATATATATATATATATATATATATATATATATATTTCACATCATTTCTTCACTATTAACACATAAATAAAACACACACACAAAATTACTCTCTCCTTCTCACCCCTGCAGCCGCCACCGGAAAGTTTTCCGGCGAGTCTCTATCTTTTCCGGCGAATTTAAATAAATCCAAGCCACCCCTCTTTCCAACACCCTTGAAATCACCTCCCCTCCTCGCTGCCATCCTCATACCGCCGCGACCACCACGCTGTGGTGGTGTGTGGGTGAAGGATATACCATTATAACATGTGTCTTAATCATAAAAACCCCTAAAACCATTAGATCTAGTCCGGATCTATCCATGCATGATGGTTACATCAAGTTTTTGACTATATCTTTGTTCTTTTATTGTATTAGTGGTTGTTTGACTTTAGATTTGACCGAAAAGGGGCTGCCCGCCTCCAAACCACAATAGTGGTGGCGGCCGGACGTCGGGACAACCACCTCCGACGCACCATATGGTGTCGGGTCGTGATGGTGTGACCCCCCGGTGCACCCTCGTCGTGAACCGTCGCTTAGGACCACTGTTGTGGTGGTGGTCGGACCTAAGGAACCGCCACAGCCGCACCTTTTTTGTGTCGGGCTTGTGGTGGTGATACCCCGATGTATTTTGTCGGGCTTGAAGTGTATGAATATATTTTGAGGCTATTGTTATTATTATTATTTGATATACTTGGTTAAAAAATTATTTGAGGAGATAAGAAAAATAATTAGAATAAAAATAGTGGGAATATATTAAATATATTATGAGGAAAATATTAATTGGGTTATTGATTGAGAACGGTAGGAAAAGTTATGTATATAACATACATGGAAATGTTATACAAACAACAAGGTCATGTCGAAATTTCTAAAAAGGTATGCACTGTGTTATTTAGAAAATATATCAATTATAATACGAACCATTAAAAGCAACTAGAAGATAGTCGTGATTATATCTATATTTATGACTTAATATAAAGAGACGAAATAACAATTACTAATTTTATTTTAAACATCAATTATATACAAACTTTTCTAACGTATTGGAAGACATTATTTCCTAGTTTATAATTTTAAAACATGTGTATACGTTTATTAAAGAAATAGTTGACAAATAAACGAGTAGTTTCGAAGGTGTGTCAAAAAGTATTATTCTAGCTTAACATGACAACTAACGTTTATATATGGTAAACAAAGTCCAAATGAGTTATTTAATAATTTTCGAATGCATGTCGAATTATATAAGAATTACTTTATATCCATTATTATTTCCAAAGAATTTCGTATGTACCTTTAGAAATACATGTTTGAATGTTTGCTCTAGATTATAAATTAGGACATGAATTATGTGCGTCATTTTCACATGGATGTATTATGTTTTATCACTTTGTTTTGTTTGGCCAACCACCAAAGTTTTATGAGTTGAGTTTTATTCATCTATTATATGTCAAGTTGATGTAACCATCCATTGGAAAAGCACCCAAAACTTAAGCCTCACTAAACGATTGGAGCATGGTCGTTGGAATTAATTACAACTTCGAGGTCGCGAAAGGATATTCGTTGACACTACATGGTTATTAGCTATTTATGGTGTAGTACGACTATTGGAATCGAGCTATTGGGTTATGTTACGTCGTGTGGTGTTGATACTTATATTCTGCCGATTGTCTGCGTGCAAGGTGAGTCTATAGCCTCGCTTTACACTTGTTTTTAAATGATTTTAACCCGCGAGGGGGATACGTGCTATTTGAAATAAATAAAACACAATTCATGAATGATTGTTTGGACCCGAATGTTGTTTGGATTGTATTAAGTAATTTGTTGCTAAAGGCCCTAATTTCATGAACCGTTAACTATTGTCTTGCCCTTGTGTGGGTTGGAAATAGCTACTTATACAATTGATAGTACTATGGGGATGACGACCCTATCCGAGACGAGAGCTAGTACATTGAGTACCCTCTACGGACGCATAACTTGTGATAAGAGATAAGGTATAAATCTGGCATAGGATACCTTAAGAGGGGCAATGGTTTCACTTTGATCATGCCGGCAATTGTGGCGCGGGTGATTAAGTTGACGGGTCGATGTCATGAACTTAAATACAATAAATTAGCGTTTGCTATAAACATGAAATACTTGAATAATAGATTATGAGTACGACAATGCTATTGAATGATCATGATTGGTTTTTAGTACTTGTGTTCAACTTATGATTTGATAAACCTATAGATTCGCTCAGCCGTTGTGTTGACAAATTTTAAGCATGTGTTTTAGGTAATCAAGATTGATAGCAGCAGAGCATGCATGGAGGGAGTTGGTGCTTATTTGGTCTAAAATTTTGGATTTCCTTCCCTTTTATCAAATTAATTATTGTCATATTGTGGTAAAAACTTGTTGTATTTTGGTTAAGATCTTTGGGGATAAGTAATGCTACTCTAATGAAAACATTATTTTTGGGTTAGAAATGTTTTAGACAATGATTGTAAATATTCTTTTATATTTATTTTAAACGTCTCTTTTGAGGTCGTTTTCTATAGTTGTTTGTGATGTGCTATGAAGTAACATCCAAAGTGGTATTCCGCTGCGTGGTAATTTGGGGGTGTTATAGATTGGTAATCAGAGCCACAAGTTATAGAGAACTAGGTCGATTTTTGAAAAACCTAAACTATAACTTTTGGTGTCGTAAAAAGTTTTTAAGCACGCAACTACTCCGCATGGCTCCGGTAAGATTTCTTTTAGCATTGCTTTATATTTTAGGCATATCCCTTAAAACTGATATGAATTTCCTAGTATTTAGTAAGTAAATACTATGATATATGTTGAGATATATTGTCGTGTACGTCGAGTACTTATCATCGTATTGCATAGTACCAATGTGTTGGGATCATACGTGTATGTAAGAATGATTGTATGTATATGTATGTATATATTAAGTTGTTTAAAGGCATTGCACGTGAAGCAATCGTCCTTGCGAGTTTATAGTACATTTTAGAATGCGGGTTTGTTTAGAATTTGGTCTCACCGCCACTTACTGGTCTCAATAATTAATTATTGACCGAATAACCGACTGTGAACCTCGTTTGATACTCTAGATACATAAATATTGCTTCGTAACATATTGTATATCGAGTAGATTAATCTCGATTTTCGTTATCGCACCGTGATTTGTCATTCTTGTACATCTTCTTTTGAAGCATAACTTACTAACGTACTATTTTATTTCCCTTATTCCTAATGGGTTAGATATATTAGTTCGCGTAACTATAACATATCCAAGGTATAATCAACGATGCGTACGTCGTAGCGGTGAATCATGTGTGTATACTATGAAACGTGGTTGAGGCGCATCTCCATTTAATCGTTTTTACCATCCTACTTGAATTTAGAGATGTGTTTTAAAGATAGACTAGCGTTGTGAGCAAGCGAGATAAGTTGAAGTTTGGTTGGTTTGGGTTCATTTTAGTTTCCACGATTTCGAGAGGCACCCGAAGCCGATATCAACACTTATAGCGTGGACATATGTATTCTCGTTCCGTTTATTTCATTTGTTTTGTTGTTTCACTATTTTGAATTTGATATTATATATGACGAGGTTTGACACTTGTACCAGTTAAATAAGTATTGAATTTTGTTAATTGAATGATTTAAACATGAAGTGTCTTACATATTAAATATTTGGTGAATGAAAATTTTGACTAAAAATGGCGTATGATACGTCTTGTAACAAGTAAAATGCGTATAGAGAATAAAGGAACAAAGTGAATTTTTTTTCTCTTCAACCTTGGCTGGTAAATCATAATAAGTAATTTATATTACTCGTAAAATCCTGGTTCATATATTAATACTTTGATACTAAAAGCTTGTGATAGAACTGTCAAAATTTGCCTAATTTAATTTGAAATAGGAGTTATTAATAAAATTAACGATATGACTATCGAGTATATGTATCTTTGGGCAAGGTAAAAATTAGTTTTTGGGTCAATATAGCAAACTTTTAGCGTATCTTGTAATATAGAACACGAGTAGAAAAATTGGTCATGTATTTTGGAGCTTGAGACTTTGTAAAACTGGTTTTATTTTAACCATAAGGTCAAATAATATTTACGAATGCATTGGTATAAACTGGAACTCATAACTCCTTGTAGTGAATAAATTGGGACAAAATCAGAATATACACTTTAAGTGAGACATTCTAACGCTTGAAATAAATTTTGAAAATTTGATGGAACGTCGTTTTACTCTGCTATGAGATGTGTTAACTTTAAAAATCACTTGATAATGGGCTAAGGATTAAAAGTCAAATTTTAAAATAAGCATTTTGATTAATTTTTTTTGAGACTCAAGTCTCGACTAAAATCAGTAAGTTATCTGAGATAATACTACATGAAACCTCTTTAGCGTCTGAGTCGAGTCGAGTGAATATGATATAACAAATCAGTTTTATGGATAATATATATATAGAATAAAAAGTCAAAGGTTGATTTTAAAAGTTAATTGGACTAATTTGAGTTGTGTTGGATAATTGTATATATGTAATAAGATAAGTCGTAATTATAATAATGAGAAACTTTGAAAATTCTTACTATGTACGTTTGGCGGTACTTAAAATAGAAACTTTAATGAGATTTTGACACAAGTATCGAGATTTTCAAACCTAATGATCTTTCGATTATGGAAACCGAGTAACCGAATCTACTAATTTAATAATTTTCTTGAGATTATAACTTCCAAAAATGAAAACTTTATAAGTTGAAAAAAAGATAAAAAATGACTAATATAAAATCTTAAATGGTGTAACACAAATTCAAAATGTGCAAATGTTCGCTTTTAAAATGAACAAGGTAATAATTAGAATATGCAAATGGATTACTCAACAAACGCCTACTTGTATTATTTTCTTAAGATGCATATCTGATGTTTGAGACACGATGGTTTAATCGTTTGAAATCACTCTTTCGATTTCATGAGTCTATATCTGAACCTGAGTAGTCATGTAATTGTTCATTTTCAATATTGTCCATGGTATGGGACCATTATTTATTTTTGAATTGCTACTTTGCTAGTACATGTTAATAAAGATATGTCACCCGGTGTATTTTTGTCCTTTTCATAAACCCTGTAACTATTCTTCTTTCGATTATTGGAACCTAAATTTGGTGGAATGTGTGTGTAACTCGAGACGATGGGAATTATGATCGTTGTCCCATTTTTGTCGTTTGTGATGATGTTCGATGTCCACTTCATGATTTTATAGATTGTTATTCTTATCTCGAAACTCTTTTCATACCTTTGATGTATTTTCATTTATGATATAGTTAATTTCAGTTGGAAAATATATTGCTCGTTCGCCTCATTAAATCTCATTGATTCTTGATTATGATTACTCGTTGTGCTTGCAATGATCTTTAATCCGGAACCACCTTACCGTAATTTGTGAAGAATTTACTTTGAAAATATATATGGGTATAAGAAATGATTCATTGAACCGAATGCAAATGGTGTCGATTTATTTATTTATTTGTTTATTTTTCTCATAAAAAGGCAAAGTCAAAGTATGTTTCCAAAGTGGATGAAAAATGTTCGATGTGTTCCTTGAAACGATGGTAATAATATTTTCCCATTTCAAATTTCATTTCAAATGATTTTATTATTTTGAAGTATAGGTCGAAAAATTTCATAGTCATATTTGGTGTGTAATAATAATGTTTGTGTCGTCCCTCGGTCCTCAATTAGGCACAGCTTAGCTAACTATGCATAATTCGGGAAGACCCTTGTTTTGTTAGTTGTCGTTGCTTTGTCCTCAAGTATGCGTGATCAAGCTAATTATGCATAGTTTAGGAAGGGCAATGTCGTTTCAAATCAATTGGTCATCTTTAAACTAGAAGTTTTTTGATAAATGCTTGGATGAGAACGCTTTTAAAACGGTAGATCCTTATGCAAGTAATCGTATTCTGTTTGACTTATAAAGAAATTTTTTGAATTTTCTTGTGTTCCTTGAAATCTTTTCTTTAGTTTGGCGTTGACTTAGTAAGTCACCTTGACCGAGTAATTTTGAAAAAATGTTTTTATGTGTTATATGTAACGTGCGAATTCCATCAAAATCACTATGTTGGTGATTGAAATACCAAGTGGCCTCATGCCGACACTGAGGAGAAATTTTAACAAAAATAGGAGACTGCCGAAGTAGAGGAAATCCGGGTTCGAGTAACTCCGAGGGAGATGACGAAGACTTCTCCTACATCAAGTGTATCGTATTTATTTATTTTCTTTTCTCGTTCTTTTGAAATGTCAAACGACGCGCGATAAACTATTGAAGTTTACCAACTGTACATCGGTAGTTGGAAGACAATTCCATTTGTCGTCTTCGTTTATTCAAGCGAGGAATCCTTTT